>JAUIMM010000210.1:4130000-5585000 GCA_031769625.1 Taudactylus pleione | reverse complement strand
GGGGTCCAATTGGGTGCAGGGTTTTTATTTTTTTGAGCACCTCCAGAGTAGGTCCAATTTTACCTGAAATCCATATTTCAAGGAATAATTGTCTGCACTTGTTTTGGACCCCTTTGGACAACCCCCTAATGACTGAATGAGCAATTGGAAGTTACCAATTTGCTTAATTAGTCACCACCTGCAGCGCTGTCTTTTCGACAGCATCGCAGACTGCTTCCATGGACCAGCCGGGCACAGAACGGGTACTGCTCCTAACCCTGCACTCCACTACCCTTAACTTTGCACCGGCTCCCCACACACGCTACTCTACACCTAACCCTGCTTTCGCTGCCCACACACACTACCCCTAACCCGACTCCTGCTGCCCGCACACACTGCACAACACTACCCTTAACCCTGCCTCCCTCACAGCCTCGACAGCCGTCTGCAGGCTGAGTGGGAGAAGAAAAAAAAATCCCTTCCAGCAGGATTTTGTCTGCAAAAAACCCTGCAACCATTATTTTTTATTAATTGGATACCATGGGTATTGGGAGCGCACATACCTGCAGTAGTCCAAAATTGGTTTCAGTGTTGTGGCTGTGCAGCAGATACGCACGCCAAAAATAGGTTGGCGACATGACCTTATCGAGGTTCTTGTTTGATAACAGACTTGAATCCATGATGCAAAAAAATGTCAGGAGGTAGGTCTAGTAGACTAACGCAGGATAAGAAGAATAGATAACCTGTGCCGACTTCAAGATAACGGCTAAAAGAAGCCAGAAATTATAGCCCAGGTTTGCAGTACAGCAGAAAATATTACGTCGGGATGACAGGGCAGTTCTTTTGTCAGACCTATAGGGGATCCAATCCCAAGCAACAATGACTACGCCTGGTCTCTCCCAACCATACCAGTAGGAGACAGGCTTCTGAAATTGAAATTCACCAAAAGATGGAGTTGCTCTGTTCTGGACAGATGGGTACTTGGGGTGGTACTCAATGGGTACCAGATAGAACTAGAAAAGTTGCCAAGATGAACAAGTTTGTGTTGTCAGTCACTCCTACTACAGAGGTGGCAGTTGCTGCTCTAGAAGACCATTTAAGAAAACTTTTGCAGTTAGTAAAGCCAGTACCTCCTGCAGAGAGAGGAAGTGGATTCTATTCATGTCTGTTTCTGGTAAAGAAACATCAGGGGATTTCTTAGCAATACTCGATCTGAGGGAACTAAGTATATTTGTACTAGTAAAATTTTGCATGGAAACGCTGAAAACCATTTTAGCAGGCATAATAAAAGAAGACTTTATAGCCTCAGTAGATCTGAAAGATGCCTACTTTTAACTTTTCAGCCAACTGGCAACATGAGGGCTTGCCTACAATTTTTTGTGGCCTACAGTAGGCGACTATTTCCAATGGTATACGTTCAGGAAGCCGGCCGTCGCAATGCCGACAGCCAGCTTCCCAACTACTTAATCCCGGTGAGGGTTAAATGACAGGCGTGTAAATCTAGATGCCTGTCATTTTACCGAAACCGGGAGACCGGCGCCCGGCATCCCGATCGAAGTGAATGCCTGGCACGGACAACCGCGCCTGGGGGGGTAGGGGGGATTGGGTTAGGTTAGGGGCACCCGGGTGGGACTTAGGGTTAGGCGCCCCCCCCCTCCAGGAGGCTAGGGTTAGTCTAGGGGGAGGGAGGGTTAAGTCCCCCCAGGGGACTTTGGTTTAGGCGGTGGGGAAGGGGGGGTTAGGTTAGGAGGGTTAGGGGGTAGAATTAGTTTAGTTTATACTTCCCTTTAGGACGATCTGGATTTCCTCCTCTGTCGGGCTGACGTTGCCGGTATTTGAATCATACCGAATGCATTTCCGATTACTCACAGAGAACATTCGTAAGGTTTCTTGTGACTCTCAAGCATGGCTCAACTAAAAAAGCAAGAAATACCAGTCTGGTTTTGGGCAAATCAAAATTAAGAGATGTTATGAGACAGGTTAACCTGAGCCATGACATTCTACAGTGCATGGCAGGTTTATAAATTGAGAGAAAAGCCAACTAATACAAATGCAGCAGATAATATAGGTGTACAGGTAGATACTCTATGATACCGAATTACACTCTGAGGAGATATGTAGAAATATTCAGGGGTTATCTACGTTCGTTCATGTTTGAGGCAAGATCCAACTTTGCACAGGACTTTGTCTTCTGGGCATGTTGTCCTAAACTATAGACCTAGTTTCATGGGCAAGATGGCAAATGAGTAGGATGCAGTGGAATATACTAAAGTATAGTCGCTGAAAACCGTCTCTTGCTTGGTGGAGAAATATAAAATAAAAAAAAATGGGTCAGCATCACTATCACAGCCACGATACCTGATATTAACATGAGAAGTTCAGTAGGATGGGGGAGGGGGCACATCTGTGGCAGCATGCAGTGCAAGGTTGGTGGAGCCCACAAAATAAATTGTTCTCAACTCAGTGAGAGATGAGAACAGTGTGCAAAGCAATAAGTCCTATTCAGGATCATCCAAAAGTGTCTCACCTAAAATTGTTCTCAGACAATGTGGAGGTAGTAGCCTATATGAATCACCAAGGTGGTACCAAGAGTCCCTGAGACTGATTGGTGAAGTAATGAAGATTATGGTATAGCCAGAAAAGTACTTAAGTTCTCTTAGCTCTCCATGTGTCTGGCAGAGAAAATGTTATAGCAGACTTTTTCTCAGCCGATAACTGAAGTTCTTAAGGCAGCCTCGACAAGGGCAATGTCTACCTCATGGGCTAAGAAGGCTCACAAGTCAGGGGAAGGACATCTGCAGAGCAGCTACTTGGTCCTCCATACATATGTTTAAAAGTCACTATGCTTTTAAAATTTAAATGTTTCTGGCGCCCACTTTGTAAGTAGTGTTCAAGCAGCAATTAAATACATTTCACTTGCGAATGCACATACTTTGAAGTCTATACTTATTAACCCTCCCTGTACTCTGCTTGGGGACATCCCATAATAATGGATGCCATGGAGGAGTGAAGAGAAAAATATTGTAGTATTCTCACCAATAATACTGTTTATCCAGGATACTCCATGGTAGTCTATAGATTACCCTCCTACCCCCCCCACCCCTTTCCCCAAATTCTTTTCTCAGGAAGCAAGTAAGGAGAGACACTCAAAAAGACAAAAAAGTGAAAGATGAGTTAGCCTATGTAAGCCAGGTTGCTAACCCATAGTAATGGCTGCCATGGAGTATCTCGAAGAAACTGCTTTATGGGTGAGTATAAGCCACTGTTTTTTATCTGTGAATACGCCCAAGTCCAAAGGGTTTTGGTCCATTTTGACACTCTGGCATGAGGAGGGGTTCCTTTCTTAAGAGCCAGGGCACCTCCTCCATGGTGAAAAGGCAGGCATGGACAGGCAAACACCAATCATCAAGACCAGTAGACAAGCTTTTTGCATAACTGGATCCTGCCCAGAGTCTCCTGTCTTAGTGGACCACCATCTACAGTACCAGTCAAAAGTTTGGACACTGAAGCTGATTGAGAGAATGCCAAGAGTGTGCAAAGCTGTCATCAAAGCAAAAGGGGGCCACTTTGAGGAATCTAAAATATAAAACATATTTCTCCTTCATCCACTAGGGGACACTGGAGTTCAAGACAGTGGGGTATAGACGGTGGTAGAGTAGAGCCTGGCACTTTAAATAATTTAGAAGTGTGACTGGCTCCTCCCCCTCTATGCCCCATCAGCCCCAGTTTTTAGAATGTGCCCGAGAGAGCCGGTCGCACATGAGGCTGTCTCCAGCCTTTCTCATATAATTTTTAATTTTTATTTTTTTTTATTTAACAAGCTGAGGACAGGCAGGCTGCTTACTGTGGCAGTCTGCCTGCTACGTGGGAGCCGCCGGGAGGGCACCACACGGCTACTGCAGTCTGTGTCCGGTGACCCTGAGGGGGGACTTTAAACAGAGTCATCGGACTCCATGAGGACCGCCACAACTGAAACTGGTTCGTGTCCGGGTTTCCTCATTTGCCCCCCTGCCCAGCAACCCGGCCGCAGCAGTCCGTAAGTATATCCCACTACTCCTGACTAGCTGGAGTGGTGGGCCAAAACGCTGGGCTCAGGGACAGCGCACACTGCATGGCTGTCACACACGGCTCCTTCCCCCTGCCAGTGAAAGTGGTAGCTGCTGACGAGACCTGCCGCTGCACTCGACAGTCAGCGCCCGGGTCTCTGGCTTATACCTAGCCATCCCCCTCCTATTAACGAGGGGATGGAGCGCGGGCCCCTGCAAGTGCGTGTTAAGCGGCAGTGATTCCGTGACTGTCACTGTGACGCCTGTTCCTCCCTTCTCTATATGGGAGTAGAAACGCTCGCCGCACCGCTGCTCACTAAATAGTGTAGCACAGGCGAGGTCCTGCCATCTGCCATTGGTAGTGTAATGGCGGGCTTCAGGACGAGTCCCTCTACATGAGGCAGCGCTGACAAGCAGCGCGATCCTTGGTGTAGGAGTACCCGCGTATAGAGGCTTCCCTTATTGAGAACAAGGGCCCAGCCTTATAAATGTGTCTGCTGATGCTCCCGTACCCCGCTCAGAAGGGCCGGGAGGAAGGTTGTCTTCCCTACATTACGCCCAGCCCACTTTTTCTTAGTAAGTGGGCAGAGGCGAGCCTTACAGTGCACGCGCGCGCACACACTGATAGCCGGTATTTTAGGGAAGGGCGCGTCATACATAATAGCCGCGCCATCTGTAGTCGGGCTCGTGCTCTAAGCCCTCATCTGAGAGCAGCGCGGTCTGCCGGTCCGTTAGCGCTGCTGCGCAGACATACTCGGCATTAGTCCCCCCGTGAAGGGACCTCAGAGGTATCTGGGAGGGCATCCTGCCGCGTCTAAAGCAGGCAGCAGCAGCCCCCCAGTATTAAAATGGCGGCCGCACTCGGGGCAAAGCCACGCCCCCTTCGCGGCCCTAATTGCGGGCACGCAACAGCCCAACCAGCGGGGCAGCCACCACTGCCTACCGCTGGTTAAAGATGCAGTGCAGTGCAGACCAGCGCCTGAATGAACGCGGCTGCCTCCTAACTCCTGCAACAGGGTTAATTAATGCGACTCCCTCCCCCTCCCACGCTGGGAGTGCTGCTAGCACAAAAGTAGAAGTAGGAGGGAGTGCTTTTATAGTGCTAGCTACAAATAAGTATCAGCGCAGGGCTCGGATCTCTCCACGGCTCTTGCTGTGTGGAGTTTGTATGTTCTCCCGGTGCAGGCAGCACTGTCTTTGCTTAGGCTCATCTTAAGAATTAGCAACGCTCCTCATCTAAATCTCAGGAGGAGATGCCGCGTCCTGCAGCTCCTGGCTGGGCTGAGCAGGCTTCCCTGTTAGCTATAACATAGGGCTAATAGCCTTACGTTATACCAGCACAATGCGGCTCCCCGATGCAGCGCTGTATGACCATCACACTCCTGTCACAGCAGGACAGCATCACCGCTTTATACTATTAAGGGGGCTAGCAGCGCTGTGCTAACTGGAGTGTAGCAGTTTGCACACGCACAGCGCGGTATTCATGAAAAAACAGCCCCCCTGCTTCCCTTTTAAGGACTGTAGTTACTGCCTGCACACAAGCAGTATAGCTCAGTGCACTACCTGCAGCAGGGAGTGCTTTAGCGTGGGTCTCTTACGCCTACCACACTGGGAGTGCTTCAGCGCAAAAGGTAGGGGAGGCCCTGTCCTTGTATAATAGGAGTTTAGTGCTAGCTACAGTGGATAGCTGGTTGCTAGCTGTATGGGCACTAGCCCAATTCCCTTTTGCACATAACACCACGTTAGGCGGTTCTGAAAGAGGCCAGTTCAGTCGATGCATCACAGCTAGAAGCGAGGGGTTGGCGAGACAGTCCCGCCAATGCAGCGCCGCTTGGCAGGCTTCCCTTCGTTCTATAACAAAGGGCGCCTAGCTTAATCTAATGGCTTGATATCTCAGCCTGTGAAGTATCATAGCCTCATGGTGTACTAGCTCTACTGTTCTGGTGCTGCTGCCAGACCTTATGGTTATAGCATACCCTTCACCCAGGGTTAGCACACTTTGGCGTCCCATCCCCATGCTTATGCCTCACATGGGCTCGCCTTAAAGAGACTTCCCATGCATATATGTGGCAGCACATATACTACATTATAGGCTGGTCTTAAAACCTTTCACCATTTTTCTGTGCTTACCTTAGAAGGTATGCATATGTGCATCTATTTATATCTCATGTGTTCCCTTCGGCAGCACATACAGGAAGAGGTTAGTAACGTGCGGCTAGTGTAGTTGTTGGCATTACTGCCTCACAGCACTGAGGTAGTCTTTTTGATTCCCACTTCGAAAAATGGGTTAATCTGGCACTAAAAGGGCTCACCTGCTAAGGCGAGTACACCTGTAACAGAAGGGTCCCAGGATCGAAACCAGTCTGGGACAGCACGCAGCTACCATATCCTGTCCCTGCGCAGTAGCTGAGTGACGGCCACACGCGGTACATGAGCAGTCCCCCTGCGGGGGGGTAAGCCACGGGTATGGTATGTATATATATATGTGTGTGTGTGTGTATATGTATATATATGTGTGTATATATATATATATATATATATATATATATATATATATATATATATATATATATATATATATATATATATATAATGTATATTGTATATTGTATTTTATACTAGCCCTGCAGTAGAAACATATACATGCTGGAGTGAAATTTGTCCTTGGAGTTCCTTCCATGGCTTTAATTTTTGCTCATGTTCTAGTTTTACAATATTATCGTCACCTACTAAATTTGTATGTAGGTATGCGTATGCATATATGGATATCGCTTCTTATCCTTACCATAAGAGCAGGGGTAGGATCTGTTCTTATCAGTTTTATGTCTGATACCTAGCATATTGATAGAAGGCTGCGATTGGAGGCTGGACTCCTGATGCGGTAGTTGGTACAATAACTCCGCTTAACACGATCTCTCCCGGGGGATTGGGTTGTGTGTGTATATACATGTATATGTGTAGGAGGCCTATACTTCCACAAGCATTAGGTTACCTATACCACGCATGGGAAGCCGCCTGGGATTACCAGAAGCTGTAGGCTATATCCATACTATTATATGGTGGCTCTATAATCTAAGGTCATGTGCTGCAGCTTACATAGTGATAGTCACAATTCCCTAAGGCATTGCTTCTAGCATGGACCCTAGACATGTCACATGTATATAAGGATATATACTTATATAGCTCGGTTCATGTCAGTCTATATCTATGGCGCCCCGTTTCGGGGGACCTATTATCATTACAGTGATGCACTTGGTAGCAAGCTTGTAAGACGCCCATTCTTTGTATGTATATTTCCTAATAATTGGGAAACAAAAACCTGTTTTCTGTTTAACCCTACTGGGGTTATCACTACTGCTATCTCCCTTCTTTGCTTGGGATAACTAAAGAGTTCTATGTCTAAGTACAGGTACCCTTCTCAGTATCGATTCCGGTACTCCATATTATTGTCGCATATCTCAATAGAATGAGTCTAAAGGGCCCTTAGGTACAATTCATATCTTGAAGGCCTAGGGCCACCTACCGATTTAGGCAGGGACAGACCTGGGTTATATTAGATTGGTGGGCATAATACACATTGTAAATATTTGTGTAAGGATACTTAAACTAGCAGACCGTTTTTGGGGTATAAGTATAATCTACAGATACACGTCTCTAATGGAACAGGCTCAGGTATAGAGTCCTGTTTTACGACCTTCTTGTCTCCACTAACATTTTGCTAGTTTCCACAGTAGTTTCTACTGCACATCTCCAGACTGAAGTATGTGCTGTAGGCCATTGGTCTTAGCCCACTGAAGCTACTCTCTATTCCTAATGTGGCGGGTTGCTTTGCGATAGAACAGGTCAGTGACATTCTACATTTCGGCCAGAGGGCTTCTGGTTGCTCACAGGTGAGAGCTTACCCACTAATGCCTCGGTAGAGGCTCCTATTTCATGTAAACTGACATACATAGAGTTCTTCTCCCTTACTGCCTCCTAGCAGCCATCCGCTCTTTTAATCAGTTGGCTCTACACTTTAGAATTTTCCTGGAGTGTGGGTGCATAGTTACAACATTGAGAACCAATTCTACTAGAATCTGTTGGCGTTATGGACCAAAGCACATCTCTGGGCTACTGCACATCTTTACATAGAAGTGTGACAGTCACTATGTTCCACTCAGGGGGCCTGGTGGGTTTCCTGTTCAGTAGCTGTTGATATTTTTATCATACTGACAGGTATCTGACTATTATCTTCCTGGTTTTTCTCATGCTATGTTCAGGCCAGCAGTTACTACTGCCTATGCACTTCGATCATGTTGGAAGTTGTACGTTGTTTTCTCTTTAGCGTCAGGGTTTCAGTTGCTGGTTTATTCCTGTTCTCAGCATTGGTTGTACTGCGGTCTGACCCTCTGAAAGGTATTGTAATCTCAATCCTCTCGAAGCCGCCTCATGCCCAGGGTGATCTCCACTCTTTGGAGATTTCTATGGTCTCATCCTTCCGCTGGTTAACAACTTTGTAGTACTTGGACTTCCAGAAGGGTTCAGGGCGACTGTGCGGCCTTGACTTTTACCTCCCTGTATACTCTTTGTGAGGAGTCTGTGGACTCTCTGTTTTTGTAGATTGGTATCGTTATACTTCTATCTGTATGAGTTATGTCCAGCAGTGCTGGTATTCTGCTATCTGCAAAATGTGGCAGCTTCCTGTTTCCGACTCTGGTACGGTTTCCTCGAGGTTTCTTCTCGGGTTACTGCCCTTCTCCTATGGATTCGGGTAGGAGTTCTCTTCTCCCAACAGTCTGGCTTGGTCTGTTTTCAGCTGAGTTTACAGTGTTCTGATGCTTCTCATCTGAGGGTGTTTTCTCGCTAGCCGCTTATTCCATTCGACTACTGTACGTTGTGGTATTCTGTGTCTGTTCCGCACGGAGTTCTGTTTGTCTCCTGGCTCACGACACTTGATTCTCAGCTCTTGCCTTCCGTTGAACCTCCGGTTCTATGCGGTCCCTGTTCGGTTGGCCGAAGGGTCGGCATGTTCTCCGCGCTTCCCACCCGGGAGGTTGGCTTTGGGACGTCCCCACTGTCTTGAACTCCAGTGTCCCCTAGTGGATGAAGGAGAAAACAGGATTTTGGTACTTACCGATAAATCCCTTTCTCCGATTCCACAGGGGACACTGGACGCCCGCCCGGCGCGGCGTACCTGCCTGTTGTGGGTCTTTATATAGTTGTGTGACTGCATGTGTTCCCTGCAGTGGTTTCCTCTGTTTTCCTTCAGTCGGTATTGTTCCGTTCTGTGGTCTTCTCCTTCTCCTCATTTTCCTGTTGTCCTCCGTCTCCTCTCGGGCTCAGTTCTTAAACTGGGGCTGATGGGGCATAGAGGGGGAGGAGCCAGTCACACTTCTAAATTATTTAAAGTGCCAGGCTCTACTCTACCACCGTCTATACCCCACTGTCTTGAACTCCAGTGTCCCCTGTGGAATCGGAGAAAGGGATTTATCGGTAAGTACCAAAATCCTGTTTTTGATTTGTTTAACACTTTTTTTTTTTTTTTTTTGTTTGTTTACAACTTAATTCCATATGTATTTTCATAGTTTTGATGTCTTCAGTATTAATCTACTATGTTGAAAATAATTCAAATTAAACAAAAACCATTATAGACACGCCCCCTTTTCGATGACCACGCCCCCTTCTCGGCACGCACGGACATGCCCTCTCTAGCTCCGGCGCCCTGCCTCCCGCCGGAGCTAGAGGGAACACTAGATCATATCCTCTTTGGGCATGTGGATAAACTGTACAATGGTCAAGATGAACTCTGTACCTCACGGGACTTCTACTTAGAAGATTTTGTGAAACTCTGGTTCTGAGAATCAAATTATTAGCCCTTTTATGAAGGGAGTCCAGACACTCCGTTCATATGGGTGATTGACCCTATTCTGGAAGAACAACTCTGCAGTGGCTACTGTTTTGCATCTGTTCCTGATCTAAAAGCCGTAATGTCCTGCAGGCTTATCTTGCATTCCAAAGGTCTAAATCTTCACTTACGAGTGGAAAAACTCCTCCCAGATGCAATGCTTTTGCTCAGTGATCATTTTCATTTACATGGGGAGTACCGCTCTTCGCTTGACATTAAAGATGCGTACCTTCATATCCCAATTTAGGAAGGCCACCACAGCTTTCTCAGGTTTACAGTGGGGAAGGTAATTTTAAATTCGGTGTGCTTCCTTCCAGTTTGGTAAAGATTTTAAAGTGCTGTGGCCAAAGAGATAACTGTACTTTCAGCTTTGTTTAATGTCAAGGGTGTGACATTCTGTATTTGGGAGACATCAAATGAGTTCTGCCAGTCTCTTCCAGAACCATCTGCGCCCTTTCAGCGCAAGAATGGAATCTAACAGCTGGGTAACAAACTACCCAAAGTCCTCTTCAGTCCTGGCAAAGCTCATGTTCTTCCTGGCTCTACTGTTCATCACCAGCTGCTAGAGGGTATTTCTACCACAGGAGAAAATGTGTATGATCTCTAAAGACTGATGGCTCTCCTAGTATTATTCCTTCAGTGTATGAAACGCTGTGGATGGTTATTCTTTCTTTGAAGTGATGCAATGTGCTCACTTCCATTCATGATTCTTCCAGATCCAAATTTTGGTGAGGTGGTCTAGGTTCAACCTCTCCTGGCAAACTAGACTTTGTCCCAACAGGTCTGGTCATCACTTATGCGATGGCTAAAAACAAACCTCAGCCCTTTCCCCTTATGGGACTGGACTGTGGTCTCTTGGAAACCAGTCTTCGGCGTTGGTGGACAGTGTCCCCAAACAGCAAATGGGAACCATGCAGTAAATGAGCAGGATAATGTGCTAGGTAGAATGTAATCTCCCTGCCATTTCAGCATTCTTCATCCTGGGGGTGGATAATTGTGAGGCTGGCTTCCTTAGTTATCTGGCGATCCACCCAGGAAAATGGTCCCTCCACTGGAAGTCTTGAGAAAGATTGTTAGCCAGATGTCGACTTAATGGCCTGTCAGCTGAACCACAAAATGGATTGCTGCTATGCAAGGTCATTCTGATCACTACGAAGTAAAACGTGATATACACACATTTTGTATGTGGGTGCAGAACCACTTTTCAGTGACTATCTTGTAAAGTCAAGGTTCTTTCTTCCAATAGGTCTTGACATCCATACTGTTAAAGCTAAGGCAGTGATGCTCCATGCCAGAGTCTTCTAAGATTTACCAGAGTGTGAAATTGTACTTTCTTTGCTGTGGGAAAAAGGTGGTCCCCTCCTCCACGTTGAATTTTGGCATGCCCTTAGATCTTTTCTGCAGGATGCCCTGGATGCGTGGTTTCGCCACACATCCTTTAAAACACAGGTTTCGGCGTTGGTAATCTCTTTCCTGCGTAAACCGGCCACAATCCTAAAGGTACAGTCAATCTGTCCAGCCTGAAGTAGTATCCACAGCTCCATCTCAATCAGGACATCATTCCAGCCTTTGGGCTGGAGAAGTCATCTGGTAGAGACCAGTCTTACAGATTGTGGTGTGAATATTGCGTATTTGTCGAGAGGACTTCATCATTGCAATAGACTACTTTTAGTGGTCTTATATGGCACTTGCAGATGCTTGTAGCAGTTATGGATGAAGGCTACAATTCGCTAGGAATATGTTTAGGAAGGTGTCCAGGATTCCATTTGGGTCAAACACACTCTCTACCAGGTCGGTGAGTGTCTCTTGGACTGCGTGGCATGGGCCTCTCTGACATAGCAGTGCAGGGCTGCAGTTTGGTTCTCCGTCCATACCATCAATATGTCAGAAGTTGAAAATTTTTATGTTTAAAGATGCCATTTTTGTATTTTTTCATCACTGCTGCAATAGAGCTTGATTGGTTGTTCGTTTCAGTTCTACAGTACTTATGGGCTTTGAAAGAAACTAAAAATGTTCTGGTGGATGGATATAGAAGGGAGGGGTTACAGTTTGACCTGTTTTTAGCTGTAATTGTTGCTTTACTCCTACCCTAAAACACTATCGCCACAGTACAACAGTGTCCCCTCAAATGGATTCTTCGCATCAGATTTTACCACCTAAGTCTTACTTACAGTAAATTACAGTAGTAGTATTAACACAAATTATCTTCAACTGCAAATAAGCACTATTTCTACATCAGGGTCCATAGGGAATCCACAGGATACCTTGGGGTCTAGGTGATGACGTCAGGCATCGGGCACCATAGAGTTAAGTTTTCAGCCTCCCAGGATGCACTAGGGTCCCCCTCCTATACCCCGCCCCCGAGCCAAGGCATCTCTGTTTCGTTGGTGCCCGGCTCGGAGTCTGAGCACCTGTTTAGAGGGGGGCTAAGGATAGCCCCTGAAGTTTTCTTCAAGGCAGCTGTGGCTGCCCATCTGGAAGTACAGCATGGACAGTCATTATTGACGTCCATGCTGTCTACCCTACACCCCCGCCGGTACCAGAACGCCGGTACTGATTCGGGGATGCTGTTAGGCATCTGGGGTCACAGCTAGCGGTGACCCCAGATGTTTGGGACCATGGCTGGATTTAAGGGGGACAGCAGGTAAGCAGCGGGCTCCCGCGGTGGGTCCCTGCTGAAACATGGTCCGGAGTCCCCAGGCAGGGGGCACCCTGGGGACTGGCTGCAGCGTGGAGCCAGGTAACAGACCTGCGCTTCCACTACTCCCCTGGGACAGCGGACCGCAGCTGAGCGGTAGCGTTGCGGCGTCCCAGGGGTTAATTGCATGCCAGGGGAGCGCGCCTTCCCTGTACTCAGCCAGCGCCTCCCCCGCTGCACACAACCTCTCTGCACTAGCCGATTGGCCCTGTGGCAGCGCTCCTCCCCCAGGCCGGCCTCCTCTCTGCTCCTCGGTGGCCATCTTTACAGAAAGCATGGCGGACGCTGCTGATCGGTGGCATCGTGGTCTGGGTCCCCCGGCATACCTCTCCTCCGTTGGAACAGGTCTGTGTATGCAGCGCTGTGTCCTACCAGACTCTGTCTGCGTAGTTGAGGATCAGCGCTGATAGTGCAGGGATTAATTTCTTTGCATTGTATGTGACTGCAGCTAGCGTCTGCTGCCTGTACTTTCGCTTTCTACTGTCAGCCTTTTCACTGTCCCTGCTCTTCTTCTGCTAAAGCCCTTGCGGTGCGGTGATTGCAGGGCGGTTCTCCCACTATACTAAATGTGTATCAATGAGAGGGGTCACATACTTGCCATCATGTCTGAGAGTGATATTCCTCTCCAGCTTCTGTGTACTACGTGTAAGGTACCTATAGCGGAGAGGGAGGGTAGCGCGGAGGGGCTATGCCGGCAGTGTTTTTTATTGGTGCGGCCAATTACTGTCACGACTCCGGTACAGGAACCGCCCTGGGCTTGTTTCGCTAAGCGCTTACAACCCTAGTGGGCCAGTTAGCTCCGCAACCTGCGTTCTCTCAGATGGGTTTGTCCCAGCAGTCAGTGGTGTCGTCACCCATGCAGGAGTTCCCGAGACAACTGATGGTACCCCACAGTCTCCCTATTTCCCCTCCTCAGGTCTCTCAGGAGCCTGCGTGGGTTAATTCTCTGACAAGTTCTGTACAGCATTTGTCGGACGTGTTACAAGGGGAGTCTGTATTGCGGCCTTACAAGCGGCCGGTGGCGTCTCTGTCCACTCCTTATGAGGATGACGACGGGACAACCGATGATGGGGAGATTCTGGATCTTCCGGACCAAGAACCTCCCCGTACTAAAGAGTCGGACGCTAAGTCTAAGGTTTATATTCCTGGCCTTATTCGTGCAGTCCGCACAGCTTTAGTTATTGAGGATGATGAACCTCCGGTATCAAAATCCAAATATGCCTTTTTCAAGGATATTAAGGGTGACTCCACAGTGTTTCCTCTTTCGGGTCAATTGGTGGACCACTTAGAGGAGGCGTGGAAACATCCTGGCAAACTGTATCAGCCTCAAAGACGTTTAGCAGTGGCTTATCCGTTTGCGGACAATTATTTTTCTAAGTGGGAATCCCCGCCACAGGATGATTCCCATGTGACGTGCCTGGTCCGAAGTGCCACGTTGCCCATGCCCTCCATGTCCTCCTTGAAGTATGCCACGGACCGTAAGATGGAGATCTGCCTAAAGTCCGTTTATTCCCTCGCGGGGGGGGGGGGTCAGCCAGGCCGGCTATGGCCATTTGTTGGGTAGCCAGAGCTATGGAGATAGTTTGGAGGCGTATTTCGATTCCGACTGTTCGGCTGAACAGACCGAGTTGATAGGCAATCTCCGGGATTCGGCCACTTACATTAATGAAGCAGCTTTAGATCTCAGTACCCTGACTTCTCGGATTTCTTCGGCAGCTGTGGCGGCTCGTCGCACCTTATGGTTGCGATCTTGGAAGGCGGACGCTGATTCCAAAAAGGGCTTGGAAGCTTTGCCTTTTAATGGAGAAGTCCTATTTTGGTCCGGATCTGGACAAAATTGTAGCCACGCTGGCGGCAGCCAATTCGGCATGTCTCCCGTCTGCTGCAGTTCCTTCCAGTTCAGGTACGTCGTCCTTTCGGCCTTACAGGGCCCAGGGTAGGCCTAAAGCACAGTCCTTTCCCCGACAGGCTGGCCCCAAGAAATTGGCCAAGCCTCGGAAGCAGGCCTGGAGTACCAGACGTACGGCCCCTAAGTCCGATGACAAGCCTGTGGCCTGGCGGTCTGGGCCTCCCTTTGGGGGATCCCAAAGTGGGAGGCCGCCTACTACGGTTCGCCCAGTTTTTTTCGGTAACCACGACAGACAGTTGGGTTCACGAGGTGGTTTCTCACGGGTATGCCCTCTCCTTTCGGCACAGGCCTCCATCCCGATTCTTCACCACGGGTCTTCCATCAGACCGGAACAAATCCACGGAACTGCGGAAGGTTTTGCACACTATGCTCCAGGCTGGAGTTATAGTGCCTGTTCCTTTCTCCCAGAGGGGCCTGGGTTTCTATTCCAATCTGTTTTTGGTGCAGAAACCCAATGGGTCGTACCGTCCGATCCTCAACCTCAAAGCACTCAAGTCCTTGCGGCTGCCGAGGTTTCGGATGGAGACCTGCTGTCCCCCTCTGGCGCTGGAACCTGGGGATTACATGGTGTCGTTGGACATACTGGACGCTTACCTGCATGTCCCTATTCTTTCGCGCCATCAACAGTTCCTCAGGTTTGCAATCCGCAACGATCACTTCCAGTTCCGGGCGTTACCTTTTGGCCTGGCGACAGCACCACGTGTGTTCACCAAGGTTATGGCGGTCATGGCGGCTTCCCTGCGGCTGCAGGGAGTCCGCATGTTGCCGTACCTAGACTACCTTCTGTTGGTAGCAGGATCTCCGGGGCTCCTTCTACACCATTTGGATCTGACGATTGCAGTACTGCAACGACACAGCTGGTTGATAAACTGGCAAAAGTCCACCCTGATCCCGTCTCAGAGGATTCTGCACCTCGGAGCCTTATTGGACTACAGTCGGCAAAGGATCTTTGTGACGGGGGAAAAGATCTCTGCCTTGCAGTTGTCTGCAGAGTCGCCGTGTGTCTCTTTACTCGGCAATGAGGTTACTGGGCTCCATGGTGTCAGTATTCGACATGGTGGAATATGCCCAGTTTCACTCCAGACCTCTGCAGCAATTGATCCTGTCCAAATGGAATGGACTGCCTCAGAGTCTCAAATCCCAGATGATGGTGCTCACTCCGGAGGTTCGCCTGTCCCTTGCCTGGTGGTTGCAGAGGACCCATCTCAACAAGGGTCGTCTGTTTTGGGTGGCGAACTGGGTCCGATTGACAACGGACGCCAGTCTTCGGGGCTGGGGAGCGGTCACGGGTCCACACTTGTTCCAGGGCAGATGGACTCAGGCGGAAAAGGAGCTTCCAATAAACATCTTGGAACTCTGCGCCGTTTTCAGTGCTCTCCAGCAGGCACATCGGGTTCTCCAGGGTCATCCCGTGCAGGTCCAGTCGGACAACGCCACCACCGTGGCCTACATAAATTGGCAAGGAGGAACCCGAAGTCAGGCGGCACTCGTAGAGGTGTCCCGCATCCTGATCTGGGCGGAGCGCAATCTCCCGAGCATATCAGCAGTATTCATCCCGGGAGCCCTCAACTGGGAGGCCGACTTTCTCAGTCGGCAGGACGTTCATCCGGGGGAGTGGTCTCTGCACCAGGACGTCTTTCAACTTCTGGTGGACAGGTGGGGTCTTCCAGAGATCGACCTCATGGCGTCACGGCACAACAACAAGTTGCCGGTGTACGGGTCTCGCACAAGAGACGAAAAGGCGTCTCTGGTGGATGCTCTGTCCGTCCAGTGGATGTTCCGGTTTGCTTATCTCTTTCCTCAGTTTTCCCTTCTTCCACGGGTAATCCGGAAATTCAAACAGGAAGGAAGGACGCTCCTGTTGATAGCTCCCACGTGGCCCAGACGGCACTGGTTCTCAGACCTTCAGGGTCTGTCCATGGACATTCCTCTGCGGTTGCCGCTACGACCGGACCTACTGTCACAGGGTCCTTTCTTCACCCGGACCTGACTCGGCTGTCTTTGACGGCGTGGCTGTTGAGACGGCCATGTTAAGGTCCAGGGGTTTTTCCAGCTCTGTAGTACGAACTATGCTAAGAGCTCGGAAACCGTCTTCTGCAAGAATATACCATTGTGTGTGTGGCACACGTTCTTCCAGTGGTGCCGACCGAGAGGTTATGCACCTCGGGAGTTCCATCTGTCTAGAGTGCTAGCCTTCCTACAGGCGGGACTAGACCATGGGCTTCGCCTTGCTTCTTTGAAGGTGCAGGTATCTGCCCTGTCTGTCTGGTTCCATTGTAGGATTGCTACAATCCCTGATGTGCGCACCTTTATGCAAGGTGTTCTTCGAATTCAGCCTCCATTTGTTCCACCGGTGGCGCCTTGGGATTTAGCTGTGGTCCTGAGTGCTCTCCAGGGACCGCCGTTTGAACCACTGGACTCAGTGGATCTTAAATGGCTTACAGCTAAAACAATTTTCCTTCTAGGCATTGCTTCTGGCAAGACGTGTTTCTGATTTAGGGGCTCTCTTGTAGACCCCCTTTCTTGATTTTTCATGGGAAAAGGGAAGTGCTGCGCACTCGTCCTGATTTTCTTCCTAAAGTTGTCTCCTGTTTTCATATCAACGAGGAAATCGTTGTGCCGGCTTTTAACTCACCTGACCTTTCCGTGGGTGAGGCCACTTTGGACGTTGTGCGGGCCTTAAGGATTTATGTTGACCGCACTTCTTCGTTTAGGAAGTCGGATGCCTTGTTTGTCCTCTATGGCTTCCGTAAAAAGGGTTGGCCTGCTTCAAAGCAAACTTTGGCAGGTTGGATCCTAATGGCAATTTCAGAAGCTTATCTTCATGAAGGCCTGCCGGTTCCATCCTCTGTGAGGGCTCATTCCACTAGGTCTGTGGGTCCTTCGTGGGCAGCTCGACGTGGTGCCTCGGCAGTCCAGATCTGCAAGGCTGCCACGTGGTCCTCTGTCCATACCTTTTGTGAGGTATTGCGCGTTTGACACCTTTGCCTCTCAGGATGCTTCCTTCAGGTGGCGGATTCTCCTTTCAGCACAGGAGCGTCCCCACCCTTGAAGGATACTGCTTTGGGACATCCCCAAGGTATCCTGTGGATACCCTATGGACCCTGATGTAGAAAATGAGATATGGTAAGAACTTACCTTTGTTATCTCTATTTCTACGAAGTCCATAGGGTTCCACAGGACTCCCGCCCTGTCGCACCTGTGCTGCAGATGGGCTTTACTCTGGTCACCGGTTTTTCCGTCTCCCTCTGGTGAGAATGTGATTCTTGTGTGTGTCCAGATCTTTTTTTTTTTTTCTCTCTTCCTTCTCCTCCGGCCTATGTCTTGGTACGTAACTGAGATGCCTTGGCTCAGGGGCGGGGTATAGGAGGGGGACCCTAGTGCATCCTGGGAGGCTGAAAACTTAACTCTATGGTGCCTGACGTCATCACCTGTACCCCAAGGTATCCTGTGGAACCCTATGGACTTCGTAGAAATAGAGATAACAAAGGTAAGTTCTTACCATATCTCATATCATTGTCGTAAATTACACTTTCATAACCTATTAAAGGTTTTATTTAATTTTTGGTCTCAAATTACTGGGCAGCCAAACTGTTATTTATTTTAATTTTCAATAGTTTTGCATGTTACAGTTCTTTACACATTGTCATTTTGCTTTTTTATATTTTATAACTGCAGCCAAATATGTGGATTCAAAACTTCGAACTGGGAACAAAGAAGCTACAGATGAAGAGCTGGAGAAGATGTTGGATAAAATTATGATAATATTTAGGTTCATTTATGGTACGTGTTTGTTTATGCATGCAAATCCAATATTACTGGTAAGGGCATTAGGCTAGCTGTTTTATGCCCCTTTTACATCTCAAACCCTGGTCCGACCAGGGATATTGAACCCGGGTCAAACCCTTTCACACTGCACTTTCGACCCGGGTTGGCCCTCTTCCAAAACTCCACGGATGTCATTTTAAGTGGACTTTTAGGCCCGTATTCAATTTGGAGCGAATAGCCAGAATCATTACGTCATTTCGCAGGCAAAAAAGTATCGCTGTATTCAATTTGAAAGACTTTCCGCCTAGGCGGAAAGTCAATGCAATGTAATAGGCGAAAAAGTTTCGCCTATGAATAGCAGGTGGAAAAAAGTGCAGAATTGGGGTTTTCGGGTGCAACGTTGTGGGAACCCCCGTGCAGCCTTCAGACAGTCCCCCAAAGGTAAACTGCATCAAAAAAAAAAAAAAAAAACTTAACACACCAAAAAAATCACTTTCAATTTGAGGTGAAAAAAAATGTTGGGGGTCAAAGTTAAAAACTAGCGAACTTGACTCTGGTACCCCAAGTATGCCCCAGGTGTTTTCATTGCCGGGGCTTGCAGCAGGTGGATTCTTCACGATTTTTTTAAACTTACTTTTATATTTAAAAGTTGATAGTTATTTTCAAGTACCACAAACTTGCTGGGATAAGTTATTTTCTGCAAAAACAAAACACCTGAATACTATTCTGCACCACTTATACAGAAACGCTATTTAGCAGCTATTGAGCCCGTTTAAAAACACCAAATACCTTCAGCAAGCCAAATCGGGGATAACCATAGCTAACCCCCATGTCAGAGCATCTTTTGGGGGTGTCAGGCTGATTTCCCCAAATCTGACATGACCATCCGCTTGTTTAAGTTTCGCTGGGTTCCGTTTTCGCGTACTTTCAAATTGAATATGGGGATACGCGGGCACGCGCGCGATACTTTTCCGCCTGCAAAACAGGCGAAGTAGGCGAAAAGTCCGGGAGGCGGAAAAGTATTGCGGGTCCGCTCAAATTGAATACAGCTCTTAGGCTCAGAAAGATGAGCTGTCAGAATGGAACAAAAAAAGGGGTGTTGGACACCTTAAGTGATTTTAATTTATTACCTGCTGCTGAGTCCTGTGGAAGCCTGAGGTCTGCAGAAATTGTGCTATATTTTTATATATAACAGAGTTCATGTCAGCTGTCTGACAATCTTTGCCTCACCCCTAATTCTCAGAAGCTTCTTCACCTCATCAGGACTCCGATTTCCCATGGTGCTGAAAATCTGAGCGCTCATTTTCACTTTTGTAGTGTGCCAGCAGGGCTCAGGATGCTGACATTATCAAGGCATACAAAAAGCAGCCAATCGGCACTTTTCCCTGAGTCCCAGGTTGAATAACCTGGGTCAGACACTTAAGTGCACATAGACCCGTCCGACCCATGTTTAAAGCTGCATACACACGGGATGATTCGCTCCATGAGCGGCATCGTCCCGTTTGTCCCCGGCAGGGATGTGCTCAGTGTTGTTAACGACACTGAACGATACCAAGAACAATATCGTTCAGTGCCGGGCTCCCTCCCTCATCCCTGAACATGCTACAACCTGACAATATCAGGTTGGACAGCAGGTTCAGGCGATGAATGGCAACGACCAGCGGGAGAGCGCATTGGTGGTTATCGTTCATCGTTTTGGGGCATAAACTGAACGATATTTTGGACGACTTAACGATATCGTTGTTGTTCCGTCGTCCAAAATATCGCTGCGTGTACGCAGCTTAACACTGCTTATAACCCTGTTTGAAATGCCGGGTTATACCAAAGTGGTGCTTTTAGACTGCACCTCGACCCGGGTTGAGCCGCCTCAGCAATGCAGAAACCTGGGTTATTTTGGAGATGTGAAAGGGGCATAATTCAGAAGTTATTGGTGTGTCATGGTACAAAATTTGCTCGCCATTTAATTTTACTGTGGACCAAATTAAAGAAAAATATAGGTATTTTTGTATTTGAATTGTTTTGTAAAATCATTAAAAAAAAAAAAAAAAAAAAAAACTTGTGTAGAGACACAAAGGTATAGCAATCACATTTACCTTAATTTCTCCTTCATCCACTAGAGGACACTGGAGCTACGACACTAGGGTATAGATGTGGGTCAAGTAGAGCCTGGCCCTTTAAGAATTGTAAAAGTGTGACTGACTCCTTCCCCATCAGCCCCAGTTTTCAAAATGTGCCCGAAAGAGCCGGAGCACTGTGGGCTGTCTCCAGCCCTGTTGAAAATTATGTTGCTTACTTTTGTTTTATGCATGTTATTAATGAGGACAGGTAGGCTGATTTCTGCTACAGCCTGTCTGCTGCGATGGAATCGCCGGGAGGGGGGGGAAACAGCCACGGCTGCCAGTGTCTGGTACGCTAACAAGGAACCCCCTGTGAGACCTCAGTCTGTGTGAGGCCCGCCTCAGCAACATTGCAGGTTGTGTCCCGGTCCTCACATGTTCTTAAGCCCAGCACCCCGGCCGCAGCAGATCGTGAGTATATACACCGCTCCTGACTAGCATGGGTTTCAGTGCGGCACTTCTGTACCTGCACTGTTTGGCATCGACTTCTCTCCTCCCGCTAGCCGGGGTGGGAGAGCGGAAGGTTGGTAGCGCAGCGCGGTACATCCGTGGCTTTTACTACCTTCTTAGCAGAGTTCCCGCACGCCTACGGCACCTGGAGGTGTCTCCGGACCGAGAGTTTCCTCCGCTGGCAATTACTATAGTGGGGGATTATAGCGCCAGGATAGTATTGGCTCTGGCCCGTAATCCTTGGTCGGAAGAGGGTGGAGCTTCCTACAGACAGCCATTCTTGGTGCTCTGTGTATACAAGCGGCGCCCTTCTCCTTGCCACTCCTCAATTGGCGTGTTTTGCACTGGGAGCAGTGACATTTTTCCTAATTTGTTTCAGATGAGGAGTTCAGACGATGAGTTCTTCTTCCAGACGGTCAAAGGTCAGCATTAACTGGCTTCCCCTGGTTCTCCAGTCAGAGGAAGAATTAGATGAGAATAATTCTTTACAGGAGGAGGGAGGTGACCTGCTCGAGGACTCTGAGACGGAGGTTTTCTCCTAGGAGCTGGAACCTCCGTCACAAGGATCCTCGCTGTTTGTGAGGTTCTAAACTTGTCTGATACAGATGTTCAGGAATCAGTAGATGCAGACCTGTTCGGTAAGAAACCTAAATCCACTCCTGTCTCCCTAAAATTAGACGAGCAGATGGCAGCTGTCTGGAAGCTTTCAGATCAGAAGTTTAATCTTCTGCGCCATTTTCTGTCTCTGTATCCATTTCCTCTAGAGAATAGGAATAAATGGGAAAATCAGCCGCCGGTGGACTCTTCAGTCTCTCTCCTTTCTAAGAAAACTACACTTCCAGTACCAGGCGCTACGACCTTGAAGGAAGTATCCGAACGCAAGATTGAAATCGGTCTTAAACCATTTACATAGCAGCTAGTGACCTACTTAGGCCGGCTATTGGGTCAACAAGGCGGTAGAAAAGTGGGCTGAGCAACTAGCAAAGGGCCTACGGCAGTGTTGGCTAACCTTGACACTCCAGCTGTTGTGGAACTATATATCCCAGCATGCCCTAATAGCAAAACTGTAGCAGTGCATGCTGGGTTATGTAGTTCCATAACAGCTGGAGTGTCAAGGTTAGCCAACACTGGCCTACGGTCTAATACCCCTAGATCGGAGCTCATCAACCTTGCAGAACATATACAGGAATCTGCAGTATACCTGGGAGAAGCTGCACGTGACATTGGCGAGGTAGGCTCCAGGATTTCTGCCTCAGCAGTTGCCGCTCGTCGAGCCCTGTGGTTACACTCATGGCAGGCGGATGCGGAATCCAAGCAGGCTGTGGAAGGGCTTCCATTTACTGGTGACATGCTGTTTGGACCTGAGCTAGACAAATTAACTTCTTTCTACTTCAGGGTCCATAGGGGTCTACAGGGTTGACCTTGGGGTATAGGTTGGGAACCAAATCCGGGCACCACGCAGTTAAAGCTTTTAGCTCCCAGGATGCACTTGGGTCCACTCTCCCTATAACCCCACACCCAAGCCAGAGGCACCTCAGTTTAAGTTGGTGCCCGGCCGGAATCGGGTCACCGTTTAGTGCAGTGGGGAGCTGATTAGCAGCCCCTAAGCTTTATTTTTTCTAAAGGACAGAGTTTTTTTATTTTTCCTTTGGATTCTTCAGAGCGGCAGCATCAGACTGTCCATAGGACGTCTAAGCTGCTGCTCCGTCACCCCGCTGGCGCTGAGACGCCAGTACAGATCTGGGGATCTCAGCGGGACCCCAGAGTCTGTACTAGCCGGACTCTGCGGGCGCCCAGGACTGCTGCCGCTTGCGGTGATCTGCGCATTTGAAATGCAGTCCTGTGCCTCCGGTCTCTGGGGACAGACCGGAGGCACCGGCAGTGGCGGCGGGCCCCCCATACCCCGTGTGTCCACTAGACCACCAGGGACTTAGTGTTCGGTGCAGGGAGCCGGCGTCCCGGGGGTTAATAGCCGGCCAGGGGAGACAGCCTTCCCTGTTACAGCGGCTCCTCCCCTCAGCTCAGCGCGCCTTTCAGTATCTATAGTCTGGCGTCGCTGAGCTGCTTCCTCCGCGGGCCACGCTTCTTCTGATGTCTCCAGAGGCCATTTTTTCTGTGGTGCAGCAGAAATCTCTGGAGATGGCAGTTGGTCCAGTCCCCCTGCGTACCTCACCATCAGGTCAGTGTACACAGCGCTGTAGCCTTCCCAGACACTGAATCTGGGTAAGTTGCATGCAGTGTAATAGTGCAGTATATTATATGACATGTTTATGTATATATGTGTATATCTGCATTGTATGTGACTTCTGCTAGTGCTGACTGTACTTTATTCTCTCACCTGTCAGTGTATATCTATCCCTTTCCTTATCTGCCCTAATACAGCTGTACTTGGGGTGGTTCTGAGACCTCACATTTATATACTTGTTAATATTTGTGAGGTTTGTCACATACTGTTGCGTGCTGCACGTTGCCATATTTTGAGTGGAACTGTGTGTTGCATACGCTGAAAATGGGTCCCTGCAGCTAATTTTTAGTATCAGTCAGGACCAGTATAGCGCTGCTTGATCACAAGGCTTGGTCAGATATGTCTGACCAGGAGATAGAGCGTTATACTGCACCCATTTTTACTATCCTGCAAGCCATGTGCTGCAGGTGTTAGTGCGGAGGATTTAACTCTTAAAGGGCTCTGTATGTGGCATCATCGGGTGCCGGCCCCTTTCACGACCCCCTTGGGCGGTTTGTTTTCTCGGGATCCTCTTAATTGCGGATCGCCGGGCGGGCCCCATTGTTGTACCTCACTTGGGGTTACTTCACCATACTGCCCTTTTTCATCTAAGGGTATCTCGCAGTTTCTTGCACTCTTCCCCTGTGACACAGACTACCGCTCCCTACAGGGGTTTTTCGAGTATATGAATTCCCCCTGGTGCCACAATAGTCTGTCATGCCCCTTGCAGGGATTACCACAACAGCCACCCTGGGTGGATGTCGTTTTTCTATGAAACGCAAATTGGCGTGGTTGACGCCCTGTGGTTACTTCCCACTTGGCTCTACCGTGAACTGGATACTGTTTTGGGCTCTTTCCCTCTTACACGGGGGGAAGCCTATCTCAAGTATTATTATCCCTGTTTTAGGGCTGGTAGCAGGTCCATTCTGGTTAGAGTGAATGTTGACCTGCACCTGTATCATACACCCTCAGTATTACGTGCCTTCTGGGTCCCTGTTGCTGACTAGCGGGTGGATCGCATGTTGCCAGATATGAGGTATTACAACAGTGTTTGGTCTCCTGTCCCAAATTCCCTGAGGGTCATCATGAGCCCCTCCTGGGGTGGATGGGCGTTTTACTCGTCGGATTACAGACGTTACTACGCATCCCATTCCTGCGTGGTCGGATTCTTCTGATCCGTAGGTGGTAACTCTGCCTGAAATCAGTATACTCGCTTTCAAGGGTTGTTACCCATCCTACCATGGCGATAGCATGGTTGGTTAATACTATTGCATACCGAGCTGATGCATTATTAATGTTTTTTCCCCTCCAACACGTCTGGGGTTCAAATGTATTTGGTCGCTCACGTAATATATGCAGTTGTCATAGGTGGAAATGCCTATATTGGATACCAGTCTCCTAACTTTCAGAGTTCCGGCTGCGATGGTATCCTCCGTAATACCCTATGGCTGCGCTCTGGGAATGCAGAGGTGCAGATACCATCTATAGGGTAGATCTTGTTGGGTCCTGACCTTGACAGTGGCAGTACAAATTTCCCGCCGTCAGCTATGCTCACTACGGGGCCTCAGACTATTAAGTCTTTTTGTCCTCTGGGTCAGCCTAAAGGTCTGTTTCTTCATAGACTGTCGGCCTTTACAAGGGCCGACATATCCAGTTCCGAGCAGGCCTGGACTGCCAGCCGATCCTGCTTCTGAACCTACGGATATATCGTCAGCCTGACGAGACAGGCCTACCACTGGGAGATGGCGATTTCTCAGTTTGCCCGGTACTAGTGTCTAGTTGCCGCGGCTACGTGGGTAGGAGGGTCCGCCCTCTCTTTGCTCAGGCGGCCTATTTCCATGTGATGGTACGCAGGCCCTTATTCGGACCCGAACAGGGCCTTACGAATCCAGAAAGCTATACAGATGTTGCGGTAAGCGGAGCTAATTGGGCCATCCCCACTTTCTCAGCGAGGGACTGGTTGTTCTGCTTTCTTTCTGGTGCGGTGGCTGAATGGTCCTCTTTGGCCTATTCTTTGTCTCAATTCCCTGAACCAGTTCCTAAAGCTACCTGGGCTCAGGAGGCAATCCCTATGCTCCATCATACTATGTTTGGAACCTGGGGACTTTATGGTATCACTGGATATACAGGACGCGTGCCTACGGGTACTTACAGAGACCTTGCCTTAGCATGGACTGAGGTTTGCTGTATCACAGCACTTACGGTTTTTCGGGCTCTGCCTGTTGGGACTGTTCTCAGCCCCACGGGGGTTTACCAGCGTTTTGGATTTTCTGACAGTTCTTCTGTTCAGTATATCCCAATGCTCCTGTACCTGGATGGCCTCCTGCTCTTAGCAGGATCACCGGGTTACTTTACAGCCGGGTCAGGTTGACTGTGGCTTCTTCAGGGTGCAGACGTTTAATCAATGGGGAAAAAGTTTTTTTTCTGTCTGATCACTATTCAAACGATGATGCTCTCCCCGGAGGCAAGTCGGTCCCTTTTCGGGTGACTATGACCATCTCGTCCAGGGTATTCTTTGCTAAGGACAGTGTCTGGTTCGCATCCGTTTCAGTGCAGTTGGATGTCTGTCGATTCCAGCCTGTCAATTAACTTGGAGCTTTAGCCTGTCTTGGGCCTTCACTCTGGCATAGCCCTTGTTTCCCGGTGAACCTGAAAAAGTTCAGTCCGACAGGGTCAGAACAGTGGCTTCCTTTTTAGCAATACTGTTCGTTGGGTGGCAATGTCAGGTATGTCATATATTCGGACATTGTCTGAGGGTCTCCTCCCGACCATCTCGACAGTGTTCATTTCAGGTGCTATCCATTGGGAAGCGGGAGTCCTCAGCCGTCACGACGTGCATCCCGGGGACTAGTCTCTTCCCCAAGAGAGGTTTCATCTCCTGGTGAGCAGGGGGGGGGCCCTCCTGAGGTGACACTCATGGCCTTCTGACTCTATCACACTATGGTGTTACAGTCCAACTCTCGGGATTCTGAAGCAACCTTCCGTGACACTCTGTCGGTGAAGTGGTTCTTCCAATTTGCGTACCTGTGTTCTCCAGTCTCCATTCTTCCTCGAGGGAAGTGTTTCAATCGAGACAGAGATGATTTCCTGCTGGTGGCTCCTAATTGCCCCAGATGTCAGGGGTACTTGGTTTTTTGGAGTCTCTCCATCGATACTCCATTCCTGATGCTTCACTGCCCAGACCTGTTGTCTCAGGGTCCTGGGGTTTGCCTTGGACCTGGGTCGTTTGTCTTTGACTGTGTCCCTACAGTGGTCTTACGGCTTCCCTGGCGTTGTCATCGTTGGAATGATTAGAGCACATGGATCAGCTTTTGCTGGGACCTACCCCAAACTGTGGCAGCCATAATTCTTATGGTATTATACCTGTCGATACGATCCTCTGGTGTCCAGGATTTCCAGATATTCTGGCATTCCTTCCGGCTGGCTTGGGTTTCACCCTCGGCCTAGCCTTCCTGACAGTGCAGATCTCTACACTGTCAGTATGATTAAGATATGGAATTGCTCCACTCCAGTTCATCAGGAGTGTTTTTCTGGATTATGCTTCCATTTATCCTCCCTAGGGGCTCCTTGGGAGTTAGTAGTGGTTCTTCGTTGACTCCGGGGAAAGTTAATGGAACCGCTGGTTGTGATAGCCATTACATGGTCTATTGCTTTGGCTTTCTCTCTTTCTCTCAGGGAGTTTATATCACCCAGGTGAGTGTCGGAATTGGGAGCGTTCTCATGTGGCTCCCTCTTCTGGAGGGCATCTTGTCAGGGTGTGAGTTGCTCTCACCCTGTGTTTCTTCTTAGTGATTTTTAGGTTCCATATTATTCTGGAACTTATGGTGAGGCCATTCAGTCCCCAGTCCTCTCGGCTGGTGTGGCCTCATTGACTGTGGTCCGGCCTCTGTGGATTTATGTGATCCGTTCAAGTTCCTGACGGAAATCAGACTCCTTATTGGTGATCTGAGATTTCTGGTTTTAACAGGAAAGGATGGCCGGCCTATGGCCAAATGTTGGCTGGACGGCCTCGTATGTCTTCTTCAGGGGCCTACCCATGGGTAGGCCTTTCTGTTGTTGATGCTTGTTTTTTCTCGGGCCATGTAACCCTCGTGGGTGGCTCGCTGTGGCGTCTTGGCTGTTTTGCCTTGCTAGATGGCCACGTGGTCTTCTGTCCACACCTTTTTAAGGTTCTAGGCATTGGTTTTCTTTGCCTCTGCGGATGCTTCCTTTTTGGCGGCGGATTCTCCTCTCAGCACAGGAGCGTCCCCTCCCTTGGTTGAACTGCTTTGGGACATCCCCAAGGTCAACCCTGTGGACCCCCTATGGACCCTGAAGTAGAAAACAAGAGATATGGTAAGAACTTACCTTTGTTATCTCTGTTTCTACGAAGTCCATAGGGTCCACAGGGCGCCCGCCCTGACGCACCTGGCTTCAAATGGGCTGTGTGGCTGGTCACCGGTTTTCAGTCTCCCATTTCTGTGAGTATGGTTATCGAGTGTTCCAGTTTTCTCTCTCTTTTTCTCTCCCCCTCCGGCCTTTGGCTACTTACAAACTGAGGTGCCTCTGGCTTGGGGGTGGGGTTATAGGGAGAGTGGACCCAAGTGCATCCTGGGAGCTAAAAGCTTTAACTGCGTGGTGCCCGGATTTGGTTCCCAACCTATACCCCAAGGTCAACCCTGTGGACCCTATGGACTTCGTAGAAACAGAGATAACAAAGGTAAGTTCTTACCATATCTCTTGTTTTAGCCACGGCCAGGAAAAGCACCCTCCGCCCCCTTTTTTTTTTTTTTTATCCTTCAACACCAAATCCACACCGCAAAATTCCAGGGCAGACCTAGGGGTGCTTCCTCTGCTTCCAAAGGAGGTCGTACTAGAGGACGCCTAGCTGCCAGCTCCTGTCGTCTCGATCCCAAGCCTGCTGACAAGCCTGTCGCATGACTGGCTCCCGGCCAACGGAGGGGATCTCAAGGTGGGGGCTCACCTTCTGCGGTTTGCGGAGACTTGAACCAGGACCTGTTCGGATTCCTGGGTTCACAGTTTGGTCGGACAGGGCTACAAGATAGAAGTTGCTTTTCCTCCCGTTCGATTCTTCACTACAGGTCTGCCGGTCGATCCTGGGGAAACAACTAGTTCTACAACAGGCAATCGACAGGCTTTTGGCCTCAGACGTCCTGATTCCAATTCCAACTACTCAAAGGACCCAGGTGATTCTACTCCAATCTTTTCGTGGTTCCCAAGCCAGATGGGTCGGTCCGTCCCATCTTGAACCTAAAATCCTTGACTCTTTCCCCTTCTTATCACAGATTCAAGATTGAATCCCTCCATTCCATCATTGCAGGGTTGGAAGAAGCGGAGTACATGGTCTCTCTGGACATCAAAGATGTGTATCTGCATATCCCCATTTGGAAATCCCATCAAGCATTTCTTTGCTTTGCAATTCGGGATTCCCATTACCAGTTTCAGGCCCTGCCATTTGGCCCATCATCGGCTCCCAGGGTCTTCACCAAGGTTATGGCGCTGATTGCCAATCTTCGCTCACAAGGCATAAACATTGTCCCATACTTGGACGACCTGCTCCTCCAAAGCCTTGTTGAGGGAAAGTCTATTGGATCTTGTAGCTCTGACACACCAGTTCCTCATTCAACACGGCTGGATCATCAATATCCAGAAGTTCCAGTTGATACCATTTCAACGTCTTCAGTTTCTGGGGATGATTTTGGATACTGTTACTGCAAATTTTCCTTCTGCTGTACAAGGCCCAGGTTACGCAGGAATTAGTCCAGTTAGTCCTAAAATCCAAACTGGTATCAATACACCTGTGCATCAGACTTTTAGGGAAGATGGTTGCGTCCTTCGAAGCCATCCAGGCTTCGGCAGGTTTCACTCAAGGATGTTCCAGCTGGATCTGCTGTCCCACTGATCCGAGTCTCATCTGTAGATGCATCATCTGGTGACTGCCTCCGCAGACTCGATTCTCGATGCTTTGGTGGCTCAAGATGAACCACCTGCTGGAAGGGCATCTGTTCGCCATCTGGAACTGGACGCGATTTACCACAGATGCCAGCCTCCGTAGTTGGGGAGCGGTAATCTTGAACAACCAATTCCAGGAACATTGAACTCCTCAGAAATCTCTTGCCAGCGGCTCACCTGTTGCAGGGGATGCCAGTACGAATTCAGTCGGACAACTCTACAATTGTGGCATACATCAATCAACAAGGAAGGCAATGTGTCTGGCATGCGAGAGGCCAGAAACATTCTCAAATGGGTAGAAAGAAACGTCCAGGCTATCGTCGATCTCCTCCTTATTTGATGTTTCATGATGACCGGTCTGTGTTGCTAACTTGTCCGTCCTTTTTGCCTAAGGTTGTGTCGGCTTTCCACATAAATCAGCCCATTGTGGTTCCAACATTAAAGGATTCATCTGGAGCTTCGCACCCCCTGGATGTGGTGCGGGTCTCTCACTCAAGGGATCCGTTAATCTGATGTACTTTTTGTCCTTTATGATGCGGCAAAACGTGGTTGGCCAGCATCAAAACAGACCTTAGCGAGATGGATTCGCCTGACTATCAGTCAGGCTTATTTGTCCAATTCTCTACCTTCGCCTGTATCCATTGCTGCGCATTCTACGTGCTCTGTGGGTACCTCTTGGGCGGCGTGCAGGGGGGTCTCTGTTTCTCAACTTTGTCGGGCAGCTACTTGGGCCTCCCTGCATACTTTTTTGTGAAGTTTGATAACTCTGCAGCCTCTGATTCTAGTTTTGGCCGTAGAGTGTTGCAAGTTTCTCTGCGCTCTTCTTCCCATGACTGGGGCTTTGGGATGTCCCCAGTATTGTAGCTCCAGTGTCCCCTAGTGGATGAAGGAGAAAACAGGATTTTGGTACTTACCGGTAAATCTGTTTCACCGATTCCTCAGGGGATACTGGACGCCCTCCCAGCGCTGCTGGTCATTTTGTTAGCTGTTGATGTTTTTTTCTGCATCTACTTGCTGCAGGTTGTCGGTGGTTATGGTGTGACTGCCTGTAGGACGCGCAGTGCGTTTGGTTCTCTGCTGTGCTACTTGTACTTCCTTAACTTCTCATTTTGGGTTTGGTGTTTCCCCTGTTTCCTTTCTGGGCCACTTTTTTAACTGGGGCTGATGGGGCATAGAGGGGGAGCAGCCAGTCACGCTTTTACAATTCTTAAAGTCCCAGGCTCCACTCAACCCACGTCTCTGCCCCAGTGTCGTAGCTCTAGTGTCCCCTGTGGAATCGGAGAAACAAATATACCGGTATGTACCAAAATCCTGTGTGTTTTTTTTTTTTTCAGAAATTCCTCGTGTGTTTTTGTATTTAGTCTGTCTTACAAAGCTATAATGTTGCACAGCTGTATCTGCTGTATGGCTCAATTTAGTCAAATGCACTTAGATTTTTGTTAGGGTCTATAGGTTTGAGTAAGGAGAGCAGTCTTATATTAGGTAGTATACGAAGTGCACAAGAGGAGCTCTGTACTGTGTCCTTTGCAAGTTATTTCTGATTTGGTCTGGTTCCTACAAACTGTCTAGCACCATAGTTTAACAAATAATATTAAATGCTGGGTAACTTTTTGTTGTATGCTTGAAGCGTATTGTAACATTCTGGTGGATCTTACAGGAAAGGATGTGTTTGAGGCTTTCTACAAAAAAGACTTGGCCAAGAGGCTCTTGGTTGGGAAAAGTGCTTCTGTGGATGCTGAAAAGTCTATGCTTTCCAAACTTAAGCATGGTAAGCGTTTCCTGCCTACTCCCTTTTTAGAATTAGTTTCTTAAACTGTTCCAAAACTATGGTCCTATTATTTACTCTTGGCTTCCAAACGCTCTTCAATGACGGTGTAAAGAATGTTAATGGTCTTTATTTTCACCTAAATGTCACAACGCATGGTAATCTGTGTGCACTTTTTTTTTGATATTCATAAGTGTCTGGAGAACTCTTCAAGTGAAATCTGCATATTAAGGACTTGGGAGTTCAGAGAGAACTTTCCAGAATGGCTGGAGTATAAAGCAGCTGCACCAGACATGCAGGAAGGGACCAGTCTGAGATCAATTCCTCCAGTAGGAGGAATAGGAATAAATGGCGCAAAGCCTGGCGTGGACATATAGTATCATCAATACATTTTGTTTATAGGCATTCTTTTATTAATGTATCCTTTTAAAGTAGACTTGGACACTCCCTCAAGGGTGTCAGCCCATTCCTCCAAGTCAAGTAGGATATCAAAATCTCTGTCCCATTGTGCTTTTAAGGAGTCCCTCCCAGCTTCAATACTAGTGAGAAGGGAATTATAAAATGTGTAAGTGAGCCCTTTTGGAGGAATAGCTCATTAGACAAAGTCGCTTGACTGGGCAAGCGGGCTGACATTGAAGGCACGTCTCATGAGAATGAAAGAAGTGGCCTGATCAGCTGGAACTGGTTGAACTGCCCTGTGGATAGCTCGGTAGAACTCTCTAGGTCCATAAACTGAGGGTGGGTCCCATCACTAGGTGATTCAGAGGCAAGAAGCCTCTATGTAAGAAGCAGAAGACACAGTGCATGCAGCAAATTTCTTCTCTGTCACTAATAAGGTGTCAGCTCTATATGTGTAATGTCAGTTAAAACCACTATAATACAGTGAATTCGATGGTGCATCTACCATGCGCAATTACAAGTAATTTGCAATTAAGATGGGAAGGTCATCTTGTCAACATTTACAATGTCAACACCATGGTGTTGACATAGAAAATGTCTACATCTGCAGAATGTCCTGTATTCACTATGCTGACATGTAAATGCCAATATTCTGCTGGAAGCAGAGGATTAGGCTGTGGGAGCGGAAGTTAGGGTTCGATACTAGGGGGAGGGTTAAAATTAGGGGTTAGCTTTACCACCGCAGGAACAGGTGTAACTCTGTCTATTGAGCGCTTGACACTTAAGTCACTGCTGGCACACCAGTAAAGTTTTGTCAACATTCTAATTCAGGTTTACATTTCATTAGTGTTGACCTGAATAATGTCGACAAACTATAACCAAACAAATGAGTTGTCTATTTGGTAGAATTCATAAAATTATTACTGGAGTTATTGGTACTACTATTTGTAGACCAGATTATTTAAAATCCAAATATCTCTTCACATGACTTTACTTCCACTAACAGTAGGTGTCACCCAAGGTTCTGTTCTTGGACCCCTCCTATTCTCCCTCTATACGTCCTCTTTATGTGAGCTCATCTGCTCTTTTGGCCTCCAATATCATCTTTATGTTGATGATGCTCAGATCTACCTATTCTCCTCTGTCCTCACTCGTTTCTCAGTCTCTCTGCTATCTCGTCCTAGATGTCCCAGCGCTTTGTTAAACTTAATATGTCTAAGACTGAACTGATCATCTTCCCACAATTCATTATCTATTGACGGCACAACCATCTCCTTTAGCCCCCAAGTGCGCTGTCCTTGACTCCTTCCTCGCCTTCAAACCCCACATTCAGTACCTCTCGCAGTCCTTCCATTTCCATGTCAAAAATATTTCCAGGATCAGACCCTTTCTCACCCAGGTTGCTACTAAGACACTCATCCACTAACTGGTCTGTAACCTCCTTCTATCTGACTGCTGCCTCTCTACACTCCAATCTGTCCTCAATGGTGCTGTCCGGCTCCTTTTCCTCTCCAAACGTACTACTACGTACTGTTTCCCTTCTTCTACAAGCCTTACACTGGCTCCACAGCCTTTTCAGAACCCAATTCAAGCTGGTCACACTCTCCTACAAAGCTCCCTCCCATTCCTTTCCCAGTTACATCTGACCTTCTCTCTCGTCACACTCCCGTCCACCCTCTTCACTCTGAATGCTGCCTATCCTGCCAACTACTTACTACTTCACCCAAAACCACCTCCAAGAATTTGTGCGTGCTGCTCCCTACCTCTGGAATTCTTTACCACTCCCTGTCACTCTCCACCTGTCTGCAAAACTTCAAACGGGCTTTTAAGACCCACTTCTTCATCAAAGCTGTCCATATCTCAGCCTATCACTCTGGGCCTAATTCAGACCCGCTTGCGAGAGCTGAGCGGCCCTGTTCGCATGCGCACGACGGACCCGGCTCAGTCGTGCACTTGCGCGAGACCCGGATAGCGACGGCCAAGCCGTCGCTATGGCTCTCGCTACAAAGGGGGCGTGCTGTCGATAGTGAGTGATCCCATGGGAACGCCTACCGCCTGGGGCCGGCCCCACTGACATCACAAGTGATGTCAGTGGGAGTGCTTTCGGCTCTGTTAGAGCCGAAAGCACTCTGGGGCTTGCGGCAACGAGACCCTACCACAAGGGTCTCGTCGCAAGCCCGATGGTCTTGACCATTGCGACCATCTTCCTGGCCGCTCGCTATAGCTGTAGGTGGTCACCCACAGCTATACGACCGACCAGGAGGTCTCTCTCAAAATGAAGGACGGCCCTGATTCAGAGTGTGCGCTCTGTCAGAGCGTCCGGCTCTGAATCAGGGCCTCTGTCCCATGCTCACTATCTACCCCATCTGTGTCTCCCCTGTCTGTCTACCCCTACCCTTTAGAATGTAAGCTCTCACGAGCAGGGCCTTCTTTCCCCATGTGCTTTTCCTTCCCTTACTATTACCTTCAGCACCTAACCCTTGACTTCTGCCACCGTGCTATGACTGCTGGTGCAGCAATGTTTATATACCATGTACTTGTCATGCATTGTTGTGTACTGTAAGTCACTATTCTCTAGTTCTACTCAATTGTTTATGTACTTTGTAAGGTGCTGCAGAACCCTTGTAGCACCATAGAGATAAAGGATGATGTTAATACATTTCCCTATGTTGGACAGATTTAAGCAAAGAGAAATTGAGACTAGTCTCTCTCTAAATGCATTTTGCTTTTTGAGGTATAAGAAAATCTGCAAATCCTTCTCATCAATTTGGCATAAGACTGAAATATAAGTAGTTGCTATTGTGTGAACTTAATTTATTTAAATTTTTTTCTTCGTCCTTTCTGTAGAATGTGGAGCTGCCTTTACCAGCAAACTTGAGGGGATGTTCAAAGACATGGAATTGTCTAAAGACATAATGGTTCACTTTAAGCAGGTATACTTTTTAATCACTAAACTTTCAACTGGAGCTATAGTCAGCACTGTTTTGGGGTGTTTTTTTCCCCTCAATATTAGTGATACATTTGTGTTGTTTAAACCATATTTCTGTATGATTATGCAAATCATCAAGTGAAATAATTTTCTTTTTAGTATATGCAGAATCAGAATGTCCCAGGTAACATCGAGTTAACCGTAAATATCCTCACAATGGGGTACTGGCCAACCTATGTGCCTATGGAAGTTCACCTACCTCCTGAGGTAAATGTTTAGCACTATGGAAATCTCCTGTTTGAAATCTGATCTCACCTTGGCATGAGTACTAGATGCTTTATCCTCATATAAGCGTATAATAGAAGCATAATCACTTGCCTAAAGTTACTAATATAGGGTGTGGTATGTTAGGATGACCGTGACCATGTCGACATGCATTAGGTCGACAGTGACCATATCTACATTCATCATGTCTACCCGGATGACATATGGATATAATAGAAAGTCTTCCTAACGTTCCTGGTGGCCTAGCGGTAACTTACCTGATCATGGCGGTAGCTGCGTCTCCAGCGTTGTCTTCTAGGTCCTGGCAACTGTGACCATTCCGGCGGAGTGATGTCATGCGCTGGCTTTCCGGTAAGTATACCTGCCCTACCCTAACCAGCCAGCCACCCCTTCTCGCGCAGCCTAACTCTTAACCTCTCCCTGTAACCTAACTCTCCTGGTGGCGCCTAATCCTAACTGTCGGCATTCTAATATTACCGACGTTTCACATGGCGAAATTCTGAGGATGTTGACCTGATGCCTGTCGACATGTTGAAATTTGGGAGTCCACATGAATGTCTACATTGTGACTGGATACCCTAATATATTGTGTTTTATGCACTGAGGTACTGTTTAGGTAAAATTCCCTAGGATTACTTCAGGGTGTGGCACACCACATACATATACTTAATAGTGCAGACTTCTGAACCTCTTGCTTCAAAGCTAGCATTTCTGTAGTGTTTTTAAAGGTTTAGCTCCTAATTTTCTTTCAGTGCCTCTAAAATCTATACCCTGACTTCAGCTGGGTACATACTAGACGATGTGTGTACCCGGCGATGGTACAATATATCTGGCGGTCTGTACACACTGCATGATCCGGTGTCTGACTGCCCGATACATTGTTCATCTGCACCATTCACCTTCCTGGCATCGGCAGCTGGGTGTGCATGCACGGCCGATGGAACGACCCTGATTTCGCCATGCGGGAGTTAGCATAATGCATACACATTAGACTATACAGACAATATATATGTCCTTTTAGCCATATCTCCCGAGAAATCGTCTAGTGTGTACCCAGCTTTACTGATCTATGACTTTCAGACATCTTGAGGCAACGATGTGTCAATATACTTTGTTCATTATACTGTTGGCAATGGCTCTGCAAGACTAAAGCTGGATACACACTGGAGCAATGTGTACACGGACAATGTGGCGGCCTACATATATCCGTGGTACACATCAGAACGATGTAATGAAGAACAGAGCTATCCCTCGTTCAGTCCTTTTATTACCTTGCATGTCGCCGCATGCGATATTTTCCGGTTGGCTGTGCAGTGTGGCTGAACGGAAGAGTTCGCTAACGACCGCCGGAGCGTGCAGATTGGCCGTACACACTGAAAGATCCGGCCGATTTGTTTCCAGCTGAAGCGTAACAGCATAACTCCAGTGTGTACCCAGCTTTACCAAATCACTTTTGTTATTTGGACAGTCCTTCTCTATCCAGAAGTCAACAACCCTGGCTATTTATGTACCTTTGATTGCTTTTAATGTGTGTGTTTTTGTATTTTTTTCCCTTCTCTAGATGGTGAAATTACAAGAGATATTTAAGACCTTTTATCTTGGGAAGCACAGCGGTAGGAAGCTACAATGGCAGTCAACATTAGGGCAGTGTGTCTTAAAAGCAGAATTTAATGAGGTGAGTTCCGGTAATAAGCTGCGCTGCCATATCAATATTATTGGAATATTGGTTTGTTACATATTTATTATATGATGCAGCCTTTTTCTCTTTTTGTAGGTTTGTGTTTTAGTGAGTGCATGTAGAATGTTGTGCAGAAGTATGTATTTTGTATGAAACCTTTTTGCTATGTGAAAACTTCCATACTGGTGAATGGGCCAATAGTTTCTAGTTTCGTATATTTTAAATAAACCCCATATAATTTTTGGTAACTTGTGCGATTATGCAGGCCCTTGTTGGCTATTACAGGAATACAATGGTTTATTCATGTAGCATCTTTAATTTTCACTTGCTAATGTGCCCATTTTTATCTACAGGGTAGAAAAGAGCTGCAGGTATCACTTTTCCAAACACTTGTATTACTAATGTTTAATGAAGGTGAGGAATTCAGTTTTGAAGATATTAGACAAGCTACTGGCATAGGTAAGTGATAAATGCCTACTGAAGACGTTTACTTTATGGTACAATTAATACTTGAAAGCAGAAATACTCAGCAATTTTACTAATTTGTCTTGTCTGTCAGAGGATAGTGAGCTAAGAAGAACGCTCCAGTCGCTGGCCTGTGGCAGAGCCAGAGTTCTTACCAAGAATCCCAGGAGTAAAGATATAGATGACGGGGACAAGTTCACGTTCAATGATGACTTCAGGCATCAGTTGTTCAGAATAAGAATCAATCAGATTCAGATGAAGGAAACGGTACTTTAATGAATAGCATTGCTAAGAACAAATGTCTGTATTTTGGAATAATTGCATACCGTATTGAAATGTCTTAGGTATAGGGCCCAAATCTAAACACAGAAAGCATTTATGATTTATATACACCTTATACACACAGCCTGAAGGTAATTTTATACAATATTCATGACAGTGGGGTATAGACGGTGGGTTGAGTTGAGCCTGGCACTTTAAAAATCTACAAGTGTGACTGGCTCCTCCCCCTCTATGCCCCATCAGCCCCAGTTTTTAGAATGTGCCCGAGTAGAGCCGGGGCACAGGGGCTGTCTCCAGCCCTAAAGTATATATATATATTAATTAATAAAGAAGAAACAAGAGGACAGGCAGACTGTTAGCTGTGACAGTCTGCCTGCATCGTGGGAGCCGCCAGAGAGGGGACCACACGGCTACTGCAGCCTGTGTCCGGTCACCCTATGGAGGGGAGGCTGCCTTTTGGCAGTGAAGGAGTCATCAGACTCAGCGGGGCCCGCCACAGCTAACACTGGCTTGTGTCCGGGTCCCCGCTCTCCCCTCACAGCCCAGCGCTCTGGCCGCAGCAGCCCTGTGAGTATGCACACCTCTCCTGTCTAGCAGGAGAGGTGAAAATAATTTGCTGGGGTTTTTTAACAGCGCGCGGCTGTCAGTGCCACGCTGGTGTTGCGGAAGAACACCAGCGCTGGCTGTTAGGTAGGCTCTGCAGAGGAAGCGGCGGTCCTACCTGTGCGTTCCGGTGCTTGTGTAAAGGCACCGGCACGTTAATCACTGGCGGCAGTCGTGCCGCTGGCCCCCGCGTGCGGCTGGGATGCAGGGCTATGCCGCGCGCATATAATAGCGGCGGCCATTAACAAAAGGGGGTGGAGCTTATAGGCCCTCCTCCTCTTCCTCCTTCACTGCTGGGCTCGTTTGGCGCGCTCTGAGAGGGAGTGGCACCTCTGTAGAGCTAGAGCGGATCGGAGGGGAGAAGACTGAGCTTCTACAGGGGGTCTGTAATTACAGTAAGGTAGTTCACTACCTTCTGTTTTTTTTTATTGATCTGCTCCTCCCTTATATTGCACTGTCTGCCCCTGTTACTGAGCTGCATTATTATTGAAATTCTGCTCCTCCTATACTGCTCTGTCTGCATCCTGAGTAGCATTATTATTGAAATTCTGCTCCTCCCTTATTGCTCTGTCTGCTCCCATACTTGAGTAGCATTATTATGGAAATTCTGCTTCTCCCTATACTCCTTTTGCACTACTGAGTTGTACGTGGTGTCTGTCTGTGAGTGAATGATGACATCCAGAACAGAAAAAGCTGCTTCACAAAAGCTGTTTGCCTGCAGTAAGTGCAGGAAAAAAATTTACCCATGCTCGCTCCGAAGGGTCTTCCCTGTGCGAGACGTGTGAAGCAGAGAGTGCTAGCACGCAGTCTGTCACTCCCTCCTTCATAAATAGTTTGGCAGGGGTCATGGCGGATCTTTCTTCTGAATTAGCCGCTTCCCGTAGGGAACGGGAGGCCGCCAGAGATCTACCTAGCACATCTCACCCTTCTTTTCTAGCAACAGAACCAGCGTGGGCTCAGAATTTAGTCCGCTCGGTGAATAGCCTTGCTAAGGTTATGGGTTCTGCGTCTAAAGCTCCTGAAGCTACGGTAAGTCGCTCATCTAAGAAGAGGGCTCTTCCGGCGGTTCTCCAGTCGGATGAGGACTCGGCAGCGGATCACTCGTCTCAGGAGGAAGGGGAGATGCTGGACGAATCAGACGTAGAGACTTACTCACAAGAACCTGAGGCAATGCAAGGTATTGATTCACTCATCCTAGCGGTGAGGGAAGTTCTTAAGATTTCTGGCCCGGAAGCTCCAGAATCGTTAGAAGACTCCTTGTTTGCCAGGTCACAGAAGATTGCTATCACATTCCCTGTTTCTCTCCAGTTGGACGAACAGATGACGGCAGCTTGGCAGAATCCGGACCGTAAATTCCAGATTCCTAAGCATTTTTTCTCTCTTTACCCGTTTCCTGCCGAAAATAGAAAGAGGTGGGAGACCCCGCCACCTGTAGATTCTTCGGTTTCTCGGTTGTCAAAGAAGACCACGTTACCGGTTCCAGGAGCTACTACATTGAAGGAAACCTCAGAGCGGAGATTAGAAACCACTTTGAAATCCATTTATACGGCTGCAGGTGCTCTTCTCCGGCCGGCCTTGGTAGGATCTTGGGTCAACAAGGCTGTGGAAAAGTGGGCGGAACAATTGACTGAGGGTCTTAAATCCAACACTCCGCGGGCAGATCTGATTACCTTGGCAGAACATATTCAGGAGTCTGCAGTATACTTAGGAGACGCCTCCAGAGATATCGGCCAGGTAGGCTCTAGGATTTCTGCTTCGGCGATCTCTGCTCGCCGGGCACTTTGGCTTCGTGCCTGGCAAGCGGATGCTGAGTCAAAGAGAGCAGTGGAAGCTCTTCCTTTCACAGGCGATATTTTATTTGGTCCAGAGCTGGACAAGTGGATCTCGCTGGCCACTGGAGGTAAGAGTACTTTTCTACCTTCATCAGCACCTCCTCCGCGTCGCTCGTTTAGGTGAGCTTCATTTCGTTCCTTTCGAGCATCTGCAAGATTTCAGGGGCGATCGCGAGGTTCGTCTTCAGCGGGGCGAGGAGGCCGGGCTAGAGGACGTCAAGCGACTAATGCCCGCCGTCCAGATCCCAAGCCAGCAGACAAGCCTGTGGCATGACGGGCTCCCATCCCATCTCGGAGATCCGAAGGTGGGGGCTCGTCTCCAGCGTTTCTCGGAGGTTTGGAGATGGACTTCTCCAGACACTTGGGTTCGGAATCTGGTATCTCAGGGATACAAGATCGAGTTCGCTTTCACTCCTCCTGTGCGTTATTTTACAACAGGTTTGCCCGTCGATCCCTTGAAGCAACTAATTTTGCTTCAAGCGATCGAGAAACTTTTGCTGGCCGAGGTTCTGGTGGCGGTTCCCACTGCACAAAGACAACAAGGGTTTTACTCAAACCTTTTTGTGGTTCCGAAACCGGATGGGTCAGTCAGACCCATTCTGAATCTGAAATCCTTGAACCAGTATCTTTCATTTCACAGGTTCAAAATGGAGTCTCTCCATTCTGTCATTGCGGGACTAGAGGCAGGAGAGTTTCTGGTGTCGATCGATATCAAGGACGCCTATCTGCATGTCCCAATTTGGGTTCCTCACCAGGCTTTCCTCAGATTTGCCATCAAGGAAGCTCATTACCAGTTTCAGGCCCTGCCGTTCGGTCTCTCGTCAGCTCCCAGGGTATTCACCAAGGTGATGGCCGTCATGGTATCCCACTTGCGCTCTCGGAGGGTGACGATAGTTCCGTACCTAGACGATTTACTCATCAAGGCTCCAACGGCAGAAGTCCTTTTACACCAAGTGTCCCTTACACATCAGATTCTCATTCAACACGGATGGATTGTGAACTTCCCGAAGTCTCAGTTGATGCCGTCCCAGAGACTTCAGTTCCTAGGAATGATTCTAGACACTGTTCTGCTTCGTGTATTCTTGCCAAGGGACAAGGCCATAGCCATACAGGAGCTGGTTCGTTTGGTGCTCAGACCCAGGAAAGTGTCCGTGCATCTTTGCATCCGTCTCCTGGGAAAGATGGTGGCTTCCTTCGAGGCCATCCAATTCGGCAGATTTCACTCCAGAATTTTTCAACTGGATCTTCTGTCTCAATGGTCCGGGTCCCACCTACAGATGCATCGGCTGGTGCGTCTGTCTCCCCGGACCCGCATATCCTTGCTCTGGTGGCTTCGGACGGAGCATCTGTTAGCGGGTCAGCGCTTTGGAATTTGGAATTGGACCTTGGTCACCACGGACGCCAGCCTCCGCGGATGGGGAGCTGTGGTTCTGGGCAGTCACTTCCAGGGGCTTTGGTCGCAGCAGGAATCCCTCTTACCAATCAATGTTCTCGAACTGCGGGCAGTCTACAGAGCTTTGATACAGGCTGCTCCTCTGTTACGAGGACTTCGGTTCGGATACAATCCGACAACGCCACTGCAGTGGCATACATAAATCGCCAAGGAGGAACCCGCAGTCGTCTGGCAATGAGAGAAGGAGCCAGTCACATCCTTCTGTGGGCAGAAAGACACGTAGAGGTAATTTCCGCTGTGTTTATTCCGGGAGTCGACAACTGGGAAGCGGACTACCTCAGTCATCAGGATCTTCATCCCGGGGAGTGGTCCCTTCATCCCGAGGTCTTTCATCAATTGGTTTGCAGATGGGGGAAACCACAGATAGACCTGATGGCATCACGGATAAATCATCAACTACCCCTTTACTGCTCCAGGACCATGGATCCGGCAGCGGTGGGAGCAGATGCTTTACTGATCCCTTGGCCGTACAGCCTTGTGTACCTGTTCCCACCGTTTCCGCTTCTCCCTCGGATTCTCAAGCGAATCAAACGAGAGTCGTCCACCGTCATCCTAGTGGCTCCGGATTGGCCTCGTCTGGTTTGGTACTCCGATCTCTTATTCCTTCTGGCAGACGAACCTTGGCCTCTTCCGCTACGATCGGACCTTCTACAGCAGGGTCCATGTGTGTACCCAGATTTACGGCGGCTTCGTTTAACGGCGTGGCTATTGAGACCGCCATACTAAGAAGCCATGGTGTTCCTAGGTCGGTCATTCCTACCATGCTTAGGGCTAGAAAACCAGTAACATCAGCGCATTATCATCGCATTTGGAGGGCTTATATCTCCTGGTGTGAGGGTCGTGGATCTTCCACTTCCTCTTTTCATTTACCTCGTCTTCTTCTTTTTCTTCAAAAAGGCCTTGAGGCGGGCCTACGCTTGAGATCGCTTAAAGTGCAGATTTCTGCTCTTTCTATTTTTTTCCAGCGTCGCCTAGCTCTGATTCCGGAGGTTCAGACCTTTTTTCAAGGGGTACTTAGAATTCAGCCCCCCTTTGTGCCACCCACAGCTCCTTGGGACCTGAATCTTGTTTTATCTTTTCTTCAGTCATCCACCTTTGAGCCTTTGCAGGATGTGGAATTGAAGTATTTGACTTGGAAGATCCTTTTATTGGCCCTGGCTTCGGCCAGACGAGTGTCTGAACTTGGAGCCTTGTCCTGCCGTTCTCCTTACTTGATTTTTCACGAAGATCGGGCGGAACTTCGTACCCGCCCTTCCTTTTTGCCCAAGGTGGTCTCGGGTTTTCATCTGAATCAGCCGATTGTAGTCCCAGCGTTGTCGGACTCTTCCGGGGATTCTCACTCTTTGGATGTGGTTCGGGCACTTCGCATTTATGTGGCCCGTACTGAGGGACTACGTAAATCAGAGGCTCTGTTCGTCCTTTATGATGCCAATCGGCGTGGCTGGCCTGCATCTAAGCAGACTTTGGCCAGGTGGATTCATCTGACTATTCATCAGGCATATGTTGCTTCTGCTCGACCACCGCCGGTATCCATTTCTGTGCATTCTACGCGCTCTGTGGGTACTTCTTGGGCGGCACGTAGAGGTGTCTCGGCTTCACAGCTTTGTAGAGCAGCTACGTGGTCTTCGGTTCATACTTTTGTACGTTTCTACAGATTTGACACTTTTGCGGCTTCTGCTTCAAATTTTGGTCGCAGTGTCTTGCAGGGCGTTCAGCACTCTCCCCCCCCAGGAGGGTAGCTTTGGGACGTCCCCACTGTCATGAAGCTCCAGTGTCCCATAGTGGATGAAGGAGAAAACAGGATTTTGGTACTTACCGTTAAATCCATTTCTCCGATTCCACAGGGGACACTGGACGCCCACCCAGTGCTTCTTGCCTGTTATCAATTACTTGTTCTGCTTCAGTTCTGTTGCAGTTTGGTCTGTTTTCGTTGTGTGACTGTTTATCACTGCAGCCTGCTGTGTTCTTGCAGTGTGTCAGTATGTTGGATTGTTTCTTTCCTGTTCTCCTTCTCTGTTCTTCAGTCTGTTCTCCGTCTCCTCTCGGGCTCAGTTCTTTAAAACTGGGGCTGATGGGGCATAGAGGGGGAGGAGCCAGTCACACTTGTAGATTTTTAAAGTGCCAGGCTCAACTCAACCCACCGTCTATACCCCACTGTCATGAAGCTCCAGTGTCCCCTGTGGAATCGGAGAAATGGATTTAACGGTAAGTACCAAAATCCTGTTTTTCAATAATTTTGTGCCTCAAACAAAGTGTGTACATACATGAAATTCATTCATGTGTCATATACACCTTATACACACAGCCTATAGGTCATTCTATACTTTAGTTTTAATAATTTTGTGCCTTAAACAAAGTTTGTGTGCATTGAACCATTAAAAATCAAAGTTTTCACTATCTCAGTCATGCTAAAAATATTCCGTATTATTTGGATATGGGGGAGACTCAATCTGTGTGTATATATATATATATATATATATATATATATATATATATATATATATATATATATATGTGTGTGTGTGTGTGTGTGTGTGTGTGTGTGTGTGTGTGTATATATATATATATATATATATATATATATATATATATATATATATATATAGTAAAAAATAGTACAAATTTTTTTAGTTTACTCTTATTCTACATCATTTTCACGTCCCCCTTTCAGTAGGGCACTGTGGTGGATTACAGATCAATGACCATAATGGTAGGATTTCAGTGCTATGATCTGCTGCACTACCATATTGTTATGTGTATGTGATCGCTGTTTGCGTGCACTAACCTGTATGCACTGTATCATTTCTCTTATACTATACTAACCCCCTGATATCTGCTGTCAATACTCTGCTGAAGAAAGCAGTAAAATAATTTTACATAAGTGTCCTAATACTTCCGTGCTCGCTTGTGTCAAATATCGAGAAGTCTCACCAGCTATCAAATCAAGGCATTCAACACGCTGTGAGTTATTTAGCTCCAAACTGCGTCGATGATTAGCGAAGAAAAGACGGATTTTGCTGGTTGAGGGAAATGTTGTACTTCAACTTGTAAAATGTTATCGTATTCCTGTATGGCTGTTAGGTTATCTGGACTGCCATGATTTTTTTTTTTTTTTTATTTAAAGGTGGAAGAACAAGCGAGCACTACAGAGCGAGTGTTTCAGGACAGACAGTACCAAATCGATGCAGCTATTGTTCGAATCATGAAGATGAGGAAGACTCTTAGCCACAATCTCTTGGTTTCGGAAGTGTATAACCAGCTTAAGTTCCCAGTGAAGGTACTTTTGACTTCAAACTGATGAAATAATGCTTAGAACTTTTATATAGTATTTTAACAAAATCGCATTTTAGACAGACTGGTCCAAAGTATTACACATCTTGTTGGAAAACAAAACGCTGTATGTTGCATTTCCTCAGCTTCCATAGACACATGCACAGTTGTCAGTAGCTCTTATCTATCTGTAACGTGGTTTTTTTTTTTTTTTTGTTTAGCCTGCAGATCTGAAGAAAAGAATAGAATCCTTAATAGACAGGGACTACATGGAAAGAGACAAAGAGAACCCAAACCAGTACAATTACGTTGCATAAAAATATTTGCCAGCCTTTATATTGATGGGCACCTAGCGGATAATGAAATTAGCCTGTTGATCCCATTGCATTAACTTTTTACACCATCGATAACCGAATGAATCCTGCTTAAAGAAGAAAATGTGAGTCAATTCTTCCAGCGATTTGAAATACCCATTTTAAAGAGTACAATTTACACTTCACAAGAATGCTGTTGGAACTCCTTCTTCTTTTTTTTTTTTTTTTTTTCATTGCATGTTATTTAGAAGGATGTGCACAGAGTATTCCCTGGGTTCTAGTCTGCTGTACGAGAGGAAGATTACTATGTGGTCTCATGACACCTTTTCCAGCCTCTGATAAAACTGGATAAGGAACCAAAATGGTATCCTCTGCTCTTGGAAGCTGCATGCAAACTGTTACCACCTAGCCAGCGAAAGGTGTTCAGGGAGCCCTGCTCATTCCCAATGTCTCATGCCAGCCATTAAAACTGGATAGCTGCAATTTCCTAAAACAAGAGGCGCTGTACCTAAAATCTCATAACAAATGGGACATAAGTACTAACTCCTATTTACACTCTTTTAATGTGTTCACAGTAGAAATGTGACTTATTTGAAGTGTGGCTAATCTGAGATGTAATTGAGGAAGAACCAACATAGCTTTTATTGCAATCTATCTAAACACTACAAGCTGCAGTTGCTTGTACAGTGTAAGTTTTTTTGTATTTGTTTTCATGGGTACAGCTTTAGCCCTCAACATAACCTGAACTTGTACCAACATTCTTATGGTGAACTCCTGACAGTCTGGTGAGACCACAATGTAAAATATTTGGCTATTAGATCAATTGCTTTTATCATGGCTTCCTACATATATGCCTGTTATAACGGATTCGGGCGTTTTAATTCCCTTTGGCTGGTTTTATAGTCAGAGAGCAAGTGTATTGTATCCAATGTATAATCACTTAAGGGTTCTGTGCATTTTGTGCCTTTATAGAAGTTACAGCTGCAGATGACTGTGTCCGTACATTATCTGTATATGAATGATAAAGTAGAATAATTTTAGTTTTTACCATTTTCTTTAATATTTCACCGTAATGGAGGCAGCAGTTCAGCTATGAATAAGCCTTCACTACTTGGACTACATTTATCAGGCCCTTTAGAATTCAAGTTATCTAGATATCTACTCCTTTCATGCCAGGAGCAAATGCAGCCATGTACAGGGTTACCGATGTTGCCTTTTAGTTTGTTTTTTGATTTTTCTGAATTCTTGTATGTTTTAAAAGCTAGCAGAGTGATAATTGTGACCAGCCTTAGGAAACCTGTTAGCACTTCATTTTTATTTTTCCACTGAAATGTCTCCTGGGGCCCCTGAGGTGACTGGGCCCTGGAAATCTCCTTTGGCCCCTGAGGTGGCTGGGCCAGAATGTCTTTGGGAAAGTAGAGCAACAACATCTTAAGTAATGCTTATGAAATATCTGACTAAAGCTAAAAATTCAGAAGATTATTCAGTGTAATTACTTCCAACAAATCCTTTTCAATTTTCCACAAAAAAATAAATTAATGAGTATATAGTTTTAAAACACTTGGCACATAGGGCATACATCTGTTCTATGATGATATGCTTGTTTTTGTAAATAATACCTTTGCTACACCAAAATGTAACTGGGGAGAGTTTTTATACATGGGTTGGTCTGTCCCAATGGGCTCGACTCAATCGACCGCGAATTCAGTAGTGCCGGGAGGGAGCTCCTGGAGCTATTCAATTCTGCGCACAGTTAGGTCGGGGAATGCCCGTTCTCGCGCCTTAAACAGGGTGTTTAGTCGCAAGAACGGGTTTCTGGAGGGATGAGGGAAGAAATCCTTAATAGCGCGATGAATTGAATAGCTCCAGGAGCGCCCTCCTGGCGCTATTTTAATTCGCAGTCAATTGAATCAAGCCCATTATTTGCTATTTCCTGCTAATACTATAGTCACCTCTGTTCACTTAAGTCTTCATGGTTAGCTCAGCTATGGTATCCTATTGCAGCATAGAATTATAGAATTGTTGTACGCCGATTGTCACCATTTCCCCTGCTTTAAACCAAAGCATTGGAAAACAATAATTGTCTTCAGTTTCAGAGGGCTCAAGCAGTGAATTGTTCAGGACTGGACGTATAATACACCATAATGTAATTGCCACTCAGCTGGGTAACATAGAGGGTTGTTTTTTCCTGCAATGTTTGCAGACTAATTTTTTTTTTTTTTATTAACAAAAACATTCTCAATTTGGTTTGAGAGCTGATTGATGACATTAATGAAACGCTCAACCATAATGTTACTTTACATATTGAATTATATTTCGAAAAGCAAAAATGTTGTCTATTTCAGACAGCTCTTCAGTCTACTCCAGCATTTAAAGATACATGTTGGGATATTGTGGTCTGAAAACCTGCTCAATCCTTGTTTGTTATTTTGTTTACGGGATTATGTTGGAATTTAGTTTATATTACTGGCCATTTCTAATTTGACAAATGGACAAGCTTGCATGAATCTGACTTCTTACTTTTTTCATTTAAAACCTTTATTGCTGTTTTAATTTATTGTTTTTGCAGACGTTTGTGTTTTCTCTTAACCTGAACTCCCATAACTGTTTGCTTTCTTTTATCCTTAATGTATCTTGGCTGTTTGTCTGAACGTCTGAAATAGGAAAGTGTTTTTATATAGTTTACTTAAAGGTGCCAAAATAAGTGCAGTAAATTTAAAACCTTGTGGAATAAATTACCAATAAAAATGTTTTAGTTTTTAATTTTGAATTGTTTTACAGAGACAACAAATTGTCTCCGAGTCATTTGGGCTTCGTTTTTTTTTTTTTTTTTTTTAATCGTATTATGTGTGATCTGTGTCACCGTGCCTCTTATCAAAGTGTTCAAGAGAACAAGACTTCAACAGTTTCTGTCTGAAAAGTTAGATGTGATCATGGCATTAAGCTTATCTTTGCTGAACAATGGAGGACAGATGTGCGTATGGTGGGTGAAAAATAGCAAACACCATTAGACGTCCATCACCTTTAGTGGAACTAATGGCTGATCAGCTCCCTAATTTCAACCCTTTTTTGCTGGATCTGTACTGAAGTGTTAAAGTAAAAAACATGTTTTAAAGAGTACAGCAGCATTCAGAAATGTAATATACTTATTTCATTTGGCAAATGTTCATTATTTGGAGTGGAAATCTCAGTATTTTTTGCGTTAGGCGAGCTTTTTCACTCCAGTTGTAGATTTCAGGAAAAAATATTACTTGTGTCTGTTCACTGTATCAAAACTCAATGTGATTTAAAAGGCTTGTGCCCTCACCGCATCCTTTTCAGGCAAAAGTTGAAACCTTTTTAATGTTTCATAAAATACATATGACAAGGGTACAAGGTCTTTCTAAGTTGATAAATAATGTAAATATGTGTCCCCTTCAAAGAAGAGTGAGTCTGTATCTAGGTATTTTGTGTCATTTAATAAATATCAAACAGTTTTGTGTTGCTAAATTATTTGTTTCCTTTCATAATATGAATATATAGAATTTTTATGGATTTGTTTTCCCCCTCCTATACACATATGCTGTCACTTAACTCTCTAAGGCACATTTTTAAAGCCTATTAAATGTGTGTTGATGCTGATGGTACAAAAAGTACTGTAGGTAGACGTGAAGAAATAAGTGTAATACAAAGGAGAGCTATGGTATTATTTAGGAAATCATTAATCCACTACACTGTAGAGGAGATATGTGAGCACTCTTTTAAAAGCAAAGATACAGTAGCAGGTAAGGCTTTGTCTAGGGTTTAAAAGGAAGCATTTTTTACACTTTTACACCTAAATCCTGGGTCTGACCCGAGATTTGGAACAGACCTTTTCTACTGCGGCGCCGATCCGGATTATTCACGGATCGGCGCTGTTCACACTGCATACAGGTGCAGTGGAACACTTCTCCCGGTGCTTGAAAATGACATCATCTCCAATCGCCGAGAAACCTGGAAGTCCCCATTTTGTAAACTGGACTCTGGTCGAATGACCTGGGGTTCCCGTTTACACTGCAGGGTCTCACGGGTGGTTCCTGTGTAAAAACCTGCAAGTTATCTGGGAGTAATTGCCGGGTCACTCGACCTGGGAATCCAACCCTGGCCCCTTTCACACCTAGGGGCAACCCGGGTTAACCCTGCAATAACCTGGGTTTTAGCTCTGGTGTAAAAGGGGTATTATGTGCACAAGCCCTAAGAGTCATAGAACTAGTGCCATAAGCAAATGTTATGCTAGAATACCAAAAGCCGTGTTGCATTGCAGACCAGCGAGGAACTTCTTTATTACAAACAAGAATGGGTTGCAAACCCGCAGAGATAGTAAATCTTAAGTAATTCCCATACCCTTCCTTAAGCCTATATGTAGCATTTGTAATATAAATAGATAAATGCATGACATGCCTAAAAGGCATCAAAGTATTATATGTGCAAGGCTTGGGCCAAAGCAAAGTAGAAGATGATGAAAACTGCAGAACTGTTCAGCAAATTTGCCAACCACATGGCATAACTGGTTGAAATGACCATAGTCATCCCAGCTCCATACATAGATTATACATTCCACAAAGTGCTATTTTACAAAGTACAGACTTGCAAAGCAAGAGCAGACCCACCGAAACCTAGCTGGTTTAGGTGCATCTTGTGCAAACTATAAATCTGTCTTTCTCAACTTTAATAGAAAGTGAATTTGAGTGCTGTAAGCTGTCACTGTTGGAGTGACTTTATGAGTTTTGTACATCAGGAGTATTTTACGTTTGCATATTATCCTAAGAGGAATTAAAATCAGCAGAGACATGGAGGCAGGGGGATCAATGGTGATGGCTTTACCATTCGGAGTAATTTGCTTGTGTTAGGTGTTATAAATGCAGTGTTACATTCAATTGAAGCAATAGTAGTATGAACAAAATTCTAGACTGCCTAATATCGGGGTAAGATCAGCTAGACAAACAAAGCATTAATATATAAGCTGTCCCATTCAATCAAACTTCAGTAATAACAGAGTAAATGTGCTAATTTATTAAAATACAAATATTTATTATAAGTGCTGTATACTCGTTCTGTTGAATCTGTATTGTTAATAGAGACAAGTGAAAAATGCAGGTGTAGTACAATGAGCCTATTCTAATGCACCATGAACAGACTGCTATGATGTGGTTATGTGCTCTTACAGCTTGTGAGCTCTCAAACTGCAGTGTGTCTAGGCACAAGTAAAGCTAGGGTCGCTAATCATTCATTCTAGAATAAGTTATATAGAGGTTTAAGAAAAAAACATGCTAGTGCCAGAGTACATTTTAAAGAGAAGGGGGAAAAAAAACTTTATCAATAGTTCTATAGAACAACTATTTAACAATGTACAAAATGCAATATACAAGTTTAAAGTGCATTCAGTAGAAATAGGACATAGTCGGCTGCAGCTGCATCGTTATGTGAATGATGGTACAAAGTCCTTCCCCTGTGTAAAAGAGTGTCCAAATGAGCGTGGACTGAGTGCCTGATTCAGATGTGTGTGCTAATGCTGCCGCTGCGGTATCTGTGTGCGCAGCTGCTGTGCGAAAATATGCCAGTGTTACAGATGCCTAGAATTTTGTAGAGACGCTTCACAAGTCGAACATCTACATACAAAGCCACGGTGGCAAATCCTTTGTCCTCCTGAGTAGTCCTATGGTTGCGCAGAGTGGCTGTGGGAACTGAGACACCGGAGACATGTTTCCTACATATGGGATCGCAGATGCAGGCAGTCACGCTAAAAACATCGTTGTGACATGCCTGCATTTTTTTCCCTCCACTCCCCCAAGCGCTGCCGGCCTGTCAATCACACTGTGAGTAAAAGGTTGCAGGGAGTAACTACAGTAAAAGTACTTTGATGCATGCGCAGTGTGAGTTAGACTCGTGCACAGTTTACTGGTAAGCGCTCAACTACAAAACCATTGGCATAGTGTACTTCTATGAATTAGGCCCTGAGTCGCCAATTCGTAGCGTCTATAGATGCCGCATTACTCTCCAGTGCATCTTTAGTGACACCATTGATGTACCATCGAAACTTTAGTTAGCCCTATGGCAGGTGCAGTTTCTACATCTGAGTATGTGAGGGCCTGAGCATCTCTGAACACAGGTGCTTTCTGTGACGTGCCTACAACACTCATGAGACTTAACATTTAGCGTGTGTTTTGCCACCCCTGTTACTTCCGGAACGCCCACTAACATTCTCAAACCCTGTGTCCAAATCTGTACTATGTCTTTTTGTACGCAGAGAATTGAGATGCGTGTGCACTAGTAAAAACATTGGCCGCTGACGTCCATATTGGCACTGCATCCGACATAGAATCGGGCCAAGTGTGAGATTTCCACATGAATCCTATCATATGCAGTCTCAGGTGAGGTCTATATTGGGGCAGGAACTGGTATCCATTCTCCATTGCATGCGGTTGGAGAGATTGGCGTCCAGGTTGTTTGGTTCCACTCAAGGTCCCTGCACTTAAGATCTGGATAATGTGGTCCAAAACCAATCCTAGTTGGACAGGCAGATATTTAGTTTATCCGCTCTAGCCCGCTGATCTCTAGTGGTGGCTCCATTTTTCCAACCTGCACAAATGTCCCCCCCCAGCCTTTCGAGTAGGGGATGGTGACCCTGGGTCTATGGATGCAGGACCTTTTGGTCCAGAGAGAAATAATCTCTTCTTATCCATGTTTTGGAGCTGAGGCCAGTCGCAGATACTGATTCTGGCTCAGTTGGTGTAATGGCCATACAGTAGACCTCTTGTATCATGTTGTGAGCAGAGGAATTTTTCTCGACGAATTCAGCAGATTTTATCACCTAGGTGGGACATTGGTAGTGTAACGCACATGACTCGCACTTATGACACGATGACATGACAAATACACAAATCCATTTCTTATAACCTATCTGAGTGTGTACCCTCCCTTTGTGTTTTTACACGCAGTTTTGGTGTTTGTTGTTTGCACTGCAGGTGCAGTTTCTCCATTAGGGCTTTGTTTAAAAAAATTAACTGAAGCCTGTAAAGGGGCCTACACACTTGGCGATTTATTATTATTATTTTTTTTAACACGATCTGGCTGACTCCGATGCATTGGAACGACGGATTGTGTAAAAAAAAAAATAGCCAAATCGCGAGTCCCCACTCATGATCGCGATGCGCGTCCCCGCTGGTCGCACATCGCATCTTCAGATCAGCCGTGCTGTAGGGCAGATTTGCCAATCTGGGATACAATGCACTGGATGCACGATAGATCTTAAGTCAGATTGGACATTTTTTTTTTAACTCCAAATCGTGTGCAGGACTGCCGGGGGAGAGTTTAAGGGAAATCTTACATCGTCAGCACATCGCCAAGTGTGTAGGCACCTTAAGAGGATTGCGGTTATGTGCAAGTGCATAGCTACAGTAGGTGCTGGGGGTGTGGCTGCTCCAGGCCCCTCCCTACACCTGGTTATGGCTTTTCTATTCTTACCAGTGTGCTCCTGTCAGTCTCGGTCAGCTCAGTCTCTCCTTACTGGGAGGAGGCGTGGCTGTTTGTGGTTAAACGTTTACCCATTCACCCATGTCTCCTGCAAGGAACACAACTGCTAAATAATTTGTATATATGCTAATTATTTAGTATTTTACCCATTATGATATTAAATCTAATAATCTGCCATTTTAGTTGACATACAAGGTATACATACAATATATTTTCATGAGGCTATTTAAAGTAAGCACATTGGTGCAGGTATGTTGGCATAGCATACCATTAAGTAATTAGTAGCTGGTATGCCATACCACCTTACAGACCACTGGTGCCATCAGCTGTGCCACTGAGCGAGTCTCGGCTCTCTGTGGTGCATTAAGCGCAATTGCACGTCGACCCAAGATTTTGAGGCTTAATCGAGATATGGTTATATCTTTTGTTGAAAGAGGTTACCCTCCCCATTTGGTAGAGGGGGCTCTTCAATAAGTCATATGAATGGACAGAAACAATCTTGGAATTAGGAGCCAAAATAAACCAGTAGCACGAGGGACTTTGGGGTATGATTTAGCATTTATTTCAAAGTATATTAGAACATATCATCAAATCAGGGGGATTATTAATCAAAACTATTCCATTTTAAAACGGGACCCTGTACTTAAAGATATTTTGCCTCCTAATCCCAATATAGTTTTTAAGAAAAATAATCTCAAAAACATTATTTTACCTAGTTTCTTTAACCCAGGGAGAACAACAGCTCAATCCTCTAAAAATAGGATAACATTGCGGACACAAGGATGTTTTAGATGCAATAAGACCAATTGCATCACATGTGGTTACATTACTAATAAAGTAACCCAAATGCAAGCACATTCAAACCCAGTGACATATCATATTAAAGGACTTATCACATGTAATACATCCTTTGTAATTTATTTGATCTGTTGTAGTTGTGACCTATACTACGTGGGTCATTCTACTCGACCACTGAAATATAGGTTAAATGAACATAGGAAAAATATTGAAAAAGGGCTGCTTACACATCTTGCGACATTATGCAGAGATTCATCATAAAAATCCCAAATATATGTGTATCAATGGATTAGAGCATGTTAAAAGTACAGCTAGGGGAAAAGGACCGTTTTAGAACCCTTTGACGGGAGGTTTCCTGGATTTACCAGATTAATAGTCTAGTACCAACTGGACTGAATGAAAGTTTGGATCTTAATAATGTTCTTTAGGAATCGGTAGATCATTTGAGGGGAAGTGGGTTATTCTTTATCTTTCCTTAATTTATACATTTTCTGTTTCTTTAGATTTTGTTCTTGTGTAGGAATATGGGAAATGGTCCAGGTTGTCTCTATATCAAGGAAAACTTATCTACAGTCCGGTGCATAAATATTGGGACATTGACAGAATTTTCATATTTTGGCCTCTGTTCTCCACCACAATAGCTTTGAAATGCTTTAACTGCAGACTTTCAGATTTAATTTGAGGGTAATTACATCCAAATCAGGTGAACGGTGTAGGAATTACAACGGTTTCTATATGTGCCTCCCACTTTTTAAGGGGCCAAAAATAATGGGACAAACTAAACAATCCTAAATCTAACTTTCACTTTTTAATACTTTGTTGCAAATCCTTTGCAGACAATTACAGCCTGAAGTCTGGAACGCATAGACATCACCAGGCGCTGGGTTTCATCCCTGGTGATGCTCTGCCAGGCCTCTACTGCAAATGTCTTCAGTTCCTGCTTGTTCTTGGGGCATTTTCCCTTCAGTTTTGTCTTCATCAAGTGAAATGCATGCTCGATTGGATTCAGGTCAGGGGATTGACTTGGCAATTGCATAACATTCCACATTTTAGCCTTAAAAAAACTCTCTGGTTGCTTTTGCAGTATGCTTCGGGTCATTGTCCATCTGCACTGTGAAGCGCTGTCCAATGAGTTCTGAAGCATTTGACTGAATATGAGCATATAATATTGCCTGAAACACTTCAGAATTCATTCTGCTGCTTTTGTCAGCAGTCACATCATCAATAAATACAAGGGAACCAGTTCCATTGACAGCCATACATGCCCACGCCATGACACTACCACCATCATGCTTCACTGATGAGTTGATATGTTTTGGATCATGAGCAGTTCCTTTCCTTCTCCATACTCTTCTCTTCCCATCACTCTGGTACAAGTTGATCTTTGTCTCATCTGTCCATAGGATGTTGTTCCAGAACTGTAATGGCTTTTTTAGATGTTGTTTGGCAAACTCTAATCTGGTCTTCCTGGTTTTGTGGCTCACCAATGGTTTATACATCTTGTGGTGAACCCTCTATATTCACTCTTGTGAAGTCTTCTCTTGATTGTTGACTTTGACACATATACACCTACCTCCTGGAGAGTGTTCTTGATTTGGCCAACTGTTGTGAAGGGGTTTTTCTTCACCAGGGAAATAATTCTTCTGTCATCCACCACAGTTGTTTTCCGTGGTCTTCCGGGTCTTTTGGTGTTGCTGAGCTCTCCATTGCGTTCTTTCTTTTTAAGAATGTTCCAAACAGTTGATTTGGCCACACCTAATGTTTTTGCTATCTCTCTGATGGGTTTGTTTTGATTTTTCAGCCTGATGGCTTGCTTCACTGATAGTGACAGCTCTTTGAATCTCATATTGAGAGTCGACAGCAACTGATTCCAAATGCAAATGTCACACCTAGAATCAACTCCAGACCTTTTACCTGCTTAATTGATAATGAAATAACGAGGGAATAGCGCACACCTGTCCATGAAATAGCTTTTGAGTTAATAGTCCCATTACTTTTAGCCTCTTAAAAAGTGGGAGGCACATATAGAAACCGTTGTAATTCCTACACCGTTCACCTGATTTGGATGTAATTACCCTCAAATTAAATCTGAATCTCTGCAGTTAAATCACATCTTGTTTGTTTCATTTCAAAGCCATTGTGGTGGTGAATAGAGGCCAAAATATGAAAATTCTGTCAATGTCCCAATATTTATGCACCTGACTGTATATGTATGTGTGTGTATATATGTGTGTGTGTGTATAATATAGCATGTGTACTGTGTATGGAAATTGATAAACCTTTGTATGACTAATGTGTTATTTTAGACTGGGTTCTTTGAGTACTTATGATTATCATTGCTATTGTCTGATTACTGCCAGTATTAAAATATTATGATTTGTATAATATATAGGTATGTGTATATACCAACACTTATTCCTCTGAGTTTTTGTTTATACTAAATTGCTCTTTTGTGTATACACTTTGGATACAATCTATTTTTTGTATGCCCTGCTCTGTAGATAAAGTAGATGTTGTTTATATATATATATATATATATATATATATATATATATATATTATATTATATTATATTATATTTTATTAATTTTTTTTTTTTTTTTTTTGATACGGCTCTTGATTGATAGAGCGGAAATCTGAGTTTTTGTTTTTTTTTCTCTATATGCACAGATATGTATGTGATTTTTGAGGCAACTTATTTGCTCACTTTGGTGTCATGTGAGCCATAATATGAGTTTTTGAAGAGTTTTGCTTATCAAATAAATGTTTTTTATTATGTGGAGAATATGTGCAATAGCAGGATGTTTTTCACCCTTAATTTTTTGGGTTTTTTTTTCCTCTGTTCTTCTTTTTTCTTTCGGGGAGAAAAAAAGGAAAAATGAATTTCTTCCAGTATATAGACTACAAAGTAATTGTCAGATTCAGCTGCATGTAATTATCCTTTTACTACGAATAGCTATTGGGATATAAGACACACTGCATAGAAGGTTGATTAGGACACATCTCTGACGAAATCGCCAGGTGCGAAGAAACGCGATAAAGTCCTGTGGCATCCATTGGTACACGTTCCGACATATGCTCCCGCTATACTAATAACAAGCTCCGGTATATCTAAAGCTGCGACAAGCAAGAGTGCCCAGCGAGTTTCTGTGAAACTAACACCCCCCGCCGGTTCCACTCGCCACTTGACTGGGATGCAGACTTTTTATCAGGACACAGCTTCCCTCCTAAAGACAGCCTATCTGCCGTGGTCACAACCGGTCAGTGTGATCCGCGTGCAGATGCTGCCGGAACATTGGCCAGCACCTTCAGCTGTAAGATCCCAGCACCTCCTCTCATCTCAAGAGAGCTGCTACTAACAGCGTGTAGACGTTGCTGGAACATTGGCTGGCACCTCCAGCTGTAATATCCCGGCACTGGCTCTCATTTTGTGTGAGCGGCTACCAACAGAGGTCACTTACAGGATGGACCGGCGGGTGAGTATCAGTAAATTACACACTGACTATACAGATATCTCTGTGGAATTATAATATATGTGGTTTTATTACTGAAAATTACAACAGTGTACTCTTGAAGGAGTATTACATAGAGACTTGCCGGTGTCAGTTCTTTATAAAAAGTCTGTCATGTTTGTAGGAGCTATTTAAATACACTACCTAACTGGCAGCTAATAGAAGGAACTAAAGTATCTACAACGATATACTTTGTTGCAAATTTTATCCAGCCAGTCCTCTAGGTAAATAAAGATTTGTAAAAATCCTCTATTCCCATCAAGAGTGCTAAATACTTGTGGCTGTTGCTTTAAGCTAGCGTAATTGGTATCTATATATGTGTAAAATGTATTAAATTATAATTATTTGTTTTAAAGTAATATATTTTATGTTTTATTAAAGTGTGATCTTATTTTTTTTCATACATGTATGGTCTTTTATTTTTTTTCTGTTGTATTGCTGGACATAATTTTGTATATATTGGAGACCAAGTGCTGCTGTATATGTAAATTATAGTTTGTTTATTATAGGTGGTGGCAACCATCTAGTGGCAGCTGCTGGTCAGTCCTTTAAATCTGTTTTTGTTTTTTGTGCTCCTTATTTCTTTTTTTTTTTTTTGCACAGCGCCTAGGGTAATTTTCATGTTTATATTTTCTTGTTTATGGTGGCACAGCATACCATTAAGTAATTAATAGCCGATATGCCTTACAGACCACTGGTGCCATCAGCTGCGCCACTGAGCGAGTCTCCGCTCTCTGTGGTGTGACAGACCCAATGAGCACTGGGCATGCCCCCATAGCGATTAGATATTGGGATGTGTTGTGCAGACACTCCCCTGTGTTAGGGAACGGAAAGTACCAATAAGAAATAAAAACTCGCAGAGTACAAAAATCCTTTTTTCTTTTTCCACCAGGGGGCACAGGGATGACACTGGCATATAGACAACAGAAACCAGGCGCTGCAGCGTATCAATTACTTGTCAATCTTTGGTTGAATGAAGGAGTCAACCTCATTACATACAAAACATGAATATAGATACAAAGACAACCACAAAGAGAGAAAGTAGTAATAAAATTAATATTAAAACAGTGAGGTGAGTTTGTAAAAAGTAATACATTTATTCTAAATAATTAAATTAATATTTACCATAAAGTAAACATATTAAGTGCACAAAAAACCATAAATGAAATACACAGGTAACCCAAAAGTCATTAGAATAAATATAAAAGGGATTTAAAATGTTGCTGGTATCAAATTTATGACATGCAGTCAAAATTCATTTGCAGTGAAGGCAATTGAAGAGTCTCTTGTAAATTTCATAATGAAACACAACCCTTGAAAATTGAAATGATGCTTCGTGAGACGAACTGAAATTCAACCTGACCAGCGGGGAGTAAATGGTAGCTGTAATGGCCAGATGGAGCTTACATGTAATGCGGTGTCGGATGTGCAGCTGCTTGTGGAGTAAGGTCCCGTTCTCACCTAGGCTGAGATGTTCCAGAAGCGCAGTGATGTAAGGGAGACCGCGATCACGGTGGCTGGCAGGTGCAGCTCTACCCACTTAGTGGGGAACTGATATGATGCTGCTCGATGTTCCGTGTATGAAGGGTGGCTGATTTGGGTGATATGGGAGGCTCCTAGATGATGAATAGGGTATGCAGTCGGGCTCATTATTGAATTGATAAATAAGAACCAGGCACCTACGTGTTTCAACTCCTGACTGGAGTCTTTTTCAAGGTGGATATCATGGTCAAATCCCTTTGGCTTTATAATTGCAGACTAATTATTTATTCTATACAGCTGCTTTGCAAACATGGCCCCACTGATTGATTATTTAGTAAAATGATGAGGAGAACAATAATAGTACTAAGAGGAGACACTTTAAAGGTATTGCACAAGCGTGTATATACACACTTGTGCACAAAGCAAAATTATTACAAAGGAATTCCACATCAAAAATATTTAAATACAGAGGAACCATTGTTTCTAGATAAATGGTAGTCTCAATTTTTATAATAAGCGAACAATTGTTAAGAAGAATACTATAAACTAAACTAAAATAAAATTAATATTATAAATTGTCTGCTCCATATAGAGTTACATAAATATATCAGTTGTAGCTGGCATTTATATTTTTACAATACGGACATCTGATAAGTACAATAAAAAATATATTTACACACAATATAAGGAGGAATAAAATAAATAGAGAGGGTAAATATAGCAAGATGTACAAACAAAGTATCGCTATATAAATCTGTGTAGCAGTTTATACAAGAAACAGAGCATTAAATCCATGAAATCATAATAATCAAAAAAAGTTCTAAGGATAACATTCCATATGGAATATATTCCTAAACTATAAGGATAAATTAGAAATGCTCTAATGGCTATATAGGTATTTATAAATATGGAGATATTTCAATGTATGTATATGCATCCAAACGTGTGCGCGCACACACACGTCAGGATGCACACATGATCTACAAACAGATGAGCATGGGGAGACTCAGAGGTGTATCTCGAGATATGCTATTCAACTCAATCTGTTCATTAAGGCCATCCGGGAAAAGACTATTCATGTTGAAGATCAAAAAAAACTTCCCGCTTACACAATGTCTGAAAGCTGTCACCCCCTCTAAAGGTGGGTGGGATCATCTCTATTCCCACAACCTTTAGAGAGCTGATGTCGCAATTGTGCTGATCTAGAAAATGTATGGAAACACTATGGAGGACATTTTTATTCAGGATGTTCCTCCTGTGTTCCAGAAAGCGTTCTCGTAGGCTCCTAATTGATCTGCCTACATATTTCACATCTTTGCAACCACACATCAATAAATAGACCACAAATTTTAGTATTGCAATTAATAAATTGTTTAATTGCAAAAGTTTGATTAATACCCTCTATATTTTTAGTTTTGTTACATGCATGTTGACATGTGGTACATCAATTGAGGCCACATTTATAGAAGCCTACTGGTTTTATTGGTAACCATTCAGGTCCTAATTGTATTTTTGGCTTTATGGGGGCCTTCAATTCACTTGGTGCGAAAATGTTTTTTAAGGATCTATTTCTCCTATAAATAATACTTGGTTTGTCTGGGATTAAGTCTTTGAGAACAGAATCATATTTCAACATAGAGTAGTTTTTATTTAGTATTTGTTTAATTTTTCTTGAAGAATCATTGTATGTCGAGAAAAATGCATATTGTATTTTCTTATCTGATTCAGAGTTATCCCTACTTGTTGGTTGAAGAAGTCGATTCCTTTCCATGTTAGCTACTTCTTCGAGGGCCCTATGTAATAGGTCAGATGGATATCCACTATCTTCAAAACTTTTGCAGTCAGTGGCTTGTTTGAGGAAATCTGCTGGATCTGAACAGTTGAGTCTAACACGCATAAATTGTCCTTTAGGAATATTTATTTTCCATGGATGATAGTGACAGCTCTCAAAATGTAGATAATTATTACAATTAACTTCTTTATGGTAATTCACAGTTATAATTTTATTATTAACTATTTTTAGGGTTAAATCTAAGAAATTGACCGAACTCTTGCTATATGTGTAGGAAAAGTAAAGATTGAAATTATTGTGATTTAAATGAGAAACAAAGGACTGTGCACTATTCAAATTCCCATCCCAAATAATAAAAAGGTCATCTATATAACGGCCATAGTAGACCAGGCCCCCCCCCCCGAATCCGCTCCCCCACACATGGGTGGACTCAAAAGCCCTCATGTATAGGTTTGCAAAACTCGGGGCAAACCGGGTCCCCATGGCCGTCCCCAACACCGGTCAGTAAATAGTGTCAGTAAATATAAAATAATTATGTGTTAAAATAAAACGTATAACAGAGAGAATGAACTCCTGATGTAAGACGTCCATAGTCTCATCTGTAGAAAGAAATTGAGATACCACACTAATTCCCAATTCATGGGGAATATGGGTATATAAAGCTTTTACATCAAGTGTTAAAAAAGCATAATTTTCATTCCAAATGTATCCTTTCAAAGAGTTCAAAAGGTGTGTGGTATCTCTGAGATAGGACCAAACGTGTAACATAAGGTTGAAGGAAAATATCAACATAATGTGATAACTTAGAAGTGAGACAATACCAGAAATAATAGGATGCCCAGGTGGTCCAGTGAGGGATTTGTGGATCTTGGGCAAATAATAAAAAATAGGTGTAACAGGAAAATGAACTAGCAAGAATTTGTAATTTTCTTCGGTAATGACCCCTTTTTCAAGAGCTTCATTTAACATAGATTTACATTCTTCCAGATATTGACTGGACAGATCCTTCTGCAAAATTTTATAAAATGTTTGATCGTGAAGTTGGCGGAGGGCTTCGTTAATATAGTCCTCTCTATTGAGAAGAACTATGCCACCGCCTTTATCTTCCTCCTTAATAACTAGGGTATCGTCCCTACTTAGTTCACAAAGTGCTATTCTTTCCCATTTATTTAAGTTAGATTTCTGGTTTTTATATTTTGAACAAAATTCCCTAAAATCATTTAATGTAGTTTTATAAAAGCATTCAATATACAAACTTTTATTTTATTTTTATTGTTTTTCCAACAAATTTTTATTGACAGATTGATAAAAATGACAAAATACATAAATATTGCAATATCTGGTAAAATAAACATGGTAAATAGATGAGAAGAAACATAATTTAGAACCATAAGACATTGACAAAATATATCCATATTATACCCCATCAAATACAGAGCAAAACATATAATAACCATCCAACTCTATTAGAATGGCACACCTGTAGACAAGACTTCCAAACTGTACCAAGTTATTAAGCCGAAGCATTTTCGTAATGCATCCTTTATAACATCAGAAAGTGTGAGGACATAAGGTAGCCAAACATCAAAAAACCTTTCTGTCATTTTCTCTTTATGTAAACACGTCTCGGTCCAGTCCATAAAGGATAAAAAGGAGAGTTTAGTATGAAATAAATGTATGGGGATAGGTTCTGATGAGATCCAGTGTGACACGCAGCAGCTGCCAGTTTGATCAGTATAACGCGATTCCCCTTTGTCAAACCACCTTCCATAGAGGTTGGATATATACCCCAAAAAACCCATTCTTTAGTAATTGTAATCTCTATTTTCAAGATATTATTAATATACGTTTGGAGAGATTTCCAAAATGACTGGATTTGAGAACAAGACCACAAACAGTGCAAAATATCTGCATCGGGGGTTCCACATTTGTAACAGTTTGAGTCTTGTGCTTCTCCTATAACAAATTTTAATTTTGGAGTGAAATATGCCCTATGCAGTATTTTTATATGAATTTCCATATATGATGCTGAAGCTAAATGTTTATTAAGTCTCATATAGGCTTCTAGCATGTTTGCCATGGTTAGATCAGGGAATGTCACCTTCCATTTCAACAAACCTACCGAACCAGTTTCCAAATTAAGTTCAGGACGGGAATGTGTATATATGGTGGAAGTAGTAAGGGGGTCTTTAGGTTTATAATATAATATCCTATCAAGAGTCCCCCGTAATGGTAGAAAGATTTATTTTTGGGCACTTTTAGACAAGATCTAATCAGTCTCCACGCCATACATGTGGAATATAGCAGGATATTGTCTGTCTTTAAATGAAGCAGGGAAAGATGTTTGAGAAGTGTGTAATAGGGAAACCAGACTCCAGTCCGGAGTAAAGGATTGTTCGATATGTGTTGCGTATAAACATTAGATCCCCCGATCCAATCCAGCGCAACTCTGTAATTTGCAGCCAGGGTATAATTTCGAAGACAAGGTAAATTAACACCTCATAACTCTTTTTTTTTTTTGCTGCAATTTAAATAAGGATATTCTCGGACGCTTACCTGCCCATATAAATTTGGTCAGTGCTTTGTTCAAATTTGCCAGAAATCTTTTAGGCGGAATTATTGGAAGCATCTGTGCAATATAAAGGAATCTGGGGAAACATATCATCTTATATAGGTGACATCTACCCAGATATGATAGGGGAAGATGAGACCATCTATTAAAATCTGAAATGGTCTTTGATAGGAGAGAGGAATAGTTAATATCACATAGATTAGCTGGATGAGACAGAATTTTAATACCCAGATAAGTAATGCCAACCTCGTTAGCCCATCTAAACGGAAATGAATCCTGCCAACCCAATTTGGCCTCAGGAAAAAAGGTTAAGGCCACAGTTTTGGAGTAGTTAATTTTGAATCCCTATACTAATTCAAAGGCGTCAAACAAGTCTAGCATGTAAGGTATTGCTAATTTTGGGTCAGCAAAATATAATAACAAATCATCTGCAAAAGCAGAACATTTTATTTCGGTTTGCGCTAACATAATGCCTCGCCATCTAGTTTCTTTAAAAAAAAAAAAACCTAATAAGGGGATCCAGAGCCAAGTTAAATAAGAGCGGGGACAGCGGGCAACCCTGTCTCGTTCCACGAAAAAGATTAAATGATCTTGTATTTAGTGAATTTATGGTCAGAAAAGCTGTTGGCATATGATATAAAGCATTAAAGATATGGGTAAATTCCGAACCAAATCCCTGGTGAGCAAAAATTCTATTCAAATGTGCCCATGATACTCGATCAAAAGCTTTATCTGCGTCACAGCTGACAACTATACTATCTTTTCCCCGAATCTAGTGGGTTTTAATCATAACTGCAAGGAGTATTCTTATATTATGCATAGAATGACGATTTTTAAGAAAATCGGTTTGAGTGGGATGAAGAATTTTAGGTAATATCAATTGTAGTCGTATTGATAATAGTTTTGTAAAAAGTTTAATATCCTGGTTCAAAAGAGAAATCTGCCTGTACGAGGTAACTAGCGTAGGGTCCTTATCTGGTTTTGGTAATAGGATGACCCGGGCGATATTAAAATCTTTTGGGGCTGGTTTACCTTGTAAAATAGAATTAAATAGATTAGAGAGATGAGGAACAAGATGTGAGGATAGTAATTTATAATAAGCTGCTGACAGACCATCTGGACCTGGCGTTTTACCTGTAGGCAAACCTTTTATAAGTGATATAAGTTCTACATCAGTAATTGGGGCCGTTAAAATGTTTCTATCTTCCTCCGTAAGGGTTGGAAGATCGGCCTTATGTAGAAATTCCATACCCTGCGTAGGGTGGTCAGGAGATTCCAAATAGAAGGATTCAAAGTACCTAAGAAAAGCCTCACTAATCTGGTTTGGCATGGAACCCATTGAACCAGAATCCAATTGAATGGATGAAATATGCTTAGGTGCAGTTGCACATTTCACCAAATGCACTAATAATTTACCTGGGCGATTACCCCAACGAAAATATCTGTTACTACGATAAGTGATACTCATACGAGCTTGCTCCTCACAAAGGGAATCGTAACCCTTTTTAGCGTCCCTATATGATATTCTATTGGCTTCCGTTGGGTTTGATAATAGGGCGGAGTATTTAGAAGACACCATATTGGCAGCTTGGGAAAATTTCTGTTGTATATCTTTTTTTTTTTTGATGCTGTATAGGAAATCAAATAACCTCGCATAACCGGTTTCGATGCCTGCCAAAAAAGATTAATATTTTCAACATGCGCAGATTTATCAGATGCATAATTTTAAAAAGTTTGTTGTAAATATTGTTGAAAATCCTCCGAGGAGGCTAGATAATCAGGAAAACGCCAATTTGGGGAACGAAGTATAGGCGATTCCAACTGTATCTTTAATTTAACAAGGGCATGGTCTGAGATAAGTATGTCCCCAACTGAAGCATCCAATATTCTGTGTAGTAAGGAATTAGATGTCAGCCAATAATCTAATCTAGAAAAGCTTTTATGGGGGTGGGAGAAAAAAGTATATTCCCTAGAGATCGAGTGAAGGTATCGCCAAGGATCAATTAGCTCCAGAGAATCTAGTAACAATGCCATGGTAGAAGGAGCAGAACGAGCCCGTCCCTCATGTCTAGGGCCGCCAGAAACATCCAACGAAGAGTCTAGCACTACATTAAGATCACCTCCCATTAGTAAGGTGCCCTCTGACCAATCTTGTATAGTCACGTAGAGAGTAGAAAAAAATTCTGCGTTAGGCCCTGTGGGGGCATAAATACAAGCTAAAGTATAGGTTTCCTGCTCTATAACAACCTTTAATAACACATATCTACCGTCCGGGTCTATTTTCTCGTCTTTTATAGTATAATTAACAGATTTATTAAACAGAATAAGAACCCCACGAGATTTTGTTGTATATGAAGCACTCCTATATTCTTTCAACCATGTATCTTTCAAAATGTTTGGGTCAGTGCACCGCCAGTGAGTTTCCTGTACGAAAACTATCAGGACGGTATTTCTTAAGATGACTTAAAACTTTTTTACGTTTGATAGGGGTATTTAACCCTTCTACATTCCAGGATATAAGTGCGAGATCACGTTTAATCATTGTATCCTGAGGTGTCTGTTTATAACTAGTAGTCATTAACCTATACCAACAACAGGAAAACCAGCAAAAAGATACCATCTAAGAAAGTCCCCAAGCCCGTCCCAGCGAGCAAGCCGGGGGAATCTCGAAAATAGAAACCATAAACCTTTACATGGAATAAAATCTAATATATACCCAACAATTGCAATAACAATAGATATAGTATGGAAAAACAATCTGTCAAATTTTAAAAAATTTAACTGAACCCAGTATGACAACCCAAAAGATTGTCGCAATAATAGTAGACATGTAGCAAGATTAGGGAAAACAAAAAGAGAGAAAACACAGAAATTGTAAGAGCCTCTGAGAAGGTCTCCCATTACATATTGAAAACAACATATATTGCTGATAATAAATTCGAAATAACATAATACTAGCAAAGACAGTCGTTCAAAAAAAGAAAGACACTGTCAGCCTATAAACAGTAACACAATACTTATCAGCGTCGATGTGGTTGAGTTAATCGTTGTCATCCATGGAGACACGGGGAGAAGCCGATCCCATCAATTTTAGAAAGTTCTGCGCGGCAGATGGAGAGTCCAAATAATACGGTTTACCATTGTGGATGATCCGTAGTTTTGCCGGGTAGAGTAAGGAAAATCGGATGCCTTTGGAGAAGTGTTCCTTACAAATTGGTGAGAATTCACGCCGTTTAGAAGAAACCTGAAAGGAAAAGTCTTGAAATAAGAGAAGTTTAGAGCCTTCGTAGGATAAGTTGTCCAGCTTGCGGTATGCTTCCAGAATCTTCACCTTGTCAAGGTAATTTAATAATTTAAAATTTACTGGACGTGGGCGGCGTTGTCTGTTGTCGATCTGGACCTACTCGATGCGCCCTCTCCACTATCACAGATGAGGTTCCTGAAATTACTCCCAGGGTTACAGGAAGCCAATTAGAGACTATGGCGTGAAGATCTTTAGGTTTAACTGACTCAGGGAGACCTATCAGACGAAGATTGTTACGTCTGTTGCGGTTTTATAGGTCTTCAACCTTATCATTTAAAGCTGCTATAGTTGCATCGTGAGAATGCAGCAGAGATTTAACTTCATGAAGGTCATCTTCCAAAGTTGAAATGCGATCTTCAGCTTCTGTTAAGCCAGTGATTCCCAACCTCGGTCTTCAAGGCACACTAACCAACCTCGGTCTTCAAGGCACACTAACAGTCCTGGTTTTAGTGATATCCATGCTTAAGCACAGGTGGTTAAATCAAAATAACTAAGGTACAGATTAAGTCACCTGTGCTCAACTATGTCTATCCTTAAAACCTGGACTGTTAGTGTGCCTTGAGGACCGTGGTTGGGAACCCCTGTGTTAAGCGTTTGGTGTGTTGAGATAGCTGTGCTGTAGCTGCTGTAATGGCTTCTGTAAGCGGGGCCAATTTGATATCTAAAAGAGGCGAAATTATATCAGAAATTTCCTTTGCTCTTTCTATGGAGAGCGGGCTATATTTGTTGGTGTCAAATAATGCGTCTGAGGAATCTTCTTCGGGTGAACGCGATGATACAGACGCTTCTGATACAGAGACCATAGATTTATTTTTGCTTGTTTGTGAGCCCTCTAAAGGCTTAGGTGTGTTTTTAACATATCTCTCCATAATTATTGTGGTAGAAAGTTAATTATGGTTATATATCCGAGAGCGGGTGTAATATAGGATAGATACTGATCTAAAAATTCACCACTAGGGGGTAGCACAGGCTAACAAATGGGATGAACTTATAAGTCCCACACTGTTGCAGAGGAAGGAAATAGACTGACTAAAGGTTATACAGGCTGGAATCTCGATCTATGGAGTATCACCACAAACTTTTATTTTTAATGGGAAAAAAATTCTAATTTTAACTTAAACTGAGGAGTTGGATCTCTCATATCAAACAATTTTACTTAATTTTTTACTTTGTTTTTATTTTCTTCCAATAGTTCTTCCAGAGTTCTAAGAGCATACCTATCACTATCATCCAACAGTATGGGTGACATTCCTGAGTTTATTTTAGATATTTTTTTATTTGCAAAGTAGCGTTGTCTGCACAAGGTTCTAATATAGCGATTAAGATCCACATATAGTTCGGACCTGTGGATGGCGCAAATTTAAGTCCCCTGCTGAGTACTGATTTTTGATTTTCTGTTAAGATTTTTTTAGATAAATTAAATATTGATCTATCAGTCCTTTCCTTAGATTGTGGCACTATCTTCTCTGTTTTTTTTTTCTTTCTCCCTCCTCTACATCCTCTAATGGATTTGAGGGCCTTCTCTTTTTTGGAGTGGAAAGTATGTTGAACCTGTTGTGCCATTGGGGGTCCCGTTGTGAATAATAGACATTTTGCTCTATAAAAAAAATCAAAACCTTTTTTAGTATCTCCTATTCTGATACCTCTTTGGGATAGCACCCAAACTAGATTTATATGCAGTATTTTCATTCTCAATTCTTTTATTTTTTGGAGTAATTTCTCTCCTTTCATACTGTCTCACATTCTCGGTTTTTTATGGTTCTATTTGGATGATACAGGTCTTCCTTTTGAGGTCTAGAAAAAGTCTCTCTATTATATCTGTTCCCCACATGTGTTGTAATATTGGTAGAGTGGGTGGGGAAATTCTTTTTGTAAGATCTCACTTCCCCTCACTGGTAATCTGTACTATCTCTAATGTATTTTTTTCTTATTTGATATGGTAATACAATACGCCTTACAGACAAATGGGTGCTATCAGCTGCGCCACTGAACAAGTCTCAGCTCTCTGTGGTGTGACAGACCCCATGAGCAATGGACATGCCCCCATAGCGATTAGATATGGGGATGTGTTGTGCAGACACTCCCCTGTGTTAGGCAACAGAAAGTACCAATAAGAAATAAAAACTCGCACCACGGAGTGCAAAAATCCTTTTTCCTTCTTCTTCCACTAGGGGCACAGGGATGACACTGGCATATAGCCTGGAGAGGAGAGTCTGGGCACCAAATAGTTAACGAAATTACCACAAGCTCAGGCTCCTCTCCTCGATACCCTGCCCCCAGCCAGAGGCCATCAGTTTGAGTTTGGTACCAAGCAGGAACTGGGCACCATTTTCAGGGGGGATGTGTTAGATGGTCCCCCCATATTTTATTTAATTTTATATTAGTGTTTTACTACATAGAGTGGGCAGTGCAAGGTGTCCTATAGGATGCCCCCACTGCCACTCCAGTGCCTGTGGCCACAGCATTGGTGACTGGGTCAGTGACTTCGACCGCAGACTCCAGAGCTGCAAGCCGCAGCAGGCGCTCAGTGGGGAAGCTCCCTGCATGCAGGGAGCCGCAGTTTAGCAGCTTTTACCACCGTAGCAGGAGACCAGCGGCGCTGATAGTGGGGGCTCCCGCGGTTCTGCGCTTCTCACTAGACCATCAGGGATTGTTATATGGTACAGAGGCTGTTTAATAGCAGCGGCGGCCATATGACTGTGGTCACACTAGACTGGGGAGGTGGGCGCTTTCCTGTTAGCCCCTTCCCCAACCCTGGGTGTGTGCTTTCCCTCCAAAGCCAGTAAGCACCAGTCTGATCCTCCCTTCTCTCCTCCCCTTCCTAGATGCTGTGATTCTTTTCGGCAGTGTGGATGCAAAGCACAACAGACGCCGGCGTCAGAGGCGTCGTGTCTCAGGGCTACGCTCTTTTTTTAGACACAGTCAGTCTTCCATGCTCCTTTCCATTGGCCTTCCTACACAGTCAGAAAAGGCAGAAGCTCTCGAGGAGTCTATTCGCTCTCTCATGGCCTCAGGGTCGTTATTCCTCTCTCCCCCCCTCCCGGTCTAAGAGAGGGTTAGGCTTTTACGCTAATCTATTTCTGGTTCAGAATCTGGATGGCTCCTTTTCGACCCATTCTCAATTTGAAACACCTAAACAAGTTTCTTCGGATTACCAAATTCCACATATCCCTATACGAGCCAATTTAAAAAACATTTTCTCAGGTTTGCTATCTAAACCAACCACTCCCAGTTTCAAGTGTTAATCTTTGGTCTGTCCACGGCCCCTCGTGTGTTCACGAAGGTAGTAGCAGCACATCTACGCCGCAAGGGCGGCAGAATTTTACCGTACCTGGACGACTTGCTTCTTCTGACACAATCTCCATCAGTTCTCATAGATCACATCATCCATCTGACAGTAGAGCTTCTACAATCACAAGGATGGATATTCAATTGAAAGAAAGCCCCGCTATCTCCGTCCCAGGAGATGCTCCACCTGGGAGCCTTGTCGGATTCTAGAGCTCCGAGGCTCTTCCTCCTTCAGGACAAGATCTTGACCCTACAAGCCAGAATACGCACCTTTCTCAGTCAGCGTCGGGTGTCCATACACGTGTGCATGCAGATTCTGGGGTCATTGGTCTCAACGTTAGTCATGGTGGAGTACGGTCAGTTCCACTCCCGGCCTCTCCCAAGAATTATTCTAAAGTAATGGATCAAGTCTCGCCCAAACCTAAAGGATCAGATTCTTAAGGTGCATATCTACTTAGCATCTGTAAAACGAGTGCACAATTACGCAATTGTCATCGTGCAGTCGTTTCACAGTCTGTGATGTGCCTACACTGAACGTTCAGTCTAGGCACATCAATCATCCCCGAACATGGGCAACCTGACAATGTGGTCAGGTTGACCAGCATGTTTGGTAGATGATAGATGTCAAAAACAACCAGTGGTCACGCACATCACTTCTTTTTTTTACATTAAACTGACCGATATTTTCAAACTATTGAACGATAATGACGTCGTTATCGTTCAATAGTCTGGTAAAATTGGTTAGTGGATATGCACCTTTTAGACTGATGCAGTTGAAAAGACCCTCTTCCCAGACAAGCCTGGACATAAATTTGGCATATTTCTGTAAACGTAATTTTTCCAAACCATCCTCTGATACATCAACTGCTGAGTTTGGGAAATGATAAGGAAGTACCAAATCTCCGACACTAGAAAATATGCTGCTTTTTTTTTTTTCTGTGGTTGAAGAAGAATCAAGCCTTCCCTTCCACATGTGAGTTTAATGCATTACTTAATTGATGTATAGACTGTTTCATGTAAAAATTTAATTTGACCAAGGTGATATGTCTCCTAAGGCTGATGAATCTATTGCCAGACTTTCAAAAACAAACTATTTTCTTGAAAGATAACGCTGTGACAGTATAGACAGAACGATTGCTTGAGAAACTTCATTTCAGCATTGGTGCAGGGTTGTTTCACATATTAATAGAGCCATTGCTGTTGCTTCTACAGTCAGTTTCAGATTTTTGACAAAAAAAAAGATAACATTCAGAAAGGCATCTAAATAAAGTGACCTCTTTAAGAGTATACAGGATATGTAAAGTGGGATTGCTCTTCCTTGTGATTCATTAATAAAAGCTGTATTTGATTTCCACCAGAACCATGGACTCTACTGTCATATTAAGAGCTTTGTAGCTGTATTAATGAATGGTAGGCACTCCAATTATAAACTGGTATTGTTTCCCCTTTAAGCATTAATTTGTGGAAAAGCTAGAGACTAATTTAAAAGCGATCTGTAGTAAAATTGATGAGGCCCAACAAGAGAACACTCTGGATATACCTTTTTGTGTGGGTGAAAACACATCCCACACTATGAGGGCTATTTCTATCAAATTTGCATGAAAGTTCTGATACATCCCACCCTCCTTCGTCTGCAATGATGATCACCTGTCTGCAGGAATAATTACCTTGCAAGATCGCTCTTCCATTAATTGCGGTCTCCCTTCGACTGAAAGACCTTCAGGTTCATGACCTTTGAGTTCTACTGCGCATGCCCAACCTGCAGCGAGATCTAGAGGGATCTTTTGGATCTATCTCCAGGGACTTATTACGAAAAGAAGCCTGTAAACTTGTATAGGTATGCCATCTATAGATGCAGTTGCCGTAATTCAAGACCTTGCTGCATACGGCACATCGCAGGACCATAGAATCCAATGGGGGTTACTGGACCCTGGGTCCTCAAGAGGGAATCTGTGTAAAATACTGATGGAAGAGTACACTGACAGCGGCCTCCCGATGGTTAAAATCCCGACAGGGGAACGGTGAGTAATATTTACTCCCTACCCCGCACCCTAATCCTAACCCTCCCCCCTTAGTGTCTACCCCCCTCCCCCTGGTGGTGCCTGTACCTAACCACCCCTGCCTGGAGCCTAACCCTAACCTCCCCCCTCCCGCAGCCTTACTGTAACTCCCCCCGGGGCGCCTAAACCTAAGTAGCTACGATCGGGATGCCATCTGCCGGGGTCCCAACGTCTGCATCCTGAGTCATGCCGGAATTTCGGTGCCGATGTCTCAGCGATCAAGATTCTGATGCTGGGGTTCCGGCAGACGACATCCCGCTTGTTGGGATCCTAACCGTATCCCCTCAAGAGATATGTCAGATATCTGCTGCTGACCATTTTAACACGTATGGAAAGCCATATCTATTGCGGTAAACCTCCAAAAACTGCAGTTTTTTGAGATTGTACAGCATTTTGTACAGTGATAAATCCTGCCCCGAGAGAGGCCAAGCAATACAGGTCTGGAAAAACCTTTGCCAGGCAATTCCACATGGATCTTTAGCACAAGGTTTTTCACCTGCAAAGAGGCAAGGAATCTCAGGGGTATCCCAGAATTTATTTCCAATGATGCCCAAAAGGCCCTCTCTTCTGGAGACGCAGTGGCAGGAGGCAACATCACCAGGTTTTTGAAAGATTGAACAATGACATACTTATGGTTCTTGACAAAACTTGTTAGACTGTATGCATTGGTGTTTGTAAGCCATCTTTACACCACAAAGTTCAAAGATACCCCCCTCCAATGTGTCCACTTGCGAAATCTGGCAACATGAATAGTCTGCAGCTTTTATTTACTTATTCACTGCCAGTATTCCTGTTCATACAGTATAATGGGGCTTCTACATCAGCAATCTATAAAAACAAAAAAACAAACAAAAAAGATTCACCAATTCTTGATTTACCAATTCACCAATATGCGCCCATACAGTGCAGATATTTTACAGTGATTCGCAGATCATTTTCATCTGAAGATCAGATCTGCAAAATCCTGTAAGTGCACATTTTAATAGTAAAATACCAGTAACGGTCTGAATACCATACACTAGCAATCTAGAGCCCCGATTTGGTTGGTGAAATTCAACATGTGCAACAACCTGGATCACCAATTCCAATCACTTTTTGGCCGGAATAGTCGATCTGTAAACCCCATACATTGCTGATTTTTTATTTTTTTTTGTCCCCGATTGATGATTTATGGGCCCGTTAACTCTCTCTACCCCCCCCCCCTGTAATCATGGTGGACATCTATACATAGTATAAAATAAAGTCCCTGGTAGGTGTCTGTCTGTCTCAGCCAATCTTGAGAACCTTTTGGATGGATTTTGATGCAATATTCACTATTCTATAGAGTATCTGTGGAGGAAGGTTTAGGTGTATGATACATTAATGTATGACCAAGGGGAGTCAAACAGTGACTATTTTAGTGAAGCAAGTCAATGAGAAAAAAGGATATTTGACCGCTCTCTCTGCTTACGCTGCCTAACCCATTAAAGATACATCACAACGATGGACTTCATTTTATACTATGTAGAGACTGATAGGTATTAACTAGGGGTGAGCGGGTTCGGATTTCTGAAATCCGAGCCCCCCCGATCCGAGTCCGATCCGAGTCAGGCTCGACTTTTCCCGCCTGACTCGGATCTGAAATCGAGGCAAAACTTCATCATCCCGCCTTCCGAGTCTCGCGGGTTTTGGATCCTATATAAGGTACCCGCGTCGGCGCCATTTTCTCACTCGGCTGTGGACAGTGAAGAGGGAGGGTGGGAGTTAGGGCTGTGTAGTGTAGTGTAGTGTAGTGCTGCTGTTGTCCATTACTTCAAAGTCCATAGGGGCTGGCTGTGTTGTGCTGTGCTGCTGTTGTTAATAGGGGCTGTGTCCACTACTTCAAAGTCCATAGGGGCTGGCTGGACTGTGTTGTGCAGTCAGTTCTCCATAGGGGCTGTGTCCACTCCAAAGTCCTGTGCAGTGTCCCAGTCCTAAAGGGGTGCTGTAGTGTTGTCCAGGGGGTGCTCTGTCCATCAGGGGTGCTCCCCCCAAGTGCTAAAAAAATAATATATTTTCTGTGTTTGTGAATTGTGTGCGCAGTAGCCGCACGTGCATCAACAAAGGAGCAGCGCCAAGCGTGCGCCTGTGTCCCATAAGTATAGAGCCGGCTGGCTCATTTCTTAAAGGCTGGTGTAACCCACAAAGTGCACTACTCTCCAGCAAAAATAAAAAAATATTTTCTGTGTTTAGCCGCACGTATATATCAAATCGATATAACATAAATGGAGGACCAAACTTTCTCCGATAAAAATAAAATAGAGAAAGATCAAGAACCACTTCCTCCTAGTGCTGAAGCTGCTGCCACTAGTCATGACATAGACTATAATATGCCATCAACGTCGTCTGCCAAGGCCGATGCCCAATGTCATAGTACAGGGCACATACAATCCCAAATGACAAAGTTCAGGAAAATGACCTTGAAAAAAACATTTAAATCATCTGAAGAGAAACGTAAACTTGCCAATATGCCATTTACGACACGGAGTGGCAAGGAACGGCTAAGGTCGATCCCTAGTATGTTCATGACTAGTGGTTCAGCTTCACATGACGATGGAAGCCCTCCTCCCACTAAAAAAATCAAAAGAGTTAAGCTGGCAAAAGCACAGCGAAGAACTGTGCTTTCTAAGAAGATATCACAAATCCCCAAGGAGAGTCCAAGTGTGGTGGTGGTTGCGATGCCTGACCTTCCCAGCACTGGACGGGAAGAGGTGGCTCTTTCCACCATTTGCACGCCCCCTGCAAGTGCTGAAAGGAGCACCCACAGTCCACTTGCTGATATGCAAATTGAAGATGTCACTGTTGAAGTACAACAGGATGAGGATACTGGTGTAGCTGGCGCTGAGGAGGAAGTTGGCGAGGAGGATTCTAATGGTGATGTGGTTTGTTTAAATCAGGCTCCAGGGGAGACAGTTGTTGTCTGTGGGATGAAAAAGCCCATCACGGTCATGCCTGGGCAGAAGACCAAACATTCCACCTCTTTGGTCTGGCAATATTTCTATCCAAATCCGGACAACAACTGTCTTGCCATATGTACCATATGTAAAGGTGAAATAAGTAGGGGTAGGGACGTCAACCACCTAGGAACATCCTCCCTTATACGGCACCTGCAGCGCGTTCATAAAAAGTTACTGTCAAGTTCAGAAACTTTGGCTAAGACCGTAAGCAGTCCAGGGACACCTAAATCCTGTTGTCCTGTTGTATCCAAGCGCCTGCAAACCACACCGTCAACTCCCTCCTCGTCAATTTCCTCCTTAGTCAGGATCGGAAGTAGTCCTGCAGGCCATGTCACTGGCATGACTGACTCTCCTATCCGGGATTCCTCCTGAGGATCCTGCATTGCTACGCCTACTGCTGCCGCTGCTGCTGTTGCTGCTGCTGGGAGTCGTTCATCATCCCAGAGAGGAAGTAGGAACACCACTACTTTTACTAAACAACTGACGCTCCAACAGTCCTTAGCGAGGAGGATGAAGTACGACAGCAGTCATCCTGAAGCAAAACATATAACTGAGGCCTTGACTGCTATGTTGGTGTTAGACGTGCGTCCGGTATCCGCCATTAGTGCAGTGGGATTTAGACAATTGATGGAGGTAGTGTGTCCCCGGTTCCAAATCCCGTCTAGATTCCACTTCACTAGGCAGGCGATACTGAGACTGTACAGAAACGTCAGAAAAAGTGTCCTCAGTGTCCTGAAAAATGCCGTTGTACACAATGTCCACTTAAACACGGACATGTGGACAAGTGGAACAGTGCAGACTAAGGACTATATGACTGTGACAGCCCACTGGGTAGATGTATCACCTTACGCAGCAACAGCAGCAGCGTCACCAGTAGCAGCATCTCAGAAACGCCAGCTCGTTACAAGGCAGGCTACGCTGTGTATCACCGGTTTCAGTAAGAGGCACACCGCCGACAACCTCTTAGAGAAACTGAGGGAAATCATCGCCCAGTGGCTTACCCCACTTAGACTCTCCTGGGGATTTGTGATATCTGACAACGCCACCAATATTGTGCGGGCATTACATCTGGGCAAATTCCAGCACGTCCCATGTTTTGCTCACACAATAAACTTGGTGGTGCAGAATTTTCTGAAAAGCGACAGGGGCGTGCAGGAGACGCTTTGGGTGGCCCGAAAAATTTCTGGACACTTTCGCCATTCAGCGACTGCGTGCCGAAGACTGGAGCGCCAGCAAACACTCTTGAACCTGCCCCGCCATCACCTGAAGCAAGAGGTTGTGACGCGGTGGAACTCAACCCTCTATATGCTTCAGAGGATGGAGGAGCAGCAAAAGGCCATACAAGCCTATACATCCACCTATGACATAGGCAAAGGAGGGGGTATGCACCTGACTCAAGCGCAGTGGAGAATGATTTCCGTGTTGTGCAAGGTTCTCCAGCCCTTCGAACTTGCCACACGTGAAGTCAGTGCAGACACTGCCAGCTTGAGTCAGGTCATTCCCCTCATCAGGCTTTTGCAGAAGCAGCTGGAGGAAGTGAAGGAGGAGCTAAGACGGAGCGATTCCGCTCGGCATGTGGGACTTGTGGATGAAGCCCTTCATTCGCTTTGCCAGGATTCCAGGGTGGTCAATCTGTTGAAATCAGATTGGCCACCGTGCTTGATCCTAGGTTTAAAGCCTATGTGGTGTCTCTCTTTCCGGCCGACACAAGCCTGCAGAGGTGCAAAGACCTGCTGGTGAACACACTGTCAGCTGAAGCGGAACGTGACACGTCAACGGCTCCTTCTTCATTTTCTCCCGCAACTGGGGCTGCCAGGAAAAAACTTAGGTATCCTAAGCAACCCGCTGGCGGTGATGCAGGGCAGGCAGGACCAAGTTTGGACATCTGGTCCGGACTGAAGGACCTGGCAACAATTTCTGACATGTCTACTGTCACTGCATATGATACTGTCACCATTGACAGAATGGAGGATTACATCGGTGACAGCATCCAAGTAGGCATGTCAGACAGTCCATACCTGTACTGGCAGGAAAAAGAGGCAATTTGGAGGCCCCTGTACAAACTGGCTCTATTTTACCTGAGTTGCCCCCCCTCCAGTGTGTACTCCGAAAGAGTGTTTAGTGCAGCCGGGAACCTTGTCAGCGAAAGGCGTAGGAGGTTGCTTCCACAAAATGTGGAGAAGATGATGTTCATCAAAATGAATTATCAGCTCTTCCAGGGAGACCAGCCTCCAGAAGGTACAGAGGGACCTGTGGTGGTGGATTCAAGTGGGGACGAGTTAATACTTTGTGAGGATGAGGATGTACACACTGAAGAGGGTGAGGAATCGGTGGAGGATGAGGATGACATCTTGCCTCCGTAGAGCCAGTTTGTGCAGGGACAGATTAATTGCCAGCTTGTTTTGTGGGGGCCCAAACGAACCAATCATTTCAGCCACAGTTGTGTGGCAGACCCTGGCACTGAAATGATTGGTTTGTTAAAGTGTGCATGTCCTGTTTATACAACATAAGGGTGGGTGGGAGGGCCCAAGGACAATTCCATCTTGCACCTCTTTTTTTTCTTTGCATTATGTACAGTTTGGGGCCTAGTTTTTCAAACTGCCATCCTGTCTGCCACTGCAGTTTCACGCATAGATGGGTCACGTGTTTGTGCCGCCCACTCGTGTCGCTTAGCATAGTCATCCAGCTACCTCGGAGCAACCTTTTGGACATAAAAACACTATTGTGAGGTGTGAGGTGTTCAGAATAGACTGGAAATGAGTGGAAATTAAGGTTATTGAGGTTAATAATAGCATAGGAGCAGAAAAACCTACAAATTCTGTGATTTTAGCTGTTTTTATGCTTTTTTTCAAAAAAATACAGATCCAAAACACAAAACCCAGAACCCAAAACACGGAAGGGTGGTTTTGGCAAAACCAATCCAGATCCAAAACACGAAGAAAGATCCAGATCCAAAACACAAAACACGAAAAGTGGCCGGTGCACACCCCTAGTATTAACCCGTTTCTCCAGGAAAATTGATGCAAGCCCTGTCTACTGATATAAAATTTCGGGTTTTCCCATTTCATTTATGTGAAAAACTGTTCTTTAATTTCAAACTAGTCCAATTTCCAATAAGAGTCTGCTTTGGTATGCAATAAATAAAGCACAGGGACAGACAGTTAACGTGCTGGAGTTGACCACAGTGGAGACTGTTTTTCTTATGGACAAGTTTTCGTGGCCCTTTTGCATGTCATGTCAAAACTGAACCTTTTAGGAAAAACTAATATCATCTACAAGGCAATCTTAACAAGACCTCAGTTAAAAAAAGGCTATTGCCGTAAATTCTGCGAAGCCGGGGCAGGTCACTAGTCTATATAATAATCGAGAAAGTGTGTCTGTCTGTTTCTCCTTTTTGCATGTCCAGAGTTTTGTACCTAACTCTGCCAAATTTGGCATGGTGGTGTAATCTGACGAGAATTAGGTTTTTGGCTATGTTTGAAGTTTGTCAGGGCTATGGAGGTCTACATGGTGCCCACCAAGTAGGCCATGGAGCCTCTGATTTGAAATTTTGGTCTGAGCAAGTTCGCTCAGGATGTCTTCCAGTATCTAAAACCGCACTGATCTGAAAGCTCAAGCTGATCTGTACCAGTGGGGGACAGGCAGAGATTTAATGTTAGAGCAGTAAGTCGGAGGATCAACTGTCACACGGCACCTGCACTGACAGTTACTGATTTCCTCCAAGCACATTTTTTCAGGGTCCATAGGGGTCCACAGGGATATTATGGGGAAAAAGATTTGCCTATAAATAGGTGGAGAAAAAAGTGCAAATTCGCTATTAAGGGGTGCAAAGGTGGGGAAACCACTCGGCACCCTTGGGACAGCCCCGCAAAGAATAACTGCATCAAAAAAAAAAACTTAAAAAAAAAAAAAGTGAGGAATACTCCGAAAAAGCACTTTGAAAAAAGGGGCAAAAAAGTGCAATGTGGGTGTACAAACTTATAAAGTGGCGAAATAGACTTTTGGGGGGTCTGCAAGTATGGGTGGTGTTTTTTTTTCATTGCAGGTGTCTGGTGAAGGTGCGTTTCTTATAACTTCACTTTAACAACTTTTAAATATGCTTGCACCCATTTCAAGTACCCCAAATTTGACAGGAATACTTATTTTCACCAAAAAATACTGCTTTATGCCATTCTTCATTACTTGTGCAAAGACGCTAAATAGTGGCAATTGTGCGAACTTAAGTACCCCAAATTGATTCATTAGGGCTAATCGGACACTACTACATTGACCCCCAAAGTTTCAGCATCTTTTTGGGGAGTTCATACTGATTTCTCCAATTCTGACACCACTTTTCGCCTGTTCTGACATCGCGTATCTCTGTTTTCGCGTCTTTTGGAATTGAATAGGGCGAAGCAAGGGTACGTGCACGATAAGTTTCTGCGGCTAAAATACGCGATGTAGGCAAAGTCCGGCAGGCGAAAAAGTATAGCGGGAGCTAAACTAATTGAATACAGGCCAATGTTGGAGACCAGGCACTTTTTCTCCTCGCTATCTCTTCTGCACGCAGTCTCTCTGATTTGGCAGCGCTTTCTTGTCGCTCCCCATTTTTTGATTTTTCACCAGGAGAGAGCTGTTCTTCGTACAAGGGAGGGTTACCTTCCTAAGGTAGAGTCCTGTTTTCATGTGAATGAAGAAATTGTTGTTCCAGCTTTTCATGCTCCGGATCTTTTTGTAGGTGAAGCCTCCCTGGATGTAGTTTGTGCTCTCTGTATCTATGTGGAGCATACAAACTCTGTTAGAAAATCAGATGCTCTTTTTGTATTATATGGTTTTCACAAACTAGGATTGCCAGCTAATAAGCAGACTCTGCTGAGATGGCTACGCATGACTATCTCTCAGGTGTACTCACAGGCTGATCTCCCTGTTCCAAGCACGGTGACAGCACATTCTACTTACTCTGTAGGGCTCTCTGCTGAACAATTTTGCAAGGCAGCCACGTGGCCTGCTGTCCACACTTTTTTCTTAGATTTTATGCCTTTGATACGTTTGCCTCTCAGGATGCTTCCTTTGGGTGACTGGTTCTACTTTCTGCTCAGGAGCGTCCCCCACCCTAGGGGAACTGCTTTGGGACATCCCCATGAACCCTGAAGAAGAAGAAAAGTTATGGTAGACTTGCCTAGATAACTCCTTTTCTTCGAGGTCCACAGGGCACCCACCCTGACGCACCTGGCTGCATGGGTAAATTTTTTTTTTTTTCTTTCGGGCACAGATTCCCTCATTTTATGTAAGAGTGTTTCTGATGTACGATTGCTCTTCCTTTTCCTCTTTCCTTCTCCTGCCTACAGGCTTGTTAACTAAACTGAAGTCCTATGGCTAGGGGTGGGGTATATATGGAGGAGGACCCAAGGCATCCTGGGAGCTGAAGCTTTAACTGTTTGGTGCCTGGTCTCCATCCATAATATCCCTATGGTATCCCTATGGGCCTCAAAGAAAAGGAGTTATCTAGGCAAGTCTACCATAACTCTTATTTTTCATGCCATGGTCTCCAATGTTGGTCTGCAATGTAAAAATGAAGGCTGCAGATGTACTTCAAGGTCCATTCTTTAACCTGGGCAATGCTAGGTATCCCAGCTAGTTAGACATACTCAATGTAGGAAAATCATTTGCAGATCGAAATTTACGATCATGTAAGAGCTGTGCTGATCAAGTTTTGGGATTACATTCCAGCATTTTTATTAATAATTTTCTGCACAGTAACTATACAAATAGTACTTTTTGGTTTGTTTTTGAGCCTCCACACCATTTTTGTTTTTATTGATATTGCAAGCAACTGTTTTTGGGTTTTTTTGCTAACTTTTACAAATAGACACTGGGGTGTATGCGAGTACAGGTATCCATATTCAAAAGCTGAATGGAAACTTCACATGTTAAAGGATAATGATATGCTATGAAGTGTATATATCCTTTCTTAGATATGCTTCTCCGTAATAATGAAATCTGCACCAACAATCTAAAGTGGGAGAGATAGTCAGGTGGTGCAGCCTGGGCAAGAGGGAGACCCAAGGAATTGTGGAAATGATAGTTGGTACAGAAATTATTATTCATTTTGATGTTCAATAGTGTTATTAATAAAGCAAATGTTTTATATGTGTATGTTTGTTTAGAAGATGAAAGGAGTGTTTTTATTTAAATTTTATATTTGCTATTACTTAATCTGTTATTTATGTTGTACTAAGACAGCGGCAGACGTTTGAATAGTTGATGATGAGTTTTAAGAGTGCCTCTTAAAACTCATCAATGCATTTCATATTAGATGGCTCTTAAGTCTGAACATAAAATGCAATTACGTATAACATCCATTTTTCTAATGATCTTGCATTTTGCTGACATATGTCGAAGCCGGATAATTGGCTGAGATAGGATCGGTTTAAAATTAAATCTGTGCAACGCCATTCTGCGAATGGCAATGAGACGCCATTTTGCGACTGGCCGCCCAGCGCCATTTTAGTGAATCTCGCCCATTATAAGTACATATGGTGATGCTATTATATAGCGTCGTGCGATTCCCACGCAATAGAAAGAAGTTAAATGTCCTCACCACATAAATACAGACAGTCACTAAAACACATAAACTGATTAAACCTGCAAACATGTACCATGGTGTACTCCACAAAACATAGTCGCACAGTGCTAACTAGCGTCTTTTCTCAATTCCCCAATACTTACACACTGCACACTTACATAAAAGGTTCCCTAGCTTTAAAGTGTAATATTCAAGGTTTATTCAGTAATTATTAATGTTGGGAAATAAAAGGTTATTTGATATCTAAGGTTTAATACATGGTAAGCAGACTGTGTTAGGTGTTGTACTGATCCACTGTGCCTTAACAGATTTCCGGTATAATCGGTGAGAAGATCGCAACATGCATCTGCAAACTATGGACTATACAGAGTTAGAACATTAAAATGTACTTTGTAATGTTACCAGCTTAGATTAGCATGCAGCCGGAAAAAGGAGGCAAAGGGCTGTTGGAGGCTGACTTGTGTCCATTTGATTTAACCTATGAACTATACTGTAACAAAAGCACATTTAAGACGAACAAATGGAATCAAGCCAATCTGCTATTGTATTGCCTATCCCTGTAAGTGTATATATATGGGCTCTCTGACCCCAGTCGAGAGTCTTCTTGCTGTGCTGTTGACGGAGGTTTCTATTGCTGATGCCGGTATCTGGGCCCAGAGCGCGTGCGTATGTAACAACTGTACCTTGGGTCTGTATGATTTACTTGCGCTAATTGTCTTTAGATCACAGCGTGTAACCATCTGTTTTTATATTGAATAATAACTTTTTGTGCTTTGGAACCACACTCAAAGTCTGAAAGCATTTATTTACTGTGCGACTCATTACGCTAAATAGCAACAATTTTAGAAGGTATAGACAGGATTGCATAGAGGTTTTAAATAGGTATCCATAATATGGATGGTGAAGTTCGCATTATATAAATATTATGAATTTACTGTTGCATCAACATCAAATGCAAGAAACCCATGGCAAGGACACCTGACTTCCAGGTACTATGCACTTCTCCTCAAGAGCATTTTATCACAGATATGCAGAGGTACTCCAGAAAAATCAGTAAACAGATACTAAAGACATAAAGCCTCTTATTAAATATAAAAAAATTTAATTGGTTTAAATCGGTTGAGTATAATTTGTCTACATTCATGTCAACATGGTCAATGTTGACATACAGCATGTCGATATGCTTGGCATATTGACATTGACCACATTAACATTCACCATGTCCACATGACTAGAATGTGAATAAAACATCCCTGGTGGTCCAGGGTAGACTTACCTTATTTGGCGGGTTCGGCTGCTTCAGTGGTATCTTCCAGGTGCAATGGTTCTGTTGGTTAGTAACGCTAAAACCAGGTACACATTAAACGATATGTCGTCCGATCCGACGGATTGGACGACATATTGTCATCGCCCAGTGTGTACCAGCTATGTCTCTGACTGTGTGCTCCCGCACATGGTCAGTGACATCGTTCGTTGAACCTGCATGCATGTCTGACGGGTGATATAGTCAGCTGGGGCCATGCTCTGAATGCTGTGATGCACTTGCTGACGCCGGGTCCTGTCACAAACGAGATTGTGCTGTGTACACATAGTTTAGTGTGTACCCAGCATTACTCCTAAACCTCAAACTAGTGCCTAATCCTAACATACCCCTTCGCAGCCTAATCCTAACACACCCCTCTCGCAGCCTACCTCTTAAGGTGCCCACACACACAGCGATATTTTACACGATCTTGCCGATTCCGACGAATCGAGACAACAGATCGTGTAAAATATGGCCAAATCGTGAGGAAATCGTGAGTCCTAACTCACGATCACGATGCGATGCGCGTCCCCGCTGGTCGCACATCGCATCGTCAGATCTGCCATGCAGTAGGGCAGATCTGACAATCTGGGACAAAATGCACTGGGGGAAAAAAAAAAAAAAAGTTAAGATGCATGATAGATCTTAAGTCAGATTGGATGCTTTTTACTCCAAATCGTGTGTAGGAGCTGCCGGGGGAGAGTTCAGGGGAAATCGTGGGATCGTGTGCAGATCGGTATGTGTGTGGGCACCTTTAAAGTGTCAACACTCTGAGAATGTCAGCATTTCACATGTTAACATTTCAGATGTCACTTTGATGTAGACATGTTCTATGACATTGTACCTGCATCCCGTTATAAATTGCTAACAATAAGAATATGCAGACATTTCCATTATAAATAATGCACCTTCAAGTTAACAAAACAAAAATTTAATTATGTACTAGATGTTGCAATACTGTTGACATTTTTTCTTTGTTATAATACAAAAATGCCACCTGTATCATTGTAAAGTAAAGAAACAACAAAAGGTATCCCCCAGAACTCCAAGTGATATCAGCATTAAGATTTGAAAAACTACATGGTGGTAGATAATTCAGAGATCTTAGTTGCATATATTTGCAAAAATATGTGTAAGCCTCCGAGCCACATCACGGCATCTCTGACTTTGATATTGGAGCTTCCTACTTCTAAGTCTGGGGAGCGGAACCCTAAAAAGCAAGCAAAGGCCAGCCACCCCAGGGCAGCACAGGGATACCTTTTTGTTGTTTCTTGTATAGACTAACCCCTCCCTTTCATGCACCTGAGTGGAATTACTAAGGTGATTGACCAGCTACCAATATGCATTGCAAGTCTGAGAGGCATAGATGGGACCAGCGTTTGGAGGACATGCTGGTTCCTGTAGTGCCATTAGGAGGACCTAGGGGTGACTCCAAGGTAAGCTGACTATCATTTTTAGATATGTTTGTGTATGTGCCATTATTATGTGGCCTTATATCGGGCAATTATATGCCCCAGATTTGTATGTTATTTTTGGGGATGAGTTTGTGGCGTGGTGCTCCCTGGGTTGGTATGGCTGGACTTCTTTGGGGTGGCACACTAGAACACTCTATTTAGCACTTTATTAATACTTATTTTCTACTAATACTACTTTATTTAGCATTTTAATTACACCCTTCATCTGTGTATCACCCTCTAATGCATAGCTTTTGATTTATTAATATTAACACTTACTAACAGCTTTAGTCTTTCACTGGTGTGCTGCTATTAATTCCTACTTACCTATCCACCCTAAATGTTGCTATTTAGCGTTATAGGTCGCGCAAGAAATAATTGCTTTCCAGACTTTGATTGTGGTTCCAAAGCACAAAAAGATATTATTCACCAAAAAGCAGATAGTTACATGACTTGATCTAAATACAATTGGCGCAAAAGATTATACATAAACAAGGTACAGTCAATACATTACGCAGGTGCTCTGGATCCAGTTTTCCGGCATCAAAGGTGAAGCCTCCGTCAACAGAAAGAATATGATGACTCCCTACTGAATATATACCCTTACAGAGAGTAGGCAATACAATAGAAACGAGTTGGCATAATCCTATTGATTCTTCTTATTCTTGGTTCTTCTGTCATAGGTCAGTTGGTACAATGGTAGTTCAGCCCTCCAATGGCTCTTTGTGTGTGTTTTAACTAATCAATAGACACTACATACAAAGTACATTCTAACACATAATTCTCTATAATCCATAACTTGCAGACGCATGTTGCGTTCTCCTTGCCGTTGGAACCAGAGATCTGCAAATAAAATGTGGTTTAGAATAGCACCGAACACGATGTGGCTACTACATACTAAACCTTAGATATCAAATACATGCATTTTATAACATTATACAATAACGAATAAACCTAATATTAGCCTTTATACTAAGGAACCTTTTAGGAAATTTGAGTAAGAGAATATTGTGTAAAGTTGCTAATATGCGTGGTGCGTTTATGTGCACTGAGATCTCTGAATTATCTGCCACCATGTAGTTTTTCAAATCTTATTGCTGATATCATACAGAGTGCTGGGGAATACCTTTTGTTGTTTCTTGTATAGACTAACCCCTCCCTTTCATGCACCTGAGTGGCATTACCAAGGTGGTTGAGCAGCTACCAATATGCATTGCAAGTAAAGCAAAGGAAATGAACAATGTAAGTGTATTTGTATCCTACCGACGAACTATGAGTGTAAAATCAGCCATAAGATTATTTTAACAAAATTTTTTCGGTTACCATTTATGTTGGAAGAAATATTTGCTATTTCATTTACTGATGAGTGCTGAAAGGTGATTTGCAAATTATTATTAATTGTAATGTTCAAGAGTGTTCATTGTTATACCACATCATAGCCCTTACCTTTTATATGTCCATTAATCAGATAAACCAGCCTTAAGCAGGAGTTTCTAATATTATCTTTCATTTGTAGTGTGCTGATATACTACACAGCGCTGCACAATGAAGGGATTATGACATAAATAAAAATAACATACAACAAAATGAAACAAAAGATAAATCTGGCCCTCTACTAATAAGCTTACAGTGTAAGAGGTTTGGGGAACACCTGATACACAACAAAGGGAATTATTATTATTACAAAGAAATGCTACAAAGGTGCTACAAAGAAATACTTTTTAATTTGTTGTCTTTTCTAAAAATAGTAATTTACTAATCTGAGGTCAAGAAAAAAAAAACAATGACTGTTTTTATTAGCTCTAGTTTTTGAGCTACACTATTTGTGCTAAATGTACTCCAATAATATAGTCACAGTGAAAATCAATGTTAAAATAATATTTTCTTAATACATTAAGTTGTTTCAATTCAATCAGTTGTAAATAATAACATACACCAACCAAAAGTACTACCTCAAATAGTGGCCTGTTCATGAGAGCACTTTATCTTTGCTTGTCCTCCTCTTCTGGGGCATCTCTGGTCACTGTCCAACAGTAGTCAGCAAGCATAGAAGCGTTCCACCTACCCTGATAATCTTCCTTCCATTGATGAAATGTCTTAAGGTGGGTACACACCTGACAGATATAGCTGCACATGATGGTCGTTCATACACACTGAATGGCCATCATCTGCTTGTTCCCTCGGGTCTTGGTGGCCGGACCCAGCAGCTGGGTTGGGGACGTGTCCCGCCCCCCACCTCCCGGTTGCCGCTGTGTGTGTACGGGCGGTCTGCTGATAGCCCGTACACACCTACCGATGGACAAATATGTCTGCAGATGTATCTGTCCATCAGCTGTGAGCACAGCCGATGCAATATGTCAGTGAACAACGCGGGTACACACTGGCCGACGTGTGTACCCAGCTTTAGTGGAATCTCTCACCGTGTTTGCCACTCACTGCACCGCAGGTGTCGGGGTAGAAGTCCGGATAGGAGTCGCGAGTGCATTTTGAGTGACATGTTTGCAGCCTAATTGATTATACTTTCCTAGAAGGTTGTTAACAATCGCAATATAGCTTCCAGCCCCTCTGTTACCCAAGAAGCCATAAACAGCACCCTTACAGGCTTCCCATGGTGTTTTCTCATTCGCCAGAAGGACTCTGTCAAAGTTTTCATCCTTAAGAAGTTGACGAATTTGCGGATGAACAAAGATTCTTTCCTTAAATTTGGCCTCACTCAGAATTGGAAATATTCCTCTCCAGTATTTGAAGCATCTCCATCTTTGTTCATCCCCTTTACGGAGTTCTTCTTAAGTCCGAGTTTGCTGTGTAAAGTGGGCAGAAGAATTCTGTTACGATGAACCAGGGGACAGTGATGGACGTTTTCTCCTTGGCCTACAATGATTCAGCATTCTGTATTAAGGATTGCCAACCAATATATTCTCTAGATGCCAACATTCCTTCATTACAAATAGCTCTCGGTTCTGAGGTAAAGGGCTGTATTCAATTAGAAGCGAAAAGCTGTTTTCCGCGAAAAAGTATCGCCGACTGCGGCTTTTCATGTGGTCGGAACTTATTTCCAAATTCAATTCCAGGCGGTTTTCGCATACACGGAAAGTCAATGCAATGGAATAGGCGAAAAAGATTTACCTAAGAATAGCAGGAGAAAAGAAGTGGAAACATTTTATTTTGGGGTGTAAAAGTGGGGAAACCACTCAGAACCCTTAGGACAGCCCCCCAAAGGACAACTGTGTCAACAAATCCTGTAAAAAAACATAAGAACACCCTGAAAAAGTACTTTCATTTTGGGGACGAAAAAGTACAACGTGGGGGGACAAGCACAAAAACTAGCAAAATGGCCTTCTTAGGGGTCTGCAAGGATGGCGCAGCTGTTTTGGGGTTTGCAGGTGCATGCAACAGATGTGTTTTTCACATTTTTTTAAACTTCACTTTAGAGACTTTTTAAAATATGCTAGCACCCATTTTCAAGTACCCCAAATTTGACAAGACTACTTTTTTTTCCCCAAAAAATACTGCTTAATGCCATTCTTCACCACTTTTACAGGGACGCCAATAACAAGGAATTTAAACAACTTCAGTACCCCAAATAGTTTTATTATGGCTATTGGAACACTTCTACATTGATCTCCAATGTTAGTGCAGGGGGTTCAGACTGATTTCCCCTATTCTAACAGTACTTTCTGCCTGTTCTGCATTCGCCAGTTTTGCCTGGTTAGTAATTGAATAGGGCGAAAAACGGGGATGCGCATGATAACTTTTCACGTTCAAAACACGATCGAAAAGCTGGGTAGGCGGAACTTTTTCGCTGAGGCGAAACTAGTTGAATACGGCCCATAGCCTAACAGAGATGTCATATTAATTCTTCACATAATGCGATCAATTAGCTGTAACTATTTTCATGTTGGAAACATTCCACTGTCGCACAGGGTTATAGTTTATAACAATGGAAGCAGATGGACGTGAAAGTGTTTTGTTATTATAAGGCAGTGGCTTAATCCTTGGGGAATGTCTTATCTGTGCTGCTACTGATGGTGTGACATAGGTGACATGATGAGACACAATACCAGAACAAGGCCTTGTAGAAACCTTAAAATAGTAATAACTGGGTCTCCATCCTTTCTGGTTGTGGGATACAAAGCTAGGATTTATGTATCCTATGAGCAGCATCAACTGCAGGTACCAAGGAAGCACCAGCCCTCGCAAACATTTACTGATCTTATAGAAATGTGGCCGGTAGGGCCCAGTGCTGATCTGAGCTACAGCCATCTCTAACTGCTGCCTTCATGCATTGTGATGTCACAATACAGGTCACAGCCCTATATAGAGGATGCCCAGCTACTGGCAGCCATTTTGTGGTAACATTTTGTCCTAGACTGATACACTCAAAGTAGTTCCTGCTTTATTTAAGCAACTTTGGATAACGACTACTGATAAGGACTTTGCATTACATCTTCTAATAAGGTCTTGAACAACAAAATCTGAATAACATCATCAGGTAAGGACTATATTACAACTTTTGGCCTGTTACCCTTATCCCTTCCTACATCTCCTTCAGTTTTATCTGTAGTTTTAATTTAGAAACAATGGATAAAACAAATTATTAATCCATGTGACACTGCATAACTTAAGATGGTTATACACTTGTCCAATCCTCCAGGGATCCTGCCACTCCAGACCAGACTGTTGACACAATCCCACTGGAGATCTGGTCGCAGATCATTCAACAGCCAATCTATATTGGCTTTAGGCCTACACAGCTGTCCAATTTTGCAGCAGATCTCAGATGTATGTCTGCTGAAAGGACCGTGTCACTGTACACACACTTCAAATCTTCGGCAGACCAGCTGCCACTCACATGGATGAATTGGGAGGCAAGTTGATAACACAGAGCTAATCCTTTATGAAATTAAACTTCTCTGTTGATAACACTGAAACAAAGAAAAAAATATATATGGGGGGGGTTAAAGAAAACCAGCCCCAAATGAAAAAAAAAATACATAGGAGAAAAGGGTAAGCAGGTATAGACACAAATAAATACAAATATTATTGGGGATGAGGGGGAGAGAGAGTACCAGGCCCAAATTAAATAACTATATAGGGATGGTGGGCAGATAGGAGCAAGTCCAAATAAAAATAATATATAGGATAATGGAGTAAGGGGGAGGAGAAGATGACAAAAGTGCAAAGCGGCAAACTGTATACATATATAATAGTATTTTTGAGAAAACCATGGGGGGAGTACTATAGATGTAAATTGATAACATATAGTGAATTACTACAGAGCAAAAAGGATCCCAATTGCACATTTTCAGCCAGCAGTACTATTAGGCGGATTTCATGGCCAGTGTTTAAGAAACTGCAAATAATTTTTCCAATTTTCTAATTACTTCAAATTGCAAATAAAACTGATACAATTACAAACATAGAAACACAAATACCTGCCCCATATAACATGTTATATATTTAGAGGAGCTGTGATAAGAAGGTTAGAAAGAAAGGAGGAGCATTGGGTTCTTTACAGTATATAAATATATATTATGGTATAAAAAATAAACAAATCTAAAAATATTACAGCAAATGAGTAATACCTACAAATGAGTGCACATTTAAAAGATGGAAAAAGATCAAAGCCAATAATTTTTCCTTTTCTCAATTCTATTCAGATGACAAAATAAATATATTCCCAATGTGTAATGAGTTGGCCTATATTAGGATAACGTTCCCATTTATCTCTCACTGGCAGCGGTCTGGAGCGTGCTGGCAGCTTTTCAGTTAGCGGTCCCCACAGTACTTAACACGGACTTGAGAATAATTCCTGCTATTGGGTTACAGAGTCAATTATATCACATCAGAATCCATTCCTTTTATATTTCCATTAATCAGATAAACAAGCCTTAGGGCTATTTCACACATGCCGGTTTTGACCGGGCGGCAAAAAGCCTGCCCAGTATTTAACCGGCTGTGAAATATAGTACTGCAGGAAAAGGACAGGCTCCTTTCACACGGCACAGTCGCCGTGATATAGCCGGAAAAAACTACTATGCAGGACGGTGCTGTGCCGTGTCCGTGCCGTCCCTGCACGCCAGTAGTGTGAAGGAAACGAGGTTTCCTTTCACACACGCTGGCTTCTGCCGTGCGGGCTTGTGTAGCAGCTGCTGCGCATGCCCAATAGGAAAAAAAAAACCCTCACATAAAAAGCGGCTCAAAGCCGCTGCTCATGAAAGGCACTGAGTACCTGAAAAAAGCCGGCCGGCCAGCCAGCCAAAACCGGCATGTGTGAAATACTCCTTATGGTGCATACACACGGGACGATTGACAACGGTAACAATATTGTTGTGCGATCTCCCGGGTGTGCTGGATGTTCGATATTGAACATCCAGCACACCATGTACCCACCAACAATGGCCAATGACCCCTGATCAACGATCGCGGGTCCCTATAGTAACCTGGTCGATATCGACCAGGTTGGCCTGCATGAATGGGTGATGGACGATATCGTTATTGTCCATACATGCCCGCACATCGCAGGTCGTTGGCCAATTAAAAATGCACAATATGATGGATATCGTTCATATCGTCCATTTTAATCGTACCATGTGTATGCACCGTAAATCTGAAGATTATATTATCTTTCACGTGCTGACATACTACACAGTGCTGCACAATGAAGGGATTATGACAGACAAAATAGAAGAAAATGGGGCTGTGCCAAAAATAGAATCAAACACTGGAAAAATAGCGGGGGGCTGCTGGAAGCATGTGCGCTACCCTACCCACTATAAATACAATAAAAACAGAGAGAACCAGCACACACACCCAATGTGACTATGGAAAAAATTGGTAAATAGAATAATGAATATAAAAGACAATTTCATACAATTATAAGGATTTATTTAAATCTTATTAATTAAAAATAATATATGACCAGTGCAGTTGTTAATAAGGTAGCACTATAAAGCACTAAAATTGAAGGGCAGTGCTTCTTAATTTTGCAAAAAAAACCTAGTACCAGTATATAACATGGATCAATACAATAACAGGACCAACAAACATTCAAACTTGTAGTGCTTGTTTCTCCCCAAATGGGCTGTACAATGAAGAAGAGCAGGTATACAGGATCTTCCTGTTTGCCCCACGGTGCTCCAAGTGGTAGAAAAGCACGTTTACAATTGAATGTTATTAGTGACCCAAAAAATCCAGTCACAAGGTACACAGGAGAAACAACACAAATTCACAAGTGTCTGTATAGATTCAGCGGGTGACATGCCTGATCGGCGGTTTACTCACCCGGTTAGATTGACAGCAGTTAGCGCTATCTGTCTCCCTCGGCAATAGATGAAGGAGCTCAATCCTTCCCCTAGTCTGAGTCCGGAGCAGAGGAGAAATAGGAGCGCTCTCCTTCTGTCTACAAGTGCTGTTGGAGCAGCCTGTGCTGGATGTGATATGAACAATAATATGTTCCCCGGCAAACTTCTGACAGGCTGTGATTGGCAAGCGTGTCAGTGTTCAAAAAGCTTCCCGCAGTGCAATGCGTTTCACCCGCCGTAGCGGGCTTTGTCAGGCTAGGGATACAATCTATCCACTTTGTCTGTTTTTATAAACAAAATACATACAACGTCATTAAACAAAAGGTAAATCTGGCCTTGCCCTAATGAGCTTACAGCAGTGACGTGCGGTGAGGTCAAGGGCTGGGGAGGCACACATGGAGTTGGGTCTGAGTGCTGGGAGCGTGTCTCACCCCCTACTTACTGTAACTCTCCTCTCCCTAAACTAAGCTTCAGTGTCCATTGATTCTCCTACCTGCACCACTGTGTCTTCTCTTGCTTCTGCTGACTGAGTTTCGATCTCTAAACACTGCAGTGCACTTCCGGGTCACATGACACATCCAAGGTGTCCATCAGTGCGCAAGGCACGCCTCCCTATACTCAGCGGCATGCCTCTATTCGCTCACTTTCTGGGTAGCTTACTGCCCATGGTGTGGCCACACCCCCAGCTTTGCAAGCTGTATCTGACTATACAGAAGCAAGGCTGAGCTGTTGCTGCCTCATCTCTCGTCTCTCTGCAGTCCCAGGGAGCTCCACAAACCTTGCGAGTTTTAACTATAAAAATTGTTACAATAAACAAAGAAGATGTTTAAAAGTTATTAATATCTTCTTTGTATTATTCTAATCATTTTTATATCAAATCTCAGGAGTATGACAAGGGAGGTTCTGCATCAGCACCACCCCTCACAGCAATTAACTAATGTGGCAGGCAGGGCCCAGAGCTAATCTGAGCTACAGCCATCTCTAGCGGCTGCCTGCATGCATTGTGATGTCACAATACAGGTCACAGCCTTATATAGAGGATTCCCAGCTACTGGCAGGCATTTTGTGGTGACATTTTGTCCTAGACTGATACACTCAAAGTAGTTCCTGCTTTATTAAAGCGACTTTGGATAACGACTATTGATAAGGACTTTAAATTACATCTGTCAATAAGGTCCAGAATAACATCTTCTGGTAATCCCTGTACAACAATTTTTGGCCCGTTACCTAAATCCCTTCATACATCTCCCTCAGTTTTATCTGCAGTTTTTTTTAATTTAGAAACAAGGGATAACACCAAGCCAATCCTCCATGAAATTAAACTTGTCTGTTCTCCATTAATAACATTGGATAAAATAAAATAAAATATATATAGTGGGTGCGCATGTGCACGGCATTTCTAGGGTCTGGGGGTGTGTTATAAGGACACGCCCCCTTTCTGATAGGCCATGCCCCTTTTTCGGGGGCACATGGATGTCCTTACCACTGGACCGCCAATGTTGGGAGGTATGTACATATATAATAATATTTTGACGAAAAACGTTCTACAGAGGTAAATTGATAACGATTGTAGAGGGTTATTACAGAGCCAAAGGATCCCATTTGCACATTTGCAAACTGCAGTACTATTAGATGGATTAGAAGTAACTATTTTCTCGTCAAAATTATTTTCACTGTCGCGCAGTGTTATCGATGCTGTATGACGACAGCGGCAGACGTTGGGTTTTAAGAGTGCCTCTTAAGACATATACACGAATTTCATATTAGATGGCACTTTTTACATTTAACATTTATTTTGCTACGATATTACATACTGTTGACATGTGGATGGTGCCGTTCGCATAACATAAATAACATAAATATTATGAATTTGCTGTTGCATCAACAGCAAATGCAGGCAAGACATGGCAAAGACAACTGACTTCCAGGTACTATGCACTTCTCCTCAAGAGAATTTTTTCACGGATAAGAAGAGCTACTCCAGAAAAATCAGTAAACAAATACTAAAGACATAAAGCCTCTCCAATGCATGCAGTATAAGCTACACCATGAGTGTGGAATTTCACACATTTACATATTAGAAAATGATGGTCATCTGTTTTAAATGGGTTATGTATATTTTGTCAACATTCATAATGTCAGCATGTTAATATGCTTGGCATATCGACATTGACCACGTTGTCATTCATTCATTATGTCGACATTGATGAAATGTCCAAATGACTAGAATGTGGACAAAACATTCCTGGTGGTCCAGGGAAACCTTACCATAGTTGGAGCGTCCGGCTGCTCCAAAGGAATCTTCCAGGTTCAGCGATCACTTGACGATTGGTTCCTGCTAATCTCGTGGCAATTCTGTTGGTGAGTAACACTAACCCCTACCCCTAGTGCCTAACTCCTCTCCACTTCCACAGCCTGTCCCTAACCTCCCCTCCCATAGCCTAATCCTAGCCTCCCCTCCTGCAGCCTAACCTTAACCTCCCCTCCTGCAGCCTAACCTTAACATCCCCACCCGCAGCCTAACCCTAGCCCTCTCCTCCCCCGCAGCCTAACCCTAACCTCCCCTCCCACAGCCTAACCATAACCTCCCTTCCCACAGCCTAACCCTAACCGCCCCTCCTGCAGCCTAACCTTAACCTCCCCTCCTGCAGCCTAACCTTAACCTCCCCACCCACAGCCTAACCCTAGCCCTCTCCTCCGCCGCAGCCTAACCCTAACCTCCCCTCCCACAGCTTAACCGTAACCTCCCTTCCCACAGCCTAACCCTAACTGCTCCTCTCACAGCCTAACCCTAACCACCCCTCCTGCAGCCTAACCTTAACCTACCGTCCTGCAGCTTAACCTCCCCTCCTGCATCCTAACCCTAATCTCCCCTACCGCAGCCTAACCTTAACCTCCCCTGCCGCAGCCTAACCCTAGCCCTCCCCTCCCGCAGCCTATCCGTAACCTTCCCTCCCGCAGCCTATATGTAACCTCCCCTCCCGCAGCCTATCCATAACCTCCCCTCCCGCAGCCTAACCCTAGCTCTCTCCTCCCCCGCAGCCTAACCTTAACATTCCCCTTCCGCACCCTGACATTCCCCTCCTGCATTCTAATGGTGCGTACACAGGGGACGATCAACCATCATAACAATATCGTTGTTCGTTCTCCCGGGTGAGCTGGACGATCGATATCGATCATCCAGCACACCATTTACCCACCAACGACTATAACAACCCGCGATCAATGATCGGGGGTCCCTATTACTATATCGATATCGACCAGGTTGGCCTGCATGCACGGGCAATGGTTGATATCGATATCGACCATACGTGCCTGCGCATTGCACTTCGTTGGTGGCCAAAAAATTAACGATATGATCGATATCGTCCATTTAAGTTGTACCGTGTATACCCAGCTTAGCTCTAAAGGTGCGTACACACGCAACAATTTTTTTGACGACTGAACGATATAGATATCGTTATTGTTCAGTCGTCCTAAAAATAAGTTCAGTGTCAGCCCCAAAACGAATGATAACTACCAATGCGTGCTTCCGTTTGTAGTTGGTTGTTAACGTTCATCGCCTGAACCTTCCGTCCAACCTGACGATATTGTCAGGTTGAACATGTTCGCTGATCAGGGAGGGAGCCTAGCACTGAACAAAATCATTCTTGATTTTGTTCAGTGTTTGTGCTCAGTGTCGTTAACGACACTGAGCACACACCTGCCGGGTACACACGGGATGATGTCGTTCATTGAGTGAATCGTTCCATGTGTATGCACCTTAACTGTCGAGTCTCTGAGAATGTCGGCATGTCATATGTCAATATTTCAGATGATGACATTATGAACATCACCATTCTACAGATGTAGACATGTTCTATGTCGTCATTTCAACAATGCAGACGTCATAAATGATTATGGTGGTCAACATTGTAAATGATGACATTATGACTGCATCCCATTATAAATTGCTAACAATAAGAATATGCAGACATTTCCGTTATAAACCATGCACTTTCAAGTCAGCAAAAAACATTTTTATTAGTTACTGGGTGTTGCAATACTGTCCTTAAAGTCAAATGGTGACAAAACTCTATTAGCAAACAGTATTGATTGTAGCTTGTACGATTGGAAAGCCTTATGGGGTTTAGAGTTCACATATGAGGGGCAGGGGCGTATATATAATGGGTGTAGGGTTAGTGTTGCTCACCCTGCACCCATACTTCTTTTATATATATATATATATATATATATATATATATACACACCTCTCCGAAGTCCCACAGAGTAGGGCTATACAAAACATCTGGAAAATGTCCACCACGGCCATTTTCCCGGTGTTTTGCGCATGCACAGTAGGAAATCACTGGGAAAATAGTTGCCGCGCCATTTTCTTGGTGACATGTGCATGCACAGTAGACTTTGGGCACAGACTAGTACCCAGAGTCTGCTGCTGTCAATTCGAGGAGAGAGGAGGGAGCCCCGGACGGGGAGTGAATACAGGACCCCTCCTCTCTTAATACGCCCCTGATGAGGGAGGTAGGCGGAGGAGGAGAAAAAGAGGCTGCACAGGAGCTAGCAATTCACTGATAACATGAAAGTAATATATCAATCATGAGGTAATTTCTCTGTAATGTGAAAATTGTATGTTTGATCACTACTCTATCAAAAATAGATAGGGAAGGGGGGAGGTGCACCCAAGAGCAAATAGTACAATGGTATAGCAGAACAGAAAAAGAATGCTATATAGTTGAGGCACATTCTTAACTTATTGATAAAATGTAGCTTTTTAAGATAATTTAAAAAAATATATAGCACCAATAGACCACAGTTATCAATACCTATTAAAATGAACACAGATGGTCAAGTGAAAAAAGGAAAAAGATTACAAAAGGTGTTTAATTACTGTCAGGATATGTGAAAAGTGTTTCTTATCTGAAAAGTGATCACCTCTCACGAAAATATTGACAAAAAATGTGTGACTACGACAAGATTGTGAATTAAAATTAGCACTGCTGTCCAATCATCAATGTAGTAGGAAATGCTACAAATGCATGTGTGACTGGATGACCTCAGCTCGACACCCGATCACAGATTGGGTTCGATCCCCACTGGGTTTTGGGGTATCAGGGATTCCCGCTTACAGTCAGTAACCGCCTGTTACTAACTCTGGCCACTGTGCAATGGGCATGTAACGATGCTGCTACCACCAAACTCCTTCAATCGGTGTTTGGAACCACTTCTTTTGTACAACCAGGGTCCTACCTCCGGCACCTGGAACCGTTCCTGCTGCGTATGTGTCGACGAGCTGTGGTCACACTTCCTGGTTGGTGTCGGCTGATTCCCCCTGATTCCTTTCAATGAATCACACTATAAACGGTAGCTGGCAGAGGGCTTGAGCTGGGAGAAGCTTGGGCTCAATCCAGAACAGCTGGAGAACGGAATAGCGTTTAGTGCAATTCTGTTGTCGCAGGATTCAGATGCAGTCGTAGTCAGGAAAAGATGTTTATTGCTCAATAGTCTTGAAAAAGACTCTTCCCTCAGCTTTAAGGGGGTACAGCATACAGAGATGTTACTGCAGTCTTGATGTTCAAAAGGTACACACATACAGGGCTCACATGCCCTTTTATGCCACTCCAATACACATTACCACAGGGGGTAAATCCGCCCCGTGTTCCTTTTAGCCAATCATGCTAGCTTACAAAATATAAATAAACACATCTTACATTTTAAAGATACTAACATAATTTCCTCATCACCACCCAAAAAAAAAGTTGGCTTTCCTGAAGCACAAACTGAGTTAGCATATACTATCTCTGAAAAGGTAAATATAATGCAAATTTTCAATGGCATTTGTCCTTTCACATGTCTATGACTAAAACCAGTTTGGTTTATTTACAATCTTAACACCGTCTAAGTTCTTAGAAATTTCCACCCAATAGGAGCTTCTTAAACACAAATAAATAGTTTTTCCCAAACTTGCTTGGTATTATACACAGAGGCACACTGGAGCCCCCTGCAGTGCATTTCAATGAAAGTGCTGGAAATGAAGGGTTTGGCCACTACGTCAGGATAATTAACATATCACTAGGAGGTAAGAATGTCTCAAAAGCCATTTGGTTCTAAATGTTACAGCCTTCTAAAACAAAATAACATTATACAGTCCTTATAAGTGCATAGGCTGTACATTTAACAGTACATTTCCACAACTGCGCACAGCACATTGAATATAACATGTTCAAACACATGCGTGACGCCCTGCGCCTAAAGGTCCTTTTAAAAATGGTACCACGGCATAAGGGTTAATCCCTTCAGTGCCGTGAAGGGCCTATTGTGTACTGCCACAGGAGGTAGGTCCAGCACAGCGGGGGGATGAATACTGATGAGGGGTGTGACCAGCGATGTGGGGGTTGTCTGCCCAGGGTGTGTGGTCTGCGCCATTGGGTGTGGTTAGCAACATGGAGGGCATAGTGACTTGCCTACCTTCGACCACCTCTAAAAGATCGAAATTGCATGGAGATCCATGCAATTTCAATGGTAATTTTTAGACTGTTACTAGGGAAGATAACTTAATGTGGGGTGTAGTTATGAGACCGGCGGCCATCAATCCCGACAGCGTAATCCCGGAAAGGGATTTAACATAGGCGTTGAAATACTTACGCCTATGTTAATCCAGACACCAGAACGCCCGTCCTCTCTGCTGGGTAAGTATACACTTAGCCCGGGGATGGGGGGTTAGGCAACCCCCCGGAGGGTTAGGTTTAGGTACTCATGGGGAGGGGATAGGGTTAGGCAACGCTAAGGGAGGGTTGGGGGAGAGGGGAGGGTTAGGGTACTTACGTCGAGGTGTCGGGATTTTGAACCGCCGGGCTGCCGCTGTCGGTATTTGATCTAAATAGCCGCCGGCATTACATACCGATTCCCTTAATGTATCTATGTTCTGCTACAGTAACCTAACAAAAATGTAGTATTATATACTTGCCTTCTATAGAGAAATTGTGGAGCATACAAACAATGAACGTGGAATGATGCACATTCTACTCACAATGTTTTTGGAACATGTCATACTCTCTAACTCAATCTTGTCCTAAGGAAATAAATAATAAACATTTTGAGAAAGACACCTTTTTCTATTGTAATCTTTTCAAACAACAATAAAAAGTTTAAAATTATATGTTTGCAGAAGAAGCTTCACCTATACAGAGCCTAGAAATTAGTGCTGGTGGGTTGAAGGTCCAAAAGTCACTTTTTGTTCAGAGAGATTTCAATTCTTGAAGGATCAAGGAATTCAGTATTACTTTCTTGGCCTGCGGAATGGCACTATAGGACATAGAAGAACTAGAACGTTATTTTCCCTACCATATTTAATGATATAGGCCTTGATTCAGCAAGAAACGCAATTGCAAAGTCCTCGCAATAATGCAATATCAACCTAAACCATGTACAAATGCAACATGTTTGTGTACATATGTAATAAGGATGTGCCCTAAAAAACAGGGTTATGTACCACAACACAAGGGTAAGTCCTGCACGATGAGAAGCAAAGTGATAACTCAAAACAGAAAATATATATGAAAAAGAAAAGAATCCAAACAACAGGGGACACAGATTTCAATAGAAATTACCAAGCAAGTTGGGTACAGGCGCTAAAATGGGCTGTCAATTCCAAGCTGCTACTAAATAGGGCTAGTCAGGCCCATGAAACATATATATAAACACAAAGAATAGTAGCGCTATTGATGATACGAATACATTTATGTGAGTCTAAATGCATAGACAATTCATTACTTTAATAAAACACATATAACAAAGACAATTAATATAAATATAAAATATATAAAAATGCTGTAAATCATCAGCCTGAATTGATAGGACAATGTTGCACATCTAAATAAGCATGAGACAGCTGTTCCTGTAGTGCTCCTGGATAAAGTTGGTCTCAAAAATAGACAGTATTATTTATGAAATTCACTGTAGCTGTACCATATAGTCAACTGGTGACAGATGGCATTTAATTCAGTAGCAAATAGGATTTTTCATGGTATAGTTATAGGTATCCTTACACCGATAGGGGGAACTCCTATTGACATACACACTTGATATGCTGCACTTGGAGTCCTCCAAATTTCACGGTGTGGATCTGTGTTGAAGTCCCATGAATGCAGGGGTGGTGAATAATCCAAATAGACCCCAATTGGGGTATATCCAGCTTTTTCAACCTGACAGGGTGGGGTCTATTTGGATTATTCACCACCCCTGCATTCAGGGAATACATGCAGGGCCAGCGCAACACGCTCAGCTGGCACTGCAGTGGAGGGAGGCGTGGGGCTGGAGAGGTGACTCCACTGCCTGTGCCCACCTGATTTTACCCCTGGACATGCCAGCATTACTTGTGCGGAGACGAGCCCTCAGTAACCAGGCACCCACCACACTGCCACCTCCTTATTACCAAGCGCATGCACAGCTAGCTCCGGACATTTCCCCTGACAATGGAAGTCATGCTCCTCTCTACCCTGTCACCACAGTCAGCACTGATTGGACAACATGTCTTTTCAGCCCAGCCGTTGGTGGAGATTAACACCTGTCAGAGCACCAGGGGGCCTGGCCATGCCCCCTCCCTGCTGTCAAATGGGCTCTTCCTCGCAGTGCTGTGTTATTATACATAACTGTAAATAAGAAGGTGGAGCCAGTTGAAGTTTGCATCGTGCAACTGCATACCTCCAAACTGTTCCTATTTCAGCGGGACAGTCCCGTTTTAGAGGCACTGTCTTGCTGTCCCACCCGCAGGCCACAGTGTCCTGCAGGCGGGAGGAAGTTGGGGAGGACACGCTAACACCGCTGCTCTGCATAGCTGAGCAGGGGTGCACGCGTCATCCATCTATATATACAGTGCCGGCTCTTGAAGAGGCTGGGAGGCTGTCCAGTGCTGGGGAAGCATCCAGTATGACGAAAACAGTGCATGGCTTGTGGGCGCAGCATTCCAGCAAGGCCACACCCCTCGATAGGCCACATACCCTATTTTCTGTGTATAAGTATAAGTGTTTGTGTATATAAGTGTCTGTATGTGTGTGTATTTCTATGTTTTATTGTATGTACCTGCAATATGTCTGTATATATGAATATTAGAGATATGCACCAGACCATTTTTGCTGGATTTGGATTTGGAATTGCCAAACCACCATGACTGGTTTTGGATTTGGAGTTTTTACAAAAGTTGACAAAAAAAAAGCTAAAATCACATAATTTAACCTCATAACCTCAATAACATTAATTTCCAGTCATTTCCAGTCATTTTAGACCTTCTCACAGCTCACAATATTGTTTTTACCATTATTGGCCAAAGGCTGCAGTGAGCTGGCTGGTTACTAAGCAACAGAGCAGCAGCACATCTATGAAACATTGCCACACAGCAGTGGCAGAAATGAAAGCTAGTGCAAGATGGAATTGTCCTTGGGCCCTCCCACCCGGCCAGCAGAGTCACAATACTTGTATACACAGTGGGCTACAGCCCAAGGAGTCACAATACTTGTATACACAGAGGGCTATGGCCTAAGGAGTCACAGTGCTTGTATACACAGAGGGCTGTGGCCCAAGGAGTCACAGTGCTTGTATACACAGAGGGGTACAGCCCAAGGAGTAACTACTTGTATACACAGAGGGCTATGGCCCAAGGAGTCACAGTACTTGTATACACAGAGGGCTATGGCCCAAGGAGTCACAGTGCTTGTATACACATTGGGCTATGGGTAAAGGAGTCACGGTGCTTGTATATAGTATTCACAAAGGGCTACAGCTCAAGGAGTCAAGGTGCTTGTATACACGGAGGGCTAAGGCCCAAGGAGTCACAGTGCTTGTATACACAGAGGGCTATGGCCCAAGGAGTCACAGTACTTGTATACACAGAGGGCTATGGCCCAAGGAGTCACAGTGCTTGTATACACATTGGGCTATGGGTAAAGGAGTCATGGTGCTTGTATATAGTATTCACAAAGGGCTACAACTCAAGGAGTCAAGGTGCTTGTATACATAGAGGGCTAAGGCCCAAGGAGTCACAGTGCTTGTATACACAGAGGGCTATGGCCCAAGGAGTCACAGTGCTTGTATACACAGAGGGCTAAGGCCCAAGGAATCACAGTGCTTGTATACAGTACATAGTGGGATACAGCACAAAAAACAGGTTTTTTTTACTTTTATTAACTATTTTTTACTTTTATTAATTACTTTTTACTTTTTTTATACTTTTTCAAAAAATATTATTTTACTTTTTTTTTGTTACACTGGAGCAGATGGGCATGAGTACAGCACAGCATACATCAGCATGCCTTGTACACACAGCCACTTGTGAGTCTGGACACAACCACTTTAATCAGCAGAGTATAGCGGAACATACATCAGCGTGCCGTGCAGTGTGCCCCCCTACACACAGTCACTTAACAGCACTGGCGTCACAAGGGGGTGCGGGCAGCACTGGGTGCAACCAGCTATGGGGTGACACCAAAGTGCTGGCTCCCCCTCAGTGACAGGAGCCAGGTGCTGCATGATGTGCAGCACTCGGCTCATAGCACAGTGAGGGAGCAGGCACTCAAACAGGCTGATCCCCAGGGGCAGCCTGCACCTCCAGCACCCCCGGTGTAAAAAAACCCGGGGGTACGGCTCGCGGGGCCACATCCCCCCTGCAAGGCCAGGACCCCTGATTTTCCATTGCGCCGCTGCTCTGTGCACAGTGAAGGTTGGCTGTCCTCCCGACCTGCACCAGGTGCGATGTCAGGTAAGGACACCACTGCTTAACAGCACAGCCACTTGTGAGTCTGGAGTCTGGTCACAGGCTACAGCCACTTTAATCAGCAGAGTAGCGCAGCATACATCGTGCAGTGTGTTCCCCTATCCACAGTCACTTAACAGCACAGCCATTTGTGAGTCTGTAGTGTGCACACAGGCTACAGCCAATTTTATCAGCAGAATAGTGCAGCATACATCAGCGTGCAGTGTGCCCCCTACAGTCACCACAGTTACCAGCACAGCCACTCTGGACACAGCCACTTTAACATTTGCAGAGAGACATTGAAGAGCAGTGCGCAGAGTGCGAGTGAACAGTGAAATGGCGCCAAGCCTTAAATAGAAACAAATTCGACCTCGTAGTGGGATTCAAGTCAGGCGGGAACACCTGAGCCTCAGCTCCGGTGGACTCGGATCCCCGATGTTCGAAGTGTTTCAGATTCCACAGAATCTGAATCACTCATCTCTATTGAATATATGTGCAATTATAGTATGTACATGGGTCTGTATGTGGGTGTTTTTATATGTAAAACACACTACATTGGCCCCCACAGAAAAAAAATAACATTGGCCCCCAAAGAATAAAAATAACATTGGCCCCCCCATAGAAAAAAAATTACATTGGCCCCCAAAGAATAAAAATAACATTGGCCCCCACAAAGACAAAAAAAACAACAACACATTGCTGGACACACAGAAAAAATTATAAACCACATTGCTTCCCCCAAAATGAAATCATACTGCCCACCTGTCAGTCATCAGCTGTGGGTTCCTACAGTGCAGAGCTGTCCGCAGTGGCTGACTGGCCATGGGCTGGCTTGGTGACTCCCAGAGGAGCTCAGGCACTTCTTTAATGTGACTGGCGGCTCTGCGGCAGACTTCACAACTGCCCGCGGCACAGCAGTTGAAAACCTCTGATGTGTATAGTATAAATAAATAGGTGGCATTTTTTCCACTATGAAAGGGAATATGTATGTATATCCATGTATAGGAGTCTGTATATGTTTATCTATAGGAGTATAGATTACTATAGACAGGAGTATGTAAGTAAAGCCACCCCCCAGTCACTGTCAAGAATGCCCATTGGAATTGCATAGATTGCAATTCCAGTCTGCGTCCCCCAGCGGTAACCATTGGGACGTATGTTCATCTGATGCTTGTGCCCAATCTTTTAAATACTTCAACCTTTGGATCACCTCTGTAGTTATACAAAAATATGTAAATTCACTATTGAGCATGCACTGTATGGTAAAACTCGTTATTTGTATACATGAAAAGAGATTTGTCAGAATCAGGCTCATTATCCTTAGCTATACAAATTGAAGTATATAATTAATACATTGATGGGCTTATTATATTAAATCAATTTAACGGATTTATTAGGCAGTGTTAACCACTAGGCCAAGAAGGCTTTCACATCCATCTACTGAATCCTTGTGCGTCCCCCCACCCGCTGCCGTTAGGGAGAGCGCAGTGAGGGAAGCATAATAATAATAATAATACTAATGATAATAATAAAAATGTGTCTTCCTTTCCAAATATTATACTAGTACATGTAAACACATAACCCCACCATTAGTGAATAATAATTCATCCCGTCTCATTGATAGCTGTGCATGAGTCTCATTAATGTATCGGTTATACTGTCATAACAACACGGCAGTTACACTGTACTGTACAGTACTGTATATGTACTGATTTGCGTCCCATTCAACGAGCTTCTGAGATATTATTAAAACGATTGGTTGTGCGAACATGCAACATGCAAACACTGTACACTGCGTGACCGTGATTGGCCCGCTTGTCAGGGATATCTAACCACACCTACAGTATGGTATTCAGTAGTATAAATGTCATCAGTGGAGCACTCGCCACCCAGCAGTTAAGCAGTGTATTACATGCCATGGATTCTCTTACGTTGTAGAACTCCACGGTGCGCCCTAGTACAGCCATCACGCAATGTTCCAAGGCGTGACTCAGAAGCCTGAAGGTCACGCTATGAGCAACAAACTAGCTTTGCCCATCTGTAGCTGGTACATAACTTCTACAGAGGATTACACTATCAATCGACAAATTACAAGACCATGGGGTAAATGTAATAGGTTGTGGACTGCAGGCTTCGGTGAGTTCCGTGGTTTTGCCTTATAAATGACCGCTACTTCAGGCAGTCTCGCACGGAAATCGCTGATGCCTGCAGTCCACAGCCTATTACATATACTCCCATATATTCTACTTCCAAAGGTTCCAACATCGGGACAGCATCTGCACAGTACTACTGTTCTTTTTTTGTGATTATCAGTGACATTGTGGTGATACCATTGTTTGTACTTCTGCTGGTAGTCAGTCTCTTTGTGCAAAGTGTGTTGGCATCCATAGATAGGCAGCACAGATGGTGTAATGGTTAGCGTTACTTCCTCACAGCACTGAGGTCGTGGGTTTGATATCCACTACGGCCCTAACTGTGTGGAGTTTGTATAGTCTCCCTGTGCTTGCATGGGTTTCCTCCGGGTACTCCGGTTTCCTCCCACACTCCAAAAATATACTGGTAGGTTAATTGGCTCCCAAAAAAATTACCCCTAGTGTGTATGTGTGTGAGCATGTGGTAGGGAATATAGAGTGTAAGCTCCACTGGGGCAGGGACTGATGTGAATGGTCAACTATTCTCTGTAAAGCGCTGCGGAATATGTGTGCGCTATATAAGTAACTGGTAATAAATAAATAATGTGCAGGAGGGGTGTGAGGAAATTCTGTTTTGTGTTGGTGGAGGGGTGATAAGTGGCACGTGATTACAGTGCACACACTGTGGTAAACAGAGGTGGTAGACTAAAGCTTTGCCTAGGGTGCCCGGAAACCTAGCACCAGCCCATGTTCCCCAATGAAAATAAATATATTTTAGGTTCCCTCATAGAAGTCGAAGATTTTTCAGGTCCAGTCAGTAATTGGAGCTCCAAAAATGCAAAACAGAATATGCTGTTCCGTACTTTTGACAATTTTTTTCGCAATGATGTCATTTTTGTGTTATATATCAAAGGAAAGAAAAGGAAATGTACAATGAGTGTGAAATCAGCCATAAGACTGTTTTAATATTTACTTTCCAGTTACCATTTATGTTCTAAGAGATATTTGCTATTTTATTTAATGTTGTGTGCAGAAAGTTGATTTGCAGATTATTATTCATTTTAATGTTCAATAGTGTTATTAATAAAACAAATGTTTTTTTTATATGTGTATGTTGCATAGAAGATGAAATTAGAGTGTAATTTTTTCATGGGAAAGCAGAGCAGCTCCAGAAAATTCAGTGAACAGATTGTAAAGACAAAGCTTTTCAAATGCAGTATAAACTACACAATTTGTGTGGCATTTCACACATTTAGAGTATGTGCGCGCTGAAAATGTGGGAGTGGCCACATGCCGCAAGGGGCATAGCCACTGTATTTACTGATAATGTGACTGCTGACAAAAGCAGCAGAATGAATTCTGAAGTGTTTCGAGCAATATTATATGCTTATATTCAGTCAAATGCTTCAGAACTCATTGGACGGCGCTTCACAGTGCAGATGGACGATGACCCGAAGCATACTGCAAAAGCAACCAAATAATTTTTTAAGACTAAAAAGTGTCAATAAAAAAAGAGTTCTGAATAGGCGCTGTTAGTAGTTCAAACAAGAGATAGATGAAGTACGGTCTCTTACTTTCTCAATACATGTTTTCTTTCAGAGTCCATCAATTAGTATTTTTTCTTTCTCCCCTTTATCCTTCAATATATCTTTTTCTTTCCTCAAATCACAGGCCCTGGTTGTTGAATACGGAGGAAGTCCGGTGGTGACAACTTCCGGTTTTCTGAGTCTCCCGAGAGAGCGGGAATTTGTGTCATCAAGTGGGTGGAGCATTGGGTATATAACCCAGGGAAGTGGTCTCTCTCACCATGCTTCTGAGGAAGGATTGTAATCCGAAACACATTAAGCTTGGTGGAAGAGTGGAAGGGACGTGGATCTGTGGACTCAAAGAGTAAAGGACTATCCAAGGATTGGGTTGGGTGTCCGGAACCCCCATCTTTGCATTTGTTTCCATCTTCTGGTACCAGTATCCATGTGAATCCCTACATTGTATCAATTTGGCGATGCTATATGTTTGTTTATTTTTATAACCATGTGAGTGTAATAAAAGCTTGTTTTTTAATCTATATTGCCTACAGAGTTACACTATATATATTTTCTTGTTCCCTTTGAGGAAAGAAAAAGATATATTGAAGGATAAAGGGGAGAAAGAAAAAATACTAATTGATGGACTCTGAAAGAAAACATGTATTGAGAAAGTAAGAGACCGTACTTCATCTATCTCTTGTTTGAACTACTAACAGCGCCTATTCAGAACTCTTTTTTTATTGACAATTGGTTGTAAAGGCTTACAAGGAATCCTTTGGAGTTTTGTTGTGCGGCAGTTATTGCGCCAATCAGTTTTCTTTCTACTTGTTTTTGTTTGTAATATTGCTTATTTGTTAACTGATGGCTGCAAACATGTTCATGTATAGAGAAAATAGGAAAGATTTATTAAACGATATGTTTGGATCTTCAATAGACAGTGATAATGAGAATGTAAGCGATGGAGATCTTTCTTTGGTTTTGCACAAATTAGAAAGTGCAATCCTAAAAGAAAATCATTTATGGTGGGAGGTGATCACTCTTGAACGTTATCAAGCTGATCATCTTATCCCTAAAGGGTTGAAAATTACCAAAACCCCATCCTTTAATACAGTGAATAAGAACTTTCAGGATGATTGGGATACTATTCTCAATAATTGTTCATTTCAATTAATTGAACTAATTTTAAAGGAAAGAAGGCGAAATTTAGAAGTATTAAATGAGGAGATTAATATCCTTCAATTAATGACTGAACCTTCGAAGGAACTTGAGGAATTCAAGGAAGCAGAGATAGAAATAATGAGGAAATTAAATAAAGAAACAAGGGACCTAAAAGAAAAGAAACAAAGAAAATACATTAGAGATAAAAAGATTTTAAAAGACAAAAATGAGGGAGGAATTGTAGAACAAACATCTGAATTAACTAGTTTTAATACTAAAAGAGATGAGGATTCATTTTTAAAAAAGAACTCATCATATAAAGAGAAAATGCATAAAAATAGAAGCCATCACCCTACTGATTCTGATATAACTCTGAGAAAATGGGAATATCCTAAAAGGAGAAACACTAATCAGTACACTAATTACAGGTACCAAGAAGGATTGAATAGAGGCAATTGGAGAACTAGATCTAAAATAAAAAGAAAGAGGATGAGAATACTGAGGAGACCAGTGTTCCTTCTGGGTCCTCATTTAAACCAAAATCATCATTCTACCCCATACATCAAAAGGGGAGTTTTATAGATAGTGTCAGTAAAATAGTAAATGAAGAAACAGAGAAAATTGTTAATCAAAAAAGGAAAAATAAAAGATGTAATCTGACTAACAAAGAATTTTTAGCTCTTCAAACATTAAAAGATGATGCAGAATTGATTATTAAACCCACCGATAAGGGGGGAGCAGTGGTTTTAATGGATAAAACTGATTATTTGGCGGAAATTAATGGTCAATTAGAAAAGGGGAATACTTATAAAAAACTTAGAAGTGACCCTACGGAAAGAATAACAAGAGAATTGTTATTACTCACTCAGAAAGCATTGGAAAATGGCATTATAACTAAGTCTGAATATGAATTTACTAATTTGAAACATCCATCAGTACTAACTATATATATTATACCCAAAATACATAAAGACCCACTCCACCCTCCAGGACGTCCAATTGTTTCTGGCACAAATAGCATCACTTCTAATCTTTCAGCCATGATTGATTCTTTTTTACAACCATTGGTTAAAAATACAAAAGCATTTTTGAAAGATACATGTGATGTATTAAATAAAATTAAAGATATGAAATGGAAAGATCAATATTTTATGATTAGTGCCGATGTCTCTACTTTATACACAATAATAGAAAAGGAAAAGGGGTTACAAGCAGTTTCATATTTTTTAAATCTGTCAGACTTATCGTCTATGGTGAAAAGTTTTATTTTAGAAAGTATCAATTTCATTTTAATTAATAATTATTTTTACTTTAATGGAGCCTATTATATTCAATTGGTTGGAACTGCGATGGACACCAGGTTTGCCCCCAGCTATGCCAATTTATTTATGGCATTCTGGGAGGATCAAGTAGTTTGGCAAGATGGTCAGCTGGGGGTGGGCCTGGTGACCTGGCAACGTTTTATTGATGACATTTTAATTTTTTGGAAAGGGACTAAGGAGGAGTTGATTTTATTTTGTCAGTCATTAAACTGTAATGATTTTAATATTCAACTTACTTTTTCCATAAGCCAAGTGGAAACTGTGTTTTTAGATCTCAATATTTATGTAAAAAATGGACAATTACACACAAAAACCCACAGAAAAAAAACAGACACCAACAGCTATATAGTAAGAAATAGTCAACATCATGATAACTGGCTGGAAGGTATTCCATTCAGCCAGTTCCTATGAACTAAACGTAATTGTACAGAACCAGAAATTTGTGAAATCCAGATTAATGAAACTAATGAACATTTTCTGGAAAAAGGTTACACTGAATATAGTTTAAAGGAAGCCCAGGACAAAGTAGCTGAGATTGATCGGAGTGATCTCTTAGTAAAGAAGAATAATAAAAATACAAAAGAGAACAAATTTGAATGGTCTTTTCTGAGTAGTTTCCATTCACAACACAGAGAGATAGAGGTAATATTCAGAAAATATTGGAGGATTTTAAAACAAGATCCAGTAATTGGTGATAAGATACCCAATAAACCTGTCTTTATATATAAGAAAGCTCCGACACTAAAAGATAAATTAGTGAGAAGTTCTTTAGAAACGAATAAATGAATAAGTGAGAGAAGTATAGGCTATCATAGATGTGGATGTTGTAAAATGTGCAAAATGGTAAAAGGACCAATCAAACAAAGGATTTTCAGGTGAAAGAGAATAGTTATAGTATAAAAGATTTTATTACCTGCAATTCAAAAAATGTCAACATTCTGACTGCATACCGTGCAAACAGGAACTGAATTTTATCTGACAAAACCAGGAGGTTTTACAATTAAAGTTGACTTTTCTATTTGTAAAACTACAGTAGTGTGATTGATGATAGTGTACAACAAATCCTACAAATTAAACTAAACATAGCACTAAAGGCTTTCACACTTGTAACAAAGACTAAATAAAATTTAAAACAATATTACTTTTTATAGTAATTGAGCTGTACCCAAATCTACAATATATTAAAAATCATTACATGCATACTGTATGTACATTATCTATTTACTGCTCTACCTAGCCCCTAAGCAGAGGAAGTCTGATGCCCAGCCTGATGGTTCATACATATGGTCAGATTTTCCTTTAGATTTGTACAATAACTATTTTAAAAATTGTTCATATCTGAAAGAAAATCTGACATGTGTCCCTGCAACGATGAACGATGCGCGTTCCCGTTTGTCAGATAACGATATCTGACATCTGATGTGTTTGCAGTCAGATTCAGACGATTTCATTCATCTTAATACTGTCAAAAATCATTCGTAGTTCATGAAATCGTTGGTAAAATCGTTCAAATTATTCATCGTTTATCGTTGGTAGTTCGTCTGACAGATCTGACCGTGTGTATGCACCATAATGCACCTGTGGTTTTGCGAGTTATAATAAGGAAGGACTGTTTTTGGGACAAATATGGCAAAAATGGACTATCACAGACTATATTGATTGTAAAACCACAGCAGTTATTTATCATCTGGAATGCCCCTGTGGTAAAGGCTATGTAGGAAAAACTTTCAGGCCTCTTAAAGTTAGGGTTTTGGAACATGCTGGAACAATACACAATGCGAAACAAGATCAAAGTAAATTTAAACCCATAACTTCAATGGGCAAACATTTCCTCAAATGTCATAATGGTAATCCAATAGGATTAAAAGCATTTGACATGAAACAGATAAACCTAGGGACAGAGGGGGGGGGGGGGGATGTGGATCGTGAACTCCTAAGATAGGAAACCAAGACGATATTTCTCATGGATTGCCTTTCCCCTAAAGGGATGAATGAAGGAAATTATTATACAGCTTTCTTATAATAACTTAATAATAGGGATGATGTCCTATCTAAGAAACTGATGATAGACTGAGAAATAGGACATATAAATGGAGTATTGGTAACAATATGGTTACTAATAAGATAGTGACAAGAAATTCATCACAATACATCAATATTTTTAACTATATGGTCTTGTTTATTTTGATTTCTATTTATAATAACAACTAAACAATAGGGATAGTGTCCTATCTAAGAGATCTAATCTTTTGAATTAATTAATGATGATCTAAAATGAGAATGGGAAAACATTCTGACACAATGTTCAAAGGAATTAATCAAAGTGTTGATTAAACATGATGAAATAACTTTAATCCAAATTACACAATAAATAACCACCTTAGGAGAGAAACTCAAAAATTTCGAGTCCCTAGACAAATTCCAGCAAACATATAATAAGTACAAAAAAATAAGTAGAAGAGTTTGAACATGGGGCCATAGAAGTGAAACAGAGAAAATTCTATAGAGATCAAAATGATTATTCACAGAATAGAGTATACAGGTGGAGTACCAGCTACAGAAATAAGAGAACATCCAACACCTTGAATTATACTACATCAGATTTTGATTCCTCAGAAGGTGAAGATACTAGCAGGGATATCCCCCACAGAAATTACAAACAGGATTTTTTTGGCAGATCCCCGGGGAAAAAAAAAGAAGGTATAGAAATGGAAAATACAAAATTCGGAGGGGCAAGAGGAGGAATAAGAAAAAGGGATATTAGAGCTTGGAGGGAAGAGCCACGGGAGCAAAGGAGACAAAGGAACTGAGCAAAGATCCCCTACAATTTAGGGAGATACAGGATGATTCCCTTAAAATGATTAATCTCACAAATAAAATTCTTACGGAAGATCAAACTAACATACTACAAAAAGGTCTTTCCTTTTCTCCTACACAGAGAATGAATAGATTTGACTGTGAGAAAGATCTCAATCTATTCACTAGAAAGATACTACTAAAACATTATTTTGCTAATCAAATATTCCATAATGAGGATAATTCTTCATTACAGAATTATAGTGAGATTCACTTAACATCAGGAGATTCTCCCTACATGGTAATACTTGAAGAATTACAACAAGATAACAATCCCCCACCTACAAATATCTCTCAACCCTTTGATATGAAAAAAATAAAGAGACAATCGACCTTCTATCCTGACTCTAAGATATGCTCTGTAGTCAAGGTGTATCAACACCTAGTCTCAATGGATTTTGACAAATTATTTCAGAAGTCTAACCATCATTTAATTTCCAATGACAATGTCACCAAAGAGGAAAGAGAGGCCATAAAAGAGATGACTGAATGGCAAGATATAATCATTAACCATCAGATAAAGGGGGAAACTTAGTATTGTGGCCTAGAGTTATGTATATAGAGGAGCTAAACAGACAATTTAATGGTGAGGGATGTTATAAGCAATTAATATTTAATCCCACCAATATTTTTTTGAATCAATACAACAAATTGATTTCACAAGCTCTAGGGAATGGGATTATCAATAAAAAAGATGGAGATTTCTTGAAGGTTAATAACCGAAAGACGCCCACATTATACTTACTCCCCAAAATACACAAAAATGATCAAGTCCCACCAGTGAGACCCATTGTCTCTGGGGTCAATAGTCTGACTGAAAAAGCAAGCATCTAAGATGATCAATACCTGCGAAGACATGTTACCATCCTATACTAGGGATATGATGGATGTACTTCGAAAATTGCAAGATCTAACAGTTAAACCAGGGGTGTGGCTAGTGACCTGTGATGTCGAAAGCCTGTACACCAGCATAAGCCATGATATAGGCATGAAAGCGGCCAAATATTTTTTGGACATGGAAGTCCATAGTGACTTCAATGAATTCCTTCTGACATTATTGGACTTAGGGCCTGATTCAGAGCCGGACGCTATTTGTGAACGGTCGTTCAGAAAAAGGGGCCGGCTATTTAAATTGAGTGCTCGCTCTTTGCGGTCTGTTGACGCCTCTATGTCTGAGCGAGCGAACGAAACATGTGCTCGCTATTTTGTAAAGACGCCCCCTGGCCATTCGCATCAAACGTCATCTCCGCTATTTATTAGATGAATCGAGTACATCGAAAGGCGTCTGAACTGCTCGCAGTGCTTGTGGTAGGTTTTACTTCCCACAATCACTGCGAGCAGTTCAGGCTAAAAAACAACCAAGTGACGTGGTCGATGACGCTGCTTTGTTAATTATGCACACCCATTAAACACCCATTTTGACTGTTTGGCATGCCTGCGTTCGGATCTCCACTCCCCATTTTCAAGCACCTTCCCCTGTTACCACCCACAAACGCCTCATTCTGTCACTCAAATTAGCAAGCCCTTGCTGTTTTGCGAGCGCACGATTTCCGACCACAATGACTGGTTGGCGCATGCGCATTATGACCCATACGCATGCGCAGATGTGCGAACATAGCTCAGAGTGAACGAGCGGCAGCTTACGAGCGGCTCTGAATCAGGCCCTTTGTTCTAAAGAAAAATAATTTCATCTGTAATGAGCACCACTACCTCCAGGTTAGAGGAACGGCTATGGGCACAACTTGTGCCCCTACATATGCTAACCTCTACCTGGGGTGGTGGGAGTGGGAGACAGTCTTCAGTGAACCACATGAAATATACACCAATCACATTCTATTGTACCTAAGGTACATAGACGACATCCTGATAGTGTGGGATGGTGACCGACATCAATGTGAGAGATTCATTGACATTCTAAACACCAACAACTTAAATTTAAAACTTACCATAGAGATGAATCAGAAAGAGATCAATTTTTTGGGTCTCACTATACGGGTAGGAGATGATGGCATGATATCTATGGATATCTATAGGAAAATCACTGCCACAAACAGTGTGTTACACAATACAAGTGCTCATCTACCAGCTACCATCAAGGCCATCCCCAAAGGGGAACTATTACGAGTCAAAAGAAACTGCTCCCAATAAGATGTTTATGAACAACGAAAAAATGAGACATGATAGGTTGAATAGGAGAGGATATAGCAAAACAATAATCAAACAGGCAACAAAAGAAATAAAGAAACATCCTAGAGAATCCCTCCTCACCCCAAAAATTAAACATCAGAAGGAAGAGCCAATTAGATATGTTGGAACTTTCAACAACAATTGGAAGGAAATTAACCAAATCCTCCAGACACATTGGCCAATTTTACAGACAGAATGATTTGGCTAAAATATTACCATCAAAGGTGCAAACAAGCTGGAGGAGGTCACGGAATTTGAGAGACCAACTTGTTCACAGCCATTTAACAACCTTGAAACCATCTATATATAATAGAAAAGGAGTATTCAAATGTGGACACTGTAAATCATGCCAATATATAATAAGGAAGGACTGTTTTTGGGACAAATATGGCAAAATATTCACTATCACAGACTATATTGATTGTAAAACCACAGCAGTTATTTATCATCTGGAATGCCCCTGTGGTAAAGGCTATGTAGGAAAAACTATCAGGCCTCTTAAAGTTAGGATTTTAGAACATGTTGGAACAATACGCAATGCGAAACAAGATCAAAATAAATTTAAACCCCTAACTTCAGTGGCCAAACATTTCCTCAAATGTTATAATGGTAATCCAATAGGATTAAAAGCATTTGGCATGAAACGGATAAACCTAGGGATCAGAGGGGAGCATGTGGATCGTGAACTCCTAAGATGGGAAACCAAGATGATATTTCTCATGGATTGCCTTTCCCCTAAAGGGATGAATGAAGGAAATTATTATATAGCTTTCTTATAATAACTTAATAATAGGGATGATGTCCTATCTAAGAGACTGATGATAAACTGGGAAATAGGACATATAAATGGAGTAATGGTAACAATATGGTTACTAATAAGATAGTGACAAGAAATTCATCACAATACATCAATATTTTTAACTATATGGTCTTGTTTATTTTGATTTTTATTTATAATAACAACTTAACAATAGGGATAGTGTCCTATTTAAGAGACTGACGATAAACTGAGAAATAGGACATATAAATGGAGTATTGGTAACAATATGGTAACTAAAAAGATAATGACAAGAAATTTATCACAACACATCAATATTTGTAATTATATGGTCTCGTTTATTTTTATTTTTATTTACAGGTTGCTATGAGTGTGGTACTATTAATAAACTACTTTTTGGTTTCACTCTGTATGGAAATGATAGATTAATTTTGATCTATACAAACTTTATATATGAATTAATTAGTGTCACTTTTTTGTATATTCCTTTATATATTCGTTTTTTTGTCACCATTCACTTGATTTTCACTTTTTTAGTTTTTCCACACATTTATTCATATTCACTTATTTTTAACAATATATCATTTTATCTATATATATTTTTTATTAATCATAATCTTGGACACTTCACTCACCTCACACATTCTTTCACATGATACATTGCACATCGTTTAACTTATATTTACTATTTACAATTTAAGTTTTTACACTAATCACAATATTTAGATATAATATTTATTCACATATATAATGTAATGTATTTTTACTAATAATGGAACAATATATTTCTTGTTGTTGAATAAAACAGTCTTTACTAATTCTATTTGAATTAGAGTTTATTCACATTATTAAATATTACTGTACTTTATAACTATATATTTTTTTATATATTTTTTATTATATAAGTTATTATACATTTTTTTTCTTATTACTATTTTATTATCATAACATGTTTATACCTTTATTAATAATCACTCTCATATTTCCACTAGGTCTTATTAATATTAATATTCTAAGTACCATATTTCCTTTAATTTTGATGATCCTTTGGATAATTGATAGTCCTCCTCAGCAACAAGATAAACATCTATGTTTTTAACCAGCGGATTCTGATTGGCAGAATTGGTTGGTTTACTATTTGAATAAATGCCGGGAGATATGTAAATGGCTGTGATGCCATAATAGCCTCCTACCTGACCAGAGGAACCACGTGACCCTTGTGGGGGAGATTGGATTGGTAGAAGTATGGAATAAAGGGGCATTGACCATGGCAATCGGGTTAGCCTTGAGAAAGCATTTATCCAGCGAAACGCGCATCGGCGTTCACCTCGCTGTGATTCATTCCCCATGTTACACTAATCATTTTATGTATCAATGTGTATTATATGTATACCGGTGTGCAGCATGGTAATAACGGAATGTACCCACGATCATTAACAGCTCTATACTGAATATCTTTACTTTAGGCTTGTAATTAGACAGTATTACATTAAAAGCTGGAGTGTGTCTCAGTCTTTACCCTGTACGGGACAGACCTGCATGCTGAGCAGTATTAGCGGGACATAGCCACTCTCCGCAACAGTATCATACATACTACAATTGTAGTTTTATTATTATATATATTGTATGAGGACAGCTGGGCTATGTTAATTTCTTCATTTTGAACGGGACAGACCAGTATGCTGAATATTATTAGTGGGACATAGCCGACTTCTGCTACAGCACTATATACACTACAATTGTAATGTCATTGTTTCACTTATATTGGATGAAGACAGGCTGTCCTTATTTGCTAATATATTGCCTACCACTTTAGAATAAGTTACAATATTACGATATGTGTAACTAAATGTCATTTTTAGACTATAAGGGCACTAATATTGAATATCATTATATACTGAAGAGAACACCGGTAACATACTTATATATCCAGCAGTTAACTTACTAATAGAGTGTGATAATATCTGTTATACACACGTGACCTCCTATGGTGGTGATCAATTAATTTATTATTAAGTAGACATTACAATCAAGCCAAAGGAAGACTATTGGTGGATTAATACATAATACATTGATTTACATTTAGATTGGGAATAAACACCAAGCGAGACATTTTTACTTTTACACACTTAGTTTAATACTATTGTCTTCATCATTGTATATGTGTCTATATGTGAGTTTTTAATATTTTGCTGTATTTAATTTTATTTGTAACCAATAAAAGTTATTTTTTAATAATTACCATAGTAACATATTAGTGTGCCACCAATAGGACAAATTCTGTCTTCTTCTTTGTCTTGAGTATTGTTACCAGTTGTCAGTAGGCTGCACCCCCAAAGTACATGAGTAATACCTAATATTGGAACTTATATTAATTTTGAACAAGGGGTTTCTCCAATTTTCATTATAATAAGAAATATAATAAGTACTGGTGCAGAGGTAATTTTGGTTTTTGAATGTGGATTTTGGCTGATTATACAGCCTTTCTTTAAACCACTAGCACAGTTTCAGTTTATAGGATTATTTATGTCCTATAATATTAGATATAAATAGAGAGTATTATATTTCTATAAGATTTTTCCGATTGCCTTGATCCATCATAATGTCTCTATTCAGCCTCAGTAAAGAACTGGAGGATAGACAAGAAAAACTCAAATATAATATGGAAACGATTTTTGGGACAAACACAGATAAATATAATCAATCCAATAAAAACTGGTCAGAAAATCTGTATTTACTAAAACAATTAATGATGAAACAAAGTAAAACACTGTGGAATAGAACTACATTCAACAACTATCTTAAGAATGATATGATCCCTAGGGGACTACGATTGAAATTATTCCCATCTTTTGAATTAATTAATGATGATCTAAAATGAGAATGGGAAAACATTCTGACACAATGTTCAAATGAATTAATCAAAGTGTTGATTAAACATGATGAAATAACTTTAATCCAAATTACACAATAAATAACCACCTTAGGAGAGAAACTCAAAAATTTCGAGTCCCTAGACAAATTCCAGCAAACATATAATAAGTACAAAAAATAAGTAGAAGAGTTTGAACATGGGGTCATAGAAGTGAAACAGAGAAAATTCTATAGAGATCAAAATGATTATTCACAGAATAGAGTATACAGGTGGAGTACCAGCTACAGAAATAAGAGAACATCCAACACCTTGAATTATACTACATCAGATTTTGATTCCTCAGAAGGTGAAGATACTAGCAGGGATATCCCCCACAGAAATTACAAACAGGATTTTTTTGGCAGATCCCCTGGGGGAAAAAAGAAGGTATAGAAATGGAAAATACAAAATTCGGAGGGGCAAGAGGAGGAATAAGAAAAAGGGATATTAAAGATTGGAGGGAAGAGCCACGGGAGCAAAGGAGACAAAGGAACTGAGCAAAGATCCCCTAAAATTTAGGGAGATACAGGATGATTCCCTTAAAATCATTAATCTCACAAATAAAATTCTTACGGAAGATCAAACTAACATACTACAAAAAGGTCTTTCATTTTCTCCTACACAGAGAATGAATAGATTCGACTGTGAGAAAGATCTCAATCTATTCACTAGAAAAATACTACTAAAAAAATGTTTTGCTAATCAAATATTCCATAATGAGGATAAATCTTCATTACAGAATTATAGTGAGATTCACTTAACATCAGAAGATTCTCCCTATGTGGCAATACTTGAAGAATTACAACAAGATAACAATCCCCCACCTACGAATATCTCTCAACCCTTTGATATGAGAAAAATAAAGAGACAATCGACCTTCTATCCTGACTCTAAAATATGCCCTGTAGCCAAGGTGTATCAACACCTAGTCTCAAAGGATTTTGACAAATTATTTCAGAAGTCTAACCATAATTTAATTTCCAATGACAATGTCACCAAAGAGGAAAGAGAGGCCATAAAAGAGATGACTGAATGGCAAGATATAATCATTAAGCCGTCAGATAAAGGGGAAAACCTAGTATTGTGGCCTAGAGTTATGTATATAGAGGAGCTAAACAGACAATTTAATGGTGAGGGATGTTATAAGCGATTAATATTTAATCCCACCAATAATTTTTTGAATCAATACAACAAATTGATTTCACAAGCTCTAGGGAATGGGATTATCAATAAAAAAGATGGAGATTTCTTGAAGGTTATTAACCGAAAGACGCCCACATTATACTTACTCCCCAAAATACACAAAAACTATCAAGTCCCACCAGGGAGACCCATCGTCTCTGGGGTCAATAGTCTGACTGAAAAAGCAAGCATCTAAGTTGATCAATACCTGCGAAGACATGTTCTTACGTTACCATCCTATACTAGGGATACGATGGATGTACTTTGAAAATTGCAAGATCTAACAGTTAAACCAGGGGTGTGGCTAGTAACCTGCAATGTCGAAAGCCTGTACACCAGCATAAGCCATGATATAGGCATGAAAGCGGCCAAATATTTTTTGGATATGGAAGTCCATAGTGACTTCAATGAATTCCTTCTGACATTATTGGACTTTGTTCTAAAGAAAAATTATTTCATCTGTAATGAGCACCACTACCTCCAGGTTAGAGGAACAGCTATGGGCACAGCTTGTGCCCCTACATATGCTAACCTCTACCTGGGGTGGTGGGAGTGGGAGACAGTCTTCAGTGAACCCCATGAAATATACACCAATCACATTCTATTGTACCTAAGGTACATAGACGACATCCTGATAGTGTGGGATGGTGACCGACATCAATGTGATAGATTCATTGACATTCTAAACACCAACAACTTAAATTTAAAACTTACCATAGAGATGAATCAGAAAGAGATCAATTTTTTGGATCTCACTATACGGGTAGGAGATGATGGCATGATATCTACGGATATCTATAGGAAAATCACTGCCACAAACAGTGTGTTACACAATACAAGTGCTCATCTACCAGCTACCATCAAGGCCATCCCCAAAGGGGAACTATTACGAGTCAAAAGAAATTGCTCCCAACAAGATGTTTATGAACAAAGAAAAAATGAGACATGTGATAGGTTGAATAGGAGAGGATATAGCAAAACAATGATCAAACGGGCAACAAAAGAAATAAAGAAACATCCTAGAGAATCCCTCCTCACCCCAAAAATTAAACATCAGAAGGAAGAGCCAATTAGATATGTTGCAACTTTCAACAACAATTGGAAGGAAATTAACCAAATCCTCCAGAAAAATTGGCCGATTTTACAGACAGACAATGATTTGGTAAAAATATTACCATCAAAGGTGCAAACAAGCTGGAGGAGGTCACGGAATTTGAGAGACCAACTTGTTCACAGCCATTTAACAACCTTGAAACCATCTATATATAATAGAAAAGTAGTATTCAAATGTGGACACTGTAAATCATGCCATTATATAATAAGGAAGGACTGTTTTTGGGACAAATATGGCAAAATATTGACTATCACAGACTATATTGATTGTAAAACCACAGCAGTTATTTATCATCTGGAATGCCCCTGTGGAAAAGGCTATGTAGGAAAAACTATCAGGCCTCTTAAAGTTAGGATTTTGGAACATGTTGGAACAATATGCAATGCGAGTCAAGATCAAAGTAAATTTAAACCCCTAACTTCAGTGGCCAAACATTTCCTCAAATGTCATAATGGTAATCCAATAGGATTAAAAGCATTTGGCAAGAAACGGATAAACCTAGGGATCAGAGGGGGGAATGTGGATCGTGAACTCCTAAGATGGGAAACCAAGATGATATTTCTCATGGATTGCCTTTCCCCTAAAGGGATGAATGAAGGAAATTATTATACAGCTTTCTTATAATAACTTAATAATAGGGATGATGTCCTATCTAAGAGACTGATAATAAACTGAGAAATAGGACATATAAGTGGAGTATTGCTAACAATATGGTTACTAATAAGATAGTGACAAGAAATTCATCACAATACATCATTATTTTTATTTATAATAACAACTTAACAATAGGGATAGTGTCCTATCTAAGAGACTGATGATAAACTGAGAAATAGGACATATAAATGGTGTCGAAGCTGAATAATTGGCTGAGACAAGTTCAGTTTAAAATTGAATCGTGGTGATGCCATCTTGCGACTGGCCGCAAGACGCCATCTTGGAAATGAGATCGCAAGACGTCATTTTGCGAATGGCCACCCAAGCTCCATTTTAGATAAACTCACAATTAAGTACATATGGCGAGATTACTATTAGCACCATGCGATTGCATCTTCCATCATTTCTCATATACACAATAATACGCATAATAGCCCTGTTAACTAGTCGCATATTAGCGAATGCATAAGAAAAACACTGTTTAGTAGCTAAATCCGCATGCATCTGTTTCTAGTTAACTAGCATTTTCATATCAAACCCTGTACACTCACACATTACATATTCACTTACGAGGTTCCATTAGCTTTAAGGTATAAGATTTAAGTTTGTCCAGTTAGTATAAATACTGTGAAATAAAGATATTTGGTAACTAAGGTTTTATACATGCTAGATAAGTTTGGTTTTGTACTGATGCATACTCTTTCCACAGCATTCCGGTGTTATCAGTGGGGAGATTGCATCATGCATTCTCAATTTATGGACCGCAGAGACTTCAAGCAACAAAATGTATATTATATGAACAACTGTTAGGATGATTGCATGGGGTGGGAGGGCAGAGACCCCCAGTTGTTAGAGGCTGGGTGAGTCTATTTGAACCAGCCTGTTAAATGCTCTGTAACAGATGGATCCCCCTTGGGAACCAATAGCATCAGCAACAAACATCTCTATTGTTTTGTCTATTCCTGGGGGGTATAAATATGGGTGCTCCAACACTGGGTTTTAGTCTTCGTGCTGAATGCTGATAGACGAGGGGTTTCTTGCTGATGCCTAACATCTGGTACCGGAAGCGCTGCGTATGTATACTGTACTTGGGTCGGTATAATTCCTTTGCGCCTAAATTGTGTCTGGATCAATTGCGTGTAACTGACTGTACTTTTACTTGAATAATACTTGTGCGTTGGAACCACAGATTCCAACTCTTAAGTCTTTATTTACTGTATGGCTGCGTACGCAAATTAGCAGCATCCTTAGAAGGTATAGGCAGGATATTAGAAGGTATAGGCAGGATATTAGAAGGTATAGGAAGGTGTGTATAGAGGTTCTGATCCAGTATCGTTAGTTGGGGGCTAGTAGTGACGTCACTTACCTGCTCACACGGTACATACGGCTATCGATATTTCAACAAAGGGTGGAGTGGCCACATGCAGGGTTTTCCTGCAACCGCTTTGTGCTGAAAGATCGCTATCCATCTTCGCGTGAATTAAGGAAGCTGACTAGAATCCAGGGACAAGAGAGGAAAAAGTTTGTTTTCCTCTGTTATTATTATTATTATTATTATTATTATTATTATTATCCTTTATTTATATGGCACCACAAGTGTTCCGCTGCACCTTACATAGTACATAGAACTAATAGGTGAACAAGAAACAAGTAACTTACAGTACATTACAGTGCAGGACAAGGACACAACTTATATACATTGCTGAAATAGTGATTAAAGCACTCACAATAAGCTGCCGGGAGTTGGCAGTCACGTGTTAGGTGCCCTATGGGGAGTAGAGAGTAGAAGAAAATGTAAAGAGAAGCACATGAGGGAAGAGATCCCTGCTCATGAGAGCTTACATTCTAAGGGGAGGGCAGACAAACAGGCGTGACACAGAAGGGGAAGATAGGAAGGAAAGAGCATGAGGTGGGTTAGGATGAGTGCTGGAAGGCCTTGATGAAGTAGTGGGTCTTGAGAGTCCGTTTGAAGATTTGTAGAGAGGTGGAGAGTCTGATGGGGAGAGGGAGAGCATTCCAAAGGTAGGGAGCAGCACAGGCAAAATCTCGGATGCAGGAGTGGGAGGAAGTAATCAGTTGGCAAGAGAGGCGGCATGCATTAGTTGAGCGAAGTGGGCTGGTGGGAGTGTGAAGGGAGAGAAGGTCAGAAATGTATGCGGGAGAGGATTTGGTGAGGGCTTTGTAGGCGAATGTAAGAACCTTAAATTGGCATCTGAAGGGGAAGGGGAGGGGAAGCAGATGTAGAACGTCTGGAGAGGAAGATGAGCCAAGCAGCAGCATTAAGAACATATTGTAGTGGAGAGAGGTGAGAGACTGGGACGCCAGCTAGGAGAAGGTTACAGTAGTCCAATCTGGATATGACCAGTGAGTGGATGAGGGTTTTAGTGGCATCCTGGGTGAGGAAGGGTCTAATCCTGGAGATATTTTTTAGGTGAAAATGGCAGGACTGCGAGAGGTGCTGAATGTGTGGTTTAAAGGAGAGGGAGGAGTCTAGGATATCTCCAAGACAGCGCACTTTGGGGCTAGAGGAGATAGTTGTGCCATCAATAGATAATGGAATTGTTGAAAGTGATGTAGTGGAAGAGGGTGGGAAGATGATCAGCTCAGTCTTAGACATGTTAAGTTTAAGAAAGCGCTGGGACATCCACGAAGAGACAGCAGAGAGACAGTTGGAGATATGGGTAAGGAGCTCAGGGGTGAGCTCAGGGGTGGAAAGGTAAATTTGAGTATCATCTGCATACAGATGATATTGGAGGTCAAAGGAGTTAATGAGTTCACCTAAAGAGGATGTATATAGGGAGAAAAGGAGAGGTCCAAGAACAGAACCTTGGGGAACTCCTACTGTTAGTGGAAGTGGAGGGAAAGAGGAGTCATGAGAGGATACAGCGAAGGAACGATCAGAGAGGTAGGAGGAAAACCAGGAGAGTCCAGTGTCACTTAGACCGACAGAGTAAAGGATTTGCAGGAGGAGAGGGTGTTGTCGACAGTGTCAAATGCAGCAGAGAGGTCAAGGAGAATGAGTAGAGAGTAGTGGCCCTTGGATTTGGCAGCAAGGAGGTCGTTGCTGACTTTCATGAGGGCAGTTTCAGTAGAGTGGAGAGATCGGAAGCCAGATTGAAATGAGTCAAGGAGGGAGTGGGAGGAAAGAAAGGTGGTAAGGCGGTTGTAGACAATACGCTCAAGGAGTTTGGAAGCAAAAGGGAGAAGAGAGATTGGTCGATAGTTGGAAAGTATGTTAGGATCAAGGGTAGGTTTTTTAAGAATGGGGGAGACAAGAGCATGTTTGAATGCAGAAGGGACAGTGCCAGATGATAGGGAGAGATTAAAGAGGTGAGCCAGATGGGAACAGGCAGAAGGAGACAGGTGGGAGAGGAGACGGGAAGGGATAGGGTCAAGAGGGGAGGTGGAAGGAGGGGAGGACCGGATGAGGGCCATGACTTCCTCTCCAGAAGCAGGGGAGAAGGATGTCAGAGTTGGTGAGACAGAAGGGGAGGGGTGGTAAGGGCAAGGAGGGGGAGGAGTGCTGAGGGTCTGATGGGATATGATGTCCTCACGTATGGAGTAAATTTTAGATGTAAAGTAGGTGGCAAAGTCGAGGGCAGAGAGCGAGGAGGGAAGGCATGGAGGGGAAGGGCAGAGTAGGGAGTTGAAAGTGGCAAAGAGACGCCGGGGGTTTGAGGACTGGGAGGAGATGAGGTTCTTGAAATATGTTTGTTTGGAGAGAGACAGGGCAGCACTGTAGGAAGAGAGAATAAATTTGAAATGGAGGAAGTCAGCCTTAGAGCGTGACTTTCTCCACTGATGCTCTGCAATTCTTGAACACTTTTGTAGGTATCTGGTGCATTTGGAATGCCAGGGTTGTGGTGTGGATCTGCGAGTGTGAGTGGTTATTGCTGGAGCAACAGAATCAAGAGCAGAAGTAAGGGAGGAATTGTACAGGGAAGTAGCTTGTTCAGGACAGGAGAGAGAAATGATAGGGGAGAGAAGAGAGTCCAGCAGGGAGGAAAAACCAACAGTGTCAATAGCCTCAATATTACGCTTAGTAATGGTAGCCTTAGGAGTTAGAGGAGGGGAAGGAGAGAGGGATAGGTTAAAAGAGAGAAGGTGATGGTCAGAGAGGGGGAATGGGCAATTGGAGTAATCAGAAATATCACAACGGTGCGTAAAGACCAGGTCAAGTGAGTGCCCACTCACATGGGAGGGTGAGGAGGTCCATTGGGCGAGACCAAATGAAGAGGTGAGGGTAAGGAGTTTAGCTGCAGAGGATTCTGTGGGAATGTCAATAGGAATATTAAAATCACCTAGGATAATGGAGGGAAGATCTGAGGAGAGAAAGTGAGGGAGCCAGGAAGTGAAGTTGTCAAGGAATTTGGAGGGAGAGCCAGGGGGATGGTAAATGACAGCTACTCTGAGGTTTACTGGTTGGAAGAGGCGTATAGCATGAACCTCAAATGTGGGGAATGTAAGGGATGGTTCAGAGGGTATTAGCTGGTAGGAGTAACTGGTGGATAGAAGGACCCCAACACCACCACCATGGCGACCCCCAGGCCGTGGTGTGTGGGAGAAGGCGAGACCCCCAGAGGATAGAGCAGCAGAAGAAGTGGTGTCAGAGGGTGAGATCCAAGTTTCAGTGATGGCTAGGAGATTCAGAGAGTTGGAGATAAAAAGGTCATGGGTGGGGACCAGTTTATTACAGACTGACCTGGCATTCCAGAGGGCACAGGATAGAGAGATAGCATTTGTGGAGGAGATGTGAATAAGATTATCCGGGTTGCTGTAACATGGTGGTAAGCTTAATTTGGGGGACCGATATGAAGCGAGTTTAGTGATGGTGCGGGCACCTGAGCTAGAAAGGAAACCTATAGGAGGTGGGCAGGGAGGGAGATGTGGATGGCACTGGGGTGAAGTGACAGGGAGAGGAGTGTAGGAGGAGGGTTTGGTGGTGGGATAGTAGGACAGAGGGGGGGTTGAACAGGAAGAAAGTGGAGTAATGGGTGAGGACTGAAGAGTAGGCAGACAGAGGAGGGGGGAGAAGGGGAGGAGGAGGTGGAAGATAAGGGGGAAATGATAAAGGTGGAAGCAGGGGGCAGAATAGAGGATTAGGTAGAGACTGAGTGAAGGAGGGAGTTGACGAAAACCTTGTCATGGTGTTTATAAGTAAACAAGAGGAATGAAATTTGGAAATGTAAATGAGATATGAGTGCAAGAGATTTGTAGGAATGCAAGTGAAAAAAACAGTGATGTATCAAAAAACAGTGTATCAATATGTACGCAGATTAACAAGACTGTTATAGGGAGTATTAAAAGTGGGGTTCTAATGTGTGCAGAGTTTGAAAAATAATTCAGATTGTAAGCAGATAGAGGATGTGAGGCTAGGCAAGAGAGCTGAGATAAAGGGCAGTGTTTCAAAGTAGATAGATGTAAACTGACATGGGAAAAAGTACGATAAGCATTGAATTGTAAGCGAGAATCAGAAGGCCAGCATTATTAATAGCAATAGAAGTGTTCTTGCCGTGATTGTACAGGGAGTCCAGTTATAGTCTGAGTCTTTAGATTGTTGAGGTTTGTTGCTTGATGGACCTTTTCTCCTTCTGTTTCTCCTCGGTTTAACGCAGGTCTAACGCTAGTTATGCACTTAAAAACACTGCACTTAGAAAAGCTGCACCCAACCAAGGCTTTACCAGCCAAACTACTGACACTTAAACAGGGATGCAAGCAAGTGTGGACACTAATTAATGAAAACCCCCAATTGGCCAGCCAGAGAAAGCTAGCAATAAAAATGGCTTACGTCAACAATGACCACATACCATACATTGATAGAACCTTACGTTTAAAGGGGTGCCGCAGTACTGAGTACGCAGCTAAGTCGCAGGTTTGCGCACAGCAAAGATGCACTTTTGTGTACGCAGCTAAAGGTTGTCATACGGTTGTGTGGTAGTTGCATTATTGTGTATGCGACTGGTCACACAATAGCGTATACGTACTTCCGGTTGTGCTGCCACATGTTTGAACAAAGCCGTGGAGGTTTACATTTTTCAATTATTATCAGTATCTGGGTTAACGTGTATTTTTTTTTTTCGCAGGAAAAAGTGTGTAACAGTGTTTTGTTGGCAGGGGTAAGTTGTTCCCTACAGTTAAAGGTACCGTATGACCTTTAAGGGCTAAGTGCTAGTCGCTCAGTAAGCAGCTTTACTGTTCTATACACAGTAACAGGTGTACATGTTGTCTTTGTTGTAGAGAGGTGCGTGGAAGTGGCCGACATAGAAACTTCCATAGGTGTGGAAGTTGCCTTACTAAATCTTATCCGGGTGTGGAAGTTGCCTTTTTCAAATCTTATCCAGGTATGTAGGCGCCGCCGACTTAAATCGTCCACAGGTAAGTGAAAGTATCTTGATTGTCTTTCACCAGTTTAAATATTTATTGAAAAGCGTAGGATTTTTGTCTCAGAATGGGAGCCGCGCAAACAGTAGAGATGTTAGACAATGATGTGCTGCTAATGGAGGTGCCGATCGGATCGGCTCGTCGTATTATGCATACTAAGTACGGTACTTATGCAATAAGGTATTGAGATGTATAGTTTAAACTGACGATGAAGAGTGTTAGACCGTTTCCCAGAATTGGTAGTTTTGATAAAAATGTATTAGATAATGTTCGGGATCACATCAGTCTGATGCGCTTCCAAGAGAAAAAGGTTAAATATTATGAATGTTTAAAACTGTGGCAGCATGAAGGGGATGCGTGGCTTAAAAATGTGCAAACAACGCAAACTAGCATCGCGAGCACATTGCCGGAGAATACATCCGCGACGCTAAATTGCTATTTGGGGCGAGCCACAAAATGGCGCACACATGCGGCAAGGTAGTGTTGTGGAGAGTATTGTCAGCAGTTCACACTCACCTCCCCCACCTTATGAGGATGGAGGTGCAAGTACAGTTACCAAAAATACCCATAAAAATGTAACAAGCAATTTGTACCCTCTCTTAAGCAACCATAAGGAAAATGTTTATGATGTGGATGATGAGCCTATTGTAATGTCTGCCATTTCCCATGCTGTGCAAATGATAGATGCTGCATCACCACAATCATGAGTGGTGCCGACATCTCTATCCGTATCAGCAAGGGAAGTGTTAACACCCGCTGCACCCGTAGAGGAAGTTGTTCATACCATACGTAGCAGCAGCAGACTAAACCCCCAGCCAGGTAACCAGGTCGAAGGTAGCAGCGCTGCCGGTCTGCATCCCATTCGGACAATAACCATTCCGAATGGAAATGCAGATGCGAACGGTGTAGTGCCCACGAGGGAAGTAGTAATGCATTGTCCTTGGACAAGAGCAGAACTAAATTCCATCATAAATGATTTCCCCGATCCCAAAAAGGAACTAGCCATATGTCAAAGATTTTTGAGAAATTTGGGTAGTTACCATGAGCCAACTAATAAAGATTGGCGTGTGGTGTTAAGGGCCTGTCTACCACGCAATACCGACGTGACAAAATTTATCGCGGATTGTGTATTGGATGGTGACGTTCCCTTAACAGACCAAGTAAACCAAGGTAATATTTCCCGCATTGTAACTCAATTGGGTATATATTTTCCGGTAGTAGTTAACTGGAACAAAATTTTCACCATTAAACAAAAGAAGAGTGAATCTGCAGAAGATTTTTGTGACCGAGCACTGCAGGCTATCACCCAGTACACTGGGATAGGGGATATTAAAGATAGCACTCACCACAGGGGAATGATAGTCACGATACTCGTGGACGGTCTGAAAGAGAGTTTAAAAACCCGGGTTCAGACCTCACAGCCTGGCTGGCGGGGACTCACAATAGATACCCTCATAGAAACCGCCATCGAACATGATAAAAACATCTCAAAGAAGAGAGAAGCCCAGAGCGAAAAACTAATGGCTGTCAGTATACAAGCTCTGGAGAGAATGACGGTAACATCACAGCCAACATACACAATTGCACTTGCACACGCACTCACATCTGAACAAGTATGTGCTCTCACTAACCCCACGCAACAACAAACACAACTCTATCCCACTAACCCGATGCAACCACAGGTTCCATACTACCCACCAACTTCTTATCCCCCACAATACCCTTACCCTCTCTATCCTTACCCATATCCACCACCTTTACCCTCTGCGCAAACCTCACAACAGCACATGTCTTCACCCGATACACGAACATGTTTTAACTGTAAACAACCAGGACACTTAAGTAGAAACTGTACAGTAAAAAGAGTAGGAACCCCAAATCAGGGAAGACCTGGATAGCCCCATAAGGGATATGTACAGAGGCCAGCAAATGTCCAGCAGGCACCAGCTCCAATTGTGGCTGTAAATGCTTTATTGGAGAATGGTAGCCAACGCTAGGGGTCAGGTCATACCTGTAGTCTACAGATAATCAGGTTAACGGGAAGTACTAGGGAAGAACCGGTCATGATGGTTGACGTAGCTGGTACTAAATATCCTTTTCTTGTAGACACAGGGGCGACCAGGTCAGTGATAAAATCTCCCGTTAATTTACAGGTGACCAACGAGACATTACCAACCATGGGTGTAACAGGTAAAGTGGAACATTATCCTTTAACAAAGTTCACAAAGGTTACTATTGGGCCGTTGCATACCAGGCATTCTTTTCTCTTGGCTGCTGCGGCTCCTACTAACCTACTGAGTAGAGACTTGTTGTGTAAGATGGGATGTGTTATATATTGCACCCCTGATGGTGTATTTTTAGACATCCCAGAGAGAGTGGCACACGAGGTGCGGGATATGTTGGATACTCCCCAAAGGATAATGTATCACTCTACAAGTTTAAATGAAAATCCATCTCAGATAGATGAAATGTTGTCCCTAATTCCAGATTCCCTTTGGACTAAAGATGGACAGGACACTGGATTAATGGCAAACGTAAGTCCTGTAGTGGTAAACTTAAAAAGCGGTAGGCAAGCTCCAAAAATTCCCCAGTACCCACTTAAACAGGAGGTAGAATTAGGGGTTTTTCCAATAATTCAGTGATTATTGCAACAGGGAATTTTAGTTCGTACAGCTAGTGTAGCCAACAGTCCCATCTTTCCAGTGAAGAAGAGTGGTGGGAGGGGAAAGGAGGTGCAGGAAAGAGCCTAGGGCTGGTTGATCCTTGGGAGGGGACCCATGTTTTTCTTTGGGGTCCCCACTTTCCAAGGACTGCCAGTCCTGGGCTGGCCAGATTGGTACTGGTTTGGCAGGGAGACCTCATGCTGTGTGTCTCTATGCTGTGCCATTTCCACCCCGGCTGGTTCAGCCCTGTGCTGGTTAAAGTAAAATAGGGGGAACCACACATTAGTTTTTCCCCCAATTTTCCTGTCTAAGACAGAGCTCAATGGTCCATGGCTGGTTATGCTTTTTTGAGGGGGAACCCTACCCTGTTTTTATTTATTTATTTATTTATTTATTTTTTAAAGCCTTTCTTTTACTGTATAGCGCACAGAAGCCTTTCTTAACTGTATAGTGCACAGATGTGTGCAGGACTTCTGCTGAACATGCTGCTAAGGAGGGGGGGTTTATTTTAAAGTTCTATTTTGGCCCGAGTTTGGTCCATGTTTGTGTGTGTCTGCAAACATAATGCTTAGTAATTTTTGGTGTTATATTGTTTCCTTTGGAAAGTATTTGGGAGTTTGGTCTGGTGTGGTATAAGAGATAGACAAAAATTAGTTAGACAATGTCTAGATCTACCCCAGTTGTTAGACAATCAATAGATCGACAGGTACAAAAGGTCGACAGGTACAAAAGGTCGACACACTAAAGGTCGACATGTAAGAAGGTCGACCGGGTCAAAAGGTCAACATGGAAAAAGTCGACACGAAAATGGTCAACACATTTTTTTTATTTTTTTTTGCGTAAACACCATTCGGCCCCTTGCGGGCTCGCTTCGCTCGCCATGCTGCGGGCACGGTGGCTCGCTTCGCTCGCCACATGGATTTATTCCCCCTCCATGCCCACTTGGATGGTAGGGAATGACATTGGATGGTAGGGAATGACGTTGGACACTGGCTCATCTTAAGTGCCTAACCCTAAACCTAAATAAAAAAAATAAAAATGTCGATCATTTTTGTGTCGACCATTTTCATGTCGACCATTTGTACCTGTCGACCTTTTGTACCTGTCGATCTATTGACTGTCTAACAACTGTAGTGTGTCGACCTTTTGTACCTGTCGACCTTTTGTACCTGTCGATCTATTGACTGTCTAACAACTGTGGTCGATCTAAACATTGTCTAACTAATTATGGTCTATCTACAGTCCGGCACCCGTTTGGTCGATGGTTTATTGACTAGAGACATGTGCCGACCCCCGTGTTTTAGTTTTGGATCTGGATTGGTTTTGCCAAAACCACTCTTAGGTGTTTTGTTTTTTGGTTTTGGATCTGTATTTTTTTGAAAAAAATCATAAAAACAGCTAAAATCACATAATTTGGGCCTGTTTTTGTTCCTATAGTATTATTAATCTCAATAACATTTATTTCCACTCGTTTCCAGGCAATTTTGACCACCTCACAGCTCACAATATTGTTTTCATCCAGTTTAGACCCAAAATTTGCACCAAGCTAGCTGGCTGACTACGCTAAGCGGCAGCAGTGGGCGGCACAAACATGTGTCAGTTCAACTTCCAACATGGCACATCAGGAAACAAATGTTTTTATTATTCAAGAGGCCTGAGGGAGTTGGAGTATGTATGTAGTTGAAGGCAGAGACAGGAATGGTTGATTGGTAGTACATTTCATTTATTGATTCCGAAGTAAATTTATGAGGGAGGAGAGGAGGCATTTACAAAAAATATTTTACTCATTCACATCAGTCTTTGCCCCAGAAGAATTCTTGAGTGCCATGGCTGCTGCTGCTGCGAGTGGATTTTCATCCCAGAAGGGGACCAGGAAGACTTTTAGCAGTGCTTTCCAAAACAATTGACTGTTAAATAATCCTTTGCAAAGATTCCACTTGAAAAGCATTTTCAAACCTGTACAGGGACATAGTTAATGGCCTCCAAACTGCTGTTGTACCCACTGTCCACTTAACCAGAACAGATGGACAAGCGGAGTAGGAAAGAGCAAGTAACTGTGCAGTAAAACCATGCTGCACTACAGGTGGGGCAGATTTAAAATGTGCAGAGAAATTTAGATTTGGGAGGGGTTTGTCCGAACTGATACCTTAATTCCAGTTTAAAAATACAGGATGAGACCCTCAGCAACATATTACCACCAAAACCTAAGATTGTTTTCCGTAAAGCACCTGTCATAAAAAATAAATTAGTTCATAACAACATCCCCCCACGCAGCAAGATACAAACCACAACAGACCAGTAGCGCACGCATGGGTGTTTCTAAGTACCCAGAAACCCCCCCTGACAGACTGAAGTGCAGGAACAATGTACTTAAGCCCCGCCCCCTCACAGCAAATTCCTGCGATTCGCGGGTCAGTATGGAGGAGGTGAGGCCAATATGATGTAATTTCATTAGAATCGATTCATTTGGCCTCATCCCCTCCCGAATGACCTGCGAATCGCAGCAATAGGCTTAAGAACATGCTGCCAGCCATGCTAGGTCCTGTCCCGGTCAGATCTGCTGCAAGGTAAGTTTGTGTATATGTGACATATGTGTGTGTATACTGTATATGTGTGTGCATGTAAGGTATGTGTGACATATGTATGTGTGTGTATATATGTGTGTGTGTGTTTGTGTATATGTCTATATGCGTGTGTATCAGTGGCAGATCTAGACTTTACTTTTAAGGGGGCGGTTTAAGAATTAATACTAACTCCTCCCCTCTCTATTTATAACTCCCACTTACAATTCTGCCCCTCCCAATTTTAATAAATACTTAAAAAAGAAAACAAACTGAATATGAGTATTCATTAACCCCCCTGCAATCCCCACAGAGCAAGCTCCCTACCTTAAAGCCCACATGTGCACCAGACCCCTGGGACCCCCCCCCAAAAAATATGCCCTACAGAGCAGGATTTCCCCATCCCCCTCCCCCGGGCCCCCCCAAAAATAATAAGCCTCACAGTCAGAGGCAGAGCAGGCTCCAGCCCACCCACCCTTAATGATATGCTCCACTACAGTACTCACACATTCAGCACTCTACAATAACAAATGAGGCAGAACAAGACAAATCTGCAACTCGAACTCTCTCACTCTCACCAGTCACCACCATCAGATGTCTGCTCCGCTGCTCCTAAGATGGCGCCCGCCTCAATGGATCCCATCGCACAGAAGGACAAAGGGGCCAGCCATGGAGGAAGAGACTTTTAACTCTGTCTCTCAGTCTCAGCCTGCCCGCCAGCTCCATGCCACCCGCCCCCGGAGACTTTCTGTGTGAGTAACAGTCTGTCACTCACATACACCAATGATGCAGCTGCACTGCCACTGACTACTCACAGCAGCGGCCGCACTGTGCGTGCGCAAACCCCGGAGTGAGAGAGAAATTCTCTCGCTTCAGAGCTCACTACAAAAGGGACGGCTGTCGATGTTGACAGCTCGCCCCATTTTGTAAGCAGGGCAGGGGGGTGGCTACACAAACGGAGGCGTTCCTCGATCAGACCAGGAAGCTCCCTGGGGCTTGCGGTTGCTTAGACCCAACCTTAGGGTCTCGTCGCAAGCCCCGATGGTCACGATGTCTTGACCATCACGACCATCAACCTGTCCAGTCGCTAAAGCTGTGGGTGGTAACCCACAGCTTAGCTAGCGACCAGGAGGCCGCACTTGAAAAGTGAAGCGGCCGCCCTCACGCCTTGCGACCGCCTCTCAATGAGGGCCTAAGTCTTACCTCCTTTCTAACCAGTCATTAATTAACCATATCCCTGCACAGCTATTTGTGCGGACATTTGATATTTGTTCCAACAGTGCATCCTATTACTGCATATACTTCACTCCCCTTCCTTTTTTTTTTCTTTGTTTATAATCTACATGATCACATAATCGCCTCACCATAGCCAACCATTACCTAGTCACAACCACCACCCATTCAGAGAAGCAATCCCTGAGTGACAAGATCACCAATAAATCAGATACCCAAAACTGACAACCAATCAAATTCTGACACCGGATCCAAGATGGCTTATTAACCCCTTCTTGGCTGCATCAAAGATGGCTTCTCAATCCCCCTTTTTTTTGTTTCTGTTTACAATCTGCATGATCACATAATTGCCTCACTACAGCCAACCATTACATAGCGACAACCTCCCCCCAATATGACAAGTACTCCCTCAGTGACAAAATCACCAGCCAATCAGATACCTAAAACTGACAGCAAATCAAATGCTGATACCGGATCCAAGATGGCTTCTTAAGCCTTTTTTGGCTGGTCCGCACCTTTCATGCTCCCTGAGGAAGGGCCACTCAGGGCAGAAACGCGTTGGAGTCACATCCACATCTTCCATACCAAGCGCTACACTTTACCACAGCTAGCACGAACACTCGCACTCACAGCGGGCCGCACCACCCACCAGTCTGAGACGATATCACTGCAGAGCACCACCTATACCAGCACCTGGGAGGAATCATAAACCCAGGATAGGGGATTCGTGCTTCATCACACCATACCAGCAAAGTACCCAGACAAGAAGGATCAATACACCATGGTCAGTCTACATTTGAACTGCCGGAAGAAGCATCTCCTGAAGGTCCTCATTGTGCGAGATCGATGTCACACGGTTAACCACACCAGGCCACCCATGCCTATGTCTCTTTGCTACACATCCACAAGAATCCAGGCACCAACCATGCATAACCAGGATGACCAGACAGGTAAGCGGGATGCTGCCCGAAGCTCTGAAATGTCCACAACACTAAGTGGAAATTAGACTCTGCTTAACCACGTATTGGGCTCTCTGAATACCGGAATAGACTATCCTGGGTACTGCTAATACCCACTACCACCTTTGACTTTACGGTAAACACATGCCACACCAACATTGTTACTGGACATTAACCCATTAAATAGTTTTGTTTTATTTCGGTTTGTTTTGCACTTGTTTTTTTTGTTTTGGTTTGCTGCATCCTGCATGTCCAAGATTGTCCCATTTGTGTAATTTTTGTACATTACAATATTTGTTCATACCTACCAACCCACATCTATGATTGCTACATTTCTCTGTACAAGCACCAATATTCTGTTTATTGTTGCTATCTATTGAGACCAGAATACATTGCTGCAGTATTATGCTCCTTTAATGGAGAAAAATTTTATTATTATTATTTGGCTCAATATGTATGCAAAGCCTGTTTATACGCAACATGCAATCCTCTTGATGTAAAAGCAAAACAGCTTTCATTCATTTTTTGTTGCATTTAAATACAGGACATTTTAAAGAACAATAGTGAAATATTAATATTAAATAAATAAATATTAATCTTATATTTTCCTGTATAGATTATGTCGCTCACATGACATTGATCTAGTCACTCATTCTGACATATCTGTACATTTCTAGTCTGAGTCACAAAATGTAAACAGGAGTGGTTACATTGCTGCTAATCATCCCATCCCAGATATTTCCTTGCTAAATTAAAGGATTCTCCAATAATGACATATACAGTAGGTCGGCTCATAAACTGGTATAGGGGCCTATTAATCATCACTTATTTTTCACAAAAGCATGTGAAAATTAACATTTTCACATACTTTTGTCAAAAGTAAGTGTCGGGGCTATTCATCAAGTTCCGAACTTGATGATGTTACTGAACGCCACTTTCAGGTGGTGTTCAGCCCCGATAGCCTTCACAGGCTGCTTTTTACAAGGCAGCCACAGCACAGGTATCTATTCAGATCCCTTCCTTCTATGCCTGCACTGCAGACATGTAGCCCAGCTTACCGAAAGGAGACAGGTGAGCCGGGCTAAGGAGGGGGACGACCGGACACCCATGGGGGGGAGGGGTTAGGGGGTGGGGTAGACCAGGGGTGTATCTAGGGGTCCAAGCACCCCTGGCAAACTATGGACTGGCGCCCCCCTCCTGATACTAATAATTTAAAAAAAACACACTGGGGGTAGTTTAATTAACACACCTGTAGAAATGGGGAGAATATTTGTTATGTTTCTCTTTTTAATATATATACAATATTTTATAGAACTTACTCTATTGCAAACCACTATTTATTAATTTATTTATGCAAAAAAACACAAGAAAAGAGTGAAAACTTTGCATCAATAATTAACAAAATGCATTTTGGGTAAAATAATTTACATATATTCAAATTGGGCTATGTATCATGCTTTTTAACAACAGATGTTATAGTTACACTCCATCATATAATTCAGTGTCATTACTTACGTGTAATGATGTTTACAAGGAAGACAGTCCATATGGACTCTGTCCAATCCCCCACATAACAGATCATGGGGGCAGATGTGTGAAGCTCTGGAAAGTGCTAAGGTGCAGAGTGATAAACGACCAACCAACCAGCTCCCAACTGTCGTTTTTCAAACACGGCCTGTAACATGACAGTTGGAAGCTGATTGGTTGGTTGCTTATCACTCTGCACTTTATCACTTTCCAGAGCTTCATACATCTGCCCCCATGTCCCTTTTCCCTACATGGGAGTATCCACAATCTATAAGGGTTATGTCCAATCCCCCAAATTGAAGGAAATATAAAGATACTAAACTTACACTGGGGGTAGTTTAATTCACACACCTGTAGAAATAGGGAGACAGATTTTTTTATTTCTCTTTTTAATAAATATAAAAAAAAAATAGTAAAAAAATCTGCGCTCAAGATTATGGAAAATGCTGCTTAGCAAATAATGTGGTCTCCACCACACTTATACAGAACATATCAATACCAAGCGCAATTTCCTAAGGGTACCTCTCAATCACTGTCCACTATTAAAATCTTAAAGGAAGTCCATATAAATCACCAGTCTTCTATCCAATAGGAATATGTATCTTCCTCTTTTTCCCTCTGAGAGAAGAGAAAATCAACCAATCAGTAAATGTGAATCCTTTTACTAGGATAACAATATCCTTACTTACATATAAATTTGAAATCACTCTACTCAGATTTTCCAATCCATTAGCTTCACCTAGATGGACTTCTATGGAAAAATCCCTTTGTCCCTCAAAAACAATTTAGAAACAGGGATACCCCATAGTGTAATTCCACACAAACTTTATTACATACATATATTATCACAAGAAAAATGCCTGCGTACCAGAGGGGGCCTTCAGATCAAGGCAGATGATATCAACAAATACACCAATGGGCTTTTATTCTTTTATAGAACTTACTCTATTTCAAACCAGTATTTATTAATTTATTTATGTAAAAAACTTCACCGCGGGCGGGGGCGTGATGAAGTCCTCTGCTCCTCAAGCTGCTTGAAGACAGGCAGTGAAAAGCTTTGTAGAAACTGTAGTTTTTCGGAGGTAATAGTTGTCATGACCAGAGTTTCTCGGCATGGTGGTCGACGGGTATTACCTGTGAGGTCACTATGGCGGGGGGCGTCTGGCAGTGGCGCTGGTGTTTGGCGAGGGGCGTTGGCTGGGTGTGGTTCTGTGCGGGCATGTTGTCACTTTTGGCTGGTGAGACCTGGTGGTGCTTCCGTTCTGCTCTGGAATGGGCGCCGCCATCTCGCCTCCGGTCACGTGACCTAATCTCCCAATCCTGGTTAGTCACATTGTCTCTCTAGCCTGTCACGGCACAACATTTGGTATTTAGGGAGGTTCAGAGCCTCACTTCATTGCCAGTGCAACGTGTTTCTCAGCATAGCTGAGAGTTCCCTGTGCTCACCATCTGTTCCTGTGTAACGCTACCTGCCTGCCTGCTTGTCTTCTCCTACCCCGCTGGACTACCCTGCATCCTCCATTACCTTCCCCTTGCCTGAGAACCTGTGTCTGCTGTTCACCCTGCACCTTGCCTTCACTGACATTCTGCTGGATGATTGTCCCTCAGCCTGCATTTTTAATTTCAACCACTACACCTGATTTCCTCTGCCTGTCATTAACTGGACATTTCCCTATTAACCGGAAACTCACACTGCTGGACAAGTCTTTTTTCACCACCCTCACAAGACCAAGATACTGGACTGCTCCTATCTGCCACTACCTGGACTTTTACTCATTGCATTCACCTCAGTACCCATTTGCACTTTAGTGCCATCCCTGGACTTAATTTCTCCCATTGTTCATGTCTGCCAAACCACTTATTAAAAGTTCCATGTTTTGTTTTAAATCTGCTTCTGTGCCTGCTCCTATCAACACCCCGGGCCCACAACAAAACCAGGATATCACAGTTTGCACTGGCCTCATGGACCCGGCCACGGAACAGGAGTCTGGAGTAGATTTATTTCGGTGCATTGCTGTCCGTTTGGAAAACCTGGAAACCATGCAGCACCAAATGGCTCAGTTTCTGCAAGAAATGTCTAAATGACAGGATAATCTGCAAACCTCCTTATCCACCTCTGGGGTACAAGCAACTACACCCGCTTCTATGTCCGGGGATACAGGAAGCAGGGCATCTCCCCACTTACATCTCCCTATGCCAAGCAAGTTCAACGGCAACCCTAAGCTCGCGGATTCCTGAATCAGTGTGATATACATTTCACCCTACAGCCTGATAATTTTCCCACTGCAAGAACCAAACTGCCTTACATCGTCTCCCTGTTGTCCGGCTCAGCCTTGGATTGGGCTTCCCCACTCTGGGAGCGTTCAGATTCTCTGCTGGATAACTACACTGACTTTGTGACATCATTCAGGAGGATTTTTGATGAGCCTGGACGTACTGTATCAGTCTCATCTAGTATAATGACACTGAAACAAGGAACCCGTCCTGTCAGTCAATATGCCATACAGTTTCAGATTTTAGCATCAGAACTCAAGTGGAATGAGGAAGCCCTCACCTCAGCTTTTTGGCATGGGCTTTCTGATCGACTAAAGGATGATTTGGTCACCTGTGACCTACCTGTTAACCTAAATGATATGATTTCCCTCTGTAATAAGATTGACCTACGCTTGAGAGAACGTCAGGCTGAAAAGCACAGAACTGGCCAGCAAAGGTCATCTACTCCTCCCTCTACTACCCATCCAACCCCTCCTTCTACAGATGAAGAGCCAATGCAGGTGAATCATACCCATCTCTCCAAAGAAGAACGTCAGAGAAGAATATTACAAAACCTCTGCCTATACTGTGGAGAATCGGGTCACCTGGTGGCCTCCTGTTCCCGAAAATCAGGAAACACCCACTCCTAACTGACCCTGGGGACATCAAGTTAGGAGTTATGAGCCCGTCCCCAAATTCTAAAGATTTCGTATTGATCTTAGCCATAGATCTCAAGTCAAAACCTGTCTTCGTTACTGCTCTTCTAGATTCTGGAGCAGCCGGAAATTTTATGACCTCCAGCTTAGTTAACAAGCTACAGATTCCTTGTTCATCTTTCATCCCTTGATCACGCGATTTCCCTGACTGTTGTAGATGGATGTCTTCTTGCTAACGGAGTTGTCACCAAGGAAACTCAACCAGCACTGGTCCGTATTGGGGCACTCCATTCTGAGTCTCTAAAATTCTTAGTGATACCTGAGGCCTCCCAAGAAATCATTTTAGGGCTACCCTGGTTACGCCAGCACAATCCCAGGATCGACTGGTGCTCGATGCAAATCCTTTCATGGGGAGTTGACTGTCAGAAATCCTGTGTTCCCAAGATACGACCTGTGAGGAAAACAGTCTCATTAGTATCTCCAAAAATTCCCAAGGAGTATCAAATGCTTACTGACATCTTTTCTGAACAAGTGAATATCTTACCTCCTCACAGGGAATGGAATTGTCCTATTGATTTATTGCCTGACAAGATGCCTCCTCGTGGATGCACCTATCGTCTATCCTTGCCAGAGACCAAAGCGATGTCTGAATACATCAAAGAGAATTTGGAGAAAGGATTAATTTGTCCTTCTACCTCTCCTGCAGGAGCTAGGTTCTTTTTCGTTGGCAAGAAGGATGGTGGATTAAGACCTTGTATAGACTACCGAGGCCTGAACGATGTAATGGTCAAAAATCGATATCCGCTTCCACTAATCACAGAGTTATTTGACAGGGTCAAGGGGTCCATCATATTCTCCAAGTTAGATCTGAGAGGGGCCGATAATTTCATTCGAATTCGCTCAGGTGACGAGTGGAAGACCACTTTTAATACTAGGGATGGACATTTTGAATACCTTGTGATGCCTTTCGGCTTGTACAATGCACAAAACGTTTTTTGGGGTGCACTGCGCCCCGGACGTGAACCCCTTAGTGTTAGGGACTGCTGGTAACAGAGAAGCCGTGACGTGGCACAGCAGCCTCCCATGTATTTGCAAATGCATGCAACTAATATCTCTGAATTTCTATGACCATATAGTGTTCATATATTGTTGCAGGTATTATTCAGTGTGCTGAGGTACAATAGGGGGTTAAATCCCCCTCCTTTTTCTACTTAGTCTGACCCCTCCCTTTCATGCACCTGATTAGTACTGCTAGATTGATTGAGCAGCTGCCATTTTTGTTGGCTTGTACAATGCCCCTGCTGTATTTCATGGCTTTGTTAACGAAATTTTCCGGGATCTATTATATGTGTCAGTCATTGTCTATCTGGACAACATATTGATTTTCTCGTCTTCTCTAGAGGAACATCATCACCATGTGAAGGAAGTGCTGTCTCGTCTGAGGAAGAACCATCTCTACTGTAAACTGGAAAAGTGTGTCTTTAGTGTACCCAGTGTGCCTTTTCTTGGTTACGTCATCTCTGGCTCCAGTCTAGAAATGGATCCCAAAAAAGTGCAGGCAATCCTGGATTGGTCCCGACCTCAAAACTTGAAAGCCATCCAGAGATTATTCGGATTCGTCAACTATTATAGATGCTTTATCAAGGGATTGGCAATTTTCTTTGCTCGCTTTCAGTGCACCCTGACCTTCCAATCTGGAGCTCTAAATCAGAAAGCAGATGCTCTGTCTAGATCTCTCCTGTGTAACGACAATTCGGAGACCCTGCGTAGTGCCCCTGTCCTGGAGTCAAGAGTGTTTGCCACCGTACAGATACAGCCCCCTACTGGGAAAACTTTTGTGGCCCCGGAGTTAATGAAGCAGCTCCACACCTGGGCTCATTCCTCCCATTTTGCAGGTCACACAGCTACTCGGAAGACTTTGGAACTTTTAAAGAGAAGTTATTGGTGGCCGTCCATGAAGACTGATGTATTAGAGTTTATTTCCTCTTGTACCTCATGTGCTCAGCATAAGTCTTCACGTCAAGCCCCAGCTGGTGAATTGTTACCCCTGCCTATTCCATCATGTCCATGGACACATCTCTCCATGGACTTCGTAATGGATTTACCTAGCTCTCAGGGTTACACCACCATCTGGGTTGTGGTAGACCGATTTTCGAAGATGGTTCATTATATACCTCTAAAGAAACTGCCTTCTTCTTCTGACTTGACTCATCTGTTCGTTCAGCACATATTTCGCCTCCATGGACTTCCTACCAAAATAGTTTCTGATTGTGGCACTCAATTTGTGGCAAAGTTCTGGAGAGCCTTATTCTCTGTTCTACAAGTAAAGTTAAACTTCTCCACGGCCTATCACCCTCAAAGCAATGGATCCACAGAGAGGGTCAATCAAGATCTTGAGACCTTCCTAGGGATCTTCATGACATCATACCAAGACAATTGGTCTGAATTGCTACCATGGGCGGAATTTGCACTTAATGCCTCGTATCATTCCTCGACAAATCAAACCCCATTTCAAATCATCTACGGTCTTCACCCTCATATTCCTGAGTTTCGAAGCCTGCCTGCCTTTGATGTGCCAGCCGTGGAGGATACTGTACAGAGCTTTGCATCTAATTGGGCTCAAGTACATTCTGATTTGGAGAGGGCGTCCTCCTGTTACAAACTTCAGGCAGATAGGAGATGTAGGAAGGTACCTTGCATGCAAGTTGGAGAACAAGTCTGGTTGTCCACCCGGGACATCCGTCTCAGAGTACCTTCGATGAAGTTTGCTCCCCAGTTCATCGGACCCTTTTCCATCACAGAAATAATCAACCCTGTGGCTTATTGCCTTCAGCTGCCTGCTTATCTAAAAATTCCAATCTCATTCCATATCTCCCTCCTAAAACCTCTAATATTGAACAATTTCTGCAAGGTCCTTCCTGTTCCCCCTCGCATCCAGACTGAAAGAGACGTGGAGTTCGAGGTCTCTCAGGTCCTGGATTCTTGCATCCACAGCGGACGATTGCAATATCTCCAGGATTGGAAGGGTTACGGTCCTAAGGAATCTACCTTTGAACCTCTATACACTTCTTCCTATACCTTCTAATATCCTGCCTATACCTTCTAATATCCTGCCTATACCTTCTAAGGATGACGCTAATTTGCGTACGCAGTCATACAGTAAATAAAGACTTCAGACCTGGAATCTGTGCTTCCAAAGCACAAGTATTATTAAAGTAAAAGTACAGTCAGTTACACGCTATTGATCCAGACACAATTCGGCGCAAAGGAATTATACAGACCCAAGTACAGTATACATACGCAGCGCTTCCGGACCAGATGTTAGGCATCAGCAAGAAACCCCTCCGTCAATCAGCATTCAGCACGAAGACTAAGACCCAGCATTGGAGCACACATATTTATACCCCCCAGGAATAGACAAAACAATAGAGAAGTTTGTTGCTGATGCCATTGGTTCCCAAGGGGGATGCATCTGTTACAGAGTGTTTAACAGGCTGATTCAAATAGACCCAACCCAGCCTCCAACAACTGAGGGTCTCTGGTTTCCCGCCCCATGCAACATCCTAACAGTTGTTCATATAATATACATTTTGTTGCTTGAAGTCTCTGCGGTCCATAAGTTGAGAATGCATGATGCGATCTCCACACCGATAATACCGGAATTCTGTTGAAAGAGTACGCATCAGTACAAAACCAAACACGGCTTACTTAGCATGTATAAAACCTTAGTTACCAAATAATCTTTATTTCACAACATTTATACTAAATGAACAAACTTAAATCTTATACCTTAAAGCTTATGGAATCTTGTATGTGAATATGTAATGTGTGAGTATGCGGGGTTTGATATAAAGTCGCTAGTTAACTTGGAGCAGATGCGTACGCATAAAGCTAATGAACAGCGTTTTCATATAGGATCTTATGCATTTGCTAATATGCGATTAGTTATCAGCGCAATTGTGCTTATTAATGTGTGTATGAGAAATGGTGCACTTAGAAATGCTGAGCCTTGTAGTTGCACACGGCCCCCTGTCTCAGCAGCCCCCACCTTTCCCAGGCTCAAAAGTAAAGTCCTTTGTTCTCTCAGGCTCTTGTGTAAATGCAAATTAGCACAGCTACAAGACCCAAACCTAAGATAACACTCTTGGCTTTGAAGTTGTTTTATTTCAGGAAACCTGCTAATGTAAGGTGTGTATTCGAGCAGGGCCACCTGGAGTGAGAGCAGACGTTATATCCACAAAGCTTGTCTACACAGGCTAGTTGTCACGTGGCCATTTGCTCTGTTGAGCTGATGCAATATATCCGTTAGGGGAATTATAATAGTATACACTTTATCCAGAGCACCCAAACTACGTAAAGTCATGAAATGGGCTTTTGGTGAATCGCCATAACTTATGGCGATGGTAACAGATGCAATCGCATGATGCTAATAGTAATATCGCCACATGTACTAAAGAGTGAGTTTATCTAAAATGCGCTTAGGCGGCCATTTGCAAAATGGCATCTTGCGGCCAGTTGCAAGATGGTGTCGCTGCAATTCAATTTTAAACTGATCTTGTCTCAGCCAATAATCCAGCTTCGACAGTCCCCCCTTTGATAGCGAACAACATGCTATCACAATCTGCTATTAGAATTTAATTTAGGCTTACATTTACATATTATTTAGTGTTATTATGGGATGGCACAAGGTGGTTCTTAATCCATCAATAATGTGTCTCTGAATGGGGACATAAAACTACTATTATACGCACACCGCGGATCTTGGAAGATCATGTGAAAGGTGTGGGGATGCACCAGTCTTATAAAAGCAGTCTTGAAGGGGAATTTAGACTTTACATTATCTGAGGTGTTTTAAAAATAACATTTCAATAATACATTCTATGCATGTCTAAATATATGTATACCAAGCATTTCAACATGTGTGAGGGTCATAACTTCTGGGGCTACTCTTCCCAGGTAACACAATAACAGTACTAAGATTGGTCAGACATTCCCCTGATTGTCATTGCGCTCCTCCTGATTCCACTCCATCAGCACTGCATCAGCTCCCATTTCCTCAATCGGTCCTCCATCACTGACACTGAGTATCCCCAAACAGATCATCATGACAGAAACTCTGGAAAAACAGAACTAGGATGACCACAGCAGACCACTCCATTGCTGGAAGCACTGATCTACACATTTCTTTAGTTCAGATATCTCACCGTCACCTTTTTAATCCTCCCGGCACAAGCTCGCAATCAACAGGTCCACGTTATCGGCCTTATCTCCGCCTTGTATCTCCACCAGTTGGTTAACCTCCCTATAGTGAGTGGAATGGACCCACATATCTTCCCCGGCCACCCTTTGAGGATGTGGTATCGTCAACAACATCAGATACGGACCTTTCCACCGATCAGTCAAACAACCTGAGCTAAAAAATTTGGATCATAACAAATTCCCCAGGTTCGACATCATGACAGTTTGCATCAGACATGTTGGAAAATAACATTTTAAATTTCAGTTGTTCTTACTCATCTTCGTGAGACACTGCACAGTAATCTCATTATCATATTCTCACATGAGGCTGCTTGTTAAACAGTATCTCAAAGGGGGGACAGATAAAAGAAATGACAGTCTGGAATGATCTTGGTTTTATTACCCATCACCTTACACATGTTCTGAGAAACGTCACCTGTAAAATGAGTCCCCCTATCACATTTAATAATTCTAGGGATATAGAATCTGCATACAGGTTCCTGCAATTAAATCTTGCTATTAATAGCTACTGCTCTAAATAATGCCTGGGCCACTGGTTTGGATAGTATTCCGAGTATTCGACCTTAGCCTGGCATGGCTGCCATTTATCCTTAGCAACCTTGTGTCCTGTGAGTGGGAGACAAAGCACAACAGTTTAATATCATTTAAACATGACCTAAATACAACAATAATTCGTCCACATCTTACATTAGAACAGATCCATCGGCAGGTTGAAAAGATTGTAAACAGTCACATAAGGCCTGGGAGAAGATACTGGGGTTGCCTATGAACCCATGGGAAACTCGTGTTCATGTGTGGTGTTCTTCACTTTGCAGTACTTACTTATGTGTGCCACTTGGTGACAGTTAAAACATCTTTTTGAACGGGGTGAATGAAAGGATTTTTGTGGGAGTTGAGCAAGAGGAAAAGATGGTGGGTATGGGTAAGGATATGGAGGATAAGGGTATGGTGGGAGGTATGAAGTTTGTGGGTAGCACGAGACCTGTGGTTGTGTATGATATGTGGGGTAAGGATGTGTTTGCTGTCGTGTGGGATTGGTGAGGACGTGTAACTGTCAGGTGCAGGTGTGTGTGTGGGTACAGGTGTGTCAGTTGGCTGTGATGTTATTGTCATTCCTTCCAGAGCTTGGATACTGACAGCTATGAGTTTTTCGCTCTGGGTCTCTCTCTTCTTTGTGATATTTTTATCATGTTCTATGGCAGATTCTATGAGTGTATTTATTGTGACTCACCTCCAGCCAGGTTGTGAGGTCTGAACCCGAGTCTTTAAGTCATCTTGCAGACCGTCCATGAGTACCGTGACTATCATTCCCCTGTGGTGAGCGCTATCTTTAATATCTTCTAACCCAGTGTACTGGGTGATAGCCTGCAGAGCCCGGTCGCAATAATCTTCTGCAGATTCACTCTCCTTTTGCTTAATGGTGAAAATTTTGTTCCAGTTAACTACTACTGGAAAATATATACCCAATTGAGTTATGATGCGGGAAATATTATCTTGATTTACACAATCCGTAATAAACTTTGTCACATCGGTATTGCGTGGTAGACAGGCCCTTAACACCACATGCCAATCTTTATTAGTTGGCTCATGAGAATTACCCAAATTCCTCAAAAATCTTTGACATTTGGCTAGTTCCTTTTTGGGATCGGGGAAATCATTTATGATGGAATTTAGTTCTGCTCTTGTCCAAGGACAATGCATTACCACTTCCCTCATGTTCGCATCTGCATTTCCATTCGGAATGGTTATTGTCCGAATGGGATGCAGACCGGCAGTGCTGCTACCTTTGACCTTGTTACCTAGCTGGGGGTTTAATCTGTTGCTGCTACGTATGGTATTAACAACTTGCTCTACAGGTGCAGAGGGTGTTAGCACTTCCCTTGCTGTTACTGATGAAGATGGCGGCACCACTCGTGATTGTGGTGATGCAGCATCTATCATTTGCACAGCATGGGAAATGGCAGACATTACAATAGGCTCATCATCCACATCATAAACATTTTCCCTATGGTTGCTTTAGAGTGATGGTACAAATTGCTTGTTACATTTTTATGGGTATTTTTGGTAACTGTACTTGCACCTCCATCCACATAAGGTGGGGGAGGTGAGCGTGAACTGTTGGCAATACTCTCCACAATGCTACCTTGCCGCACGTGTGCGCCATTTTGCGGCTCGCCCGTATTTCAATTCAGCATTGCGGATGTATTCTCTGGCAATGCACTCACAACGCTAGTTTGCGTCGCTTACGTATTTTTAAGCCACGCATCCCCTTCATGCTGCCACAACTTTAAACATTCATAATATTTTACTTTTTTCTCTCGGGAGCGCATCAGACTGATGTGATCCCGGACATTATCTAGTACATTTTTAACAAAACTAACAATTCTGGAAAACGGTCTAACACTCATTCTCGTCATATTAAACCATAAATCACAATACCTGGTTGCATTGGCACCATACTTAATATGCATAATATGCCACACCGACCCAAGTGGCGCTTCCAACAGCAGCAAATCATTTAACATCTCTACCGATTGCTTGGCCCTCATCCTGGGAGAACCCTACATTTTTCAATAAAGATTTAAAATGGTGAAAGACAATCTAGATACTCTCACTTATCTACAGAAGAAATTTCCAGATGCCCCCGCTCACCTACCCGTTGAAATTTCTAGATGCCCCCGCTCACCTACGGAAGAAATTTCTAGATGCCCCTGCTCACCTATGGAAGAAATTTCTAGATGCCCCCGCTCACCTATTATCTCTCAGCTCACAATCACAAGTTTCCTAGTGCAGCTCAACTACAATGCTCAAACAACCCAACCTAATTATTGAACACTGCAGTCACACTGAGAGCTGGTCCCTAACAAAAATAACAAACCATACACCTGCTCTGTGTACTGAATGGTAAGCTGCTTACCGAGCAGCTAGCACCTAGCCCTTAAAGGTCATACGGTACCTCTAACTGTAGGGAACAAGTTACCCCTACCAACAAATACTCACAACAAATACTCACTGTTACACACTTTTTCCAGTGCAGAAAAATGCACGTTAACCCAGATATTGATAACAAGTGAAAAGTGAAAGTGAAAAATGTAAACCTCAACGGCTTTATTTAAACACGTGGCAGCACAACCGGAAGTATGTATACGCTATTGTGCGACCAGTCACATACACAATAATGCGACTACCACACAACCGTATGACAATTTTCTAGCTGCGTACGCAAAAATGCGTCTTTACTTTGCGCAAAACAGACTCAGCTGCGTGCTCAATACTGCGGCACCCCTTTAAACGTTAGGTTCTATCAACAAAGGAAAACAAACTTTTTCCTCTCTTGTCCCTGGACTCTAATCAACTTCCTTGGCTCACATGGAAATGGATAGCGATCTCTTAGCACAAAGCGGTTGCAGGTAAACCCTGCATGTGGCCACTCCACCCTTTGCTGAGATATCGTTAACCGTATGTGCCATGTGAGTAGGTAAGTGACTTCACTATGAGCACCCAACTAAGGAATCTACCTTTGAACCTCTATACACTCCTTCCTATACCTTCTAATATCCTGGCTATACCTTCTAAGGATGACGCTAATTTGCGTACGCAGTCATACAGTAAATAAAAACTTCAATCTGTGCTTCCAAAACACAAGTATTATTCAAGTAAAAGTACAGTCAGTTACACGCTATTGATCCAGACACAATTTGGTGCAAAGGAATTATACAGACCCAAGTACAGTATACATACGCAGTGCTTCCGGACCAAATGTTAGGCATCAGCAAGAAACCTCTTCATCAATCAGCATTCAGCACGAAGACTAAGACCCAGCATTGGAGCACACATATTTATACCCCCCAGGAATAGACAAAACAATAGAGAAGTTTGTTGCTGATGCCATTGGTTCCCAAGGGGGATGCATCTGTTACAGAGTGTTTAACAGGCTGATTCAAATAGACCCAACCCAGCCTCCAACAACTGAGGGTCTCTGGTTTCCCGCCCCATGCAACATCCTAACAGTTGTTCATATAATATACATTTTGTTGCTTGAAGTCTCTGCGGTCCATAAGTTGAGAATGCATGATGCGATCTCCACACCGATAATACCGGAATTCTGTTGAAAGAGTACGCATCAGTATAAAACCAAACACGGCTTACTTAGCATGTATAAAACCTTAGTTACCAAATAATCTTTATTTCACAGCATTTATACTAAATGAACAAACTTAAATCTTATACCTTAAAGCTTATGGAACCTTGTATGTGAATATGTAATGTGTGAGTATGTGGGGTTTGATATAAAGTCGCTAGTTAACTTGGAGCAGATGCGTGCGCATAAAGCTAATGAACAGCGTTTTCATATAGGATCTTATGCATTCACTAATATGTGATTAGTTATCGCATTTGTGCGTATTAATGTGTGTATGAAAAATGGTGCACTTAGAAATGCTGAGCCTTATAGTTCCACATGCCCCCCTCTCTCAGCAGCCCCCACCCTTCCCAGGCTCAAAAGTAAAGTCCTTTGTTCTCTCAGGCTCTTGTGTAAATGTAAATTAGCACAGCTACAAGACCCAAGCCTAAGATAACACTCTTGGCTTTGAAGGTGTTTTATTTCAGGAAGCCTGCTAATGTAAGGTGTGTATTCGAGCTGGGCCACCTGGAGTGAGAGGAGACGTTATGTCCAGGAAGCTTGTCTACACAGGCTAGTTGTCATGTGGCCATTTGCTCTGTTTAGCTGATGCAATATATCCTTTAGGGGAATTATAATAATATACACTTTATCCAGAGCACCCAAACTATGTAAAGTCATGAAATGGGCTTTTGGTGAATAGCCGTAACTTATGGCGATGGTCACAGATGCAATCGCATGATGCTAATAGTAATATCGCCACATGTACTAAAGAGTGAGTTTATCTAAAATGCGCTTAGGCGGCCATTCGCAAAATGGCGTCTTGCGGCCAGTCGCAAGATGGTGTCACTGCGATTCAATTTTAAACTGATCTTGTCTCAGCCAATAATTCAGCTTCGACAGTCTGGAGATGCGCTGTTGGACTGATGCTCGAGATATCCATACTCCCGCCCTGGTCAGGAGTTTCCATACTGCTCCTCCAGAAAAGCCTGGTGAGTGTCCTGAGGCCACCCATAAGGGAGGGGTTACTGTCACGACCAGAGTTTCTCGGCATGGTGGTCAACGGGTATTACCTGTGAGGTCACTATGGCGTGGGGCGTCTGGCGGTGGCACTGGTGTTTGGTGAGGGGCATTGGCTGTGCGTGGTTCTGTGCAGGCATTTTGTCACTTTAGGCTGGTGAGGCCTGGAGGTGCTTCCGTTCTGCTCTGGCATGGGAGCTGCCATCTTATCTCCGGTCACGTGACCTAATCGCCCAATCCTGGTTTGTCACATGCTCTCTCAGGCCAGTCACGGCACAGCACTTGGTATTTAGAGCCTCACTTCATTGCCAGTGCAACGTGTTTCTCAGCATAGCTGAGAGAGTTCCCTGTGCTCACCATCTGTTCCTGTGTAACGCTACCTGCCTGCTTGTCTTCTCCTACCCCGCTGGACTACCCTGCATCCTCCATTACCTTCCCCTTGCCTGAGAACCTGTGTCTGCTGTTCACCCTGCACCTTGCCTCCACTGACATTCTGCTGGATGATTTTCCCTCAGCCTGCATTTTTCATTTCAACCACTACACCTGATTTCCCCTGCCTGTCATTAACTGGACATTTCCCTATTAACCAGAAACTCACACTGCTGGAGAAGTCTTTTTTCACCACCCTCACAAGTCCCGGATACTGGACTGCTCCTATCTGCCACTACCTGGACTTTTACTCATTGCATTCATCTCAGTACCCATTTGCACTTTAGTGCCAACTCTGAACTTATTTTCTCCCATTGTTCATGTCTGCCAAACTACTTATTAAAATTTCCACATTTTGTTTTAAATCTGCTTCTGTGTCTGCTCCTATAAACACCCCGGGCCCACAACAAAACCAGGACATCACAGTTTGCACTGGCCTCATGGACCCGGCCACGGAACAGGAGTCTGGAGTAGATTTTATTTCGGTGCATTGCTGGCTGTCTGGAAAACCTGGAGACCATGCAGCACCAAATGGCTCAGTTTCTGCAAGAAATGTCTAAACAACAGGATAATTTTCAAACCTCCTTATCCACCCCTGTGGTACCAGCAACTACACCCGCTTCTATGTCCGGGAATACAGGAAGCAGGGCATCTCCCCGCTTCCAAACCAAACCACTTATTAAAAGTTCCACGTTTTGTTTTAAATCTGCTTCTGTGTCTGCTCCTATCACCACCCCGGACCCACAACAAAACTAGGACATCACAATAGTTTAGGGCAGGAGGCATGATAAATGCCTCCTTAACTGTGTTTGAACTTGCAGCGAGTTCAAACCATAATTATCACATGTGATAATTATGTTTTGATGAATAGGCCCTATAGTCTCCCAAAAATTCATTAGAATTCCTTGTTGTAATAAATATGTAAAGTTGTACCAAGACTATTATGTACAATAAAACTGACTTAAACAAGCAAACATGTTTAGTTCATGACAGTAGTTAATAGCAGCCAAATAACACATGTGACTGATCTCTATCATATGAATAATTTGAACAGATCTATATAGCATCAGAAAACAGTAGTGCACATAAACAGTGTAATTCCACTAATGGAGTGATCAGTATATTTATAGATTGTGCTCATATGTATACCAGAAGATCAGTCTTAATTTGTAATACAGTAAGGTGTTCTGCCCTATTGGAGGAACACCTCTCACCCCTGTCCCTGTTTACCTCGTGGTATTCAACAGATCATAGGGAGACATAGACCCCCTGGGTGTAGAGTGGAAGCAGGAGAGAAGAAAAGGAGAGAAGCCAGTTTCTGCTGTCCCTGCAAACTACTGTTGTGATTACACAGTGCAGGGTGGACCCATCGGAGAGAGTGGGATGAGAGAGCCGGCTGAAATACCTTATGTCCTGGAGATCACACTGTGGCGTGGGAGGGATGTGCGTCTGTAGCCGGATCACATGGGCGCCATGTAGAGAACCGGGGCACTGGCCCTTTCTGATGAAGCAAGTTTCACTGGAGAGCTTGTTCACATCAGAGCCTACATTCTCCCTGTGACAGCTCCTCCTGAAATAGCCATAGTGGGTGGGCTTAATTAATTGATTGACAACTAGCTGAAAGAATTATCCTTGTATATTAACAGGGTTAATTCATCTATATCAGATTTGTTTTGTCTATTTAAATGTTCAATACACACCAGAGGCAAGTTACTATAATACATTTATGTAAGGGCAAAACATATTAGTTTAAAATAATTGCCAAAAATGGTCCAATATTTAAGATTAAATCACATCACATCATAATTGCGTGTTGTGATATTAAAAAAGTGTTAATAAACATTTGTATTAATAGTGACAAAAGGAATTTGAGGAGTGATATGTGAAAAATTATTTCCTAAGTGCAACTTATAGCCTAGCTGTTACACTTAAAACAATTCAATTAATTGTGCTTAGTGTGTGAAGGAAATATATGTTCTATTCTGGTTCTGTTTTTTGAAGAAAATACTTCTATGTATTTATTCTGTATTATTTGTATATTATTGCCCTTAACGGGCCTTTGTTCTATTTATTATTTACCATTATTTTTTGTTGTATGTTTGTTATATTATTGCTCTGATGAATAAAAGAAATAAAAAAAATAAAAAAATAATTGTGCTTAGTGTGAATAATTGTAGTGAACACAATGTGTGTAGAATAATTTCAAAAGTGAAATTTGCTGTGCTATTGGTAAAAACCTAGTAAGTGCTGAATTGTATGCATAGTGCAAAAAATAAATAAATGTAATATGATAATAATAAATACATAATATAAAAAAGGTTATAATTGAACCACTATATAATTATATTAAATAAAAGTAGTATTCATTTGTTTATTAAATCTCTGGGGACATTATCATTCAGATAAGTCCCATACATATAATAAGGACCCAGGTAATGTTTAATTTGGACCAAAATAATATTCACGTATTTTGATGTAGTGGCTCTGAACCAATTTGTCCCTGAGGGTAGGAGATCTCCTCCAGCTCATTGATACCTTTGGTCCCAATTTCCTATTTAAGTCTGGATCTGTTAGGATAATGGGCCAATATCTGTTCAGAGTATTCTGGATTTCCCCCCATTCCTGGCAGAAATCACACACAAATCTCATTTCTGTAAGTTCATCCTGTTGTTTCTGTTTGTCTCTTTTGCTTTCTTGGAATATCAGAGAGTCTCTATTAGTTTTTAGTAATGAGGATCTTGCCTTCTTGATGCTCCTCATACTATATCCTCTTTCCTTCAGCCTTATTATCAGCTCTTCACTCTTGATTTTATATACATCATCATCTGAATAGTTGCGTCTGAGATGCAAAAATTCTCCTCTTGGGATGTTTGAAAGTATGGATGGAAAATGCGAGCTTCTACAGTGGAGCACACTGTTGGTTGCCATCGCTTTCCTATATAATTCAGTGGATAACATATATCGTTTTTATCTTTGTAAATCTTATATCCAGGAATGTTATTTCAGACTCACTGATGTTATATGTCAGACTTATATTCAGATCATTATCGTTGAGTAGTGTTATAAACTCAATCAGGGGCTCTTTTTCACCCTCCCATATTATGAAAACATCATTGATGTATCTCATCCATGTTATGATGTTTTTGGTGAATTTTTCTTGTCTTTCATGGAAAACAATTTATTTTTCCCACCAACCTAGGAATAAGTTTGCGTAGGTAGGGACACATGCTGCCCCCATTCCTGTGCCCCTTACCTGCATATAAACATGTCATTGAACGTGAAGATGTTTTTATTCAAGATGAAGTTTAGAAGTTCTAGTAGGAACTCCTTGAAATCGTCCAATCATTCTGTTCTGAGAAAGTACTCAACAGCTTTGATGGCCTTTTGATGGTTAATACTGGTATATAGGAATTCTATGTGTAAACTCACCAATAAGTCGTTTTTCTCCAGTTTTATATTATGAATCTTGGTGAGTATATCCGTTGTGTCTCTCGTATATGAGGACAAGCTTTCCACATGTTTCCTTAGGTGTATATCCACAAAGGTGCTAGCTCTTTCTGATATCACTCCTCTCCCTGACACAATTGGTCTGCCAGGGTTTTTTCATATCCTTATGCACCTTTGGGAGTAGATAAAAAGTGGGGGTCCTGGGATTATAATTTTTCAGATATTCAAATTCCTGTTTGGTAATTATTCCATTTGTTCTTGCTCTATTGATGGTCCCATCAAAGATGTTTTTACAATTCTCCATTGGATTAAAGGCTGACTTCTGATAACATTCCTGGTTATTGAGTTGTTTCATTGCCCCTGTGATTAATAAATATCCAAACTTCTTGACATATGTGATCCTGAGGGGTGAATTTGGATTTTTTTCTTACAGACTTTTCAGCCAGATTGTTGTTACTTTTCCATCTCTGAGGAGAGTTCTTCAAGTATTTTATTCATCTCTTGATCTTTTGTGGTGAAAGGTCCAGGAAGATCTCCTTCGGGTATCAGATATTGGTCCCCCGTTCTTTCCCTTTGGGCATTATGGTGGGTGGCCTCTTTTTCCCAGGCCATGTCCTAAAAAGGATTACATTCTTGTTCAGGAGGATTCATGCTCATCTTCAATAGGGTATAAGGAGGTTTTTCTAACTCTTCCCCTCCTGAGGATTCTGCCTCAGATGATGTGTAGTTTTCTTGATACCTTGTTCTAAACATTTGTTCTTTAGGTTTTTTACTCCACCTAAAAATCCTATCTGTTTAATAGTCTTTTTTTTTATCTCTGAGAATTTTTTTCTTTTTTCTCTCTATTGTTTTTTTTCACATTCCTTCAATTCTTTTTTATTTTTATCAAATTGAGTTTGGAAATGAATATATTTTCCCCATGTTTCTAGAGCTTTTCCAAGGTTTCCTATTTCCTTCTCACATTCTTCTAATGTCAGATGATGATGTTTTATGAGGATGTTCATAATATCGTGTGAGCATTTCAAGAGGCATTTGTCCCATTCTTCTGAAAGGTTATCTGTTATGAGATCATATGCTGGAAAAATTTTGGGTCTGAGGCCCCTTGGGGTAATTTTCTGTTTCGCATAGTTCTTGAGACTAATCAGGTCCCAATAATCAGAGTTTGTTTTTTCAACAGATGATTAAGTCTATGGTAATCTGTTTCCCATGTATCCTTTGCTATTGTTTCAACTGAATAATCTGAGAAGATGTCACTATTATTTTCTACTTTGCATCTATTGCCCAAGGCATTTTTAAGTGAGAAGCTTGTCTGTGTTTGGAGAGATATTTGTAGGTTCAATACTTTCTATCAAAATTGTCTTTTGTGTCAATGTGTGTAGCTCATGCTGGTGTTAATATTAAAAATGAACCTCTATATAACCCTGCCTGTACATTCTAAAACCCTTCCTATAAACCTCTAAGGATGACGCTAATTTGCATACGTAGTCATAACATAAATAAAGACTTAGACGTGGAATCTGTGGTTCCAAAGCTCAAGTGATATTCAGGTAAAAGTTCAGACAGTTACACGCAATTGATCAAGACACAATTTAGGTGCAAAAGGAAATTATACAGACCCCAAGTACAGTATACATATGCAGGCGCTTCCGGACCCAGAGATAGGCATCAGCAAGAGACCCCTCATCATTCAGCATTCATCAGGAAGACCCAGAACCAGCATTCGTGCACTCATATTTATACCCCCCCAAGAATAAACAGGACAATATGGAAGTCTGTTGCTGATATCATTGGTTCCCAGGGGTGAAGCATCTGTTACAGCACATTTAACAGGCTGGTTCAAACAGACTCTCCCTGCCTCTACCAGCTGGGGGTCTTCCTCTTCACGCCTCCTGCAGCATCCTAACAGTTGTTTCTAAAATATACATTTTGTTGCTTGTAGGCTCTGTGATCCATAACTCGGGAATGCATGATGCGATCTCCCCACCGATAACACTGGAATACTGTAAAAAGAGTATGCATCAGTACAACTCCAAACACGACTGGTTTAGCATGTATAATACCTTAGTTATCAAATATCTGTATTTCTCAGCATTTAAACTAACTGAACCAACTTAAATCATATACTTTAGAGCTTATTGAACCTTATGTGTGAATATGTAATGTGTGGGTAATCGGGGTTTGATATAAGGATGCTAGTTATTAATGGGTGAGATTTAAGTGCATTATTTCTCATACACGAAGTGAACATCCAGCAGTGTGGATTGCTGAGCATTGTAGTTCCACATGCCCTCTCTCAGCAGGCCCCCACCTGTCCTGTGTTCAAAGGAAAAAACCTCTTTTGTTCTCCCAGACTCTTGTGTGAACTGTGAATCAAGCTGTGAAGTTGGGGCCATCCTGTCTGTGTGTGTGGCTAAGACCTGTTTAGGATTCAGACAAATCCAATTGTGTAGATCAATGCCTGGATTATATTACAATTTCCACAACTATACTTTATCTGCATCCAGGGATTCCCAATTTGTATGTAAAAATACCCATTGTCTATTCTATTTACTTTTACTCAGAAAGCTTGTTCTTCCAGTTGCCCTTGGTAGATTAACAAAAACATTGCCATCTGTTCTTAGCTCCTGAGTTGTAACTTGAATTGACGCTGGTCACAAAATGGCGTCTTGCAGATTCTTGTTTCTAAAATGGAGTCTAGCTGCCATTTGCAAGATGGCGTCGCCGCGATTAAACTTTAAACTGAACTTGTCTCAGCCACGTATTCAGCTTCGACACTGGATTCAGAAATTGAGCAAAGCTCAATATAATTCAGTATAACTGGAAAGGGGTTTGTCGAATCCGCACAAGAGAAAGAGAACTATGATAACAATAATAGTAATTGAAATTATGATTGAGAACCAGTTATATTCTCTATTTGATGTGGGGTGGAATTTCCTACCCATTCAAAATCAATATTGTTTGGCTGGTGGTGCACCCTGGGAAAATACAATATACTTATATATTGAGTGTTGAATCATAAGAGAGTGATTCAGCAGAAGACAGAGTTTACCTTTTTGGGTGCACTCTTATGTAAGACAATAAATATATAAAGCTTAGATTTTAATTAAATCTTTATATAAAATATTTTTTTTAGATAGAAAACTAGTATACACACAGGACATTCCTGCAGACAATTAAAGCAAATATATTGCTGCAGTATTATGCTCCTTTAATGGAGAAAAATGTTGGTATTATTATTATTTTGCTCAATATGTATGTAAAGCCTGTTAATATGCAACATGCAATCCTCTTGATATAAAAGCAAAACAGCTTTCATTCATTTCTTGTTGCATTTAAATACAGGACATTTTAAAGAACAGTAGTGAAATATTAATAATAACCAATCTTATATTTTCCTGTATAGATTATCTTGCTCACATGACATTGATCTAGTCACTCATTCTGACATATTTGTACATTTCTAGTCTCAGAGTCACAAAATGTAAACAGGAGTGGTTAAATTGCTGCTAATAATCCCATCCCAGATATTTCCTCCAATCCCATCCCAGATATTCTCCAATAACGATATATAGGTCTGCTCAAAAACTGGTGTAGTCTCCAAAAAATTCAAAAATTCATTAGAATTCCTTGTTGTAATAATATGTAATGTTGTACCAAGACTATTATGTACAATAATACTGACTTAAACAAGCAAACATGTTTAGTTCATGACAGTAGTTAATACCAGTCAAATAACACATGTGTGACTGATCTCTATCATGTGAATAATTTGAACAGATCTATATAGCATCAGAAAACAGTAGTGCATATAAACAGTGTAATTCCACTAATGGAATTTTTGATCGACTTTGTTTCCTTATAGGCGCTTTACCTTTACCCTAACTATGGAATCATGTACAGTACACATCATCTACTTGAACTCAGCCATGTCAGAGGTTATGAGTTATGTTATGTATAAGATTTTAAATGTATCTTTCCCTCTTACAATAGTCAGTTTCATTACTTCCCTTTTCTTTAAGTAGAAATTTCAGAGCAATATAGGTCCTTCTAAAGTACTCTAACTCTTCAGTGATTAATATGTTACCATCCCCCTATCATAAGTGAATATTATTTTGGTCCATACTAAACATTACCTGGGTCCTTATTATATGTATGGGACTTATCTGAATGATAATGTCCCCAGAGATTTAATAAACAAATGAATACTACTTTTATTTAATATAATTATATAGTGGTTAAATTATAACATTTTTTTATATTATCTATTTATTATTATATTACATTTTTTTTTTTTGCACTATGCATACAATTCAGCACTTACTGGATTTTTACCAATAGCACAGCAAATTTCACTTTTGAATTTATTCTACACACATTGTGTTCACTACAATTATTCACACAAAGCACAATTAATCAAATTTTTTAGGTGTAACAGCTTGGCTATAAGTTGCACTTAGGAAATATTTTTTCAAATATCACTTCTCAAATTCCTTTTGTCACTATTAATACAAATGTTTATCAACACTTTTTTATTATCACAACTCAATCATGATGTGATATGATTTAATCTTAAATATTGGACCATTTTTGGCAATTATTTTAAACTAATATTTTTTGCCCTTATATAAATGTATTATAGTAACTTGCCTCTGGTGTGGTATTGAACATTTAAATAGAACAAATCTGATATACACAAATTAATCCTGTTAATATACAAGGATAATTCTTTCAGCTAGATGTCAATCAATTAATTAAGCCCACCCACTTTGGCTATTTCAGGAAGAGCTGTCACAGAGAGAATGTAGGCTCTGATTTGAACAAATCAGAAAATAGTAAGGAGTATCTGCGCACTAAATAGATGGTTATGCTATCTGCGAGCTGCGGTGTATGGTAGCTGACTCTACCAGCAACAATGCACAAAAAATCTTAAGTTATACACTGCGCTCAGCAGAAGGCTATATAATGAAAGTCCTTTGGTAATGTTGATATCTGCTATGTATATGAAGAATAATTAAACAAACATATTGGGCCAAATGTAATAGGGTGAGAGTTTAGAAAATGTGACAGTTTAGCAGTAAACTCTCACATTGGTTGAGTTTTATCTTCAAAATGAGAAAACATCTGAATGAGACTTTAAATCTTGAGAGTTTTTTAGGTCTAAAAAAACATGCAAGTTCGCTCTGTTACTTTGTTTTTGGACTCTATTAAATTGGCAAAGTTTAAAAAGTGTCAGAAACTCTCACTTTTCTAAACTCTCACCCTATTACATTTGGCCCATAGCGTGTTTCACGAAACCAATTCCAATTCACGTGTCACTGTACTAAAATTATGACATGTGAAATGAATGAAAATAATGCTCATTTATTAGTAAATAGAATTGATAGGTCTTGGTAGTAGATCAAATCAAAATAATAATAGTAAAAATTATTATGTTTTAAAAATTTTTAATAAAATAGTAAAAATTGGAAAAAATATTATGAAAAAAATAATTGAAAGAAAGTACAAGTTCTTACAGTCACTGGAATCAGCTACTATATATATCAGTCTTAAATGAATGATGGCGGCGTCCCGCTAATCATGCTCAATATGGTGTTGATATGGATCGATAGTGATGGTGATGGTTGTTCTTCCTGGAGTAGGAGTGCGGTAAGGAAGCTGACAGGAGGCTGGGCTCTCAGGCCGGTGCCTGTCACCGCTGGCGGATAATGGCCATCCGCCCGACTGACCGGACAGACGTCCTCTCCCGCCTGGCAGTGGGGGTCAAGGCCTATGGCAGGGGTATGAGGTTGTGGCTTGCACCAGACGCCGCAATCCCCTCCAGTGTGAGATGCACTTACCTCCTTGGATCCATCAGCTTCACCGTTCCTTCTCCTTGCCGGCTGGTGTTCTCCTCGAAGGCTGCTTCCGACTTCGACTTCCGGGTCTGGTCACGTGATCTCGGCTGCATAGAATAGAGTTCCATGTGGATATAGTAGCCAATTCCTTCTAGATGCAAATAAAATGTAGGGTGTCCTCCAACGTGTTTCAGCTTCTGTGAAGCCTTCTTCAAGGAATGATGTAATATTGCTCTGATCTGGCCTGGATATATAGGGAAATTTCTTATGTTGACAGGTGTTCAGTAAATTGGTTTGATCTGATTGGTTCTTCCTATGTCGTCATAGTAACCAGAACTGTCACTCAAACACACGCTTGATCTTTTAGAGGTGCCTGACACATGTAGATGAATATTATCCAATCATTTGTGTGGGGAAATTGGTATGTAAACATATGTATCTCTTGAGACACACATGTATATCATAAAGTGTGGAATTAGGTAAACAGAACTAAAAAATAATTAAGAAAAATAAAATAAAAATAAAAATAAAGCTGGGATTGAAATTAAAAGTTTATACCAATTAAGGTAACCTCGGGTATAACGAATTGAGTTTAAAAAATAAATAAAACATATTCTTCTAGATAGTATTTATAATGTAACTATATTATTCCTATTGAGACCATGATGTGTTATTATGAGAGACTAACTTGGTTGCATCACTCTTATTAGTTACATCTGTGAAAATGATTCTTTATTTCTTACAAATGATGGCTTTTACTTCGTGATCTACATTATGTCCCCGAGGAGCAAAGGTTTTTAATTCATACATCCATTGTAGTTCTGCTACATTAATTTTGTGGTTGAAATCCCCCCCCTCCAATTTGGTGTCACTTCTTCTAACCCCAGAAATCTAAGGGATTTTGGGTCGCTATTGTGATGGACCTTAAAATGGTGCGAAAGGTTATGTTCTACCCCTTTCCTGATGTTCCTAATGTGTAGGCTCTGATTTGAACAAGCTCTCCAGTGAAACGCGTGTCATCAGAAAGGGCCAGTCTCTGCGTGGCACCCATGTGACCCGCGACCGATGGCACCACAAGACTGCTATTCGGGACGACATTCCTGCACATCCCTCCCACGCTGCAGTGTGATCTCCAAGACATAAGGTATTTCAGCCGGCTTTCTCATCCCGCTCTCTCCGGTGTGTCCACCTTGCACTGTGTAACCACAACAGGATTGTAACCGGAGTTTGCAGGGACAGCAGAAACCGGCTTCTCTCCTGTTTCCACTCTGCACCCAGGGGGTCTCTGTCTCCCTCTGATCTGTTCAATAAAGCGAGGTAAACAGGGACAGGGGTGAGAGGTGTTCCCCAATAGGGCAGAGTACCTTACTATATTACAAATTAAGACTGATCTTCTGGTATACATATGAGCACAATCTATAAATGCACTGATCACAACATTAGTGGAATTACAGTGTTTATATGCACTATTGTTTTCTGATGCTATATGGATCTGTTCAAATTATTCATATGATAGAGATCAGTCACACATGTGTTATTTGACTGGTATTAACTACTGTCATCAGGGGTGTTTCTAGAGAGGAGGAGGCCCATGTGCAGATTCCGACATGGGCCCCCTCCTCTCTGTCCGGCGGCCGGCAGCACACTGAGCTGTGCGCAGCCAGCGCTGGAGTTATAGACTCTGGGCACTAGAGTGCACCCAGAGTCTATAGAGTATGCACAGGTCACCGGGAAAATGGCCGCGGTGGCTATCTTCCCTGTACTGCGCATGCTCAAACGACGGGAAAATGGCCATGGCGGCCATTTTCCAGTCATTTTTAGAGCGTCGGACCCCCGCTCCGACGTTGGACTCCGGAGAGGTAAGTAATGCTATGGGTGCATGGTGTGTGGTGCGGCGCTCCCCTGGACCCAAGGGCTCGTGTTCCCTGCACACCCTGCACCCATTATAGATACGCCCCTGCCAGCATACATCAGCATGTCTTGTACATGCAACCACTTGTGAGTATGTACACAACCACTTTAATCAGCAGAGTATAGTGCAGCATACATCAGCATGTCTTGCACACGTAGCCACTTGTGAGTCTGTACACAACCACTTTAATCAGCAGAGTATAGTGCAGCATACATCAGCTTCACACACCCTGCACCCATTATAGATACGCCCCTGACTGTCATGAACTAAACATGTTTGCTTGTTTAAGTCAGTTTTATTGTATATAATAGTCTTGGTACAACAATTTTTTTGAGACTATACCAGTTTATGAGCAGACCTATATGTCATTATTGGAGAATCCTTTAATTTAGCAAGGAAATATCTGGGATGGGATTATTAGCAGCAATTTAACCACTCCTGTTTAAATTTTGTGACTCAGACTAGAAATGTACAAATATGTCAGAATGAGTGACTAGATCAATGTCATGGGAGCGAGATAATCTATACAGGAAAATATAAGATTGGTTAATATTAATATATCACTATTGTTCTTTATAATGTCCTTTATTTAAATGCAACAAGAAATGAATGAAAGCTGTTTTGCTTTCACATCAAGAGGATTGCATGTTGCGTATTAACCGGCTTTGCATACATATTGAGCCAAATAATAATAATAACAATAACATTTTTCTCCATTAAAGGAGCATAATACTGCAGCAATATATTTGCTTTAATTGTCTGCAGGAATGTCCTGTGTGTATACTAGTTTTATAAAAATTAAAAAATATTTTATACAAAGATTTAATTAAAAGCTAAGTTTTATATATTTATTGACTTACATAAGAGTGCAACCAAAAAGGTAAACTCTATCTTCTGCTGAACTCTCTTATGATTCAACACCCAATATACTGATGTGCCCAGCTATAACGTGGCATCACAGCGCTATCTCTCACGTGATGCATGGCGCGCCACACACCACGCCATGAGTCGCGCCACAAAGAAAGTTTATTAGTGAAAAAAGTCATTACGTGTAATACAACATTTTGCCCACCAGATGTCACTTTTCCTAAACTACATAGCGCATGCGTCTGATTTCATTAAGTGTAATACAACATTTTGCCCACCAGGTGTCACTTTTCCTAAACTACATAGCGCATGCGTGTGATTTCATTACGTGTAATACAACATTTTGCCCACCAGGTGTCACTTTCCAATGTACCGTACGGTATGTTCTGTATCACCGGCCGATGATTGTTTGACAGAAGCTTAGACATTAGACTTTACAAACTACAGAACTCTAGTAATGGGTGAAGCGTGTGGCCTAGCGGTCTAATGCCTAGTCTCACTGCTTCTCCTCTCTTCTTGTTCCGTGGGTTCGAGACCTTGAAAATACAGTATGTTTTTTTAATTTATTTTTAAAATCTTCACTTAAAATATTCAGTAGTCAATACAGTACATGTGGAGCGCATGTCTGCCCAGTGCTTCGGGAGTTAAACAGCAAAACTAGGATTTTTATTATTGTACATACAGTACTGTACCTTAGAACACAAACTTGCGTCAATGTCGGCGCTGACATGAACGCGGACATTATAGTGATTTATTATGACCATCAAGTGGCAATGGGCCCTGTTAAAGAGACTGGTTTCTGTATATCAAACTGACTGCGCGTTTAAACCGCAAAATTGCGTCAATGTCTGCGCGTGCCCAGTGGTCGGATTTTAATCACAATGGAATGTGTGCCCCATGTCCAGTGGAGCCAAGCCATACATTAAGTAGCGCTATTTTATGGCGCATGCCCAGTTGTCTGTATTGCTAACAGTACTGTTGAATTTTCACACTAGTGCCATTCTGCACTGTCCGAGACTTACAGTACCGCACAGTATACACAATAGTAAATTCATTACTACATAAGGTGCTATAGTAGTGGACTAACAGCAGTTTGTAGGGCAGATGCAGAGCGCAAACTTGCGTCAATGAAAATGCTGTCTTAGACTTGGTAACATTAGTAATTTAATATGTTTAGTAACTGATAGTTGACTGTGTATAAGAGAGGGGTCTCTATAGTACAAACTGACTCTGCGTTTAAACCGCAAAATTGCGTCAATGTCAGCACAGTTTGCGTTGTGGTAACTTATAGCCAGTTTTGATGGGTTACGGTACAAATAGGATCTCTGGCTTGTGCCCAGTGGCGGGGTTGCAATGCATTGCTAGTGGTGCTGCGCCATAGCCATACCCTTGTAGCGCTATGGCTATGTACTGTACGCCATGGCGTACAGTATGGAATATCATACTGTACAGTACCAGGTCATGATTCACACACAGTGAAAGTGTGTTATTATTACACTGACTGTGTAATAATAATATTAAAAATAAAAAGTGTAACCTTGACTGTCTAATAATAATGAAAAGCTTCATTATTAAGCTTCCTGGTTTCGAACCCGGGTTGTACAGACGTCTGCAATGTAGAAGTTTGATTTCTTACCTCTACAGACGCCTGAGTACTGTACTTCATCGTATGGTACTGTAGATGTCACATAAAGTACTGTAGAGGACTAGGAGAGACTTGTGAGCAAGGGCATAGGTGATCTGTCTTGCTTACACTTCTCTCCTTATGTTCGAGACCTTTATAATTTAATTTATTTTTTTAATGTTCACTATAGTACTGTAGTTCAGTCTTGTTATCCAACCCTTACAAAAATCAATCTATTGTACTGTAGATGTGCCCAGCTACAGTACTGTAGTTTGCTGCTCCATACGGTACGCCATACAGTATACCGCATTGTTGTGCGCTACACTGTGGCGTATTGAGTCTCATAGCAGTGCGCATTCCCAGTTCTCTGTATTATACGGTACTTATAACTGTAGCTGTAAGTACAATACGGTAGACATTGTAGTGATTCCCTGACTCTAGGAACTACAGTACAGTAGATGCAGTAGTCTAGGGGGCTAATGCCTAGCCCTACTGCATCTACCATTTTCTTGTCCCGCTGGTTCGAGACCTTTAAAGTACAGTACATACTGTATACGGTAATTTTATTTTGTTTTAAATCTTCACTAATACAGTACATTATCCAGAAATTCTGGTATTTCTATGTCACAGTACTTTGACCAAAAAGTCTAACCTTGTTAATAAAAAATAAAAAGTGTAACCTTTCAAGCTTCGAACCCGCAAAAGGGTTGTACAGGCAGCATAATGTATTGGTTTGATTATTTACCATTACACTACAGCCGCCTGCAATACCAAGTTTGCACCTGGTTTGAGTGTTTCCAACAATACTGTACGTCATCGTATCTCAGGCGCATGCCCAGATCTACTGTATACCCATTTAGCGCTTTTTTTTTTTTACTAAACTTAGTACATTTTATATATTAGGGGGTAAATGTACTAAGATGGTAGTGCTATTAAGTGATGTTGCCCATAGCAACCAATCTGATTCCAGGTATTACTGTACAGTATCTTCTAGAAGGTGCTACTGTAGATAAATGCTAAGTACAGTAGAATCTGATTGGATGCTATGGGCAACATACAGTACAGTAACTTCTTAAATAGAACTCCCATCTTAGTAAATTTACCCCTACAAGTTTCACTTTTTCCCCCCAATTTTTTTTCTTCCGCCCCCCAAAATGAAAGTGAATTTTTAGTGTGTTCTGACTTTTTAAAAAAAAAGTTACGCAGTTTACAGTACCTTTAGGGGACGTTGAAGGCTTCCAACAACATTGCACCCCAATTCACCAAATTTTTCCGCCTGCTATTCATACAGTAGGCGAAACTTTTTAACATACTGTCTTACTGTACATTGCATTGACTTCCAGCCTACAGTAGGCAGAAAAGCTTTCAAATTGAATACAGCGATAATTTCACGCCTGGCAAAATGACGTAATCTCCCAAACTGTTTTCAGCCAATCCCGTGTTTTTGCTCCAATGGGTGAAAAAGTGCCAACCAATGTTCTCCCAACTGTCATCTCACAGGCTGTGTTTGAAAAATGACAGTTGGGAGCTGATTGACTGACACCTTATAACTTTTTTTATCACTTCTCACTGTCTAACACTGCTTAGTACAGTAAATAGACCCCCTTGGAGTGAAAAGACGAGACCGGCTAAAAACAGTAAATAGACCACCCCAAAATTGAAAACGTCCCTCAGTGTATACAGTACTGTATGTCTACTGTACTGTATTCTACTGTAAGTGCCGGGCAGCTGTGAAATCACTGTGATGGACAACAGGGATACTGTACAGTATATGACTGTGGGCGTCAACCCCCATCGGCCGGCGTGCCCCTGGTGAGTGAAATCCTGGCAAATAGGACGATACACCCCTGCATCTGTGTGTTATTGACTTTTTGTACAGTACCTTTTTAATGACAGATGCACGTGTTGGGTCTCAGGTGCACTTAAAGACTGAATTACATACAGTACAAACACCAATTGTATAAATTAATGACAATTTTTATTTAACCTACAGTAACATGCTTTACAGAGGGGGGGGCGGGGGAACTTGTTTAGCTTTCCACTCCTGTAGTCCTCTACTGTCACACGCTTCTTTCTTCTGCCGCTGGCATGTCCTGGAGTTCCAAGCTGGACACGGACATAACTACTGTACAGTACCTACAGTAGGAGGAAAGAGATGACGTGAGAACAGTCCTTCCTCAATGCCAACCGATACGCCCTACTGGGGGACCGAGGACTACACAAAAAGAGTTGGCTTTTAATTTAAAATCATCACTGGCACTTTTGGCCTCAGATTCAGAGTTTCACCTATACCAGGTGCAGACTCTACCGTGCATCAGAGTGCAAGGTCCACTGTACGCCCTGAAGAAAGGAGGATAGGCAGAGACAAACAGACAGTAAAAGACAGACACACAGGTTCTCACCGGAGATGCTCTTGTTCTTCATCCTGCTTGATCCCACACACCTTATACTGTAGGAGAGAGAATCCGCTGTGCAGGGCCCTTCCCTGCTCTAACAGTGTCACACTAATCCACTTCTCCACATCAATATATGTCCTAACTAACCAGACTAACAATTTTATTAATAACTACAGTAATTTGTATTATACTGTAATTAAGCCTGGTGGTGAAATACTGTAAGCAGTGCCCCTAGGCCCATAATATAACGATAAAAAAAAAAAAATACATGAAACAAGACAGTATTTGGGTGCCCCAGATGGAGGTGAACACCAGCTGTGTGAATACGATAACAGAGCACTAACATTACCAAAAATCTCACCTTATCCTGATGTCGAAGGGACTGCCGCTCTAACCATACAGTAGATGTACAGTAGAAGCCTGTCTCTCAATTCACGGTGCACCCACTACTGTATGTCTGCAACTATGGATGTGGATGTTGAAGCAGCCAGTACTACTGTACTGTATATGAACTAAAGGAACCTGAAAACTTGAAACATCTGCATTACAAACGGCAACATCAAGCGCAGTAGCAGAAAGTGGCAGCTGCAGCACAATCTGTGACGATGCCAATGTGTGCCTTGGAACAGGGGTCAATGTAGGTGTAAGGAAAAGAGGAAAAGTATGAAGTACAGTACATAAGGTACAGTAAGGGAAAGTTATTGTAGACAAAGAGCTTATAAAATAAATTAGGAGAATACTGTATAATGTAGGGACAGAAAGCACAACCACAATACTGTACATACAGTACAGTATGGACACAGTGTACAGTACTTAGCAGTCCGGATCACAAACTGAAAAGAGGAAGTTAAACCCCTCCTCCACATTACAAATTATATACAGTACAGTATAAGCTACATAGCAGTTGCTTGACCGTTTCTTTCGATGACAACTGGTAAGACTCTATGGAGATGATCAATATAATTGTTACACTGGGCACGTGTCAATACTGTTCTCCAAAACTTCATTATCCCATCCAAAAGTTCCTGTGTAGTTGTTGGTTTCACATCAGACCTGATGAACCTCTTCAACTGGGCCCAGACCATTTCAATGGGATTCATGTCCGGTGACCTACAGGTATGTAAAAAAAAAAAATATTCAGTCACAGTACTGTACTTTAGTAAAAAGTGTACTAGAATAATAACTGCTTGGTACTGTACATACTTTTTGGTACAATAAACAGTTAATACAGTACTATAGGACAATACTCACTCTGGTGGTGTGCGTTCCCAATTTATCCCTCTCTCTTCCATGAATTTTGCTGAAGCCGAATGTTTGGGATCATTATCCTGGAATAATCGATGTCCTGATGGGAAGCATTTTCTCACAAATGGCACCATACAGCAATCTACTATTTTTTCTTGGAAGAAGGTCTTATCCATGATGCCTAAAGAGATGAGAAATTGTCAGTAACAAGCATACACTGTACAGGACTGTAAATAATTTTTAGAACAAGCATTACTGTACTGCACCTTCAAAAATATAGATCGGTCCTGCACCCCAACGAGATATACCTCCCCATACATGGACTTTTAACGGATGCTTCGGACGTGGTTTAAGTGAGAGATGTGCACGGTGTCGGAAGGACAGTCTTGAGAACCTTTCGAGAGAAACCGAAGTTTCATCTGTGAAAATGACGTCATTAAAATTCTCTCCACTATCTATCCACCGTTGTGCTTGTTCAACTCTCTTTACTTTATTAACATCCCTTATCATGGGATTTATCCTGTGAAATAAAAACAAGTTTTAGTTTACTGTCATGTAAAATCAGTGCATTATTAATATACAGTATATATATTTTACAGTATGTACAGTACCTTGTAGGGCCAAAAGTCCATCCCAGTTCCTTACGCATCCGTTTGATGCTGGAACAGGAGATGTCCAGGTCATATTCTGCTTTTAGAATACGTTTGATTTGTAAAGCTGTACGCTCATCATCCTCACAAGTCAATTTGTGCACAATCTTTTTGACGCTTCTATGGTAGAACACATACAGAGCATATAGCAATTATTGGACAATTAGTGTTGAAATTGGAACACAATACAGTACCAATCTAGCAACATACAGTATACTGTAATAAAAAAAGGTTGATGTAAAGTACCTACCAGGTGCATTTAGAAGGAAATCTATATCTGGTCCGCGTTCTCTCAAATGCATGATAGCGCACAGTCTGTAAACTAACAAGAACACCACACTCTTTCAGCCAGGCATGGATCTGTCGTGTTGTTTTGTGTTCTTTATTCATGCTTGCAATTATCTTGCTGATGGCTTTGCTGATTTTTGCCATGTTTGACGACAAAATCTGTGTAAAGAACAAGAGAAATACGTTACAGTACTTTTGCTGAGTATACAGACTGAGTACAGTATACAGTACATAATTTAATGTTCAGTATCTTAAACACAGGGGGGTATTACATTCTTACTGTACATCAGCCATAACATGTACAGTATAACCAGCTAGTAAATTTCATTTTGCAGGCTGTGTTTAATAAATGATAGTTTTGAGCTAATTTGTGATAAATATTTCCCAATTTAATCTCACATCAAGCTTTCATACAGTATGCCCCTAAATATGCAAATATGCATCTACCGTATGAAGGAGACAAACAGGACAATAAACACAGCAATATTGCGACTGAAACTAAAATAGCCACCGAGCAAAACAAGATGGTGACGGTCACTCACGGGAGACTATGAGGGGCAGCGGGAGGCTAGGGAATGATCGTTGTGTGTGTGATAGTTACTCCATACACAAATAAGCCTCTACGGGGATGTGTGAAGGACGGGGCATACCGAGGTAGCGGCACGATAAACACAGCAATATTGCCACTGAAACTAAAATGGCCGCCGAGCAAAACAAAACGGTACCGTATATGCATTGAAAACTCGCTGCGCAAATCAGCGTCTAACACAGCAAACTGCAAAATGACCGTGAACCTAGCAAGCTCCCATACTTACAGTACCAGCTGGTTGATACTGTAGGAAACACCTGTAGAAGCTCAGGGTACTCAGGGTACAGCAATAAGCAGCAACAACAACAGCGACTTACAGTAGAAGTCAGACAGCATTGCAGGTGGTAGTAGTAGTAGTAGTAGTAGTATCTCAAGGGTTCGTACTGTTGATACGTGCCGATGAGACAATCCGAGCAGCAAGTCCGTACAGTTAAGCAGCAGATTCACAGTGTGGATAGCTAGTGCGGTCTGAGACGCTCTTTTATGCTACCAGAGACAAAAGAATTCCTTCCCGCAGAAAATCTAGCCGCTGATTGGTGTATTTGAAAAATGCACTTCCTTGTGGTCCAATGGCATGGCAGAGTTTTGGCGGCAAGGTTTGCACAGATCCCATTGTACCCCCCTCCATTTCTAATCCATCGCAGATGGCTGACAGCCACCATAGCGCCAACCGTGTAATACAGAGAGCTCTCTCTCATACAACGCTATTTTGCGCAGCAAACGCACAGTCAGCTTTGAACACAGAGCGCTCTCTCACAGACGGAAACCACTCTCAGACACAGTCCAAGGGACGTAGCCATAGTGCACAAGGCTGAGACCGCATATGCGTTGTCGCATGTTTGCGTTTTGCGGTTTTTGGGCGCACAGTATGTGATGCAGAGGCCTGTCTCACATTCTAGACAGTAGATTCACTAACAGTTTCTGCAGTTATGAAATCACTATTCTGTGGTGCTAAATTGTACGGCACCGTCAGTTTTGAATATTCAGTACAGGCACATTCATAGCGGCACACTAGTTGTCCTAGCAGACGGGGGATGGTGTCCTTGGCAATGGTGACAATTCGTAGCATTTTTCAGGACACTAGGGCAGAGCTGACTGCTTACAGTAAATGGATTAACAAAGCTACCTTTATTATGGTAATGTGAGGCTCTTGGCTTGCTTTGGGGGAAGGGACCTGTTGCACTGTGTATGACTCTCGGCCCACTGGGCATGCGCCAGAAATCCCATCGCAACCCTCCTACTGGGCATGCGCCCGCCAGAGATGGAAATGCAACAGCATTACAGTAGAGTACAAATACTGTACCGACTGCAGTAATACAGCCAACTGCGCATGCTCAGTGATAGCATAGCGCTACATGGCGTATGGCTTGGCGCCACAGATCCCATTGTACCCCCCTCCATTTCTAATCCATCGCAGATGGCTGACAGCCACCATAGCGCCAACCGTGTAATACAGAGAGCTCTCTCTCATACAACGCTATTTTGCGCAGCAAACGCACAGTCAGCTTTGAACACAGAGCGCTCTCTCACAGACGGAAACCACTCTCAGACACAGTCCAAGGGACGTAGCCATAGTTCACAAGGCTGAGACCGCATATGCATTGTCGCATGTTTGCGTTTTGCGGTTTTTGGGCGCACAGTATGTGATGCAGAGGCCTGTCTCACATTCTAGACAGTAGATTCACTAACAGTTTCTGCAGTTATGAAATCACTATTCTGTGGTGCTAAATTGTACGGCACCGTCAGTTTTGAATATTCAGTACAGGCACATTCATAGCGGCACACTAGTTGTCCTAGCAGACGGGGGATGGTGTCCTTGGCAATGGTGACAATTCATAGCATTTTTCAGGACACTAGGGCAGAGCTGACTGCTTACAGTAAATGGATTAACAAAGCTTCCTTTATTATGGTAATGTGAGGCTCTTGGCTTGCTTTGGGGGAAGGGACCTGATGCACTGTGTATGACTCTCGGCCCACTGGGCATGCGCCAGAAATCCCATCGCAACCCACCTACTGGGCATGTGCCCGCCAGAGATGGAAATGCAACAGCATTACAGTAGAGTACAAATACTGTACCGACTGCAGTAATACAGCCAACTGCGCATGTGCATATTTTGCGCAGCAAACGCACAGTCAGCTTTGAACACAGAGCGCTCTCTCACAGACGGAAACCACTCTCAGACACTGTCCAAGGGACGTAGCCATAGTGCACAAGGCTGAGACCGCATATGCGTTGTCGCATGTTTGCGTTTTGCGGTTTTTAGGGCGCACAGTATGTGATGCAGAGGCCTGTCTCACATTCTAGACAGTAGATTCACTAACAATTTCTGCAGTTATGAAATCACTATTCTGTGGTGCTAAATTGTACGGCACCGTCACTTTTGAATATTCAGTACAGGCACATTCATAGCGGCACACTAGTTGTCCTAGCAGACGGGGGATGGTGTCCTTGGCAATGGTGACAATTCGTAGCATTTTTCGGGACACTAGGGCAGAGTTGACTGCTTACAGTAAATGGATTAACAAAGCTTCCTTTATTATGGTAATGTGAGGCTCTTGGCTTGCTTTGGGGGAAGGGACCTGATGCACTGTGTATGACTCTCGGCCCACTGGGCATGCGCCAGAAATCCCATCGCAACCCTCCTACTGGGCATGCGCCCACCAGAGATGGAAATGCAACAGCATTACAGTAGAGTACAAATACTGTACCGACTGCAGTAATACAGCCAACTGCGCATGCTCAGTGATAGCATAGCGCTACATGGCGTATGGCTTGGCGCCACAGATCCCATTGTACCCCCCTCCATTTCTAATCCATCGCAGATGGCTGACAGCCACCATAGCGCCAACCGTGTAATACAGAGAGCTCTCTCTCATACAACGCTATTTTGCGCAGCAAACGCACAGTCAGCTTTGAACACAAAGCGCTCTCTCACAGACGGAAACCACTCTCAGACACAGTCCAAGGGACGTAGCCATAGTGTACAAGGCTGAGACCGCATATACGTTGTCGCATGTTTGCGTTTTGCGGTTTTTGGGCGCACAGTATGTGATGCAGAGGCCTGTCTCACATTCTAGACAGTAGATTCACTAACAATTTCTGCAGTTATGAAATCACTATTCTGTGGTGCTAAATTGTACGGCACCATCAGTTTGCAGATGTAGCCCTGTCAGCCACCATAGCCACAGTATGAAATCACTATTCAGTGAAATACAGTACAGTACAGAGCCCTCTCTGGGTACTACAGATCCCATTGTAAACCCTCCACTGGGCATGCGCATGAAATCCAATTGACGAAAGCGCAGACATTGACGAAAGTTTTGCACTATTGAAACACACAATCTGTTTGTAATGTCTTACTTTTAAGCAGCCTTTTAAACAACAACACTATAGCCTTTTAAACAAGTTTCACTATAGTGTCCAGAGCAGACAGTGACAAAAAAAAAATATACAGTACGGTATATTCTTTTCCAGGGATCGAACCCCGGACCATAATTCTACCAAAGTGGTCACCTAACCACTAGCCCACACGACAGCTACAGTGAACCACAGAGAGTGGCCTCATCCTTGTGCACTCCTCCCGCTGCTGTTTTTTAATTAAAAAAAAATAAAAAATTGTCAAACTGTAATGCATCCCATATCAGTGAAAGCTGTGCGTGCATCTCATTATTCTACAGTATCGGTTATACCGTGACAACAACTCCGGCAACTTCTCTACTATTCAGTTACTGCACCGTACCGTATGTACAATACAGTATGTGCAGTGATTTGCATCCTATTATAAGATGTTACGTACAGTACGGTACAGTACTACAGAATATACTGTATATGTATATTATGCGACATTAAAAATACAGTATGGGTTGTGCGTTCATGCAAATGCTGTGAATATGATAGACATTCAGTAAAGTGGAGCACTCGCCACCCAGCGGTTAAGCACTATATTACATGCAATTACAAAAGTGGAGCACTCGCCACCCAGCGGTTAAGCACTGTATTACATGCCGTAGCATATCCTTCATTGAAGAATACCACGGTATTCCACAAGTCCGTGGCGTGACTCAGAGGCCTGCATGCCACGCCACAAGTCCATGGCGCGACTCACGCCACGCCATGAGCAACAAAATACCTGGGCAGATCTGTATAAGTATATTGTAGTTTCCCAGGGTACACCACCAGCCAAACAATATTGATTTTGAATGGGTAGGAAATTCCACCCCACGTCAAATAAAGAATATAATCAGTTCTCAATCATAATTTCAATTATTATTATTGTTATAATAGTTCTCTTTTTCCTGTGTGGATTCGACATTCCCCTTTCCAGTTATATTGAATTATATTGAGCTTTGCTCAATTTCTGAATCCAGCATGGAGATACTCATGACCTACACACACTGATACACAAGACAATTTTGATAGAAAGTATTGAACCTACAAATATCTCTCCAAACAATGACAAGCCTCTCGCTTAATAATGCTTTGGACAATAGATGCAAAATAGCAGGGTAGTGCGGCCGGTGCCATCGCATAGGGCACCACAGGTCAGGGGGCGCTGTTTGGGCCTGTCAAATTTCTGTTTATTATCATTCTCGCTTGCGGTTTCCTCTTATTTCATCCCCAGCATCTCCTGGCCTCCCCTATCTCTTCCCTGGCCCTTCCCCATGAAGCCATGGCCCTTTTTTGGGTGCATTATGTTCCTTTGAAGAATGAGGGGGGTGCCAATGCTCTTTCTGGCACAGGGCACCAAAAAGTCTAGTTACGTCTCTGCAAAATAGAAGATAATAGTGACAATATCTCAGATTCTTCAGTTGAAACAATAGCAAAGGATACATGGGAAACAGATTACCGTACATTTAATCATTTGTTGAAAAAACAAACTCGGATTAATTGGGACCTGATTAGTCTCGAGAACTATGTGAAACAGAAAATTACCCCAAGGGGCCTCAGACCCAAAATGTTTCTAGCATATGATCTCACAACAGATAACCTTTGAGAAGAATGGGATAAATGCCTCTTGAAATGCTCACACAATCTTATGAACATCCTCATAAGACATCATCATATAGCATTAGAAGAATGTGAGTAGGAAATAGGAAACCTTGTGAAAACTCTAGAAACATGGGAAAAAGATATTAATTTCCAAAATCAATTTGAGAAAAATAAAAAAGAATTGGAGGAATATGAAAAAACAATAACAGAGAGAAATAAGAAAAAATTTCTACGAGATAAAAAAGACTATTAAACAGATAGGATTTTTAGGTGGAGTACAAAACCTAAAGAACAAATGTTTAGAACAAGGTATCAAGAAAATTAGACATCATCTGAGGCAGAATCCTCAGGAGGGGAAGAGTTAGAAAAACTTCCTTATACCCTATTGAAGGTATGAATACTCCTGAACAAGAATTTAATCCTTTTTTAGGACATGGCCTGGGAAAAAGAGGCCACCCACCAAGAGGAAGACGAGGAGGAGGAAGAAGAGGAGACTACCAAACCGTAAGATGAGACTCCCCACCCCCTCTAAGATACACAACAAGAAGAAACAATAACTTTTAATTAAGGATTCAAAACTCAAGATGATCAACCTTTCTGAGCACTTATTGACACCAGAACAGATAGAGGTACTGAATCGTGGCCTATCATTCTCACCAATGGAAAATCTTGCTTGTTTTGGATGGTAGAAAAATCTTAAACAATTTGGTACAAAATTGTTACTTACCAAATTCCATGCCTAATGGAAAAGAATAGGGGAACAATATCTGCTACAGGAGATCTTCCTGGATCTTTCACCACAAAATATCAAGAAATGATCAAAATACTTGAAGAACTCTCCTCAGAGATGTAAAATGAACAACAATCTGGCTGAGAAATCTGTAAGAAAACATCCAGGATAAGATATGTCCAGAAGTGGGGATATTTATTAATCTAGTGAGCAATGAACTAGATCAATTACATAAGAAAAGGACAATACTGAGACACAGAGATAATCTTACAAAAAAGAAAGACAGGCCTTAAATGAGATCAGTAATTGGGACGATGTGGTCATCAAGCCCTCAGAGAAGGGGGGCAACATAGTGATCTGGCCAAAAACTGTACATCAAGGAGGCAATGAAACAACTCAATAACCAGGAATGTTATCAGAAGTCAGCCTTTAATCCAACAGAGAATTGTATAAACATTTTGATGGGATCATCAATAGAGGAAGAACAAATGGAATAATTACCAAACAGGAGTTTGAATATCTGAAAAATTATAATGCCAGTACCTCCACTTTTTATCTACTCCCAAAGGGCATAAGGATATGAAAACCCCCCTGGCAGACCAATTGTGTCAGGGATAGGGGGGATATCGGAAAGAGCTAGCACCTTTGTGGATATACTGTACACCTGAGGAAGCATGTGGAAAGCTTGTCCTCATATACGAGAGACACAACAGATGTACTCACCAAGAGTCATAATATTAAACTGTAGAAGAACTACTTATAGGTGAGTTTAGATGTAGAATCCCTGTATACCATCATTAACCATCAAAAGGGCATCAAAGCTGTTTAGTACTTTCTCAGAACAGAAGGATTGGACGATTTCAAGGAGTTCCTACTAGAACCTCTAAACTTAATCTTGAATAAAAACATCTTCATGTTCAATGACATGTTTTATATGCAGGTAAGAGGCACAGCAATGGGGCCAGCATGTGCCCCTACCTACGCAAACTTATACCTAGGCTGGTGGGAAAAATAAATCATTTTCCACAAAAGACATGAAAAATTCACCAGAAACATCATAATATGGATGAGATACATCGATGATGTTTTCATAATATGGAAGGGTGAAAAAGAACCCGAGATTGAGTTTATAACACTACTCAATGATAATGATCTGAATTTGAGACTGACATATAACATCAGTGAGTCTGAAATAACATTCCTGGATCTCTTTTTACTGTGCGGATTCGACAAACCCCTTTCCAGTGTATTGAGACCAGTAAACTATTCTCGCAACACTTTGGAGTACATTTACTCACAATCAAGTTTGTCCCGAATTTCTCAAAGTATCAAGTTTGGACTGAATTGAGTTTTCCAATGGTGAATAAGTTTGAGTTTTCTCTGGCGAGTTCCTTGTGTCTGACCATAGCCAAACACTCCTGAACATGCAGCATGCACATATCAGTGAGATATGTGCAAACTGCATGTGTGTATAATGTGAAAAAAACCTATAAAAATAGAAAAAAACATGATGTGGGATTCCCCCCAAAGCTTAACCAGCCCTGGGCTCCTGAGCCAGTCCTGGTTCTTAAAATACGGGTGATAAAACGTGTAGGGTTCCCCTGTATTTTGTGAACCAGCACTGGGCTTTGTGAGCCAGTCCAGGTTTTAAAAATATGGGGAAAAAATGGCGTAGGTATCCCCGTATTTTTAAAACCAGCACCGGACTCAAACTAGCTGGGGTGTAATGCCACAGCCAGGTGACCCTTCACCGGGTCACCCCTGTCAAAGTATTAACACTCCAATCTAGTCAGCCCAAGCCGGGGATCTCAGGGGAGGTGGGGACCACCCAATAAAGGGGTCCCACCTTTCCTGAGCACCCCAGGCCTGGGCTGAAGCTTATGGCTCTTCCCTGCACCCCTGGCTGGTTGATGCAGGGGTATTAGTGGGATTAATATATGTGTACTATTGTTTTTTACAGTGGGACTACCAGGGCCTGCATCAGAAATCTTGGGGCCCAGGACACTAATATCTCCGGGGCCCCCAATCTCCCACCCTCTTAATGCCCCCTCCTTGACCCCTCTTCCAAACTCACATGCCGACCCACATACACACACACATGCACACACAATTATTAAAGATAGAGAAATGCACACATATATACAGTATATGTAATAAACATTACAATAACATAGTTACCTTCATGCTGTGTGAATGGGTAGTCATGATGCTTGGCTCTATCCCTACACTTTTCAGCTGGACCACTAAGGAGGTGTGAGGTTCTGGTTTTGTTGTGGGCCCGGGGTTATGATAGGAGCAGACACTGAAGCAGGTTTAAATGAAAAGGTGGAACTTTTAATGAGTGGTTGGATAGACATGAATATGACAAAAACTAAGGTTCAGATATAGCACTAAGGGCCTGATTCAGACCTGCTCGCGAGTGCTGAGCGCTCGCAAGCGGGTCGATGGTGCCCTAGTGTGCATGATGGAGGGAGCTCCGTCATGCGCATGCGCGAGACCCGGGGAGCGACGGGGAAGCCGTCACTCCAGGTCTCGCACCAAAGGGGGCGTGCTGTCGATGTTAATTGACAGCATGCCCCCTTTGGTGGGCGTGCTGGGGGCGTGGCTGCCAGAGGGAGGCCTACCGTCTGGGTCTGGCCCCACTGACATCACTAGTGACGTCACTAGTGATGTCACTAGTGATGTCAGTGGGAGTGATTTTGGCTCTGATAGAGCCAAAATCACTCCAGGGCTTGCGATCACCGAGACCCTACCGCAGGGTCTCGTCGCAAGCCCGATGGTCTCGATGGTCTTGACCATCGTGACCATCATCATGGACGCTCGCATAAGCCGAGGGTGGTAACCCACAGCTATGCGAGCGTCCTGGAGGAAGCTCCAAAAAAAAAAATGCCCTGATTCAGAGCGGGCGCTCGTTCAGAGTGTCTGGCTCTGAATCAGGCCCTAAGTGCACTTGGGAGCTGTGTGTGAAGTAATGGGGAAAAGACCAGTTAGTGACAGGCAATGAACAATGTTCAGGAAGTGACTGGTTAATAGAGAATGTTCAGGTAGTGGCAGATAATGGGAACTGTCCAGGTAGTGACTGGTTAATAGGGAAATGTCCAGTTGATGACAGGCTGGAGAAATCAGGTGTAGTGGCTGAAATGAAGAATGCAGGCTGAGGAAGGATTATCCAGCAGAGTGTCAGTGGAGGCAAGGTGTAGGGTGAACAGCAGACTCAGGTACTCAGGCAAGGGAAGGTAATGAAGGATGCAGGGTAGTCCAGCGGGGTTGGAACAGACAAGCAGGTAGCATATCACAGAAAACAGGTGGTGAGCACAGGGAACTCTCTCTAAGCTATGCTGAGAAACACGTTGCACTGGCAATGAAGTGAGGCTCTGAACCTCCCTAAATACCAAGTTCTGTGCCGTGACTGGCCAGAGAGAGCATGTGACAAACCAGGATTGGGCGATTAGGTCACGTGACCAGAGGCAAGACGGCAGCGACAATGCTGGAGCGGAATGGAGGCACCACCAGACCTCACCAGCCCAAAGTGGCAACATACCCACACAGAACCACGCACAGCCAATGCCCCTCACCAAACACCCGCACCACCGCCAGATGCGCCCGCCATAGTGACCTCACAGGTAGTACCCGTCGACCACCATGCCGAGAAACTCTGGTTGTGACAGGAGGAAGAGGAGTGTGTGGGTCGGGGGTGCCGCAAGGGGGTGGGTCGTGGGGTGCTGTGAGGCATGGGTGGGAAGGGGCAGACTGTCAGATGTACTTAGGGGAGTTGAAAATCAGGGGAGCTGAACAACAAGGAGGAGAGGAACAGGAAGCAGGAGGGGTGAGAACTGATTAGTGTTGATGCTGGTCTGCTGGAGCACACTCCTGCGTGTCACAGTGTGACCCGGTGTTTGACTGGGAGGGGGATAGGTGTCAGTGGGTGGGGCTTTGGCTTGACGGCTGCTGTAACAGGGAAAAAAGATTCCTGTCTACAGTAGCACAGCAGTTTAAAAAGTTTCATATTTTCTGTCCTTGATAATTTACCGGGGTAGAGATGTATGTGGAAACACATACATTTTTACAGTGTCCAAAATGGTCCGGGCTATTCATTTTGTTATGTTGCCAAGTCTCTGACTCTATTGGACAAGAGGACCAAGCTACGCCAAGGTGAATATTTCATTTTTTTTTTAAGGAAACCATGGGAATTCTACTGGACAAGGGGACCGATCACAGGGGAGAAGGTATGTGTGAGTGTGATTAATATATAATAAAACTTTACTATGTACGGTGTGTGAGTAGTGTCATTATTTTACTATGTTTTTTACAGTGTTGGTACGGGTGCTGGCCACCTGCTGGCACTTATAGTTCAACAAGTGCCAAAGGGCAGGCACTCTGGCACCTGTTGTCCCACTGTAAAAAACAATAGTACATATATATTAATCCCATTATTACCCCTGCACCCACCAGCCAGGGGTGCAGGGAAGAGCTCCGGGCTTAAGCCTAAGCCTGGGTTGCTCAGGTTAGGGGGGACCCCTTTATTGGGGGGGCCCCCACCTCCCATGGAATCCCCGCCCTGGGCTGACTAGCTTGGGGTGTTAATGCTTTGGCCGAGGTGACCCAGTGAAAGGGTCCCCTGGCTAGTTGGAGTCCGGTGCTGGTTTTACAAATATGGGGACCCCCTCACCATTTTCCCCCCATATTTATAAAACCAGGACTGGCTCACAAAATTTGGGGGACCCCTACACATTCTGTCCCCCGTATTTTTAGAACCAGGACTGGCTCAGGAGCCTGGTGCTGGTTATGCTTTGGGCGGAGAACCCCACGTCATTTTTGTTTTTTCAATTAACCCTTTTCTTTTAGCTATTTACAGGCAGAAACATACACAGATTACACTGATCTGTGTATGTTTCTGCTGAACTCGCAGCTTACGGGCACGTGAATTCATTTTCCGAATTTGGACACGAGTTTTGTTCGTTCTCGTGAGTGTTTTGAAACGTGATTATTGGTAAATTCCCAAATCCTATCTTTACTAGTGAAAAGTTACTCGAGTTTGGCCAATGGCGAATTGAAGAGTGTTTACTAACTCTCCTGACTTTTCCTGTAGCAAATGAGAATTCTCTCCCAAGCTTGACATTAGTAAATTTCTGTGTTGTAAAAAATGGCCAAACTCTCCAGAGGATGCTTACTCAACTAAACTCGATTTTTAGTAAATATACCCCTTTGTGTCCATTCTTTGTTACACATTAACCAATCATTTGAAACAATACCACTTAGCAATAGGTCTGAGCGCTACATACCATAATTTTTCTAGTATATTCAGTGGGGACAGGTATGTTAGCAGCGCTTACCTTAGTTACACAAGCACACACTCTGGGCCTGATTCAGACCCGCTCGCATGCGCCATGCGCTTGCAAGCCGGTCGATGGTGGGGCACTGCGCACGCGCGGCGTGCCAATGCGCGTGCGCAGGCCCCGGAGCGAGTGAAAATTCACTCACTCCGGGGCTCGCTACAAACTGAGCGGCTGTCGAATTTGATCGACAGCTCGCCCCGTTTTGTAGGCGGGGCGGGGTGGGTGGCTGGACAAATGGAGGCATTCCTAAAGGAATGCCTGCCATTTGTGGTCGGCCCTACTGACATCACCAGTGATGTCAGTAGTGATCTTCCGGCTCTGTTAGAGCCAGAAGCTCACTGGGGCTTGCAGCAGATGAGACCCTACCACAAGGGTCTCATCGCAAGCCCGATGGCCGCGACCATCGCGACCATCACCTGGCTGCTCGCAAAAGTTGTGGGTGTCACCCACAGCTTAGCGAGCGGCCAGGAGGCTGGTTTTAAAAAAAAAAGTGGCCGCCCTGATTAAGAGCGAGCGCTCGCTGTTTGCGAGCGCCTCTGAATCAGGCGCAAGAATAACCATCCCAATCTCAGTTTAAAAATAAAGCTGTCCAGAATTTGTAGGATATATGTAAAAGCAGCCAGTATTTATGCAAAAAAAAGTATGTATTTCCACCCCTTGTATTGCAACATGGTTTGTCCAGGTACAGAATTACTTGCTCTATCTTACTCTATTCCCAAATCTGAATCAGGCCCAGAGAGTAAGAGACAGCCTTCAATGAACCCATGAAGATGCCCTGATGCAGTCACAGTAGGAAGGAGCCAGGAAGGAACCAGGGCAACCATAGCTATCAGAAGTTTAATAAAAACAAACAACATCGGAACACCGTCAAATTTTTTCTATTTGATGGCGTGAAACAATGGACCAACATCGGACCACCACCATCAAATGGTAAAAACACTATCGTCGGAACACAAACATTGATGGTTAGTGACCATTGGATTCCAATGTTCATCCCTATGCTGACCCTGCAGGCGGACTGCGGCCACCACTCCTGCACCATGAAGTGCTCCCTCTCCAGTGTGACGTTACCGCATAGCCACACACCCTTGGTGAACAGAAGGCATCTCCCATGGAAGTCAGTGCTGTTCTCAGACAGGGGCACCACGGCGAGGAAGCTCAGGAAATACAGGGTACATTGTGCTCATCACCATAATCGCCAGCTGGGGAGGGGTGCGCATGGAGGCTGTGAAAATATGCACAGGTGTTCCAGCCCCGGGGACATGCTGACAATAATGCTTATGGTAACTGTAATACAAATCTCTCATCCATGATCCTCTCGCCCTTCCCAGCACATCCCAGTGGCTGGGCCCCAGCCAGCTGCAGGGCAGCAGCAGTGGGGGTTGTGGTGACAGTGGTGAGATGTAGGGTGCAGGTAGGGCCGGTTCTCCCATTACGCATGGTACGCAGCTGCGTAAGGCGCCACATAGTGAAGGGCGCCTCAGCTGTTTACCATGCGGGCCGCGGACAGACTGTGTCTCTGTGACACAGCTGCACCGTGTGTGTAGCGCTGACCAGACGGAGTTCGGTCAGCGCTACACAGCACAAACACACAGCCGCCGGCGCCGGCAGCTGTGTGTTTGCTTTAGCAGCTGATGAGAGTCAGACAGACTCTCATTGGCTGCTGCTCCCACTGCCAGAGCTGGACATTTTCCGGCTCCCGCAGTGGGTAATGGGAGTGACGTCATGACGCCACTCCCATGATGCAAAGCGGCGGACGGAGGAGCTGATATCGGCGGCGGGACCAGGAGCAGGAGCGGGTTTCAGGTAAGTGGTTTTTTTTGTATTTTTTATTACGTCTTTACTGCGGGCGGGGGGAGGTGGATTACTACTGGGGGCACCACAAGGGGGGATTACTACTGGGGGCACTACAAGGGGGGGCTACTACTGGGGGCACTACAAGGGGGGGAATACTACTGGGGGCACTACAGGGGGGGAAATACTACTGGGGGCACTACAAGGGGGGGATTACTACTGGGGGCACTACAAGGGGGGATTACTACTGAGGGCACCGCAAGGGGGGCTACTACTGGGGGCACTACAAGGGGGGGACTACTACTGGGGCACTACAAGGGGGGATTACTACTGGGGGCACTACAAGGGGGGATTACTGCTGGGGCATTACAAGGGGGGAATACTACTGGGGGCACTACAAGGGGGGGCTACTACTGGGGGCACTACAAGGGGGGATTACTACTGGGGGCACTACAAAGGGGGGAATACTACTGGGGGCACTACAGGGAGGGAAATACTACTGGGGGCACTACAAGGGGGATTACTACTGGGGGCACTACACGGGGGGGAATACTACTGGGGGCACTACAAGGGGGGCTACTACTGGGGGCACTATATAAAGGGCACTGCATAGGGGGTACCACTACTGGGGGCACTGTATAGGGGGGGAGTACTACTGGAGCACTATATAAGGGGCTTAATACCGGGGGCACTGCACAGGGGGGACCACTACCGGGGGCACTGTAAAAGGGGCACTGCATAGGGGATACCACTACTGGGGGCACTGCATAGGGGGCTTCTACTGGGGGCACTATATAAGGGGAATACTACTGGGGGCACAAGGGGCACTGCACAGGGGGGATCACTACCGGTGGCACTGCATAGGGGGTACCACTACTGGGGGCACTGCATAGGGGGACTACTACTGGGGGCACTATATAAGGGGAATACTACTGGGGGCACAGGGGGCACTGCACATGGGGGACCCCTACCGGTGGCACTGTAAAAGGGGCACTGCATAGGGGAGCGCCAAAAAATATACTCGCTTACCAAAAAATTTGGGCTAGGGCTGGCCCTGGGTGCAGGAGTGAGAAGCAGGGGGTTGTGATGTGATGCAGGGGGCTGTGGTAAGAAGCAGGGGCCTGTGGTAAGATGCAAGGTACTGTGGTGAAATATAGGATGCTGTGGTGAAATGCAGAGGGCAGTAGTGAGAAGCAAGAGGCTGTTGTGAGATGCAGGGACCAGGAGTAAGATGCAGGTGGCAGTGGCGAGATGCAGGGGACTGTAGTGACATGGCTCAGGTTGTTATGAGATGCATCGGGCTCGGGCGAGATGAAATTGCTTCCATGCAAATCTGGGGAGGGTCGCTAGTGGACTAGATTAATGATAGAATCTGATTGGTTGCTCCACTTTAGAAGGCTTGAAAAATTTCTCTTCAGAGACACAAGTGAAGTGAAATATATAAACAGGGATGGAGTGGGTGGGAATGCAAAAAGCTAATGTTTAAGCTGAGGAATGATGGAAGCAGTGGCAGAAGCAGAAGTGCAAGAAATGAGCAAGTGAGCAGCCACCAGATGAAGAGGAGGAGCAGGAAGTGATCACCCAGTGGGTGTTCCACCTTGAAAAGAGTGAGGACTTATGCTGCCTTTGGCAATAGGTAGCATGTGCCAGCTATACATTCTCATTGGGTCGCTTCCACTGCTTCCTTCAGCAGAGGTTAGGGAAAAAGTCCCCAGTGGTCTATTTACAATTGTAGGGGGTGCAAACAAAAATTATTAATTAACCCTCCCAGCACTGGTTCATGAGCTCCACATGCAATACCCACACTATGGCCCCAACGGATTGGGTATGGGATCCTGGCGGCATCCTGACAGTCAGAATCCCAACACCCTTAGGTAAGTAAGATAACACTAACCCTCCCCCTCCTTCCCCGTTGCCTAACCCTAGCCTCCCCCCTTAGTGCCTAACCCTAACATCATCCTCCCTGGTCGTAACCCTAACCCTCCCTCCTTAGTGCCTAACCCTAACTTCCCCTTCCCCCGATGCCTAAACCTAACCCTCCCCATAACACCCGATACTTATTTTCAGGATGCAGGCAGTCGGGATTCTGGCGCCGGGATCCCGATGGTGTGGGGAAAAGTATCTACTGGCACCAGAGCAACGCTGAATTACTCTGGTGCATTTGTGTCAGCTATGCATTCTGAATGGGGGCGGTCCCACTGCTCCCTACCATCGAGGATTGTCAGAGCATTAGAAATATAACTGCAAATTATAATGAACTAGCTGAAGTACCCAGCATTGCCCCGGTTTCAATCTTCAAGTAACTAAGTTTTATTATGTGATGTTGTCCAAACCTATCCAGTGGAAGGCCCAGAACATTCTCTCCAGAGTACACCAACAGAAGGGCTGACCGGGACCTCAACCCCCTAGTATGTCATCTGGGATCCAATGTTACCAGTCTGTGACGTTTTCATCCAAGTTATGTGATGTTGTCCAAATCCATCCAGTGGAAGGCCCAGAACAGGCACCCTGGGTCAAAGTTCTGCCCTGCACACTAAGCCGTGAGGTCCGAACGGGACTCCAACCACTCCATTAGGCACCCCAGACCAATTGCCACATCTATCTAGTGTAAGGCCCAGAATAGATTCCCTGGGTCAAAGTTCTGCACAGCTCACAGCAACGGGAGGTCTGACTGGGACCCTAACCCCCCTAAAACCTGGCTGGGATCAAATTGGACCACTTCGCGTTAGTTTCATCCCAATCGGTGTAGCTGTCCGAATGTATAACCGGACAAACAGTCCAATGACTGTTATATATAAAATTAATGAATTTTGTAAGTCAAAGTTGAAATGTCAGGAGCAGAGCTGGGTACAGGATAAAAATGGCATATACAAAGTTTTTATTAAGAGGTATTTACATAGGTTGCTGTCTTGTTAAAGCAAATCATACTGTAATAAAAAAAAAAGTAATGTGTGTCGGTATAATGACTGGCAGCCACTGATTGTTTAAATCGTCACTATAATGCATCCACTAAATACCCTACTGCACCTCTGAAATGAAAACAGATTACTGTTTTGCCCAAATTGTTATGTGAAAACTTTATCTAAATACAGGCGGCTGGCCATTCAGTTAGGAGTCACTAGAGAGAAATCAGAGTGTCATTTTACATGCTCAGGTACTTTACTATTGTGTTACATAATGAAATGTACTCCTGGACCTCTCATCACAAGTTCATTTGACTCAGCATTTATAGAACATTACAGTATCCTGCGTTTGGCGTTTGCCTCCGGCACAAAAAATTGAACGTCCAACTATCTGTGTCAGTAACCTTCTTTACCCCAAGATAAAATACGAAACTGATCAGTAGCTTTTAGATTTTGTTTTGTAGAGAGAATCTTCTGGGTAACTTTGTATAAAATGTAAGGTTCGTAAAGAATACCTCTCAAAGAAACTTCGCCCTGCCGTGTCTTGTAGTAGTACAGTGAAACATAAGAGCAATGGTGATGGCAGAGCAGTGGGCGCGGCCGGGCGCTGTCATGTGACTGCGCTGTGTATAGCAGTCAGTTAGTGTGACTGTGACAGGGTCTCTGAGGTGCTTGGTGCTGCTGTAGCTGGGTTGGGCCAGTGATGGATCGCTCTGTGTACCGTGTAACGCTGTGCCTGCTCGGCCTGGGTGAGTAGGATAGGACGTGGAGGGGAAAGGAGAGTGTAGGCCTGATAATGAAGAGGGTCAGACCAGGGCCGGGCCCCAGCACAGCCTCGCCGGTGGGAGCTCTGTTTGGGGAAGAGGATTACACAGCTCAGGTGCTGGAAGCATTTGAGGTCGCAGGCCAACAGATCGCAGGAAGGTCGCATGCCAGTCGCGGTACAATCTGATTGTGAATTAAATGATCTAATGCAGGTGGCCGGGTTCAGAGTATGGGCCGGGTTGGACTATGCAGGTTCGCACATAGCTTCCCACATAGCTTCCCTTCTGACATGTGCTTGCTTTATTCTATTCTATTCTATCTATCATGAGACCTATACAGATCAGTTGTAATGGTCTTCGGACGTTTGTAGTAACCTGCTGCTGCTGTGTCACAACCCTACATCAGTGACTGTAAAAGCGTGCAAGTGTGCTTAAGACATCGGTGACCCAACTAGTTGGGTGATACAATCTCATTTTGGGTGCTTCTCCCCCTTTCAGCTTTAAGTGCTACATACTCATCTTATATATGAAAATCATTGGTCTGTTTGTTTGCCTGTCTGGTTATACGTTCAGACACCCATGCACCGATTGGGATGGAACCAATGCAAGGTGTTTCAGTTGGATCTTGGCCTGGTTTTAGGGGGGGGGGTTAGGGTCCTGGTTGGACCTCCTGTTGGTGTACGCTGGGCAGTACTTTCACCGTGTCTGTTCTGGGCCTTCCACTGGCTGGATTTGGATGAAAACTTCACAGAGGGGTGGCAATTGGTCTGAGACGCTTAATTGAGCGTTTGGGGTGCCGGTCGGACCTCGCTGCAGAGTCTGCCGGGAAGAACTTTGACCCAGGGAGCCTGTTATGGGGCTTCCACTGGATGGATCTGGATGACTTAATAGCCTGAAGATTTAAACCCTGGTAAATACAGTGTAAAATAGCTTAAATTATATCAAGGTATGGGAACTTCTGCAAATTGTAATAGTAGCTTATTTATGGAAGGCATCTTGTGCTGTAGATGTATAGAAGGTTGTCTGACCGCACTTCTGCTCTATACTTGATGACCTCAGTTCAGTGTTGCAGACAGGAACTGACAGCCTGTTGCCTTCAAAGAGACTTCAGCTAGTATCTTATAGGTTGCACAACAAGTGTTATGGTGCTCTGTAATGAGGAAGTTAGCTGGCAGTGTTAGGTTGGGCATTATCCCATCCATTGGTTTGATTGTACTGCATTGCGTAATTGCCCCCACACTTGTAGGCCTTGCTTCTTGTACCTGACCATGGACACACACATTGTAGGGTTTTGATATTAGTTGTTTTGAAGCCGCCCTCCTCTCTGTGAGTCCCATGTGTATGTATTGTGTTTTCTTTTAAGCCTTGGGTGGTAGCCCTACTTGGGGCCCTTACAAAATCTTTCTTTTAGACCCAGAAATGTTCAGTTATGCTTTAGGAGTTACAAATAACACACAATGGGGTAGATGTATTATAGCGGCACTTACCGTGCCGCTATAACGCTTCCCGCTTCGCCTCTTTACCGAGGCGCAGCAGGAAGCACTACCGATGAGATGTATGAACATCTCATCGGCCGGAGAGGGGTAGCGTTAACTCCCCCCTACGGCGCTACCCGCTAGAGACAGCAGCGCATCAGCCTAGTGCTGATGCGCTGTGTCTCTGTCCCGGCCGGCTCCACTGAGCATGTGCGGGATCTCGCAAGTATCGCGAGATCCCCGCGTGGAGCCCTGGAGCCGGCAGACGCCGCAGCAGGGACAGCGCTGTCCCTGCTGTGGGGATAGGCTACAGCCGGCCGAACGGTCAAATATGACCTGCCTTTTTTAGGGGGTATTAAGATATTTTAATTTATTTTGTTTTACCCAACTAGTCATTAGGGGGGTGCCCAAAGGGTTCTGAACCAAGTCCCCACATTTTTACTAAAAATAGGGATTTTGCACGTATTTTTTCTTGCCTTTTCAGTGGAGAAACTTTTTCACCTGCCTTTGCCTATAACGTCCCGGAAATGTATAGGGAGATACTGCGGAAACAGGTGAAAACCATGCATCGGCGAAAACATTTCGCCAATCGCGGCTTTTCGGCTCTAGTTGAATACAGGCCATAGTGTTATTCCTGTCATTAATTCCAGTGAAGAACACAGCAGACATCTTCTCTGCCTCTCACCAGCTGGACTTGGTTTATTGCAATTAATAATGGCTGCACTTTGCTTTACAGCAAATGTAAATACAGTGTAAAATAGCTTAAATTATATCAAGGTATGGGAACTTCTGCAAATTGTAATAGTAGCTTATTTATGGAAGGCATCTTGTGCTGTAGATGTATAGAAGATTGTCTGACCGCACTTCTGCTCTATACTTGATGACCTCAGTTCAGTGTTGCAGACAGGAACTGACAGCCTGTTGCTTTCAAAGAGACACCTTGCATTATGGTGGATAGTGTGGCCTAACCTTGCATCCAACCAGAGCTAGGGCCACTGTGTGCATGATATGACATTCTTGTTGGACCAAGACAGAACACAACTAATGGTGCATACACACGATCAGATTTTTCCTTCAGATATGAACGATAACGATTTAAAAATCGTTCAGTCGTTCATATCTGATGGAAAATCGTTCATATCTGACATACCTGAACGATGGACGATCAACGATGCGCGTTCCCGTTTGTCAGATAACGATATCTGACATCTGATGGGTTTGCAGTCAGACTTGGACGATTCCATTCATTTTAATGTAGTCAAAAATCGTTCAATCGTTCAAATCGTTCAAAACTTTGGTCAAATCGTTCAGATCGTTTAATTGTTCAATCGTTCATCTGACAAATCTGACAAATCTGACCGTGTGTACGCTCCATAAGGTGCATACATGCATAATGATTTTGTAACCAACGATTTTCTGTCAGATTTTCCCTTTGAAAAAGTGAACTATTTTTTATTTATTTATTTATTTATTACCAGTTATTTATATAGTGCACACATATTCCGCAGCCCTTTACAGAGAATATTTGGCCATTCACATCAGTCCCTGCCCTAGTGGAGCTTACAATCTATATTCCCTAACACACGTGGGAGGAAACCGTAGTACCCGGAGGAAACCCACGCAAGCACTGGGAGAATATACAAACTCCGCACAGTTAGAGCCGTGGTGGGAATCGAACCCACGACCTCAGTGCTGTGAGGCAGTAACGCTAACCATTACACCATCTGTGCTGATTTTTTGAAGTGTAATAAATGATGAACGAATAATGCTCCTTCCCTTAATGAAAATCAGCATGTTGGACAGTCTGAAATGAACGATAACTACAAACAGGAGTGTGCAATTGTGATTATCGTTCATCGTTATAACTCATAAACTGATTTTCTTTTTTTGAACGATTTAACAATAACTATGTCGTTATCGACAAATTGTTAAAAAAAAATCATTGTGTGTATGCACCTTATAGATTGACATTCTACTAGTAGACATTAAATCAAATCTAAATACCTTAACAAATAACACGTTTAACATGTGGTTAGTCAGAGCAAGATATGGGCAGCTATTTTATTTTAATATGTGAGAATATAGACTAGCTCTGTTTTCCACACCTATATTATTATTAACAAAGTGCAATATTGGGTACATTAAAATGAACATGCTTAATTATGATCTCAAATATGTTCTATTATGGTAAGATCCCCAAAAATTTCTTTATTTCTAAATGTTATTAGTAAAGTGGGGGAAGTGGAGTGTATGGGCCTGATTCAGAGCCGCTCGTAAGCGGCCGCTCGTTCGTTCCGAGCGATGTTTGCACAACTGCGTACGCATGCGCGAACCAGTCAGTGCGGCCGAAAATCGTTTGTTCGCTTAATAGCGAATGCCTGATATTTTGAGTGACAGGAGGAGGTGTATGTGGGTGGTAACAGGGGAAGGTGCTTGAAAATGGGGAGTGGAGATCCAAACGCAGGCGTGCTTAAAGGTCAAAACGGGTATTTTATGGGTGTGCATAATTAATACAGCAGCGTCATTGACCACGTCACTGGGTTATTTTATAGTCAGAACTGCTCGCAAGAAAAACCATCCACAAGAATAGCGAGCAGTTCATACGCTGGTCGATGTACTCGATTAATCTAATAAATAGCGGACATGACGTAGGACGCGAGCGGCCAGGAGGCGTAGTTGACCGCATGTTTGGTTCGCTCGTTCAGACCTAGAGGCATGAACAGACCGCAAAGAGCGAACGGTTCATTTGAATAGCCACCCCTTTTTACTGAACGAGCGAGCGCAAATAGCGTCCGGCTCTGAAAGAGGTCCTATGTGCTTGACCTATTAGCTGCTTAAATTGGTAATAGAAATAATGAAAAAAGTGTTTAAGCGCTTGTAGTGATCTGAGCGGACAAACAAACAATGTACAAATAACACATATATGTTTATAATCTTTTTATTTAGTATATAGGCTAGGGATTGTGTATCATTTAAAAAAATTGAGCGGCGCATCTACAGCGCTGCAAGCAGTCTCGTGATCCGGAGGGAGAAGGCACCCCATGCAAGGAAGAAGATCGCCGCTATCACCGGACACTCTGAGGTATAGTATTGGGATAGTGAGAGGAACGGGCACATGGACTGTCACTCACAGCAACGCTGATAAGACACCAGCAAGCCGCAACTCTCACACCAAGTCTCAAAAGATTATAAACATATATGTGTGTTATTTGTACGTTATTTTGTTATTAGTAAAGTGCTTGTATAGTACAAGTATTATTTTTGGATTAGTAGTCCTTTTTTCCAATCTATTATGAAATTTAAAACCTTTCTGGTTCCACTTTATTTCTCATTTACAACGATCAGGAAAGACCTTTGCAGCAACAGTATATAAGTGAGCAGAATTTGTTTTATAATAAAGTGGCTACCTCCTTCCTAGTACTAAAGAAAAGTTAAAAATGTAAAATACTTTCTGTAGCTTTTATCTTTAGAAGATCTTCGCCTTAATTAATCGACAAAGTGGTAAAAAAAATGTGCTAATCAAAAAGAAACCCTAGCTTTTGGGTCACTAAAGCTGGCCACACATCTAAAGATTATCTGTCCAACCAGCCAACTAGTTGATCGGTTGGAATGAAAATCTGGTAAGGTATGGACGCAAATGACAATCAGCAATCTGCTCCTAAATGCTGGAAAATGGACAAAAACTGTTGTTTGAACAAATAGTTTAGATCAAACATTTAACAAACCTGTCTGACGACCATTTTCATCTGTTTTCTGGCATTTAGGAGCAAATTGCTTATCATCATTTACTCCCATATGTTACCAGATTTTCATTCCAACCAATCAACAAGTTGGCTGGTTGGATGTAAGTTGGTCTAGTGTGTGGTCAGCTTTACATGTCAAGTGGGCCAATTTTGAAGATGATCCCAACCTGGCCTCCAATTTTGATAAAATTGTACATGAAGATTGGCATACATGTCAGACTAACTTTGGGAAAAATGTTGTTTACAATATGCAATAGTTGCAAAACTAATGCTGGGCATACACTATACACTGTCCATTTGCTCACAAACGCTGGAAAACAGCCAAAAATAGTTGTTCAGACAAATTGGTTAAAACACACAAATTTAACCAATCTGAACAATTGTTTTTTTGTCCATTTTTCAAGACCATATGATCGACTGTCATTTGCTCCCATACATTACCAGGTTTTCATTCCAACCAGCCAGATTGGACAGATATCTGACAGATTGTATAGTGGATGGCCAGCATTATCAAAGTGGGGGTGGGTGTAACTATCAAAATTGGAGATGGTCAGATGGGGTCCCCTGGTCCACTTGACATGGAATTAGCCTTTTCTACTGCAGGGTCCATAGGGGGTCCACAGGGTTGACCTTGGGGGTATAGGTTGGGAACCAAATCCGGGCACCACGCAGTTAAAGCTTTTAGCTCCCAGGATGCACTTGGATCCACTCTCCCTATAACCCCGCCCCCTCAGTTTAAGTTGGTGCCCGGCCGGAGTCGGGTCACCGTTGGTGCAGTGGGGAGCTGATTAGCAGCCCCTAAGCTTAAAATTTATTTAAAAAAAGAGTTTTATTATTTTTTTTACTACTCTTCAGAGCGGCAGCGTCAGACTGTCCATTGGACGTCTAAGCTGCCGCTCCTACACCCCGCCGGCGCTGCGACGCCAGTACAGATCTGGGGATCGCAGCGGGACCCCAGAGTCTGTACTAGCCGGACTCTGGAGGAATCCCTAGGCTGCTGCCGGATCGACGGGGACAGGTAAGTCGCGTGGTCACCGCTTGCAGTGATCCACGTGTGAATATGCAGCCTTATGCCTCCGGTTTCTGGGGACAGACCGGAGGCGCTAGTGGTGGCGGCGGGCTCCCCCTCCATGAAGGCATACCCCGCGTGTCCACTAGCCCACCAGGGATTATAGCGGCAGCGGGAGCCGGCATCCCGGGGGGTTAATTGCTAGCCAGGGGAGGAAGCCTTCCCTGTCTAGCGGCTCGTCCCCTCAGCTCAGCGCGCCTTTCAATACTACAGTCTGGCGTCGCTGAGCTGCTTCCTCCGTGGGCCACGCTTCTTCTGAGGTCTCCAGCGGCCATTATCTCTCGGTGGTGCTGCAGAACTCTTAGGATGTCAGGGAGCCCAGTCCCCCTGCCTACCTGGCCATTGTGGGTGAGTGTACACAGCGCTATAGCCTTCCCAGACACTGAATCTGGGCAGTTGAATGTAGCGGCATTGTGCAGTATATCATATGTCATGCAAATGTATGTATATATGTTTTTCTGCATTGTATGTGACTTATGCTAGTGCTGACTGTCTGCTTTTCTCACCTGTCAGTGTATATCTATCCCTTTTCTTTATCTGCCCTAATACAGGTATACCTAGGGTGGTTCTGAGACCTCACATATATATACTTGTTAATATTTGTGAGGTTTGTCACATACTGTTGCGTGCAGCACGTTGCCATTTTTTAGATGGAACTGTGTGTTGCATACGCTGATAATGGGTCCCTGCAGCTAATCTTAGCGTCAGTCAGGACTGGTATGGCGCTGCTTAATATTTCCGTCAAGATAGTCAAATATATCTGACCAGGAGATTGCGCACGATACTGCACCCATTATTGCTATCCTGCAAGTCATTTCTCAGGATCCTCTCCTTTGAGGATCGCCGGGCGGGCCCCATTGTCGTAACTCGCTTGTGGTTACTTCACCATACTGCCCTTTTCAACTCGGGGTATCTCGCAATTACTTGCACTTTACCCCTGTGTCACAGACTATCGCTCCCTGCCGGGGTTTTTCACAGTACATGAATTACCTCCGGTACCGCATCGGTCTGTCATTCCCCTTGCAGGGATTACCACAACGGCCACCCTGGTGGATGTCGTTGTCCACGAAATACTAAATGGCGTGATATACGCCCTGTGGTTACTTCCCAGTGGCTCTGCCGTGAACTGGAGGGTGTATTCGGCTCTTTCCCCCTCACATGGGGGGAGCCGATTTCAAGTATTATTATTCCTTCTTTGGGGCTGGTAGCCGGGTTCATTCTGGATATATAGAATGTCGATCTGCACCTGTATCATGCATTCCTCGTTTCTGCTCAGCGGGTGGATCTCATGGCGGGAGTCTGGCTGTCACCAGATACGAGGGGTCACAAAGGCCTCCTGTTTCCCATTCCCTGAGGGTCCTCACAAGTAATAGAAATCTCCTTTTGGGGTGGATTTGTATGTTAATCGTCGGATTACAGGCATTAATATGCCTCCCATCCCGGCCTGGACGGATTTTACGGATCCGTAGGTGGTAACTTTACCTGAAATCAATGTACTCGTTTTCAGGGTCTGTTGCCCGTCCTACCATGGCCATCGCATGGTTGGTTAATACTGTTGCATGCTGGGCTGATGCATTTGTAACGTTTTTCTCCTTTAACACGTCTGGGAATCAAATGTCTTTTGCCGCTCACATAAAATATGCAATTGTCATATGTGGGATTACCTACATTGGAAGCCGGTCTTCTAACTTTCAGGGTTTCGACTGCGTCTATATCCGCCGCAATACCCTATGGCTGCGTTATGGGAAAGCAGAGGTGCAGTCTCCTACCATGGGGAAGATCTTGTTTGGTCCGGCCTTGACAAGATTGTTGCATCATTGGCAGTATCACTAATGGAGAGATGCCGTCTTTAGCTACTCCCACTACATTCGGACTAACTCTGTTAAGTCTTTTTGTCCTCAGGGTCAGCCTAAAGGCCTGTTTTTTCCTAGGCTGTTGGCCTCCACGGGGGCCACCATATCTAGTACCGAGCTGTCCAGGACTTCTGGACGGCCCTGCTTCTACGCCGGAGGATAAGCCTTCAGCCTGACGGGGCAGGTCTACATCTGGGGGATTCCAGAGTAAGATACTGATTCTCAACGGCCTCTCATTGCTCAGGCGGCCTCCTCACAGGCGTTGTTACACGGGCCCTTCTTCCGATCAGGACCTTACAAACCCAGAAAGCTATACAGCCTTTGCGGTTGTTCTTTTTTCTTTCTGGGGCAGTGACTGACTGGTCCTTCATTTGCCTATACTCTGTCTCAATTCCCTGAATCAGATTCCAAGGGTGCCTGGACTCAGGTGGAATCCTCCTTGCTCCATCATCCGACGTTTGGAGCCTGGGGACTTTATGGTATATCTGAGTATTCAGGATACGTACCTACGGGTACATACAGAGCCCTCTCATCAGCAGGGGTTCAGGTTTGCTGTGCCAGAGCAAAACTTGCAAGTTTCGGGTTCTGCCTTTTGGGACTGTCCTTAACTCCACCGGGGTTTACCAGCTTTACGGATTTTCTGACGGCTCACCTGTTCAGTGTTTCCGAATGCTCCTTTCTCTGGACGTCATCCTGCTTTTAGCAGGATCACCGAGGTCCTTTACCGCCGGGTCAGGATAACCGTGGCTTTTTCTCGGCACAGATAATTAGTCACCGGAGAAAAGTCCTCCCTGCATCCCTCACAGAGTATTCTTCATCTGGGAGCACTGCTGGATTCCTAGGAATGTGGGAATTTTTCTGGCGTAAGACAAGCTCTCCGCTCTTCAACTTGGAGTGTGCGGATGTCTACGCGGTCGACATATGTCATTACTCTTGGTGATGCGCGGTCTCCCAGAGTGTCTACCTTTTGGGAGGGGGGCATGTGATCAGTTCCATTCCAGGCCTTGCCATAATTGACTCTTCTCCAGATGGATCGAGTTTTTTCCATCTGATCGCTGTTCGGACGATGATGCTCTCTCCGGAGGCGAGTCGGTCTCTGTCCGGGTGGCTATGGCCATCTCGTCCAGGGTATTCTTTGCTGCAGACAGTGTCTGGTCCGCATTCATTTCGGGGTAGCTGGACGTCTGTCGCTTCCGCCCTGCCACTGGAACTTTCAGCTGTCTTGGGCCTTCACTCTGGCCTAACCCTTATGTCACGGTAAACCTGCATAGGTTCAGTTCAACAGTGTCACAACAGTGGCTTCCATCTAGGCAACACTGGTAGTTCGGTGGCAATGACAGGAATGTCATACATTCTCACATAGTCCAAGGGTCTTCTCCTGGCCAACTCTGCAGTGTTCATTCCGGGAGCTCTCCATTGGGAAGCGGGCTTCCTCAGCCGTCACGACGTGCATCCCGGGGACTAGTCTCTTCTCCAAGAGAGGTTTCAACTCCTGGTGAGCAGAGGGGGCCTCCCTGAGGTGATTGGTCCTCATGGCCTTCTGACTCTATCACACACTACCGGTGTTATAGTCCAGCTCTAGGAGTACTGAAGCTACCTTCAGTGACTCTTGTCAGTGAAGTGGTCCTTCCACTTTGTGTACCTGTGTCCTCCGGTCTCCCTTCTTCCTCGAGGTCTTCGGAAGTTTAATTCGAGATGGAGGGGCTTTCCTTCTGGGGGCTCCAGTTCATCCCAGACGTCACTGGTACTAGGATTTTCGGAGTCTTCTCATCGATGCTCCGTTCCTACTGCTTCACTATCTGGACCTGTTGTCTCAGGGTCCTTGTTTTTCCCTGGACCTGGATCGTTTGTCTATGACTGCGCCCCTGCTGTGGTCCTAGGGCTTCCCTGGCTCTGTCTTCATTGAGATGTTTAGAGCAGACAGGCCAGACTTTGCTGGGATCTGCCACAGACTGTGGCATACGTAATTCTTACGGTATCGTACCTGTCGATATGATCCTCCGGTGTCCAGGATTTCCAGATATTCTGGCATTCCTGCCGGCTGGCTTGGGTTTCACACTTGGCCTGGCCTTCCTGACAGTGCGGATCTCTACACTGTCGGTATGGTTAAGATATGGAATTGCTCCACTCTGGTATCCAGTTCATCCTTTGGTGTGTTTTCTGGCCTCTGCCTCCATTTGACCTCCCTAGGGACTCCTTGGGAGTTACTAGTGGTTCTTCGTTCCCTCCGGGGACAGTCGATGGAACCGCTGGTTGTGATGGCCATTACAAGGTCTATTGCTTAGGCTCTCTCTTTCTCTCAGGGTGTTTATATTAACCAGGAGAGTGTCTGACTTGGGAGCGTTCTCATGTGGCTCCCTCTTCTGGAGGGCACCATGTCAGGGTGTGAGTTGCTCTCGCCCTGTGTTTCTTATTAATGTGGTTTTTAGGTTCCATATTATTCTGGAACTTATGGTACAGCCATTCAGCCCCCAGTCCTCTCGGCTGGTGTGGCCTCATTGACTGTGGTCCGGCCTCTTTGGATTTATTTGTTTACTTATTTGTGATCCGTTCAAGCTCCTTACGGAAATCGGACTCCTTATTGGTGGTCTGAGATTTCTAGTTTTCACAGGAAAGGATGGCCGGCCTATAACTAAATGTTGGCTGGATGGCCTCGTATGTCTGTCTTCCTCAGGGGCTTACCCAGGGGTAGGCCTTTCTGTTGTTGATGCTTGTTTTTTTCTTGGGCCATTTAACCCTTGTGGGCGGCTCGCTGTGGCGCCTCGGCTGTTTTGCCTTCCTAGGTGGCACGTGGTCTTCTGTCCACACCTTTTTAAGGTTTTAGGCATTGGTTTCCTTTGCCTCTCAGGATGCTTCCTTTTTGGCGACGGATTCTCCTCTCGGCACAGGAGCGTCCCCACCCTTGGTTGAACTGCTTTGGGACATCCCCAAGGTCAACCCTGTGGACCCCCTATGGACCCTGAAGTAGAAAACAAGAGATATGGTAAGAACTTACCTTTTGTTATCTCTGTTTCTACGAAGTCCATAGGGTCCACAGGGCACCTGCCCTGACGCACCTGGCTTCATATGGGCTGTGTTACTGGTCACCGGTTTCCCGTCTCCTTTTCTGTGAGTATGGTTCTAGAGTGTTCCAGTTTTCTCTCTTTTTCTCTCCTCCTCCAATTTTTTAAATGAAGAAATGTGCCCTGCCATTTACAGGAGTGCCATGAATGGCTAATTGTAAATCAAATAGTGGGGGAATAGATTTGTCAGGGAGGCAGTCCGCCCTGGAAGCCCATGGCACCATTTATCCTCTCAAGTCTCAAATTCACCCAGTACCTTTGGTAACTCCTTTGCCCAATGAGAGAGCCATACTTGAGGGGAGCTCCACTTGGACAGTAACCGCTATACCGCTGTGCTGTGGACGGCCCTACAGCAGCAGTAGTTGGGAGCTGAAGCATCTAGCACTGACTGCTGCCACGACCCTGCATTCTGCATAACCCTGCTGTCATAACTGCATTCTAGCATAGAAGACACCCAGGCCAGCATGATAAATCACCACCACGATGAATTAACACCGTAACCTCAAGCCTACAGTATGGTGGTTCTGCTTAAACATGCCCACTTCTCTGACTGCAAGTTACACACTGCTTTCCTGTCTGGTGGCCAGCATTTTACTCTGCCTCCCCTTCCCGAGCTACCCACCAACCAGATTATCAAGGAGTATTTTATCCAACTTCCTTCAAAGGGCCATTTCTGTTGGGCATTGATGGGTATACAGGGTGGCGTAATGGTATGGTCTGATGGGCATGTGGGAGGGAGGTGTGCGAGGCATTGGACAAACCATGAAGGACATTGAATGGTGAAGAGTTTAAGTATGATATATAATACTATGCTACTCTTTACTTCCCCAAATTCATAATATGCTGCATAATTGTAGCAACACATCGTGTCCAAAATCTTGCCCTTGAACAATAAAAAGTGACCAGCACCCTGCCCTGGAGTGAGCACTAGATGCTTTATATATTTTTTGAGTGTATGTAGCAAACAATTGTACTTGGGAGGATAGGGGTTTTATTTTGTCCACACTAAAATTTTGCAATGTCATAAGAATTGTCCGGAAAGTGGTTTTCTTGGTAAATAATCCAGGAAAGGTGGCATTTCTTACCCATGTAATGGAACTAAAACTGGGAGTCCTAAATACTTGTTTTTTATTACCATATTCAAGTTACAAAGGGCTAATTTAAAACACAAGATTGATAAAAGGGCAAGCCTCTGTCCAGGGGGTGGCTGAAGATCAGATTTCATTTTTAACATAGTCTAAGGTAATCTAATGCAGCTTCCAGGCCAGGACTGAACTGTTCTACCAATAGTGATAACTAGATCTGTGCAGGCAACATCTCCTATAAATATAGGACAATGCAGTAAACGTGGATTGCGAGTCTTAGGGGCCCATTTAAAGTTGTTTTCGGGGGTTAACCTCAAATATTGAGTTACACCCAGATGTATTAAGGAGAGACTGCAGCAGACCCACATTCCCCTATAGGTTTCTGTGGTTGATGCGGTGCTGCCTAATTTACCAATATCCGGAAAGTGATGCATTCCGTATATTGGCCCCTACAGCTAACGCCATCTGAAGATGGCGTTAGCCGCTGTAGCCTATGGGCTACACCGCGCATAATTAGCCGACAATGGCGTCTGTGCATGTGCAGTCTGTGGGACTGCGTATGTGCATCAGTTCTCCGAGCACATCGCAGGGATGGGCTCCTTCTGGAGCCCGTATCCCTGCATGTGCCGGATATACAAAAAGGATATGTCTGCGCTGATGTTTACAAAAAAAAAATATAGAAATATTATTGAATATCAATTTATTTCACATACAACTAGAACTGCAGTTCCTAAAAGCATTGGATTCAACAATTATTGTACATATACTCAGATCATATCTGTACAATTGCCAATGTGGCATTAATGAAATGATTACATATGAAATTGACTGGTAAAAACAATTAGACAAATAAATGTTGTATTAATATCCCACCAATTGATGGGAAAAGACAAGCAGCAATTGATTTGATAAATTAATGCTATTAATCCCAAGATATACTAAAAGGATAATACATCCGGGCACTATGATCGCATATTGCAATGTGAACATGGGCAGTAATGTCATGCCAAGATCGCATTGCAATAGCGATCATTAATAAATGGGAGCCTTAGTGAGATGGGTAATAGCAGAATTACATTGCATTGAGTCCTGGCAGCCCAATAAGGAAAGGTTTTAAAGGGTCACTTACGAAAATTGGTGTGCAGGAAAAGGTGCATTGTGACAGTACGATTATAGCTGTCTTCTTGGGCTTGTTTAGACTATTAAAGCAGTCATCCAGTTGAGATGGGTGTTGCAATATAATGCTTTATGATGCCACCCTCTCTATAACACCAGTTTCGGTCTGTCAGTTCAGCTGGCAGTAAATAATCTCTTATCCCTGGGGTATATGTCTGTTGATGACTTATTTACTGGAGATGCGGTGTCAGGGCTTCAGGATCTATTTCCTCACTTACAATAGACTTTCCTGATCTGGGGGCCTATTTATCAAATATTTGTGGAATATTCCCCCAAAACACACTTTTTTTGGGGATACTCTCAAATATTAAGGATCCCCGAATGTATGAAGGCGGACCGCAGAAGATATCTATGCGGTACCTCCATTTCCAACAGCAGCCAGAGCCTTCAAAGGTTTCTATGGGGCTGCGATAACACCATCTCCAGATGGCGTTGTCCTATAGTAGCCTATAGCTAATCGCAAAGCTTTTTGCCCCCTGATGATGCATGTGCCATATACACAGGAGACACAAACCAGGAATGTGCTAGCTATACGCTATCACACTGCTTCCAGCTATTAGCCAGGGTGAGCTCTTATTGGAGCCCATATCATTTTAGTAAATTTCTGTGAAGATATTCGTATTCACCCTGAGAATTTACGCGAATAATATCACATCCGTATTAAAAATGTGGATTGTGACAATTATGCCCCTTGGTGCTTTAGGCTTAGTAAATTATTTAGCAGATCAATTTACACAGATTATACAAAAGGTAGAATCTGGGCTCCCCTGTGCAAATTTGGGGAACTATGTACAAACATTGGTCTGATTCCACAAGACCTGCATGAAATGAAAATCTTGGTTTGGGGGTGAGGAACTCTCCATCTCTAATTCTAATAAAGCATTATATGCGCAATATACAGTGTATATATATATATATATATATATAATGTGTGTTATACAAGGGCTGTGTTAATGCACATTCAGACAGTGCATAGCCATTAATCAATCTTATGCATCATCAGCTGGAAAAAGTGCTGTGCAATAGGCAGTACTCGTTTCTTGTTAGCAGATGTATTTCAGCTACTACGCAGAATTCAATTTATTTTGTTTTAGTCCCCAACGTTGTCTTTTGGTTCTGCCAAAGAGTGTGCATGTCGGTAAAGTGGGCGTGCATTTAATAGCACAATCAAAATTGGGCTTACGTGGTCCAAGATATATATATATATTTTACTTAGTATTACATTTATTCTGTCACTTCTTCTAACACTGATGGACTCTGCACCCTTGAAGTAATTATGCAGCACATTTATCTGGTTATTGCTTTCTTAGCGGTCACATGAACAGTCTAGCGATCACATGTCACTGACCTAACATTTCTTCACCAGGGCTCTTACAATCAAACGCTTTTGAAGTGGATATAAAAGATGGTTCCAATAAGACCTGTATATATGCCAACATGATGGTGAACTTCACAGTACATTACGAAACCAGCAAGAGCACATACGTAAGTCTATAATATATTTAGAACGTTGTGTCTGTCTGTTTGTTCCAAGCTGATGCAAAAACTACTGAACCGATTTTCATGAAATCTGCATCATTTTGTAGTGGAAACTCCTAGAAATAACCTGCACTTTGTTTTATCCTGATCCATAACGTTAAAGCTGAGCAATAACGAAAACAAAATTTATTGACATCAATGCAAGAGTATGGAACCATGCCCGCGGCCGGTAAGGGGTGGGGAGAGAGGTGCTTTGGGCCCGCATTGACTTAAATAGGATAGGCTACATAGCAGGCGCACAGTGACATTGGTGTGCATGAGGGATGAAGGTGCTGCTGCCCCCATTCTGAATAGCGCTGCTGGTCACATTGGCCCCTCCCGTGACAGGGCCCCTATGCAAAGCAATACAGCTAGAACCCAAAGCGATTTCATCGTGGACGAAGCTGCGGGCAACAGCTAGTTACATCATAAAATCCTATTAAGCGTGCATGAAACTGTGTGGTACACTGCACAAGCAATTGATATGGCAAAGCAAAAGCCCAGCTGTTATGCGCTGATGACACCGAGGTCTGGTATACACTAGAACAATATCTGCATGATTTGACAAATTATACATATCGTGTATGCACAATTGCGTACTCCCGCGCGTCGTATACGACATCTTATGGTTGGCTGTGCTGCACGGTCAATCGGAAGATTTCGTGAACGATGTGGTGTAGTGTGTACGGCCCATCTGGACAACCAGGTGTTATGTCGTCCCGATTTGGCCTCTGAGGATGTCACCTTTTGCCACTCCCAGCCAGTGATCTTCAAGATGGTGGTTCTAGTGTGTACAGGAGCAACAATAAATTGTATAGGATCAAACAACATGCTAAATCATTCAGTCACTTGAAAGATTGCACAGTGTGGGCGCTCAATATAGTTTGTTCTGGGCTCAAGGGAGATTGGGTCATTCATCGTTCCAATTGTCCGTCGTTCTGATGTGTACCTGGCCTAAGAACAATGGCGTAAGCAGGTGCTATTAAGCTTTGGGTGTCCCAGCGTACAGTTCTTTCTGAACACCCCTGTTTCTTTTGTAAAACTTCTGCAAGTCTTCCCACAGCTGACCGTGGGGTTACCAGGCACGCCTGCATTGACACTCCTCTAAGAGTTGATGTTTATCATTTTGCACACACAGGGGCTTTTATGGAGTTGGAAATAAAATGGGACTAAATTACTTAAAGTATATTTCTGCAAATATTTACACGAGTTGCATTTACCTTTGCATAACAAAACACATGCAGGTTTTTTGCAACAAGTCATCAGCACCTTGTAACTCCCTGTAGTACAATAGTTGCAGAATATACAAATAAGTTACACATATTTAAGGCAATAGTGTGAATTTGACTAAGAATCGTGTTTGAGCGAGATTAAACTTAAACAGGTTCCCACAAACGCACATGAGTTTTTTTTTTTCCAGAGCAAATTCTCCAATTTACTAAGAGGTGAGTTTTGCAAAATCGTGTTTTTCGATGGTGAAAGCAAACGTGTTTTGTCATGCAAGTTTTTGTAAAATATGTTTGTGTTTGTATAGGGAGAGGGACAAGAATATTAGTTTTCACTCTAGGTCCGGCGCCGGACCAAGAGAAAGGGCACATCTGCGCTTGCCAGAAAAAGGGGCTTGGCCAAGGAAAAGGGGCGTGCCTTTAAGACACATCCCCTTTTAGTCACTCTTGGGTACGTGCCCGGCACTTACGGACATGCCGGGCTGATGTCAGTGTGAAGATGCTGGGCACATACGCCCAGCATCCATTAACCGGCGGTGACCGCTACACCATAGTTTTCCCCACCCACGGGATACTGCGACCCACAGGTGGGGATGTCACCCACAGGCTGTTCAGTGGGGCGTCGCACCGAAGGGCATGGTGTTTATTGCCCTTCAGAAATAGGGCAGGGCGCGGCGCCCCGCTTAAACAGACTAGTGGGAACGCTAAATATGTTCAGGGCAGAGGAGAAGCGGGGAGAGAGTGAGATGGTGGAGGTTGCTGCTCAAGAGGCTTTATTGAGCAGTACAGGCAGCAGTGATCAGGTGCCCAGGCAGAGGGGCAAGACCAAGACCAAATGTGAAATTCTCTGTGGAGGAGAACATGACCCTTGTGCAGGAGGTCATGAAATCGCACCACATGCTGTTTGGACGAAAGGCTGCCAGCACTTCGACCCACTGCAAGAATGCCATCTGGGTGGTGGTTGTGAGTGCAGTCATTATCACCCAGGCATGCCCGCAATGCTATAAAAGGCTACCCTGACTGTATGCCACTGTGACTCCTGGCTAGGGAAGCAGATGCAGGTATCCATTAGAGGCTGAAATGCCACCATTACCTGAGTTACGTAGCATGAGAGTATTGACTGGGATATCCCGAGAACTCTACCAGTCAGACTGAAAATTACCAGTAGCCAGAAAGTGCAGCACAGCCAGAAGCTTATACAGGCCTGAGACAGAGTGCTAATATGCTATGTCAGGGTCTAGGTCCAGTTTACTTGGTAATACAGATGGAATATGTTGTTACGGTTCAGCCGGAAGATCGGTATGACCTTGCCATTGGCCAATGCGTTCAGGTTCAAACGCCTCCTAAAAACCTGTGGCCTGTGCAGCCTTTGTGGTACCTGCATTACCTCATGAGCCTGCTCAGTGTCTTGCTCTGGAGTCCTTACAGCCTGGTGGTAGAGCCTCTGAAATCCCAGCCACATGCAGTGAATAGCACTTGTAGTGATTCTGCCACTTTTGCTCCACACAAACTAATGCAGCTGAAGAACATATGAAAACACTCACCACAGGATATAGTCTATTTTGGTGAGAGTTTGGTAATTTCCCGGGGGAGTTTCAAAACTCGATTCTTGGTAAATTTGTGTGTTGTATTGTTTCCTATGGAATGTATTTGCGAGTTTGGCCGATGATGTATTTGGTCGCGTTTTGTAAACTCTTGCTCTTGTTCTGTTTCTTGCATCTTGAAATATACAATAGTACAGCTCTTCTGGCGCTTGTGACGTAAATGAATAAATAATACTGTACTTGTCTAGCCGGCAGTGGTAATTTTGATGACTATAGAGAATATGTAATGAAAAATAAGAGAAAAGGCATCCAATAGTGCAAATATGTTTGATAAAGAATAAAACTTATTTATTTCAACAATCAGTAAAGATAAAAATATGGACAGTAATATAAAATCACATCAAAATACTAGGCTAATCAGCTGAGAAGCCAATAGTATTCTTAAAACAAATATGCATACGATTAGCTAAGAAGCCATTAAATGAATCCTGGTAGGCTGTGATAACACAACATTCATATGAAAAAGTAAATGAATAAAAGGTGTCCATTATAATGGACCCGTACCAGAGTTCTGTGGAAAATAGGCGTTGTGTTGCAAACGGGGTTCAGGAATTACCCCTGTGTGGCTAACAGTTTGTGGTGACTCTGGATTGGGTTTCTTCCAACAGCATGCAGCAGTCCTGTATAGTTGTTTGCACGTGTTTGACCTTTTAGTAAATTTGCGAGTAGGGAAAACTCGCATGAGGAATGCAATTTTGTCCAAACACGATTCTTCGTAAATTTACCCCTAGGGGGCTGGATGATAGTGTAATATTTGTGTGTGTGTTTTACAGAACATAGTGCAAACATTACTTTTTTTCCAATGATTGTTTACAAAGTTACCTCAAGAATTGCTGCCTATTTATCTCATTTATATAAATATGGATTTTTATGCTAGTGAGCTAGTCCAGAGCCAGCATTGCTAAGCAAATTAAATCTGATTGCAGTGTGCAAACGTACCAATTTTGGGTCCAGTGGACACTACTGTTGCATCTAGCATAGAAGTGGCCTGATGTACTGTTTTGTGTTTTTTTTTTTTTTTTTTTTACATGTGAAATTCCCAGTAACATTGCTATTGTTACATCACAGGATTTCACTTTATAAGTGTGGAAGCACGACTTTTCACTGCTTTAGTGTCTGGGAAATATACGTAGACCCATCAATGATTGCACCTTCCCCGTTATGGGAATGTGCACAGCACTGCATAGCTGCCATACTATGTAAGCCTTATTAAATGTCTGGTTGTTGTAACTCTGTACACACATATGCCTACTGATGGCGAGCTTTACCTGTTCAATGTGTATATGTTAGTGAAGCTGTAACATTGTATATATTACATGTGTATGTACACTAACTATCAAAAGCATCAGAACACCCACTTTTGTCCAGTTATTGAAGTGTATGCAATTTAATGCTTCAGTTTTTATTCTGAAACTAAAGCATAGAACAAATGAAATCAATTAATTACTTTGTTTTGTTTAACAAAATGTAATCAGAATGTTTGACTCCTTTTTAAAGCAGCCTCCTTTTCCAGATATAACCGCTGAACAGGCTCTTGGCATTCTTTCTAGAATGGAAACCAAATATTGTTCGGGAAGTTCACTCAACACTTTTGTAGATGTTCTCACAAATGTTTTGCTCTTGTAGGTTGCTTTGCTTTCACCCTTCTGTCCAGTTCATACCAAACCAGCTTGATGGGGTTAAGTCTGGAAATTGATGGCCATCTTGTTCTTTTCCTCAAAGGAAGTTGTGATATAGCCCGGAGGCATGTTTTGGATTATTATCTTACTATAGGATGAACCCTTTGTAAGGCAAAATGCTTTGATAGCCCTTTTGGTTCAGGTTGCCAGTCACTCTGCAAGTTTCTAACTCTGGATCCAGCACATTTCCTCGTCCAAGTTTAACAATTGATGTTTATTTACTACAAGCTGCCACTTTCTGGTGTGGTAAAGTCGAAAATTTAGAAAGACAATGCTTGTAAAGGGGAATATGCATTGCCCTTGTACATTTCTTAAATAAATCCCACACACTGAGGAATCATCCTTCCACTTACGCAACAAAGTACATAAACTCTGCGTAATGAATCAAAGACTCATTGATTCATCAGCCCATAGGACCTTGTTCCAGTCTTCAGTAATCCACTGGTGGTATTTCATGGCCATGGCAAGTCTTTTTCATTGCTGCAGAATGTCATTTTTTTAACCCATTACTTATTCTTTGGAAGAGGCGTTTTTATAAATGTATATTTTTCAATTGTTGCTAAACTTTTTTTTTTTTTTTTTTTTTTTTTAAACTCTAGCAGCTTACATTTTGTACCATTTCAGGTTATTCACTGGACTTGAATAGCTTAAATTTCAATAACTACTTGGAAAATGGGGGTGTTGACCGGTAGTATATTTATATGAAATTAGTTCTATGTATTACAGTACAGGATTTGGTTCTGGTCATGCTTCTAAATACACTGTTTTGTAATGCGCCAGTGGATGACTAGCTTTCAAAGTCTGAACAAAATCTTGCGTAACCTGACTGTATACTTGGGGGGTATATTTACTAAAGTGCAGGTATTTAGAAGTGAAGATGTTACCAATAGCAACCAATCATATTCTACTTACTATCTTCTAGAATGTGCTAGATAAATGTTAACTAGAATCTGATTGGTTGCTACGGCAACATCTCCACTTCTAAAAAACCGCACTTTAGTAAATATACCCCCTTGTGTCTTCTCGCATTGGCCTGACCGCTGAACAACTAGGTTTCTTGCTAGCTTGGACAAATGTGGAAGTATAAAAATAAGATTTAGATAACAGCTGAGGTGAATGGAATAAAGCCTGTAACTAGCTCTTTGGGCCCCCTGAATCAGTTTGTGAATTGACCCTACAATGCAGTGGTTTTGCATTTAGTGGGTTTAAACTACCAAGCTGAATAACAAAATGATCAAACAGCCAGTTTCAATTGTATTATTTTTATTATCTTCTATTTATAAAATGCCACAAGGGTAATGCAGTGCTGTACAAGGGAGGTAGAACACCAACAAATTACACGAGATCAGACCATTTCACAACAATTACACAAACTTTCCATACATATTGACTCTGTGCAGAGGGAACGCTGCTCACTGATGGGAAGTAGTGATTAGGGTGGAGGTGATTTAGCAGTCATTGTTGGAGTGAAGAGAGAATATGTGAGGAAATGAGGGTGGAAATATAGGGATGAGAAGTGATTGATGGCTTTGTACATGAGATACAGAAGTTTACATTTTATTCTGAATGGGACTGAGAGTCAGTGAAGTGACTGTCAGAGGGGGCATCAGAGTTAAATCGACGAAACGGGAAAATGAAAAGGGCCTGATCCTGGAAACATTGCTGAGGCGGGAAAGGCAGGTTTGGGAAAGGGACAGGATGTGTGAGGAGAAAAAGGACAGAGTTCAGGGTGACACACAGAGGAGAGGGAGATGTTTTTCACAGAGAAGGAGGGGGGAAGATTATGTTTGAAGAAAGAGGGTAAAGTGCCAGAGGAGAGGGGCAGGTGGGCAATTTGGGAGCAAGCACCAAATGAGAGCTGATGGAGTCAAGGGAGCAGGTGGAGGAAAAGAGGAGGGTCTTGGCCCCAGTCCTGAAAATGAAGAAGATTATGATGATGTGCAGTGCTGGTGAGGGAGGAAGGTAGAGATGGAAGTGAGACCTGAAGGAATTGAGAGGTGGCTTAAATTTTGATAGTAAAGTGAGTGGCAGTCTGAGGAAGGAAGGAGTTGAAGATAAAGGCAAATGAGGTGGCGAGGTTTGGAGTACTGGGAAGAGATGAGGCCTTATAGTAGTAGTGTTTAGCGAGTGAGAGAGCCTAGCTATAGGAGGAGAGAATGAATTTGAGGTGGAGAACGTTTGCACGATAGTGTGACTTTCTCCAGATGCATTAAGCAGAGCGAGAGCATATTTAGAGAAAGTCAGAGTGCTAAGCTTGTGGAGGTGACTGAATATTGATAAAGACAGCTGAAGAAGAGGAGAGTTCAATGGTGGCAGCCAGGTTATTGCTTCATCAGGGCAGAAGGGTGGTGAAACTGATTGGGTCAAGATCTCGCCTATTAATAGTGGTCTTGGGAGAGGAAGGGGAAATGCGTTTGGAGAGACAGTGAGTGGAATTGATTAACTTGGAGACTGTGCAGAGGTCAGAGAAAGGCATGTCAAGTGGCTGTTAGTGTTATGGGCGGAGGGGATTAATCACAGATGTGAGGTGAGAAGTTGTAGAGGTAGCAGGTTTGGAAGGATCATTAAACCGGGATGTTAAAGTTCCCTAGGATTACGTAGTGGAGGAGAAGTGAAAGGAATGACCTAAAAGGTGCATTGGATGGAAAACAGGAAAACAACACTGCCACTGTGATTGCCTTTAGGTTTGAATAATGGAGGAGAGACCCCATAGGATAGAGCAGCTAGAAAGGTAGTAAAGGACCTATTGAGGAGCGTGGGTAAAACGAGCTTGTGATGGAGTAACTATTTAATTCCATTTATGACACTGCATGCATCACTACTACTTATGTACAATATATAGAAAAATATATATTTTTTTTCTCCATCTACTAGGGCACACTGGAGGCTTCAGACAGTTGGGTATAGACATGTGCTAAGTGGAAGCTGGCACTTTAAATTTTTAAGTGTGACTAGCTGCTCCACCTCTATACCCCCCTACAAGCCAAGTCTTAGTTTGTGCCCGAGGGGAGCTGGATGTGTATGTCACATTCTACTAAGGGTTTTTTAATATAGTAGGATTACGTTTTAGAATTTCTACATGAGAACAGACAGGCAGCAGCTGCACTGCCTGTCTGTACCAATGGAGCTGCCGGGGGGGCGCTCGCAACTGCATGCAGTTCACCTGGGGTCCCTGACTACTGAGACATCGGTCTCCAGTTAGGACTGCATGCCACTGCGTGCAGCGCGCATGGCGGTCCTTCACTAGTCAGCCGCCGCTGACAGCGGAGCAGCGACTGTAAGTAGACCCAGGCTCCTTGTCTAGCGGGGTAGCCAGGTTAAGCTACAAAAGGCGGCATATACAGCAGCAAGGCTGCTCCGTGTCGCGCTGCAGCCTTACAAGTGCGCTATATATACAGAATAAGTGCCATAGTGGGGGGCGGAGCCTAGCTCCGGAGTCCTACTTCCTCCCAATGGCCATCAGCGCTTCCTTTGAGGGTGCTGGCGGCCATTACATGGAGGGGAAAGTCTGCTACACGCTGCTACATGAAACTGAAAGCCTAACAGGGACTGTAAGTAGACAGTGGGGTTTAGGCTCGTTAGGAGAGCAAAAACCACTTAGTGGTTGTTTCCTTCTATGCCTAGCACTGCTATTAGGGCAGATGTGGCTCTGTCCTGCCTCTCTGTATTTCACTTTCTTCTTTTGACCTTTTTTCATTACACATGACTGTGTGGGGTCTGTATATATCATGACTGAAAGGGGCACTAAGGCGTCCCAAAAAAGTTATTTACCTGCAAAAAAATGTGCAGAAAAAATGTACAAGGGCAGTCCTCTAACTCCCTAATGTGTGACAATCCTGAATAACAATCTTCAGGGACGTCAGAGCCGCCGTCTTGAGCGGCACAGGTTACAATGTGCTCCAGTGGCGCAGTCATTCAGCAGGCAGCATGGATGGTGTGGTAGTTGGCGTTGCTGCCCCGCTGCGCTGGAGACGTTTGGTTCCAGCCGAGGCCCTGGCTGTGTGGAGTTTGTATGTTCTCCCCATGCTTTAAATGTGGTACTTATAAGACTGTATCTGTTGAGCAATGCTGAGGTTGTGAGCTCACTCACCTGGAGAAAATTTAAATTTTATGTCCTATCTCTCTGCTGAGCTGGAGGCTTCTCGGAAAGAAAGAGGGGTCTCCAGGTCAGCGGCTCTAGAAAAACCAGCATGGGTAAAAGGTCCTTAGCTGAATCCAGGGATGGGATCTCAAAAGCGTGACTATTTCCCGTACACAACTGGATCCTCTCCACAGGTCTCAGAGACTGTGGCCCTCAGTCCTTCATTCGGAGGAGGAGAATATGCCAGTTTTCATAGCGCGAATATGCTCCAAATTAGTCTAGGGAAATCCAGTAGAAGCCTGTCCAGATAGAGGCTTTTCTGCAATTATTGTATTTACACTACTTTCTTTCTAAAGAAACAAAGACAAGCTTTTGAATATTCTCTTCTGATGTCGGCTTGGAAATGGCTGTCCCGGCGCTTATTATACTTTTATCCTTTACCTACAGATAGTAGAAAATCTGGTGAGGATCTCATGTGGCTCGCCTAATAAGGCGAGTACACCTGGGACAGCATGCCACTTTGTTAGTTTACCCCCCCCCACGGTAGACTGTCTCTAGAAAGACTACGCTACCGGTACCTGGGGCCTCGCCTTTGAAAGAGAATACTCTCATGTCCGTTTATATGCAGGTATCTGTCCTGCGATTATAAGTTGCTGGAAGCTTATTCTGTTAACAATATAGGTGAAGCTGCGACTTATCCTGGAGAAATTGGCTGACGGGATGAGAAATCGAATTCCAAAGATGTTTGCAATATTTTCAGCACTGGTGTTTTTGGTGCGTAGGGTGCTGTGGCTTAAACAATGACAGAAGAACGCTGTGAAAACACTTTTATTCACGGGAAGTGTATTTTTTGGGAACTAGATAAATGGTTTTCTCAAGCTACAGTACTGGGGTAAATAAATTTTTCTTCTGTCTGCGGCTCCTCCCTCTAGAAGATCTTACTCGAGACCTTCATTTCGGTCCTTTTGTGCTTGGGGACGTTCACATGGTCTCTTCTGAGGAGGACCATCAACTTCCCGTGGTTCCAGAGGACATGACAAAGCCGCAATAACATCTGCTCAACCCGGAAGTTAAGTCCACTACCAAGCCTCGTGCATGACGCGCTTCCCTCTCACCGGGGAGACGCCAGAGTGGGAGCGTGGCTTTGGAACTTCAGAGAACTATGGACATCACTCGAGGATACAAGCTCTTTTTTAAGCTTCAACCTCCACCTAGGTTTCCAACGACAGGTGTGTCGTTTTACATGAGGCAAGAGACAGGCTTCTATCCAAGAGAGTGGTGGTCCATGTTCTCAGAAATCAGCCCGGAAAGGGTTTTTACTCCAGTCTTTGTGGTTCCGAAGCCGGATGGCTCGGTCAGACCTATTCTGAACTTGATGAATCTCAATCCATGCCTAAAAATGTTCAAGTACAGTAAGGCGTTCCTTCAGTAGGTGTTTGCGGGCCTAGAGGAAGGCGGATTTATGATATCTCTGGATATCATTGAGGCCTACCTTCCTGGGGAAGATGGTTGCGGCATTCGCGGCCATTCCCTACGGAATGGCGTTTCAGCTAGACCTCTCAAAATGCACAGGATCCCATCTTTTCCTTCACCAATGGGTAAGATGAATTCCCAGAACTCCTGATATCCTTTCTCTGGTTTTTGTACTCTATACACCTAAATGGAGGGAAAGAGATTCGGAGTGTGGGATTGGAAATTTCTCACCACAGACTGGAGTATGAGAGGCTGGGGGGGCTGTCATGCAGGAGCTCTACTTCCAAGGCTGCTGAACATCACAGGAAGCGAGTCTGCCGATGAACATATTGCAATTAAAGACAGTGTTCTACGCTATTCAGACAGCAGATCACCTGTTGCGGGGCTGAGTAGTCTGGGTCTTATCGGACAACGCTACGACAGTGGCATACATGAACAAACCAGTCGGCCGGCTATGAAAGAAGTAAGCCGGATTCTAATCTGGGTAGAAAAGTTTGATCAGCATGACATGCGTCCAGGTGAATTTGTACTACATCCTCCGTTTTTTTTTTTTTTTCTTTTCACCAGCTTGTCCAATGGTGGGGTCTTCCGCAGGTCGACCTCATGGCATCCAGGCATAATCAACTGCCTCTTACCACTATCGGACGAGAGTCCCAGTGGCAGTGGTCACTTGGTCAGCGCCGTAGCAGTTCCAATTTGTCTATCTTTTCCCTCCGTTCCATCTTCTCCCGCGATTGTATACATCAAAAGGGAGAAGGCCAAGGTTTTATTGGTGGGTCCGTATTGGCTTTGCAGAGCTTGGTATTCCATCATTCAACTTCTGCGGATCAATTTCTTATTTCAGGGTTCTTTAGTCTATTCAGGCTTAAAGCTGCTAGGTTTGGCGGCATGGCTGTTTGAAAGGGCCGCCTTCTGGCCGGCATACTTTTTTTTTTTTTTTGTTTTGTTTTTTGTTTTTATAGATTTACCCTTGTGGCCTCGACAGCACAGTATGGCCGATCTGTTTTGCACGGTTCTCTGAACTCTCCCGCCCATGATGGGAGCTCTGGGACGTCTCCAGTGTCCCCTAGTGGATGAAGGAGAAAACAGGATTTTGGTACTTACCGATAAATCCCTTTCTTTGATTCCATAGGGGACACTGGACGCCCACCCTGCGCTGTTCCTTCCTGCCAGGGTTGTGTCATTTTATGTTATGACTGTTAGAGAACTGTTTGACATCTCTCCTCTTATTGTTACTGTTATTTCAACATTCTAAAATGTTCTGTGCACTTGCTTCGCCGCCGCCTCATCAGTTTTGTCTTTTTTTTTCAGCTCCCCTCAAACTGTGCGTTTCCTAAGACTGGGCTTGTAGGGGGGTATAGAGGGGGAGGAGCTAGTCACACTTAAAAATTTATAGTGCCAGCTCCCACTTGGCACACGTCTATACCCCATTGTCTGAAGCCTCCAGTGTCCCCTATGGAATCAGAGAAAGGGCTTTATCTGTAACTACCAAAATCCTGACTTTGATGACGGTAGAGAACATGTAATAAAAAAATAAGAGAAAAGGCATCCGATAGTGCAAATATGTTTGAAATAAATGTTTTATTCTTGATCAATCGGTAAAGATAAAAATATAGATAGTAATATAAAATCACATCAAAATACTAGGCTAATCAGCTGAGAAGCCAATAATATTCTTTAAAACAAATATTCATACAATTATCTAAGAAGCCATTAAATGAATCCTGGTAGGCTGTGATAACACAACATTCATTTGGAAAAGTAAATGAATAAAAGGTGTCCGTTTATAATGGACCCATACCAGAGTTCCGTGGAAAATAGGCGTTGTGTTGCAAACGGGGGGTTCTGGAATTACCCCTGTGTGACTAACAGTTTGTGTTGACTCTGGATCGGGTTTCTTCCAACAGCATGCAGCAGTCCTATATAGTTTCTTGCAAGTTCGCACGTGTTTGCCCTTAATAAATTTGTGAGTGGGGAATACTCGCATGAGACTGCAATTTCGCCCAAGCACAATTCTTAGTAAATTTACCCCTAGGAGGCTGGATGATCGTGTTACAGGACATTCAACTGTAATATTTGTGTATGTATTTTACAAAATTTAAAGTGCCAGCTCCCACTTAGCACACGTCTATACCCCACTGTCTGAAGCCTCCAGTGTCCCCTATGGAATCAGAGAAAGGGATTTATTGGTAAGTACCAAAATCCTGTTATTTAGCCTACTGTTATGCGAAATTTATTTTTTTTTGTATTTTTATATATATTTTTTTTTTCATTTTCTCCATCTTAGGAAAATGTAACTATTCCAGCAAGTAGTACAGTGACCACTAATGGCAGTACATGTGGGGGCAGCGGAATATCTCCATTGCTCAAAGTAAATTTTGGAAACTATACATGGAGTCTGAGCTTTACCAGAAATGACACCTTATACAGTGGTGATGTGATCACATTCACGTACAATACTAATGACACCAATCTGTTTCCTGATGCTCTAAGAAAAGGTATGATTTTATTTCCACTTTTTGTGTATGTATATGTATATAATAAATAAATATATATATATATATATTAGGGATGTGCAGGCTCGGATAGGTTCGAGTTTGCACGTGGAGTTCGGATTTTTCCCTCCAAAAAAACGGAACTCAGAACGAGGCAAAACTTCATCTTACATGGACGAACATCATCATTCCTGGTCTTTTGTCCAGGAATGATGATGTTCGTCCATGTAAGATGACGTTTTGCCTCGTTCTGAGTTCCGTTTTTTTGGAGGGAAAAATCCGAACTCCACGTGCAAACTCGAACCTATCCGAGCCTGCACATCCCTAATATATATATATATATAATCTATCTATATGTCATTTTTACATAAATAAAAATCCAGTTCGATGGCACTGTTTAATAGCAGTCACAGCACAGGTATAAGTATAAATCACCAACGTTTCCGAACCCTTTATTGCCCCATCATCAAGGTCAAAAGACAAACTCACACATAACACTTCTACTCGCATCTCACCACGTGCTGTGATGACGTCATCACACCGGCGCACACTAGTCGGAGGGCATGGGTGTTGTCGTATGTTTCAATGGGAGTGCTGCTCGAGTGGAACATACAGACATCTAGAAATGTAGTCCAGTTCCTGATTGAAAAACTTCTGTGACTGCGGTGATGCGTCTTTGCACATTTTTCCTCAATCGCCATGGAGTTGCTCAGGAAAATGGGCAAGTTTCTGTTTACCATAATGTACACTACTGTTTTGGCTGAAACTGTAATATGGAACATTGGAAGCCATTGTATCAACAGAATCCTAAATGTCCTGAGGCATCTTCTCCTTTTTGGGATTGTGCAATATTGCTATTCGATCCTGTTGTCACTTTTTTTGTGTGTGTTCCATTTTATAATTTCTGTAAAAACACCAAGAGACCTGTTACATTTTGAGTAAAAACATTGATTCCACTTTTAGATCTAAAGAACTATCTGATTTATAACTTGCAGCCATGATTTCTGTGATGATTATACTGTAGGTACTTGTGTGCTTTATGATTTTTCAATTTATTTATTTTTATTCAATTGTGTTTATAAATTCCTTCTCCTATCTGGGAACACTGCAGACACTAGGGGCCTGATTCAGAGCCGGACGCTATTTGCGCTCGCTCGTCCAGAAAATAGGGGTGGCTATTCAAATGAACCGTTCGCTGTTTGCGGTCTGTTCACGCCTCTAGGTCTAAACGAGCGTACAAAACTTGCGGTCGTTTTTTTTGGAAACTACGCCCCCTGGCCGCTCGCATCCTACGTCATGTCCGCTATTTATTAGATTAATCGAGTACATCGAACAGGGTATGAACTGCTCGCTATTCTTGTGGTTGGTTTTTGCTACCACAATTTTGCGAGCAGTTCTGGCTTAAAAAACACCCAGTGACATGGTCAATGACACTGCTGTTTTAAAATATGCACACCCATAAAACGCCTGTTTTGACCTTTAAGCACGCCTGCGATCGGATCTCCACTCCCTGTTTTCAAGTACCTTCCCCTGTTACCACCCACATACGCCTCATTCTGTCACTCAAATTATCAGGCATTTGCTATTTTGCGAGCACATGAATTTCGGCCGCACTGACTGGTTCGCGCATGCGTATAACGATCCGTACGCATGCGCAGTTGGGCAAACATCGCTCGGAGCGAATGAGCTGCCACCATTGTTTTGTATTACTATTAACTGTTTTTCTTGTGTGCTCATTTATGTACTGTGTAAGGCGCTGCGGAACCTTTGTGGCGCCATATAAATAAAGGATGATAATAATAATAATAATAATAACTTACGAGTGGCTCTGAATCAGGTCCTAGGTTCAGAGGGGAGGCTGAGGAGAAGGCACTAAATAGTTAATCTATTGGAGCTTAAACTCCCCCCTTCTCCCTCCTCCTCTAAGCCCTCCCTCCAGCAACTTTTTTTTTTTTTTTTTTTTAAGTGTCCTGATGAGTGGTACAAAGATTTTTTGACTAAGCATGTTTGTTCACTAGGTTGCCTGAATTTCCAATTCGGGATCAGGCTTTTAGAGGAGTGGGCTTTACGTGAGCTCTTACAGATGGGAACCTACACTTTTATGACCTGCTCTCAGTACCTTTTTAATACAATGTTTGGAAATTGTGTGTGGACCAACCACCCCCTTGGAAGTAGATATATATTTGTGTCTCCTCCCTCCTGGAATGTCTGTCCCAGCTTTGGACAGTCAGGGGCAGATGATTATTTCTACTGTCAGGCCTCCTCACTCGCAGCAGCTAGTGACATCTGCTTTTAGAGCCCAGTCTAGAAAGCCTAAGCTGGCCTGCTCTTACCTGGCGTAGTTGTAGTCTGGTGGACGCTCTGTATTCTCCACGTCAGACACTGCAGTGTTTCCAGTTCACTGTGCTGCTGTCTGGCAGGGCAGGCTTAGTGTGAGGTAGACAGGGATAGCCATCGATGGGTTACTCATCGATGGTCACAATCATTGGTACCTTTTTGTAGTTTACTTCGATGATATGAAACCATTGACTGGGAACCATTGGTTTCGCCCACAGATGGGCATCCCTGCTCTGACTCGCCAGGCAGCGGTCCAATCAGAGGTGGGGCTTTGAAGGTTGCATCAGGGAAATGCTAGGCTCTGTGTTTCGGGCACCAGGGAGAAAGCAAAAAAAATATTGCGGGGCTCTGTGCATTGATGGCGGAGAACCAATGGATCCCTAGTGGATGGTGGGATCTGGTTTTTCCCGGTGTGTTGCACTAGTATGCTGTGAGGTACTGTCTGTTGGCAAACTCTTGGTATTGATTAAACTGTGTCTGCTGACCCTTGCTGGGAGGATAAGGGGTAATTAGTGAGGAAATAGGGAGTGGGAGAGATGTGAGACAGAGGAGGAGGGTAGACAGATGAGGGGAGAGAAAGACCGGGGAGAGAGATGGGGAAGGTGGGGGAAAAGAAGGAATAAAACACACAACTTGCAACGTCAGGCACAAAGTCTAGCAACCCAGCGAATGCCTAGTCCAAAATACTAATGTGTATGTGTGTGTATATAGCTATATCATATTTGTGTATATTAATTTATTTGTAAGAACCTAATTTGAATAAAAAAGCACTTTGGTAGACCTTGTGATGGCTACCTCTTAGTATGTCACTTATGTGCATTCAGGAGAAATAATGTTAGTTCTCCTGAATGCTATGTCATTAATTCAAAGGGGGCCATCCAATTAGCTGCGAGGGGTGCGAATCGGATGCGTTTTGCTGTTGCCACGGTGTTCAAACGCCGCCAATGGCACCGTATCTCACACCCCTTGCTGCCCTCTTTTAGGCTGAATTCACGCAATTTTGGACGCAGCCCTCTCACACAGGTTGAGACCAAGAAGGCCCTGGTGTCTTTGCCTTTTGTTGGGAAGGTACTGCTTGGACCAGAGCTGGATGACAGTGTCTTCTCTGGCGACCTCTAAATCTCCAGGGATTGCTATCTACGACTACCCCCAAGTATAGGTAGTCGTCAGCTCGATCCTTTTCGCCCACAGGGTAGGGCAAAGGGACAGTCTTTCTCTAGACGGGATAATTCCCACAGGAAATCCTGCTTCCAAGCCGGACGATAAGCCTACTGCCTGATGGAGTGGGCCTCCCCCAAGAAGGTCTCAGGGTAGGAGGCCGACTTCTACAGTTTTCTCATGCTTGGCATCAGATGTCTACGGATGCCTGGGCTCAAGAGGTGGTCTCTCATGGTTACGCCATCACATTCCTGAGGCATTCCCCTCATAGGTTTGTTGGTACAACCCTTTCGGTAGCCCCGGTCAGATCTTCGGCCTTCCGGGAGGCTATTGGGGCCCTCCTGAGGTCAGGAGTCATAATCCCCGTTCCTGTGCCGCAACAGGGAAGGGGGGTTGTTTTTCAACTTTTTTTTATTTTTTATTCCGAAACCAAATGGGTTACATCGGCCTATCCTGATTCTGAAGTCTCTCAACAGATTCATCCATGTGTCCAAATTCCATATGGAAACCATATGGTCAATTATGCTGACAATGGAGCCTGGAGATTTAATGGTCTCCCTGGACATACAGGATGCTTATCTGCATGTTCCTATTGCACAATCTCACCGATTATTTTTCTGAGAATGGCTGTAGATCAGCAACATTACCAATTTCAAGCTCTACCTTTTGGGTTGGCCACAAGCCCCTCTGGTATTTACCAAAATAATGGCAGTCATGACTGCTCATCTCAGACGACATGGAGTCAGGATACTGCCATATTTGGACGACCTCCTGATATTGGCACAATCGCAGGAGATGTTACAATGTCATCTCCAGATGACCATTGTCTGCCTACAGGAGCACGGCTGGATAATCAATTGGAAAAAGTCTTGTCTTTCTCCAACTCAGCAAATGGTGCACTTAGGGGTGCTGCTGGACTCTCTGGGACAGAGGATTCTTCTGCCAGAGGACAAGATTGCAGCACTTCAGTCTTGTGTGCAGAGTCTACTTTGCAAGCAGGAATTATCCATTCACTTGGCAATGCAGGTGCTGGGCTCCATGGTGTCCACATTCAACATTGTGGCTTATGCCCAGTTCCAATCCAGGTCCCTGCAGAAATGGATTTTCTCAATGGGATGGTCAGCTCTCCCTCGCTTGGTGGCTGGAGACGACTCATTTAGACAAGGGTCGCCTGTTATGGGTCCCAGATTGGGTACTACTCGCCACGGATGCAAGTCTGCAAGGATGGGGAGGTCATCACACCTTTCAGGGAAAGTGGACGGATCAGGAAAGTTGCCTACAGATTGTTTTGGAGCTTCGTGCACTGCACAGCGCACTCAGCCTGGCACAGGACCCACTTCAGGGCAACCCTGTCCAGATTCATTCCGACAAACCGACTGCGGTGGCCTATATCAATCATCAAGTAGGCACACAGTCCGGCAGCCATGAGGGAAATGACGAACATTCTGCAGTGGGCAGAATGCCATCTTCCAGCGATCTCTGCAATATTCATCCCTTGAGTCCTCAACTGGGAAGCTGACTTCCTAAGTCGTCAGGACATACACACCGGAGAATGGGCTCTTCATCCAAACATATCTCAACATCTAGTGGACAAGTGGGAACTACTAGATGTAGACCTCATGGCATCACATCACAACCACTAGGTCCCCAGGTATGGGTCCAGAACAAGGGACCCCTCAGCCGCCTTCGTGGATGCTCTGTCGGTGAAATGGGACTTCAGGTTGGCATACCGGTTTCCTCCAATGTCCCTCCTCCCAAGGGTCGTCAAAAAGTTCAAGCAGGAGGGCGGCAGGATAATACTAATAGCTCCTGCCTGACCCAGGAGACATTGGTTCAGCGCTCTGACATTACTATTCATAGACAGTCCACTTCCATTGCCTTTACGACCGGATTTACTAGTGCAGGGTCCCTGCCTATCTCCGGATTTACCTCTGCAACCTCAATTTGTCCCTCCGGTGGCACAGTGGGATTTATCTTTTGGTTCTCAGGGCACTGCAAGCTTCTCCTTTTGAGCCCTTGGATAAAGTGGACCTAAGATGGATGACAGCGAAGACACTTTTTTTTTTTTTTTTTTTTTTCCTCGCTATTTCCTCAGCTCGCAGAGTTTCTGATCTGGCAGCACTGTCATGTTGCTCCCCATATTTGATTTTTCATCAAAATAGAGCTGTTCTCCGTACTAGAGTGGGTTACTTTCCAAAGGTGGTATACAGTTTTCATATTAATGAAGAAATTGTTGCCCTCACCATAGTCTTCAGACCTTTCTAAGGGTGAAGCTTCCCTGGATGTGGTTCGTGCTCTACATATCTACGTGGATCGTACCAGCTCCATCAGGAAATCGGATGCGCTCTTTGTGTTTTATATGGGTTTCACAAAATTAGGCTGGCCGGCTAACAAACGGACACTGGCTTGCGTATGACTATTTCTCAGGTATATACACAGGCTGATCTTCCTTTCCTGAACAAGGTGACGGCACATTCTACTTGGCCTGTCAAACCGGTGTGGGCGGTTAGACATGGCACCTCGGCTGAACAGCTGTGAAAGGCAGCCACTTGGTCTTCCGTCCATACCTTTTATCAAATTCTATGCATTTGATACTTTTGCCTGCCAAGATGCTTCCTTTTGGGTGGCGGATTCTCATCTTCCCTTAAGGGATATGCTTTAGGACGTGCCCAAGGTAGATCCTGTGGACCCTATGGACCCTGAAGAAATTTTAGAATTTTTATGGTAGAACATACCTCAGGTAACTCCTTTTCTTCGAGGTCCACAGGGCGCCCACCCTGACGCACCTGGCCTCAGTTGGGATCTGTTCTTTGCTTTTTTTGTATCACTGATTCCCTCTTCCTATATTGAGTGTTTTCTTGGGTACAATGTACTTCCTCCTTCACTTTCTGTCTCTTGCCGTTATGCTTGTTTACAAACTGTCTGTGGCTGGGGGCGGGGTATATAGGGAGGAGGACCTGTGCATGCTGTGAGCTTCAAAGCTGTAAGCTGTTTGGTGCAATGGATCACTTCAATTACATACCCCAAGTTAGATCCTGTGGACCCTATGGACCTCGAAGAAAAAGCTTTACTGAGGTATGTTATACCATAACTCTAATTTTTGGAATATTTGCATACCATTATCAAATATCTTGGGAATAGGACCCAAATCTACACACAATGCATTTGTTTCATATACACCTTATACACACAGCCTGCAGGTAATTTTATACAATATTTTTATAATTTTGTGGCTTATACAAAATTTTTGTATAAATACATTTGTTTCATATACACAAAGCCAGAAGGTAATTTTATACAATATTTTTATAATTTTGTGGCTTATACAAAATTTTTGTATAAATACATTTGTTTCATATACACAAAGCCAGAAGGTAATTTTATACAATATTTTTTTTAAAATAATTTTGTACCTTTAAATAAAGTTTGTGCACTTTGATTTTTCATAAAGCAAAGGTGTCACTATCTCAGTCATGGTAAAAAAAAAAATTTATTTCGGAATATCTGGATATGGGAGAGTCAACCTGTAATAAAAAAAAAAAAAAAAAAAATATATATATATATATATTTCAGTACCTGTTGATTTATTCTTCCCACTCTTTTTTGCATGTTCTGCTAACATTTGATGACTAATGAAAGGAACAATCTATTTTCTTCTATTGTTAACTTATATATCAACAATGATGCCATTGACACTCCTATTCCTTATTTTTATTTTGTTTCCTAGGGATTCTGAATTCAACCACTTCTTCATATCATGACCCAATACCATTGAATGCAACCTTTAAATGTTTACATCCCGAAGTTGTGGTTACTGGAAATGTCACACAGTTATACTGGGATGTAACACTGCTAGCATATGCTGAGAATGTTACACAGCATATAGGTAAGTCATTTAAGCCTGATTACCATGCCAGGATTTGTGTAGGTATTATAGCAATTCTCAGTTCTAAAGTGTATTAAAGTGATTTTACTCAGCAGGCTTCATCGTAAGACCATATTTAATACTTGCACAACATTGTCTTAAAAGCATATCAATGTTTCAGATCTATGTCAAGACTAAGATCACGTAACATCCAGAGAGAAGACACCCTGTTTTTAGATAGATTGTAAATCAATGGAGCTATAGTATAGAAGGGGCTCTAGCTTATGTAAGATGTAAAGTAGGGCTCTGCACATATAGCGGGTTGGGTTCTGGACCCCTGCCGAAAAGCAAGTCTGACAAAATAAACTGAACACTGTGGTGTTTTTCAATTGGAAATGCAGCCTGCTTACACTACTAAAATGTACACAGGACCACCCTTTCTTAACTTTTAAAAGTGTATATTTCTTGTAAGGATGTTATTGTAAAAAGGGTTTCCTCTAATGTACATGGCACACATGGAAAAGCACCATATTGCTGAAAAGCAGACAATCTATGCTTTCCTGTGCATATAACCATACACACTTAGTGCTATGACTGCTTTAATAACCCCTTAATTACACATTTTAATAAGTAACCAGCTTACCACTGTACTTTATTAACCACAAGCATACAATCTATAGGACCTAATGGAAACACTGTTTTTATGTAAGTGCGCGGTTTCTTTAAATGGACATTACAGATGTGTCCCCATATACCTAGCGTCTATACACCATACGGTGTGACTGAGACGCTCTGAGAGGTGTATCGTTTTTCCTTAATTTTCTGTCCTTGCATCCGACACCATAAAACACCACTGAAAGTGTACTAGCGAATCTTAAGCACAAGGTCGCAGATGACTAGCAACTGAGCTTGGCATGAGAAAAGCCACGGCTGCTGCATCGTAGCACTACATATACTGACTCAGACTCCTTCGCACAGATTTATAAATGTCACACACAAAACTGATCAGTGAAATGTAGTTTTGTCACATCCAGTTGTGTTTTTTTGTGAAATAGACGCACATTATAGGGTCAATCCAATCGGATGCGAGTTTGTTCCTTGAAGCGCTCACACTTTGCATGAATGCTGGCTTCCGGGTATCTCTCAATCCAATTAGAAATGACTAGTCGCAGGCAGGGTGTGCGAGTTTTCTATAGCATGTGACTTGGGAAAAGGGCATAAAAAAGTGGGGAAACTACCCTGGACCCCCAAAAAGTGACAACTTTGTTAGCAGAATCATATAGAAGGCTGTTATAGAGCATAAGGAAAGTACTAGAGATTTGTAAATGGTGGTAATTGACTGATTTGTGCATATTGTTTTGTTTAATCTTAAATGAATTAAATTAAAAATGGTGAGAAAAGTAGAAAAAAAGTGTTTTTGTGTTTTTCATTGAAGAAAAAACAACTTTTGGGTACCTAAATGAACCAATTTGAAAACGAATATTTCTTTTTTTTTTTTAAACACCCAAATATGAAATGTAATGGGCCAATTAAGCTAATTGAAAACTTCTAAATGCCTAATTAGTCATTAGGGGTGCTGTTGTTAAAGGGTACTACTCTGTGTCCCGACATTTTTACGTTTTTAAATACAGATTTTCCCTACCATCTCACACCCTCCGTGCACAAAAAAACTGGATTTTCCTCTGGGGGGGAAAAAGAATGGAGTTTGGAATTGGATGCTCGCAAAAGCCAAATCGCACATAAGTGGTTCTGACTCCTCTGAGTGAGAGAGATGCTCAATGTGACCTGGTGCCCTGAGAGGGGCTATTTGGCAACTGAAGCCACACTGTATGAGGGCACATCTGTGTTTTTATTTTAACTTTCATTTGTAAAAATGAAATAAAACCTCTGTATTACTTTGCCCTCCAAAAGTATTTTATATGCGTGTATGACCAAATATCTGGCTGCTGTTTTTCAGATGTCCATTGCAGTGCTGATAATCCTACTACCCAACCTCCAACCAGCCATCTAGTAACTACACCCAACACGACATCAACTACCCCGACACCTACCACTAAACCTGTGGACAAGCCAGCAATTGGCAACTATTCAGTCTCAAATGGTTCAGGAACATGTCTGCTGGCCTCCTTGGGTCTGCAGCTCAATGTCTCTTTACAAGAATCAAAGGTAAGAAAATAAGTCTTGTGGTTGGAGAAATATGCTGTAACTCATACTGATGACTGATTAAAGATCCGAAACATTGATGTAAAGCAGGACTTGTCAAGTGATTATTTTCTTAAGACTGGAGGGTGCCTTACAATACTGGGGGATCTAGATATAGTTGTGTGTGTGTGTGTGTGTGTGTGTGTGTGTGTGTGTGTTTGAGTGTAAATTTCTTCTTTTTCTTTCCCTCTAGAATATATGGACTTTGATCGACATTAACCCCAACACCACTATTGGTTCTGGAAGCTGTGGTAATGACACTGCCATTCTTAGGCTCAATGACAGCAATCGTGCAGTTGTAGAACTTTATTTCTCCATTGTAAGTATTTAGACTGCTTGATTGTTGCCTGTGAAGAGGGATCAGTATAATGTTACCATCCTGGCTAAATGATGTACCTTTCCGCTTTGCTATTATCAAGTTAACTCTTAAATCTGACTCATTCTTAAAACTTTTTAGTACAGGGTAACTCTGTAACAACTTTTATGAAATGTAGCATAAAGACTACACATAAACCGCAAAACATGTTATGGCACCAGAACGTCTACAGTCTCTGTACAGTAATCTTATTTAATAAATTAGGGTTTTTGTATTGGAATGTTTATCGAATTCCTGACCTAGTCGCCATCTATAAGTTATCCTCTTAATATATGTTTACCTCATCAAGCCTTGTGTAAGATTATAAAACAGTTTTAATTGACTCACATTAGTCAGAAACCGCGAGAGCTACTTCCACAGCTGTACTGATGCCAATGCACACTGCGATTACTCTAGCATTTATAAAGCCAATAAAAACACAGATCATGTTCATATATTGCCGTCTGTCGGATGGAGCTTGTGATATCTGGCCGTGTGTGTGTGTATAGCCAACGTTGATATTTTATAATGCTTGTTGCTGATGTACAACAAGGTGAAATGACAACGCACTGCATATTCAGTACACTTGCTGTTATATTACTGACCCTCTTTATGTACCTGTATCTGTCAGTCTGTCAATCAGTAGGCTGCACAGTTTTAGAAGACATACCTGCACATGAGCGCTGCCTCTACACTGATTGATGTAAGATAGTGAAGCACCACATGGGCCACATTTTTGCACATCTTTATTATATATACAAAATACTGCATGCCTAGGTAAATCAATATGCTTCATTTCTGGTTTAATCACAAAGAACACTCTATATGTGGGGAGAGCAAAAAAATAAACTTAGCATGCAAAATGGTGGAGAGTAAATGCTGTTCTAATGGCTATCCCATTGCCATGCCCAGCGTTATGGTCTTATTACTATCGCATGCATTTTATGTTACGCTCACGATGCTTGTGCTTACTATAGTCCAGGGGTATTCAACATAAGGCCCGCCAGCTGCTGTGGAACTACACATCCCAGCAAGCCCTGCCACAGGTTTAGCATGCCCAGATACCAAAACTGTAGCAAGTCATCCTGAGATGTGAAATTTCACAGCAGCTGAACAGCTTTATGTTGGATACCACTGCTACAGTCCATGCCAAACATATTGCTTGTTTGTAGCCTCAGTCAAAGTTGTAAGTTTTTTTGTTGCTACAGTATTGGTATAAAGTCACAAATTATGCATAACTGTACATGGTGGGAGGCATGGCATGGTCACTTGTATTGGAACGCTGTCTTTTGCCTCTCTTACACACCTGTACAGCTATGTGTGACTGAGTCATACATAGCAGTACATTTAATGCCAACGCCAGTAGTCAGTGTAGTCTTCCATTCTACTTTTTGATGCAAATAAGTGCATTTGGAGAGAGTCTCTGGTGGAATGATTGGTGCAGCTAAGCCACAAAGTGACTGGCGCACCAAGCAGGGCTGTTTGGCACGACTTGAGCAAAGGTGCATGTGGACACATCTATGCCTAGTATAGCTTCCCTGCCCACCAGTTTCATATGCTATTTCTGCCCATCATTATAGCGTTACTAATGCATTGTACAGCCAAAGCCCATCATAAATGCTTTCTTTTCTCCACACAAATAGTATAAGACCGCTTTCTAATATGAAGAGCTAATGGAGAAAGAATACGGTGATTTCCATCCAATGATGTCGCTGGTGCCTTCAACCAATGAAGCCACCATGATTTAATGTAGAGAAGCTTACTGTTTCCTAAGTCAATCAGAGATGCTGTTTGTTTGTGCAAGTCACTAGCAATGGAGTAGGAAGACAAAGCTCTTTTAGCAGCTACCTGTTAAAACTGCCTACCCTGTCTCTTCCCCACCCGTGGGCTGCAGTGTCCCATGGGTGGGAAAAGTTGTGTTGACTGATCTCCACCAGCTGCATTGATATCGTGAGGGGTGAGCTTGGAGGAAGCCCAGCACCTTTGTAAGTGCTGGGCATGTCCCCGAGTGCGACAAATGATACGCCCCCTCCCTGGTCAGCCATGCTCCCTTTACAGGAACCCTCACCATCAGCGCCCTGCCCTCCCTGCTGTCTAGCAGGAACACTATATGGTATACTTTTTACTTTGGTAATACATGAGCAAATAGCTTTATTTGCTTATTAAATTTCTGTTAAAATGTGTGTGCTGCCACTGAACTCCCTAACTGTATTTAATATTTTTTTCTTCTAAATATAGAAAAAAAAGAGTTTCTACCTTCAAGAAATTAATGTGACCCTAACAACTGTATCAGGCAAGTAACCATGTCACGTTCGCTGTTTTTTAAAAATAATAATAATAAAAAAAAAATATAGGTCTGTCTCTCTCTCTCTGTCTCTCTCTCTCTCTGTCTCTCTCTCTCTCTGTCTCTCTCTCTCTCTGTGTCTCTCTCTCTCTCTGTCTCGGTCTCTCTCTGTCTCGGTCTCTCTCTGTCTCGGTCTCTCTCTGTCTCGGTCTCTCTCTGTCTCGGTCTCTCTCTGTCTCGGTCTCTCTCGGTCTCGGTCTGTCTCGGTCTCGGTCTGTCTCGGTCTCTCTCTGTCTCGGTCTCTCTCTGTCTCGGTCTCTCTCTGTCTCGGTCTCTCTCTGTCTCGGTCTCTCTCTGTCTCGGTCTCTCTCTGTCTCGGTCTCTCTCTGTCTCGGTCTCTCTCTGTCTCGGTCTCTCTCTGTCTCGGTCTCTCTCTGTCTCGGTCTCTCTCTGTCTCGGTCTCTCTCTGTCTCGGTCTCTCTCTGTCTCGGTCTCTCTCTGTCTCGGTCTCTCTCTGTCTCGGTCTCTCTCTGTCTCGGTCTCTCTCTCTCTCGGTCTCTCTCTCTCTCGGTCTCTCTCTCTCTCGGTCTCTCTCTCTCTCGGTCTCTCTCGGTCTCTCGGTCTCTCTCGGTCTCTCGGTCTCTCTCTCTCGGTCTCTCTCTCTCGGTCTCTCTCTCTCGGTCTCTCTCTCTCGGTCTCTCTCTCTCGGTCTCTCTCGGTCTCGGTCTCTCTCGGTCTCTCTCGGTCTCTCTCGGTCTCTCTCGGTCTCTCTCGGTCTCGGTCTCTCTCGGTCTCGGTCTCTCTCGGTCTCTCTCGGTCTCGGTCTCTCTCTGTCTCGGTCTCTCTCTCGGTCTCGGTCTCGGTCTCTCTCGGTCTCGGTCTCGGTCTCTCTCGGTCTCGGTCTCTCTCGGTCTCGGTCTCTCTCGGTCTCGGTCTCTCTCGGTCTCTCTCGGTCTCGGTCTCTCTCGGTCTCGGTCTCTCTCGGTCTCGGTCTCGGTCTCGGTCTCTCTCGGTCTCGGTCTCGGTCTCGGTCTCTCTCGGTCTCGGTCTCGGTCTCGGTCTCTCTCGGTCTCGGTCTCTCTCGGTCTCGGTCTCTCTCGGTCTCGGTCTCTCTCGGTCTCGGTCTCTCTCGGTCTCGGTCTCGGTCTCTCTCGGTCTCGGTCTCGGTCTCGGTCTCGGTCTCGGTCTCTCTCGGTCTCGGTCTCTCTCGGTCTCGGTCTCTCTCGGTCTCGGTCTCTCTCGGTCTCGGTCTCTCTCGGTCTCGGTCTCTCTCGGTCTCGGTCTCTCTCGGTCTCGGTCTCTCTCGGTCTCGGTCTCTCTCGGTCTCGGTCTCTCTCGGTCTCGGTCTCTCTCGGTCTCGGTCTCTCTCGGTCTCGGTCTCGGTCTCTCTCGGTCTCGGTCTCTCTCGGTCTCGGTCTCTCTCGGTCTCGGTCTCTCTCGGTCTCGGTCTCTCTCGGTCTCGGTCTCTCTCGGTCTCGGTCTCTCTCGGTCTCGGTCTCTCTCGGTCTCGGTCTCTCTCGGTCTCGGTCTCTCTCGGTCTCGGTCTCTCTCGGTCTCGGTCTCTCTCGGTCTCGGTCTCTCTCGGTCTCGGTCTCTCTCGGTCTCGGTCTCTCTCGGTCTCGGTCTCTCTCGGTCTCGGTCTCTCTCGGTCTCGGTCTCTCTCGGTCTCGGTCTCTCTCGGTCTCGGTCTCTCTCGGTCTCGGTCTCTCTCGGTCTCGGTCTCTCTCGGTCTCGGTCTCGGTCTCTCTCGGTCTCGGTCTCGGTCTCTCTCGGTCTCTCTCGGTCTCGGTCTCTCTCGGTCTCTCTCGGTCTCGGTCTCTCTCGGTCTCTCTCGGTCTCGGTCTCTCTCGGTCTCTCTCGGTCTCGGTCTCTCTCGGTCTCTCTCGGTCTCGGTCTCTCTCGGTCTCTCTCGGTCTCGGTCTCTCTCGGTCTCGGTCTCTCTCGGTCTCGGTCTCGGTCTCTCTCGGTCTCGGTCTCGGTCTCTCTCGGTCTCGGTCTCTCTCGGTCTCGGTCTCTCTCGGTCTCGGTCTCTCTCGGTCTCGGTCTCTCTCGGTCTCGGTCTCTCTCGGTCTCGGTCTCTCTCGGTCTCGGTCTCTCTCGGTCTCGGTCTCTCTCGGTCTCGGTCTCTCTCGGTCTCGGTCTCTCTCGGTCTCGGTCTCTCTCGGTCTCGGTCTCTCTCGGTCTCGGTCTCTCTCGGTCTCGGTCTCTCTCGGTCTCGGTCTCGGTCTCTCTCGGTCTCGGTCTCTCTCGGTCTCTCTCGGTCTCGGTCTCTCTCGGTCTCGGTCTCTCTCGGTCTCGGTCTCGGTCTCTCTCGGTCTCGGTCTCGGTCTCTCTCGGTCTCGGTCTCTCTCGGTCTCGGTCTCTCTCGGTCTCGGTCTCTCTCGGTCTCGGTCTCTCTCGGTCTCGGTCTCTCTCGGTCTCGGTCTCTCTCGGTCTCGGTCTCTCTCGGTCTCGGTCTCTCTCGGTCTCGGTCTCTCTCGGTCTCGGTCTCTCTCGGTCTCGGTCTCTCTCGGTCTCGGTCTCTCTCGGTCTCGGTCTCTCTCGGTCTCGGTCTCTCTCGGTCTCGGTCTCTCTCGGTCTCGGTCTCTCTCGGTCTCGGTCTCTCTCGGTCTCGGTCTCTCTCGGTCTCGGTCTCTCTCGGTCTCGGTCTCTCTCGGTCTCGGTCTCTCTCGGTCTCGGTCTCGGTCTCGGTCTCTCTCGGTCTCGGTCTCGGTCTCGGTCTCTCTCGGTCTCGGTCTCGGTCTCTCTCGGTCTCGGTCTCTCTCGGTCTCGGTCTCTCTCGGTCTCGGTCTCTCTCGGTCTCGGTCTCTCTCGGTCTCGGTCTCTCTCGGTCTCGGTCTCTCTCGGTCTCGGTCTCTCTCGGTCTCGGTCTCTCTCGGTCTCGGTCTCTCTCGGTCTCGGTCTCTCTCGGTCTCGGTCTCGGTCTCTCTCGGTCTCGGTCTCTCTCGGTCTCGGTCTCGGTCTCTCTCGGTCTCGGTCTCGGTCTCTCTCGGTCTCGGTCTCTCTCGGTCTCTCTCGGTCTCTCTCGGTCTCGGTCTCTCTCGGTCTCGGTCTCTCTCGGTCTCGGTCTCTCTCGGTCTCGGTCTCTCTCGGTCTCGGTCTCGGTCTCGGTCTCTCTCGGTCTCGGTCTCTCTCGGTCTCGGTCTCGGTCTCGGTCTCTCTCGGTCTCGGTCTCTCTCGGTCTCTCTCGGTCTCGGTCTCTCTCGGTCTCTCTCGGTCTCGGTCTCGGTCTCTCTCGGTCTCGGTCTCTCTCGGTCTCTCTCGGTCTCGGTCTCGGTCTCTCTCGGTCTCGGTCTCTCTCGGTCTCTCTCGGTCTCGGTCTCGGTCTCTCTCGGTCTCGGTCTCTCTCGGTCTCTCGGTCTCTCTCTCTCTCTCTCTCTCTCGGTCTCTGTACAAGCGGACTGGCACTCATAATGCAACATAAGTAATATAGATAACGGTGGGTGCCTTCAGCAAACGTAGAATACACTGTGAAAATAAACTGCGGCACTCCAAGAAGTAAAGTTTTTATAAACAATCTGTATTTGGCCATCAACTGCGGACGTTTCAGAGCATAGCTCTTTTATCAAGGCAGCCAAAATACATTAAATAAATTTTTACCTGGCAACCAAGTCGCGGCTGGCTGACATCATCATGGCTGGGCCTCGGCGTTCACGCACGCTGCCTGGTCTGCAGCAGACCAGGGACCACTTGTACCTATTTAAGGTAAGAATTTTTGTACCACTTGTTTGCGACTTTACAATTTAATTAATGTATTTTGGCTGCCTTGAAAAAAGAGCTATGCTCTGAAATGTCGGCAGTTGATGGCCAAATATAGATCGAAAATATATATATATATATTTTTTTTTATATTTATTTTTTTTCCCCAAAAATATTTCTTTATTTGCATAAGAGAATAATATGCAAGAGAACATAAGTCAAGCAAAGAAACCAGTAAAGTCAATTGCACATTATAATCAGGGATATAAATGGCACAAGAAGGGTTTTATTGGAAGCAATACGTTCTCATAACCAGGGTTATTTTTCTGGAAAAATAGGTTCAGGAACTTTGGGTGAAGCTATAGAAAAACAAAAAAAATATATATCACACACTTTAGAAAAGAAGGCACTCAAAACAGACTTTAAAATTAAACCTATCTTTTGGAAAAAAAATTTTGGCCTGGGACAGTTAATGAGATGTTCAGGAATGGTGTTCCTGCTGAAAAATAGAACTGCTTGTAACTATACATCCAGCTTATTACAGATTTCTTCTTCAGGATCCATAGGGATCCACAGGGAACCATGGGGATATTATGGTTGGAGAAATCCAGGCACCAAACAGTTAAAGCTTCAGCTCCCAGGTTGCCTCTGGTCCTCCTCCATACATACCCCGCCCATAGCCATAGACCTTCAGTTTAGTTAACAAGCCTCAAGGCAGGAGCAGGAAAGAGGAGTAGGAAGAGCAATCGTACACCAGAAACACTCCTACACAAAATTAGGGAATCTGTGACCGAAAGAAAAAACTACACATGCAGCCAGGTGTGTCAGGGTGGATGCCCTGTGGACCCTATGGACCTCGAAGAAAAGGGAGTTTTTCCTAATTTGCAATAATGAGATGAGGCTTAATAAACCTAACCACAAGCAGAGTAAATGGTGAGATAAACAGATATTCATGCAGGTACAAATGCCATGAGCTGCAATTTTGTTTGTGTATGTCACAATCTGAGCCTTAATATGCACAACAAAAAACATAACAATAATATGTGCACTTCCTACTAGAGCACAGCCAGGGAATAATACCATCCATACTAAGGTGGTGCAGAAGGCCTAATGCTGGGTACACACCAACGATATACAGTATTGTTCATACAGCTGAGAAATGATATGTTAAGTCAGTCTGTCAGCTCGTGTGTACACACATACACACAATATATCTGTGAACGACACCGTTCATAGATATATCCTGCTGGCCGTGCTTTATGGTAGATGCCAATATATATTGTATGAATCTGCCGGTGTGTATGAGTGACTGACCTGTTAGACTAGCCGCAGGAACCGCCGACACTGACATCACTTCTGGACGGACATTTAAATTTAAATGCCCGCCCACTTGTGATGTCTGGCCAGACATATGAAGTGGCCGATTGGTAAGTGTGTATGCTTACCAAATAGGCTGGTCTGCGTGACTGGATCACTGTGGTGTGTACCCAGCATAACTCTGAACAGGACAGAGATATCTATCTATCTATCTATCTATCTATCTATCTCTCTCCCCTCCCTGTACCAGCTACTATTAGATACATCTAATTATTGTTTTACATAGCGGACTGCATTGTGTGCTGTGGAGTTATATAAAGATTTCTTTATATAACAAAGATGCTCGGCAATACTTTTTTTACATTTTTTTTTTTTAATAAAAAAGATTAAAGTTCAGCTGATGGGCCCTAATATAATAAAAGCATCAACATATTGGCCCATATATTTTAGCCTACGATTTGCACAAACAGACCAGGAAAATTTTAAAGCGGCAATAATTTAAGTAAAAACCAATCTTGGTTTGGCTGTTACATTACACTGATCAACACATTTTATTGGCAATTATATTAGTGAATTTTGGGCTAACTTTGCGGAGTTGATTCTAAGTATGACAATGGTTTTGCTAGATTGGCTCTAATTTGTGAGATACATGGACAAGAAGCATATATTATATTTTGAAATGATAATTAATGCGAAAGCTAGAGGGTAAATTATTAGTGAAAAGGAATTTGTAAGAAGGTGAGGAAAGGAAGGAAAGGGCCGGCCGGCGTGTGCCACCTCAAATAATTTTTTACCATCAAAAGCTATTGGGGTTATACAGTATTCAAAGGTGGTCCGGCCTCCAACTGACTGGTCCATGGGTCCAAACTTTGATAACGTGATTCGGCATATCCTGCAACACTGAAGTGATTCTCTCCATTCTATATGCAGTCCATATCGCAATAATCGTGACGGTTAAGGAGGGAGGCGTAGACCATTTCCATTGAGACGCAATATGGCATTTAGCTGCATTCAAGACTAATGAGTTTTTGTGAGGAGCATGGGAGACGAGGAATGGGTCGTGATAAGTGAATAGAAAGGGGAGTTTGGCATTTGAGAATACCAGTCACAGATTTGATTAAATCATGAACATTTGACCAGAAAATATGGATATTGAGGCAGGACCACCAAATATGCGACAGGGCTCCCTGTTGACCACACAAACACCAGCAAAGTTCTGTAGTGATGGGGTAAATCGCATGTAGGGACTAAATACCAACGAAAATAGTTTATAAGAATTCTCTATCATGCAAACAGAAATAGAACTTTTAGCAATTTCCTGTCTAGTTTTGGACCACTCCTCAGGGGACAGAATCTCTTCCACATCCCGTTCCCAGGGGACAGAATCTCTTCCACATCCCGTTCCCAAGCCAACTCATGAGCTTCTTTCAGTGGTGGATTATGAGCAAGGAGTAGTTGGTAAATAGCTGAAATAAGACCTTTAGTTGTCTGGCCATGTCTGCATTATGATTCCAATTGTGAGGTTGAAGGGGGAGGGGTAATGCGTGGGAGAGTATGGTAAAAGTGTCGTATTTGCAATAATTGATAAAACACTTTGTGCGAAAGGGAGAAACTGGAGTGTAGGCTAGTCCAATCTGGAAAGGCGCAATATCTAAGGGGCATAAAATATTGTGACGTGTCAAAGAAGAAAACCACCTATGATCAACTCCCGGAGGGAAAGCAGGGTTGTTCCATAGAGGGGTCAACGGGATCAGAAGAGCGAATGATATAACCTGGTGCAGAGATCCCAAGTAGCTAGCGACAAATGGATAGTTGGCGGCAGGGTTATAACAGCAGGGCGAGAAGAAGGTGGACACCAGAGAAGGCTAGAGAGAGAGTATATGGAGAGAATGTCTGCCTCTTTGGATGTCCAAGCTCTGTGGTTAGGAGGACCGTGCCGGTATATACACAGGGCAAGGTGAACAGCACAAAAATATTTCATGAGGTCTTGGACACCAACACCTCCAGAGGTATGATGTTTCTGGAATAGGCGTATTTTAACGCTAGGGGGTAAATTTACTAAAGTGAGAGTTTTTAGAAGTGGAGATGTTGCCCATAGCAACCAATCAGATTCTACTTCACACTTAACTAGCACCTTCTAGAAGATAATAGCTAGAATCTGGTTGCTATGGGCAACATCTCCACTTCTAAAAACTCACTTTATTAAATTTTACCCCTGGGTTTCTTACCTGCGCAAATAATATCTGAGTTCGCCTTGAAGATGTGTTAAAATTTTTGTGGGAATAGGTATCGGAAACATTAGCCATAAATATAGTAAGCTGGTAGACTAGTAATTTTTATTGCAGCTATATGTCCAAGCCAGGAAATAAGCCTTTTGTTCCAATTTCACAGATCTGATCTTATGGACGCCAAAAGTCTCGGAAAGTATGCATAGTATAAGTCAGAGTATGATTTAGTAAGGTAAACTCAATCCGAGATATTTAAATTTATGTGGTTGCCATCTAAACCGATATGAGGACTGAAGAAAAATCAGTTCTGTCGGAGAAATATTGAGGTCTAATATTTCGGATTTATTGGTATTAACTTTATAGTTGGCCATAAATTTTTAAATTTCTTCAACCAAACTGGGGAGCGAGAGGCGAGGGTTGGTTAATGTCCGTATCACATTATCTGCATAAAGTGCAATTTTATGGTCTATATAACCCATTTCGTGTAATAATAATATGCCTGATCCTGTCCACCAATGGTTCCATCACAAGAGCAAACGGGACAGCCTTGACGAGTGCTGTTACTTTACGGTGAAAGTGTCAGAAGAAAGACCATTTACTAACACTAAGAGCCGTATTCAATTTGAGCCGAGCCGCGATACTTTTTCGCGTCCTGGATTTTTTGCCTATTTTGTAGACTGAAAAGTGTCGTGCGCGTGCCCGCTTTACCCCGTTTTCAATTTGTAAGTACGTGAAAACGGGACCCAGCGAAAGTTGAACAGGCGGAAAGTACTGTCAGATTTGGGGAAATCAGGCTGACACCCCCAAAAGATGCTCTGACATGGTACCCTAGGGTTCCCTATGGTACCCCCCGATTTGGCTTGCTGAAGGTATTTGGTCTTTTTAAGTGGCCTTAATAGCTGCTAAATAGCGTTTTTCTATACGTGGTGCAGAATAGTATTCAGGAGTACAGTTTAATGTAAAAAAATGCAAAATCATGCACTTGGGTCCAAATAACCTAAAGGCTAAATATAGTATCATGGACACTATAATAGAAAATACAGAGGAGGAAAGAGATTTAGGAGTCATCATTTCAGATGACTTGAAGGCAGGCAAGCAATGCACCAAAGCAATGAGGAAGGCAAGTCAGATGCTTGGTTGGATAGGAAGAAGAATCAGTAGCAGGAAAAAAGAAGTGATCATGCCACTGTATAGGTCCTTGGTACGGCCTCATCTAGAATAATGTGTTCAGTTATGGAGGCCATACCTCCAGAAGGATATAAACACATTAGAGACGGTACAAAGAAGGGCAACTAAAATGGTGCAAGGTCTACAGCATAGAACTTACCTAGAAAGACTAAAAGATCTTAATATGTATAGTTTGGAACAGAGAAGGGAAAGGGGGGACATGATAGAAACTTTCAAATACATGAAGGGTTTTAACAAGGGACAGGAGGGAAGCGTTCTTCAAAGGAAGAGATGTACAAGAACACGAGGACATGCACTGAAACTGGAGGGTGGTAGGCTCAGAGAAAATTTGAGGAAAAATTAAATAACTGCATAGAAAGAGTAGTGGATAAGTGGAATAGTGCCCCATCAGATGTGGTTGGAGCTAAAACGGTGGAACAATTTAAACATGCTTGGGGTAGGCATAAGAATATCCTTAAGAGAAACGTAAGGAGTAAATAGGGTTGAAGTTGCCTAAAGGATACATGAAAACGGGCAGACTAGATGGGCCAAGTGGTTCTTATCTGCCGTCAAATTCTATGTTTCTAATGTTACTACATAGTGAAGCCATCTAAGCACCGTCGAGTATGTATGCAATCGCATCGCACGGGTACACTTGGCTCGTAGTTTTTGAGCCAAGCGTACCCAAATCAGCTTTGTTAGATTTTTCATGGAACTTCTGTTGTACCCAAAGAAGAGCTTTAGCAGCTTTGTTAGAGAGGATTTGAAAAAGTTGACACCTAACTGCTAGGATTTTTAGATGTTTAGTTTTTGGGAGAACGATGGATGAAGTTGGGTTAGATATGCAATGGTACCTTCAAGGTCCAGTATCTTCATTTTCTTTTTGTGCAGCTGATAAATTCATGAGCAAGCCTAGGAGGGTAGCTTTGTGAGCGTCCCAGAGGAGGAAGGGGGTGACATCAGAAGTGGCATTGGTCGAGTGAAAATCAGTCAAAGCTTTAGTAAGAGCTTTAATATTGGAGGACTTAGAGTAGTGATTTATTTAGTCGCCGTGTGTGGGTAGCAGCGGAGGAACAGGGAGTGGCTAACTCAAGCTGAATAGCGCAAAGGTCAGCCCAGGAGATGGGGAGAGTCTGAGTCCCGAGGAGGTTTTGGGTAGTGACACGGTCCACAAATAAATAATCTATAAGAGTATATAGATCAGGGATGGGGAACCTCAGACCCCGGGGCCATATAAGGCCCGCGGAATCATTTTGATCTGGTCCTCTGAGCTTTTTTCAGCTAACCTCATCTGGCTAGCAGGGTGCCTAGAATGGCACCCTGCAGCCAGAATCTATGCAGTAGTGCTGCCTGGAGTATCCTTAGGACACTTCAGACTGTCACACCGCTGCCCTTACAGCTTCCTGGAGCATCCTCGGGATACTCCGGGGATTGCTGTGATCACCGCCGTTTGTGGCCAACGCCTTTGCGTGCAGTCACACGGAAGGGGCGTGGCCTGCATCATGCACGCGAATAATGTTCTATATATCAGACTGGCCCTCTGCAGAAAAAAGGTTCCCCACCCCACCCCTGAGTAATGAATGGGAGTAACGAATGAAGCCTTTTGCCGAAGGGTAGGCGACACACCATGCATCAGGGTGGTTATTTCTTTATTTTTGATCATTTATCAAGTCTTAGATCTCTGCTATAGATTTCAGGGAATCTTTGATGATTTAATTTATAAAAATTGTGATCTTTAGACACTTTTTGTAGCAAACACCTAAAAATGTTACAAATTAGTGTTACTTTTATATATTGCCTTGTAGACTGATTTCTACAACATTTACACAGTACGTTTTGGTATCCTGTATGTATTTAACCATATGTTTTTAGTATAGAGTGGAGTGGCTGTTATTGCTGCCTAGGATACAGCATCGCTCTGTTTTCTTTATTGCTACTTACCATACTGATATACTGGGCTACCTACATGATATACTGTGCTTTGCTAACCACCCTGCGATCAATGTAGCCAGGTGTTTAGACATGGATCATTTAAATGAATAACTGTGCCTGGTGAATATGGATAAAGGGCCCTCTGGAAATGTATGTGTTGTTTTTTTTTTTTTTTACACAAATGGGAATATTTAGTACCATTTTCATGAGCGCGTGCACAAGCCGGTAAATTTTGTCATCAAACCTCATTTTGTAAGATTGAAGTCTCCAAAATATCTTTATTTCATACAAGGTGTTCATCTGCCGGCTAGTCTGATGGCTCTCGTGTGAGTGAGAAGAGGGAGGGTGCCATTACTATTGTGTTTGTTCATGTGTCATTTAAAATACCTTTTTATTACAGGCAGCGTTCAAAGATCAAAACAAAATCTAAGCTTATGGGAAGCATCTGTGGGAAACTCTTACCTCTGTCACAAGGAGCAGCTTATCAATGTATCTGAAGACCTGTACATGAATACATTTGATGTAAGAGTTCAGCCCTTCAGTGTAAAGAATGCAACATATGCTATAGGTAAGATAATGTACTTCTAATATGGCCTTTGTGTGAAATTCTGCTCTCCTATGGGGCGAGGGTAGACTTTTCTATATTTCCTGTTGCTACACCCCAATGTTCTGTTAATTTGGCTGTTGGTAGGAATATCCAACGTTGTACACGACAAGTTTGTGTCCAGTGTGGTCACACAAATACTCAGCCAAACTGGACAGAACAGGGTGTTTGAGTCTAGTGGCTGAATCCAATGGGGTATTTACTATTGACTGCGCATGCACAAACTAGCAGATCAGTTCTCGGGTGCCTACACACTATGCGATGTTGTCACGATGCGATCTCGTGTCAGATTTTCCTTGAACTCTCCCCGGCAGTTCTGGACACGATTTGGTGTTAAAAAGTGTCCAATGTGACAAACGATCTATCGTGCATCCTTAACTTTTCCTAGTGCATCGTGTCCCAGATTGGCAGATCTTACCTGCAGCAGGCAAAATCTGAAGATGTACGACCAGCGGGTACGCGCATCATGATCATGAGTGGACACACACGATTTGGACATATTTTACATGATTTGTCGTTCCGATGCGTCGAAATCAGGCAAATCGTGTTAAATATATATCCTAGTGTGTAGGCACCTTAAGTCTGACGTTTATTTGGATTGGTAATAATGTTGGGCCAAATATGCAGCACTTCCTGGTTAAGTTGTTGTTTTTTACAAACCAGCTTCTCATAACCTGCACTGCTGATCTAGTGTAATACCAAAGCATCTATCTATCCTATCTATCCTATCTATCCTATCTATCTCATGATGTTTTACCAAGCTGTTTAGAAATCGAAGACCATTGTTCTTGGAGCCCAGATATGATGTATCCACAAGTTATAAATATTGAAGTGATGTAGCCATGCTATTTGAATGTGTCCATTGTATTATGCGTTAAGTCTCATACAGCCTAATTCCAACAACACAGCCGATTTGGAACACGATGTTTGTTAGCCATATTTTTATTATTCAATATCCGCATTGTCCTTAGTGACCCTTGATTCTCCTATCTACACGATCTGCAAAGTTTGCAGTGTCTCTAATGGATCATATGAGTAACGTTTTGCCCACAGCCATACAATTGCATATCTGCAATCTACTGCACACAGTGGAGTTAAGCATCTTGTACACTGAGTTAGTATTCGGGAAAATACAGCTTGGTAATTCCCTTGACCCAGTGATGTCGCAAAACCATAACATTTCTAGTGACACTTAAGGTGCGTACGCACTGGGCGATCAGGAAATACAGTAATATTACGACATTGTAATAATACAGTCGTTCCTGGTCCCCTGTAGTGCCTACACTGAACAATCAGTCGTTCAGTGTAGACTCCCTCCCTCATCACTGAACATGCACAATCAGTCATTATCGACAGATTGTGCTGCATGTTCAGGTGATGGACAGTGTCTGAAACGACTAGCGGGAGCGCGCATCACTGGTCGTTTCCGTCACTATAGTGCACGATTACTGAGCGATTTGCACGATTATTACTTCATAATCATGCAATCACTCAGTAATATCGCCCAGTGTGTATGCCCCTTAACTATGTACAGTAATTGGAAGATGAGAGTTGCTCCAAGGTGTACAGTTCATTCCCTTTAATGTAGTAATACATTAACTCTGCATGAAAGGGCTACCTTACAAATTCCTTTCCATAGGCGTCTGGTATTAAATCAGAATAAGCAGTCACTAGGTACAGTAAGCAAACATGAGAAAAAAAATATATATAATTATCTCATGTTTGCGTACTGTATGTATGTATGTGTGTGTGTGTGTGTGTATATATATATATATTATTATTTTTTTTTTTTTTCTATCAATTGTGGTTTGTGGTCTTCAGAGTTGTTTTGAATTATGTGCTCAGTGCAGTTTTTGGTTAAACTTCTGTATAGCTGTTCTATTACTAGGGATTTTGGTATTTTTCAGCATGTATTTCACTACCTTCCAGAGCGCTATTTCTTAAAAAAAAAAAATTGTAACTATTTTTGGCTAATTTTCTCCATATTATGGAGCGTACACACGGTCAGATTTGTTAGATGAACGATTGAACGATTAAACGATTTGAACGATTTTACCAAAGTTTTGAACGATTTTTGACTGCATTAAAATGAATGGAATCGTCCAAGTCTGACTGCAAACACATCAGATGTCAGATATCGTTATCTGACAAACGGGAACGTGCATCGTTGATTGTCCATCGTTCAGGCATGTCAGATATGAACGATTTTCCTTCAGATATGAACGACTGAACGATTTTTAAATCTGATCGTGTGTATGCACCATTAGTTGGCATTCCCTGGCAATAGTTATGGCAAATTATGTAAAGGAGAGGGGAGATTACCCGACATGGAGATTTCAGCTTCTGTAACTTTGAGGAACGAGATGTCATTACAGTAGCCTTTTCTGGATTGAACATGTCTTTTAGACATCAATACGCTTAGGTTTTCAGCAGGGCTGGACTAGTACTAATCTACCCTCCCATGTAAAGTTTATTACATTTGGTTGTTGCTCGTGTAGGTCCAGTGCTGTAATGGGCAGTGTACAGATCACGTATACCTCTTTCAGATCACAATTGGCCGGGTCGCACCTGGGATTTGTGCACGCGACCCGTCTGAGACCCCATTCATACTGGCGGGTCGATGACTTCACCACCATCGCTGCTGAGCCGGTGCTTGGAAAGCAGATCATCTCCAAGCGCCGGCTCTCCCTAGGCAGTGAACTGGACCCGGGTCGCCTCGACTAGTGTTCAACCCTGCTCGTTACTTGAATTGAAATGCCGGGTCACTCGACCTGGGTTATTTTAACTGGGCCCTTTCACACTGCCCACTAATCCAGGTTTGCTGTGCAATAACCTGGGTTATTTGATGGCAGTGTGAAAGGGGTATTTATGACTTTGTCAAAATGGCACACTGGATGTCTGGGCCTGAATTTCATAAACCAATCGGGGATGAACCAATTCAGTGTTTAATTGGAGAGCTAGATGTTAGGAGTATACTATCACTCACCTAGTAGTCACCCCACGTACCATCTGTCACTGTCAGTGTGTTCTTTTGTCCCTTATGGTTTAACTTTTTTTTTATTTCTTTTTTTCTGTTTTCACCCATTTATTTTTTTTTTCCATCTACAGCTACTGAATGTTCCATCGACGACGACTCCATTTTAATTCCAATCGTAGTTGGTGCTGCACTTGCAGGCTTAATTGTCATTGTTGTGATTGCGTACTTAATTGGCAGAAGAAAAAGCTATGCTGGATATCAAACCCTATAATTGCCCCTCAAACAGGCCTCTGATATACACTCGCCCACTTTTTTTTTTTTCTTGTGCAAATTAATATAAAACCTCTTACCCATTTGACTCCTTTCAGCCAGACTTGAGTGACCTGCAGTTCTCCAGCTGTTGTGGAACTACAAATTCCATCATGCCCTGACAGCATAGGTTTGTCTAATGAAACTGGATAGCTGCAGTTCCTGTTTTAAAACTTACCCTAAGTTAATTTTATTGCCGCTAAAATATGCAAGATAGGTGGGGGCCACTTAATTTCCTTTTTATACATTTAGTTTTCTAGACCATGTTAGATGTGCAGCTCATCCTGTATCATGCCACAAGTTTGGACATTCATAATAAACACCTGGATGGTATGTAGCTTTGTACATCTTTCAGATATAGGGCATTGGCACCACTGAAAAAGTTAATGTTGTTACTTTTACTCACTGCGTGGTCTGCAGCCACTGTTGGTTCTGTGCAATGATTCTTTGTCCCCGTCACATGTCATATAGATTGTAAGTATATTATAGGTTCCAGATGGAGACACCTTACCACTTGCTATGTTTAATTAGGTTGTACCTTTCCTCACTAATTATGTCAGACTAGTATAGTGTGTGAAGGATATTGGAAGGGTAATATAACTGCTCCTATTAATTATAGACTGTGTAGAATCCTATATCTTTTATGCAAATATCAGCAGTTGGTCAAATCTAATTCTGCAATATTAATAAAACTACCAAATAAATGAGCAGGGTCCTTGACCATAATAGGTCTATTCAAATGAAATTGAGACTTCCATACTTCAAGGAAGTTTCTTTACAACACTACTTGTTGAAATATCTATATTTATATTCTTGTCTTATTACACCTAGTTTTTGTTTCCCTTTTTAAATGTCTGTAAACATTTATTATTCGGATAACCATTTGAAATCCCTTTCCTTAGTACATTATTGCAGAGGGGCCATGGCCGTTTGCTTAAAGTAGCAGTAGAGGTGCATAGTAACAATACACTGTGATACTGCCTATCTTGGCACTATAACTTGAAGGGTGTCCTAAGCAAGTTCCACTTGGGATTATTCTGTTGAAATGGGCACAGTGATGTCTGGCAAAAGTAGGTGAACATAACCCCAAGCTAAAGTTTGGCTAAGTGCAATACCCAAATCCTTGTATTCTTATTGTGGCATAACTACACTTCCAGCATGCAGTGCCAGGTCCCCTATCCTATCTTCCTGAGCATTGTGGAAGATCAACCTTTACAACAGCTATTGTGACAGATTTCCCATCCCACTAGTATAGGTATCAGATTACATTCCAGATATTGATATGATTTGGTAGGTTTCATGTATGTGTTTGACTAATTATTTCCGAACTATCTTCTAATGGAATTTCAGAAATGCTCTACAAACTTTACATTGGTTACTCATTGGGGCAAAGAACCAAAGCACGTTTATTCTCGTTCTGTAATTTCTTGTGTGATCCTTTTTGGTTTACAGATTTTTAATTTTTTTGTGTGTGTAAGATTTTTGTCTTAATAAACCCCTTAAAAGAATGATAAATACCCCTCTGAACAAACCACAATAAAATTAAGTTAAAAAAAAATTATGTGGAGCTTTATCAATTTTGTATATAAAATTTATTATTATTGTGCTGCGTAGACTATTTTGGATAGACTGTCATACTGTAGATCAGTAGTCCATCACTGGAGTTGACAGATCACTCCACATCTGTCGTCAGTCCCAACAGAGTATTCCACCAAGAAACACACAATCCATGCTTGAGCACAGGTGACTTACTTAGTACCTCAGTCAATTTTGATTTAACCATCTGGTCCTCAAGCATGGATATCCTTTAAAACCTGGACTGTAATGGTGGAGTTTGGGAACCTCTGCACAATAATGTATGTTTCATATGGACAGCATCTGAGAAACCTTACTAATCGCTAGTTTTGCACTGATAAATTTCAATTGTTTTGCTACAGGGTTTAAAGCCTTCATACTATCTTACTTGTTATTACTCTCCATATATTGCCTAAAAAAATTAATTAAAAAAAATCATTTAAAACCCTGTAACAACCACTATTTTTAGTAAATAAAAACCTGTGGATTCAATTAGATACATGTATGCATACATAGATAACTGCAATGCGTGCACCCTCGAAATGCGAGTTTCAACTAGAAATGGCAATTGCAGGACTCTGCGAGGTCGCACAACTTTTCTATATTAAGTGACCTGGCAGAAGTGCATGAAAAAGTGAGGAAACATCCTGGAGTCCAAAGGAGTTGTAACTATGATAAACCGGACCATATAGAAGGTTGTTAGTGGCCAGAAGAGCTATTTCACACTGGCCGGCTCGACAGGCCAGCAAAAAATAAAACTTCCAAAGCCAGCCATATGTTTTCTGGCAATCAGTGCCTTTCATATGCAACGGCTTTAAGCCGTCTTTAATGTTGTGGTTTGTTTTCTTCTTGGGGTTCCATAGGGTCCGCAGGAATTACTTTGGATAGGACAGGACAGCGTCCATTGCACCAAATAGCAAAGCTTTGGAGCTCCTAGCAATCACTGGTCCTCCTCCCTATACACCCCGCCCCCAGCCACAGGTAATCCGTTTTTTTGTTTGGTGCGCGGCAAGATGCATCTGTTATAACAGTGGGACTGCTAGGCAGTCATAAGCATTTTTTTGTTTCATGTTTTACCTTAAATTATGAAACTTCAAGAGTTTAGCGGTACTAGCGCCAGTAATGACGCTCCACCTACTGATGCCGAAACACCAGACCGCTTCGTTTCCTGAAGTTCTCGGCAGGCCTCTGCACGGCTTAGCTGGCGGCCGGAAGATGCTGAGGTCTTGGACTGCAGTCGGGTAAACTGAGACGTCAGGTAAGGATTCCTCTCGGGGAATCATACGCAAGCAGTCCCTAGCCTCTGGTGTTGAGACGCGCCAGAGGCCGCTGCGGGTGAAAGACGTTCTGAAGAAACTATTCCTCACTAAAGTGGCCGGGGCCATAACATCTGTTGCCAGGAACGGGTGGTAAGACTCACTAGAGCGCACTAGTCAACGTCTTATTACCTTGTAGTGCAGCGTACCCGGCTGTCAAAAACGCAGCTTAGGGCAGATAAGGAGCGCCTTATCTGCCCTAAGCTGCGTTTTTGACGGCCGGGTACGCTGCACTACAGACGATGCTAAGAGCAAGGAAGCCTGCATCTATCACAGGATTTAGTGGTAATTTTTTCTGTGGTGTTACAACAGGAAATATGATCCTAAGATATTCAAGATGGATAGGGTACTTTTCTCCAGGCTGGATTAGACTTGGTTCTTCGCCTGGCTACCTTGAGAGTCTAAGTTTCAGCTGTGACTGTTTGGTTTCAGCATAATATTGCTCCTCTGCCGGATGTTAGAACATTCATGCAGGGGGTACTGCGACCTCCATCCTCCCACCGGTAGCACCGTGGGATTTGTCTCTCAGAGCACTGCAGACGCATCCCTTTGAACCCTTGGATAAGGTGGACTTGAGATTGTTTACGTCGAAGATGCTTTTTCTCCTAGCTATCTCTTCAACTTGCAGAGTGTCTGACCTGGCAGCTCTGTCATGTCGCTCTCCCTATTTGGTGTTTCATCAGAATAGAGCTGTCCTCCGTACCAAGGCGGGCTACCTTCCAAATGTGGTTTCCCGTTTCCATATTAATGAGGAAATTATAGTCCAGGCCTTTCAGTCTTCAGACCTGTCTACAGGTGAAGCTTCCCTTGATGTGGTTCGAGCCCTCAGGATCTATGTGGATCGGACCAAGTCCATCAGAAATACAGATTCTCTATTTGTATTGTATGGATTCCACAAAAGATTTTCCAGAAAATAAACAGACTCTGTCCCGCTGGCTCCCAATGACCATTTCCCAAGTCTGTACTCCCTGTTCCTAACAGGGTGACGGTCCATTCCACTTGGTCTGTCAGGCCATCTTGGGCGGTAAGACAAGGGCGCCGCTGCTGAACAGCTCTGCAAGGCAGCCACCTGGTCTTCCGGGAGTACATTCATAAAGTTCTATGCTTTTGATACGTATGTCTCCCAGGATGCTCCCTTTGGCCAGCGGATTCTCCTATCTTCTTGGGAGCGTCCCCATCCCTAAGGGAACTGCTTTAGGACGCCCCAGGGTAATTCCTGTGGACCCTATGGAACCCGAAGAAGAAATAGAGAATTATTGTATAACATACTGTACCTTTTGATTCTTTTTCTTTGAGGTCCATAGGGTCCACAGGGCACCCATCCTGACGCATCTGGCCTCAGATGGACCTGTTCTTAAAGCTTATATCACAGACTCCCTCTTCGCTTGTTGAGTGTTTTTCTTGAGAAATGTTTCTTCTCCATTTTCCGTCTCTTGCCGCGAGGCTTAGTAACGAACTGAATGCCTGTGGCTGGGGGCGGGGTATATAGGGAGGAGGACCAGTGCATGCTGGGAGCTCCAAAGCTTTGCTGTTTGGTGCAATGGATGCTGTCCAACTATATATCCAAGGTAATTCCTGTGGACCTCAAAGAAAAAGAATTATCAAAAGGTATGTTATACCATAATTTTGTATTTTTAATGTAGTAGCCATGCGTGGCAGCAGCAGGTGGAGTTGTGGGCAGGTACAAGGTAAAAAAAAAACCTGTGTGTGTGAAAGGAAACCTTGGAATTTGTGCTTCACTGACTTGCAGTGACGGCACAGCAGCCGTTCTTGTCAGTGGATATTCCCTGCTGTAGCATGGCAACCGTGCTGTGTCCGTGCCATCTGAAAGGACCCATCCATTTTACAAACATAATTACATTTAATAAACTGCTAAAAAAAAAATCAGGTTTTTTTTGCCTGCCGGTGAAAACCGGCGTGTGTGACATAGCCCTAAGGATCAAAAAGTGACCATAAGGAAAGTACTGTTGGTTCAGAAAAGGGTTTCAGATGACTGGTTTTTGCTATTTTTTTTTTTTTTTTAAATTTTGTTAATGGTGGAAAACTGATAGGCAACAAGTGTTTTTCAGCAAAATAAAGTTTAGACATTTTTCTGTTCCACAAAATACTGTAAAGTGTTTCTCCAGTGGATTTTATTTATCAATATATAGGTTTTAAAAAGTTGAGAGAACACTTGGCTCCCATCTCATTTACACTGCCACATAGCTGTCCTACACCATTTACACTGCCACATAGCTGTCCCACACCATTTACACTGCCACATAGCTGTCCCACACCACATAGCTGAGGCAAAACACTGCCACATAGCTGAGGCAAAACAGCAGCCACATCTGCGTGCGATTCAGAATCTGGTCCACAATGTCTGATTGACATAGAGAAATTGTGGTAATATTCTTATCTTCAGCAGGCCTCTTGCTTGTGCCAATGAGTTCATTTACTGTAGCTTTATGTAGTTTTAAACCCACCTTATCCACCAAACTGCTCCCAGCTGCTAATAGATGACATGATTTATAGTAGCCAGGCTTTCACAGTTTTCTTTATTGCCTTAACCAAGTGTCTTTGGAATTCTATAAGGTGAAGACACATCTGATAACTTATTATCCTTCTTCTTAGCAGCTCTACGTTTCCTCTGTCATGCCTTAGCTGCCTTAGTTGTTTTTCTCTTTGCCATACTGTAGTTATGACCTTTTGTCTACCTTATCTGCCGCACCATGAACTGCTCCAACTCTGTATGTGGTATTCAAATTGGTGTCCCATGCCTGTGATCGTTATATTATGTAGTGTTAAACATTTGTATGTATAAAACAGTGTTTTATCTTACTTGGTATTTCACCTGTTTATCTTTGAACACCAATGTTCCACACATGGAACATTGGAGGTGCGAATGGCATTTGCGTGATTTTATTTTATCATGACAAAGATATGGCACAAATAGCAAAAATGTAAACGGCAGATTAATACACTCTCTGTGGGTGCTAACGAGTCACTTTGTTTTTAAGCCTTTCCTGAAAAATGTGTTTTCATGCAATGCTTACCTAAAAATTCACACCATATCTTAGTGTTTTTCTGACAAACACAGCATCTACCTTGAGTGATAGAGGACACGTAATGGCCGCTGGCAGTTCCCGAAATGGCCAAGCTTACTGGAGAAGTGGAACCACCTTTTCTTTCTCACAAAACATGAAGTCAAATTACAGTGGCAAAAATGTAATTGGCTTTGGGCTTTTTCAGAGCCTACAGCATGACAATGAAATCTCCAAGCAGAAATTAAGTTAAACCTAAAATAAACAATAAAACAAATTCCTACAGAAGAAAAAAAATGTTTCGTACTCCAAACTGTGGAACATTGGCGTTCAAAGATACACAGGTGGAATGCTAAGTAAGATAAGACAAAACATTGCTTTATACATACAAATGTGTGACAAACCCTACACAGGCATGGGACACCAATTTCTGTTCGGTGTCCATTTTTGATTGCAGGATAAACATGGATGTTATGGTTTTAAATCAAATACCTTCCTTTAAACACAATGGGAGCGATATAATAGCCTGCAAGATGCAGATATCGGTGTGATTCTGGCAAGTCTGAGGGTTTAAAAGTGGCAATAATTTGAAAGTCAAAATCGGGTTGGTTTTGCCTTTTCAAATTATTGCTGCTTTAAAACATTGGACAGACTCACCAATACCTACATGTCGTAGACTATTATATCTTCCCCCAAGTGTTCTAAGCTAGAGATGTGCGCCGGACCATTTTTGCTGGTTTCAGTTCTAATTCGTCAGCCGGTTTTGGTATTGCCAAACTGCTGTATCTGGTTTGGATTTTTTGTCCAAAAATAGGCAAAAGCTAAATTCACATAATTTGAGGTTTGTTTGTTTTTTTGGTTCCTAGAGTATTATTACCTTAATAACAACATTCATTTCCACTCAGTTTTGACTACTTCACAGCTCACAATATTATTTTCATCCAGTTTAGGCCAAAAGGTTGCACCAAGCTACTAGCTGGCTGGCTAAGCTAAGCGGCAGAGGGTGGCACAAACACGTGCCAGTTCAACCTCCAACATGGCTCACACTGCATGGAGTCACAGGGCTTATACATGCACGTGAACAAAGTACACTAGGGTAAAGTGCACCAAACAGTGCAAACAATATCACTTTTTATATATATTTTTTATTTTTGAGGTTGCAGTTCAATTCAAACTGCATGTGTGGAGTGACAGGGCTTATATATGCACGTGAATGTCTTTAGATGAGCACAGCAAAGTACAGCGTAGCGTTTCCTCCCTCCCCCATAAACATTGACTAAGAGCAACACAGCCACTTGTGAGTCTGGACGCAGCACAGCCTTTACAGCAGAGTATAGCGCAGCGTCTCTGACAGGGAAATGGCGCTGAGTCCCACCAGCAGTACCTCTTATATAGAATCCAAAACCTGTGAGAATCCGACACTACGAGAATGATGTTTTGCCTCAAAGTGGAATCCGGAAAGATCCGGCTGCCGCTCAGATTGACTTGGAGGTCGTGCAATCTGAACTAATCATCTCTAATCTAAACAGGGAGTTGCTACTAATGACCTCTAGTGAAAATATCTGAAAATACAAAGAAATGACGGTCTAGGGAGAAAATAAACAAAAAAATGTCACATACATGACTGTTATAAATTCTAATACTAAATAAAATTCTTAATTTTTAGTTTTTCGGCAAGATGAAGTGAATTGCTTTTGCACACATAATGGAATTTTTAATGTACCCCCAAAAATTTAGGGAGAAAAATGTTGTGCAAACATGTATGTGACTGTTTATTCTCGGCATATTGTGCATCAGGAAATACAGCTATTTTTTGATGGTGCAGTTTCATTCAGAATAGACTGAAAATAGATAATAAATGCACAATGGACCCTAATAGTATGATTCAGTTTGATTGTAAAAACAATCAATCATACTTTAAATTCAGAATATTTTGCACAACACTCAACATATGCAATTTATGTCAAGATCCAAGCTTTTGAGACAAAAATAAGGCTAACCACAATGAAGTGAATATGGGAGTAAAAATAATAAAATGTACATATGTGGATCTGAGAGAATTATAAGCAAATATGAGAGGAGAGATAAAGAAGTAAAAACAAACAAAAAGAAAAATGAAAACACATAACCGAACATATCTACAGTATTAAAAGAGGACTCTCCACGCACAGTGTGTCAAAACATTACTTGGATGTACATGACAAGAACTCAGATTGACTAAGATTAATCGGAATTCAAAAAGTAACCCCACATTGGAGAGAGGGTGAACTGTTAACAGAATTAAAAACGTCAGAAACCAAGTGGATATACGAACTAAAAACCTTGAAACCCAAAGGCTTGAATATAGACATCGAGCTCAATGCCTTCCTATGAGCATCAATTTGCATAAGGTTCACACACCCCAACATCAGATTTTTTCCTACCAATTTACAACACACATCCCTATATACACATCATACTTTATGCATATCTTCAATCTATTTTTATTTTATTTATATTACTCTTTTTTTTTATATTTTTATTCATTTTATAAAAAATTTTTCCTTATTTATTTTTAATCATTCATTTTTATCATATCCTATTTTTATTGATTTTTATTTGATTTCATTTTGAGGGCAATGCTGGAAACCTAATATACAAGCACCTAAACAAGTGCTTGCCGCTTCTTTAAACAGAAGATCTGGCAGAGGACTTCTGTTTTTTTTTTTTTTTTTTTTTTTTTTAAACAGACCCAATAAAGTTTTTTCATACACCCTGGTATAAATAGGGACCATCCACAAGGTTAAACCATCCTTGACAAAGTGATTTACTGCATGAAATGCGTTGATTGGTGTGATAGCCGAAATATGCCAAACCAGAAGTGCAATCGTGAACACTTCTGGTGGACGGAAGACGCTGATGGGGACTCTGGAATTGCTGCATCGTACTGACCGCTGCCAGTACGCAAAGGTAGCATTAGGGTCAGTTAGTTAGAACCTGTCAGTGTCTCCAAACATTGAGAAAGTGACACCGCCCTCAAAGCCCGCAACATCTACAACCCCCATGGCCCGGCTTCACACAAATACCCGCTAAAATGCTATAAACACATAGTGGTTAACACCACAATCTCAAAGTTTTAATTTTAACTTTAAATCTTTCTCCACTGCATTGCCTGGCTATTATTTTTTTTATTATATTTTTTATAAATAAAAGTCTTTTATTTATATTTTATTATTTTTATCCTTTACTACTTTTATTATTTCTACTCTCATATTTGCTTATAATTCTCTCAGATCCACATTTGTGCATTTTATTATTTTTTTAACTCCCATATTCACTTAATTTTATATCCATTTCACATTTTACCCATTATACAAGCACTCTTTTTTTTACACTTGCAATTACCAGAATCTATAAGAGCTGCTCTTCATACTTAGCGCAGCCTACATAACCACATTTCTAAGGTTAACCACAAGATCAAATTTTTTTTAAGTATGAATAATAAGTGTTATCCATCACAATTGAAAAAAATATAATTTTGTGTCTTGGTTTCAAATTCCATGAAATGGCTTAATTTTACTGCAGCTTGGGGTATATAAAATAAAATGTAGGGTGCATATAAAAAGGTTTTATTTTTTTTCTTCCATTAAAATGTAAAGGATTATTTTGTCACTCAAGTAAGCTAAGCTTTTAAAATGACATCAAACTTTTTTTTTTTTTTTATATATACAAATAAACTTACATCCCAAGTTAATTTTAGCCCTTTCCTGGTCCTTGGTACTTTTCACAAGTTACTTTAATTTGGGAGCAAGCAAAAAAACAGAGTCAGCCCTAAAATGGGGAGATTTGCAAGTGCAGGTTGAGTCTTCCAATTCCAAATATTCCGATATACTAATTTTTTTTTTTTTTACCATGACTTTTTGATGGTTTCAGGCACACAATATAAAAAATATAGTATAAACTGCATTCAGGCTTTGTGTATATGAAACCTAAATGAATTTCATGTATGTAAACAAACTTTGTTTGAACAAAATTATTGAAAATATTGTATAAAATGACCTTCAGGCTGTGTATAAGGTGTATGTAAATCATAAATGCATTCTGTGTTTAGATTTGGGTCCCATTCCCGATATATCTCATTATGGTATGCAATTATTCCAAAATATGGAATATTTCGATATCCAAAATAGCCCTGGTCCCAAACATTTTGGATATGGGAGACTCAACCTGTACACTACGGTAGTGGAAAGCATAACACATGCATACACATACTTCCAAATCCAACTTACTGCAACTTTAGAACCACCTTATTCCTTAAATTCAATTTTAATGTTTTTCTCCTAAAACACTGCAGTTCCACTGTTTGTTTTTGTTTTTTTGTTATTCCCCCCATCTGAACATTTAATTCCCCCAACAGCTACTGCTATTTCACATGTTAAAACCTATGTGTTGCAACAAATGCCACTGCCAGTGCAGAATTGGCACATTTTGTGCTTTCATAACTACCTAATAAGCTGACCATACGCTGCACGTTAATTGTTCAAACCAGCCAACTGAATGATTGGTCCAGTGTGTGCTGCTGAATGATTATCGTACACAGCCTGAAAACTGCTGAATAATGTCCTGTATCGTTTAATTTGCTTTTCAATCCTGTCCAATCCACTTGATCATTGTCCAACCAAAGTCAGGCTGTGAATGGGATATAACCTCCTTTTTATATAGAATATTTTCCTTCTTCCGCACAAATCCATGGGCAAAGCTCTTCACTTCTCCTAATTCTATTATGCTTAACTATTCAATGTAGTTGCCCAACAAATTTATCTAATGATTTTTAGGGGTATATTTACTAAAGTGAGCATTTTTAAAAATGGAGATGTTGCCCATAGCAATCAATCAGATTCTACTTGACATTTAACTAGCACCTTCTAGAAGATAATAGCTAGAATCTGATTGGTTGCTATGGGCACTTCTAAAAATGCTCACTTTAGTAAATATACCCCCTAGAATTATGTGGCAGTAGCATTTGTGCGGGATTGGGCTGCTTATAAAGAAAGCCTGCTGCCTCCTTACACTGGGCCTTATTCAGAGGTAGACGCTATTTGCGTCGCTGCTGCGTCTTCAGCACAGTGGATCTGAGAAGATAGGAAAATGTCGCAGCCACTGTCTTCTATACAGAGATGCCCACTACTGGCTTCTCCAATCCGCTGCTTGTGTACAAAGATGCACCATCAGATGAACATTGGTCTCACCATCGAACCACTGAGAAACCACAGGGTTGCTCAGAATGTTCGTTGCAACTAAACCGCTGGAGTCAGTACAGCTGGAAACGAGCATGCAGTCGATGGCTTTGACGCTCTAAGTGGTCACAGCATGCTTGCAGTTTTATAGCCACCCCCCGTTACCTCCCACATATGGCCACTGTCTGTCAATCACACTGTGTCCGAATCCACACTACAACTGCTTACAAAACAAAGGTAAGTGAATAAGCGCTCCAATATTAGGATATAAAATACAGAGAGCCAGACAAAAAACCAGCACACTTTGTATTAGTTCCAAAACATGTGAATCTTCATTCCTCCAGGAATATGTCTTTGATAACCGGTTCCACACGTCATTTGAAACCTCAAAGAGATCAGAAATGGAAACTTTCCGTAGTGTAAAACTGTATTTTTAATTAATTACATTCAACATTAAAACATGAAATTACAATTCCACCAATAAAATTGACCTCGTTCCGGAAAGTGCCTTCATAAAAGGCAGTTAAAAAAGCATGAAGGGGTAAATCCCGGGCTACAGCACCTACAGGCTTGAGATGGTTCGCCTTCCAAAGGTAGCGATCTTCTTATTCCACCGATGCGTTTCAACTGTGTCCAGTCTTTATCCAGGTGTATGGATGTATGGTGGAAAGGCCCTATTTAAATCCCCTTTAGCCAATCACAGGTATTTGGAGGCGATATAATGACCGTTCTGGAAGGATTCCATTTTGCGTTCCATTGATGTAGTCTGAAGCAATGTGTCTACAAGCTGGAACGCTTAGTGTGTTCCACAGCGAGACACACCAAAACGGGAAATCATGTCTTGTTTACATATGGCCACGGAAGAGAGACTAGCGGCGTTTCTTCGCCCCCAAGGTGGGTTATATCAGATGTGAGCGATTCCCCACTAAGAAAGGGGATGAATGTTAAATCTCTGTCTACTCAATGGGAGGTTTTGAATCCTTCCAGAACGGGCATTATATGATGACAACCGGGACCGTAAGCGACGTATAGGCACGGTTTGTAGTGTCATGTTTCAGGATTTATTATAAATTATACAGAACGCTAACTTTAAAGGTAATAAATCTTGATCTCTTTTGATGTGTATATATGTTGTATTAGAAGGCACTGTAAGTATAATCAAGGACCCGCCTCCAAATGCCTGTGATTGGCTAAAGGGGGTTTAAATAGGGCCTTTCCACCATGCACCTTGATAAAGACTGGATACAGGTGAAACGTGTCGGTGGAATAAGAGGATCGCTACCTTTGGGGACCTTTGCGCAGTAGACAAAACATCAGCCTACTCTGAAAATATCGGAATTGCATTCACCTCTGAATCAGGCCACAATCTTCAGTTTCAACTGGATGTGAATGGAATATCTAAGGTGAGTTATTTAGGTAACATTGCTTTTCCAGAACCAACCCATGTAAGAAATGGAAAGAGATTCACAGAGCCTCTTGTGGCCAAGAATGACAGCATTTAATGGCTACACTCAAGCTGCTTTGCCAGAGAGCATATGTATGCAAAAGTGGATAAATTAGGTTATTGTAACATCTGAAATTACAATATATAATGTTTATAAAGTCCTGCGCTGTCCACAGAGTGTCATTAGGAAGAAAATAGTGGAGGCTTTAGAGATACGTCCTATTTTTTATTTGGCCTTAGTACATAGACCCAGGCAACATAGTGGAACAGTGGTTAGAAATGCTGCCCAACAACAAGGAGATAAGGTTTGATTCGGGCCCTATCTTATGGTAAGGTCATAAGGTTGACAGTGCCAGTGTCTCTAGTATGCTGGCACCGGGCTCCTGTCACGAGTGAAATGCTTCTTCAAGCATTTCACCCGTGCTGGAAATGTAACTTTAACCATGCCTGGTGCTTACCGGTTTTCAATTTATTTATTTATTTATTTTTTTAAGCTAAAAGTTTATTGTACTTGCATGTGACGTGTGAGGTTTTTTTTATTTTATTTTTTTTTCCTCTTGTTTTTGTTTTGCCTTTTCCCCATGTAGCGGAAGATTGCTTTGCTGATCAGAACTTCACTGTCCCAATAGTCGTGGGTGCTGCATTGGGAGTCCTTGTAATCCTAGTGATGGTGGCTTATTTCATTGGCCGCAAGAATCGGCGTTCGGCTGGATATGAACATTTTTAAGGATAATGAGATGGGGATTTGAAAGTATTTGACACAGTATTCACAATGAGTAATATCAGAACTGACTATACAGACTGTTATGAAGCATTGCTCTTTGCTTTACATTTTTTAATCTTTATCCGTTGAGCAAAACAACTTTTCTCTAATGATAACTATAATAAGCTTTCCATTTTACCAAGTTTATTTCATCATTTTCAATGTAAATCTTGCATGTGACTGTATTTGTTGCTTTATTATAAAGTAACAATGTAACCACAATCCTTCAGTTTTTGCTGTGTAGTACAGGATTTAATTCATATAATTTCTTTACTTATGTAATTACAGTATTCAAATATTTTCAATTATTAGCAGAATGTTTCTACCAATTCATATTAAGATTGTACCTGGTTTTATTTTTGGTTTCTTTTTGAAATCCATTTTTAATCGCAACAAATATGTAACAATATTGTATAACTTTGCTGCAAATGACCACTGTTGACAGTATATACTGTAACTGTATATAACATTATTTAGTCAAGTATTTTTCAAGGACATTTAAATATTAAATGCAAGTTGCCTTATACTAAAAATATATGTTGGAACTTCCAACACCCTGATAGAATATTATATAATTATTATTATTATTATCGTTTATTTATATGGCGCCACAAGTGTTCCGCAGCGCCTTACAAGGTACATATCCAAAAAGTGACTTACAGTAAAATACAATACAATGAAGGACAAGGACATGGATAATATACATTGATACATAGGTGGCCATAACACCCACATAAGCAGCAAAGCATAGGCACCAAGTGTTAGGTGTCCTAGTGGTGAGTAAGAGGTAGATGAACATATAGTAAGGAGAAGCACAAGAGGGGAGAGGGCCCTGCTCGCAAGAGCTTACATTCTCAAGGGGAGGGGCAGACAGATGGGTGTGATACAGTTGGGGAAGACAGGGAGGAGGGAGCGTGTAGTAGCAAGTTAGGATGAGAGCTGGAAAGCGTTGATGAAGTAGTGGGTCTTGAGAGCCCGTTTGAAGGATTGTAGAGAGGTGGAGAGTCTGATGGGGAGAGGGAGAGAGTTCCAGAGGTGGGGAGCGGCACGGGCAAAGTCTTGGAGACGGGAGTGGGAGGAAGTAATCAGCTGGCATGAGAGGAGGTGTGCATTTGTTGAACGAAGAGGGCGGACAGGAAAGTGAAGGGAGATGAGGTCAGAGATGTAAATGGGAGAGGAGTGTGTGAGGGCTTTGTAAGTGAGTGTGAGAACCTTGAATTGGGCTCTGAAGGGGAAGGGGAGCCAGTGGAGGGCTTGTAGGAGAGGGGAGGCAGATGTAGAGCGTTTGGAGAGGAAGATAAGCCGTGCAGCAGCATTAAGGATAGACTGGAGAGGAGCAAGATGGGATTTGGGGAGGCCAGATAGGAGAAGGTTACAGTAATCCAATCTTGAGATGACCAGTGAGTGTATTAACGTCTTAGTTGCATCCTGGGTGAGAAAGGGTCTGATCCTGGAAATATTTTTAAGATGGAAATGACAGGACTGTGAGAGGTTCTGGATATGTGGTTTAAAGGAGAGGGAGGAGTCCAGGATAACTCCAAGACAGCGCACTTTGGGGCTAGAGGAGATCATATACTGTATAGCCCATACATAACGATCATAACAAACTGTTGTTTTGTTGCTAGTAATTTCAAACAAGAAGACTGACTATAATGGGCAAAGATTTAGCTCTTTTAGCCCACTCAGGAATCACTTAGGCCAGAGGTTCTCAAACTGAGTGCCATGAAGTACTTGCAGAGGTGCCACGGGTTGGTGGTCCAGGACCAAATCAAATTATTTATGGTCCATGTGATAGGCAAAAACCAGTGCTCGTGGTTGCCAATCACAAAAATTTGTGGACAATATGAGCACAGTTTACTCAAAATAATGTATGCATAATTTCTCAACATGAAACTTTTGTTGTAGGGGTTGTGTTAAACAAATGCTGATACTCTAGGGCACCATGATTCAAGAAAGCTTCGGAACCACTGAAATAGGCAAACACCTGTGGGATGCAACATTACCATTATTGTATGTAAAAATGTTATATATATTTGTATTTATGGTATGTTAATTTCATATAGTTAACTAAAACCAGGCTTGCTCACTGCACCTAGAGCTGACTTCTTAACCCCAACTAAAAGGGGCTATATCCTCATAACCCATGCAGCACCATCCAACCACTGGTTCACTCAGTCTTAACACCTCTGCAGGCTGGTCAGGTCCATAAGGAAAGCAAAGTTTGTGGAAGCTTCACATCCTGGACCAGTCCAGTAGAAGTCTGTTCAGACTGAAGATATTAGTTTTTTGCAAAAATGTGTCATCACTAGTTGGAGTGCAGCGAGGGGGCACACTGCCAGGGGGGGCAGATCTAAAATAATTTCCTCTCTTGTTCCCAGACTTGACTCTTGTACCTCTCTCAGTGCTCTGGTCACTGTGTGTTCTCTGCAACAAGTAGATTGCAGGAACAACCACAAGGGAACACTAACTTTACTCCCTATGGTCACTGACCACATGAGAGGAGCGTAGAGCAAAGTATTCTCCATCTCCTGTTCCTAGTCCAATGACCATTTCCATCACTGCTCTCACTCATAATGCAGGGAGTGTCAGTGGCAGCAGTACAAGTGCACCCTCAGGCACCAAAATGGAGAGAAACCAACTTCCATTTAACATTTAGTGGTCCTTTAGGTATTTAACTATATGATGTTGCTAGCATTCTCAGGAGCTAAGTGGATGGTGCTTTAGCTGTGATCAGCTGAATACAAGTACTGTAATATGAATAACCTCACATCATTAGTCTTTGTAATTGAAAGAGAGCAACCTTCTACTGATATCTACCTCCCAGCCCTCACACAATAGCATAAGGGGAAAAGGGTCACTGTTTCTCACACAATAAAATCACTCGCCCTCTGTATTATTAGGTGTTGCTGGGAAATTTCTTACATTGAAGCTAGGTACACACTATGCAATTTGTTTTTCGATCGGCCCGACAAACTGCACACTTAATCTGTCTGTGGGAGGGCCCAATACCGGCAGCACACACTATACAATTTAAATGAGAAATTTACAGATTTTTTGGCTCATGGATTGATAATTTGCATATGTCCCAAAGAAGTCCTCTATAACAGGCTGAAATGACTATAGACCTATTGCCTTAACGTCTGCAGTCATGAAAACCCTTGAACAGCTGGTGCTGGACCCCATGCAGTTTGCCTATAGAGCGACTAGATCAGTTGAAGATGCTGTATATATGGGGCAACATTACGTCTTACAGCACCTTGATCTACCAGGCACTTATGTTAGGGTGCTGTTTGTGGACTTTAGTTCTGCTTTCATTCCTGAGATTCTGTCCTATAAATGGTTAATTTGGGGATTTCTGCATCCAGTTGTCGCTGGATTGTTGATTTTTTTAGTGGGTAGGAATCAGTATGTTGAAGTGGGGTAGTTTTTCACGTACACGGAAGGCCATTATTGGGGCTCCCCTCGCTGTTTTCCTTGTATACAAATGACTGTGTTTCTGGGGACTTATCGGTTAAACTTTTGAAGTTTGCTGATGATACTACAGTCATAGGTCTGATAAAGGGGGGGGGCAAAGTAGGGCGAGTCTGCCTATAGAAGAGAGGTAGACCGGCTGGCAAAATGGTGTGGCAGGAACAACCTAGAGCTAAATCCTATTAAGACAGTGGAGATGATCATCGATTTTAGGAAACAGCCTGCTAGCACTTCACCTTTGATCCTAGCCGATGTTGCTGTCTCTGTGGTGGACTCATTCAAATTCTTGGGTTCTACAATCTCCCGAGATCTGAAGTGGGGGAAGAACACCAGTGTTATTGTCAAGATGGCTCATCAAAGGTTGTATTTCCTTTAGACAACTTAGGAAATTTGATGTCCTGAGGGAGCTGATACTGCCGATTATTGTGTGGTATGGTGCGGCTAGTGCACCTGATAGGGCCAGGTTACAGAGGGTAGCCTCTGCGGAAAAGATTATTGGCGTGGCTCTACCTTCGATTCATGACCTCCATTTGGCGATGGTTGAAAACGGTCCAAAAATATTGTGGCGGATGTGGCCCATCCCGGCCGCGATTTGTTCCAATTACTTCTGTCCGTGAGACGATATAGATCTTGCCCGCTTGGGACCTCAAGACATGCAAATAGCTTCTTTCCGCAGGGCAATTATGCAGTTAAAGCATGAATTAACAATTGCTTGTTTTGGTAGTCTTATATGTATCTTCTACTGTATTATAACTTTTTTTTTTTTTTTTTAGACATATTGAGTATGTATGGTGATTTGTTGTTTGATGTGTAAACTGCGTACTTGGTCAGTGGTTACCAGAGTCAAATTCCATGTATATGTTTTTGTACTTGGCGAATAAAGTCTGATTCTGACAAGGATGATGGGGTAAACCTAAAAAGTCATAGGAAATCTGGCCTGATTATCGTGAATACCCATACACTGTGCGATATCGGGACCTTTTGGTCAATGTATTCTCTCCAGCAAATAATCAAAACCGAGCACTTGTGGCTGTTTTTTTTACCAGTTTTTCCGCAAAATACACTACACAATAAAATAGGCAGATCACCTGATTATTGCCGAATGTGCCCAATAATTGCATAGTGTATGTACCTAGCTGTAGAAAGACTGTGACATGCAGGAGATGTATAGTGAATACTCACTATCCAGCTGTTATTTATGCAGCAGGTAAAAGCTTTTTAAATCTGTATTTCAGTATTTGCTCTTTCATGCTGCTCTGTGATAGGTGGGGATCATGGTACCCTTATGGACTTCTGCAGCTAAATGCACATGATGCGTAGAACATAGGTGAATACATTTAGGGACATGGGTTAAAGTTGATGTACAGGGAAAAAATTGTGTAACCCAGTGTTTCTCAAACTAGTTCATCATGGAACCCTAACAGTGCATGTTTTCAAGGTGTCCTCAGGAATAATTAGTACTACCTGTAGATTTATTGTGTTAAGTAAATTAACACGCCTGTGCTCCAGCTAGATGATCAGGAAAACATGCACTGTTACGACTGCCTGATGTATGGGGCCCTTATCACCAATCCCCCATCGATGATAGCCGATCCATCTGGGAATCTGTGAAATCCTTCATATTAAATATCCCCGAATTGCTGACTCCAATCATATTTTGATCGAGATCGGCAAATCAGGGAAATCCAATATTCTGTATTTCACTGATGCCCTGATCCCGGCATCTGGGAATTGGCATTATATATCGCTGATGTATGGTGGCCTTTAGGGTTCCATGAGGATGGGTTTGTGAAACACTGCTCTAACCCATACCTTCTACACTTCTAGGTAGAGTCTCATTGGTTTTCAGAAATCTGTTATAGATTACAGCACCCTGGTTTCTTGTGTATGTTTTCAGAATCACGTTCCCTAATGTGACATCTTTGGATCCTATTGTAAATATAGAATCATCCTAAAGATGCAGGTTGGGGTAAAAACAAAGTAATGCAAAATGTGAAACCTTCCTAGAGAAGTATAGTGTGACGAATGGAGGTGACATGCAATGTAACTCCTTACTCTCTCCTTGTACTGTAACTTTTATTAAAAGCACCATGTTAGGATAAAATAGTTTTCTTTCTTATAATACCAAGAACAAAGGACATCACTGATGCTTAACTCAATAGGGATTATTTTCCAATAAAATTCACAGGTGCAGGACACCATTGCATCTAACCAGCTATTAACTTTCACTGATATAATGCAAACTAAGCGATTAGGATTAGGTTTTAAGGCTATCCATGCTTGAACACATGTGACTTAAGTAGCACCTCTGTCAATTTGATTTAACCATCTGGGCTCAAACACATGGATGTCCTGGACTGTAATGGCGGAATTTGGGAACCTCCTGCCTAAGCAGTTGTAAAAGGCTCAAATAGGAAGGGATAGAATGAACATACACATATGCAGAAGACAATAACTTCAGGGTTCTGTGAACTCCAGATTTGTCAAAGCTTCTAATGAGTGGGTAAGTGGAGATGTTGCCTAGAACAACCAATCAGCTTCTACCTATTGATAAATGCTAGCTAGAAGCTGGTTGCTAGGGGTAACTTGTGCACTTCTCCACTCTTTTGAAGGGTTAATGCATTTCCCAATTTATCCCACTGTCTGGTACATTGGGGGTAGATTCAGTTAAGTTGAAGGTTTTGTAGTAACCCTTATAATGTAAGGGTGCACACATCTCCAGATAATAATGTTCTGAAAATATTGCTTATTTCTGCTTGCAATGTGTTATTACCATAGCTTCACAGCGGCAGATCACATGAAGCTCCTATGGGACCATGCGCTGAAATGAATGTGACTTCTGTATTATTTAATTGGAATTACATAAATGCATACCCCCATATATTCCAACTTTTATGTCCAATAGGTTTACATTCTCTTTAATAAATTAATTATTAACAATCACTTAAACCTAATTTCAGAAGTTGGAGACTAGAACCAAGCTGTTGAGGTTATTAGTGTCTTGTGGTATGTGTAAGCAGCAGGATGGAATTTACTAACTGCAGCCCACAGGGACTGTCCAAAAATATCTGCACAGGCAATGAGGATTTGGCCGTGGTGGAATGATCACTCAGTGGGCAGACGGATGTACTATTAAAAGATCATTTAAGGGATTGCAAATATTCTGCTGCATCAATCTTTTACATGTATGAATAAACACTGACTTCAAAACAATTAATTTAAATACATTTTAAAAAATATATTCCAATCCCTGTTATAACTTCTTCAAATGTTGTTTTATCCTAAAAGGAGCAGTGAAGATCCTCTTATTGGCTTTAGTGTTTTCTATTCAAAACCTGTAGCAAAAATACATTTTCGGTTATATAAGTATTGCACTCAGTGTGCTTATTGCATATCAGCAGCGGTCTCTCCTTACCAGGATCTTCTCTGGACTAGGGCCATGATGTGGTCGTGGCTTTGATTAGCGTGCTACATGTCTACACAGTATCTGTATAGTTTATCATTAATCAGTCACGTAATGTTTTCTGGGTATGCCAGTACCTACCACATGCGGCTTGTGGGTCTATGAAAATAATACATAATTGCATTTCTTGTAGTTTTTAAAAATGTATCTTTGATGTTTGCAAGCTGTGTAAATTAGCATACAATATAGTCCAGCAACTTTTATTGTTATGCATAACAGGGCCATAGTTTTCATTAATGCAGTTGTGTAAGCTCCATGATAGCTTAATTACCAGTATAATTAGCCAGTGTTGAGACCATAGACGTGTGCAGGTGCCGGCACGGGGTGACACTTCCCCTTCAACCGAGTCATGGACTACCCAACCCCCTTCTTCCGGGACATACACTTCTCTCCTGGCCGCCCAGGTGAGTAGTCTATGTCCCATTGGGAGATGTGGAAGGAGTTGTCCATGACCCGGCAGAGAGGGAAGTGCAGAGGGGACACCACCTGTGCTGGCACCTGCGTACGCCTATGGTAGCGACAACTCTGATATGAATAAGGAAAGAGGAGACCTGTAACAAGCAACAAACATTATGGAAAAAAGCCACGTAAAGTTGTCTATGTGAAAACCTGTCTCCACTTAGGTCAACTCCAGCCACATTAAGTGTCTGTCCCTGTGCTTATTTATTGTTGTCATGCCAAAGCAGACCCTTACCAGGAATTGGACTAGTTTGAAGTTAAAGAATCGTTTTTCGCATAAATGAAATAGGAACAGTAAAAAAAAAGGAAAAACTGAAATTGTGTATCAGTAAGCCAGGCTTACATCAATTATTCTGGAGAAACCGGATAATACATATCAATCGCTACACGGTATAACATAAAGTCCATCATAGTGATATTTCTTTAACAGTTTAGGCAGCTTAAATAGTCACAGCTCGGCTCCCTTTTGTCATACATTAATGTTTCCTACACCTAAACCTTCCTCCACAAATGCTCTATAGAATAATGAAAACTGCATCAACATCTGTCGGTTCTCGAAATTAGCCAAACAGACTGGCGCCTACCAGGGGTTTTATTTTATATTATGTATAGAGATATATATATATATATCTATCTATTACACATACATTTTGGGGGTGGGCTGGGAAGAGGGGTTAGTTGTCCTCTAACAGCGAAAAAATAACTCTCTTCTCATGTTGTCCTCTCTTTTTCCCTACAGCGGAAGAATGCTTTGCTGACTCTGATCTGAGCTTTTTTATTCCAATCGCGGTGGGGGCTGTGCTTATGTTTCTTATTATTCTTGTCTTTATCTCCTATTTAATTGGAAGACGAAAAAGCCGCACAGGCTATCAATCTGTATGATATCAAAACTCTTTGCTTCATTTTCTTTCTACACTCTAAATAATTTATTCTTGTACAATGCTAAACTCTCTATGCATAGTGGAATATATAAAGTTGTTTTCAAACCCTGCTGTAAAGTTTGATACAAAGAAACCTATAACATCTGACTTGGACTTTAGTCCAGGTTTACCCTTTGATATTAGTGGGGGCATCATTCTTCTAAGACAGGAATACAAATTTACTTATAATGTATGATCAAAGATCTCCTTCATCCACAGTTTCTAGTGATGTGAGGATATAGATGCAGAATTCAGTGCAATAAGAATTTATGGGCAAAATATTTATAAACCTGGAGACATTCCAGACACAACAAACCATGCACATAATTCAGGGCTGAAACTAGGGTTTTTGTCACCCGGGGCAAGACAGTAATTCAGCAGTGCACCTATAGTAATGCTCCTGTTCTAGTGGCCATATGGTAATGTCCCCATAGTAATGCCCCTGTGGTGACCAAATAGTAATGCCACCTGTAGAGCCCCCTGGTAATGCCACTGTAGCCCCTGGTAATGCCCCTGTAGGTAGTACCCTGTAGGTAATGCCACATTACGTCTCTCCCATAGTGCCTGTGGAGAGAGCCGGAAGCTGGAGTTCAGGAGAGAACTCCAGCCTCCGGCTAGCACGTCGCTGCAGAGAAGGAGCCGGGTGCCCGTTGGTAATAACATCTCAGCGGGCATCCAGCTTGGAGTCTCCCTGCGGCACCGGGCTGGAGGACACTGGCACCGGGTGCAGCGGCGCACCCGGTGCACGTGCACCTCCAGCCCCCCCCTAGTTGCGGTCCTGCATAATTTATGCGTAATGGGTGGAGCTATGTAAGTCTAAACATATTGTAGCTCATTACGTAAGTGCAAAGAGCAATGGTATACTGAAACCCATAGCCTCCTATCAGGTTTTATCATACTGGTGTACCTGAGAAATCATGGTAGCCCTCCAGTATACACGTATAGATTCAAACACTCGGAAATGATTAGGAATGCTCCATAACACCGGGCAGGGCATAGATAAAATAGGACCATGCAAGGTAGAAAATATGCAGACATGAAAACAAAGGGTAGGGAGGACTTTGCTCCTTAGAGATATTACAGTGAAATAGACCAGAGGTACCTGGACAGCGGATGGTTAGCACCCTCCATAAACAGTGTGATTGCATTGTGTATTCATCTTGCACTAGACACATGAATGCTAAAATCATGGCTTTTTGCACCAAGCTTTTAAGTAAGCCTTTTCTATGTCTAGAAAACTGAACGATATAGTGAAATATATAAAAAGGGAAATATAATTGTAAATAAAACGTCTATGGTTTATATGAAGCCTTGAGCATTTCCTTTGAAATATAAAGACTTTTATGTTCCAAATTAAGTTAACTCATGGGTTCCATTTTGTTTTAGTTACTTAGCTGGCAGCAGTAAGCTATGCTTCCTTTATGTGGAATGTGTACGTTATACTGATCCACATAAACCTGATTTTTCATTTCAATATCAAATTCCAGCGGACATTTGCTGTGAATTTTAATTGATATTTATTTACTGATAAAATGATCTAATTTCAATATAATCTTAAGAATCTACTATTGTAGCCTCAAAAGTTAATTTACCTACTGCAGACAATACAGACCTGCTTATTCATGCAAGTTCTAGTTTATTCTTAGTATGACTTATATTAATGAGAATGAGAGAACATCAGAACTGGTTTTATTAGCTCTTGTGTTAGAAAGATTTTGTTACATTTGTTGATGGTGCATTTTTCCTCTGAAGTTTAACTGGAAGGTGTGACATATGTCGCAATAAAAGTTTATGATGATGCCCAATCTCCTTTTCCTCAGAGATACTGTAGAGGGCATTTGCCATTCTATAAAGCAGGAGATTCCCTGCTAAATATGCTATAAGAAACCTTCATCTCCTTTACTAATCTTACACTGCAAAATACAACATAGTTTTTAAAAGTGGGGCATTCACGCACTTAAGGTGGGTACACACTGCACAGATATATCTGCAGATGGTCGTTCATACACGCGGAACGGCCATCATTTGCTTCTGGCTGATGGGCGTGTCCCTCCCCCATCCCCGCGGCCTCTTCTGCATGTGTGTCTGCCAACCTCCCATACACACTGCCCGATGGACAGCTATATCTGCCATTGGCTGTGCAGCAGAGCCGACGCGATATGTCTGTGAACGACGTCATTCACAGACAGTACCCACTGGCCATCGGGCACCAGATGTATTGGCCATTATATCTGTCACTGTGTACCCAGCTTTAACCAGGGATGCTCTTAATCTGCCCAACTTTTTACATTCAATGGTGCAAAACTTTGCCCCTCTACAGATGTGCCCTTTTTTATCTGCAAATCTATGTGCTTCCACCGAAGCTTTGTAAAACAGCATCTACACTGCGCTTCGTAAAGAAGCCTTAATGATTATGAAAATAGTGCAAATTGTTGAGCCTCAGACAAAAGAGATTTGTGACTTCCAAGTCATTTATTAGAAGCGCACAGTAGAGTCCATCTAGCATTACATCTGAGGAGTCACAAAGAGACTTTGGGCTTTATTCACAAAGCAGTGGCTTTTTAAAATGTAAAATGGCACCTACAGTACAGTCAGTGTAAAGCACGCCAGGCTTTAGACCGACTACGGGTGCCGCTTTGCATTTTCATCTGCAACCCGCCAGGAAAATAAAGCACTTTGGCTCTCTAGACTTAGCCCATTATCAGGAATATGCAAAGAAGAAATGATCTGGTTCTCAAGCACAAAATTAATTGTTATCATACATTACATATACAGGTAATATAGATATCTTTTCATATTATAGAACTTATTTTAGGCTGCCATAAGAATGAACTGAGATTTAGGAATGCCTTCAAAAAAGTGAGCCCCTCTGTGTTTTATTTGGTATCCAAGAGTGGTTTTATTTTAATATCCTTTATGTATACTGTATATTACACAGTGCTATCCACGGAGGGATCATGACACAAACAAATGACATACAGTAGAAGGTAAAGGTGGCCCTGGTCAAATTAGTTTACAATAGCAGAGGTGTGGGCAACACTTAATACTCAAGGTAGCAGAATAACAATTGCAGGTATATGGGATGTTACTCTATCTGTAATTTGCATATACATTGAATAACATTTCCCCTACTCTAAACTCTATGGATATTAGGAGTCACTTCTATACATGTCGTGGAAAATGAGGTGGCTTCTGAGATGATAAATTGAGTCCGTGGTTCATTGTCCCTTATAAAGCACCTTTTCTGAATGATGACTGAAGTAATGATATCCGCATTCCCTGATTACGAGTTATGACCTCTCTCAGAACCTGTCAGTTGTATTTGTTACAGTAGTTTATACCTCTATTAACGCTATTTGTGTAGTATATAAAGTGGGCGGTCACGGAGGCTTAATGACACAAGTCACACTGATCCGTGTCATTATTGCTCCGCCCCCCACTTTACAATGCCAGAAATCACCAAGCCAAGCCCCCTCCCACTGACATGGCTTACCCTACCTGGAGGGGGCAGCTGTAAAGTTGCAAAGTGTGGATTAAACACTATTTATAGGGAAACAATATACAAACATTCCTGAATTTATTTATGTTACATATTGGGCTTTGGTGTATTTTTCTGGAGACATTCTTATTATGTTTGCCCTTTGTTACGCTTACATCCTTTATGTGCTCTAAAATCTGTTATATCTATGGAATAATGTTGTGTAATTTAATGTGAAATCCACCAATGTAATAGCCGTGCATGTTTTCATGTGCAGACATGTCTGTTTTTCTCCCTGACACATAATAAACAGGTCTGCCATTTTACACTTCCCTTCTCCTTATAGCAAAAGGCAAACAAAAGCATTTGTCTATTACAGTCTTATTGGCACATTGCACAAAGCACTACGTGTAGGGACAGCCTCATCTTACTACTCCTGTATGGTACCGTATGCCACCTATTTCATGCACTAATCGGCTGCAGGGAAATTGACACCTTTTCCACAAAGCAATTGGCCAGTACATGATTCTGCATTGTACATGTGGATATTTCCATTACAGATATATGGATATAATGTACACAAATGTTACTGTTTGAGTGCTAGTGTGGAGGGGTGGGGATTTGGGGCTTTGTGAGTCCACGAGTGCCTTTCTAAATGACCATAATGTTTCATGTTATTCCATAAAGATTCCCATAGGACGCTTAACCTTTATGTATATAGTGGTGATTACCCTATACAATGCACACGGCTGTTGCGGCAGCAAAGATAAAAAAACATGTTAATCTGAAATGTATATGTAACAATAAAAGAAATGTTTGGACATAAATCAGTGTGTTTGGTGTGATCTCTGTGTATTGGAAAGTCCCATTGCAAATACTTCTGCAGGTTGCTGAGATCATTGGCCCCTGCTACACATATGTAAATATATACCAAGCCCACAATTTGAGGCTCACCTTATCAGGGTCATACTTGCAGCATTGAGTAATGATGGCGGATGTCTCGGCCCTATTGGGCTATTGCCTGAAATGCTTCTATCATGAATTATCCACCACTGATCGATAACCCCAAACAAACAATGGTAGAATGTGCTCAGACTCAGAGGTGACACTTGGTTTGGTGACGTTCCTTAGGAGTGTACAGTAAAGGAAAAGTGTGCTAACTAGAGAAAGGTAAGGTCATTAGCACCTATGTTGTTTAATATAATTGTTGCCGCCTAATATATTTTGCCCTATAATATTAACACTTTGTGGAAAAATAATTCCTCAGTTTAGGTGTACCTTTGCTTAGATAAAGACTGATATGATATGAAAAGTAATATGCCATTGTAGGAAAATAACAGGCACTGTATACCTTCTGCACAGTTGAGCGATTGTTTGCTACTGCGCATGCGTGAAAAGTCCTAGAAATCCCTACAACACGTGTACCACTGAGTGTACGTAAAGATCGCTGTTGCATATTTGATCACACTCAGTTGAGCTGACGGTGGAAAGACATGGGTGTTCCTGGGAGATGGCCTGAAGTGAGAGTAAAAATAGGCCGTCTCTGGTGCGTGTTATGGGAGTGTCATGGGTGAGTCAGTGAACATGACTGCGTTCTCAAACACAGCCGCAGCCACAGAGGCCATGGATGCGTTCTCAAACACAGAGCCGCAGCCACAGAGGCCATGGATGCGTTCTCAAACACAGAGCCGCAGCCACAGAGGCCATGGATGCGTTCTCAAACACAGAGCCGCAGCCATAGGCCATAGATGCGTTCTCAAACACAGAGCCGCGGCCACAGAGGCAATGGATGCGTTCTCAAACAGAGCCGCAGCGACAGGCCATGGATGCGTTCTCAAACACAGAGCCGCAGCCAGAGGCCATGGATGCATTCTCAAACACAGAGCCGCAGCCACAGAGGCCATGGATGCGTTCTCAAACACAGAGCCGCAGCCAGAGGCCATAGATGCATTCTCAAACACAGAGCCGCGGCCACAGAGGCCATGGATGCGTTCTCAAACACAGATCCACAGCCAGAGGCCATAGATATGTTCTCAAACACAGAGCCGCAGCCAGAGGCCATAGATGCATTCTCAAACACAGAGCTGCAGCCACAGAGGCCATGGATGCGTTCTCAAACACAGCCGTAGCCACAGAGGCCATGGATGCGTTCTCAAACACAGAGCCGTGGCCACAGAGGCCATGGATGCGTTCTCAAACACAGAGCTGCGGCCACAGAGGCCATGCATGCGTTCTCAAACACAGAGCCGCGGCCACAGAGGCCATGGATGCGTTCTCAAACACAGATCCGCAGCCAGAGGCCATAGATATGTTCTCAAACACAAAGCCACAGCCAGAGGCCATAGATGCGTTCTCAAACACAGAGCTGCAGCCACAGAGGCCATGGATGCGTTCTCAAACAGAGCCGTGGCCACAGAGGCCATGGATGCGTTCTCAAACACAGAGCCGCGGCCACAGAGGCCATGGATGCGTTCTCAAACACAGATCCGCAGCCAGAGGCCATAGATATGTTCTCAAACACAGAGCCGCAGCCAGAGGCCATAGATGCGTTCTCAAACACAGAGCTGCAGCCACAGAGGCCATGGATGAATTCTCAAACACAGAGCCATGGCCACAGAGGCCATGGATGCGTTCTCAAACACAGAGCTGCGGCCACAGAGGCCATGCATGTGTTCTCAAACACAGAGCCGCGGCCACAGAGGCCATGGATGCATTCTCAAACACAGAGCCATAGCCACAGAGGCCATGGATGCGTTCTCAAACAGAGCTGTGGACAAAGAGGCCATGCATGCGTTCTCAAACACAGAGCCGTAGCCACAGAGGCCATGGATGCGTTCTCAAACACAGAGCCATGGCCACAGAGGCCATGGATGCGTTCTCAAACACAGAGCTGCGGCCACAGAGGCCATGGATGCGTTCTCAAACACAGAGCTGCGGCCACAGAGGCCATACATGCGTTCTCAAACACAGAGCCGCGGCCACAGAGGCCATGGATGCGTTCTCAAACACAGAGCCATAGCCACAGAGGCCATGGATGCGTTCTCAAACAGAGCTGCGGCCAAAGAGGCCATGCATGCGTTCTCAAACACAGAGCCGTAGCCACAGAGGCCATGGATGCGTTCTCAAACACAGAGCTGCGGCCACAGAGGCCATGGATGCGTTCTCAAACACAGAACTGCGGCCAAAGAGGCCATGCATGCGTTCTCAAACACAGAGCCGCGGCCACAGAGGCCATGGATGTGTTCTCAAACACAGACCGTGGCCACAGAGGCCATGGATGCGTTCTCAAACACAGAGCCGCGGCTATAGAGGCCATGGATGTGTTCTCAAACACAGAGCCGCGGCCACAGAGGCCATGGATGCGTTCTCAAACACAGAGGCGCAGCCAGAGGCCATAGATGCGTTCTGAAACAGCCGCGGCCACAGAGGCCATGGATGCGTTCTCAAACACAGATCCACAGCCAGAGGCCATAGATATGTTCTCAAACAGAGCCGCGGCCACAGAGGCCATGGATGCGTTCTCAAACACAGAGCCGTGGCCACAGAGGCCATGGATGCGTTCTCAAAAACAGAGCTGCGGCCACAGAGGCCATGGATGTGTTCTCAAACACAGAGCTGCTGCCACAGAAGCCATAGATGCGTTCTCAAACACAGAGCTGCGGCCAAAGAGGCCATGGATGCGTTCTCAAACACAGAGCCACGGCCACAGAGGCCATGGATGTGTTCTCAAACACAGAGCCGCGGCCACAGAGGCCATGGATGCGTTCTCAAACACAGAGCCGCGGCCACAGAGGCCATGGATGCGTTCTCAAACACAGAGCCGCGGCCACAGAGGCCATGGATGCGTTCTCAAACACAGAGCCGCGGCCACAGAGGCCATGGATGCGTTCTCAAACACAGACCGCGGCCACAGAGGCCATGGATGCGTTCTCAAACACAGAGATGCAGCCACAGAGGCCATGGATGCGTTCTCAAACACAGAGCCGCAGCCAGAGGCCATAGATGCGTTCTCAAACACAGAGCCGCGGCCACAGAGGCCATGGATGCGTTCTCAAACAGATCCGCAGCGAGAGGCCATAGATATGTTCTCAAACAGAGCAGCGGCCACAGAGGCCATGGATGCGTTCTCAAACACAGAGTCGTGGCCACAGAGGCCATGGATGCATTCTCAAACACAGAGCTGCGGCCACAGAGGCCATGGATGCATTCTCAAACACAGAGCTGCGGCCACAGAGGCCATGGATGCGTTCTCAAACACAGACCGCGGCCACAGAGGCCATGGATGCGTTCTCAAACACAGAGATGCAGCCACAGAGGCCATGGATGCGTTCTCAAACACAGAGCCGCAGCCAGAGGCCATAGATGCGTTCTCAAACACAGAGCTGCGGCCACAGAGGCCATGGATGCGTTCTCAAACACAGATCCGCAGCCAGAGGCCATAGATATGTTCCCAAACAGAGCCATGGCCACAGAGGCCATGGATGCGTTCTCAAACACAGAGCCGTGGCCACAGAGGCCATAGATGCGTTCTCAAACAGAGCCGCGGCCACAGAGGCCATGGATGCGTTCTGAAACAGATCCGCAGCCAGAGGCCATAGATATGTTCTCAAACAGAGCCGCGGCCACAGAGGCCATGGATGCGTTTTCAAACAGAGCCGTGGCCACAGAGGCCATGGATGCGTTCTCAAACACAAAGCTGCGGCCACAGAGGCCATGGATGCGTTCTCAAACACAGAGCTGCGGCCACAGAGGCCATGCATGCGTTCTCAAACACAGCCGCGGCCACAGAGGCCATGGATGCGTTCTCAAACACAGAGCCATGGCCACAGAGGCCATGGATGCGTTCTCAAACACAGAGCTGCGGCCAAAGAGGCCATGCATGCGTTCTCTAACACAGAGCCGTGGCCACAGAGGCCATGGATGCGTTCTCAAACACAGAGCCGCGGCCACAGAGGCCATGGATGCGTTCTCAAACACAGAGCTGCGGCCACAGAGGCCATGGATGCGTTCTCAAACACAGCTGCGGCCACAGAGGCCATGGATGCGTTCTCAAACACAGACCACGGCCACAGAGGCCATGGATGCATTCTCAAACACAGAGCCGCAGCCACAGAGGTCTTGGATGCGTTCTCAAACACAGAGCCGCAGCCAGAGGCCATAGATGCATTCTCAAACAGAGCCGCGGCCACAGAGCCATGGAGGCGTTCTCAAACACAGATCCGCAGCCAGAGGCCATAGATATGTACTCAAACAGAGCTGCAGCCACGGAGGCCATGGATGCGTTCTCAAACACAGAGCCGTTGCCACAGAGGCCATGGATGCGTTCTCAAACACAGAGCTGCGGCCAAAGAGGCCATGCATGCGTTCTCAAACACAGAGCCGCAGCCAGAGGCCATAGATGCGTTCTCAAACACAGAGCCGCGGCCACAGAGGTCATGGAGGCGTTCTCAAACACAGATCCGCAGCCAGAGGCCATAGATATGTTCTCAAACAGAGCTGCAGCCACAGAGGCCATGGATGCGTTCTCAAACACAGAGCCGTGGCCACAGAGGCCATGGATGCATTCTCAAACACAGAGCTGCGGCCAAAGAGGCCATGCATGCGTTCTCAAACACAGAGCCGTGGCCACAGAGGCCATGGATGCGTTCTCAAACACAGAGCTGTGGCCAAAGAGGCCATGCATGCATTCTCAAACACAGAGCCCCGGCCACAGAGGCCATGGATGTGTTCTCAAACTCAGACCGCGGCCACAGAGGCCATGGATGCGTTCTCAAACACAGAGCCGCGGCTACAGAGGCCATGGATGTGTTCTCAAGCACAGAGCCGCGGCCACAGAGGCCATGGATGCGTTCTCAAACACAGAGCCGCAGCCAGAGGCCATAGATGCGTTCTCAAACAGAGCCGCGGCCACAGAGGCCATGGATGCGTTCTGAAACAGATCCGCAGCCAGAGGCCATAGATATGTTCTCAAACAGAGCCGCGGCCACAGAGGCCATGGATGCGTTTTCAAACAGAGCCGTGGCCACAGAGGCCATGGATGCGTTCTCAAACACAGAGCTGCGGCCACAGAGGCCATAGATGCGTTCTCAAACACAGAGCCATGGCCACAGAGGCCATGGATGCGTTCTCAAACACAGAGCTGCGGCCACAGAGGCCATAGATGCGTTCTCAAACACAGAGCCATGGCCACAGAGGCCATGGATGCGTTCTCAAACACAGAGCTGCGGCCACAGAGGCCATGGATGCGGTCTCAAACACAGAGCCATGGCCACAGAGGCCATGGATGCGTTCTCAAACACAGAGCTGCGGCCAAAGAGGCCATGCATGCGTTCTCAAACACAGAGCCGTGGCCACAGAGGCCATGGATGCGTTCTCAAACACAAAGCTGTGGCCAAAGAGGCCATGCATGCGTTCTCAAACACAGAGCCGCGGCCACAGAGGCCATGGATGCGTTCTCAAACTCAGACCGCGGCCACAGAGGCCATGGATGCGTTCTCAAACACAGAGCCGCGGCCACAGAGGCCATGGATGCGTCCTCAAACGCAGAGCCGCGGCCACAAAGGCCATGGATGCGTTCTCAAACACAGAGCCGCGGCCACAGAGGCCATGGATGCGTTCTCAAACACAGACCGCGGCCACAGAGGCCATGGATGCGTTCTCAAACACAGAGATGCAGCCACAGAGGCCATGGATGCGTTCTCAAACACAGAGCCGCAGCCAGAGGCCATAGATGCGTTTTCAAACACAGCCGCGGCCACAGAGGCCATGGATGCGTTCTCAAACACAGAGCCGTGGCCACAGAGGCCATGGATGCGTTCTCAAACACAGAGCTGCGGCCACAGAGGCCATGGATGCGTTCTCAAACACAGAGCCGTGGCTATAGAGGCCATAGATGCGTTCTCAAACACAGACCGCGGCCACAGAGGCCATGGATGCGTTCTCAAACACAGAGATGCAGCCACAGAGGCCATGGATGCGTTCTCAAACACAGAGCCGCAGCCAGAGGCCATAGATGCGTTCTCAAACACAGAGCCGCGGCCACAGAGGCCATGGATGCGTTCTCAAACACAGATCCGCAGCCAGAGGCCATAGATATGTTCCCAAACAGAGCTGCAGCCACAGAGGCCATGGATGCGTTCTCAAACACAGAGATGCAGCCACAGAGGCCATGGATGCGTTCTCAAACACAGAGCCGCAGCCAGCGGCCATAGATGCGTTCTCAAACACAGCCGCGGCCACAGAGGCCATGGATGCGTTCTCAAACACAGATCCGCAGCCAGAGGCCATAGATATGTTCTCAAACAGAGCCGCGGCCACAGAGGCCATGGATGCGTTCTCAAACACAGAGCCGTGGCCACAGAGGCCATGGATGCGTTCTCAAACACAGAGCTGTGGCCACAGAGGCCATGGATGCGTTCTCAAACACAGTGTTGCAGCCACAGAGGCCATGGATGCGTTCTCAAACACAGACCGCGGCCACAGAGGCCATGGATGCGTTCTCAAACACAGAGCCGCAGCCAGAGGCCATAGATGCGTTCTCAAACACAGAGCCGCGGCCACAGAGGCCATGGATGCGTTCTCAAACACAGATCCGCAGCCAGAGGCCATAGATATGTTCCCAAATAGAGCCATGGCCACAGAGGCCATGGATGCGTTCTCAAACACAGAGCCGTTGCCACAGAGGCCATGAATGCGTTCTCAAACACAAAGCTGCGGCCACAGAGACCAAGGATGCGTTCTCAAACACAGAGCTGCGGCCACAGAGGCCATGCATGCGTTCTCAAACACTGCCGCTGCCACAGAGGCCATGGATGCGTTCTCAAACACAGAGCCATGGCCACAGAGGCCATGGATGCATTCTCAAACACAGAGCTGCGGCCAAAGAGGCCATGCATGCGTTCTCAAACACAGAGCCGTGGCCACAGAGGCCATGGATGCGTTCTCAAACACAGAGCTGCGGCCACAGAGGCCATGGATGCGTTCTCAAACACAGAGCTGCGGCCACAGAGGCCATGGATGCGTTCTCAAACACAGAGCTGCGGCCACAGAGGCCATGGATGCGTTCTCAAACACACACCGCGGCCACAGAGGCCATGGATGCATTCTCAAACAGAGCCGCAGCCACAGAGGCCATGGATGCGTTCTCAAACACAGAGCCGCAGCCAGAGGCCATAGATGCGTTCTCAAACACAGAGCCGCGGCCACAGAGGCCATGGAGGCGTTCTCAAACACAGATCCGCAGACAGAGGCCATAGATATGTTCTCAAACAGAGCTGCAGCCACAGAGGCCATGGATGCGTTCTCAAACACAGAGCCGTGGCCACAGAGGCCATGGATGCATTCTCAAACACAGAGCCGCGGCCACAGAGGCCATGGATGCGTTCTCAAACACAGATCCGCGGCCACAGAGGCCATGGATGCGTTCTCAAACACAGAGCCATGGCCACAGAGGCCATGGATGCGTTCTCAAAGACAGAGCTGCGGCCAAAGAGGCCATGCATGCGTTCTCAAACACAGAACCGTGGCCACAGAGGCCATGGATGCGTTCTCAAACACAGAGCTGTGGCCAAAGAGGCCATGCATGCGTTCTCAAACACAGAGCCGCGGCCACAGAGGCCATGGATGCGTTCTCAAACTCAGACCGCGGCCACAGAGGCCATGGATGCGTTCTCAAACAGAGCCACGGCTACAGAGGCCATGGATGCATTCTCAAACACAGAGCCGCGGCCACAGAGGCCATGGATGCGTTCTCAAACACAGAGCCGCAGCCAGAGGCCATAGATGCGTTCTCAAACAGAGCCGCGGCCACAGAGGCCATGGATGCGTTCTGAAACACAGATCCGCAGCCAGAGGCCATAGATATGTTCTCAAACAGAGCCGCGGCCACAGAGGCCATGGATGCGTTCTCAAACAGAGCCGTGGCCACAGAGGCCATGGATGCGTTCTCAAACACAGAGCTGCGGCCACAGAGGCCATGGATGCGTTCTCAAACACAGAGCTGCGGCCACAGAGGCCATGGATGCGTTCTCAAACACAGAGCTGCGGCCACAGAAGCCATAGATGCGTTCTCAAACACAGAGCTGCGGCCAAAGAGGCCATGCATGCGTTCTCAAACACAGAGCCGCGGCCACAAAGGCCATGGATGCATTCTCAAACACAGAGCCGCGGCCACAGTGGCCATGGATGCGTTCTCAAACACAGAGCCGCGGCCACAGAGGCCATGGATGCGTTCTCAAACAGCCGCGGCCACAGAGGCCATGGATGCGTTCTCAAACACAGACCGCGGCCACAGAGGCCATGGATGCGTTCTCAAACACAGAGATGCAGCCACAGAGGCCATGGATGCATTCTCAAACACAGAGCCGCAGCCAGAGGCCATAGATGCGTTCTCAAACACAGCCGCGGCCACAGAGGCCATGGATGCGTTCTCAAACACAGAGCTGTGGCCACAGAGGCCATGGATGCGTTCTCAAACACAGAGCTGCGGCCACAGAGGCCATGGATGCGTTCTCAAACACAGAGCTGCGGCCACAGAGGCCATGGATGCGTTCTCAAACACAGACCGCGGCCACAGAGGCCATGGATGCGTTCTCAAACACAGAGATGCAGCCACAGAGGCCATGGATGCGTTCTCAAACACAGAGCCGCAGCCAGAGGCCATAGATGCGTTCTCAATCACAGAGCCGCGGCCACAGAGGCCATGGATGCGTTCTCAAACACAGATCCGCAGCCAGAGGCCATAGATGCGTTCTCAAACACAGAGCCGCGGCCACAGAGGCCATGGAGGCGTTCTCAAACACAGATCCGCAGCTAGAGGCCATAGATATGTTCCCAAACAGAGCTGCAGCCACAGAGGCCATGGATGCGTTCTCAAACACAGAGATGCAGCCACAGAGGCCATGGATGCGTTCTCAAACACAGAGCCGCAGCCAGAGGCCATAGATGCGTTCTCAAACACAGCCACGGCCACAGAGGGCATGGATGCATTCTCAAACACAGATCCGCAGCCAGAGGCCATAGATATGTTCTCAAACAGAGCCGCGGCCACAGAGGCCATGGATGCGTTCTCAAACACAGAGCCGTGGCCACAGAGGCCATGGATGCGTTCTCAAACACAGAGCTGCGGCCACAGAGGCCATGGATGCGTTCTCAAACACAGAGCTGCAGCCACAGAGGCCATGGATGCGTTCTCAAACACAGACCGCGGCCACAGAGGCCATGGATGCGTTCTCAAACACAGAGATGCAGCCACAGAGGCCATGGATGCGTTTTCAAACACAGAGCCGCAGCCAGAGGCCATAGATGCGTTCTCAAACACAGAGCCGCGGCCACAGAGGCCATAGATGCGTTCTCAAACACAGAGCCGCGGCCACAGAGGCCATGGATGGGTTCTCAAACACAGATCCGCAGCCAGAGGCCATAGATGCGTTCTCAAACACAGAGCCGCGGCCACAGAGGCCATGGAGGCGTTCTCAAACACAGATCCGCAGCCAGAGGCCATAGATATGTTCCCAAACAGAGCTGCAGCCACAGAGGCCATGGATGCGTTCTCAAACACAGAGATGCAGCCACAGAGGCCATGGATGCGTTCTCAAACACAGAGCCGCAGCCAGAGGCCATAGATGCGTTCTCAAACACAGCCGCGGCCACAGAGGGCATGGATGCATTCTCAAACACAGATCCGCAGCCAGAGGCCATAGATATGTTCTCAAACAGAGCCGCGGCCACAGAGGCCATGGATGCGTTCTCAAACACAGAGCCGTGGCCACAGAGGCCATGGATGCGTTCTCAAACACAGAGCTGCGGCCACAGAGGCCATGGATGCGTTCTCAAACACAGAGCTGCAGCCACAGAGGCCATGGATGCGTTCTCAAACACAGACCGCGGCCACAGAGGCCATGGATGCGTTCTCAAACACAGAGCCGTGGCCACAGAGGCCATGGATGCATTCTCAAACACAAAGCTGCGGCCACAGAGGCCTTGGATGCGTTCTCAAACACAGAGCTGCGGCCACAGAGGCCATGCATGCGTTCTCAAACACAGCCGCGGCCACAGAGGCCATGGATGCGTTCTCAAACACAGAGCCATGGCCACAGAGGCCATGGATGCATTCTCAAACACAGAGCTGCGGACAAAGAGGCCATGCATGCGTTCTCAAACACAGAGCTGCGGCCACAGAGGCCATGGATGCGTTCTCAAACACAGACCGCGGCCACAGAGGCCATGGATGCATTCTCAAACAGAGCCGCAGCCACAGAGGCCATGGATGCGTTCTCAAACTAAGACCGCGGCCACAGAGGCCATGGATGCGTTCTCAAACACAGAGCCGCGGCCACAGAGGCCATGGATGCGTTCTCAAACACAGAGCCGCAGCCAGAGGCCGTAGATGCATTCTCAAACACAGAGCCGCGGCCACAGAGGCCATGGAAGCGTTCTCAAGCACAGATCCACAGCCAGAGGCCATAGATATATTCTCAAACAGAGCTGCAGCCACAGAGGCCATGGATGCATTCTCAAACACAGAGCCGTGGCCACAGAGGCCATGGATGCGTTCTCAAACACAGAGCTGCGGCCACAGAGGCCATGGATGCGTTCTCAAACACAGAGCCGCGGCCACAGAGGCCATGGATGCGTTCTCAAACACAGAGCCATGGCCACAGAGGCCATGGATGCGTTCTCAAACATAGAGCTGCGGCCAAAGAGGCCATGCATGTGTTCTGAAACAAAGAGCCGTGGCCACAGAGGCCATGGATGCGTTCTCAAACACAGAGCTGTGGCCAAAGAGGCCATGCATGCATTCTCAAACACAGAGCCGCGGCCACAGAGGCCATAGATGCGTTCTCAAACTAAGACCGCGGCCACAGAGGCCATGGATGCGTTCTCAAACACAGAGCCGCGGCTACAGAGGCCATGGATGCGTTCTGAAACACAGATCCGCAGCCAGAGGCCATAGATATGTTCTCAAACAGAGCCGCGGCCACAGAGGCCATGGATGCGTTCTCAAACAGAGCCGTGGCCACAGAGGCCATGGATGCGTTCTCAAACACAGAGCTGCGGCCACAAAGGCCATGGATGCGTTCTGAAACAAAGAGCCGTGGCCACAGAGGCCATGGATGCGTTCTCAAAAACAGAGCTGTGGCCAAAGAGGCCATGCATGCATTCTCAAACACAGAGCCGCGGCCACAGAGGCCATGGATGCGTTCTCAAACTAAGACCGCGGCCACAGAGGCCATGGATGCGTTCTCAAACACAGAGCCGCGGCTACAGAGGCCATGGATGCGTTCTGAAACACAGATCCGCAGCCAGAGGCCATAGATATGTTCTCAAACAGAGCCACGGCCACAGAGGCCATGGATGCGTTCTCAAACAGAGCCGTGGCCACAGAGGCCATGCATGCATTCTCAAACACAGAGCCGCGGCCACAAAGGCCATGGATGCATTCTCAAACACAGAGCCGCGGCCACAGAGGCCATGGATGCGTTCTCAAACACAGAGCTGCGGCCACAGAGGCCATGGATGCGTTCTCAAACACAGAGCTGCAGCCACAGAGGCCATGTATGCGTTCTCAAACACAGACCGCGGCCACAGAGGCCATGGATGCGTTCTCAAACACAGAGATGCAGCCACAGAGGCCATGGATGCGTTCTCAAACACAGAGCCGCAGCCAGAGGCCATAGATATGTTCCCAAACAGCCATGGCCACAGAGGCCATGGATGCGTTCTCAAACACAGAGCCGTGGCCACAGAGGCCATGGATGCATTCTCAAAAAACAAAGCTGCGGCCACAGAGGCCATGGATGCGTTCTCAAACACAGAGCTGCGGCCACAGAGGCCATGCATGCGTTCTCAAACACAGCCGCGGCCACAGAGGCCATGGATGCGTTCTCAAACACAGAGCCATGGCCACAGAAGCCATGGATGCGTTCTCAAACACAGATCCGCAGCCAGAGGCCATAGATATGTTCCCAAACAGAGCTGCAGCCACAGCGGCCATGGATGCGATCTCAAACACAGAGCCGCGGCCACAGAGGCCATGGATGCGTTCTCAAACACAGAGCCATGGCCACAGAGGCCATGGATGCATTCTCAAACACAGAGCTGCGGCCAAAGAGGCCATGCATGCGTTCTCAAACAGAGCTGCGGCCACAGAGGCCATGGATGCGTTCTCAAACACAGAGCTGCGGCCACAGAGGCCATGGATGCGTTCTCAAACACAGAGCTGCGGCCACAGAGGCCATGGATGCGTTCTCAAACACAGACCGCGGCCACAGAGGCCATGGATGCATTCTCAAACACAGAGCCGCAGCCACAGAGGCCATGGATGCATTCTCAAACACAGAGCCGCAGCCAGAGGCCATAGATGCGTTCTCAAACACAGAGCCGCGGCCACAGAGGCCATGGAGGCGTTCTCAAACACAGATCCGCAGCCAGAGGCCATAGATATGTTCTCAAACAGAGCTGCAGCCACAGCGGCCATGGATGCGATCTCAAACACAGAGCCGCGGCCACAGAGGCCATGGATGCGTTTTCAAACACAGAGCCATGGCCACAGAGGCCATGCATGCGTTCTCAAACACAGAGCCGTGGCCACAGAGGCCATGGATGCGTTATCAAACACAGAGCTGTGGCCAAAGAGGCCATGCATGCGTTCTCAAACACAGAGCCGCGGCCACAGAGGCCATGGATGCGTTCTTAAACTCAGACCGCGGCCACAGAGGCCATGGATGCGTTCTCAAACACAGAGCCGCGGCTACAGAGGCCATGGATGCATTCTCAAACACAGACCGCGGCCACAGAGGCCATGGATGCGTTCTCAAACACAGAGATGCAGCCACAGAGGCCATGGATGCGTTCTCAAAATCAGAGCCACAGCCAGAGGCCATAGATGCATTCTCAAACACAGCCGCGGCCACAGAGGCCATGGATGCGTTCTCAAACACAGAGCCGTGGCCACAGAGGCCATGGATGCATTCTCAAACACAGAGCTGCGGCCACAGAGGCCATGGATGCGTTCTCAAACACAGAGCTGCGGCCACAGAGGCCATGGATGCGTTCTCAAACACAGATCGCGGCCACAGAGGCCATGGATGCGTTCTCAAACACAGAGATACAGCCACAGAGGCCATGGATGCGTTCTCAAATACAGAGCCGCAGCCAGAGGCCATAGATGCGTTCTCAAACACAGAGCCGCGGCCACAGAGGCCATGGATGCGTTCTCAAACACAGATCCGCAGCCAGAGGCCATAGATATGTTCCCAAACAGAGCTGCAGCCACAGAGGCCATGGATGCGTTCTCAAACACAGAGCCGCGGCCACAGAGGCAATGGATGCGTTCTCAAACACAGAGCTGCGACCACAGAGGCCATGGATGCGTTCTCAAACACAGAGCCGCGGCCACAGAGGCCATGGATGCGTTCTCAAACACAGAGCCTTGGCCACAGAGGCCATGCATGCGTTCTCAAACACAGAGCCGCGGCCACAGAGGCCATGGATGCATTCTCAAACACAGAGCCGCAGCCAGAGGCCATAGATGCGTTCTCAAACACAGAGCCGCGGCCACAGAGGCCATGGATGCGTTCTCAAACACAGATCCGCAGCCAGAGGCCATAGATATGTTTTTAAACAGAGCTGCAGCCACAGAGGCCATGGATGCGTTCTCAAACACAGAGCTGCGGCCACAGAGGCCATGGATGCGTTCTCAAATACAGAGCCGTGGCCACAGAGGCCATGGATGCATTCTCAAAAAACAAAGCTGCGGCCACAGAGGCCATGGATGCGTTCTCAAACACAGAGCTGCGGCCACAGAGGCCATGCATGCGTTCTCAAACACAGCCGCGGCCACAGAGGCCATGGATGCGTTCTCAAACACAGAGCCATGGCCACAGAGGCCATGGATGCGTTCTCAAACACAGATCCGCAGCCAGAGGCCATAGATATGTTCCCAAACAGAGCCATGGCCACAGAAGCCATGGATGCGTTCTCAAACACAGAGCCGTGGCCACAGAGGCCATGGATGCATTCTCAAAAAACAAAGCTGCGGCCACAGAGGCCATGGATGCGTTCTCAAACACAGAGCTGCGGCCACAGAGGCCATGCATGCGTTCTCAAACACAGCCGCGGCCACAGAGGCCATGGATGCGTTCTCAAACACAGAGCCATGGCCACAGAGGCCATGGATGCATTCTCAAACACAGAGCTGCGGCCAAAGAGGCCATGCATGCGTTTTCAAACAGAGCTGCGGCCACAGAGGCCATGGATACGTTCTCAAACACAGAGCTGCGGCCACAGAGGCCATGGATGCGTTCTCAAACACAGAGCTGCGGCCACAGAGGCCATGGATGCGTTCTCAAACACAGACCGCGGCCACAGAGGCCATGGATGCATTCTCAAACACAGAGCCGCAGCCACAGAGGCCATGGATGCGTTCTCAAACACAGAGCCGCAGCCAGAGGCCATAGATGCGTTCTCAAACACAGAGCCGCGGCCACAGAGGCCATGGAGGCGTTCTCAAACACAGATCCGCAGCCAGAGGCCATAGATATGTTCTCAAACAGAGCTGCAGCCACAGCGGCCATGGATGCGATCTCAAACACAGAGCCGCGGCCACAGAGGCCATGGATGCGTTCTCAAACACAGAGCCATGGCCACAGAGGCCATGCATGCGTTCTCAAACACAGAGCCGTGGCCACAGAGGCCATGGATGCGTTATCAAACACAGAGCTGTGGCCAAAGAGGCCATGCATGCGTTCTCAAACACAGAGCCGCGGCCACAGAGGCCATGGATGCGTTCTTAAACTCAGACCGCGGCCACAGAGGCCATGGATGCGTTCTCAAACACAGAGCCGCGGCTACAGAGGCCATGGATGCGTTCTCAAACACAGACCGCGGCCACAGAGGCCATGGATGCGTTCTCAAACACAGAGATGCAGCCACAGAGGCCATGGATGCGTTCTCAAAATCAGAGCCACAGCCAGAGGCCATAGATGCATTCTCAAACACAGCCGCGGCCACAGAGGCCATGGATGCGTTCTCAAACACAGAGCCGTGGCCACAGAGGCCATGGATGCATTCTCAAACACAGAGCTGCGGCCACAGAGGCCATGGATGCGTTCTCAAACACAGAGCTGCGGCCACAGAGGCCATGGATTGCGTTCTCAAACACAGACCGCGGCCACAGAGGCCATGGATGCGTTCTCAAACACAGAGATACAGCCACAGAGGCCATGGATGCGTTCTCAAATACAGAGCCGCATCCAGAGGCCATAGATGCGTTCTCAAACACAGAGCCGCGGCCACAGAGGCCATGGATGCGTTCTCAAACACAGATCCGCAGCCAGAGGCCATAGATATGTTTTTAAACAGAGCTGCAGCTACAGAGGCCATGGATGCGTTCTCAAACACAGAGCTGCGGCCACAGAGGCCATGGATACGTTCTCAAACACAGAGCTGCGGCCACAGAGGCCATGGATGCGTTCTCAAACACAGCTGCGGCCACAGAGGCCATGCATGTGTTCTCAAACACAGAGCCGCGGCCACAGAGGCCATGGATGCGTTCTCAAACACAGAGCCGCAGCCAGAGGCCATAGATGCGTTCTCAAACACAGAGCCGCGGCCACAGAGGCCATGGATGCGTTCTCAAACACAGATCCGCAGCCAGAGGCCATAGATATGTTTTTAAACAGAGCTGCAGCTACAGAGGCCATGGATGCGTTCTCAAACACAGAGCTGCGGCCACAGAGGCCATGGATACGTTCTCAAACACAGAGCTGCGGCCACAGAGGCCATGGATGCGTTCTCAAACACAGCTGCGGCCACAGAGGCCATGCATGTGTTCTCAAACACAGAGCCGCGGCCACAGAGGCCATGGATGCATTCTCAAACACAGAGCCGCAGCCACAGGCCATAGATGCGTTCTCAAACACAGAGCCGCGGCCACAGAGGCCATGAATGCGTTCTCAAACACAGATCCGCAGCGAGAGGCCATAGATATGTTCTCAAACAGAGCCGCGGCCACAGAGGCCATGGATGCGTTCTCAAACACAGAGTCGTGGTGACAGAGGCCATAGATGCGTTCTCAAACACAGAGCTGCGGCCACAGAGGCCATGGATGCATTCTCAAACACAGAGCTGCGGCCACAGATGCCATGGATGCGTTCTCAAACACAGACCGCGGCCACAGAGGCCATGGATGCGTTCTCAAACACAGAGATGCAGCCACAGAGGCCATGGATGCGTTCTCAAACACAGAGCCGCAGCCAGAGGCCATAGATGCGTTCTCAAACACAGAGCTGCGGCCACAGAGGCCATGGATGCGTTCTCAAACACAGATCCGCAGCCAGAGGCCATAGATATGTTCCCAAACAGAGCCATGGCCACAGAGGCCATGGATGCGTTCTCAAACACAGAGCCGTGGCCACAGAGGCCATGGATGCGTTCTCAAACACAAAGCTGCGGCCACAGAGGCCATGGATGCGTTCTCAAACACAGAGCTGCGGCCACAGAGGCCATGCATGCGTTCTCAAACACAGCCGCGGCCACAGAGGCCATGGATGCGTTCTCAAACACAGAGCCATGGCCACAGAGGCCATGGATGCGTTCTCAAACACAGAGCTGCGGCCAAAGAGGCCATGCATGCGTTCTCTAACACAGAGCCGTGGCCACAGAGGCCATGGATGCGTTCTCAAACACAGAGCCGCGGCCACAGAGGCCATGGATGCGTTCTCAAACACAGAGCTGCGGCCACAGAGGCCATGGATGCGTTCTCAAACACAGAGCTGCGGCCACAGAGGCCATGGATGCGTTCTCAAACACAGAGCCGCGGCCACAGAGGCCATGGAGGCGTTCTCAAACACAGATCCGCAGCCAGAGGCCATAGATATGTACTCAAACAGAGCTGCAGCCACAGAGGCCATGGATGCGTTCTCAAACACATAGCCGTTGCCACAGAGGCCATGGATGCGTTCTCAAACACAGAGCTGCGGCCAAAGAGGCCATGCATGCGTTCTCAAACACAGAGCCGCAGCCAGAGGCCATAGATGCGTTCTCAAACACAGAGCCGCGGCCACAGAGGCCATGGAGGCGTTCTCAAACACAGATCCGCAGCCAGAGGCCATAGATATGTTCTCAAACAGAGCTGCAGCCACAGAGGCCATGGATGCGTTCTCAAACACAGAGCCGTGGCCACAGAGACCATGGATGCATTCTCAAACACAGAGCTGCGGCCAAAGAGGCCATGCATGCGTTCTCAAACACAGAGCAGTGGCCACAGAGGCCATGGATGCGTTCTCAAACACAGAGCTGTGGCCAAAGAGGCCATGCATGCGTTCTCAAACACAGAGCCCCGGCCACAGAGGCCATGGATGTGTTCTCAAACTCAGACCGCGGCCACAGAGGCCATGGATGCGTTCTCAAACACAGAGCCGCGGCTACAGAGGCCATGGATGTGTTCTCAAACACAGAGCCGCGGCCACAGAGGCCATGGATGCGTTCTCAAACACAGAGCCGCAGCCAGAGGCCATAGATGCGTTCTCAAACAGAGCCGCGGCCACAGAGGCCATGGATGCGTTCTGAAACACAGATCCGCAGCCAGAGGCCATAGATATGTTCTCAAACAGAGCCGCGGCCACAGAGGCCATGGATGCGTTCTGAAACACAGATCCGCAGCCAGAGGCCATAGATATGTTCTCAAACAGAGCCGCGGCCACAGAGGCCATGGATGCGTTCTCAAAAAGAGCCGTGGCCACAGAGGCCATGGATGCGTTCTCAAACACAGAGCTGCGGCCACAGAGGCCATGGATGCATTCTCAAACACAGAGCTGCGGCCACAGAGGCCATAGATGCGTTCTCAAACACAGAGCCATGGCCACAGAGGCCATGGATGCGTTCTCAAACACAGAGCTGCGGCCACAGAGGCCATAGATGCGTTCTCAAACACAGAGCCATGGCCACAGAGGCCATGGATGCGTTCTCAAACACAGAGCTGCGGCCACAGAGGCCATGGATGCGGTCTCAAACACAGAGCCATGGCCACAGAGGCCATGGATGCGTTCTCAAACACAGAGCTGCGGCCAAAGAGGCCATGCATGCGTTCTCAAACACAGAGCCGTGGCCACAGAGGCCATGGATGCGTTCTCAAACACAGAGCTGTGGCCAAAGAGGCCATGCATGCGTTCTCAAACACAGAGCCGCGGCCACAGAGGCCATGGATGCGTTCTCAAACTCAGACCGCGGCCACAGAGGCCATGGATGTGTTCTCAAACACAGAGCCGCGGCCACAGAGGCCATGGATGCGTCCTCAAACGCAGAGCCACGGCCACAAAGGCCATGGATGCGTTCTCAAACACAGAGCCGCGGCCACAGAGGCCATGGATGCGTTCTCAAACACAGACCGCAGCCACAGAGGCCATGGATGCGTTCTCAAACACAGAGATGCAGCCACAGAGGCCATGGATGCGTTCTCAAACACAGAGCCGCAGCCAGAGGCCATAGATGCGTTCTCAAACACAGCCGCGGCCACAGAGGCCATGGATGCGTTCTCAAACACAGAGCCGTGGCCACAGAGGCCATGGATGCGTTATCAAACACAGAGCTGCGGCCACAGAGGCCATGGATGCGTTCTCAAACACAGAGCCGCGGCTATAGAGGCCATAGATGCGTTCTCAAACACAGACCGCGGCCACAGAGGCCATGGATGCGTTCTCAAACAAAGAGATGCAGCCACAGAGGCCATGGATGCGTTCTCAAACACAGAGCCGCAGCCAGAGGCCATATATGCGTTCTCAAACACAGAGCCGCGGCCACAGAGGCCATGGATGCGTTCTCAAACACAGATCCGCAGCCAGAGGCCATAGATATGTTCCCAAACAGAGCTGCAGCCACAGAGGCCATGGATGCGTTCTCAAAGACAGAGATGCAGCCACAGAGGCCATGGATGCGTTCTCAAACACAGAGCCGCAGCCAGCGGCCATAGATGCGTTCTCAAACACAGCCGCGGCCACAGAGGCCATGGATGCGTTCTCAAACACAGATCCGCAGCCAGAGGCCATAGATATGTTCTCAAACAGAGCCGCGGCCACAGAGGCCATGGATGCGTTCTCAAACACAGAGCTGCGGCCACAGAGGCCATGGATGCGTTCTCAAACACAGTGTTGCAGCCACAGAGGCCATGGATGCGTTCTCAAACACAGACCGCGGCCACAGAGGCCATGGATGCGTTCTCAAACACAGAGATGCAGCCACAGAGGCCATGGATGCATTCTCAAACACAGAGCCGCAGCCAGAGGCCATAGATGCGTTCTCAAACACAGAGCCGCGGCCACAGAGGCCATGGATGCGTTCTCAAACACAGATCCGCAGCCAGAGGCCATAGATATGTTCCCAAATAGAGCCATGGCCACAGAGGCCATGGATGCGTTCTCAAACACAGAGCCGTGGCCACAGAGGCCATGAATGCGTTCTCAAACACAAAGCTGCGGCCACAGAGACCAAGGATGCGTTCTCAAACACAGAGCTGCGGCCACAGAGGCCATGCATGCGTTCTCAAACACTGCCACGGCCACAGAGGCCATGGATGCATTCTCAAATAGAGCCGCAGCCACAGAGGCCATGGATGCGTTCTCAAACACAGAGCCGCAGCCAGAGGCCATAGATGCGTTCTCAAACACAGAGCCGCGGCCACAGAGGCCATGGAGGCGTTCTCAAACACAGATCCGCAGCCAGAGGCCATAGATATGTTCTCAAACAGAGCTGCAGCCACAGAGGCCATGGATGCATTCTCAAACACAGAGCCGTGGCCAGAGAGGCCATGGATGCATTCTCAAACACAGAGCCGCGGCCACAGAGGCCATGGATGCGTTCTCAAACACAGATCCGCGGCCACAGAGGCCATGGATGCGTTCTCAAACACAGAGCCATGGCCACAGAGGCCATGGATGCATTCTCAAACACAGAGCTGCGGCCAAAGAGGCCATGCATGCGTTCTCAAACACAGAGCCGTGGCCACAGAGGCCATGGATGCGTTCTCAAACACAGAGCTGTGGCCACAGAGGCCATGCATGCGTTCTCAAACACAGAGCCGCGGCCACAGAGGCCATGGATGCGTTCTCAAACTCAGACCGCGGCCACAGAGGCCACGGATGCGTTCTTAAACAGAGCCACGGCTACAGAGGCCATGGATGCATTCTCAAACACAGAGCCGCGGCCACAGAGGCCATGGATGCGTTCTCAAACACAGAGCCGCAGCCAGAGGCCATAGATGCGTTCTCAAACAGAGCCGCAGCCACAGAGGCCATGGATGCGTTCTGAAACACAGATCCGCAGCCAGAGGCCATAGATATGTTCTCAAACAGAGCCGCGGCCACAGAGGCCATGGATGCGTTCTCAAACAGAGCCGTGGCCACAGAGGCCATGGATGCGTTCTCAAACACAGAGCTGCGGCCACAGAGGCCATGGATGCGTTCTCAAACACAGAGCTGCGGCCACAGAGGCCATGGATGCGTTCTCAAACACAGAGCCGCGGCCACAAAGGCCATGGATGCATTCTCAAACACAGAGCCGCGGCCACAGTGGCCATGGATGCGTTCTCAAACACAGAGCCGCGGCCACAGAGGCCATGGATGCGTTCTCAAACAGAGCCGCGGCCACAGAGGCCATGGATGCGTTCTCAAACACAGACCGCGGCCACAGAGGCCATGGATGCGTTCTCAAACACAGAGATGCAGCCACAGAGGCCATGGATGCGTTCTCAAACACAGAGCTGCGGCCACAGAAGCCATAGATGCGTTCTCAAACACAGAGCTGCGGCCAAAGAGGCCATGCATGCATTCTCAAACACAGAGCCGCGGCCACAAAGGCCATGGATGCATTCTCAAACACAGAGCCGCGGCCACAGTGGCCATGGATGCGTTCTCAAACACAGAGCCGCGGCCACAGAGGCCATGGATGCGTTCTCAAACAGAGCCACGGCTACAGAGGCCATGGATGCATTCTCAAACACAGAGCCGCGGCCACAGAGGCCATGGATGCGTTCTCAAACACAGAGCCGCAGCCAGAGGCCATAGATGCGTTCTCAAACAGAGCCGCGGCCACAGAGGCCATGGATGCGTTCTGAAACACAGATCCGCAGCCAAAGGCCATAGATATGTTCTCAAACAGAGCCGCGGCCACAGAGGCCATGGATGCGTTCTCAAACAGAGCCGTGGCCACAGAGGCCAGGGATGCGTTCTCAAACACAGAGCTGCGGCCACAGTGGCCATGGATGCGTTCTCAAACACAGAGCTGCGGCCACAGAGGCCATGGATGCGTTCTCAAACAGAGCCGTGGCCACAGAGGCCATGGATGCGTTCTCAAACACAGAGCTGCGGCCACAGAGGCCATGCATGCGTTCTCAAACACAGAGCCGTGGCCACAGAGGCCATGGATGCGTTCTCAAACACAGAGCTGTGGCCAAAGAGGCCATGCATGCGTTCTCAAACACAGAGCCCCGGCCACAGAGGCCATGGATGTGTTCTCAAACTCAGACCGCGGCCACAGAGGCCATGGATGTGTTCTCAAACACAGAGCCGCGGCTACAGAGGCCATGGATGTGTTCTCAAACACAGAGCCGCGGCCACAGAGGCCATGGATGCATTCTCAAACACAGAGCCGCAGCCAGAGGCCATAGATGCGTTCTCAAACAGAGCCGCGGCCACAGAGGCCATGGATGAGTTCTGAAACACAGATCCGCAGCCAGAGGCCATAGATATGTTCTCAAGCAGAGCCGCGGCCACAGAGGCCATGGATGCGTTCTCAAACAGAGCCGTGGCCACAGAGGCCATGGATGCGTTCTCAAACACAGAGCTGCGGCCACAGAGGCCATGGATGCGTTCTCAAACACAGAGCCATGGCCACAGAGGCCATGGATGCGTTCTCAAACACAGAGCTGCGGCCACAGAGGCCATAGATGCATTCTCAAACACAGAGCCATGGCCACAGAGGCCATGGATGCGTTCTCAAACACAGAGCTGCGGCCACAGAGGCCATGGATGCGTTCTCAAACACAGAGCCATGACCACAGAGGCCATGGATGCGTTCTCAAACACAGAGCTGCGGCCACAGAGGCCATAGATGCGTTCTCAAACACAGAGCCATGGCCACAGAGGCCATGGATGCGTTCTCAAACACAGAGCTGCGGCCACAGAGGCCATGGATGCGGTCTCAAACACAGAGCCATGACCACAGAGGCCATGGATGCGTTCTCAAACACAGAGCTGCGGCCAAAGAGGCCATGCATGCGTTCTCAAACACAGAGCCGTGGCCACAGAGGCCATGGATGCGTTCTCAAACACAGAGCTGTGGCCAAAGAGGCCATGCATGCGTTCTCAAACACAGAGCCGCGGCCACAGAGGCCATGGATGCGTTCTCAAACTCAGACCGCGGCCACAGAGGCCATGGATGCGTTCTCAAACACAGAGCCGCGGCCACAGAGGCCATGGATGCGTCCTCAAACGCAGAGCCGCGGCCACAAAGGCCATAGATGCGTTCTCAAACACAGAGCCGCGGCCACAGAGGCCATGTATGCATTCTCAAACACAGACCGCGGCCACAGAGGCCATGGATGCGTTCTCAAACACAGAGATGCAGCCACAGAGGCCATGGATGCATTCTCAAACACAGAGCCGCAGCCAGAGGCCATAGATGCGTTCTCAAACACAGCCGCGGCCACAGAGGCCATGGATGCGTTCTCAAACACAGAGCCGTGGCCACAGAGGCCATGGATGCGTTCTCAAACACAGAGCTGCGGCCACAGAGGCCATGGATGCGTTCTCAAACACAGAGCCGCGGCTATAGAGGCCATAGATACGTTCTCAAACACAGACCACGGCCACAGAGGCCATGGATGCGTTCTCAAACAAAGAGATGCAGCCACAGAGGCCATGGATGCGTTCTCAAACACAGAGCCACAGCCAGAGGCCATAGATGCGTTCTCAAACACAGAGCCGCGGCCACAGAGGCCATGGATGCGTTCTCAAACACAGATCCGCAGCCAGAGGCCATAGATATGTTCCCAAACAGAGCTGCAGCCACAGAGGCCATGGATGCGTTCTCAAACACAGAGATGCAGCCACAGAGGCCATGGATGCGTTCTCAAACACAGAGCCGCAGCCAGCGGCCATAGATGCGTTCTCAAACACAGCCGCGGCCACAGAGGCCATGGATGCGTTCTCAAACACAGATCCGCAGCCAGAGGCCATAGATATGTTCTCAAACAGAGCCGCGGCCACAGAGGCCATGGATGCGTTCTCAAACACAGAGCCGTGGCCACAGAGGCCATGGATGCGTTCTCAAACACAGAGCTGCGGCCACAGAGGCCATGGATGCGTTCTCAAACACAGTGTTGCAGCCACAGAGGCCATGGATGCGTTCTCAAACACAGACCGCAGCCACAGAGGCCATGGATGCGTTCTCAAACACAGAGATGCAGCCACAGAGGCCATGGATGCGTTCTCAAACACAGAGCCGCAGCCAGAGGCCATAGATGCGTTCTCAAACACAGAGCCGCGGCCACAGAGGCCATGGATGCGTTCTCAAACACAGATCCGCAGCCAGAGGCCATAGATATGTTCCCAAATAGAGCCATGGCCACAGAGGCCATGGATGCGTTCTCAAACACAGAGCCGTGGCCACAGAGGCCATGAATGCATTCTCAAACACAAAGCTGCGGCCACAGAGACCAAGGATACGTTCTCAAACACAGAGCTGCGGCCACAGAGGCCATGCATGCGTTCTCAAACACTGCCGCGGCCACAGAGGCCATGGATGCGTTCTCAAACACAGAGCCATGGCCACAGAGGCCATGGATGCATTCTCAAACACAGAGCTGCGGCCACAGAGGCCATGGATGCGTTCTCAAACACAGAGCTGCAGCCACAGAGGCCATGGATGCGTTCTCAAACACAGAGCTGCGGCCACAGAGGCCATGGATGCGTTCTCAAACACACACCGCGGCCACAGAGGCCATGGATGCATTCTCAAATAGAGCCGCAGCCACAGAGGCCATGGATGCGTTCTCAAACACAGAGCCGCAGCCAGAGGCCATAGATGCATTCTCAAACACAGAGCCGCGGCCACAGAGGCCATGGAGGCGTTCTCAAACACAGATCCGCAGCCAGAGGCCATAGATATGTTCTCAAACAGAGCTGCAGCCACAGAGGCCATGGATGCGTTCTCAAACACAGAGCCGTGGCCACAGAGGCCATGGATGCATTCTCAAACACAGAGCCGCGGCCACAGAGGCCATGGACGCGTTCTCAAACACAGATCCGCGGCCACAGAGGCCATGGATGCGTTCTCAAACACAGAGCCATGGCCACAGAGGCCATGGATGCGTTCTCAAACACAGAGCTGCGGCCAAAGAGGCCATGCATGCGTTCTCAAACACAGAGCCGTGGCCACAGAGGCCATGGATGCGTTCTCAAACACAGAGCTGTGGCCACAGAGGCCATGCATGCGTTCTCAAACACAGAGCCGCGGCCACAGAGGCCATGGATGCGTTCTCAAACTCAGACCGTGGCCACAGAGGCCATGGATGCGTTCTCAAACAGAGCTACGGCTACAGAGGCCATGGATGCATTCTCAAACACAGAGCCGCGGCCACAGAGGCCATGGATGCGTTCTGAAACACAGATCCGCAGCCAGAGGCCATAGATATGTTCTCAAACAGAGCCGCGGCCACAGAGGCCATGGATGCGTTCTCAAACAGAGCCGTGGCCACAGAGGCCATGGATGCGTTCTCAAACACAGAGCTGCGGCCACAGAGGCCATGGATGCGTTCTCAAACACAGAGCTGCGGCCACAGAGGCCATGGATGCGTTCTCAAACACAGAGCTGCGGCCACAGAAGCCATAGATGCGTTCTCAAACACAGAGCTGCGGCCAAAGAGGCCATGCATGCGTTCTCAAACACAGAGCCGCGGCCACAAAGGCCATGGATGCATTCTCAAACACAGAGCCGCGGCCACAGTGGCCATGGATGCGTTCTCAAACACAGAGCCGCGGCCACAGAGGCCATGGATGCGTTCTCAAGCAGAGCCGCGGCCACAGAGGCCATGGATGCGTTCTCAAACACAGACCGCGGCCACAGAGGCCATGGATGCGTTCTCAAACACAGAGATGCAGCCACAGAGGTCAAGGATGCATTCTCAAACACAGAGCCGCAGCCAGAGGCCATAGATGCGTTCTCAAACACAGCCGCGGCCACAGAGGCCATGGATGCGTACTCAAACACAGAGCTGTGGCCACAGAGGCCATGGATGCGTTCTCAAACACAGAGCTGCGGCCACAGAGGCCATGGATGCGTTCTCAAACACAGAGCTGCGGCCACAGAGGCCATGGATGCGTTCTCAAACACAGACCGCGGCCACAGAGGCCATGGATGCGTTCTCAAACACAGAGATGCAGCCACAGAGGCCATGGATGCGTTCTCAAACACAGAGCCGCAGCCAGAGGCCATAGATGCGTTCTCAAACACAGAGCCGCGGCCACAGAGGCCATGGATGCGTTCTCAAACACAGATCCGCAGCCAGAGGCCATAGATGCGTTCTCAAACACAGAGCCGCGGCCACAGAGGCCATGGAGGCGTTCTCAAACACAGACCGCGGGCACAGAGGCCATGGATGCATTCTCAAACACAGAGCCGCAGCCACAGAGGCCATGGATGCGTTCTCAAACACAGAGCCGCAGCCAGAGGCCGTAGATGCGTTCTCAAACACAGAGCCGCGGCCACAGAGGCCATGGAAGCGTTCTCAAACACAGATCCACAGCCAGAGGCCATAGATATGTGCTCAAACAGAGCTGCAGCCACAGAGGCCATGGATGCATTCTCAAACACAGAGCCGTGGCCACAGAGGCCATGGATGCGTTCTCAAACACAGAGCTGCGGCCACAGAGGCCATGGATGCGTTCTCAAACACAGAGCCGCGGCCACAGAGGCCATGGATGCATTCTCAAACACAGAGCCATGGCCACAGAGGCCATGGATGCGTTCTCAAACACAGAGCTGCGGCCAAAGAGGCCATGCATGTGTTCTCAAACAAAGAGCCTTGGCCACAGAGGCCATGGATGCGTTCTCAAACACAGAGCTGTGGCCAAAGAGGCCATGCATGCGTTCTCAAACACAGAGCCGCGGCCACAGAGGCCATGGATGCGTTCTCAAACTCAGACCGCGGCCACAGAGGCCATGGATGCGTTCTCAAACACAGAGCCGCGGCTACAGAGACCATGGATGCGTTCTGAAACACAGGTCCGCAGCCAGAGGCCATAGATATGTTCTCAAACAGAGCCGCGGCCACAGAGGCCATGGATGCGTTCTCAAACAGAGCCGTGGCCACAGAGGCCATGGATCCGTTCTCAAACACAGAGCTGTGGCCACAAAGGCCATGGATGCGTTCTGAAACACAGAGCTGCGGCCACAGAGGCCATGGATGCATTCTCAAACACAGAGCTGCGGCCACAGAAGCCATAGATGCGTTCTCAAACACAGAGCTGCGGCCAAAGAGGCCATGCATGCATTCTCAAACACAGAGCCGCGGCCACAAAGGCCATGGATGCATTCTCAAACACAGAGCCGCGGCCACAGAGGCCATGGATGCGTTCTCAAACACAGAGCTGCGGCCACAGAAGCCATAGATGCGTTCTCAAACACAGAGCTGCGGCCAAAGAGGCCATGCATGCATTCTCAAACACAGAGCCGCGGCCACAAAGGCCACGGATGCATTCTCAAACACAGAGCCGCGGCCACAGAGGCCATGGATGCGTTCTCAAACACAGAGCTGCGGACACAGAGGCCATGGATGCGTTCTCAAACACAGAGCTGCAGCCACAGAGGCCATGGATGCGTTCTCAAACACAGACCGCGGCCACAGAGGCCATGGATGTGTTCTCAAACACAGAGATGCAGGCACAGAGGCCATGGATGCGTTCTCAAACACAGAGCCGCAGCCAGAGGCCATAGATGCGTTCTCAAACACAGAGCCGCGGCCACAGAGGCCATGGATGCGTTCTCAAACACAGATCCGCAGCCAGAGGCCATAGATATGTTCCCAAACAGAGCCATGGCCACAGAGGCCATGGATGCGTTCTCAAACACAGAGCCGTGGCCACAGAGGCCATGGATGCATTCTCAAACACAAAGCTGCGGCCACAGAGGCCATGGATGCGTTCTCAAACACAGAGCTGCGGCCACAGAGGCCATGCATGCGTTCTCAAACACAGCCGCGGCCACAGAGGCCATGGATGCGTTCTCAAACACAGAGCCATGGCCACAGAGGCCATGGATGCATTCTCAAACACAGAGCTGCGGCCACAGAGGCCATGCATGCGTTCTCAAACAGAGCTGCGGCCACAGAGGCCATGGATGCGTTCTCAAACACAGAGCTGCGGCCACAGAGGCCATGGATGCATTCTCAAACACAGAGCTGCGGCCACAGAGGCCATGGATGCGTTCTCAAACACAGACCGCGGCCACAGAGGCCATGGATGCATTCTCAAACACAGAGCCACAGCCACAGAGGCCATGGATGCGTTCTCAAACACAGAGCCGCAGCCAGAGGCCATAGATGCATTCTCAAACACAGAGCCGCGGCCACAGAGGCCATGGAGGCATTCTCAAACACAGATCCGCAGCCAGAGGCCATAGATATGTTCTCAAACAGAGCTGCAGCCTCAGCGGCCATGGATGCGATCTCAAACACAGAGCCGCGGCCACAGAGGCCATGGATGCGTTCTCAAACACAGAGCTGCGGCCACAGAGGCCATGGATGCGTTCTCAAACACAGAGCCGCGGCCACAGAGGCCATGGATGCATTCTCAAACACAGAGCCATGGCCACAGAGGCCATGGATGCGTTCTCAAACACAGAGCTGCGGCCACAGAGGCCATGCATGCGTTCTCAAACACAGAGCCGTGGCCACAGAGGCCATGGATGCGTTATCAAACACAGAGCTGTGGCCAAAGAGGCCATGGATGCGTTCTCAAACACAGAGCCGTGGCCACAGAGGCCATGGATGCATTCTTAAACTCAGACCGTGGCCACAGAGGCCATGGATGCGTTCTCAAACACAGAGCCGCGGCTACAGAGGCCATGGATGCGTTCTCAAACACAGACCGTGGCCACAGAGGCCATGGATGCGTTCTCAAACACAGAGGTGCAGCCACAGAGGCCATGGATGCGTTCTCAAAATCAGAGCCACAGCCAGAGGCCATAGATGCATTCTCAAACACAGCCGCGGCCACAGAGGCCATGGATGCGTTCTCAAACACAGAGCTGCGGCCACAGAGGCCATGGATGCGTTCTCAAACACAGAGCTGCGGCCACAGAGGCCATGGATGCGTTCTCAAACACAGACCGCGGCCACAGAGGCCATGGATGCGTTCTCAAACACAGAGATACAGCCACAGAGGCCATGGATGCGTTCTCAAATACAGAGCCGCAGCCAGAGGCCATAGATGCGTTCTCAAACACAGAGCCGCGGCCACAGAGGCCATGGATGCGTTCTCAAACACAGATCCGCAGCCAGAGGCCATAGATATGTTCCCAAATAGAGCTGCAGCCACAGAGGCCATGGATGCGTTCTCAAACACAGAGCCGCGGCCACAGAGGCAATGGATGCGTTCTCAAACACAGAGCTGCGGCCACAGAGGCCATGGATGCGTTCTCAAACACAGAGCCGCGGCCACAGAGGCCATGGATGCGTTCTCAAACACAGAGCCTTGGCCACAGAGGCCATGCATGCGTTCTCAAACACAGAGCCGCGGCCACAGAGGCCATGGATGTGTTCTCAAACACAGAGCCGCAGCCAGAGGCCATAGATGCGTTCTCAAACACAGAGCCGCGGCCTCAGAGGCCATGGATGCGTTCTCAAACACAGATCCGCAGCCAGAGGCCATAGATATGTTTTTAAACAGAGCTGCAGCCACAGAGGCCATGGATGCATTCTCAAACACAGAGCCGTGGCCACAGAGGCCATGGATACGTTCTCAAACACAGAGCGGCGGCCACAGAGGCCATGGATGCGTTCTCAAACACAGAGCTGCGGCCACAGAGGCCATGCATGTGTTCTGAAACACAGAGCCGCGGCCATAGAGGCCATGGATGCATTCTCAAACACAGAGCCATGGCCACAGAGGCCCAGAGGCCATGGATGCGTTCTCAAACACAGAGCCGTGGCCACAGAGGCCATGGATGCGTTCTCAAACACAGAGCTGCGGCCACAGAGGCCATGGATGCGTTCTCAAACACAGAGCTGCGGCCACAGAGGCCATACATGCATTCTCAAACACAGAGCCGAGGCCACAGAGGCCATGGATGCGTTCTCAAACACAGAGCTGTGGCCACAGAGGCCATGGATGCGTTCTCAAACACAGAGCCATGGCCACAGAGGCCATGGATGCATTCTCAAACACAGAGCCGCAGCCACAGAGGCCATGGATGTGTTCTCAAACACAGAGCCGCAGCCAGAGGCCATAGATGCGTTCTCAAACACAGAGCTGTGGCCACAGAGGCCATGGATGCATTCTCAAACACAGAGCCGCAGCCACAGAGGCCATGGATGCGTTCTCAAACACAGAGCCGAAGCCAGAAGCCATAGATGCGTTCTCAAACACAGAGCCGCGGCCACAGAGGCCATGGATGCGTTCTCAAACACAGATCCGCAGCCAGAGGCCATAGATATGTTCTCAAACAGAGCTGCTGCCACAGAGGCCATGGATGCGTTCTCAAACACAGAGCCGTGGCCACAGAGGCCATGGATGCATTCTCAAACACAGAGCTGCGGCCACAGAGGCCATGGATGTGTTCTCAAACATAGCTGCGGCCACAGAGGCCATGCATGCGTTCTCAAACACAGAGCCGCGGCCACAGAGGCCATGGATGCATTCTCAAACACAGAGCCATGGCCACAGAGGCCATGGATGCATTCTCAAACACAGAGCTGCGGCCAAACAGGCCATGCATGCGTTCTCAAACACAGAGCCGTGGCCACAGAGGCCATGGATGCGTTCTCAAACACAGAGCTGCAGCCACAGAGGCCATGGATGCGTTCTCCAACACAGAGCTGCGGCCAAAGAGGCCATGCATGCGTTCTCAAAAACAGAGCCGCGGCCACAGAGGCCATGGATGCGTTCTCAAACACAGACCGCGGCCACAGAGGCCATGGATGCATTCTTAAACACAGAGCCGCGGCTACAGAGGCCATGGATGTGTTCTCAAACACAGAGCCATGGCCACAGAGGCCATGGATGCGTTCTCAAACACAGAGCCGCAGCCAGAGGCCATAGATGCGTTCTCAAACAGAGCCGCGGCCACAGAGGCCATGGATGCGTTCTCAAACACAGATCCGCAGCCAGAGGCCATAGATATGTTCTCAAACAGAGCCGCGGCCACAGAGGCCATGGATGCATTCTCAAACACAGAGCCGTGGCCACAGAGGCCATGGATGCGTTCTCAAACACAGAGCTGCGGCCACAGAGGCCATGGATGCGTTCTCAAACACAGAGCTGCGGCCACAGAAGCCATAGATGCATTCTCAAACACAGAGCTGCGGCCAAAGAGGCCATGCATGCGTTCTCAAACACAGCCGCGGCCACAAAGGCCATGGATGCATTCTCAAACACAGAGCCGCGGCCACAGAGGCCATGGATGCGTTCTCAAACACAGAGCCGCGGCCACAGAGGCCATGGATGCGTTCTCAAACACAGAGCTGCGGCCACAGAGGCCATGGATGCGTTCTCAAACACAGACCGCGGCCACAGAGGCCATGGATGCGTTCTCAAACACAGAGATGCAGCCACAGAGGCCATGGATGCGTTCTCAAACACAGAGCCGCAGCCAGAGGCCATAGATGCGTTCTCAAACACAAAGCCGCGGCCACAGAGGCCATGGATGCGTTCTCAAACACAGATCCGCTGCCACAGAGGCCATGGATGCGTTCTCAAACACAGAGCTGCGGCCACAGAGGCCATGGATGCGTTCTCAAACACAGAGCTGCGGCCACAGAGGCCATGGATGCGTTCTCAAACACAGAACGCGGCCACAGAGGCCATGGATGCATTCTCAAACACAGAGATGCAGCCACAGAGGCCATGGATGCGTTCTCAAACACAGAGCCACAGCCAAAGGCCATAGATGCGTTCTCAAACACAGAGCCGCTTCCACAGAGGCCATGGATGCGTTCTCAAACACAGATCCGCAGCCAGAGGCCATAGATATGTTCTCAAACAGAGCCGCGGCCACAGAGGCCATGGATGCGTTCTCAAACACAGAACCGTGGCCACAGAGGCCATGGATGCGTTCTCAAACACAAAGCTGCGGCCACAGAGGCCATGGATGCATTCTCAAACACAGAGCTGCGGCCACAGAGGCCATGGATGCGTTCTCAAACACAGAGCTGCAGCCACAGAGGCCATGGATGCGTTCTCAAACACAGACCGCGGCCACAGAGGCCATGGATGTGTTCTCAAACACAGAGATGCAGCCACAGAGGCCATGGATGCGTTCACAAACACAGAGCCACAGCCAGAGGCCATAGATGCGTTCTCAAACACAGAGCCGCGGCCACAGAGGCTATGGATGCGTTCTCAAACACAGATCCGCAGCCAGAGGCCATAGATATGTTCCCAAAGAGAGCCATGGCCACAGAGGCCATGGATGCGTTCTCAAACACAGAGCCGTGGCCACAGAGGCCATGGATGCGTTCTCAAACACAAAGCTGCGGCCACAGAGGCCATGGATGCGTTCTCAAACACAGAGCTGCGGCCACAGAGGCCATGCATGCGTTCTCAAACACAGCCGCGGCCACAGAGTCCATGGATGCGTTCTCAATCACAGAGCCATGGCCACAGAGGCCATGGATGCATTCTCAAACACAGAGCTGTGGCCAAAGAGGCCATGCATGCGTTCTCAAACACAGAGCCGTGGCCACAGAGGCCATGGATGCGTTCTCAAACACAGAGCTGCGGCCACAGAGGCCATGGATGCATTCCCAAACACAGAGCTGCGGCCACAGAGGCCATGGATGCGTTCTCAAACACAGAGCTGCGGCCACAGAGGCCATGGATGCGTTCTCAAACACAGAGCTGCGGCCACAGAGGCCATGCATGCATTCTCAAACACAGAGCCGCGGCCACAAAGGCCACGGATGCATTCTCAAACACAGAGCCGCGGCCACAGAGGCCATGGATGCGTTCTCAAACACAGAGCTGCGGACACAGAGGCCATGGATGCGTTCTCAAACACAGAGCTGCAGCCACAGAGGCCATGGATGCGTTTTCTCAAACACAGACCGCGGCCACAGAGGCCATGGATGCGTTCTCAAACACAGAGATGCAGGCACAGAGGCCATGGATGCGTTCTCAAACACAGAGCCGCAGCCAGAGGCCATAGATGCGTTCTCAAACACAGAGCCGCGGCCACAGAGGCCATGGATGCGTTCTCAAACACAGATCCGCAGCCAGAGGCCATAGATATGTTCCCAAACAGAGCCATGGCCACAGAGGCCATGGATGCGTTCTCAAACACAGAGCCGTGGCCACAGAGGCCATGGATGCATTCTCAAACACAAAGCTGCGGCCACAGAGGCCATGGATGCGTTCTCAAACACAGTGCTGCGGCCACAGAGGCCATGCATGCGTTCTCAAACACAGCCGCGGCCACAGAGGCCATGGATGCGTTCTCAAACACAGAGCCATGGCCACAGAGGCCATGGATGCATTCTCAAACACAGAGCTGCGGCCACAGAGGCCATGCATGCGTTCTCAAACAGAGCTGCGGCCACAGAGGCCATGGATGCGTTCTCAAACACAGAGCTGCGGCCACAGAGGCCATGGATGCATTCTCAAACACAGAGCTGCGGCCACAGAGGCCATGGATGCGTTCTCAAACACAGACCGCGGCCACAGAGGCCATGGATGCATTCTCAAACACAGAGCCGCAGCCACAGAGGCCATGGATGCGTTCTCAAACACAGAGCCGCAGCCAGAGGCCATAGATGCATTCTCAAACACAGAGCCGCGGCGACAGAGGCCATGGAGGCGTTCTCAAACACAGATCCGCAGCCAGAGGCCATAGATATGTTCTCAAACAGAGCTGCAGCCTCAGCGGCCATGGATGCGATCTCAAACACAGAGCCGCGGCCACAGAGGCCATGGATGCGTTCTCAAACACAGAGCTGCGGCCACAGAGGCCATGGATGCGTTCTCAAACACAGAGCCGCGGCCACAGAGGCCATGGATGCATTCTCAAACACAGAGCCATGGCCACAGAGGCCATGGATGCGTTCTCAAACACAGAGCTGCGGCCACAGAGGCCATGCATGCGTTCTCAAACACAGAGCCGTGGCCACAGAGGCCATGGATGCGTTATCAAACACAGAGCTGTGGCCAAAGAGGCCATGCATGCGTTCTCAAACACAGAGCCGTGGCCACAGAGGCCATGGATGCATTCTTAAACTCAGACCGCGGCCACAGAGGCCATGGATGCATTCTCAAACACAGAGCCGCGGCTACAGAGGCCATGGATGCATTCTCAAACACAGACCGCGGCCACAGAGGCCATGGATGCGTTCTCAAACACAGAGATGCAGCCACAGAGGCCATGGATGCGTTCTCAAAATCAGAGCCACAGCCAGAGGCCATAGATGCATTCTCAAACACAGCCGCGGCCACAGAGGCCATGGATGCGTTCTCAAACACAGAGCTGCGGCCACAGAGGCCATGGATGCGTTCTCAAACACAGAGCTGCGGCCACAGAGGCCATGGATGCGTTCTCAAACACAGACCGCGGCCACAGAGGCCATGGATGCGTTCTCAAACACAGAGATACAGCCACAGAGGCCATGGATGCGTTCTCAAATACAGAGCCGCAGCCAGAGGCCATAGATGCGTTCTCAAACACAGAGCCGCGGCCACAGAGGCCATGGATGCGTTCTCAAACACAGATACGCAGCCAGAGGCCATAGATATGTTCCCAAATAGAGCTGCAGCCACAGAGGCCATGGATGCGTTCTCAAACACAGAGCCGCGGCCACAGAGGCAATGGATGCGTTCTCAAACACAGAGCTGCGGCCACAGAGGCCATGCATGCGTTCTCAAACACAGAGCCGCGGCCACAGAGGCCATGGATGTGTTCTCAAACACAGAGCCGCAGCCAGAGGCCATAGATGCGTTCTCAAACACAGAGCCGCGGCCTCAGAGGCCATGGATGCGTTCTCAAACACAGATCCGCAGCCAGAGGCCATAGATATGTTTTTAAACAGAGCTGCAGCCACAGAGGCCATGGATGCATTCTCAAACACAGAGCCGTGGCCACAGAGGCCATGGATACGTTCTCAAACACAGAGCTGCGGCCACAGAGGCCATGGATGCGTTCTCAAACACAGAGCTGCGGCCACAGAGGCCATGCATGTGTTCTCAAACACAGAGCCGCGGCCATAGAGGCCATGGATGCATTCTCAAACACAGAGCCATGGCCACAGAGGCCCAGAGGCCATGGATGCGTTCTCAAACACAGAGCCGTGGCCACAGAGGCCATGGATGCGTTCTCAAACACAGAGCTGCGGCCACAGAGGCCATGGATGCGTTCTCAAACACAGAGCTGCGGCCACAGAGGCCATACATGCATTCTCAAACACAGAGCCGAGGCCACAGAGTCCATGGATGCGTTCTCAAACACAGAGCTGTGGCCACAGAGGCCATGGATGCGTTCTCAAACACAGAGCCATGGCCACAGAGGCCATGGATGCATTCTCAAACACAGAGCCGCAGCCACAGAGGCCATGGATGTGTTCTCAAACACAGAGCCACAGCCAGAGGCCATAGATGCGTTCTCAAACACAGAGCTGTGGCCACAGAGGCCATGGATGCATTCTCAAACACAGAGCCGCAGCCACAGAGGCCATGGATGCGTTCTCAAACACAGAGCCGAAGCCAGAAGCCATAGATGCGTTCTCAAACACAGAGCCGCGGCCACAGAGGCCATGGATGCGTTCTCAAACACAGATCCGCAGCCAGAGGCCATAGATATGTTCTCAAACAGAGCTGCTGCCACAGAGGCCATGGATGCGTTCTCAAACACAGAGCCGTGGCCACAGAGGCCATGGATGCATTCTCAAACACAGAGCTGCGGCCACAGAGGCCATGGATGCGTTCTCAAACAGAGCTGCGGCCACAGAGGCCATGCATGCGTTCTCAAACACAGAGCCGCGGCCACAGAGGCCATGGACGCATTCTCAAACACAGAGCCATGGCCACAGAGGCCATGGATGCATTCTCAAACACAGAGCTGCGGCCAAACAGGCCATGCATGCGTTCTCAAACACAGAGCCGTGGCCACAGAGGCCATGGATGCGTTCTCAAACACAGAGCTGCAGCCACAGAGGCCATGGATGCGTTCTCAAACACAGAGCTGCGGCCAAAGAGGCCATGCATGCGTTCTCAAACACAGAGCCGCGGCCACAGAGGCCATGGATGCGTTCTCAAACACAGACCGCGGCCACAGAGGCCATGGATGCATTCTCAAACACAGAGCCGCGGCTACAGAGGCCATGGATGTGTTCTCAAACACAGAGCCATGGCCACAGAGGCCATGGATGCGTTCTCAAACACAGAGCCGCAGCCAGAGGCCATAAATGCGTTCTCAAACAGAGCCGCGGCCACAGAGGCCATGGATGCGTTCTCAAACACAGATCCGCAGCCAGAGGCCATAGATATGTTCTCAAACAGAGCCGCGGCCACAGAGGCCATGGATGCATTCTCAAACACAGAGCCGTGGCCACAGAGGCCATGGATGCGTTTTCAAACACAGAGCCGCAGCCAGAGGCCATAGATGCGTTCTCAAACACAGAGCCGCGGCCTCAGAGGCCATGGATGCGTTCTCAAACACAGATCCGCAGCCAGAGGCCATAGATATGTTCCCAAATAGAGCTGCAGCCACAGAGGCCATGGATGCGTTCTCAAACACAGAGCCGCGGCCACAGAGGCAATGGATGTGTTCTCAAACACAGAGCCGCAGCCAGAGGCCATAGATGCGTTCTCAAACACAGAGCCGCGGCCTCAGAGGCCATGGATGCGTTCTCAAACACAGATCCGCAGCCAGAGGCCATAGATATGTTTTTAAACAGAGCTGCAGCCACAGAGGCCATGGATGCATTCTCAAACACAGAGCCGTGGCCACAGAGGCCATGGATACGTTCTCAAACACAGAGCTGCGGCCACAGAGGCCATGGATGCGTTGTCAAACACAGAGCTGCGGCCACAGAGGCCATGCATGTGTTCTCAAACACAGAGCCGCGGCCATAGAGGCCATGGATGCATTCTCAAACACAGAGCCATGGCCACAGAGGCCCAGAGGCCATGGATGCGTTCTCAAACACAGAGCCGTGGCCACAGAGGCCATGGATGCGTTCTCAAACACAGAGCTGCGGCCACAGAGGCCATGGATGCGTTCTCAAACACAGAGCTGCGGCCACAGAGGCCATACATGCATTCTCAAACACAGAGCCGAGGCCACAGAGTCCATGGATGCGTTCTCAAACACAGAGCTGTGGCCACAGAGGCCATGGATGCGTTCTCAAACACAGAGCCATGGCCACAGAGGCCATGGATGCATTCTCAAACACAGAGCCGCAGCCACAGAGGCCATGGATGTGTTCTCAAACACAGAGCCGCAGCCAGAGGCCATAGATGCGTTCTCAAACACAGAGCTGTGGCCACAGAGGCCATGGATGCATTCTCAAACACAGAGCCGCAGCCACAGAGGCCATGGATGCGTTCTCAAACACAGAGCCGAAGCCAGAAGCCATAGATGCGTTCTCAAACACAGAGCCGCGGCCACAGAGGCCATGGATGCGTTCTCAAACACAGATCCGCAGCCAGAGGCCATAGATATGTTCTCAAACAGAGCTGCTGCCACAGAGGCCATGGATGCGTTCTCAAACACAGAGCCGTGGCCACAGAGGCCATGGATGCATTCTCAAACACAGAGCTGCGGCCACAGAGGCCATGGATGCGTTCTCAAACAGAGCTGCGGCCACAGAGGCCATGCATGCGTTCTCAAACACAGAGCCGCGGCCACAGAGGCCATGGACGCATTCTCAAACACAGAGCCATGGCCACAGAGGCCATGGATGCATTCTCAAACACAGAGCTGCGGCCAAACAGGCCATGCATGCGTTCTCAAACACAGAGCCGTGGCCACAGAGGCCATGGATGCGTTCTCAAACACAGAGCTGCAGCCACAGAGGCCATGGATGCGTTCTCAAACACAGAGCTGCGGCCAAAGAGGCCATGCATGCGTTCTCAAACACAGAGCCGCGGCCACAGAGGCCATGGATGCGTTCTCAAACACAGACCGCGGCCACAGAGGCCATGGATGCATTCTCAAACACAGAGCCGCGGCTACAGAGGCCATGGATGTGTTCTCAAACACAGAGCCATGGCCACAGAGGCCATGGATGCGTTCTCAAACACAGAGCCGCAGCCAGAGGCCATAAATGCGTTCTCAAACAGAGCCGCGGCCACAGAGGCCATGGATGCGTTCTCAAACACAGATCCGCAGCCAGAGGCCATAGATATGTTCTCAAACAGAGCCGCGGCCACAGAGGCCATGGATGCATTCTCAAACACAGAGCCGTGGCCACAGAGGCCATGGATGCGTTTTCAAACACAGAGCTGCGGCCACAGAGGCCATGGATGCGTTCTCAAACACAGAGCTGCGGCCACAGAGGCCATGGATGCGTTCTCAAACACAGACCGCGGCCACAGAGGCCATGGATGCGTTCTCAAACACAGAGATACAGCCACAGAGGCCATGGATGCGTTCTCAAATACAGAGCCGCAGCCAGAGGCCATAGATGCGTTCTCAAACACAGAGCCGTGGCCACAGAGGCCATGGATGCGTTCTCAAACACAGATCCGCAGCCAGAGGCCATAGATATGTTCCCAAATAGAGCTGCAGCCACAGAGGCCATGGATGCGTTCTCAAACACAGAGCCGCGGCCACAGAGGCAATGGATGCGTTCTCAAACACAGAGCTGCGGCCACAGAGGCCATGGATGCGTTCTCAAACACAGAGCCGCGGCCACAGAGGCCATGGATGCGTTCTCAAACACAGAGCCTTGGCCACAGAGGCCATGCATGCGTTCTCAAACAAAGAGCCGCGGCCACAGAGGCCATGGATGTGTTCTCAAACACAGAGCCGCAGCCAGAGGCCATAGATGCGTTCTCAAACACAGAGCCGTGGCCTCAGAGGCCATGGATGCGTTCTCAAACACAGATCCGCAGCCAGAGGCCATAGATATGTTTTTAAACAGAGCTGCAGCCACAGAGGCCATGGATGCATTCTCAAACACAGAGCCGTGGCCACAGAGGCCATGGATACGTTCTCAAACACAGAGCTGCGGCCACAGAGGCCATGGATGCGTTCTCAAACACAGAGCTGCGGCCACAGAGGCCATGCATGTGTTCTCAAACACAGAGCCGCGGCCATAGAGGCCATGGATGCATTCTCAAACACAGAGCCATGGCCACAGAGGCCCAGAGGCCATGGATGCGTTCTCAAACACAGAGCCGTGGCCACAGAGGCCATGGATGCGTTCTCAAACACAGAGCTGCGGCCACAGAGGCCATGGATGCGTTCTCAAACACAGAGCTGCGGCCACAGAGGCCATACATGCATTCTCAAACACAGAGCCGAGGCCACAGAGGCCATGGATGCGTTCTCAAACACAGAGCTGTGGCCACAGAGGCCATGGATGCGTTCTCAAACACAGAGCCATGGCCACAGAGGCCATGGATGCATTCTCAAACACAGAGCCGCAGCCACAGAGGCCATGGATGTGTTCTCAAACACAGAGCCGCAGCCAGAGGCCATAGATGCGTTCTCAAACACAGAGCTGTGGCCACAGAGGCCATGGATGCATTCTCAAACACAGAGCCGCAGCCACAGAGGCCATGGATGCGTTCTCAAACACAGAGCCGAAGCCAGAAGCCATAGATGCGTTCTCAAACACAGAGCCGCGGCCACAGAGGCCATGGATGCGTTCTCAAACACAGATCCGCAGCCAGAGGCCATAGATATGTTCTCAAACAGAGCTGCTGCCACAGAGGCCATGGATGCGTTCTCAAACACAGAGCCGTGGCCACAGAGGCCATGGATGCATTCTCAAACACAGAGCTGCGGCCACAGAGGCCATGGATGCGTTCTCAAACAGAGCTGCGGCCACAGAGGCCATGCATGCGTTCTCAAACACAGAGCCGCGGCCACAGAGGCCATGGATGCATTCTCAAACACAGAGCCATGGCCACAGAGGCCATGGATACATTCTCAAACACAGAGCTGCGACCAAACAGGCCATGCATGCGTTCTCAAACACAGAGCCATGGCCACAGAGGCCATGGATGCGTTCTCAAACACAGAGCTGCAGCCACAGAGGCCATGGATGCGTTCTCAAACACAGAGCTGCGGCCAAAGAGGCCATGCATGCGTTCTCAAACACAGAGCCGCGGCCACAGAGGCCATGGATGCGTTCTCAAACACAGACCGCGGCCACAGAGGCCATGGATGCATTCTCAAACACAGAGCCGCGGCTACAGAGGCCATGGATGTGTTCTCAAACACAGAGCCATGGCCACAGAGGCCATGGATGCGTTCTCAAACACAGAGCCGCAGCCAGAGGCCATAGATGCGTTCTCAAACAGAGCCGCGGCCACAGAGGCCATGGATGCGTTCTCAAACACAGATCCGCAGCCAGAGGCCATAGATATGTTCTCAAACAGAGCCGCGGCCACAGAGGCCATGGATGCATTCTCAAACACAGAGCCGTGGCCACAGAGGCCATGGATGCGTTCTCAAACACAGAGCTGCGGCCACAGAGGCCATGGATGCGTTCTCAAACACAGAGCTGCGGCCACAGAAGCCATAGATGCATTCTCAAACACAGAGCTGCGGCCAAAGAGGCCATGCATGCGTTCTCAAACACAGCCGCGGCCACAAAGGCCATGGATGCATTCTCAAACACAGAGCCGCGGCCACAGAGGCCATGGATGCGTTCTCAAACACAGAGCCGCGGCCACAGAGGCCATGGATGCGTTCTCAAACACAGAGCTGCGGCCACAGAGGCCATGGATGCGTTCTCAAACACAGACCGCGGCCACAGAGGCCATGGATGCGTTCTCAAACACAGAGATGCAGCCACAGAGGCTATGGATGCGTTCTCAAACACAGAGCCGCAGCCAAAGGCCATAGATGCGTTCTCAAACACAGCCGCGGCCACAGAGGCCATGGATGCGTTCTCAAACACAGATCCGCTGCCACAGAGGCCATGGATGCGTTCTCAAACACAGAGCTGCGGCCACAGAGGCCATGGATGCGTTCTCAAACACAGAGCTGCGGCCACAGAGGCCATGGATGCATTCTCAAACACAGAACGCGGCCACAGAGGCCATGGATGCATTCTCAAACACAGAGATGCAGCCACAGAGGCCATGGATGCGTTCTCAAACACAGAGCCACAGCCAAAGGCCATAGATGCGTTCTCAAACACAGAGCCGCTGCCACAGAGGCCATGGATGCGTTCTCAAACACAGATCCGCAGCCAGAGGCCATAGATATGTTCTCAAACAGAGCCGCGGCCACAGAGGCCATGGATGCGTTCTCAAACACAGAACCGTGGCCACAGAGGCCATTGATGCGTTCTCAAACACAAAGCTGCGGCCACAGAGGCCATGGATGCATTCTCAAACACAGAGCCGCGGCCACAGAGGCCATGGATGCGTTCTCAAACACAGAGCTGCAGCCACAGAGGCCATGGAAGCGTTCTCAAACACAGACCGCGGCCACAGAGGCCATGGATGCGTTCTCAAACACAGAGATGCAGCCACAGAGGCCATGGATGCGTTCACAAACACAGAGCCGCAGCCAGAGGCCATAGATGCGTTCTCAAACACAGAGCCGCGGTCACAGAGGCTATGGATGCGTTCTCAAACACAGATCCGCAGCCAGAGGCCATAGATATGTTCCCAAAGAGAGCCATGGCCACAGAGGCCATGGATGCGTTCTCAAACACAGAGCCGTGGCCACAGAGGCCATGGATGCGTTCTCAAACACAAAGCTGCGGCCACAGAGGCCATGGATGCGTTCTCAAACACAGAGCTGCGGCCACAGAGGCCATGCATGCGTTCTCAAACACAGCCGCGGCCACAGAGTCCATGGATGCGTTCTCAATCACAGAGCCATGGCCACAGAGGCCATGGATGCATTCTCAAACACAGAGCTGTGGCCAAAGAGGCCATGCATGCGTTCTCAAACAGAGCCATGGCCACAGAGGCCATGGATGCGTTCTCAAACACAGAGCTGCGGCCACAGAGGCCATGGATGCATTCCCAAACACAGAGCTGCGGCCACAGAGGCCATGGATGCGTTCTCAAACACAGAGCTGCGGCCACAGAGGCCATGGATGCGTTCTCAAACACAGACCGCGGCCACAGAGGCGATGGATGCATTCTCAAACACAGAGCCGCAGCCACAGAGGCCATGGATGCGTTCTCAAACACAGAGCCGCAGCCAGAGGCCATAGATGCGTTCTCAAACACAGAGCCGCGGCCACAGAGGCCATGGAGGCGTTCTCAAACACAGAGCTGCGGCCAAAGAGGCCATGCAAGCGTTCTCAAACACAGGGCCGTGGCCACAGTGGCCATGGATGCGATCTCAAACACAGAGCTGTGGCCAAAGAGGCCATGCATGCGTTCTCAAACACAGAGCCGCGGCCACAGAGGCCATGCATGCGTTCTCAAACACAGCCGTGGCCACAGAGGCCATGGATGCGTTCTCAATCACAGAGCCATGGCCACAGAGGCCATGGATGCATTCTCAAACACAGAGCTGCGGCCAAAGAGGCCATGCATGCGTTCTCAAACACAGAGCCGTGGCCACAGAGGCCATGGATGCATTCTCAAACACAGAGCTGCGGCCACAGAGGCCATGGATGCGTTCTCAAACACAGAGCTGCGGCCACAGAGGCCATGGATGCGTTCTCAAACACAGACCGCGGCCACAGAGGCCATGGATGCATTCTCAAACACAGAGCCGCAGCCACAGAGGCCATGGATGCATTCTCAAACACAGAGCCGCAGCCAGAGGCCATAGATGCGTTCTCAAACACAGAGCCGCGGCCACAAAGGCCATGGAGGCGTTCTCAAACACAGAGCTGCGGCCAAAGAGGCCATGCATGCGTTCTCAAACACAGGGCCGTGGCCACAGTGGCCATGGATGCGTTCTCAAACACAGAGCTGCGGCCACAGAGGCCATGGATGCGTTCTCAAACACAGAGCTGCGGCCACAGAGGCCATACATGCATTCTCAAACACAGAGCCGAGGCCACAGAGGCCATGGATGCGTTCTCAAACACAGAGCTGTGGCCACAGAGGCCATGGATGCGTTCTCAAACACAGAGCCATGGCCACAGAGGCCATGGATGCATTCTCAAACACAGAGCCGCAGCCACAGAGGCCATGGATGTGTTCTCAAACACAGAGCCGCAGCCAGAGGCCATAGATGCGTTCTCAAACACAGAGCTGTGGCCACAGAGGCCATGGATGCATTCTCAAACACAGAGCCGCAGCCACAGAGGCCATGGATGCGTTCTCAAACACAGAGCCGAAGCCAGAAGCCACAGATGCGTTCTCAAACACAGAGCCGCGGCCACAGAGGCCATGGATGCGTTCTCAAACACAGATCCGCAGCCAGAGGCCATAGATATGTTCTCAAACAGAGCTGCTGCCACAGAGGCCATGGATGCGTTCTCAAACACAGAGCCGTGGCCACAGAGGCCATGGATGCATTCTCAAACACAGAGCTGCGGCCACAGAGGCCATGGATGCGTTCTCAAACAGAGCTGCGGCCACAGAGGCCATGCATGCGTTCTCAAACACAGAGATGCAGCCACAGAGGCCATGGATGCGTTCTCAAACACAGAGCCGCAGCCAGAGGCCATAGATGCGTTCTCAAACACAGCCGCGGCCACAGAGGCCATGGATGCGTTCTCAAACACAGATCCGCTGCCACAGAGGCCATGGATGCGTTCTCAAACACAGAGCTGCGGCCACAGAGGCCATGGATGCGTTCTCAAACACAGAGCTGCGGCCACAGAGGCCATGGATGCGTTCTCAAACACAGAACGCGGCCACAGAGGCCATGGATGCATTCTCAAACACAGAGATGCAGCCACAGAGGCCATGGATGCGTTCTCAAACACAGATCCGCAGCCAGAGGCCATAGATATGTTCTCAAACAGAGCCGCGGCCACAGAGGCCATGGATGCGTTCTCAAACACAGAACCGTGGCCACAGAGGCCATGGATGCGTTCTCAAACACAAAGCTGCGGCCACAGAGGCCATGGATGCATTCTCAAACACAGAGCCGCGGCCACAGAGGCCATGGATGCGTTCTCAAACACAGAGCTGCAGCCACAGAGGCCATGGATGCGTTCTCAAACACAGACCGCGGCCACAGAGGCCATGGATGCATTCTCAAACACAGAGATGCAGCCACAGAGGCCATGGATGCGTTCACAAACACAGAGCCGCAGCCAGAGGCCATAGATGCGTTCTCAAACACAGACCCGCGGCCACAGAGGCTATGGATGCGTTCTCAAACACAGATCCGCAGCCAGAGGCCATAGATATGTTCCCAAAGAGAGCCATGGCCACAGAGGCCATGGATGCGTTCTCAAACACAGAGGCGTGGCCACAGAGGCCATGGATGCGTTCTCAAACACAAAGCTGCGGCCACAGAGGCCATGGATGCGTTCTCAAACACAGAGCTGCGGCCACAGAGGCCATGCATGCGTTCTCAAACACAGCCGCGGCCACAGAGTCCATGGATGCGTTCTCAATCACAGAGCCATGGCCACAGAGGCCATGGATGCATTCTCAAACACAGAGCTGTGGCCAAAGAGGCCATGCATGCGTTCTCAAACACAGAGCCGTGGCCACAGAGGCCATGGATGCATTCTCAAACACAGAGCTGCGGCCACAGAGGCCATGGATGCATTCCCAAACACAGAGCTGCGGCCACAGAGGCCATGGATGCGTTCTCAAACACAGAGCTGCGGCCACAGAGGCCATGGATGCGTTCTCAAACACAGACCGCGGCCACAGAGGCCATGGATGCATTCTCAAACACAGAGCCGCAGCCACAGAGGCCATGGATGCGTTCTCAAACACAGAGCCGCAGCCAGAGGCCATAGATGCGTTCTCAAACACAGAGCCGCGGCCACAAGGCCATGGAGGCGTTCTCAAACACAGAGCTGCGGCCAAAGAGGCCATGCATGCGTTCTCAAACACAGGGCCGTGGCCACAGTGGCCATGGATGCGATCTCAAACACAGAGCTGTGGCCAAAGAGGCCATGCATGCGTTCTCAAACACAGAGCCGCGGCCACAGAGGCCATGCATGCGTTCTCAAACACAGCCGTGGCCACAGAGGCCATGGATGCGTTCTCAATCACAGAGCCATGGCCACAGAGGCCATGGATGCATTCTCAAACACAGAGCTGCGGCCAAAGAGGCCATGCATGCGTTCTCAAACACAGAGCCGTGGCCACAGAGGCCATGGATGCATTCTCAAACACAGAGCTGCGGCCACAGAGGCCATGGATGCGTTCTCAAACACAGAGCTGCGGCCACAGAGGCCATGGATGCGTTCTCAAACACAGACCGCGGCCACAGAGGCCATGGATGCATTCTCAAACACAGAGCCGCAGCCACAGAGGCCATGGATGCATTCTCAAACACAGAGCCGCAGCCAGAGGCCATAGATGCGTTCTCAAACACAGAGCCGCGGCCACAAAGGCCATGGAGGCGTTCTCAAACACAGAGCTGCGGCCAAAGAGGCCATGCATGCGTTCTCAAACACAGGGCCGTGGCCACAGTGGCCATGGATGCGTTCTCAAACACAGAGCTGCGGCCACAGAGGCCATGGATGCGTTCTCAAACACAGAGCTGCGGCCACAGAGGCCATACATGCATTCTCAAACACAGAGCCGAGGCCACAGAGGCCATGGATGCGTTCTCAAACACAGAGCTGTGGCCACAGAGGCCATGGATGCGTTCTCAAACACAGAGCCATGGCCACAGAGGCCATGGATGCATTCTCAAACACAGAGCCGCAGCCACAGAGGCCATGGATGTGTTCTCAAACACAGAGCCGCGGCCACAAAGGCCATGGAGGCGTTCTCAAACACAGAGCTGCGGCCAAAGAGGCCATGCATGCGTTCTCAAACACAGGGCCGTGGCCACAGTGGCCATGGATGCGTTCTCAAACACAGAGCTGCGGCCACAGAGGCCATGGATGCGTTCTCAAACACAGAGCTGCGGCCACAGAGGCCATACATGCATTCTCAAACACAGAGCCGAGGCCACAGAGGCCATGGATGCGTTCTCAAACACAGAGCTGTGGCCACAGAGGCCATGGATGCGTTCTCAAACACAGAGCCGCGGCCACAGAGGCCATGGATGCGTTCTCAAACACAGAGCCGCAGCCAGAGGCAATAGATGCGTTCTCAAACAGAGCCGCGGCCACAGAGGCCATGGATGCATTCTGAAACACAGATCCGCAGCCAGAGGCCATTGATATGTTCTCAAACAGAGCCGCAGCCACATAGGCCATGGATGCAATCTCAAACAGAGCCGTGGCCACAGAGGCCATGGATGCGTTCTCAAACACAGAGCTGCGGCCACAGAGGCCATGGATGCGTTCTCAAACACAGAGCTGCGGCCACAGAGGCCATGGATGCGTTCTCAAACACAGAGCTGCGGCCACAGAAGCCATAGATGCGTTCTCAAACACAGAGCTGCGGCCAAAGAGGCCATGGATGCCGCGGCCACAGAGGCCATAGATGCGTTCTCAAACACAGCCGCGGCCACAGAGGCCATGGATGTGTTCTCAATCACAGAGCCGTGGCCACAGAGGCCATGGATGCGTTCTCAAACACAGAGCTGCGGCCACAGAGGCCATGGATGCGTTCTCAAACACAGACCGCGGCCACAGAGGCCATGGATGCGTTCTCAAACACAGAGATGCAGCCACAGAGGCCATGGATGCGTTCTCAAACACAGAGCCGCAGCCAGAGGCCATAGATGCATTCTCAAACACAGAGCCGCGGCCACAGAGGCCATGGATGCGTTCTCAAACACAGATCCGCAGCCAGAGGCCATAGATATGTTCCCAAACAGAGCTGCAGCCACAGAGGCCATGGATGCATTCTCAAACACAGAGCCATGACCACAGAGGCAATGGATGCGTTCTCAAACACAGAGCTGCGGCCACAGAGGCCATGGATGCGTTCTCAAACACAGAGCTGCGGCCACAGAGGCCATGCATGCGTTCTCAAACACAGAGCCGTGGCCACAGAGGCCATGGATGCATTCTCAAACACAGAGCCTTGGCCACAGAGGCCATGGATGTGTTCTCAAACACAGAGCTGTGGCCAAAGAGGCCATGCATGCATTCTCAAACACAGAGCCGTGGCCACAGAGGCCATGGATGCGTTCTCAAACACAGAGCTGCGGCCACAGAGGCCATGGATGCGTTCTCAAACACAGAGCTGTGGCCACAGAGGCCATGGATGCGTTCTCAAACACAGACCGCGGCCACAGAGGCCATGGATGCGTTCTCAGACACAGAGATGCAGTCACAGAGGCCATGGATGCGTTCTCAAACACAGAGCCGCAGCCAGAGGCCATAGATGCGTTCTCAAACACAGAGCCGCGGCCACAGAGGCCATGGATGCGTTCTCAAACACAGATCCGCAGCCAGAGGCCATAGATATGTTCCCAAACAGAGCTGCAGCCACAGAGGCCATGGATGCGTTCTCAAACACAGAGCCGTGGCCACAGAGGCAATGGATGCATTCTCAAACACAGAGCTGCGGACACAGAGGCCATGGATGCGTTCTCAAACACAGAGCTGCGGCCACAGAGGCCATGCATGCGTTCTCACAGAGCCGCGGCCACAGAGGCCATGGATGCATTCTCAAACACAGAGCCTTGGCCACAGAGGCCATGGATGTGTTCTCAAACACAGAGCTGTGGCCAAAGAGGCCATGCATGCGTTCTCAAACACAGAGCCGTGGCCACAGAGGCCATGGATGCGTTCTCAAACACAGAGCTGCGGCCACAGAGGCTATGGATGCGTTCTCAAACACAAAGCTGTGGCCACAGAGGCCATGGATGCATTCTCAAACACAGAGCTGCGGCCACAGAGGCCATGGATGCATTCTCAAACACAGAGCCGCAGCCACAGAGGCCATGGATGCGTTCTCAAACACAGAGCCGCAGCCAGAGGCCATAGATGCGTTCTCAAACACAGAGCCGCGGCCACAGAGGCCATGGATGCATTCTCAAACACAGATCCGCAGCCAGAGGCCATAGATATGTTCTCAAACAGAGCTGCAGCCACAGAGGCCATGGATGCATTCTCAAACACAGAGCCGTGGCCACAGAGGCCATGGATGCGTTCTCAAACACAGAGCTGCGGCCACAGAGGCCATGGATGCGTTCTCAAACACAGAGCTGCGGCCACAGAGGCCATGCATGTGTTCTCAAACACAGAGCCGTGGCCACAGAGGCCATGGATGCGTTCTCAAACACAGAGCCATGGCCAGAGAGGCCATGGATGCGTTCTCAAACACAGAGCCGTGGCCACAGAGGCCATGGATGCGTTCTCAAACACAGAGCTGCGGCCACAGAGGCCATGGATGCGTTCTCAAACACAGAGCTGCGGCCACAGAGGCCATGCATGCGTTCTCAAACACAGAGCCGCGGCCACAGAGGCCATGGATGCATTCTCAAACACAGAGCTGTGGCCACAGAGGCCATGGATGCGTTCTCAAACACAGAGCCATGGCCACAGAGGCCATGGATGCGTTCTCAAACACAGAGCCGCAGCCACAGGCCATAGATGCGTTCTCAAACACAGAGCCGCAGCCACAGTGGCCATGGAATCATTCTCAAACACAGAGCCGCAGCCACAGAGGCCATGGATGCGTTCTCAAACACAGAGCCGCAGCCAGAGGCCATAGATGCGTTCTCAAACACAGAGCCGCGGCCACAGAGGCCATGGATGCGTTCTCAAACACAGATCCGCAGCCAGAGGCCATAGATATGTTCTCAAACAGAGCTGCAGCCACAGAGGCCATGGATGCGTACTCAAACACAGAGCCGTGGCCACAGAGGCCATGGATGCATTCTCAAACACAGAGCTGCGGCCACAGAGGCCATGGATGCGTTCTCAAACAGAGCTGCGGCCACAGAGGCCATGCATGCGTTCTCAAACACAGAGCCGCGGCCTCAGAGGCCATGGATGCGTTCTCAAACACAGAGCCATGGCCACAGAGGCCATGGATGCGTTCTCAAACACAGAGCTGCGGCCAAAGAGGCCATGCATGCGTTCTCAAACACAGAGCCGTGGCCACAGAGGCCATGGATGCGTTCTCAAACACAGAGCTGCGGCCACAGAGGCCATGGATGCGTTCTCAAACACAGAGCTGCGGCCAAAGAGGCCATGCATGCGTTCTCAAACACAGAGCCGTGGCCACAGAGGCCATGGATGCGTTCTCAAACACAGACCGCGGCCACAGAGGCCATGGATGCGTTCTCAAACACAGAGCCGCGGCTACAGAGGCCATGGATGTGTTCTCAAACACAGAGCTGCGGCCACAGAGGCCTTGGATGCATTCTCAAACACAGAGCCTCAGCCAGAGGCCATAGATATGTTCTCAAACAGAGCCGCGGCCACAGAGGCCATGGATGCGTTCTCAAACACAGAGCCGTGGCCACAGAGGCCATGGATGCATTCTCAAACACAGAGCTGCGGCCACAGAGGCCATGGATGCGTTCTCAAACACAGAGCTGCGGCCACAGAGGCCATGGATGCGTTCTCAAACACAGAGCTGCGGCCAAAGAGGCCATGCATGCGTTCTCAAACACAGAGCCGCGGCCACAGAGGCCATGGATGCGTTCTCAAACACAGAGCCGCGGCCACAGAGGCCATGGATGCGTTCTCAAACACAGAGCCGCGGCTACAGAGGCCATGGATGTGTTCTCAAACACAGAGCCGCGGCCACAGAGGCCATGGATGCGTTCTCAAACACAGAGCCGCAGCCAGAGGCCATAGATGCGTTCTCAAACAGAGCCGCGGCCACAGAGGCCATGGATGCGTTCTCAAACACAGATCCGCAGCCACAGAGGCCATAGATATGTTCTGAAACAGAGCCGCGGCCACAGAGGCCATGGATGTATTCTCAAACACAGAGCTGCGGCCACAGAGGCCATGGATGCGTTCTCAAACACAGAGCTGCGGCCACAGAAGCCATAGATGCGTTCTCAAACACAGAGCTGCGGCCAAAGAGGCCATGCATGCATTCTCAAACACAGCCGCGGCCACAAAGGCCATGGATGCATTCTCAAACACAGAGCCGCGGCCACAGAGGCCATGGATGCGTTCTCAAACACAGAGCCGCTGCCACAGAGGCCATGGATGCATTCTCAAACACAGAGCCGCGGCCACAGAGGCCATGGATGCGTTCTCAAACACAGACCGCGGCCATAGAGGCCATGGATGCGTTCTCAAACACAGCCGCAGCCAGAGGCCATAGATGCGTTCTCAAACACAGCCGCGGCCACAGAGGCCATTGATGCGTTCTCAAACACAGATCCGCAGCCACAGAGGCCATGGATGCGTTCTCAAACACAGAGCTGCGGCCACAGACGCCATGGATGCGTTCTCAAACACAGAGCTGCGGCCACAGAGGCCATGGATGCGTTCTCAAACACAGACCGCGGCCACAGAGGCCATGGATGCGTTCTCAAACACAGATCCGCAGCCAGAGGCCATAGATATGTTCTCAAACAGAGCCGCGGCCACAGAGGCCATGGATGCGTTTTCAAACACAGAACCGTGGCCACAGAGGCCATGGATGCGTTCTCAAACACAAAGCTGCGGCCACAGAGGCCATGGATGCGTTCTCAAACACAGAGCTGCGGCCACAGAGGCCATGCATGCATTCTCAAACACAGAGCCGCGGCCACAGAGGCCATGGATGCGTTCTCAAACACAGAGCTTCAGCGACAGAGGCCATGGATGCGTTCTCAAACACAGAGCCGCGGCCACAGAGGCCATGGATGCGTTCTCAAACAGAGCCGCGGCCACGTTCTCAAATATAGCCGCAGAGGTCATTTTTAGAGAGAGTTTTAGGAGGAGACGCTGCGCCAGCCATAGGGCGTCGTAGGTCATCGTGATGGTGAGATGAATATTTGAGTCCAACAGCAGATTTCCCCTGTCCACAGACACTGAAAGTGGGCGTCTCAGGGCTTGCATTCTACGGCATTACAGATGGGGAAAGCTAAAATTAGCATGTGCATATTATCACAGCTGTGAATCCAAAAGAAATTGCAGCCTCGCATGCATTAGCATCCACATATAAATCAGGCCCTTATGCTGGGCATACACTGTACAATTATCTGTCAGATATCTGTCCTTTCTGGCTGGTTGAAATGAAAACCTGGTAATGTATGGGAGTTGACAATCGTCCATTTGCTTACTACCACTGGAAAACAGACAAAAATGGTCGTTAAGACAAATTGGTTAAAAAAAACACATGAATTTAACCAATTTGAGCAATTGTTTTTTGTCCGTTTTCCAGTGTTTAAAACCATATGATCGACTGTCATTTGCTCCCATACATTACCAGGTTTTCATCCCAACCAGCCAGATTGGACAGATATCTGACAGATAATTGTACTGTGAATGCCCAGGCTTGGTATTTATAATGGTCTTTTCAATCTAGAATAAGTGCTTGCCCTGTACAGGTGCTTGCGCTTGTGACTTATACGTATGCCCTCACAAATAAAAGGAGTACCAAAAATAAAACAAACATAATAATATCAAATCCTATTATAATTAAAGGTTTTCTTTGGAAATTATGACACTCTAAATTAATTACATTATATTTATTGTATAATTATAATTTTATTTTGTAAAATTATTTCATGTGTTTAATTGTAGACAGCACTAGACAATGCACACAGATTACAGAGAAATATCTTTACAACCATCTTTAAGGGAAGGCTTTCTAGTGCTAATCCATGATCTGCAGCAGATGACTTGCTCGCTGATTTGGACTATAGTGTGAATACAAATTCTAAGAATACATGTAGGCAAGTGTCTGCATCTAAGTGTCATGAGTATGCCACCCAATGCCAAGCACAAAGGATAATCCTTACATATTTTATTATTTCTCAAATACTTTCACTGAAATCTCATAAAAATCACACAATAATTGGACTGATCCACATGTATCAAGAAAATAAGAAACACTGAGCATGTGCTTTCAAGCTGCTGTCATTAGCCGTATGGTTCAGCTGTGGACTTCAGGCAGTTGCAGAGGATGACAAAATGGAGATAGTGCAACAACTGGTACGATCTGCTAAAAAGTGTATAAAACAATGATTAGAGATTGTGGATGGGTTAAGCCCTCTGCGCAGGGACAGAGCCTGTTGCTTGTATTGATTAACAAGTGACTGGATCAATATCCACTATGTCCACGCACGTAAGTGGTCAAACTGGAAATGATCCAGACTTTTGGGCACTTCTGGTATAACTGGGGCTTGTTGATGTTGTTACATACCAAGACAGACAGCTTTCCTCTTTCAACCTCATTTACCAACATACCAAATTATCAAAGCCAGATCATCCATTAATCAATCTAGATTCCAGTTTACACTGAGTTAACTAGATTTACTTTAATCTGTTTTTGTGTGAATTTTTACTGAGTGACGCAGATTACTGTAACCTGTAAACATATAGAACAAGGTTTTGACTCTATAGAAATCCTAAAATAAAGGAATCATTTATATTGGTGTGCTAGGATTAAAAAAAAAACGTCACCTTCTTTAAAGATGCACCTACCCCTCCGAACTAATGTGATGTTAGTGATTTAGGCAACTAATTTATACAGATATTGGATTAAAGAAATTGGAAATAGATGACTTAATTTACATTTATGAACTGAACAATGCCAACCAGATGTTCTTATTTTATGAGCCTCATAGACATAGGCAAACGTGGGAGGGTGGGGGTCCAGTTGCCTGGAAACCCCTCTCCCCAGCCCACATCATGCCCACAATAGAAATATTAATATTATAGGATTTTACTAGTATTGCATGTTCTTTTCAGTATCACAAATTAAATAATTAGCACCATATGTGGATCTTTTAACATGTGTCAGCCAGTAATAAATGCACCTCTGCACCAAATAGGAGATCTGAAAAACATGCACTGTTAGGGATGCACAGCTAAAGACCACCAATAGGGTTAATTATTAATACTGTAGAATAATACACTATCCAATGGATAAGGAGACCAATATGTACATATATGTCCAGGGCACTGCTAGGTTCTTCTGCTGCTCCCCGAGACTCCTGGACTTGCTCCAATGATCTGGAATGGTGCCCACATCCAGTGGCCTCACTATGGAGGATGCACGGGGTGCGGTTGCTATGGGGCCCGGCGGGTTAAGGGGCCCGCCAGCCCAGCAATCGCACCCCCTGCACCTTCCATTTGCCGGGCGCCCACTGAGATTGTGTTACCAGCGGGCGCCGGTTCCTATTCAAACCCCAGACGGCAGCCGGCGGACGGCGCTCACTCCGTCTTCCGGGTCCCGCAGTGCACTATGGGAGTGACGTCATGATGTCATTCCCATAGTGCCGAGGAGCGGACGTCGTGGACGGATGGCTGCAGGCTCTGATTTAAGGTAAGTGTTTTTTTTTAATTTGTGCGTGTGTGTGCGCGCGGGGGGGGGGGGGGGGGGCAGCTACTGGGATCCCACTACTGGCCGGGGCAGCTGTAGGGGGCCCACTACTGGGGGCAGCTACAGGGGGCTCACTACTGGGGGCAGCTACAGGGGGTTCACTACTGGGGGCAGCTACAGGGGGCTCACTACTGGGGGCAGCTACAGGGGGCCCACTACTGGGGGCAGCTACAGGGGGCTGACTACTGGGAACAGCTACAGGGGGCCCACTACTGGGGGCAGCTACAGGGGGCCCACTACTGAGGGCAGCTACAGGGGGCCCACCACTGAGGGCAGCTACAGGGTGCTCACTACTGGGGGCAGCTACAGGGTGCTCACTACTGGGGGGCCCACTACTGGGGGCAGCTACAGGGGGCTCACTACTGAGGGCAGCTACAGGGGGCTCACTACTGGGGGCAGCTACAGGGGGCTCACTACTGTGGGCAGCTACAAGGGGCTCACTACTGGGGGCAGCTAATGGGGGCTCACTACTGGGAGCAGCTACAGGGGGCAGCTACTGGGCGCTCACTACTGGGGGCAGCTACAGTGGGCCCACTACTGGGGGCAGCTACAGGGGGCCCACCACTGAGGGCAGCTACAGGGTGCTCACTACTGGGGGCAGCTACAGGGTGCTCACTACTGGGGTCCCACTATTGGAGGCAGCTACAGGGGGCTCACTACTGGGGGCAGCTACAGGGGGCCCACTACTGGGGGCAGCTACAGGGGGTTCACTACTGGGGGAAGCTACAGGAGGCCCACTACTGGGGGCAGCTACAGGGGGCTCATTAATGGGGGCAGCTACAGGGGGCTCACTACTGCGGGCAGCTACAGGGGTCCCACTACTGGGGGCAGCTTCAGGGTGCTCACTACTGGGGGCAGCTACAGGGGGTCCACTACTGGAGGCAGCGACAGGGGGCAGCTACAGGGGGCCCACTACTGGGGGCAGCTACAGGGGGCTCACTACTGGGGGCAGCTACAGGGGGCGCACTACTGGGGGCAGCTACAGGTTGCTCACTACTGGAGGCCCACTACTGGGGGCAGCTGCAGGGGGCTCACTACTGGGAGCAGCTACAGGGGGCAGCTACAGGGGGCCCACCACTGAGGGCAGCTACAGGGTGCTCACTACTGGGGGCAGCTACAGGGGGCTCACTACTGGGAGCAGCTACAGGGGGCAGCTACAGGGGGCCCACCACTGAGGGCAGCTACAGGGTGCTCACTACTGGGGGCAGCTACAGGGTGCTCACTACTGGGGGCCCACTACTGGGGGCAGCTACAGGGGGCTCACTACTGGGGGCAGCTAAAGGGGGCCCACTACTGGGGGCTCACTACTAGGGGTAGCTACAGGAGGCCCACTACTGGGGGCAGCTACAGGGGGCCCACTACTGGGGGCAGCTACAGGGGGCCCACCACTGGGGGCAGCTACAGGGGGCCCACCACTGAGGGCAGCTACAGAGTGCTCACTACTGGGGGCAGCTACAGGGGGCTCACTACTGGGGGCAGCTGCAGGGGGCTCACTACTGGGGGCAGCTGCAGGGGGCTCACTACTGGGGGCAGCTACAGGGGGCTCACTACTGGGAGCAGCTACAGGGGGCCCACCACTGAGGGCAGCTACAGGGTGCTCACTACTGGGGGCAGCTACAGGGTGCTCACTACTGGGGGTCCACTACTGGGGTGCAGCTACAGAGTGCTCACTACCGGAAGCAGCTACAGGGGGCTCACTACCGGGGGCAGCTACAGGGGGCCCACTACCGGGGGCAGCTATAGGGTGCTCACTACCGGGGGCAGCTACAGGGTGCTCACTACCGGGGGCAGCTACAGGGGGCTCACTACTGGGAGCAGCTACAGGGGGCCCACCACTGGGGGCAGCTACAGGGGGCCCACCACTGAGGGCAGGTACAGGGTGCTCACTACTGGGGGAAGCTACAGGGTGCTCACTACTGGGGGCCCACTACTGGGGGCAGCTGCAGGGGGCTCACTACTGGGAGCAGCTACAGGGGGCAGCTACAGGGGGCCCACCACTGAGGGCAGCTACAGGGTGCTCACTACTGGGGGCAGCTACAGGGGGCTCACTACTGGGAGCAGCTACAGGGGGCAGCTACAGGGGGCCCACCACTGAGGGCAGCTACAGGGTGCTCACTACTGGGGGCAGCTACAGGGTGCTCACTACTGGGGGCCCACTACTGGGGGCAGCTACAGGGGGCTCACTACTGGGGGCAGCTAAAGGGGGCCCGCTACTGGGGGCTCACTACTAGGGGTAGCTACAGGAGGCCCACTACTGGGGGCAGCTACAGGGGGCCCACTACTGGGGGCAGCTACAGGGGGCCCACCACTGGGGGCAGCTACAGGGGGCCCACCACTGAGGGCAGCTACAGAGTGCTCACTACTGGGGGCAGCTACAGGGGGCTCACTACTGGGGGCAGCTGCAGGGGGCTCACTACTGGGGGCAGCTGCAGGGGGCTCACTACTGGGGGCAGCTACAGGGGGCTCACTACTGGGAGCAGCTACAGGGGGCCCACCACTGAGGGCAGCTACAGGGTGCTCACTACTGGGGGCAGCTACAGGGTGCTCACTACTGGGGGTCCACTACTGGGGTGCAGCTACAGAGTGCTCACTACCGGGAGCAGCTACAGGGGGCTCACTACCGGGGGCAGCTACAGGGGGCCCACTACCGGGGGCAGCTATAGGGTGCTCACTACCGGGGGCAGCTACAGGGTGCTCACTACCGGGGGCAGCTACAGGGGGCTCACTACTGGGAGCAGCTACAGGGGGCCCACCACTGGGGGCAGCTACAGGGGGCCCACCACTGAGGGCAGGTACAGGGTGCTCACTACTGGGGGAAGCTACAGGGTGCTCACTACTGGGGGCCCACTACTGGGGGCAGCTACAGGGGGCCCACTATTGGGGGCAGCTACAGGGGGTTCACTACTGGGGGCAGCTACAGGAGGCCCACTAATGGGGGCAGCTACAGGGGGCTCACTAATGGGGGCAGCTACAGGGGGCTCACTACTGCGGGCAGCTACAGGGGTCCCACTACTGGGGGCAGCTACAGGGGGCTCACTACTGGGGGCAGCTACAGGGGGTCCACTACTGGAGGCAGCTACAGGGGGCAGCTACAGGGGGCCCACTACTGGGGGCAGCTACAGGGGGCTCACTACTGGGGGCAGCTACAGGGGGCTCACTACTGGGGGCAGCTACAGGGGGCCCACTACTGGGGGCAGCTACAGGGGGCTAACTACTGGGAACAGCTACAGGGGGCCCACTACTGGGGGCAGCAACAGGGGGCCCAATACTGAGGGCAGCTACAGGGGGCCCACCACTGAGGGCAGCTACAGGGTGCTCACTACTGGGGGCAGCTACAGGGTGCTCACTACTGGGGGGCCCACTACTGGGGGCAGCTACAGGGGGCTCACTACTGGGGACAGCTACAGGGGGCTCACTACTGAGGGCAGCTACAGGGGGCACACTACTGGGGGCAGCTACAGGGGGCTCACTACTGTGGGCAGCTACAAGTGGTTCACTACTGGGGGCAGCTACAGGGGGCTCACTACTGGGAGCAGCTACAGGGGGCAGCTACTGGGCGCTCACTACTGGGGGCAGCTACAGGGGGCCCACTACTGGGGGCAGCTACAGGGGGCCCACCACTGAGGGCAGCTACAGGGTGCTCACTACTGGGGGCAGCTACAGGGTGCTCACTACTGGGGTCCCACTATTGGAGGCAGCTACAGGGGGCTCACTACTGGGGGCAGCTACAGGGGGCCCACTACTGGGGGCAGCTACAGGGGGTTCACTACTGGGGGCAGCTACAGGAGGCCCACTACTGGGGGCAGCTACAGGGGGCTCACTAATGGGGGCAGCTACAGGGGGCTCACTACTGCGGGCAGCTACAGGGGTCCCACTACTGGGGGCAGCTACAGGGTGCTCACTACTGGGGGCAGCTACAGGGGATCCACTACTGGAGGCAGCTACAGAGGGCAGCTACAGGGGGACCACTACTGGGGGCAGCTACAGGGGGCTCACTACTGGGGGCAGCTACAGGGGGCCCACTACTGGGGGCAGCTACAGGTTGCTCACTACTGGGGGCCCACTACTGGGGGCAGCTGCAGGGGGCTCACTACTGGGGGCAGCTGCAGGGGGCTCACTACTGGGGGCAGCTACAGGGGGCTCACTACTGGGAGCAGCTACAGGGGGCAGCTACAGGGGGCCCACCACTGAGGGCAGCTACAGGGTGCTCACTACTGGGGGCAGCTACAGGGTGCTCACTACTGGGGGCAGCTACAGGGGGCTCACTACTGGGAGCAGCTACAGGGGGCAGCTACAGGGGGCCCACCACTGAGGGCAGCTACAGGGTGCTCACTACTGGGGGCAGCTACAGGGTGCTCACTACTGGGGGCCCACTACTGGGGGCAGCTACAGGGGGCTCACTACTGGGGGCAGCTAAAGGGGGCTCACTACTGGGGGCTCACTACTAGGGGTAGCTACAGGAGGCCCACTACTGGGGGCAGCTACAGGGGGCCCACTACTGGGGGCAGCTACAGGGGGCCCACCACTGAGGGCAGCTACAGAGTGCTCACTACTGGGGGCAGCTACAGGGGGCTCACTACTGGGGGCAGCTACAGGGGGCTCACTACTGGGGGCAGCTGCAGGGGGCTCACTACTGGGGGCAGCTACATGGGGCTCACTACTGGGAGCAGCTACAGGGGGCCCACCACTGAGGGCAGCTACAGGGTGCTCACTACTGGGGGCAGCTACAGGGTGCTCACTACTGGGGGCCCACTACTGGGGTGCAGCTACAGAGAGCTCACTACCGGGAGCAGCTACAGGGGGCTCACTACCGGGGGCAGCTACAGGGGGCCCACTACCGGGGGCAACTACAGGGTGCTCACTACCGGGGGCAGCGACAGGGTGCTCACTACCGGGGGCAGCTACAGGGGGCTCACTACTGGGAGCAGCTGCAGGGGGCCCACCACTGGGGGCAGCTACAGGGGGCTCACTAATGGGGGCAGCTACAGGGGGCTCACTACTGCGGGCAGCTACAGGGGTCCCACTACTGGGGGCAGCTACAGGGGGCTCACTACTGGGGGCAGCTACAGGGGGTCCACTACTGGAGGCAGCTACAGGGGGCAGCTACAGGGGGCCCTCTACTGGGGGCAGCTACAGGGGGCTCACTACTGGGGGCAGCTACAGGGGGCTCACTACTGGGGGCAGCTACAGGGGGCCCACTACTGGGGGCAGCTACAGGGGGCTAACTACTGGGAACAGCTACAGGGGGCCCACTACTGGGGGCAGCAACAGGGGGCCCAATACTGAGGGCAGCTACAGGGGGCCCACCACTGAGGGCAGCTACAGGGTGCTCACTACTGGGGGCAGCTACAGGGTGCTCACTACTGGGGGGCCCACTACTGGGGGCAGCTACAGGGGGCTCACTACTGGGGACAGCTACAGGGGTCTCACTACTGAGCGCAGCTACAGGGGGCACACTACTGGGGGCAGCTACAGGGGGCTCACTGCTGTGGGCAGCTACAAGTGGCTCACTACTGGGGGCAGCTACAGGGGGCTCACTACTGGGAGCAGCTACAGGGGGCAGCTACTGGGCGCTCACTACTGGGGGCAGCTACAGGGGGCCCACTACTGGGGGCAGCTACAGGGGGCCCACCACTGAGGGCAGCTACAGGGTGCTCACTACTGGGGGCAGCTACAGGGTGCTCACTACTGGGGTCCCACTATTGGAGGCAGCTACAGGGGGCTCACTACTGGGGGCAGCTACAGGAGGCCCACTACTGGGGGCAGCTACAGGGGGTTCACTACTGGGGGCAGCTACAGGAGGCCCACTACTGGGGGCAGCTACAGGGGGCTCACTAATGGGGGCAGCTACAGGGGGCTCACTACTGCGCGCAGCTACAGGGGTCCCACTACTGGGGGCAGCTACAGGGTGCTCACTACTTGGGGCAGCTACAGGGGGTCCACTACTGGAGGCAGCTACAGGGGGCAGCTACAGGGGGCCCACTACTGGGGGCAGCTACAGGGGGCTCACTACTGGGGGCAGCTACAGGGGGCCCACTACTGGGGGCAGCTACAGGTTGCTCACTACTGGGGGCCCACTACTGGGGGCAGCTGCAGGGGGCTCACTACTGGGGGCAGCTACAGGGGGCCCACTACTGGGAGCAGCTACAGGGGGCAGCTACAGGGGGCCCACCACTGAGGGCAGCTACAGGGTGCTCACTACTGGGGGCAGCTACAGGGTGCTCACTACTGGGGGCAGCTACAGGGGGCTCACTACTGGGAGCAGCTACAGGGGGCAGCTACAGGGGGCCCACCACTGAGGGCAGCTACAGGGTGCTCACTACTGGGGGCAGCTACAGGGTGCTCACTACTGGGGGCCCACTACTGGGGGCAGCTACAGGGGGCTCACTACTGGGGGCAGCTAAAGGGGGCTCACTACTGGGGGCTCACTACTAGGGGTAGCTACAGGAGGCCCACTACTGGGGGCAGCTACAGGGGGCCCACTACTGGGGGCAGCTACAGGGGGCCCACTACTGGGGGCAGCTACAGGGGGCCCACCACTGAGGGCAGCTACAGAGTGCTCACTACTGGGGGCAGCTACAGGGGGCTCACTACTGGGGGCAGCTACAGGGGGCTCACTACTGGGGGCAGCTGCAGGGGGCTCACTACTGGGGGCAGCTACAGGGGGCTCACTACTGGGAGCAGCTACAGGGGGCCCACCACTGAGGGCAGCTACAGGGTGCTCACTACTGGGGGCAGCTACAGGGTGCTCACTACTGGGGGCCCACTTCTGGGGTGCAGCTACAGAGTGCTCACTACCGGGAGCAGCTACAGGGTGCTCACTACCGGGGGCAGCTACAGGGGGCCCACTACCGGGGGCAGCTACAGGGTGCTCACTACCGGGGGCAGCTACAGGGTGCTCACTACTGGGGGCAGCTACAGGGGGCTCACTACTGGGAGCAGGTACAGGGGGCCCACCACTGAGGGCAGCTACAGGGTGCTCACTACTGGGGGCAGCTACATGGTGCTCACTACTGGGGGCCCACTTCTGGGGTGCAGCTACAGAGTGCTCACTACCGGGAGCAGCTACAGGGGGCTCACTACCGGGGGCAGCTACAGGGGGCCCACTACCGGGGGCAGCTACAGGGTGCTCACTACCGGGGGCAGCTACAGGGTGCTCACTACCGGGGGCAGCTACAGGGGGCTCACTACTGGGAGCAGCTACAGGGGGCCCACCACTGGGGGCAGCTACAGGGGGCCCACCACTGAGGGCAGGTACAGGGTGCTCACTACTGGGGGAAGCTACAGGGTGCTCACTACTGGGGGCCCACTACTGGGGGCAGCTACAGTGGGCTCACTACTGGGGGCAGCTACAGGGGGCTCACTACTGGGGACAGCTACAGGGGGCCCACTACTGGGGGCTCACTACTTTGGCAGCAACAGGGGGCTCACTACTGGGGGCAGCTACAGGGGGCCCACTACTGGGGGCAGCTACAGGGGGCTCACTACTGGGAGCAGCTACAGGGGGCAGCTACAGGGGGCTCACTACTGGGGGCAGCTACAGGGGGCCCACTACTGGGGGCAGCTACAGGGGGCCCACCACTGAGGGCAGCTACAGGGTGCTCACTACTGGGGGAAGCTACAGGCTGCTCACTACTGGGGGCTCACTACTGGGGGCAGCTACAGGGGGCTCACTACTGGGGGCAGCTACAGGGGGCCCACTACTGGGGGCAGCTACAGGGGGCCCACCACTGAGGGCAGCTACAGGGTGCTCACTACTGGGGGCAGCTACAGGGTGCTCACTACTGGGGACCCACTACTGGGGGCAGCTACAGGGGGCTCACTAATGGGGGCAGCTACAGGGGGCTCACCACTGGGGGCAGCTACAGGGGGCTCACTACTAGTGGCAGCCTCAGGGGGTCCACTACTGGAGGCAGCTACAGGGGGCCCACTACTGGGGGCACCTACAGGGGGCTCACTACTCGGGGCAGCTAAATGGGGCCCACTACTGGGGGCAGCTACAGGTTGCTCACTACTGGGGGCAGCTACAAGGGGCTCACTACTGGGGGCATTACAGGGGGCTCACTACTGGGTACTTATTACAGGGGGCTCACTACTGGGGGCTTATTACAGGGGGCTCACTACTGGGGGCATTACAGGGGGCTTATTACTGGGGGTCACTACTGGGGGCATACTACTGGGGGCATTACAGGGGCATTACTACAGGGGGTATTATTAGTACTGGGGGGAATGCGTGAGGGGCACCATTACAGTGGGCATTGCATAAGGGGTACCATTACAGTGGGCATTTAATGTTTTAGGGAAACTACTGTGGTCATTGTGTAAGACCTAAGTTAGGGGGGCCCCTTAAAAATGTTGCTATGGGGCCCAAAAAGTTGTAGTTACACCCCTGCCCACATCTAAAACAAAACCATTCAGCTCAGGCAGGATGACCCTACTGCCGCATCTAATGGCTTACTGTGATCGCTGGTCCTGTATATGATGGAATTATGACACACAATACACTTTGTATGACACATATTAAAGCTGGATAAGTGCTAATTATGCTCTATTCATGGACTGGCCACACTCACACTAAAATCAAGCATATGGAAACCCCCCTCTAGAAATCCTGTATTTGCCACTGACAAAAATCCTTGGAGAGAATTTAGGGCAATATATTGGACGCTGGTTGAAAAGGGAAGGATAGAGAAGTGTTCCCATTGTTAGACAGTTTTCGCCATTGATAAAATGTTGCCTATGGACAGTGGCACCATCTAGAGGCTTTTAGAAGATACTGCAGGACACATATACTCTCAATTACATTCCAATGATTCAACTTTCAGCAACACAGTACTATGAACAACCCTGTTTTCATCAGTGAGTTGATCCATGGAAGAAACTTAAATTGTAAAGTAAGTGATATTGGTAAAGCAAACAATATTTTCACTTAATGCAAAGAATGTAATAAGTTTTAATGCATCTTCTCACCTCAGCCCCTTGGTAAGGTATTTAATAGAACAAGAGATGTGATGGAAATAAATACGTATACAAGATAACAGTAAATTAACATAAGTTTAATGTTGCAATAAAAGACATAAAAAACATGTCCACAATGTTTTTAAACTAAACATCAATTACAGTTTTAGATTATTTAATACTGACCTGTTCATTCTATATAGACATTTACAGGACCACTAAACCTAAATACAGTTTGTCTAATGCTAATTAGCTGCTAATAATATTCACAAATGTGCATGTAAAAGTTCTAGTAGCCTATCAGAAGGGAAGGTGTTAAAGATAAAAGTCCTGGGCTCGGGGGCAGATAATATCCTGACCTCAGTGTAAGCTCACTGACGAACACTATAACCAGCCACCTATCACATAGAACAATTGTTTACACAGAACTTGGGAACTAATAACATATATATTAGTGATTGTAATGAATATCTCTTTTATATAGGTCATACAAGTATAACCAGTGTGGTAGTTCACTAATCTTCTTCTTCTCTTGTGAATGTGAAGCGACCCATACATGGACGGGGTGCAAAGTGATAGCATCTAAATCTCTATCTCTTACACTTTGTGTAGTGTAAGTTTAGCTCAATTACTGTTAATTATATGTATTTCCTTGTGATGCTGTTTATCTCACTACACATAAACAATAAGTTTATGTGTATGGCTTGAATGTTCCCTGCACTGTAGGAAGAAATTTTACACACAACAGGTGAATAGAGGATACAGTATGTATGTATATATGTTAGGCACCAATAGGGGGTACATATACATTTGTCTGACAACAGTGTAAGTTATGGCTCTTTTTGAGGTTCCTGAAGAAAGTTAAGCATTTGAGCCCATTCACCCAATATTCAGTATGAAGATTACTCTGCCCAGGAAGCGGTCAGTCTTATGATCATTAATAATGTCATGGCCATTTATTTTGCATTGAATGGTGACATCGAGATTTCTTACCACCTCTGTGAAATGCATTGCAACTAGAGGTGAAGTGTAATTTACCTAAAACAAAAACAAGAAAAATATAGAAAATATTTCAGGCATACATTTCTTTATGATAGACGTCATATAATGATGGACATTTAAAAAAAAAAAAAAGAAAACCGTTCTGTGGGCTTGATTCAGCTTAGGACGGAATTACAAAGCTGCACACAAGCAGCTTGCAATTCTGTGCTTGTAATTGTGGTAATGCAGCAGGAGGTGTCACGGACATTACTTATCCGAGCTGCAACGCAGCATTGTATAATCTGCGGGAACATCGGCCGGCTAAGTGACCCATGGGGCCATGCAAGCCCGCTGCCGCAGGAGAAAGAGGCCAGGAAATCTCTATCAGCAGACGGAGATCCTGGTCAATCAATGACAGTCTGCTGCCAGTCTGCGTGTTTGATACATTAGGATACAGAATGCTGCACATATGCTGGTGGTAATACACAAATACACCTCTGCTGCTTGGCCCACACACAAACAAAAGGAGCAGTTTCACATTCTATGGCCAAATTAGGCAGAGCTGGCTACTTTGTGGTCAAGGTAAGTAGACAGATATTAATTCTAGACTGGCAATGTGGCCTCCACTTGCCCACACACACAAACAGGCAGTGAATGGTTATTTGGTAAATGAGAGACATTTCTACAATGGCCTAAACTATTTCCATTGGATTATTCATGTCATGCCAATTGTTTTGGAGCCACCAACAAATCCATACATATGAAGTCACGGATCTAGGTCTCTGTGTTTTTGGAAGACACCTGAAGAAAGAGAATTGCCCATAAAATGTTGTGTTGTTTCTTTGCTTGCATCACTAAAATCTATCCCTTACAGGTACCTGTGTGTGGCCTCTCAGCAATTATGTCAAGGACAATTTTGGAGTTTTGGGGAGAAAACCTGTTCTCAGCTTGTACCAGGCACATAGAGTCATTTGTGCTCCATTTGTGAGATAACTATTGAGCCAGAATAGGAGTGAACAGTTATTGATCACACAAAATCTCCAACATACCGTGGATGCATATAGATAAAGTTATCAGGAAATGGCAGGAAAATAATATTTCATAGAACATATACTTACATGTGTAAGCTTGCCATAGTATGGATAATACATAAGGTCGAAGTAATTTGCAGGGTAGAAATTGACTGCTCCTAAAAGACTCTGATTACCTCTCTAGATAAGAAAATATGATTATTATATTGTAAAATTTATTTTGAAGAATTAATTTGTAATTCTACTAATCTTGAGCATAAAGTCCATCTACAATTCATGCTGGTGATCAAAAAAGGAAAAAAGCATTATTGGCGCATTTTTCTGTTCTTGTAGCAATCTTCTGTGCTAAAATTACCAACTGTAACTGTAAAGGGGCCTATCCATTAGCAGATAAAATGAACGATTGAACGAAATATCATTCATTATATCTGCTAATGGATAGGCCCTGAATGATGACAGATGCGCACTTCCGTGGCCGATAAATCGCATCTATCATCTCTCCAACATGTTGGTCAATTATAGCATATAGCGGCTGTACGATATTAGCAATATTGTGCAGTTTATATGCGGTAAACGATGAGCGATGAAAGATATTAGCAGCAGCTACAGAGTGCTGCAGAGGAAAAATCCACTCCCTGAATGATGTCATGCGATATCGTTCATCGTTCGGCAAAATCTGTCATGTACATGACAGATATCGTTCAGCACAGTCACCGGAATTTTCAAGGGATCTTTTGTCTTTCATCGCTCAGAAATACATCTGCTAATGGATAGGCCCCTTACCTGTAACTTGCTCTGTAAGAAAAATGACTGTTCCATGTGCGCTTTTCTGTCAATAATACTCACTGTGATAGCAAATTCACTGTCTTTACTGGTGCTATTGTACAGACCCTTCTGCACAGCTGTAGGTGAAAGTACATTTCCTTATATATACCTGTCCATTCATATGTGGGATTGCCAATAGCATTCTGTAGAGTATTATAGATGGGCATGACTAGGCATATTCTTGTTACATATGCACACACTTATGCAATCCCCTAGGTAAGTATTTAGCATTCATTTCGTAGGGCTTTAGTTTACCTGAGACATATGCACTTGTCAGGGCCGACCCAGGTCTAGAAAACTTGGAGTGCCCCCCCTGACCCAACTATGGGCCTGATTCATTACTGATAGCAACTGATAGCAACTGTGATTACACATGCAATCGGCCGTTTGTTGCGTTCTGCTTATGCATCACGTATGCGCGTACTGGCCACTGTGATTGCCAGTGACTACGCAGACCCATCGGAGAGTGACTGACAGGAAGTGCCGTTTGTGGGAGTCGACGGAGGGGTGGTTGGCGAAACGCAGGCGTGTCAGTGCGTTTGAATGCCGTTCCATGGGCGTGCATAAATTATCCACTTTGATGCCTTACGCAGCCTGAATACTCATAGCGTGCAATGAAGTTAGCAATTCCTGAGTAAGGTCAGAGCTTGTGCAAGTGTGCGTGAGGCTGCGATGGTACTCTGTGTTTTAACGATGCTTTTGCAGTCTTGCTAAGAACTACGGATGTGTGTAAGGTAAAGTGGGCGTCCTTATGTTGTGCTGCGATGGCATAGCGATCGCAATGGACTAGCACACTATCACAGTGAGACTGCATGCGTAATTGCTATTGCAATCGCAGTTGCGATCCTTGCTGATTCAGACCCTGTATCCATAATTCTTTTATTAACTGAAAAAAATACAGAGAAATTCCAAGGAGTCCAGCTCCCACAGGGATATAACACACATTGGCCCCCACATTGGAAAAAAAAAACCCCACAGGGATATAACACACACATTGGCTCCCACATTGGAAAAAAAACCCACAGGGATATAACACACACATTGGCCCCCACATTGGAAAAAAAAATCCCACAGGGATATAACACACACATTGGCTCCCACATTGGAAAAAAAACCCCACAGGGATATAACACAAACATTGGCCCCCACATTGAAAAAAAAAACCCCACACACATTGTCTTTGTCAGGAAAAAAAAACACGCACATTGACCCCTCACAGGGGGTAAAAAACACATTAGCCCCCAGAGGGGAAAAAATACAGCACACATATTGGCCCACACAGGGGGAAAAAAAAACACAATCCCCCATAGGGAGACAAAACACACATTGGCACCCACTGGGAAAAAAAATATATTGGCCCCACAGGGGAAAAAAAAACACACACATTGGCCTGCATAGGAAAAAAATAAAACACACTGATTTAACATTTGCTCCCACAGGAAAAAAATAAAATAAAACTCACATTTATTCATCGTCCCCACAGGAAAAATAAAATAAAATAGAACATACATTGATTAATTTCACTGACACCCCCCCTCGCCTCCCCCCAGGAGACAGCTGCAGAACTAATTGCAGGAGACCAGCCTCTAGACCAGTGAGTGTCTCCAGTTGCACCACAAAGTCCAGATAAGTGAGTGCCTTTAGAAAAAGGCGCAGGCAGACCAGTGAGTGCCTCCCTTTAGAGCAGGGGTGGGGAACCTTTTTTCTGCCAAGGGCCATTTTGATATATAGAACATTATTCGCGGGCCTGGAGCAGGCCACACCCCCTCCATGTGATGTCGCACAGGGGTGGGGCAACAATCGCCTGTGATTACAGCAATACCCAAAGCATACTGAGGATGTTCCAGGGAGCTGTAAGGGCAGTGGTGTGACCATCTGAAGCGTCCTAAGGATGCTCCAGGCGGCACTGCTGCATAGGTTCTGGCTGCAATGTGCCATTCTAGGCACCCTGCTAGCCAGATGAGGCTAGCAGGAAAAAGCTCAGAGGGCCAGATCAAATGATTCCGGGGGCCTTATATGGGGTGGAACTTGGTTCTATTCATGGGCCCTAAACACTGTCCTCAGCCACGAGAACCTCATCATTGTCCTCATCACCATCCTCAGCCCCTCATCACCAACCTCAGCCCTCATCGCCTCAGACCCTCATCACTTCAGCCATCATCACCATCCTCAGCCCTTAAGCCCCGTCCTCAGCCCCATATCACCTCAGCCCTCATCACCTTCCTCAGCCCCTCAGCCTTCATCACCTCATACCCATCCTCAGCCCCTCATCACCATCCTCAGTCCCTCATCACCTCAGTTCCCACTTAGCTGTGCGCAGCCAGCACCGGAGTTATAGACTCTGGGCTCTAGAGTGTGCCCAGAGTCTATAGTGTATGCACAGGTCACCGGGAAAATGGCTGCGGTGGCCATTTTCCCTGTACTGCGCATGTGCAAATGATGGGAAAATGGCCGCCGTGGCCATTTTCCAGTTGGTTTACAGCGCCGGATCCCCACGCTGAAGTGGGACTCTGGAGAGGTAAGTAATATTATGGGTGCAGGGTGTGCGGGGGCCCCCTGTATCCAGGGGCCCATGTTCCCCGCACACCCTGCACCCATTATAGATACGCCCATGCTGACCTCATCACCTTAGCCCCTCATCACTGTCCTAAGCCGTTCATCACCTCAGCCCTAATCAGCTCAGCCCTGTCCTCAGCCCCTCCTCACCGCCCTCAGCCCCTCATCACCTTAGCCACTTATCACCATCCTCATCACCATCTTCAGCCCTCATCACCTCAGCCCGTCCTCAACCCCATATCATCTCAGCCCTCATCACCAACCTCAGCCCCTTAGTAACCTAAGCCTACATCACCTCATCCCCATCCTCAGCCCCTCATCACCTCAGCCCCTCATCACCTTAGCCACTTTTCACCATCCTCATCACCATCTTCAGCCCTCATCACCTCAGCCCCGTCCTCAACCCCATATCATCTCAGCCCTCATCACCAACCTCAGCCCCTTAGTAACCTAAGCCTACATCACCTCATCCCCATCCTCAGCCCCTCATCACCTCAGCCCCTCATCACAATCCTCAGATTTTTCAAATCTTGCAGAGAGATAAAGTAGAGAGAGATAAAGTACCAACAAATATACTTCTAACTGTCACTTACAGGCTGTACTAGAAAAATGACAATTAGGAGCTCATTGGTTGGTACTTTATGAATCTCCAAGATTAAACAAATCTCCCCCATAATCTTGTCTGACTCCTTTAAACCAGCTTTGCATGGTCTCTAGATGCCGCCAATATGGGCTTTTTAAATTATTCTGAACCAGTTTGGCATGTTCTGATCTATTTGAGCCTATGAGCCTACAATCTCCATATATATAGTCATCATCTATCTAGGGGGCCATGTAGTGAAGTTCATCCATCATTGCCAATGCCTCCAGGTAAGAGTGTATTTGGGTGCTTATTGATAACAGCTGGCATTCTAGTGGACCCATTCTCATCATCAGCAGTTTCAGGTCATGCAAACAGCACATGTGCATCACTGGGACACTGGAAATAGAATATTTGGGAATTTTCCAGGTGCTCACCCTTCTAGCGTATATATTTTTATTCTCTCCTTAGATCCAGTGAAGCGATTCATTAGAATAGAAGTGAGTAAATATGAAATGTAGATTTTAGGTTTATTTTTGCAGTTCTCACCCTCATCACACTTAATAAATATATACAGATGGTTATTATCATTTATACAAATAGATTTATTCTACAGTAGGTTAAATCTGACAATTAATAAACAATCTCAAATTAAGTACTGAGAAATTTTCTTACATGAATTCCACAGGCCACATTTATTGGTGTTCCCAAACCAGCTTTAAATCCGACAATCTAGGAAGAAAATAATGTTTACTGTCCTAATACAGACAAAAATATTGGCTACATCTCATTTATTTTGTCAGTTGTATTGCAACATCAATTATCACAATTTGCTGACGGATTTCACACTTCATTTTCATTCCCTTAATTATGGATGTTCAGAGTTATAAGCATGGCTGGAGATACTAGCTTTAATCTACGAGTGTAGTGCGTAAAACAAAATGAAGCAATATGTCATCCCAATAAGTGGTTTCAATTCCAGGGGCTGCAAACTTTTGTAAACATCCCTGGTACTCCCCAAATATTGACTTTATACAAATAGGGTCCAGTCTTCAATATATAATTGTTTGATATATTTGTTTATCATATCTCTACATAAGCAAAAATAAATGTTTGATATCCCACACACCCCTTTATCTACAGTAACACCCTTTTCTCCACAATTTTGTGGGCAAATAGCTGACTGGTTAAGGCTAATTAGCAAAAGTGGATTAAAATAATAATAATATAACACCATTAATGTTGTTCATCGTTATTTTATTTTACCCGGTTCATCTTTAGCAAGAAACATGGTTTCCCTTGAGAAAAACCAAAGGTCGGGTCCTCAATTCCAGAGCAGTTCTGTAGTTGTGAGCGTAGGAACTGACAGGCTTTCCTCTCCTCATGTTCCTCTCCTTCCTGGAGGAAGTACTGTCCTGGTGTACATTCCACATTGTTAGCTATTTGTGTATCATCATCATAGGCTATGAATAAATAAAACATCACAGTTAAATAATCAAAGGCTTGAGTTGCCTCATAAGTGGGGGGTCAAACTTCTCCCCTTACACAGTGTTAGCAGATCGTGATAAGAAAAGCCTGGTGTAAAAGAACAGGGTGCCAGCAGTCTCAGAAAAATAATTTTCAAAAGCTCTGCTTGACTTCAATGCAGGGGTGCTTAACATGTGGCCCTTCAGCTGTTGCTTAGTGCAAATTAGGTGAAGAAAGGGTATGCAATCGGGAAGCCGGCTGACGTAAGCCCGACAGCCGGCTTCCCGACTGCTTTATCCTGGCGAGGGTTAAATGACAGGCGTCTAATTCTAGACGCCTGTCATTTTACAGACGCCGGGAGACCGGCGCCCGGCATCCCGATCGAAGTGATGCCGGGCGCCGCTGTGGACAGCCGCAGGGGGAGGAGGGTTAGGTTTAGAGCTCCCAGGGGGGACTTAGGGTTAGGCACCCCCAGGAGGTTAGGGTTAGGCTAGGGGGACTTACAGTTAGGCACCCCACTGGGGGACTTAGGTTTAGGCGGCGGGGAAGGGGGGTTAGGTTTAGGCACTTAGAGGGGGGATTAGGGTTAGGCACTGGGGGGAAGGTTAGGGTTAGGCACCCCTAAGGAGGGTTAGGGGGTTAGGTTAGTTCGTACTTACCTGCGGACGATCAGGATTTTCAGCCGTGTCGGCCTGCCGCTGTAGGGATTTGAACCGTATGTATTCCGAAGAAAGGGTTCATTCCCAGCAGCTCTTCTTGTAAGAAGGGCTCAAACCAGACTTCAATATTATATCGCTCTTTGTATATCAAGAAAAGGAACCTGCCATTACCCAAGCATATGGCAATCTCAGAGTGATGTGTTTTGCAAGGTGTCCTGCCACAAAGACAGAACAATCTCTTCCAACCAAGTCTAAGGCACAAGATCCGTAGGCAAGTCATAACTTCTGTACTGTATAAGTCATAATGAATGTAAGCTCTCATGAGCAGGGCCTTCTTCCCTCACGTGCTTCTCCTTGCCTTAATTTTACTTTCATTTGCAACGGCACCTAACACTTGGTTGCTGACACCCTGCTTCTTATTTAGGTGCTATGCAGCAATGTTTATAAACCATGTCCTTGTCCTGCATTGTTTGTACTGTTAATAACCGTTTTCTTGTGTACTCATTTGTTTCTGTACTGTTTAAGGTGCTGCAGAACCCTTGTGGCATCATATAAATAAATGATAATAATAATAATAATAATAATAATAATAAACTACTGGACATGTATACTAGCGGAACTGTACCATGGCTGCTAAAGCTGGTAGGAGAGTGGAGAACCTACTCTCTTCATTGGTCTGACTTTCACCAACACATTTCCGGATTCCGTGGTAAGTTGTTTATCAAATCTCTGACTGCTCTGTGTTTACCTAACATTTGTCTCAATGCAATGGACAGATCGGAATGAAGAGTTAATGAATCTAATTTGATTCAAATGCTACAAAACCTTAGACATCAACATTTCATATATGCTGCAACTGTGCTCGGGCAGCACAGACAGTGTAATGGCATTAATGCCTCACAGCACTGAGGCCGTAGGTTCAATTCCCATCATGGACCTAACTGTGTAGAGTTTGTATATTCTCCCTGTGCTTGCGTGGGTTTCCTCGGGTACTCCGGTTTCCTCCCACACTCCAAAAATATAGTTGTAGGCTAAGTGGCTCCCAGCATGTGATAGGGAATATAGATTGTAAGCTCCACTGGGGCAGGGACTGATGTGAATGGCCGAATATTCTCTGTAAAGCGCTGCAGAATATGTGAGCGCTACAGTATATAAATAACTGCTAATAAATAAATAGAAAGTAAAGTGTCAGCTTTATTTTCCCAGACAATAATTTTCTTCCTGTCATTTGTTAAAAGCTGAAATTGTCCAATCATGCAGCTACTGTTTATTGACATGTAATGGACTTTTGGGCCTGTATTCAATTAGAAGCGAAAAGTCAGTTGCAGGACTTTTTGCCATCATCGTGGGTTTTGGGTGCAAAAAAGTATTGCGCGCCTACCCGCTTATCCCCGTATTCAATTCCAAATCAGGGAAAATGGGACCCGGCGAAACTTAAATCAGTGTAAAGTTCTGTCAGTTTTGGGGAAATCAGCCTGACACCTCCCAAAAGATGCAATGACATGGGGGATCACTCTGGATACCCCCAAATAGCCCTGCTGAAGGTATTTGGCTACTTTAAATGGTCTCAATAGGTGCTATTTTGCGTGTTTTAAGAAGTGGTGAAGAATAACATTTTGGAGGTTTTTTTGGTCCCATCAAATTTTGGGTATATGAAAATGGGTACTAACATATTTTGAAGTTGCTAATGTGACGTTTTAAAAAACGTGAAAAATCCACCTGCCGCAACCACCTGCAATCATAATCCACCTGCCGTATACTTGGGGACCCCCCTGGGGTCTATTTTGCTAGTTTTTAACTTTGTACCCCAACTTTGTTTTTTTTTTGCCCCAAATTTTTTGGGGTGTTCTTAAGTATTTTTACATATTTTTTACACAGTTTATCTTTGGGGGGCTGTCCAAAGAGTGCTGGGTGGATTTCCTACGTTTGCACCCCAAAACCCCAATTCTGCACTTTTCCCACCTGCTATTCATAGGCGAAACATTGCATTGACTTTCCGCCTTGGCGAAAAGTCGGCCAAATTGAAAATGGGGAAAAGTGGAATTGACGAATATGACATCATCGGCGAAAAAGTATAGCCAAAATGGACTTTTCGCTTCTAATTGAATACGGCCCTTGATCTGGTAGAGGGAAAAATACTGCTAGAAGTGACCTGATGAGTCTGTGTATTATCATCATACAACAGGAAGCATTGTACCCTTGCTAGCTGACCACTTATTGGGAACCACCTCTTTTTACATAATTCACAGTTTGACGTTTTAGGGCATATGTATCAATTAGAGATGTGCGCCGACCCTCGTGTTTTGGTTTTGGATCTATCCTGGTTTTGGATCTGGATTGGTTTTGCCAAAACCTCACCTCCGTGTATTGTTTTCGTGTTTTGGTTTTGGATCTGGATTTTTCCTTAAAAAATCATAAAAACAGCTAAAATCACATAAAATGGGTGTGTTTTTGTTCCTACAGTATAATTAACCTCAATAACATTTATTTCCAGTAATTTCCAATCAATTTGGACGACCTCACAATATTATTTGCTTCATCTAGTTAAGGCCAAAAGGTTGCATCCAGCTAGCTGGCTGACTAGGCTAAGTGACACAGTGGGCAGCGCTAACATGTGGCAGTTCAGTTTCTAATTTCCAACACGGACACAGTGTGTTAGATAGTGTGGGTTGGATACACCAATAGTGCACTTACTGTGACAGCAGTGTCAGCAGAGCAGGGTTGCTGACGGTGTCCTCAGTACATGGAATGGCAGTGCTGTGGTGCTGGCAGTGTCCTCAGTGAAGGGTACCAGTGATGTCGGCAGTGCGGAGGTGCCAGCGGTGTCTTTAGTGCAGGTTTGCTGGCTGTGTCGGCAGTGCGGGGGTGCCAGCGATGTCTTTAGTGCAAGTTTGCTGGCTGTGTCGGCATTGCAGGGGTGCCAGCGGTGTTTTTAGTGCAGGTTTGCTGGTTGTGTCGGCAGTGTGGGGGTAACAGCGGTGTCTTCATTGCAGGTTTGCTGACTGTGTCGGCAGTGCGGGGGTTGCTGGCGGTGTCCTCAGTACATGGAATGGCAGTGCTGGCAGTGTTCTCATTGAAGGGTACCGGCGGCGTCCTGCAGGTTTGCTGACTGTGTCGGCAGTGCAGGGGTTCTGGTGGTGTCCTCAGTGTGGGAGTGTCGGCAGTGTGGGGGTCGCTATCGGTGTCCTCAGTACGTTGGGCGGCAGAGCAGGAGTGTTGGCAGCGGGGGATGCTGCCAGTGGGGGTGCCGGCAGTGTCGGCAGCGGGGGGTGCCAGCGGTGTCAGGCGATAGGGGATGGCGGGCGCCATCTTCTTTTCCTCTTTTGTGCTGTTTTCAATGGGCTTAACGCTGATTGACAGACGGCTCTCTCAGCCAATCGGCTTTAAGCCCGCTCAAAACAAAACCTCGTGACTCCACAGATCGCCTCGGATCCCCGAAATTCGGGTGGGTTCGGATCTCTGAGATCCGAACACGCTCATCTCTAGTATCAATTGGTTTTTCAACCAAATGCAGAATAACCTCTCACCACATTTTCTTTGCATTACTTAAGTTCCACTTCATGTATTAATGCTGAAATGTAGGAGATATAGCTCCTTCATTATCTTAACATAGGCAAATGATTGCATAATATTGCCGGAACTATAGGACACAATGGTTCTTGCGATATTATTCTAATATATCGAATTCCCTAAAAATTTTTTGAGGAGTTTGCATGTGATAGATTATGGCATCTTTAGCTTTTCAGTTCCCTCCACTCGCTCTGCCCTCCCCATTCTCCTTACCCTGCGCTCTCTAGTTATCTGCAACATAGCAACACTCAAGTTTAAAAAAAAAAAATGCAAAAAATAATAATCTAATTAAAATGCTTTAGCTACTTTTTTTTTTTTTTTTTAATACTTATCTCTTAAACCCTTCTAACGTGCAGTGCACATGCCCAAACTGTGATTGGTGCATGCACAGTGGTAGTCTGACAAGGAGGATGACTTTCACAGCTGCGGTAAAGCAGCTTCAATAGTCATCGGGACATCGCCAGGGCAGACGTTTCCGCAAATGGCTGTTCCAGCTGTACATTTTTAATACTGTACATACTACCAAAAAACAATTTCTTATCGTTGCGATTTGCGACAATAAGAAATTATACTTTATGGTCTAAAAGCCTGATAAGATACATTGGCTCCTATGTATATTATATTAAATGGCACAGACAATATGTATTACATTTTTGGTTCTTGCCTGAAAGATTTTTTTATAACTAAAAAAACTAAAAATTACCTTCAAGAAATTCCTGCAGACTCTCCGTGTAAGACAACCATGTGCTCTTTTCTGAAGAAATAAATGTGTAATGCAAGCCACTAACATGTGGTCTTATTGTTAGACCTAGAAAAAGAAAAGTAAACTCACTATTAAGCTTTATTTACATTTATCTTAGTAGACTGTTATAACCAAAATACAGAGCTGATCGCTGAAAATGCACTTACTGTTATAAACACACACTTTAGTGACAAAAACTTGGAATTAATATATATTTAAGGGCTGAAAATTAATATTTTGCAGTTTCATTTAAACTGGGAACACAGCAAAATTTTGAGTGATTTTCCCAATTCCGACGGATTGGAACGACAAATCTCTTAAATTGTTAAGTGTGTATCCACTATGTCAGGCCATGCACGCTCCCGTTGATTCGTCAGCCGCATCGTCAGGTCGGCCCTACATGCAGCTCAATCTGACGATGTGACTGACGACCCCATGCAGCGGGATGCGTAAGGGGCAGACCTATGGGGGCGGTTGGGCATGATATCGTCTGATATGTCGGCCCGTCAGCAGAGAGGGTCACCCATAGGATTGCTGGGTACACACGTCGTTTAGTGTGTACCCAGCTTAAGTGTTTAGAGGTGAATGAATTTGACACAAATCAGTTTGCAGATTACTATTACTACTGCTACTATTATTATTCTCATTCCTTTTATACTCTACAAACAGTTCTGTTTTATATCAAACAATTCATACACCTATGTCATTCTTAGGACTTTAGGGAAATGCAAACAGGATAACATGATTTGCTGTGTGGGGATCACGCTGATAGTCCAAACAAAATGCAATTTCAAAATTAAATTCTGTGTCCCACAGGAGGTTTGTCTGTAATCACAAAGCTTATGCTCTTCATGGGGAGCCAGGAATCTATTTGTCAGTTATGTGATAGGAAAAATACATGTACTATGGTCATAGTGAGGTATGTGTGGGAGATGTAATCAGGTCTGATTTTGAGACATTATAAAATCCTGGTACTCCGCAATTTTGAGATCAGACAAAAGAGCATATAAGCAACATTTTGTATATACAATGCGTCTGATTCAGTGGTAGTCACAGGTGTGTCCGAGGCTGCGTCTTTTGGCGGTCGCCCGTTTGTAGCCGACTTTACATAGAATGGCAAAGTCCTTCCCTGGTGCACATCTGTGTGTATGAGTGTGCTGGGACTGAGACACAAACTCTTAGCATCCTTATAAGCTGAAATAATGCCCTGTGGCGTCTTTAGAAGTCACCATTGGTTGCACCATTGAAGCTTGCACAGCCCTATGGTGAGTGCAGATTTACAGTCTGAGTATGGCCTGCAAAGTGAATGAATGAGCATCCGAGTATGAGATTATAACAGTGACCATCTCCATGCTTCTGTTAGCCACCTCCCAGTCACTGCCCAGGGACACCCAGCACATTTCCAAGACATCTTTATTACCATGCGTCTAATTCGCAACAGGTCCTTTGTGACTCTGTGTATCTCATGCGCCATAGGAGGTTCTAGACATATTTGAACATTTGCAGTAGCAAAATATTACTCAACTCCATGACATTGCATGCAACTCTGATTCGGTGCACCCTAACTCCACCCCTAATATGTCCCACTGTGGGGGACAGAGAGGAGAGAGTAGAGGCTTGGGTAAGTGTAGGAGTGGGGGTGAAGGGGGGAAGAGAAACCCTTTGACCAGGCTCCAATATACTTGTTAAAAATATAAGTTTTTATCTTTACCAATCAAAGATAAAAACTTTAATAGGAGTGACCTTAATGCTGTAAAAAAATCTAAGTCTTCCAAGGATTTTTGGTCTGTTCATAACTCTTTGGGGTAAATTTACTAAGAATAGAGTTTGGTCGAGTTTTTTAGTTTTTAAACTCACTTTACCTTCACCAAAACTTGGGAGAGTTTTCCCTTTTGGAAAATTTACTAAGCAGTGAATTTAGCTGAAAGTGAGTTTTTTGATGGTGAAGCAGATTGAGTTTTTTCCCCCCAATTTGCGAGTTTAGAGGAGAGTTTAAGGAGAGTATAGATGAGATTACTTACTCAAGATTGCAGTGTTTTCTCTCTGCAAAACTCACCCGGGCATGTAGCCTGCACATATCACTGACATATGTGAAGGCTGCTTGTGTATTGAACCTGTAAAAAAAGTGTTAAATGCTAGATAAAAAATTACATAGGGTCCCCCCCCCAAAATCATAACCAGTCCCAGACTTGCCAGCCAGTACTGGTTCCTAAAATTACAGGGAACAAAATGAGTAGGGTTCCACCATAATTTAAGAACCAGTACCAGGCAGCAGGGCCAGACCTTGTTTTAAATATACGGAGAAATAAAATGGCGTGAGGTCCCCCGTATACAGTATTTAAAACCAGCTTCAGACCCTTGCTAGTGGGGGACTGATGCCACAGCCAGCGGAGTCCTTTCACCGGGCCCCGGTCAGGGATCCCTGGTCAGCCCAGGTCAGGGATCCCTGGGGAGTTGGGGACCCCTCCAATAAAGGGGTCTCCCTCTCCAGGGCACCCCTGTCCTAGACTGATAGCCCTAGGGCTATCCCCGGCACCCTAGGGTGGTGGGTGCCGGGTTGATAGTGTTAGTGTTTAGTGTAAAATAAATGGTTAAACATTGTCTTTAGTTGTGGAACTACACTTGCCAGTAAGCCTCCCCCACATGCTGGTATTTGGAGAACCACAAATACCAGCATGCGCGGCAATAAGGGGCTGCTGCTACTTGTAGTTCCACAACCAAAGCAATACGAAAAAAAACATAACATACACCGTGAAAGTAAAATTTTATTATAACATACATGCACACTCACACTCACTATCACACATACTCACCTAGTATCCGAAATAATCCATATGGGTACCTATTAAAAAAAATCCATACTCAGCTCACTTATGTGTAGTTCACGTCCTCTTCTCCAAGTAGGCATCCATGGGGTTAAAACGAAAAAACGGGTGCTCCCGATTCCAAGCCGGACTGAGTAAACCTATGTGTTTCCACATAGCTTTACTCCGCGCGAATGACCAGGGCACACGTGTGCCCCGTCATTGAAGGAGCCGCTAGCCAATCAGTGGTCATCTCCGTCGGAGCAGCTCGCTAATTGGCTGTGTGTGCTCGGCCTGTCTCCCCCATAGACTTCAATGGGGAAAATTCTCCATTGAAGACTTTGGTGGGAACCGCTACATTGTATCATTGATGTAACTACAAGGTTAATTGAGGTGAACCTTGTGGTTACAACAATGATACAATGTAGCGGTTCCCATCATAGACTTCAATGGAGAATTCTACCCATTGAAGTCTATGGGGGAGACAGGCTGACCACACACAGCCAATCAGCGAGCTGCTCCAATATGGATATGCCTGCTGATTGGCTGGCGGCTCCTACAATGGCGGGGCAAACGTGTGCCACGGTCATTTGCGCAGAGAAAAGCTATGTGGAAACACATAGCTTTACTCAGTCTAGCTTGGAATCGGGAGCACCCATTTTTTGTTTTAACCCCATGGATGCCTACTTGGAGAAGAGGACGTGAACTACGCATAGGTGAGGTGAGTATGGATTTTTTTTATAGGTATCCCTATGGATTACTTTGCATACTAGTTAAGTATGTGTGAGTGTGCATGTATGTTATAATAAAATGTTACTTTCACATTGTATGTTGTGTTTTTTTTCATATTGCTTTGATTGTGGAACTACAAGTACCAGTGGGCCCATAATGCCCCGTATGCTGGTATTTGTGGTTCTCCAAATACCAACATGCAGGGAGGCTTGCTGGTACATGTAGTTCCACAACTAAAGACAATATTTAACCATTTATTTTACACTACAGACTAACACTATCAACCCAGTACCCACCATCCTAGGGTGCCGGGCATAGCCCCGGGCTATCAGCCTAGGACAGGGGTGCCCTGGAGAGGGGGACCCCTTTATTGGAGGGGTCCCCAACTCCCCAGGGATCCCTGACCTGGGCTGACTAGTGGTCAGGGCTGATGCTGCAGCTGGGGGCCCGGTGAAAGGGCTCCCCTGGCTGTGGCATCAGTCCCCTGCTAGAAAGGGTCTGGAGCTGGTTTTAAATATACGGGGGACCTCACGCCATTTTTTTTCTCCATATATTTAAAACCAGGTCTGGCCCTGCTGGCTGGTGCTGGTTCTTAAATTATGGTGTAACCCTATTAATTTTTTTCCATAATTTTAGGAACCAGAATTGGCTGGCAAGTCCGGGGCTGGTTATGGTTTAGGGTGGGACCCTATGTAATTTTAAAAAAAATAAAAACACTTTATATTAGGTGTACAGGCAGAAACATACACAAATCACACTGATCTGTGTATGTTTATGACAATCTCGCAGCTCAGGAGGTGGTCTATTTGAAACTTCTATTTCACAGTGAGTTTGCTACAATCTCACACAAGATTGGAAACTCGATTCTTAGTAAATTTGCGAGTTGCTTCTTTTTCATGTAAAGTACTTCCTATTTTGGCCGATGGTGAGTTTTTTCGAGTTTGCAATCTCACATGAGTTTTAACAGGGAAAAGACAGAACTCACTTCCAAACTCACTCGAGTTTGTCTTTAGTACATTTGCAAGATGAAAAACATGCCTAAACTTATGTGAGTTTGCAAACTCACACAAACTCGAAGCTTAGTAAATGTACCCCTTTTTCTGCTAAATGGCAATATGCTATATTTGGTTCTAACAATAGAATGGTAAGCTGGAGTTTACCTGAAATAAATAAGGGTTCCACCTAAAGTGTAAGTTTTAGGTTTAGCTCCATAAATCCTACTAGAATCCTGAAAGTTACTTACCTGGGTTCAGCTTTATTCACATCTTGCCCAGCCGGCATCGTAACAGAACAGTCATGCGTCCTGTGCCAGCCCCGGCCCCTAAACCCGCAACATCCTGATGTCACACCCACGGGGCAGGGCCACCGCCTCTGAGAAGTAGAGCACTTTGTCCCTTGAACTCTCCGGCCACTCTGCAGTAGCGCTACTGACTGGAAGATGCCGTTTCAGGCTCCCTGCAAGCCACATGCAGGTGATGTAATGGGGGCATTGGTGCAGCCCCCGGGGCCCGGCACCCTGTGCAACAGCACCGCTCACACACAACTAGTTACGGCCATATGCTCAGCTATTAACATTGGTTTGACCTTGACGGACATGATAAAACACTGTGCACAGAAACAGTTTTGCCAGAAATGAAGTCAGTAAAATATAAGGTTACTTCTTAAGGTCGTCAGACATAAGCCAAAGTCTAATGCTGCTAACTGGAGTCCTAAGGTTCATGAGTTCGCTCTGAACGCCTGTATGTATGTTGTTCTGCTCGTTTCGATCCAGTGGAATGCAGAATGCCTGTAACAGCAAAATACTGTAACCTAGGGCCAAACATTCCTTCCTGGCTTCTGTATAGGCACACATATAGGCACACATCTTTCTTTGGTGCAAAACAAGGCTTATAATCCAGTTACAATTACACAAAGAAATATATATACACAGTTATCATTATTATTATGGTCTAATATAAGCAATATGTTGTGCTTTTTAACACGGAGCATAGAAGCAGTCTCTCTTAGCACACAGCATCAGTTCCACCTGCAGACAAACCTTTAGCCTGCATTAGATTTCAAAGTACACAAACACCAAGATGCTCAAATATTTATAACGACAATAATACGTCTCCAAGATTTCCTTTACAAATCAATTATTGTTTTACTTTTGACCGCTTTTATTTTTGTTTCATAACTCCACACCTGTGTATCTCCACCTGAGGCATGTGAGTAAAGGTCTTGCCCCTTGTGACATGTGAATGTGCTGCCTCCAATCATCCAATGAGATGTTACGGAATCCAGGTGTTTAAACATGAGATTAGTCTTGTGTTTTAATTGTAAAATAAACTTTACAGTTTTGTTTTCGAATCCTGCAAGTTTGTGTTTAAGTGTAATACCCCATTAACCCTCACCTGTTGTAGTGATGCTGCGTAAACTTGACTGCTGTGTGAGACTGAGTCTGGGGCAACTGCATACTGCCACCGCTCAAATGTGTCTTGCAGTAGTTCTGGGAGAATGACCTGAGGCATCTGATGTAAGAATGATTGAGCTGGAGCCAACTGGCTGTCCAAGGGGTACTGTCAAGGGCACTAAGAGGGAATAGGGCAGGAGCAAAGTACCTGGGCCCAAGCCTCCGTCGTGGGCTCAGCGATGGTAATTATGGTGAGTGCACCTAATTTGTGCCACGTTATAGGCTGGAAAAAATTACAAAGCAGACCAATAGCATCCTACTGGTCTGAGTGTACACTCCGCCTAGACTTACAGCATTGGATATTAATGATATATGATTATTAAAATATAAACAGCCAGCATAAAGGATCCTTGTAAACATAAAAATCTCATTAATAAAATAAGTAACTTACCAGGTGGAAAAACTCTCTCTCTGTAAGTCGGCACATAGGGGCTTATTGTGAGAAGCAATCCATATATGCATAAACAGAACATCCCAGTTAAAAATGCATAAAATAGAAGGTAAAATAACAAAATCATGGCTGAAACGACAAGAAATCAGAAATAAATGAGTATAAAGTAAATGCCTGATGTGGGTTTCAAATATACAATATAAAACAAAATCTAAAATGTACTACTACACAGGTTCTCAAACTCCGGGCCTGATTCAGACCTGCTTGCAAGCGCTATGCACTCGCAAGCGGGTCAATGGTGGCCCAGTACGCATGTGCACTACGGAGCTGGCTCCGTCGTGCGCATGCGCGAGACCCGGATAGCGACGGGCAAACCGTCGCTCCGGGTCTCGTACCAAAGGGGGCGTGCTGTCGATGTTGAGTGACAGCATGCCCCCTTTGGTGGTCGGGCCAGGGGAGTGGCTGCCCAAACGGAGGCGTTCCCATGTGAACGCCTCCGTTTGGAGGCGGCCCCACTGACATCACGAGTGATGTCAGTGGGAGAGATTTCGGCTCTGTGAGAGCCGAAATCTCTCTGGGGGTTGCAGCAACGATACCCTACCACAAGGGTCTCGTCGCAAGCCCGATGGTCGCGATGGTCTTGACCATCGTGACCATCTTCCTGGCCGCTCGCTATAGCTGTGGGTGGTCATCCACAGCTATGCGAGCGGCCAGGAGGCCGCTCTAAAAAACAAGAAGGCTGGCCCTGATTCAGAGCGAGCGCTCTGTCAGAGCGTCCGGCTCCGAATCAGGGCCTCAGTCCTCAGGACCATGTTTTCCAGGTTTCCTTACAGAATCACAAGTGAAATAATTAGCCCCTTCTGTGTATCTTTTAAAATGTGAGTAATGAATACACCTGTTAGGTGACCTGGAAAACATGAACTGTGTGGGGTCCTGAGGACAGAGGGGCCTATGTATTAATAATTGCGGTACCGCCGCGATTATTAACGGTCCAACTCGCCGGGAATATTTTCATTTTTAATGAAAATATCCCGGCAATGTATTACCGGGAATTCACAGTGACAGTAGTTGCGGTAAATGCTGTCCCTGCGAGTTTTATCCCCGGCATTTCAGAGAAGTCTTTCACTGAAGTGAAAGGCTTCCCCGGGGGAAGCTGACACTGCGCATGCGCACACCGTCAGCTTCTGGGGCCAGACAGGGGCTGCAGAAGAGAGATTGAAAGATCAAAAGATTGTAGTCCCCATTGATAATAATGGTGACTGCGATCTAAAATGCTAATAAGCACTTTGCAGGAGATTTCTGTGAAATGTCCTGCAATGTTCTTTTAGTACATAGGAACAATACATAAAATTATGCAGAAACTGTAATAATAATAGGTCCATATTCAATTAGAAGCGAAAAGCCGAGATCCGCGAAAAAAAGTATCGCCGATTGCGACTTTTCGCCAGGCGGAAAGTTATCTCCGTATTCAATTGCAAACACTTTTCGCATACACGAAAACGCAATGCAGTGTTATGGTGCATACACACGATCAGATTTTTTCTTCAGATATGGACGATAACGATTTAAAAATCGTTCAGTCGTTCATATCTGAAGGAAAATCGTTCATATCTGACATGCCTGAACGATGGACGATCAACGATGCGCGTTCCCGTTTGTCAGATAACGATATCTGACATCTGATGGGTTTGCAGTCAGACTTGGACGATTCCATTCATTTTAATGCAGTCAAAAATCGTTCAATCGTTCCATCGTTCAAAACTTTGGTCAAATCGTCCAAATCGTTCAAATCGTTAAATCGTTCAGTCGTTCATCTGACAAATCTGACAAGTCTGACAAATCTGACCGTGTGTACGCTCCATAATGGAGCATACACATGGTCAGATTTGTCAGACTTGTCAGATTTGTCAGATGAACGATCGAACGATTTGAACGATTTTACCAAAGTTTTGAACGATTTGAACGATTGAACGATTTTTGACTGCATTAAAATGAATGGAATCGTCCAAGTCTGACTGCAAACCCATCAGATGTCAGATATCGTTATCTGACAAACGGGAACGCGCATCGTTGATCGTCCATCGTTCAGGCATGTCAGATATGAACGATTTTCCTTCAGATATGAACGACTGAACGATTTTTAAATCGTTATCGTTCATATCTGAAGGAAAAATCTGATCGTGTGTATGCACCATAATAGGCGAAAAAGATTTGCCTCTGAATAGGTGGAGAAAAAAATTGGCAAAACCACTCAGCACCCTTGTGACAGTCCCCAAAAGGATAACTGTGTCAAAAAACCCCTAAAAACATTGAGGCACACCCCAAAAAAGCACTTTCAAAATGGGTGCAAAAAAGTACAAAGTGGGGGTACAAACTTAAAAACTAGCGAAATAGACTTTTGGGGGGGTCAGCAAGTATGGGTGAGGTGTTTTTTTGATTGCAGGTGCTTGCTACAGGTGCATTTTTTAAGTTTTTTTTTTAAACGTTTAGCGACTTTAAACCATGCTTGCACCCATTTTCAAATACACCAAAATTGGACATGACTATTTATTTTCACAAAAAAAAACTGCTTAATGCTATTCTTCACCACTTGTGCAAAGACGCTAATTAGAAGAAAATGACACACCTTAAGTACCACAAATAGCTTTATTAGGGATATTTGGGGGCATGTACATTGATACACAATGTTAGTGCATCTTTTAGGGGGTGTCAGGCTGATTTCCCCAATTCTGTCAGCACTTTTCACCTGTTTTGCATTCGCCGGCTTGTGTTTTTGCATCTTTTGGAATTGAATAGGGCGATAAGTTTCCGCGGCTAAAATACGCGATGTAGGCGAAAAGTACAGCAAGCGAAACTTTATCGCATATGTGAATTTAATTGAATACGGCCCCAAGTTGCAATGCAAGGGGTGCAAATACATACATTTTTTGCATGTGGGGTAAATACTGGCTGCTTTTGCATGTAGCCCACAGATACTGGGCAGCTTTATTTTTATACTGCAATTTAGAGTTCAGTTTGGACACACCCCTCCCAAATCTATATCTCTATGCACATTTTTTAAATTGTTTTTATTGAAGCATTACTTGCATGAAATGCCTTATACAAAATACAAAACAGTCAGATGTTACAACAATCATTGTATCAAAGAGTAATACATTTATCACAAATACAGAAGGAAGACAACAGTTGGACATTACAATTTGGTTTACAGTGCCTTGGAGGAACCCCTTAGGGCAGAACAAGGCATATATTATAGAGCCTTAATCGAGAAACAACAATTCTCAGTACATAATACATAAAGTTATAATGGTAATAGCTAAAGAAAAAAAAAGACTTTCTATCAAATTCTCCCCATCCCCCCCCCCTTTCTGCAGAGGCACCAAAGCTTCAACCATTGTTCATCAAACAAAGTACGTCAGGCACTGGTGGAATAAATCTCTATGGGTGTGTCATTGTCTAGTACTCGCAATAAATACCAGGATGAATTTTTAAGACAATAGTGTATTTGATGCCTCATTTCCAAAGACAGAGTGAATATGTAACTCTCCCATATGATAAAAAAATGGTTTCCATTTTGGATTCCTTATCTAGAGTCACCTCAATCCAGTCCATATGGAACAGATGAAATAGTTTGGACTTAAATAGTGATAATGACGGAGAAGATGATGATATCCACTCATGTAAGATTGTTTTACGGGCTGATGTGCTAACTGCTAGCATAAATGTTTACCTCCTTTACTAATCCTCATATGAGCAGGGACAAGGCCGAATATTGCCCATTCCACCGTAAAGAGATATAATTAGATAGGTCTCAGCATAATTCTTGACTTGAAGCCAAAACCTCCTGATTGGTGGACAAGACCAGAAACAGTGATATAAGTCTGCATAACTCTCACCACATCTATGACATGAGGGTCTATGTACTAATAACTGTGGCACGTGACCACGTGTGGTCGAGGCAGTGCATGCGTGATCACATTCTCAAGATATTTTTTTGCAATAAGAACCCTGAGAAGTTCGGGGGAGGGATTCTCTGTCCCGGCATGTGATATTTGATACATCCTTGCGATGTATTCAGATATCAAAATGCGAGTTTGGCCAAATTTATCACAATCCATCCGTATCTGATATACGGATTGTGATACATACAGTGGCGTAACTTCATCCCAGGTGCCCGGAGGCAAGATAAATTTACCACCCCCCCAGCACCTATGCCAGCCCCTGCTGCCGCCGCCCCCTATGCGATTCCTCTTATACAGTGCCCCCAGTAGTGTCCCAAAGTAGTGGTCCCTCTATTCAGTGCCCCAGTAGAGGTGCCCCTATGCAGTGCCCCTTATACAGTGCAACTTATGCAGTGCCCACCTATGTAGTGCCCCCCAGTAATGGTCCCCCTATGCAGTGCCCCCGGTAGTGCCCTTTATACAGTGCCCCCAGTAGTGGTCCCCCTATGCAGTGCCTTTTATAGTGGCCCTTCCTATGCAGTGCCCCCAGTAGTGTCCCTTATACAGTGCCCTGTTATGTAATGCCCCCAGTAGTTGGTCACCCCTATGCAGTGCCCCGTTATGTAGTGCCCCCAGTAGTTGGTCCCCCCTATGCAGTGCCCCGTTATGTAATGCCCCCAGTAGTTAGTCCCCCCTATGCAGTGCCCCGTTATGTAGTGCCCCCAGTAGTGGATCCCCCCTATGCAGTGCCCCTTACAGATATAACACATAACACAAACACACACAGATTACTTACCTGAATCCCGTTCCAGTGCCCACCACCGTCAGCTCCTCTGTCCTCCCGCTCGGCACTATGGGAGAAACGTCATGAAGTCAAGGCGTCTCTCCCATCACCACTGCGGGAGCCGGAAGGCGGAGCTCATGAGTGAGCTCCACCCGGCACCCTCCGTGTATAAAGCAGCTAATGAGAGTCTATCTGACTCTCACTGGTTGCTAAAACAAACAGATCACCGGTGACGCCAACGGCGATGTGTTTGTTACTGATCGGCAGGCAGGGGTTTTTCTGTTTACTCAGAAACCCCCTGCGTGCGCATCGGGTCCTCAGGCGGGTCGCGGCGGTCACACGCTACGTGACGTCCACGACCATAGAACTCTCCGGCAGCAGCAGATCATGGATGTGGAGCGCCGATCAGCGGTGCTACTCTTCCATGCAGCTCCTCAGCAGTGCAACAGGTGCGGGTCCTCAGCAGTGCCCGGGAATGGCCGGGTGACAATGGAGCCGGGTGCCCCCTTCACGGCTGGCTCCTGGCGGCAAATGACTCCATTGTGTCCGTGAGTTCCGCCACTGGATACATATAACCCTAAAACATGGAAACTTTCCTGTGATAGCTAGTATCAGATAACATGCAATCTTATGCTGTAAGTATATGGGGCCTGATTCAGAGTTTGCACAGCAACTGTATATTAAGGATCACCGGGATTTAACATGAGGGGACCACAGTAGTAATCTTCAATACCTGTTGCCGGCCCTCCATTTTCCATTTCTATATTGTTTATTTAATTCTTTTTACTTTTAGCAAGTAATGCAAGATCTGTGCTGGTTATCATCATCATCCTCACAGAACTTGCATAGGGGGGAAGGGGTGGCAGCTGCAAGAGATGCGCCTTCTAAGAGCAATATCTGTGACCTCTATGTTTGCATACAATGAGAGGTGAAAGGTGTGTTAAGAAGACATTCTTGTGATAGCCATCAGCCTGCACCTTCTCTCCCCTATTCCACCTCTCTAACGTACATCCCAACATTCTTGTGATAGCCATCAGCCTGCACTTTCTCTCCCCTATTCCACCTCTCTAACGTACATCCCAACATTCTAGATAGTAGAATCGGGACCCTTTCGCTCGTCCGAAAAGGGGCATGACCCCGCCCCTGTTTTCATCACTCTGGGTACCCCCAGGCTCTCCCCGTACAGTAAACAGATGCGCATGTGCACAGCATCTATTTACCTGTTGCTCTGCAATGCTATGCACATATGCAGAACAGCGGTAAGAATGCTTTCCCCCATCTTTTCTCACCTGCAGGACACTGCAGCCCGTGGTTGGGACGGCGGGACACTCCCTGAAAAGTGGAAGTGTCCTGCCAAAAGCAGGACAGTTGGGAATGAAATGGGATTGAAATCCCGAGAGTGAAAACCCGACGGTAGGAGATCTCGATGGTATCCTAACCTCCCCTCTTGCCCCCTAACCCTAACCCTCCTTTAGGGGTGCCTAACCCTAACCTTCCCCCATAGTGCCTAACCCTAACCTTCCCCAGGGATGCCTAAACCTAACCGCCCCCTCCCCGCACATTAAACCAAACCCTCCCGGGGGGTGGGTGCCTAACCCTAAACTCTCACTAGTGGCACCTAACCCTAACCCCCCCTTCCCCTAGCCTAACCCTAACCTTTCCCGGGGGTCCCTAAACCTAACGCCTCCCATCCCCTGGACGACGATTGGGATGGCGGGGGTCGTTCTCCCAGCGTCTGCATTAACATAGGCGTCGGCATTTCGACGCCTATGTTAAGTCCTGTGTCGGGCAGGAAGTGTCAGTATTTAGACCGGTGGCATTGTGTCCGCCGGTCTAATAACTACATCCCATTTGGGAATACCTCTCAAAGCGCGAAGAGGCAAAATGGAAATATTTCTCCCAGTCTGCGTACAGAATGAGACATAAGACTGCTACTAAAAAGTACTAAAAAACACATTTTGCAGGAAGAAAATCACACAAAATGTGTTTACGTTCAACCGTACATGAGGCCCTGATTGAGCATACAATATATACCTTTGAAAACATCTCCATATAGTGCTCTTGAATTTTCTCAGCCATTTCAATGTTCATTATTAATTTTACCTTGCTAAGTTCTCGCAGATTGACCTTAACTGATGTTGTTTCAATAACACAAACCTTCAGTTTGTTAGTCCATTGTTTATGAAATTTCAATATTCAGCTGCCTGTTACTTTGTGTCTCTGGCACCATATGGAAATAGTCTTACGGGCAGTGCCATAACAAGGTGTCTGGGTGCCCTGTGCCAACCCCGCCCCCTGAGCACCTGACATAATGACATGAGCATAACGTCCTTACGTCACACTGAGATGGCAGGGCCGGCAGCACAGATAAGTGCAGCGCTGGTGGAGTGTCATGATCAGGGCCGTCTCTTCCATTGGGCTTTTTGGGCAGCTGCCCAAGGGCCCGAAGCTTAAAGGGGCCCGCCAGCCCTCCTGCAGCCACGGCCAGTTGTTAAATGTTTTTTTTTTTAATCACTGTTCCAGTCTGCCAGACCCCCAACCCCCCAACCTTCACTTACTAAGTTGGCTGTGACAGTTGCACCCTCCAAACACGCTCTCCACCTCTCCTGCCCGCTTCCTCAAATCAATGGGCTTTCTGCAGATGATGCGCAGCCTGCGCGGCGCAGGTGACACGACGATGTCACGCTGTGTATGACTGAGTGCCCATGAAGAAGAGTGGAGGAGCCGGAGCAGCGCGCAATCAACAGGACGCCGAATCTCCTCAGTAAGTGAATTATGCAGAAGGAACTTTGTCATGTGGGGAAATTATTTAGTTTGATTGACTGAGTTCTTGTTTCGGGGGTCGGGGGAAGGGGGGGGTGTTATGTGTATACTGTGTATACTATGTATGTTATTTGTATACTGTGTGTGTATGTTATGTGTATACTGTGTATGTTATGTGTATACTGTGTGTGTATGTTATGTGTATACTGTGTATGATATGTGTATACTGTGTGTATGTTATGTGTATACTGTGTATGTTATGTGTATACTGTATGTGTATGTTATGTGTATACTGTGTATTTTATGTGTATACTGTGTGTGTTATGTGTATACTGTGTGTGTATGTTAATGTCAGTACCGGGCCCCACAATTTCTGATGGCAGCCCTGCTGAGGAGTCAGGAGACTCCTCTGCCAAGCGAGCCACTGCCTCCTGATCCCAGTGGCAAACTCAGGATTTCTAGAGGAGGGTTTCCAAAAGCTTGATTATAGAGTGAGTGTGGCCAGTCTATGAAGAGGGCAGAATTAGCACTTTACCAGCTTTAATATGCATCATACAAAGAATATTGTGTGTCATAATTCCAGCATATACAGGACCAGTGATCACAGTAACCCATTAGATGCGGCAATAGGGCCATCCTGCCTGAGATCAATGCTTTTATTTTAGATGTGGGCACAATTCTAGAGCATGAGAGCAAGTCCGGGAGCCTGGATGAGCAGCAGAAGCACCTAGCACTGCCCTGGACATACATTATATGTACATTTTGAGTTCTATAGCAGTGCATCCCTAACAGTGCATGTTTTCCAGATCTTCTAGTTGGTGCACAGGTTATTTATTACTGGCTGATACATGTTAAAAAGATCCACAGGTGGTGCTACTTATTTAATTTGTGATATTGAGAAGAACATGCAGCACTAGTAACAATCTATTATATTACTATTTCTATTGTGGTTATGGTGTGGGCTGGAGAGGGGAGTTTCCAGGCAGCCAGAACCCCCCCTGCACCCGGCAGGTAAGAGCCTGTTTTCCACAACAGGGTCTGTCTGGGCATTTATTACACTTTGCGTCCTTCATTAGGGCTTGGGAATGGATGTTACATGATCTCCCACGAAAAAAAAAAAAACTGCAATAAATTCCAGGCTAGAATAGATGGCACCAATACTGGCAGCAGGCTCTCTTTTGTACTATATGGTGGCTGTGTCATATTATTGTTCTGGGCAGCATATACTGTGTACTGTAGGTAGTAGTAATGCACATAATTATTGTGTCATACTGAATATTATATATATATATATATATCTACTATTACTATATACTGAGTGTATGAGAGCTGCTCTCACAGTGCAGTGAAGATCCTTTTACAGTGCATTGAGGAGAGACCCTCACACATTACTGTGCATTATTTTGACTGCAACTCCACTCCTCTGGTTATTTCATACTGTACATTTTGCCAGTTATTTAACTTTTTTTTATATTTAAACTGATTTTGTTGAAAGTACTTCTAAATCTAAAGGTTTAATTTTATTGACTATTTACATTTTGTTCCCGTGAATGGGTGGGTAGGGGCCCCAGTGCATTGCTTTGCCCAGGGACCACACTGCTGTTAAGACAGCCCTGGTCCTGATGGTGCTTCAATCTGCTGTACAGGCTGCATTTGCCTGTTTGGAATGTCTAAGGGATGCTCCGGTGAAGCTGCGCCAGTGAACCTGGCTGCAGGGTGCCACTCCAGGCACCCTGCTAGCCAGAAGCAAGGGCCATGGAGCGGGGACGGTGCCGCTCACAGAGCCCTGTACTCTGTGAGGCGGCACTGGTCGCACATTGCTAGTTACTGCCCTGGTCTTGATTGGTTTGTTTTATCAAGTGCATATTTTATTTCTGTTCAGTTCCACATTTAATGGCATTATCTCTTTATCAGCAGTGGCTCCTGCCCTCTTACTTGAGGGGGGCTGCCGCTGATTCTGGTCCTGGTGCCTGCACAATAAATGTCAGGCACCGGGACTTGCACATGCGCATGAGTGGCAGTAGCGCTGCGCATGCGCATAACACTAGACCAGCTTCTCAGGGCTGCATTGGTAGTAGCCCGAGAAGTCCTCTAGGGCTTCCCGAAAGGCAGACCTCCCCCTGGGGCTGCCTGTCCTGCGCGTGACTGGCAGATGGCTCTTCCAATGGGAAGCCACCTCCAGTCACAGTGTAGCCAGTGCAGTCACGGACTCCACAAAATCCTCCACTGAACAACTGTAGAATTTAACTTGTTTTGTAAGCGTGGGCTTTCTCCCAGTTCTTGCGGCCGATTTCGTCGATCCACTGCTCGCAACCCTTATGCAGAGTTTCCTTACATCTGACTTTGTTGCCCCACCGCCCAACCTCTTTGCAATTTCTTCGTAGGCATACCCTTCCTCACGAAGCGTCATGGCTTTGCCTCTCCTCCCAGGCAACCAGTCAACACGTTTCGAGGTATTCAGAGCCATTTTAGTCATTATTCACACTTTGACCAGAGCTGCAACTAGCTTTGGGGATTGATTGTAAAGGCTGCCACAGTCTGGATGAATTGAGTGCTGAACAAAGCACATGAGCCTGCATGGATGCTGTGTGGGACCTGCTCCCGAATCCTGTCAGCATGTTGCCTGCTGTGACTGGTGATAGCCTGCATCTTCACCACTGACAGTTGCTGGTAAGTGTGTTTCAAAACCTTCTCTCTCTCTCTCTCTCTCTCTCTCTCTCTCTCTCTCTCTCTCTCTCTCTCTCTCTCTCTCTCTCTTTTTCTTCACCCACTCTATCTCTCCATTCCCTTCTCTCTGTTTCCTCTCTCTCTGACAAATCATGTTAAAATATTAAGTGGAAACATCATAGATTAAAATAAAAACATTGAAGTATTGATTTGGTATAGCAGAATATGAATGTTCTGCATAAACATCAAATAAAACATTATTTTTATTAAAAGTGTCCAGAATTAATTCCACTACTGTATATATAGGGTGAGGGGAAAACATTTTTTTTTAGTCCTGTTACATCAAGGTGCCAGCGCTTTTTGCATTTTTTTCTGTGGTTCTGGGGTGTCTTCACTTTTCATTGGAGCATGCAGGCACTCAACTGTCTCAAGACTCAATAGCCAAGTATTGCTGTTTGTACAACACATAGTGCAGAGAACATGACAGTGACCACCACACAATGCAGAGAATATTGCAGTGACCGCTATTTAATACAGAGAGTATCGCAGTGACTGCCATATAATACAGAGAACATTGCAGCGACCACCATATAATACAGAGAGCATTGAGTGACTGCCATATAATACAAAGAGAATTGCAGTGACTGTCATATAATACAGAGAGCATCAGTTTCCTCATATAATACAGAGAGAGTAGCAGTGACTGCCATATAATACAGAGAGCATTTCAGTGATCACCATATAATACAGAGAAAATCACAGTGAACACCATATAATACAGAGAACATGAATGACCGCTATATAATAAACCAAGCATCTAAGTTACCCTCCATGCACTATAAAGAACATTGCAATGAGTGCCATATAATACAGAGAACTTCAATGACCACCGTGAAATACAGAGGACATGGCCACCACATAGCATGGCTAATTGAATGGGTTAAATCAGACAGCAAACTGCTTGCAGATATATATACTTTTGGTACCACTGGACTCGCAGATCTTTATTGGCAGCCCCATTGGGTTACGTACAAAAATAAGAGTCAGGATTGTGATCAGGCAGTGAGGGGAGGGTGAGCTGTGGTGCTGTTGGCAGCATTTCCATGCCATTACAATGGCAATTCAACACCCTCGTGTCTAAATGAATTGACCCCTAAGGTGGGGGAGGGGAGCACTAGTGTTCTCTCTCAATTAGGACATGAGTCAGTCATACATAATGCAGTCGCAGTTCTAGATGTCTCCAGCGATCAGAAGTCCTATGTGTATATCTGCCCATATTCTGAGTTATACGCATCTATGTGATAGCACCGCCCTCAGCCCTCCTGCTACGCGAGCAGTCACCATCACCAGTAACAGCACTTACACCTACCCCTTGCTTGCTGCAGAAGATTCTACTGAAAATGGTGTGCACTCTGCATACACACAACTCAGAATAGGTCGCAGCACTAACTACACACACACAATATGCCCATGGGATGCTTCTTGTACATGTTATCACCCATTTGCCATCTCATAACATCCATTCAGCCACATGTGAGAAGTGAATGGAATGCGCATGACCCATTCACAAACTGTTTGTAGCTGCTCTAAGCTGCACATGTCAGCTGAGACACATGGCAGTCTGGTCAAAGTCGCACAATACGGCCTCCTTTGGACTTGCCCATTTATTAAGTAACTTTCCTATTTACGAATGCAATATCACAGATATCTACAATGTTTACTTTCACTAACTACTGTTGTCTCCATAGTTTTCTGTGGAGATGGTGATATGGGCTATTTATTTACTGTAGCTGATCACTGTAAACTAGCTCCGTCTTCAGATGGAGGGGGATCTTCTGATCCTTCTTGGTGTTAGCAGCAGCTAACTTCACTTCTGACAATTATTTTTATGCACATGTGTGGCCCAGCCAGGCTGTATAAAGATAGCAATAACTATCACTATACTGTTATATCTGAGCAGGGACACATCTTAACATGAATGCATACTTGCTTACTTTCCCGAACATCTGGGAGGCTCCCAAATTTGGGATGGCTCTCCAAGGCACAGTAGGCAAATCTCCTGGCAGCCCGTCGATGCCACCTGATGCTGCAAACTTCCGGATGCCACATTGTCTCCACTTTACAATGTAGGGAATTGCAGTTTTGCATAGCGTGGGGTGAAACGACGATGAAACAATTGTTGCACAACGACCCCCAGAACCTCACTACTGCCTGCGCCTAGCTGGATGACCCCTCCCAGAGAGTGCAGCCATACAGTGGGCAAGGATGCATAATTAAACTGAGGAGTTACTAATATTGGTTTTCTTTATGTATACCACACATGCAATGTCTGTAAAAACAGGTGAGAGAACATTTGTATAACATATGAGTGACTTCCAACTTTCATTGCTATAGTCGCCCCATACTGTATTAGTAGCATAGGGTTTTTGTTTATTTATGGTAAGTGCAGTTTTTCCCAGAAGAAATAGTATTATTTCAACTCACAAAACACAGATGGAAATCTATTTAATATTATTCCCAGAGGCAAAGTAGTTATGGGAATACTCAGTCATGGAAACTTTATCATGCAGAGCTCTAACTTCCATGTGTGGCCAGGAGATTACGTTATGTCCCACAGCTACTAAACTACATGTAGAGCTATGCCATGACCTAAGCAACTGCAAAGAGCTTTACAATCACTCATTTATAGATTGTGATGAATGGTCTGAATAGATTAAAGGTTTACACAAATATAAGATCTAACATCGCACAGACTTGCAACTGCATAAATGTCCTTAGATATATGTATGGGTTGCACTGATGTAATTTACAACTATGGGCCTGGGGCCTGATTCATTACCGATCGCTACTGTGATTACGCACATAGACGGCCGATTGTTGCCTTCTGTGCATGCGTATGCATCGCAGTGCGCGTGAGCGAAGGTCTCACGGCGCTCACAGACACTACGCAGACTCATCGCAGAGTGATTGACAGTGGCCGTTTGGGGGTACGGACGGCGAAACGCAGGCGTGTCAGTGCATTTGAACGCTGTTACAGGGGGGTGCATAAATTAGCCATTGCGATGGTATACGCAGCTTGAGCTCCCACTGCGTGCGACGAGGTTAGCAATTTCTGAGAAAGGTCTCACCTTGTGCAATTGTGCATGAGGCTACGATGATACTCGATGTTACCGATGGTCTCGCTGTTTTGCTACTGGTAAGTATTACGGATGTCAGTAAGGGGAAGTGGGCGTCCTTATGTTAGGCTGCGACAGCATTGCAATTGCAAACATTAGCAGCTGCGATCGCAGTTGCAATCCGTATTGAATCAGGCTCCTGGTTCAGATTTGCACGCTATTACACAGCTGCTGCAACTTTGTACGCAGCGGTTGTGCGATAATACACTAATGGCGCAGGAAGCGTCTTGTGTAAATAGATGCCTCCTGCCGACTTCTCTGATCCACTGCTGCATCCAAGGATGCAGCAATGGATCATCTGCGTGTCCATCAGTCATCTGAGTGACCCTCAGGTTCCTCAGGCTAGCTGGGAAATTCATGCTGCCAAAGCCAGCTATGATGAGTCAAAGGACGCAGCCACTGGCTCACATATTCTGGGACACTGCCTGTGGCCACCCCAAACGTTAGCAGCATGTCAATAATGCTGCGGCGTTTGGGGCACTGTGAGTGACATCGTGTCTGCATAGATGCAATGCGGTTTTTGCGCATGCACAGATCTAAAAATAAAAACATCAGAGATTTACCTTTGGGTTTGCTTACATAAATGAATCAGGCCCATAGGGGCTATTTAGTAAACAAAAATATGGCTTTACTTCAGCATTTTAGTTGGGGAAAGACAATCTTTTGTTTTCAGTCTATTCAGTTACATGAAAAGTGCAGAGAAATCACTGATTTATATCCACCATTACATTTATCCTCTCTTACCCTGTAGCCCCATTGGATTTAATGGGGACTTTGCAGGGATGGTATTAGCTTATCTCATCTTTCTTGAGAAACGTAACTCCATCTGTAGATGACTTCATGTGTCTTCTTACCTGTAGAAATGAAGAAAAGTAGGGAAGAGGCATTGTCTTCCTGCTTTTCTCTGCTGCCCTGGCCGGTTCTGTGTTCTCCACTTCGGTATCGGCTCCCCCTCCTCGGCTGGCTCCCTCTTGTCTGCTCCCCCTGACTGACTTCCCAATCAGAGTCAGTCTGATATTACCGATGCTGATCAGCGCACTCAAACATCTCCTTGCCGGGACAGCCCTTAACCGCACTTCAAAAATAAATATAAGGCTAAAATTACACAGTGAAAAACGCCAATTTTTTTGTGCCGCTTTTCATTTACTGACCCTGAAGCCCCTATGGGGCCGTAGGCAACATACTGGTTTGGGGCCCTCCTAGACCACTCTATCCGTACCCAAATTTATTTACCTTATAGATGCCCCTGACATTATTTCTCCTTTTTCCTTCTCGTGTCCAACATTATGAGAAACCTATAAATGATTAATGCTTTTATTTCAACATTACACAATATGATCTCTTTGAACTAGAACACATGCCCACTGCTGCTGCATTAACAACTTTTTTATATAGTGCATGCCTGAAAATTATCTGCTAATAAGCACATATACAAGTCAAAGCCAATGTTTGCTAAGTGACATGGGGCCTATTCATCATCGATAATGGGCCCGGTAACCATGCGGAAACGCTAGTTTCCGCATATTTAGGTACCGGGTCATCATCAGGGGTCCGGTAGGACCACCTCATATTCAGCAAATTCAGAAAACTGAAAGTTTTTGGAGTTTGCTTGCGAGAACAAATGCCATCTTCAGGTGGTGCTTGTTCTTGGATCTCCGGTCCAGTGTGTTCCACGGATGCGAAGAGGGATCCGAGCAGATCCCTCCGCCACCTTCTCACTACCTCCCCAGCGGCTTTGCGCATGCGTGATCTCAGATCGTGCATGCGTAGCCAGGCTAACGGGGAAGAGGTAAGTATAGCAGCTACTTCTGTAGCTACAATACTAACGGAGGGGACAGCTGCTTTTTGGAGCAGCTGTCCTCACACCGGAGCAATGATGAATTGCTCCGGTGTTAAGTTTCCCCCGCTGCGAGATGGATACTTAAGTATTCCTCGCAGCGAGATGATAACATAATCATTGGGGGCCATACGGCCTCCGATGACGATCAGGCCGTACAAATAGTTAAGTAAGAGACAGAGAGAACTGATTGAGGAACAAATATGTAGTACATTCAGATGGGGGTAGGATAGGCTATAGGGAAGCTGAGAATTTTGAGATAGTGCTTGAAAAATGATTGCGTTAAGCTAGGTACATACTATCCAATTACCAGACCTATCAGCCGATAATTGACTGATCAGCCCAAGAACTGGATAGTGTGTATGCAGGAGCATTAAATAAACAGCTTCAAATGCTCTTGCAAAGGTCAAATAGGGTGGACGATATAGCATGTGCTGCACATACTTATATGCATATACTTTCCAATCCCGTTGTAGAGATCAAAAGAAAGTACACACTGTGCAAGAAATTGCTCAGTTTGTATGGTTGAGCATCAATCCGATAATCGCTCAGTCAGATTGGATCATTTATCGGATCGGCTGCATTTATCACATAGTGCAGAGGTTCCCAAATGGGGTCCTCAAGGTTCCCCAACAGTTCAGGTTTTAGAGATATCCATGGTTGAGCACAGGTGGTTAAATCAAATTGACTGAGGTACTAATTAAGTCACCTGTGGTCAAGCATGGATATCCTTAAAACCTTTTAGGGTGCCTTGAGGACAGAGTTTGGAAACCTCTGACGTAGTGTGTTCTCGGCGGGTTAGGGAGTTTCATAACTTGGTCAGTACAGATAAATCTTGTGAGAGGTGCTAAAAAGGGAAGGATAGGTGTTTGTCATAGGCCGATCAATGAAAGTGAGAGGAAGGGGATATATGATGAGAGATGTATTGAGGGGAGGATTGATGAGGGTTTTGAAGGTGAGGACGAGAAGCTTGAATTGAAGTCTGGAACATAGGTTAAGCAATTATAGGGATTTGTGGTGCAGTGGATGTTGGGAACCATGATGAAAAATCTATCTCATTGCTGCATTGAGGACAGATTGTAAAGGGTAAAGGTGAGAGGAAGGCCAGTGAGTAGGAAGTTGCAAGTGAGAAATGGGCACATTCTGGCAACAAGGGACTGGGGCTGGGATGTAGTAAACGGAAAATGTGGTAAAAACCCAGTTGTCGGGGTTTTACCGCATTTTCCGTATGTACCATCACCTGCCCTCTCCGATGCGGAGGGTAACGCCAGCTTTTGCTGACATTACCCTATAGTAGCCTATGGGCTTCTACTGTATCGCGCTGGTATGAGGGATCCGATCGCATGCGCAGATGAACTCCCGGGTCATAAACCCGGAAGTCCACGGCGAAGAGTGGCTCACAAAGGATAGCTCTTATTGGAAGAGCTGTTCTTTGCGGTACTGATCGCATATGTTAGTACATATGCGATCAGTAGGGATGCGGTGACTGGCGGTAAGTAGCGCCACTGTTGTACATCCCGGCCAGAACGAGTTGAAGATGGCAATGAGGAAATGGGGGTTGGACAGCTGAGTAGATATGACGGAAATAAAGTAGGTTTGATTGGTAAGAGTGAAGACAGTATAATAAGAAGACAGCATGTCAGCATTGGAGTGGGAGTTTCTCCATTGGTACTTAGCTGTATGGGAGCACTTTCTAAAGGTGTCAGGATTGGGCTTTGGATCATCAGAATCACTTCATCAAGGGGTTTGGGTGAAGGAGAGCCCTCAACAGGAGAGAGCTGCAGGGGAATCGGTGTCAAAGGGAGGTAGTCTAGTTTCAGGATTGGCAAGGAGATTGAAGGAGTGACAGAGGAGCAAGTTGTGATTGGATGTAAGACATATCTAGCATTCCAGAAAGCATAGGAAAAGGGGAGGTGGAAAAGCAGAAAAATAAAATGAGGAAAGGAAGGCAAGGTTACAACAATGGGCAAAAAAAGGGGGTGGCATATTAAGAAGACCAGGGACGTATATACGTGGTTAAGAGGATAGTGGGCCTGATTCAGACCCGCTCGCGAGCGCTATATGCTCGCAAGCGGGTCGATGGTGGCCCAGTGCGCATGCGCAAGACCTGGATAGCTACGTGCAAACCGTCGCTCCGGGTCTCGTACCAAAGAGGGCGTGCTGTCGATGTTGAGTGACAGCACGCCCCCTTTGGTGGGCGGGCCGGGGGCGTGGCTGCCACAGACGGAGGCGTTCCCATGGGAATGCCTACCGTCTGGGGCCGGCTCCACTGACATCACAAGTGATGTCAGTGGGTGTGCCTTCGGCTCTGTTAGAGCCGAAAGCACTCTTGCGCTTGCGGCAACGAGACCCTACCACAAGGGTCTCGTCGCAAGCCCGATGGTCACGATGGTTTTGACCATCGCGACCATTATCATGGCCGTTCGCTATAGCTGTGGGTGGTCACCCACTGCTATGCGAGCGGCCAGGAGGCCGTTCAGAAAAACCAGAGGGCCGGCCCTGATTCAGAGCAAGAACTCTGTCAGAGCGTCCGGCTCTGAATCAGGCCCAGAGTTTCCTATGCTGGAGAATGTTGAGAGTGCAGGGAGTAATTTGATTTTACATGCAGAGGACGTAATAAAGGCAAGAGTAGAGCTGAGACGTTAGAGGGGAAGAGGAGGTAATTAAGAGGGTGAAAAATGTATCTCTGGAGGGTTGCTGAGAGAAACGAAGACATGCATAGAGATCACAGCAGTATAAACAAAGTAAAAAATAAGGAGAATGCTAAGCGGGAGTGACAGAAGGAGTAAGCTCTAACCGACAGCATCAATTAGGAAGTGTAATGGTGATTTATAAACCATAGTGAAATCAGATGCCCTGTGGTGAAAATTCTACTTCTTGACTCTTGGGGAGCACCACTGGGCATTTGGGTCTAGGGGGTAAATGTAATAGGGTCCGAGTTTTTCTGTGGGACAAACTCGGACCTTCTTGCACATTTAAAAGTCCAAATTTGTCCCACAACTGTAATAGCATGCCAACTTGTGAGTTTGAGGCTATTACTTTGTGCGAGTTCTTGTTAGTTTTTCATATGAAAACTTGGACCTTGTAATGAGACTTTCATTACAAGATTCGAGTTACACAGAAGCCTTCCCAGTTCAGAGAGATCCGTGAAGGCTTCTGTGTTAAAAAAAAAATAGTAAAGTATACAAAATATAAAAAAAACAATGTGGGGTCACCCCTAAAAGCACAATCAGCACCAGGCTTTCCTGGTTGTGGAAATTCAGTGGGGAAAAAAGTAGGGGTCCCCTGTGTTTTCCACAACCAGCACCGGACTCTTCTAGCGGGTGTGTAATGTCACATCCGGGGGTCCCATTCACTGGGTCCCCCAGCCAAAGCATTATCACCTGACCGCTATTCAGTCCAGGCAGAGAATCCCTGGGGAGTTGGGGACCCCCCAATAAATGGAGTCCACCTCTCCAGGGCACCCCAGGCCTAGGCTGATAGCCCAGGGCTATGCCCAGCACCGCTGGGTGGTGGGTGCCAGGTTGATTGTGTAAAAATAAGATTGAATAATATTGTTTTTTACAGTCAATCTAGAGGTCTCAGCAAGCCTCCCCCACATGCTGGTACTTGTAGTTCACTTGCAAAAGAAATATTAAAGTAACACAGGACACGGACACCAAAGGTTTTAATATTTATTGCAATCAGTCATTTACTCACTCACACCCACACATACTCATCTACAATCCCTGTAGCCGTTCACGTCCTCTTGTCCATGTAGCATCCACGACACCTGTAAGAAAAAAATTCCATACTCACCTATTCAGGTTATACTCGCCAGCTTGAAGCAGGTCTATTTTTTATGCGAGTTTTATGTAAGTAATATGTACGAGTTAAAAGCCGAATTGTATCCTCACAATGGCAAAACATCTGGGTTTTGCCATGGAGAGTAGCGGAGATGTGAAATACATGTGAGTTTGCATGTTCTCGTACCCTATTACATAGGGTGTGTTCTGAAAATGTGTGAGTATAGCTCTATACCTGCACATTTTCAAAACTCGGAACCTATCACATTTTGCCCTATATGTTGTTTTTTGAAAACCTATCACAATAAAAGAAAGATATTTGCACATATACTCCGGTACTTTATCCAGAGTTGCCTACCCTCCTGATTTTCGTGGGAGTCTCCCGAATAAAGGTGGGAGCTCCCACTACGCCGTAAAGTAGGTTGAATCCCCCGCATTCCCTCTGCCCTGTCTAAAAATCCGGACTGCGCATGCGCAAGTCCGTAGGTAAAGGGGGCGGGGCCTGAGCTTAAGACGCAGGGGCGTACTCACCGGGTGCAGGGAGGCATAAGTGTGGCTGCTGCTGGCCCGGAGGTCTCCTGGGCCCGCCTTCCCCTGCACACAGAGGACCTCATTCAGAGTCGGTCGAAGCGACCGCACGGTCGTACGGGAAAAGGGGCCGGATATGCAAATGATTCCCTCGCAAGTTGCGTCCCTAAGTTTGGATCGGTAGCTGACCGACCAAGGGGAGGAAGCGGTCGGAAGACAAAAAAATACGCCCCCTTCTCGTACGCATTACACGTCAACTCCGGGCATATAAGGATTAATCAAGACCATCGGGAACCATCGGAACTGGTCGTAGAGCTTAAGGTTGACCATACCCTCTCTTAAGCTCTACGATCATGTCAGTGTAAAAACCTCCCATGTCACATGTGCCATGACGCTACTTTGTTAATTATGCACTCCCATAAACCGTATGCACTCCCATAAAACGCTGTTCGCATAATGAGGCACGCCTGCGTTCGGATCTCCACTCCCCCGTTTTCACGCACCTTCCCCTGTTACCACCCACAAACGCCTCCATCTGTCACTCAAACTACCGACCTGGCTGTGTTCAAGGAGAGAGAAATTTGTGATCGTAGCGGCTAGTTTGCGCACGCGCATTGCGAACTTTACGCATGCGCAGTATAGCGAACATCGGTGGCGTACGACCATGCGGCCGCTTCGACCGACTCTGAATGAGGTCCAGACTGCTGCTGGGAGAGACTGATGCTCCCAGCATTCCCTGGCCAGCCTGTGATGACAGAGGACGGAGGGGGGAGGAGCCGACGCCGGAGGACACTGAAGACAGAGGAGCTGCCTGATACTGTGAGTGTTAAGGGGGGCATCCACTACACGATTTTAGCAGGTGATTGAACGATAACGACGACGTTATCGTTCAATCGTTTAAAAATCGTTTATAAATCGTGCAGTGTTTGGTCGTTAACGATCAACGATGCGCGCTCCCGCTGGTCGTTTGATCATCTCGTCTCGACTGAACATGCAGGTCAATTTCACTTGATCTATTAAAGATAGTTTGCAAATCGTTTGCAAATTATTTGCAAATCATTCAGACTGAAAGATAAAATTTCAAGGGAAAAAAATCAAGGGAAAATCGTTTAGAGATTGGACAGGGAGTAGATCGTCTAGTGGATGTGCCCCTTAAGAGCTCACTGCAATTCCTGCCAAATGTATAACTCATGTCAGTGCCATAGAGGAGGGAGGGAGATCTATTACTGTGTGTTTGTATTTCTGTGTGTAGTAATGTGATGTATGTGTAGTAATGTTATGTATGTGTGTGTGTTGTAATGTGATGTATGTGTGTGTGTGTGTGTGACTGTGTGTGTGTGTGTGTGGGGGGGGTTGAAATCTTCATATGATGTGTGTGACTGACTAGGTGTCTGTGTGTGAGAGACTGTGTGTGTGTGTGTGTGTGAATCTATTCATGGGATGTGTGTGAGACTGTCTGTGTGTGACTGTGTGTATGAGACTGTGTGTGTGTGTGAATCTATTCATGGGATGTGTGAGAGACTGTCTGTGTGTGACTGTGTGTATGAGACTGTGTGTGTGTGACTGTGTGAACCTATTCATGGGATGTGTGTGAGACTGTGTGTGTGTGACTGTGTGTGTGAATCTATTCATGGGATGTGTGTGTGAGACTGTGTGTGTGACTGTGTGTATGAATCTATTCATGGGATGTGCGTGTGACTGTGTGTGTGAATCTATTCATGGGATGTGTGTGTGAGACTGTGTGTGTGACTGTGTGTATGAATCTATTCATGGGATGTGTGTGTGACTGTGTGTGAATCAATTCATGGGATGTGTGTGAGACTGTGTGTGTGAATCTATTCATGGGATGTGTGTGTGCGACTGTGTGTGTGTATGAATCTATTCATGTGATGTATGTGAAACTGTCTGTGTGTGTGTGTGAATCTATTCATATAAATGAATGTGTGTGTCTGGGGGGGGATCTATTACTGTCTATATGGTAGGGTTGAGATGTATTAATGTCAGTGGGGGAGCTAGGGCGTCAGCTTATAGGAATATATATGCGCCCATAGGTGGAGTTAGACACGCCCTTTGGGTGGAGCAGACCACGCCCCCACAATAGTGCGTCGCATTCTGCAGCCATCTACAATCTCCCTCAAAGTCATTTTCAAAGTAGGCAAGTATGACTTTATCATAGAACCAAAATAACTTATGTGACGCGTCTGAGCACCAGCCATCTCCTGCAGCAATTTGAAGCCATAGTGAAAATCAGAAAATGCGGCTGGCTGGTGAGGCGATTTGCACTGAATCATGTCATCACGGTCCCACTCCCCTGCTTCGCAATGCCATTAAGCACGGCATTGTGAAGAGGGGATGGGGCCACAATGACGTGATCACGCGGTCATGCCCTGGCCCTGCCCCCAATTAGTCATCATTGCCCGACCACGCCCTCACTGTATACAGACATTCAGCTCCCACCCGGAAGGAGGGAGCTGAATGTTGGCAAGTATGGTTCAGCCCAGTGCTGGTCACTGTAAAAAAAAATGGGGGGACCTGCAATGATTTTTCCATTGATTTCCCAGTACCAGACTGGGCTCAGAGGTACGGGGGGAGGGGGGGGAGCAAACATTTATTTAATAAAAATATTAACCCTTTCTTTACTCTTTAACACACCAAAGCCATAGTATGATCTGTGCAGTTCATTGGACAAACCCGCCGCTCACAGCAGGTCCATTTAATACTTTTATTCAAATGCGATTTTTTTGGTGTGATTTTTTTAACAACATGATTCTTAGTAAATCTGTGATTTCTTTTGTAGTCTATGTAAAGCATACTATGTTTTGACCGATGGTCTAATGCTGACTATTGCTGTATAAAGTCATGTTTGACATGCGATGTTCTGACGGTTTTGCCTTTAGTTAATGTATTTGCAAAATCAACGGGATATCGCAAAAAACATCAAATCGCCCAAAAAGACCATCACGACCATCGGGCTTGCGACGAGACCCTTGTGATAAGGTCTTGTTGCCGCAAGCCCAAGAGTGCTTTCGGCTCAAACAGAGCCGAAAGCACTCCCACTGACATCACTTGTGCTCCCATGGGAACGCCTCTGTCTGGGCAGCCACGCCCCCGGCCCGCCCACCAAAGGGGGCGTGCTGTCACTGAACATCGACAGCATGCCCTCTTTGGTACGAGACCCGGAGCGACGGTTTGTCCGTCACTATCCAGGTCTCGCACATGCGCACGACGGAGCCGGCTCACGAGCGGGTCTGAATCAGGCCCTCTGTTTGCAGCCAATGTTCGCTGTTGTGAAATGAGCATTTCTAGGTGTCAACTGAGCAGCTACCTTGTGAACGTACCCAGGAGATCCATTCTTTGGGAGTGTCATGGGCATGTAGCCAGACTTGCGTGCTATTATTATCAGTCATGACTATGCGGAAGGTGCACCTGTTTCTGTCGGATCTTTTGCCCCCAGCATGGAGTTTTTGTAAGTATCGATGGTAATGATGACGGTTGCAGCTGTGGACGGAAAAACATTGAGTTGCGCGACTATGAGCATGAAGCCATGTGGATACTTGCATTAACATAAAGTAGTGGCTCTGGCTGACGTGGGCCACCCGCACATGTGGCTGCTTTGCGTGCGACTCAGAATAAGGCCTTTAGTGTATAAGAATAAGTTAACCTAACAAAATTTGCATCTGATCACATTAAATATAACTGGTACAGAGATATAGAGCTGGTATATAATATTTGCCATTATCTACATAAAAACAGCAGACGAAATGTAATAGGTTGAGAGTTTAGAGAATGTGAGAGGTTAGCATGTGTGTATTCCAATGAGCACGCATTTCTGTGAATTAGCAGCTCCACCATTTTGTGAGCGACAGCAATCTCACTCTGTGAGAGTGCTGAATCTGCAGTTAACCACAGGGTGTGATGGCATACCATATCTGTATTGCACAAGGAACACGTCCAATAAGGCGTCAGCCTTAATGAACGGAATTTCATTGCTTTTTACAGAACATGTCTAAGAAGCCTTACCGGGACATGTGAAACCTTAAGGTTTTTTTGTCTGTGGAATATATATATATATATATATATATATATAAACTTGAGAGAAAAGGTGTCACTCACATCAAACAGAACATATCAATTGCTGGGGTGTCAACCCAGAAAGTGGAATCCACAGACCCCACTAAAAAGAGACATTGAAAAAGAGGGAGCACTCACGAGGCTTTAAAAGGAGTTATTCACGTTTTTAATCTAGTCATAGCATGGCTCGACGTTTCGATCACAGTACATGACCTTCTTCAAGAGACACAGCACAAGTGTATAAACAAACACAGAAACTACCAGGTAGGATCCAGAGATAGAACTTACCTTGACACAACAGCCTCTTATACCCTTTAGCTAATGAGAAGATTGCACAGGGCGCACACCTGGTCACCTCCCATGTGACTGACATCAGCATGATGTCACTTCCGGTCGCGGACCTCGCAACATAACATAATATCATGACAAAGAAACAAGGGGCAAGCTACCAACAATAGTAATCCATAAGTGCGCAGATCATGTGTCAAGCACGCGATCGCGCTAATGTGGCAACACAGCATGTCATCACAAGCCCGTCCGGGTAATCGCGCTTAAATTCACTTCCCCACACACAGTGTTGGTAACCACAGCAACCGACAGGAACCGGATGTGAACAAAGTAAACATCCGGTTGGCAGCGCTCAGTTGTACCTGCCCAGATACATTGATGGTAGTCATGGCAACCACGAACAACGGAAGCTCTGAAACACTAAATCAGTCAGAGCGATGTTGTAAGCAAGTTGTCAAGACAACAGAATTATAAGAGCAGCAAGTTAGTAAACTAGCCACAAACACAGTTAATACTGGAGCAGACACCCCTGGTATAAATGCAGCGTACATACAAAGGTGCTGCATAATTAGTACAATATGGTCAGTAGAGGACTGAAATATAAGGACAATGTAAAAAGCCTTATATTATAGTAAGGGTATAAAGGCAAGTTGTGTCACTATCACATAAAATACATTTACACAAATAATTCTATAAAGCATACAAAAACATACAAATAAAGAAAATTTAAATATATATATATTCAACTAAATTGGTAAGCACAGGGTGATTGGAAGGTGGCAGCACAAAAACAAGAAAAATAAAAATAAAAAATATAAAGTTAACGTAAAAAAATAAAAAGTTAACGTAAAAAAAATATTGAATGGGTTATTTTCATTCAAACCCTTAGGTATGAGGGTCTCTAGTTGAAAAATCCATTTCGTTTCCAGTTTCTTCAGCAAAAGTGAACGATCACCCCCTTTTATCGGTGGAGGTATCCAATCGATGATACGACATTTTAGCTTAGAAACTAGATGTTGTAGAGCTAGAAAATGTCCAGCAACCAGTTTATCAGTTCTTCCACAACTCAGTTCTGAACAAACAGCACTTCGATGGTTCTCCATCCGTTCTCTGAAAGGACGAGTGATAAGGCCAACATAGGCTAACCCACACGGGCACGTAAGTAAGTAGATCACGTGGTCCATCAGACAATGTAATTTGTATTTTATTATAATAGGCTTTCCACTATGAGGGTGTGGAAAAGACGAACCTGGCGTCATAGACCTACAGGTGGTGCACCCTGTACACCAGAAACAGCCTGGTTTTTGTGTTCGTAGCCACGTCTGGTCGGTATTGCTGGTAAATCCCAGAGGACGCATTAGTATATCCTTCAGGTTTTTGCCACGTTTATACGCCATCAGCGGAGGCTTTTTTAAATTTTGAACCAAAGAAGAGTCAGAGCTGATAATGGACCAATGTTTTTTCACAGATTTAGAAATGACTGATGATTTGTGATCATATTGTGTAACATAGATCATCCTATCTTGTGATTTACGTGCACTTTTGGAGCCGAAGTATTTCCTAGCCCTGGTGAGGCAACCCTCTATCGTGGAATTCGAGTAACCTCTTGATCGGAACCTGTCCTTCATTTCAATAATTTGCTCCTCAGCTTTGAGGGGATCAGAATTATTTCGATATACTCTCAAAAATTGAGATATAGGTAGGCTCTCCTTCAACCGCGGGGCGTGGTTGCTGGTTGCAAACAATAGAGAATTCCTATCGGTCTCTTTGCGAAAGAGTGTCGTCTCCAAAAACAATCCATTAAAAGTAATTGTCAAATCCAAAAAATTTAGTGAAGTGGGATTGCATGTATAGGTAAATTTGACCTGTAGAATCCTGGCCATTCAAAGCCGCCACCATCTCAATGAGTGTCTCCTCAGTGTCATTCCAAATCAAAAAATTATCAATAAAACATTTGTAATAAGAAATTTTATGACCAAAAGCAGGTATAATATAAGTATCCTCAAATTCATGCATGAAAATGTTTGCATAGGCCGGCGCCAAGTTTGAACCCATCGCTGTACCTGATTTTTGTACATAGTAATCTCCATTATACATAAAGTGGTTCTTCTCCAGAACCAATGACAATAACTGTAGAACAAATTCAATGGGTATGTGTGTATTACTCTTTTCTGTGAGAAATTTTCGTACAGAACAAATCCCATGGTCGTGTGGTATAACGGTGTATAAGGATGATACATCCAAAGACACTATTAACATAGTGTTAGGTAGATCATGTAGTTTGGCCAGCTTGTCAAGAAAATCACCGGTATCCCTAACGTAACTAGGTATCAGGGGTACCACCTCTTGCAAAACGCTATCCACAAAGACGGCTAGAGGTTGTAACAGCGATCCCTGGCAGAGATGATAGGTCTGCCAGGGAGATCCTCAAGCATCTTATGAATTTTGGGTAGCGTATAGATGTATGGACACAGTGGATGATCCACTTTCAAATATTCAAAGAGGCGTTCATCAAGCCAACCATGCGATAAGGCCTGTTCAAGAATCAAATCAATTTCCCTTTTAAAAATTGGAATAGGGTTACTCTCACACTTAATATACGTGGATAAATCAGACAATTGTCTTTTAATTTCTTTATCATAATCACAAAGATTTTGGATAACAATTGCCCCGCCCTTATCAGCGGGGCGAATTACGATATTCTGATTATTCCTGAGAGTGGAAAGTGCAAATCTCTGCTCTCTAGTCAAATTATTATAGTGTTTCACAGGTGGAGTTGATTTGATATCCTAAAAAACCACTCGGTGGAAGAAGAGTCAGAGCTGATAATGGACCAATGTTTTTTCACAGGTTTAGAAATGACTGATGATTTGTGATCATATTGTGTAACATAGATCATCCTATCTTGTGATTTACGTGCACTTTTGGAGCCGAAGTATTTCCTAGCCCTGAATATATATATTTAAATTTTCTTTATTTGTATGTTTTTGTATGCTTTATAGAATTATTTGTGTAAATGTATTGTAACCCCCCTTTTATCGCTAAAAAGGGTCACAAGGCTACTAATATATCCTCCCTGTAAACTTGGTAATAGATGTAAGCTCTCCCTATCTGGTCAGTGCCTCCACCCAAGTAATGATAGCTTATATGGGTCTACTTGGGAATAACCCAATATCTAATGCATATGTATGTACAGGTATATTGTAGGGATGAGACGTGCCATTAATTTAGTATCTATACCTTATAACAGTTACTATAGTTTACCACCTTTGATCTTTCTCTTATCCAGGGAGCTGCAAGCTGAGTCTGGACGGTTCAGAATTAAGTAAGTACTCCACAGTAAATTAATCATACCTAGATCTCGGATTTCTCCGGCTCTTAACAATTCCCCATTGGGAGTTTGTTAAATTGAATCCTCATTATGCATAGAATCCACTGGGGATGGTTCCAACGGTGGAACGACTATGGGAGGGGACATAGTAGTTTCAATATTCAAATTCTCCTTTCCTTTTATCCCCTCTGACTGCGGCCTAAGGGTAAATTCTCCAAGATTGAGTTTGTTATTTAAACACTTATTATCCTGAAAGTAAAAGTGCCCTATCCCTTCACCATTCTCAAATTCCTGAGCTTCTGACTCATCCCTCTCCTCACTATACTGTGCACTTTTGTCAGTATGTTTCCTTATTCTACCCTTTGAGTCCAAAGGGGTCAAACCTTTATCCTTCAAGCATGGAGAAGGGACGGGAAATCGAATATTCATTCCAATTGGAAGAATGTGCTGCCTATGGAGAGTAACTATAGGACCATCCTGTGCCTCGGGTTGTAACCTATAAACCGGTAGTTCATAAAGTCTTTTCACTACTATGTAAGGGTTTTTCTTCCAACGATTGGCAGTCTTCCTTTGGAGAGGGTTACCTAATTGTCGAATCAGTACTCGATCTCCCGGAAATAATACTTGTTCTCTCACGGTACGATCATATACTCTTTTATTCTTCTCCCCCAACTTCCTAGAAGCTTGCTCTGCAGCTTTATAAGCCTCTTTCAAATCCTTTCTAAGTTTTGTCACATATTTAGTGTGGGATTGAAATGGGTGATCACTGGAAGATAATCCCATACATACATCTATTGGTAATCGAGCTTCTCTCCCAAACATTAGGGCATATGGGGAATACCCAGTGGCCTCGTTCCTGGTGCAGTTATAGGCATGTACCAGATGGCAGATATGTTGTCTCCATTGTGGTTTCTTATTTGGATCTAAGGTACCAACCATATTGAGCAGGGTCCTATTAAACCGTTCAGGTTGGGGGTCTCCTTCTGGGTGGTATGGGGTAGTTCGTGATTTTTTAATTCCACAACACACACATAGTTCTTGTATCAATTTGCTTTCAAAATCCCTCCCTTGGTCAGAATGCAACCGGGCTGGTAACTCATAATGAACAAAAAACCGCTCCCAAAGTGTCTTAGCGACAGTGGTGGCTCGCTGATCTCTAGTCACGTATGCCTGAGCATAACGGGTGAAATGATCCGTGACAACAAGAACACTGCTGTTCCTATCAGGACCCGATTCAACAGATAGGAAATCAATACATACTAAATCCAGAGGTCCACTACTGGTAATATTGACCAGCCGGGCAGACTTAGTAGGAAGAGTCTTCCGCAAAACACAATTCCCACAGTTTTTGCAATACTGTTGGATGTCTTGCTCCATATTAGGCCAGTAAAACCTGTCCGAAATCAAGCCTAATGTTTTGTCCACACCTAAGTGACCATGCTGGTCATGCAGTGAAAACAAAACAATTTGTTGGTATTGGTGAGGCAAGACTAGTTGCCATCTCCACTTTCCATTTGATTTCAAAGTTTTCCGATACAGTATCCCTTGTTTAAAGGTCAAATGTTTGAATTGTTTCTTCAACATTTTGACCAGTGAAGATTCAGTCCGCCCATCGAAAAAAACTGGTCCCTCCTTTTTTTTTATTTTTAGTATGACATAGCCTAGATCAACATCTTTCCTCTGATCAGCTTTTATTTGGCTTCTACGTATATGCGAAAGACCTCCCATTTCCAGCTGACTTAGCCAACAGTAAGCAGGTGCCAAAGCCTTTTCAGTAGCCCCTAATGCACTAATACACTCCTGTAATGGGTAAGGACTTACTCTATTACAGTGGCATAAGCTTCGGACCTCTGGAGCTGGAACCTCTATCCATTCTTCAGAAGTATTTTCTACCCTCTGATTGGGAATCCGAGACAAGGAATCAGCATCGATATTACTGGCTCCGGGACGATACTTTAGGCTAAAATCATATAAAGCCAATGCTGCCAACCACCGATGTCCAGTGGCATCTAATTTAGCTGTTGTTCGTACATAAGTGAGAGGGTTATTATCCGTATGAACCTCAAAACTAGCCCCATACAGGTAATCATGAAACCTGTCAATCACAGCCCATTTAAGAGCCAGAAATTCCAGCTTGTGAACTGGATAATTTTTTTCACTGACTGATAACCCTCTACTTATGTACGAAATGGGCCTCAATGGGTGTACATTTATCAGCACTGCCTTTGCCATAGCTCTACCCATCCCCTCACACTCTATATACAATATTAAACACTTAACTCTTACATTTAAACATTACAATACTTAACCCTATCTATCCCTAAATGAATAAATATGTTGAGGTGCCAGACAGCACTCCCAACACATTCACACACATGGGATATTGAATACCTAGTTGTGATTATACCAATAACTCAATTTTTTTAAGGAAGGTTACAGTATTTTATGTGATTCAGTGATACAACTTGCCTTTATACCCTTACTATAATATAAGGCATTTTACATTGTCCTTATATTTCAGTCCTCTACTGACCATATTGTACTAATTATGCAGCACCTGTGTATGTACGCTGCATTTATACCAGGGGTGTCTGCTCCGGTATTAACTGTGTTTGCGGCTAGTTTACTAACTTGCTGCTTTTATAATTCTGTTGTCTTGACAACTGGCTTACAACATCGCTCTGACTGATTTAGTGTTTCAGAGCTTCCGTTGTTCGTGGTTGCCGTGACTACCATCAATGTATCTGGGCAGGTACAACTGAGCGCGGCCAACCGGATGTTTACTTTGTTCACGTCGGTTCCTGTCGGTTGCTGTGGTTACCAACACTGTGTGTGGGGAAGTGAATTTAAGCGCGATTACCCGGACGGGCTTGTGATGACATGCTGTGTTGCCACATTAGCGCGATCGCGTGCTTGACACATGATCTGCGCACTTATGGATTACTATTGTTGGTAGCTTGCCCCTTGTTTCTTTGTCATGATATTATGTTATGTTGCGAGGTCCGCGACCGGAAGTGACATCATGCTGATGTCAGTCACATGGGAGGTGACCAGGTGTGCGCCCTGTGCAATCTTCTCATTAGCTAAAGGGTATAAGAGGCTGTTGTGTCAAGGTAAGTTCTATCTCTGGATCCTGCCTGGTAGTTGCTGTGTTTGTTTATACACTTGTGTCTCTTGAAGAAGGTCATGTACTGTGACCGAAACGTCGAGCCATGCTATGACTAGATTAAAAACGTGACTAACTCCTTTTAAAGCCTGGTGAGTGCTCCCTCTTTTTCAATCTATATATATGTGTATATATATATATATATATATATATATATATATACACACAAGTCATGTTAAAGCAAAGATAAAAATACAAATGTAAAAGGTATTGCTTAATTAGAATGATAACAATGACCAATTGGGGGAGAATTCAATTGTTTGCGGAGCAATCAATTGCAGCCCCGTTCACATATGAATAGCCGCAGGAGCACTCATTTCTGATCGCACCCTCCTAAGGTGGCGAGCAGCAATGTGCGATAAGTCCATGGTTTGGGAGCACTAACGAGGACTTTAGATGGGTTTAGCTGTTTTATGCGGCTAAACCCGGTCTAAGTGGGTGCAACATGAGTGATAAGGCATGGGTGCCTAAAAACAATTGAACATCGCACCTGGATCTCCCGTCACTTTAGACAGGAGATCGGGTGCGATAAAACAATTGAATTCTCCCCATGGTATCATTCAGAGATAGATTTACATAATTGGATACTCTAGGTCCAAAATTTTTGCACCCTAAGCCTTGCTCCGTTCACTTTTCTTACACCTTTTGCTTAAAACACTCTCAACCTTCGTCAGACCTGTGGTATCTTACAAATGACATGAGGTATAGTGGTTGTTGACTTTAAGTATACGACCCCAAGTGTCATCACCTAATAGTCCTTGGTTGCAATTGCAATTGTACTGCTTTGTTCATGGGGAAACTTTGCTGTAAAGCAATTACTAATTCAGCCTTTGCTTTTCCTTTTCCACAATAAAAATGCCACCATTGTAAAATAGAGGAGCAGACCAGGACACTGATCCAGCGCCAGATTAAGGGGGACCACATGGGTCATGTGTATCTGTGACTATATTTATATATGTGTGTGACTAAGTATGCATGTATGTATGCATGTGTATAAGTGTTTGCCTGTATGTATGTGTATGTATAAGTGTGTGACTGTATGTATATATGTACTGTATGTATGTATTTATGTATTATGTATGTATGTGTACAGTATTAGTGTGTGACTGTGTGTGCATGTATAACTGTGTGCCTGCATATATTTATGTATGTGTATTAGTGTGTGACTGTATCTGTGTGTATAAGTGTGTGACTGTATGTACAGTATATGATGTAAGTTTATAAGAGTGTGACTGTATGTATTTATGTAAATATTTGTTTGTAACTGTATATAATTTATGTTTGTGACTATATATGTGAGCATGTGTAACTATGCATGTGTATATATGTGTGACTATATATATATATATATATATATATATATATCCAATAGTGCGGCACTCACAGCGCTTGATAAGAGAAATAAATAGCACATACACAAGATGTATATCAACGTTTCAATCTATTTCGATTTTCTTCAGGACATATACAAAATGCATAAAACATCTTACTTTTTATCCCACAACCCAGCACATGTCACAACAGCCCGCCGGAGCCCCGACCAGGCGCACCAAAATGACGTAATCGCGTATCCACGCGACGCACGTCAAGTGATCACCATCACCATGACAACAGAAAACATTAACACATAAACACATCTCACGAACACATAGATTATGAAAACACAAGACAGTAGTTTAAAACAAGCTGCGTATAGACTTATTCCATACATTGACCCTGCACAATACATAGAAACTATAAGAGAGCTTTCTCATAAGAAAAATTAGTACATATACAGATCATCAAATTAAGGATATCAAATATACAGGGGTCATGTTCAACACCAAATTTAAAACAGACAAGTCAAAGGTTGAACCTCATTCAAACCTCTCGGATAAATCACATCAAGAAAATGTATCCAAAACGCTTCCCTTTTAAGTAAGATCTTATTCTGATCACCCCCTCGCTTAAGTAGGGGGATATGGTCGATCATCCTGTAACGAAGAGTGGCCAAACTGTGTCCAGCCTCCAAAAAGTGGCGGGCAACTGGCTGGTCACTACTTCCATTCAGTAAGGCTGCACGTATAGATGACCGGTGCCCACCCATCCTCTCTTTAAATTTCCTAGATATTTTACCAACATACACATAGCCGCAAGGGCATAAAATCTGGTATACAACATAGGTTGAATCACAGGTAAGATGGTGTCTAATATACAGTTTTTTACCTGAGTGTGGATGGAAAAAAACATCACCAGTTAATAGATAACCACATGTGACACATGTGCATTTGAAACAGCCAGGTTTCTTAGCAAGAAAATTAACTGCTGTGGGTTTTTTAACCAGACCAGAGACATCAGTTTTAACCAATAAATCACGTAAATTGCGGGACCTAGAATAGCATGGCATAAGTTTACATTCTGATAATCCAAGGTCTTTAACCGACTGAATCAAATTCCAATGTTTTTTAGATACCTTATTAATACTAGATAAAATCATATTATACAGAGTCACCCAAGGGAATTTATTAGTAAACTCCTTCGTTTGTTTATTAACCAATAAGGCCTCCTGTTCAAATCGAAGTACTTTATGTTTTAACCCCACTAAGTATTTATGGTCATAACCCCTCATCACAAAGCGATCAATAAGGTTATCAATTTGCACCTCTGCCTTAATAGGATCACTATTACGCATAACCCGAATCATTTGTGAATAGGGAATGCCAAGTTTCATATTCCTAGGGTGGCAACTACTAGCATATAAAAACGTATTCCGATCAGTTGGTTTATTAAACACCGAAGTATCAATATGAGATTTAGTAAGGCCTATTTGTACATCCAGAAATTCAATTTGGCTTTGATCCATCTTAAATGTAAATTTTACAGGACTATCTGAGGAATTATGTGACACAAAGACTTCTTCCAATTTTTCCTTGGTACCACACCAAATAAAAAATAGATCGTCAATAAATCTCTTATAAAATAAAATATTATCACAAATCTCCTGTTTTTCAAAAAATATCTTATCTTCAACATCAAACATGTAAATATTAGCGTAAGCTGGTGCCACGGAAGAGCCCATGGCACAGCCTTTAGTTTGTAAATAATATTCATTATTGAAGAAAAAGATTTTTTTGTCAAAATCAATTCCAATAACATTAATAAAATATCAATGTGTACCCCATCAAACAAACTTTTATTCACTAGCAACTGCTTAACTGATCTCAAACCCTCTGAATGTGGGATGACAGTGTACAGGCTTGTGACGTCTGCTGTCACTAGCCACAAATTCTCTGGCAGATTATCCAATTTTCTAAGCTCCTTCAAAAACATAGTAGTATCCAAGAGAAAATGTGGGTATCCACATATCAATGGTTGTAGGATGGAGTCCAAATATATGGAAGATGGTTGAAACAGGGATCCACGAGCTGAGATAATCGGCCTCCCAGGTGGGGGGATTATCCCCTTATGGATCTTCGGTAGAGTATATATCAACGGTGTAATCGGGAACTCCAGTAATAGAATGGTACACAGTTCCTCATTGATAAGGGAAGTATCCTTAGCCAGACATAATATCTCCATACATAATATGTATGTGCATATGTGTGTGACAGTATGTATGTATGTATGTATGTTTAAATGTGTGTGACTTATGTATGTATACATACCCCCTGGGACAGTCCTACATTTCAGGTGGAAAGGTAGGGAGGGAACTCTTTCACCTGCTGTGCAAGGCTTTGTGACCACCTGTGTGACATGAAATGGGTGCATGATGTGTGGCCAAGTCCCCTATTAATCTGTGCGCTAAAGAACCTGATACCCATGTCCCAAATTATGTTCTATAGGGCCAACAGTTCTAAGTACCCAGGACCCCCCAAATCCAGCTCTGCACTGCACCCACTGATAGCGTTGCACTAGTTATACCAGCAATGGGAGAACTTTTGTTTTTATCATTTGTGGAAAAAATCCCATAACCTAGATGTTTATTATGACCTTTATTTGTAACTACAGCAGCTAAAACATTCCACTGTGGGGAATGGAAAACTTTGAATCTGGGAATATAATGATACCGTATTAGTGACAGAAACACAGCATTAGAGTGACTGACTAAACTTTGATGCAGTGGTTTTCATGGGATAAGAATCGCACTAATTGGATATGTCCCCAAAGGTCTAACGTTTAATTAATTACTATTACTGATAATGTAAATATTAAATACTTGTACTTCACTGTACAACAAAATAACATATGCTATGGGTTTTTCAAGTATTTATCAGTGCAATTTAATGATTTATTTTCTTTACAAAGTGAAATTGAACCATAAGTAGAAAAGTCAATTATTTTAATGAATTAATTCTAAAATATAAAATAAAGGGATAATCCAACAATGGACTTCAGCCCCACACAAAATTAATTAAGAGGTTTTTTTTATAATTACGGGACAACACTATGGCAAATACAGTGAATATTTACAATCATATGATGTCCAAGATATTGCAATGAAAATGTTTCTGATTTCTTACCCCAGCTTTTCCCATTTCTTCCTAGAACTTCTTTTTTGTTTGGATTCCAGATGAAGAGTTTTACATCTTGCATCCATTCTGCACAGGTTTTAGTCTGCTCCATTTGGTTGTATCTCTCAGAATGGGATTGCCTTCTATCCTGAATGTCCTGGAAAGACAGCAGAGGTCCCTCCCATCAGCACACAAATGATCACCATGGTACTGAAGCAAGAGATCAGTTAAGTCCTTAGAACATGTGTCAGATTGTTGGCCAATATATTCTTATTATATTACATATTTTTAAATATGAATGAAGTACTAGTGCAAACTTGATTAATGTTATTAAAATGTAAAGTTTATGTTAGAAATTGATATATTGATTTAAGTATTAGTGCCTACCTATACCTATTTACCCTGGCTCAGTGGCAAACGCAGGATTTCTATAGGGGGGTTTCCAAATGCTAGATTTTAGAGTGAGTGTGGCCAGTCCATGAAGAGGATAGAGTTAGCAGTTAACCAGATTTCATATGCATCATACAAAGTATATTGTGTGTCATAATTCCAGAATATAGAGGACCAGCAATCACAGTAAGCCATTAAATGCGGCAGTAGGCCATCCTGCCTGAGCTGAATGTTTTTATTTTAGATGTGAGCACCATTCCAGGGTATTAAAGCAAGTCCAGGAGTCTGGGGGAGTAGCAGAATAACCTAGCACTGCCCTGGACATATATGTACATATTGGGCTCTATAGCAGCAAATTCCTAACATTGAATGTTTTCCAGATCTCCTAGTTGGCGCACAGGTTATTTATTACTGACTGATACATGTTAAAAGATCCACAGGTGGTGCTAATTATTTCATTTTTGAAACTTTGAAGAACATGCAGAGCTAGTAAAATTCTATTACATTACTATTGCTATTGTGATCATGGTGTGGGCTGGTGAGGGGGGTATCCAGGCAGACGGAAACCCCCCCTGCATTTGCCTATGCGGCTGTACATGAAGAGGTACTAAGTTGTATACATGGCTGTCAACCAATAGTAAATTAACTGACAGTAAAAAGTTACATACATCAGTAGATTAGCATGGTTGTGTCATCTTAGGGGCTGTCAGGATTCAAGGGAATTTTTATGATTCTAGTAGTCACAATTGGTTTGGCGAGACTCATCCAGGTGTGTGGAGTGTAACGGGGACCTGGTTTTCGCAAGTGAATCCTGTAAGGGGATATGGACTTTATTCCCCAAAGATCGCATACCCCTGGTTGGAGACTAGCTGGGAGTAGTAGTGAAGAAGTATTGCAGCATAAAAACAGAATTTAAGGGAAGGTATATCGGGCTAAGGGTCGAGGCCACTAGCAGAGGTTCGTAAATGGAAGGTAAGCCAAGAGGACAGGTCAGGGGCACAGGCAAAGATGCAAAGTCAATAATTAGTCAAACTGGCACACAGGAATTCAAACGTGCTGGACTTTTCGCTCCATATCGGAGGTTTGACGGGGATAAAGTATCGGGCGCGCGCCCGCTTTATCCCCGTATTCAATTTGAAAGCTGTGAAAACGGGACCCGGCGGAAAGGTAAATATCGGAAAAAATTCAGGGAATTTTTGGGAAAGCATCCAGGGACCCCCCTGATGATGTCTTGACATGGGGGATAATTATGGGTACCCTCATTTTGGCCTGTGGAAGGTAAGTATGTTTTTTAAATAGCCGCGGCAGGTGTTTTTTCACGACAGGGAAGAAGGGGTGAAGAAGAGCAAAAAAAACTAGGTGCATCAAATTTGGGGTACATGAAAATGGGTGCAAGCCTATTCTTCAGTCCTCAAGGTGCATTTTGAAAATGATTAAAAAATGCACCTGCCGCTACCACCTGCATTCTTTAAAACACCTGTCGCATACTTGGGAACCCCCCCTGAATTTATTTAGTTAGTTTCAAATTTATTCCCCATATTTTTTTTTTAACCCCAAAATTTAACTAATTTTTTTGGGGTGTCCCTTTATTTTTAAAAAACTTTTTTTGACACAGATCGTTTAAAGGGGGCATTCCCAATGGTGCAGGCTATTTTTTTAAGCCTGCACCCCTAAACCCCAATGCTGCACTTTTTTCGCCAGCAAAGAGCTGGCGAAAAATGATCCCCGTTTTTAACATTGACTTTTTCGCACCGGAGAAAAGTCAATGTAATTGAATATGTGGATATTAGAAATAGGCGAAAATTACATAATCGGTGATAAATTATCGCCGATAACGGACTTTTCGCCCCATATTGAATATGGCACATAGTTTGATTAAAATACCAGACAATATATGGACAGCTTTATACTAACAAAATAGTGCAAAGTCATCATAGACTATAGATCAGAATCTTTGATCAAAATAACAGCCAGTTATTGGTGGTAACTGCCATAAAATCTATGTAAATAATATATAATGTATTAAGTATATATTGTTTTTATAACTGCACCAGTTATTCTGATATTTATCATTATATAATAAATGTATATAATATGTATATATTTGATATGTACATATTCATATACTATTATATACATGTACATTATTTATGTATCTATCTATATATCTACAGTGTATATATATATATATTCTTTAAAGCTGCATAATTATCTAACAATTCATAGGTATTTTAAGTGATTTTATAATTAAGATTTTTTTACTCTTAAACTCAATCTTTTTGAGCACTGATGTATGTTTGATTCTACCTTTGTTTATGTAGCCCCCTTTATCATAAGCCTATGTACAATTATCGTGTTAGACGTCTTTCAGTGTCCTTGGTTACAAGCCTCTATATGTTGTTTGGTTAACTGAGTCATGTGACTTTTTAAAACTTTATTGTGTGCTCACATTTTGGACTTGGATTATTATTGTGTTTGTTCTACAATTACTTATACGTAACTACCATTTAATTACTATGACTTTATTATTCATGTGTATACTAGGAGTTGACTTATCCATTGTGAGCTTTATGGAGCTGCTACAGTACCTGCGACCCTCATCTTCATTACCAGTGCTACCAGGTCTAGACACTTCCACTGCACATTTCTATTCCCTGCTGCTTTACTGATCCTTGTTACCAGCAATTCGAAAACCTCAGGTACAGTATGCTTGTCACCTTTTCCAGCAAAAAAAGGACAGGGTCGTGGCCAGGGGAGTAGCGAGGGTGGTTCCAGTGGAGCATGAGCTCCGGGCACCAAAATGGACAGAGGGCTCCATTCAGAGTTCCGGCTACATAGTATGATGGCCGCCTTTTAGTTTTATCTCGGTTAGTTTGCTCTATATCCTAAATAAGTTATGGATTTTTAAAAATATTATTAGGAAACCTGGAATAATAATAATGGTGGTAGACAGAACATGACATGGTTAGTAGTACTCACATTAATATAGGTGCTATGTATATTTGCTAAGTAGGAGCATAGCTGAGAAGGGAGCTTCCCATAGATGTTCCCATTCCAGTGATAGCTGCTCGGGGCAGTAACTGCAGTAATAAGCTGTGCACTCTGTGGAATCTCACTCTAGCACATGTATTCTGTCAATTTAAGTTAAATGATCAGAATATATAATACAATCTCTTCTATTGACTAATAACAATGATTCAAAGGAGATAAAAGTCAGATCCATATCTGCTATACATAAATAAAGTAGTGCCAAAGGAGCTACCCCTTAATGTCAGACTAAAGCATTTCATTCCCCCAATGGGACCTCAACGGCCAGCATAATACTGCCACTGCTGTTTTTCTCTTTACTTCAGTATTCCCCTACAGGCTGGCCATACCCCACTGGCACAGTTCAGTATAGGGAGAGGGGGGCGCTATGACATACACTTTCTCCGGGCGCCATGGTTCCACGCTACTCCTCTGGTTGTGGCCTAATTGCCATCTTGTTTTCTAATATAGAGATCAGTGCATACTTTTGAAAAAGCATTTCAGGGAGATTGTAAAAGCAACACCTATGAGCACGGTGGTAAAGTGGGAGTGTACTGTTACATCTGAGAGGTGTGTCATAAACTTGATTTGCATCCACAAAACGAGGCCCAAAGCAGCTAGTAAGATCTACTTGTTGATGAAACCACACTGATACTTCTCTGAAAATGCATGTAGCCATAGGGATCATTGTGCCTTATTATAATTTATAACCAATGAGGGGAAATTATACTAATGATTTTGAAATGACAGGGAGCAAAGGCTAAAAACAGGTGCCATGGAGGAGTGGCTACATCATCCTGGGAGTGTGGTTGCTGCATATTGGGCATGGCTATGCCCCCCAAGCAATTTAATTACTGCATGCAGTGGAGACAACAGGGGCGTCTCAAGAAAGGGGGGGGCCCGTGTACACTCCCCGTGCGGGGACCCCCTCCTCTCTCCCCGGTGGTTGGCAGCCGATTGACACGGCTGGCCAGACACCGGAGCATTAGTAGACTTCGGGCACTAGAGTGTGCCTGGAGTCTACTGCGCATGCGCAGAACGCCGGAAAAACTGACACCCGACGCGGGACCACGGACAGGTGAGTTTAAAATAATATGGGTGCAGGGTGTGCGGTGCAGGGCCCCCCTGGACTCGGGGGACCGTGTTTCCCGCACACACTGCACCCATTTTAGATGCGCCACTGGGAGACAGATACACATCCAGACTGGAGATATAGGGATCTATTCATGAAGCAGAGAAGAGCTTTGTTTAGCTGAAATCAGGGCTCTTCTCTGCTTCGTGCTATTCATGGAGCTAGTTTACCGTGGAGAAGTGTATTACTTCCCCAGCGACACCTCCGCCCCATGCCTGTATCGCATCACCATACTATTACATGGTGAGTACGATTCATGAAGGAACGGAAAGCTCAGTTTTCCGTTCCTCTCCTGCGGTACAGATTTGCCATCTGGGAATGACGTTTTCTGTACCATAAGCCAAACAGAGCCTACTTAGTAGCCCCCTTTTCCCAGCATCCATTGAAGCAGGTCTGACTTGACCTGCTGCTCTCAGACGCCAGGGCATGCGCAGTGAGGAGCAGGCATGTATATTGGGCTCCCGATATGTCTGTCTTCTCACTACTTACAGGTGATCGCGGTGGGGCCAGACAGCGCCTGAAGATGCCAGTCAGGTAAGTGTACATGAATGCCTACTAAATGTCACTATATATCGCATCGATGTGCTGCGATATATAGTGATATCTTTTAGTAGCCACTTCATGTTCTACATGAATATACCCGATAAAGACTAAAACTGGGTATACACTATGGGCCTGATTCAGAGCCGTTCGCTATTTGCGGTCGTTCGTTCAAAAACAAGGGGTGGCTATTCAAATGATCCGTTCGCAAATTGCAGTCTGTTCACACCTCTAAGTCTGAACGAGCGAGCAAAACATACGCTCGTTTATTTGATAAAAACGCCCCCTGGCCGCACGCACCATACGTCATGTCCGCTATTTATTAGATTAATCGAGTACATCGTACAGCGTATGAACTGCTCGCTATTCTTGTGGTTGGTTTTTGCTACCACAATCTTGCGAGCAGTTCTGGCTATAAAATAACCCAGTGACGTGGTCAATGACGCTGCTGTATTAATTATGCACACCCTTAAAACGCCCGTTTTGACCTTTAAGCACGCCTGCGTTCGGATCTCCACTCCCCATTTTCAAGCACCTTCCCCTGTTACCACCCACATACGCCTCATTCTGTCACTCAAAATAGCAGGCATTCGCTATATTTCGAGCACATGAATTTCGGCCGCACTGACTGGTTCGCGCATGCGTATAACGATCCGTACGCATGCGCAGATGTGCGAACATCGCTCGGAACGAGCGTACTGCCGCTAGCGAGTGGCTCTGAATGAGGGCCTATATGATGTGTACTCAGCGACGGTGCGATGTAACGATACATCTCGCGCACAGTACAAACTGAACAAGCTATGGTGTATGACAACGTGATGTGTCATTACATGCAGCATGGAACAGCACCACTTCGTTCATTGCATCGCCCCATCTGCTGATGCTGCGATGAACGGCTGTAGTTAACTACGGATCCGATGTACACAGTATACGATGTGTAGAATATATAGTTCCAATCTGCGTCAGAATGGCATATCATACGATATATCATATTGTGTGTCCCCAGTTTAACATAAAAATGCTGACAGACACAGACAAAGGATGGGATAATCATGAGGAGGGGCAGCTTTAGTAAGGGGTGGGCAGGGAAAGATTGGGGATAGAATAGGAGATATGTGAAATATTATTATTATTATTATTATTATTATTATTATTATCATTTATTTATATGGCGCCACAAGTGTTCCGCAGCGCCTTACAAAGTACATAAACAAATTGTAGACAAGTGACTTACAGAATACAATACAATACAGGACATGGATAATATATTTTGCTACATTAGTGACAATATCACCCAGATAAGCAACAGAGCATAAGCAACCAAGTGTTAGGTGCCCTAGTGGTGAGTAAGAAGTAAATGACACTATAGTAAGGAGAAGCACAAGAGGGTAGATGGCCCTGCTCGTGAGAGCTTACATTCTAAAAAGGTGGGGGAAGACAAACTGGGTTGACACAGATGGGGTAGATGGGGACGAAGGAGCATGTAGCAAGGAGTTAGTATGATAGGTGGAAGGCTTTGATGAAGTAGTGGGTCTTGAGAGCCCTTTTGAAGGATCGCAAACAGGTGGAGAGTCTGATGGGGAGTGGGAGAGAGTTCCAGAGGTGGGCAGTAGTGCGGGCAAAATCTTGGAGGCGGGAGTGGGAGGAAGTAATCAGCTGGCATGAAAGGCGGTGTGCATTAGTTGAATGAAGAGGGCGGAGAGGAGCGTGAAGGGAGATGAGATCAGAGATCTATATGGGAGAAGATTGGGTGAGGGCTTTGTGAGCGAGCGTGAGAACCTTAAATTGGGTTTTAAAAGGGAAGGGGAGCCAGTGGAGGGCTTGTAGTAGAGGGGAGGCAGATGTAGAGCGTTTGGAGAGGAAGATAAGCCATGCAGCAGCATTAAGGATAGACTGGAGAGGAGAGAGATGGGATTTGGGGAGGCCAGATAGGAGGAGGTTACAATAGTCCAATCTGAAGATGATCAGTGAGTGTATGAGTGAGTGTATGAGTCTCATCCTGGGTGAGATAGGGTTTGATCTTAGAAATATTTTTGAGATGGAAACGACAGGACTGTGAAAGGTTCTGGATATGTGGTTTGAAGGAGAGGGATGAGTCCAGGATAACTCCAAGACAGTGCACCTTGGGACTAGATGAGATAGTTATTCCATCAATTGATAAAGAAATAGTGGGAAGGGAGGTGATGTGGGAGGGTGGGAAGACGATCAGCTCTGTCTTAGACATATTAAGTTTAGGAAATCGCTGGGACATCCAGGAAGAGATAGCAGAAAGACAGTTGGAGATATGAGTCAGAAGAGAGGGGGAGAGATCAGGGGAGGAAAGGTAGATTTGAGTATCATCAGCATAGAGATGATAATGGAGGTCAATAGAGCTGATGAGTTCACCTAGAGAGGAAGTATAGAGGGAGAATAGGAGAGGACCAAGAACAGAACCTTGGGGAACACCTACTGTAAGAGGCTGTGGGGGGGAAGAGGAGTCGTGAGAGGAAACTGAGAAAGATCGGTCAGAGAGGTAGGACGACAGCCAGGAGAGGGCAGTTTCACGTAGACCAAGGGAGTGAAGGATATTCAGCAGGAGACGGTGGTCCACAGTATCAAAAGCAGCAGAGAGATCAAGGAGAATGAGAAGAGAGTAGTGGCCTTGGGATTTGGCAGCAAGGAGGTCATTGCTGACTTTTGTGAGGGCAGTTTCAGTGGAGTGGAGAGAACGGAAGCCATACTGAAAAGGGTCAAGGAGGGAGTGGGAGGAAAGAAAAGTGGTAAGGCGGTTGTAGACAATCCACTCAAGGAGTTTGGAGGCAAAGGGGAGGAGAGAGATGGGTCGGTAGTTAGAAAGAAAGTAAGGATCAAGGGTAGATTTTTTAAGAATGGGGGAGACAAGGGCATGCTTGAATGCAGAAGGAACAGTGCCTGATGAGAGGGAGAGGTTAATGAGGTGGGCAAGATGGGAAATATGTAGCTAACCAGATCAGCCAAATGTTCACAGCAGCACATAATTATTTCATTATATTATCCAACTTGTGTGATTAAGGGGCCTATTTATCAAGACATTTATTTACATAAAATTTTGTAGAAACTGCAGTTTCTGCATAATTTTATGTATCAATCCTATGTACTAATGGCAATGAAGGTAATTTCTCAAAATTATTATCAATGGGAACTACGATCTGACCCCAATGTACTGTACTACACTTCAAAAAGCAAAGCTTTTCGGAGTTTAGCAGCAGTAGTTTACACCATCTTCAGATAGTGCAAACTACTGTTTGCCTATGGGGGCTCCAGGGGCAGGAGAGAGACCTTTCGATCTCTCCCTCACAGCCCCCAGCCAGTCCCGGAAGCTGACGGGCATAACTCATATCTCCAGCCAGGGATGGACTGGGACTGCTGATCAGCCCTGGCAGTTCACCTGCGCGCGGGCCTGCAAAAGGGGTGTGGCCTAGCCACAAAAGGGGCGTGATTATGTCTCACAGGGGCGTGCCGTGAGTCACGGGAGCCTGGCCATGCGGCACGCCCCCGTCTTTCAGTATCCCGCACGAGCATTGCCGGGAGGCGGTGCTGCTAGCCCAGTGTTTAACACCGGACTGGCCCATCTGGCCATCGGCCCTTCTGGCATTTGCCAGAAGTGCCAGATGGGCAGTCCGACCCTGTCTCCAGCTGTCTCTTTGCTATTTCCTCCTGGAAGTCCTGACGCTTTCTTAAACTTAACATATCTATAAACCTAAGCTGATAATCTTCCCACCCTCCCAAATAACCTAACCTACCTCAATTTCAATATCTATTAATTGCACCACCATCTCCTCTAGCCTGCAAGTGGAGTTATCCTTGACTCCTCCCTCTCCTTCAAATCACACATTCAGTACCTTTCGCATGCCTGCCATTTTCACCTCAGAAATATCTCCAAGATCAGAACCTTTCCCACCCTAGAGGTAGCTAAGACCCTCATACATGCACTGGTCATCTCTACACTGGACTGCTATAATCTCCTCTTATATGGCTTCTCTGACTCTCACCTCTCTTTACTCCAATCTGTCCTCAATGATGCTTCCCAGGTAATCTTCCTCTCCAAAGTTGCTACATCTGCCCCCCATCTCCTACAAACACAACACTGGTTCCCCTTCCCCTTCAGAACCCAATTCAGTTTCTCACACTCACTTACAAAGCCTGCACCCAATCCTCTCCTATTTACATGTCTAACTTATCTCCCTTCACATTCCCTCCTGCCCACTATTAGCGTTTTGTGGCGGCCAGCAGTTTTATAGGATGGAGAAGGAACCTGAGAGAAAGGGGGATTTCCAGATCTAACAAGGATGAGAAAAATTGCCTGAAATCAGACCAGAATTAATATGTATTGGGGAATACCACCATTTGTGGCTAAAAGAGCCAACCTTACTTATGGATGAATTGTAAGGAGAAATGGGGATATAATAACTATGGTGTATAAAGAATTATACCAATAAACATTCCCCATCACTGGTGTGTTGCATTGTATTTTGTGTAGTTTAGTTGCGTCATTAGTTGTTTCTTTAGGATAATATATTTCTGCTGTGTCATCTTCATACAAAGAAAAAGCAAGTATCAGTTCACAATATGGCCCTCATTCAGAGGCGGTCGGAGGATGCAAGCGGTCGCTCAGAAACTGGGCGGCCGCTTGCATCCTGACCGCCCGCCTCTGTTTCGGTCGTTAGGCTGTGGGTTTACACCCACAGCTCTAACGACCGCTAGGGTGATGGTCGCGATGGTCATAGACCATCGTGACCATCGGGGCTTACGAAGAGACCCTAGGGTAGGGTCTCACTTGTCGTAAGCCCCGGAGAGCTTCTGGCTCTGTCAGAGCCGGAAGCTCTCCACTGACATCACTAGTGATGTCAGTGGAGCCTCCCCCAAACGGCAGGCGTTCCCATGGGAACGCCTCCGTTTGGGCTGCCATCCCCCCGGCCCGCCTTCCAAACGGAGCGAGCTGTCAATCAACATCGACAGCTCTCCCCCTTTGGAAAGAGACCCGCTACGACCGGCGCTGTCGGTCGTAGCGGGTCTTACGCATGCGCACGAAGGAGCCGGCTCCCTCGTGCGCATGCGCACTGGACAAACATCGAGGCGGCCGTGCGGTCGTAGACCGTACGGCCGCCTCTGAATGAAGCCCTATGTGTGTGTGGGTGAGATGGATTTCTTTGTTACAAACTTAGAGAACAGTCTGTCAATTTAAGGGTGAAGTGAGTGGGATAACATCATATAAATTTTAGCCTATACATTAAAATAAGAAAAACAAAAACAACCTATTGAAACAATACAAGAAATAGACAAGTACATATATCTGCAGAATACTGAATTATTAACTATTTAATATGTACTAGTGGTGACCATCAACAGCTCGATGGGCGATGGTTTTGAACCTCAAATATAAATCATCGATGGCTCACTATCAATGGTTTGTGTTTCGCACATGCACAGTAGATGCCCACACATGCGCAAAACTCATTTGTGTTTCACCATTGGGCTCAGCCATCAACATTATATCATTGGCCTCTAACCATCGATGGTAACTGAACTGGCGATGGGTGATGGCCAACCCTAAAATGTACAGTGCATGTTATCTATAAATGTCAGGAAGGGCAAAGTCTGGACTACTTTTTACCGTATGCGCAGTCACACTCTCAGGGTACTTTTTGAGAAAAGAAAACTCTAAGAGGTGAAGGGTAGAGATTTGCAGGGACAGAGCTTTCTCGCAAGCTCTGTCCCTGCATGTGATATTTGATACATCCATTTTGAGCAAATTCATCACATACCATCCGCATCTGAGATTCAGATTGTTATAATTATGCCCCTTAATCCATAAAATAGCCCTACACTATTACATGTGTGTTATAGATAATTTTGGATACATTAAAAAGTTTAAAATAAATTACCTCCAGTAGTTTTCTAAATTTTGTTTTGACCCAAGTATAGTGTTTAATATTTTTTGCACAGTGTGGGTACCAGTGCCAGGAGCCTGCTGTTAGTTCTACAAGTGCCACAGGTCAGGCATGCTGGTACCTGTAGTCCCACTGTAAAAAAAAAAAAAAAAAGATTAACTCTTTATTAATGCCATTATACTTGCATTTACCACCAGGGATGCAGGAAAAGGGCCAGGGCTGGTTGATGCTCGGGAGGGGGGAACCCCACTTTCTAAAGCTTGCCAGCCCTGGACTGACCAGTTTGGGGCTGGTTTAATGCTTTGGCAGGAAGACTCCACTTGTGTCTTCCTGCTGTGACATTACCACCCCAGCAATTTTTCATGACCAGACCAAGCTGGGGGAACCCCACACCATTTTCTTTTAACTATTTAGGTGCTTTTAACCCTAAGAAGCATGCACAGTTCATAGTGATCTGTGTATGCTTCTTTTTTACATGTATTTTAAATTAGATCTTTATGTTGTATTTGTATTCAGGTTTGAACAGAAAGTTAAAAAATGAATGCATTTACACCAGCCAAATCTGACTAACATCGAATTTGATTTTGAAATCGATTTCAAAATCGAATGTTAGTTATACCCCTTTCAGACAAAAAAACAATTTATTGGGTCAAACATTTGAACCCGGTAATTTGCTGATCAACACGGATCCTTTTTCTGTCTGAAAGGGTCAACCCGGGTTGAATATCCTGGGACTTCGACCCAGGAATTTACCAGGGTCGGAGACACGGGAATTTCGACCCGGATTGACCCTTTCAGACAGAAGAAATAATTACCGGGTTGAAATGTTTGACCCAGTAATTTGCTCTTCTGTCTGAATGGGGGTACAGGCAGGGCGAATGCCGGGTAAAAGCCAGAATTTCAGCTTTTTCTTGTCTGAAAGTGGTATAAATTAGAGATTTTGCCAGTGATTTATACAGTTAATTTTGAGACAATTTCAGTCGATTAAAATTGACATAAAAATATAAACTCAAAATTTGATCTTTAGTAAATATACCCCGAGGTCCTAGTTTGCTGGGTGACACTGCAGAGAAAGTTGGTCCGCAGATACAATGAACAGGATAAGACTGCAAAACAATGTATGCCAGAACTTCCAGGTATTTGGCCCCACCAGAGATTTACTGAACTTTACTTTATTAGAATTTAATAGTCCTATGCTAAGCTGAGTGTCCAAACCATACCTGCCTACTCTTCCAGAACCTGCAGGAGGCTCCCTTGCACCCACGGAAGAGTAGGCACTTCTCCCACATCCCGCCCACTTCCTAGTGAAATGGGCAGAATGGGGAGAAATTTCCCAGGGATCGGCAGTTCGCGAGTAGGGGACAAGGCCTAATAACGCAATTCTTGGAGATTGAATTATTTGGCCCCACCCAAATTTAAATATACCAGGAGAGGGCGGGGCTTAATTAAGCTGATAGTCTGGCCTTGCCCTCCATCGCCACCCATCTGTATTTCCTCACTGGGTTTCTCACGGAGAGGAAAATCTGAAAGCAGGTAAGTATGGTCCAAACATATACACATTATGGCCTCATTTTTATAGATAAACAAACATAATCATTTTGAATTTATAAAGAAAAAGAGGGTAAGTAGTTGGCCATAGGCTATCCACAAGTAAAAGGAAATTCATTAGAGAAAGATAACTTGAATATATTAAGTGAATGTTTATATATTAAACAGTATTGATTGCTGCATATAGTACTATACTTTAAACAGAAGCCGGGATAAGTTACATCAGAGTAAAGGCTTTCTATAAAAGGTTGGTGCTTAGCATTTTAGCAGTGTGCTTTCATTAAATAAAACATATGTATCAGCCACCTGATACATATCAGAGCGTAGCCGGTTAGATTGGAAGCCTGGTCAATTTTTGTCAGGTTTAATATTTTTTAATGCCATTCTTAATGTATGGTTTCGGTAAGTAAGCCTTTACTCACTGTCAGTGTTTACATAGAAATATAGAAACATCAAGTTTGTCCCCTTGCTTGCAGCTGGTTAGAAATTGCAGTTTGGATAAAATGAACAATTAATGAACAATTAAATTATTTTTTCTAATGTATGGATTATTTAATGAGGAAGGTGGGCAAAAGGAATGTGATAGGCAGTACTTAGATATGGGTTATAATGATGCAATTCATTTGCAATTGCATCATGAATGACTGCCCTCTGCACTTGAGAACCTGAGAAGGTGGCCTATTATCCCAGGAGTAAGAGAGAGCTCCCTGATGTTTGGAAGACTAGGCAAGTATGCATACCCTCCAACATTTCACAGGAAAAATCTGGTGCAGGGGCATGGCAACATACAAAAAGGGCGTGGTTACAGATAAAGGGGCGTGTCCATGAGTACTATACATGGGGGCTGGAGGGAGCTGGCGCTGGCTGGTGTAAAAGTCTTACTTCTGTACACTGGCGCTGGTGTGATTACATCAGCGTCAGTGTTGACTGCACTGCAGAGAACCATGGAGGACGGAGCGGAGCCGCCTGTCACTCAGCAGCGCTGCAGGAGTCCTGTGTCCCAGCAGCACTGCTAAAGAATTCGGGATATTGTACCCACCTGGTACAAACCGGTACAGCCCCTGTTTGCCGATACAGACCTTTAAAAAATGGTACTGTACCGGCTAGATCGGTATATTTGGAGGGTATGAAGTATGCAGTTGTGGCAAGATCGGACATTGGGTGTCCAGAGGCATATTAAGAGAGGAGGGGGCCTGTGTGCACTCTCCATCAGGAGCCCCCTCCTTATTACCCAGCAGCGCACTAGCGCAGTGGACTCTGAGCACAGTAGACTCTAGCTCTGTGCCAGAGTCTACTGCACATGCACAGGTCTCTCTAGGGAGATGGCACTGCAGCCATTTTTCCGGCGATTTTCCTACTGCTCATGCACAAAATGTCGGGAAAATAGCTGCCATTTTCCAGGTGATTTGTACAGCGCTGCTGCCACCGATGCAGAACGCCTGAGAAAAAAAGTACTGATGAAATAGGAGCAATGTGTGCAGTGTGGGCCCATGTGCACCGCACACCCTGCACCCAATATAGATACACCTGTGGGGGTGTTGTCTCCTGGGGTAAACGGTAGCGTTTTCCATGCAGCAGCCAATTGACAGCACACCAGTCCAGAGTGTGTACAAATAGCTACAGTTTCAGTAGTAATGGTGTCTACCACCAAGCTAGCAGCTTGCTCCCCAGGCAGTGAGAGAGAAGCTGGAAAACTTATACACTTTTATTAGCCTCTCACAGGTGGTCTGTCAATCAAAACAGGGTTATATATAAATCCTGCGCTCACAAAATTCAAAAGGTCCCCACCACATATCATATAACAATAAAAAACAATACAGTAATTCAACTGCTCCTTTTTCTGCGATATGTAAAAGTCTATTTCCAAGCAACAGTCTTTTAGAAGAATGAGTTTTCTTTCTTCTATTGAATTTCTTCCTCCAAAAAATCATATTGTTATTTTAATAGTTTGTCATGATTGCATTTGCACAATAATTTTACAATAATTTTACTGTATATTTATGCCACTCTATTTATGTATCCATGCACTTTGCACTTTCTATATATGGAGGACAAATTAATTGAGGGGGAACTGTGTTGCACGCTGCCGCAGGAGCTACGGAAATCTAATTGAGAGGACTTGAGATAGCGGGCACGTCACTTCCGGTTATGTGGCGGATGTGACATATATGCCCTACCCCCTATTTCAATTTCTAATCCTTTACCCATTAATCCTGTTGACCATGCTGGGATATAGAGAAAATAGACATTTATTAGTCAAATCAATATTTGACCAAAGAGATAAAAATAGGGATTCTGTCTTGTAGATTGATGAAGACCTGGAAGGTATAGTAAGTAAGCTAGAGAAGGTACTCATCAAAGAAAGCAAAACCTGGTGGGAGGCTGTGACATTGGAGAGATACATGGCAGATAGTTTGATCCCTAGAGGTCTACAAATTAAAAAATCCTGTTCTTTCAGATCGGGGAATGGTGATTTCAATGAGGAATAGCACAGCATATTAAAATCCTGCTCTTTCTCATTGATGTACCTCATTATAAAAGAAAGGAAGGCTGAATTATCCATGCTAGAAAGAGAGATATCAGAATTGACTACTCTAATTGAACCATTTAGGGAGTCGCCCGAATGTAAAGAATTGGAAATCAATCTAGAATTAAAAATTATACAAAAAGAAAAAGAAATTATAATGAGGAATCAACAAAAATTTATTAGAGATAGGAAAGAACAAACCAGTATTAGAGATATTAGGGATGAAGATAGATAGAGTGTTATAGGGGAAGAAGACGAGGCTATTTCACCTCAGACTTGTCCAATCCATGATACTCCCAATATATATATAGAAAAACTCATTATAACATCTATAAAACACAGCTAAGAGACCAAACGTGGAGTAGAAAATATAATATAGAGAAACGTGTGAAAAATCGACAAGGAGAACAGAGATATAGAAATTATACAGACAAACGAGAATACCATAACTCGTATAGAGGCAACTTGGGAGTGAACTACAATTGGAGAAATAATGAGAGGAACCCCAATAGAGGGAAATTCCAACCAAGAATTGCCTATCATGATGTCCCTACGCATAATAGGTTTGATCCACTTGAAAGGGAAGTTTTTTTGGACAGGGGTCGAATACAGAGGAGGTACCAATAATAGACAAACAAAACCGGATACATAGAGGAAAAAGGGGGAGAGGAAGAAATAAGAAAGTGGATAAGCCAATTGCCAACCCCCAAGTAAATAGTGCAATATACACAAAAATTTTCAATTTAAGCTCCCATATTTTAGATAACAATGAGGAAGCCATTTTAAGTAAAGGCCTGAAATTTGCCCCGGTGAACAAACTAAATAAATTTGAGACTTATCTTGATGTACAAAAATTCATATGGAAAGTAAGTCTAAAGAAGTACTTTGCAGGAATGAATAATACACAGGAAATAAGGAACCAATTTAAGCCTAAATCAACATTTAATCCAGTTTTTACTCGGGACTGTTTTATAAATAGCTTCAACAATATTGTTTGTGCAGAAATTGAAAAGATCCATCTGCAGAAAAAAAACAAAATTCAATTTGAATTAAGAGGAATTCGACGCTATGAGGAAACTGGAAAAAAAATCGAGATCTGATTATAAAACCTGCTGATAAAGGGGGGTGGGGGGGGCATTGTTGTCATGGACAAAGATAAATATAAGATGGAAATTCAAAGACAACTAAGTGATAAAGAAACCTACACCCTTTTAAGGGGGGACCCCACAGAAAAAATTGAAAAGAAGTTTGTGAAGATGTTGGAAAAATGGGAAAATAAAGGAACCATTACCACTACTGATAAGGAATATTTAATCAAAAAAGAACCAGTATTAAAAAAAAGAAACATTGTGATGGAATATTTGTTAAAACTCTGCATAATTGTCAGCTTTTTAAATATTTTTATATTTTACATTGTTTAAGAAGCACTGCTTTTAAATCATACAGATTATTTATAGATTGATTGACAGGAAAGGCGGAGTTACATCACTGCTATATAAACAGGTCTAGTTCATTTACCAGTCACACTTTGAGAAAGGCTTGTGGCCGAAACGCGTCTGTGTGACTGGAGGGACCGCGGCTGTGGGGTGACTATAGTACTTTAAGAAGTACTACGGGGAGGTGATTTGAACCCCGGTATCTCATTCACCATCTTATGTCTACATGCTTGCCTTGGTTGGAAGGCCCCATTTGCGGCCAATTTTTATTTATTTTGTGTGGTTATATCAAATAAATGTGACAGTATTACACTATAGTTGCTCTTGTTCCAAATTTCCTTTGAGGTTTTGATGTATATTGCTGGGTGTGGACCATACATCACGCATTGAGAAAAAAAAAGAAAGAAATTAATCTCTTCATGTTTTGATAAGACGGATCAGCTAAACCTACATGTAAGTAGGTCTGTCAGTCAAGGCTGCTCACTAGCCTGATTACCACCAGACAGAAGCTAGAAACCTGGGGCATACATAACTTTCATCCACAAATTCCCCAGTGCTTTTGTAACATATCCCTCCCTCTTGTTTCAACCTGTGAGGCGGAACACCTGTATCTGCTAAGCAGAAAATATGAGACAAAGCATCTGCATTGGCAAATTGGCTTCCTGGTCTATGGCAAATTGGCTTCCTGGTCTATGGTCTGCTGAAAATTTTAAATTTTGTAAGAACCATCTTGTTATTCTCCCATGGCTCTCTTTATTCTCAAACATCCATTTTAATGAAGCATAATCAGTAATTAAACGGAAAATTTCTTCCCAAGAGGTAGTACCTGAGTGTTTCTAAGCCCACTTAATGGCCAACGCTTCAGTTTTCTACTCACATAATTATAACCATCTTTGTTCTGAGAGGGAACAGCACCTTTCCCTACATCTCATGCATTTGTTTACTGTACACAACAAATTCTCTTTTCAAGTGAGGTGTCATCAACCCTGGTTGGGGGCACAGCGCTACCTTTAACGTGTGAAAAGTCTTTTCTGTGTCAGGATTCCACTTAACTATAACTTACTGTTTACCCTTGGTAAGGTCAGTCAAAGGGACAGCAATGATGGTAAAATTGGTTATACATCTTCTGTGATACCCCATTATTCCCAAGAAATCATTCACCTTCTTATTTAAAGGTTATGGCCACTTTTGTATTGCCTTAATCTTATTAAGTTTTGGCTTTATCAAACTCCTGCTTATGATGTATCCAAGATACTTTACCTCTTCCATCCATAAGTAACACTTTTTTTGGAGTGGCTATCAATCATGCCTTATGTATGGAGTCCCTGCTTGTACCGTGGGTAAGTGCCAATCAGGACCATAGATGACTACATCATCAAGATAAACAGCAGCATACTTTCTATGAGGCCTTAGGATCCTATCCATCATCTTCTGAAAGGAGGATGGTGCTCCATGTAACACAAATGGTAACATCATATATTCAAGCAGACAATCCGATGCTGAAAAAGCTGTCTTTTGTTTTGCACTGTCTGTCAATGGCACTTGCCCGTACTCTTTAGTTAAGTCTAGAGTGGTTAAGTACCATGCTGTTCCCAGCCTTCCAAGTAGTTCATCCACACATAGCATTGTTAGGTAGGCATCAAACTTAGACACACTATTCAATTTACAGAAGTAATTGCGGAAGCGGAAGCTCCCGTCGGGTTTCGGAATAAGTACAATGGGACAGATCACTCACTGGGTGACTCTTCAATTATATATTGTCCCCAAGAACAAAGGTGAGTAATTGGGCATTTTGATTGTACACCCTTTGTTGTGCCCGTTGGGTGTGTTCCAAGTGTTCTCTCATTATCGCCACTGCAGTTATTCTTTCCTGTATATGAGAAACATGCCCAAAAAACTTTTTATAAGAACTGGGTTGCCCCTCCCATGTCGCTTTTCGCAATATCCAGCAATCTCCTTGGGTGTATCACAAACAGTAAAGCAAAAGGCGAGAACCCTGTAAAGGATTGTGGAACCTCTCTAATGGCCAGCAATAAATAGGGTAATAAATAATCCCAATCTTTACCATCTTTATCACCTTCTTTATCATATTCTTTAGAGATTTGTTAAATCAGTCTGAGTGTGATACATGGAGGTCCTTAGATAAGTAATCTTAAACAGGAGGCAGATCTCTTTCATGATTCTTGGCATAAATGGGGTACCCTGGTCAGTTAGTATTTCCTTAGAAATTCCCACTCTGCTAAAGATATGTACTAGATCCCTAGCAATTCTCTTTGTTGACGTATTGTGCAATGGTATAGCTTTTGAGTATTGGCAGCATAATCCATTATTACTAAAATGTATTGATGACCCTGGGGTATAATTTACTAGTGATCCAACCAAAGCCATAGCTATTCGCTTAAATGGTACCTCAATAGTGAATAATGAGACAAGCGGACTTCAATAATGTGGTCTAGGAGCATGGTACTGACACGCAAAATCTGGGCTTGGTGAATAGTGCAGCAACATCACTAACTCAAGGGACTGAGGGCCTGATTCAGCAAAGATCGCCGTTGCTAATACGCACGCAATCAGTCAATTCATTTGCACTGTGCATGCGTATGCATCGCAGCGTGCGTGCCAGATGCTGCGGTCAGAACTGCGTACGCAGAGGCTACGCACACGCACGACAGGAAGTGCCGTTTTACAGGAAGTGACATTTGTGGGTGGTGACAGGGGGGTGGTCAGGGAAATGTAGACGTGCCAGTGCGTTTCAACGCCGTTGCATGGGCGTGCATAAATTATCCACTGCGATACCAGACGCCTCCTGAGTGAGGTCTGGGCTTCCTTATCTGTGCGTCTGGGTCCGATGTTACTCGATGTTACCGATTGTTTAGCTATGTTGGCCAAGTGTACGGATGTGGTTAAGGGGAAGTGGGCGTCCTTATGTCAGGCTGTGTTCGCAATGTGAATGCAAACATTTAAATATCACCACTGATATTAGCAACGCAGTTGCGTGCGTATAAACAGAATAGCAATCCTTGCTGAATCACGCCCTCGGGGCCTAATTCAGAGATGTACATAATTCAATATTTACGTACATCTCCAATGTTTGCTGATCTGTGTCTATGATGTTGCTTGCAGTGCTCCAAAAGCCGCAGCATGATTAACATGCAGCAACGGTGAGCTTACCAGAAAGCAGGGGCATTTCTGGGCGTGTCAAAGCCAGTGGCTGCGTCCTTGGATGCAACTTCACTGGCCCCAGCAGCGTGATTTATCCGGACATCCTGAGTTAAGCTGGCCACACACTAGACCAACTTACATCCAACCAGCCAACTAGTTGATTGGTTGGAATGAAAATCTGGTAAGGTATGAAAGCAAATGACAATCAGCAATTTGCTCCCGAACGCCTGAAAATGGGCAAAAACTGTTGTTTGAACAAATTGTTTAGATCAAACATTTAACAAACTTGTCTGATGACCATTTTCATCTCTTTTCTGGCATTTAGGAGCAAATTGCTGATTATCAGTTACTTCCATTCCTTACCAGATTTTAATTCCAACCAATCAACTAGTTGGCTGGTTGGACAGATAATCTTTAGATGTGTGGCCAGCTTAACACGAGGGTTACTCAGATGCCCAATGTTCATGCAGTCTTCGGATGCAGCAGCAGACTGGAGAAGCTGGCAGGAGGCGTCTATTTACACAAAATGCCTCCTGCAGCATTTGCATGTTGTTGCACAATATCGTACATCTTTGTATCAGGCCCTTTAGTGTGTTGCTGTCATTGCATGGGTATTTTGTTGCCTGGAGACCTGCATCTGTTTAATCCCAATCTGTAGTTGGACAAAAGTAAAACTGATCTCTATTATCATAACACATCGAGTTGTGTTAAACAGACTTTTACATGTTTATTTTACATTTTAAAAGATGCATGGGTCATCCTGAGTGTATGTTTATTGCCCACTACATGCTCTTTATTAAACAGCTCACTCAGAGATATCTGGTAATTATGGAGCTATATAGGTACATCTCCATTAGTAAGTGAAATTGATTGTTTTGGGGACTTGATCAGTTGCCTATGATGCAGCCATGTCCATTATAGCTGAGCCTTTGCAATGTGGAATATGGGAGATGAAGGGAAATGATGTCCTGGGACTGAGTCCAGGAGAATAAATACTCCCTGCCTGAGTTGGCTGTTATATTATACAGCTCTGCTCCTCCTCAGGACACCTGTTTCCCTTGTTAGGATTGAATCCGGTATTCTGCTGACAATTTACTGTTCAGAAGTGGAATCACACATCTAGTCACATCTAGTTAAATGATGTTCACTATTTTCAGTGTAAAGGTGTAACTTAAAGATAAGGTCACGTATGAAAATGCTGCGACGTGTGGTTGTCTACTGTATAATTAGGTTTTGCATGGCTGTAAAAAAGGATCTTAATGGCACTGACATTGAAATATGTGTAACTAACTTTCAATGACCACAACATGTCAATGTGTTCATGTTTTATGGGTAACAGAGAATGAGATATGACTGGCATGTAGCATTATAATCATTAAAGGATATATGTGGCAAATGTTTCTTCTTCACAATTCTGTAGATGCCATTGCACACTGTGGGGCTCATAAAGAGCTCTGGCATTGTATGCATGGAATTAAATGTATATATAAGTCCGTATGCAGGGTTCTACACATCTCTGCGGTAGAGCCGCCCCTATCTGTGAACTGGGGGCCTGATTCAGAACCGTTAGCGATTGCTTGGAGCGAGCGATGTTTTGCAATGTGCGCATGCGTATGCATCGCAGTGCGCGTGCGTGAACTAGGCCAAGCGATCGGAAAGCATTCGCTCGCCCAGCAGAGACAGCCCAGCTGAATGAGTGACAGGTCAAGCTGTTTGTGGCTGGTAACAGGGGCAGGCCACTGGAAACGGGGGAGTGGAGGTGCGAATGCAGGCGTGCCTGAGCATCTTAACGCCGTTTCAGAGGCATGCATAATTAACAGCCAGCGTCATAGTACACGTCACCTGGTTGAATTATACACAGAAGTGCTCGCAGTGCTTGTGGTAGGGTATAGTCAACCTCAAGCGCTGCGTTCACTTCCGATGGAACCCGATGTACCGATGGTTGCATACACTTCCAGGAGATGACATGCGCTAGTGGGCGTCTAAAGACAGACTGGTGGGCATCTGCATACACACCGCCATTGCACACAGAGACATAGTGGGTGTACTTATGCCTTGCCGTGCGATCGCCTGCCTTGCCATCACTTAGCCGAATTTGCATACGCTGGGAGCGAGCGTAGGCATCTAGCGAATGGGTCTGAATCAGGCCGAGGGTTTTATAGCTGTCATCATTAGCAGTTGCACTTGCCACAGCCCTATCTCTGGTGAAAATGATCAATTTAAACCAGGCTTAAATACGTGAATGTACAATTACATTCTGCAATTTGGGTGACATGGCCTCACTATTACCACCCAGTTACACCTCTTCAACCGCAAGTGGAGATTCAACTGAGATTCAACTAACTCTGCATTGTCCATACTTGGATGCGCGTGGCTTTGGAGCATGAGTAGCAAGCCCATAAATAAGGGTGTTCAACTGCTGCTGCGCTCAGGGTGCAAAGCGGAGAGGGGCTGCACTGCCTCGGTGCAACAAATGTTGTCTTTTTATATTAGGGAGGCACTGAATCCAAGTTAGTCTGGTTATACACCAATGTACATCTATGTATGTAACATTCCAACTCAAAATATCCAAACTATTTACTACCGGGAACTCGCAGGGACAGCAGTTGCGGTAACCGCTGTCCCCGCAAGTTATATCCCTGGAATTTCGGAGAAGTCTTTCACTGAAGTGAAAGACTTCCCCCAGGGGAAGCTGACACTACGCAGGCGCACACCGTCAGCTTCCTGGACTGGCTGGGAAAGATCTCTTTCCTGCCCCTGGAGCCCCCATAGGCAAACAGTATTTTACACTGAAGATGGTGTAAACTACCGGTGCTAAACTCTGAAAATCTTTGCTTTTTTGGAACTTAGTACATAGGGGTCAGATCGTAGTCCCCATTGATAATAATGGGGAATGCGATATGAAGTGCAAATTAGCACTTTGCCAGAGATGTGTGTGAAATCTCCTGCATTGTGCCATTAGTACATAGATTAATAAATCCTTGGGAGGAATGCAGTGCCTCATGGCTACTGTGTTCTATTGTATTGTTCCAGGGTTGGATTTACCATTAGGCAAGCAGGGCGCCATCCAAGGGCCCATCTGGTCCCAATGGGCCCTTTGCTAAGCCCCCCGCCTGAAATCCAGCCTTGGTGAGAACCTGCCATGCTGTGTGTGATCTGCTGAGGACACACACACAGCCAGTTTAGCAGCAGCAGTGCAGCATGGTGCGGTCCCTGCCCCTCTTATGCGGGGGGAGGAGGAGGCGGAGTTGCAGTCCTTCAGCTGGGAGTCAGGGCTCACACACATTTCCTGCCTGTAGGGGACCAGTGTCTCCATTTCATGATCCTCACCTCCAATCAGTTCCTGAGTTATACATTTTTGGCAGTACCATTTTTTTTTAATGATTTTCCCCCCCTTATTACTACTATAATATCTACAAATTTTTTGATCCAGTGCAGTTACTTGCTACATAATTTTCACCTAATATTGTTGGTCATCTTTGCAACATTGTTTTATACAATTTTTCCAATCCGAAACTGTTTAGAAGAACTTCTGTTCAGATTCCTGTCTGTTGTTTTTCAAAAAGAATATCATCTTACATAATTATTGAAATCTGTTATTAGGATGGTGTGCTTTAGGGTACAATAATGTTTTATTGTGTGTACTAAGAAGGATTTTGCTTCTTTCATTATTATTTGGTCATTTACACTTTTATTATTGCATATTAATAAAATTTACTGAATTCTCAACGGCACTCCACTCTTTTTCCTTTTGTATAGAGTCTGAATGGGGAGCAGAACCCACTGTGAGAGCTGCTTCTCTGAATTTGGGGTGACCATTGCTATACATTAGCGCACCTTAATCTTTTTGCTCCATTTTAAAAAATTGGACTGTGAGTGTGTTTATTATTTTAACTATTTAAACTGAAATGTGGTCTGCCATGTGTAATGTGTTTCACTGGATGACCAGGAGACAAGGAGGTGGTTGTGGAGGTCCATGAGTGCACCCTGGCTAATGTTAGTTTTTATCTGCCACTTATACAGGGTGTGGTATACCATGTCACCGTTCACAATGTCAACATTCAGATTGTTGATAATGGTCACAATGTCGACATTCACAATCTCGACACTGACACAATGTCGACATGTTAAAAATGTTGACATTATGCATGTCAACAGTGAGGTACTAATTTATCCTAACCACATCCTAACCCTAACCGCTGGCTGGGTATGGGAGACCGGCAGACGAGATGCCGGCTGTCAAAACCGACGGTGGCATTTCGATGCTCAGAATCCCAAAAGGGGCTAGGTAAGTATCCTAACCCTCCCTTCTTCACTCCCTAAGCTTAACCTCGCTTCCTAAATCCTAACCCTCCCTACCCTGCACCCTAACCCTCCCTCCTTAACCTCGCTCCTACATCCTAACCCTCCCTACCCTGCACCCTAACCCTCCCTCCTTAACCTCGCTCCTACATCCTAACCCTCCCTACCCTGCACCCTAACCCTTCCTCCTTAACCTCGCTCCTACATCCTAACCCTCCCTACCCTGCACCCTAACCCTCCCTCCTTAACCTCGCTCCTACATCCTAACCCTCCCTACCCTGCACCCTAACCCTCCCTGTTAGTGCCTAAACCTAACCCTCCCCTCTTAGTGTCTAACCCTAACCCTCCCAGGTGGTGCCTAACCCACTCTGGCCACTGCCTAACCCTAACCTCCCCCCTCCCACAGCCTAACCCTAACCTCCCCCCTCTCACGGCTAACAGCTAACACGGCTATACTTACAATCGCGATGCTGGTTGTCAGGATTCCGGCGTCTGCATCTCAACTGATGTCGGGATTCCGGAACCGGTGTACTGTCTGCAGGTCGGGATACCGGCGCTGGGATTTCGACCACCGGGATCCAGATCATAGGTAAATTCACTACATCCCCCTAAACGTAGCCTAATTCTAATGCTCATATGTTCATAATGTCGACATTTTGAACATGTCAGTTTGTCAATGTGGACATATTGAATATTGACATGTAGCATATCGACATTATGAACTGAGACTGTCCGAATATGTAAACGTTTGAATGTCGACATTTTGAACTTGACAACATTACAATGTCAACATATTGAATGTTGACATAGTAACTACATACGCTTATACAGACATACTTTACATTACTTTAATGTATATGCTCTGATTTATTTTTTTCTTTAATTTAAAGTTGTATTTTGCAAGGAAATAGTAAAATAATACTATCAAGTACATAAGCCGAAAGTTTTTGTACATAGCCTTGAACTGATATGATTGTCCTCCTTACATTACCATTTGTCCATAACTGCACCACCACCATCTAATAAAATTGTGAGAGCTTAACTGTTTGGGATTAATTCAATTAGGAGCGAGTGGGGCAAACCGCTGTTACAACAGCATGGAAAACCAGCAGAGGTATCGCAACCCACTTCAATTAGCCCCAGAGTCGTGCATATGGCCATCCTTATGCTGGCCATACACCTACGCGATTTTGGGCCGAGTACCCAATTTTCGACGTGCCGTACGATGAAACGTGTGGAAATCGTGTGTTTTTTTAGGTAGGATATGATGCGATACGCGCTCCTGCAGCCATCAAAACGTATCGTGTGATCAGATATGCAGTCCATCTTATCCGTGGTGTTCGTATGCTGATCGTGCGGTTTATTTCAGCATGCGATGCATCATGCGTCAGACCGTGCGAGCGGCGTAATTTGATTGACAATTTCCTGCCAAAGCCCACTGCAACAGCGAGCGGAGGAGAGCAGCATCAGCGAGAAGCTGAAGATTCTTGCCGTAAACAACAGCAGGTATGTATTGTTTTCTGCCCAGCAATGCCCACTGGCCACCAATGTTTCCCCTGCAGTGGCCATGTTTACTATATGCGCATATTGGCATTTATTTAGGGGCCTGTACACACTGCCACACCTATGTTTGCCTAGCAATGCCCACCTCTGTCCCACCTCTGTTTGCCCAGCAATGCCCACTGGCCACCAATGTTTTGTATATGCATAGTATAAATACATAAGTATTTATATGTGTATAAAATAATTTACACTTATCTAAACATTTAAACTTTATTAATAAATAGTCAACATTTAGGCCCCCGTTATTTGGGGGCCTTTTTAATTATGCAGTTCAATGGCCACACCCATTGTTTCGGGTGGCCAGAATTAGTCCAGTAAGGCCCCCTTTATTTGGGGGCCTTTTAAATTATGCAGTTCACTGTTGGGGGTGGCCAGAATTAGTCCATTTAATTTTAAATGGTTTTTATTTTTATTTTTTTCAAGCATGTCCCTGGATCGTGAGCCTGAATTTATCACAGGGTTTCTCGAACTGTACAGGCAGCATGAATGTCTTTGGCACCAAAAATCCAAGATGTACAGCAACAAACAGAAAAGAAACCAAGCGTATACTGTGCTGGCAGAATTCAGTAAGCTGTACCACGATGATACCTCCATAAACTGGGTGCGCACCAAGATCCAAAACCTACGCACATCCTTCATAAAAGAGCACAAGAAGGTGGAGAATTCGAATAGATCCGGAACAGTGACTGACAGCGTACGACCTCTTCAAATTGTGGTGCAGCAGGATCTGGTACGTCCTTCGGTTCAGGTGATGGCAGAGACCGAGGAGTGCAGCCTGCAGCAGGAGGATGTGGGGGAACTCGGAGAGACATTTTTGGTAAGTAGAGACCCAGCAAAGTGAAATGTCAGCAATTATAAATTTTGAGTCCTACCAAACAAATTTTTAGATGTACTCCTCCTGCAATGGCACTGCACTGTCCCCGTTAAAGTAGGCCATATATTCATCTCTGACCTTTTTGGCCAGAGCACTCCTGGTCTCCATGACCACGTGGACCTCCATTGAGGGGAATGGAGCAACCACTTTCAGATTTTCTTGATCTTCCACTGCAGCTGTGCCTGCTGGGTGGCTTTCTTGCGCAGGAAGTTGTGCAGTATACAGCAAGCCGTCACCACCCAGTCAATCTTCTCCATCTTCAGATTTATCGGGCTATGCAAAATCCAGAATCGGTTGCTCAAGATCCCAAAAGAGTTTTCCACAATACGCCTTGCACTAGATAGGTGGTAATTAAACACCCGCTTCTCATGAGTCAAGGCCCTCTGTGGGAATGGCTTCATGACATGCTCATGAAGGGCGAATGCCTCGTCAGCCACAAACACGTAATTTAGGCCATGTTTGGTAGTCTCTCTGGACGGCAAATGCAGAGTGTTAGTGGTGAGATGGTCGTAGAATGCCGTCTTCTTAACTGATCCACCGTCAGTAGAACGGCCGTTCTTCCCCACATCTACGAAGAGGAACTCATAGTTGGCATCCACCACCGCCATCAGAACAATACTGAAGTACCCCTTATAGTTGTAGTAGTAGGACCCGCTGTTGGCCAGTGGGGTAATCCTAATATGTTTCCCATCGATAGCTCCCCTGCAGTTAGGGAACTGCCAACGGCTCTCAAACTCGTCTGCAATGGCTATCCACTATTCTGTGCTTGTAGGGAACTGTGAAAGAATTGAAAACAAAATTAATATATGACATTTGTTTTCATTTTCTCTGTTAACAGACTTCTGACATCTCCAGCACCCCGGTCCTTTTCGCAAGTGGGGATGAAAGTGTGGAGACAACAACCCTAACAGTTCCAGTTTCCAAAAAGCAACGCCGGAAAACAAAAAATACCCAGGAGGAAGAATACCCAGGAGGAAGATGCCCACTATTACGAAAGGCCAGAGAAGACTTATTAAAGCCCCCTGACAAATATGACCACTTTGCTGCATATGTAAGTGCAGCACTCAGAGCAATGGTCCAAGACCAACTAATGCATTTTGAGAGACTGACCTCAGACCTGATATTCAAAGCTCACCAGTCTCTACTATCAGCAGACACTAGCATTGTAACCCCGCCAGCAGTTCCTACCCCCCTACACTCGCCATGCCACCACCCACCTACTATTCTTCTCAACAGTACCCACCCTACCATCCTGATCCCCTTCCCACCTCCTCCTACCAACCTCCTCACCCACCCACCTCCTCCTACCAACCTCCTCACCCGCCACCTCCTCCTACCAACCTCCTCTCCCAACCATCTCCTCCTACCAACCCAGTTCTCCACCTTCGATGTCAAGTTTGTTTTTCAGTTTTACGCGAAAGTGATTAGTAAAATTATTTTGTTCAGTTGTGATGTGGGTCCCCCCTACTGTTTGTAATGTTGCATAGTTTTGCACAGTACTAAGGAAGTTTCACACTCCCTGATAAGTATGGTGCTGTATGCAGCATGGTGTTTGTGACACAGACTCAGGCGGCTAATGAACACATGCTGGAAGTGCATCGAAATGGGGCCGGGCCCACTGAGTAAGCACTTTCAGCATGTGTATGCACCACTGAAATATGGACTGTAAACACCATAGCACATACCGCACCATACTTATCAGGGATTGGGTAACTTGGTGATACTTTTAGCATTTTATAATATATATGTTTATTATATTTAAAATTACAGTTTGTGTTTTATACATTTTATAGGCCATGTTGGCCACAAAATCACAGAAAAACACACACAAAAAAAGTTTTTCTGTCTTTAAAATTAACAAAAAAAAAAAAAAAAAAATTGTAATAAAACAATCATCTTAAGTATAAAAAACAGTGTGGTGTGTGTTTTATCTTACCTTACAATAACGGAACTGCAGCACCTTCACGATAGCCATGCAGGTCTCTGGGATAATGCATCCCAAAGCTTGAGCTGAGATGCGGGTCCCAAACTTGAGGTCTTCAAAGGAGCGTCCTGTAGCCAGGAACCTCAAAGTCGCCACGAGCCTCTCCTTGGCCGTGATGGCTATCCTAAACTTGGTGTCCTGCTTTTGGATATAGGGGGTCACCAGACACAGCAATTCCTGGTATATGTTGGCTCATCCATCCGCAGGAAGTTGCGGTAATCGTCCGGGTTGTTCTCCCTCATCTCCGTCAGCAGGGGCATGTAGGATCGGCTCTCCCTCTCCAGTAGCCAATCCTTGGTTCAGCAGGACCTAATTCTCTTCCTACGCTGGGCCCTCTCCTTACTCAGCTTGACCACAGCATAGGACAGCAGAGATCTATCGCATGATCGCATGTTTTTATGTGCGGCACACGATCAATTGCATCACGATCCATCATATAGTGACGCGTGATCGTTCGACAGATCGTGTGTAAATCGTGTGTGAAATTAGCATGAAACGTACGGCAGGGACTGCCAGGGAGCTCCGGGGAGTTGAAGGGAAAACGGCATGGTGAGTCGCATCGGCACTCATCGTGTAGGTGTATGGCCAGCATTACTCTCACTGCAAACCGACTTGTGGCCAACGCAATTGTTTTCTTGCTGTCAGTTCCTGTCCAATCCCACCCTGCATTACAGCAATTATGGCCAGGGTGCATTTCTGAAGAGCTGCAACTGAGATTTTCTCCCCTATAAAATACAGCCAGTTCCTTTTCTATACACTTACCACTGAATGTAAGTAGTTTCCATGTTGGTCAGGAGACCTGGAGTTTGAGGAATTCATTTCCATACTAAAAAAAAAACAACAGAGAAGATTGTGATGGATATTGGTATATGATCAGCAACATACACACTATGCAGGTATAGTACAAAAATATGTATCTCCTTATGTGCCCTTCATGCATACATATGTGTGTTAGGAATAGGTATATTTGTGCACTCAGCTATATTTAGGTGTACTATGTGCGTGTGCTAGAAAACACTGGGGCTGATTGAGAGTCACACACGAAGGGCTGCTTCTGCAGCTGCAATTCTAGCTTGAATATAGCTGTTGATTTCCACCTGTATCCAGAGGCATTTATGTGGATGCACCACCTTTATATATCTGCTTGCCAGTCATCACTTTTAGCATGCACTTGCACCAACCCTATCCTTGGTGCAAGAATACCACGTGAAATCCCTGCGTCTTGCATACACTTACCTCTGCTATGTGTGAACAGAAACGACCCGGGTTGAAGTCCTGGGTCCATGACCCTGCTCTGTACCAGGGTTATTTCCAGGTGACACCTGGGTAGGCTCTAGTGTGAATGCATCCAACCTAGGTTTATAGACTTGGGTTTTAAGAAAACTTTCTCATTGGCTGTTCCGTGCACCTGCAGATGACATCAACTGCAGGCATCCGGATCATATGGCAGGGGAGCAAATTAATTTAAGTGTGCATTATTTAAGTTTAATTTTTTTATGTGAAAATTTTGTCTTTGTATAGACCAAAACTTTTTAAAGGCTATATTCAATATTTTCTTATATTGTAATGTAAAAATGTATTGGCATTCAATAAAAGAGACATTTGGAAACAAACAAACTTTGTGGCCTTTACTCTAAAAATGCTAATTTTTATATTATGTCATTACTGTGAACATAAAAAAATGTCCCCTTCAAATCCACACCAAATTCCAGGACAGACCCGGGTTCAGTGTGAACGTATCCGACCCTGAAATTTCCCGGGTTTTGTAGTATAAATGGGGATCTCAGACTGACCTGAGAATTTTTCAGGGTTAATAGATAGCAGAGATCTAACTTCCATGCTATTCTGATTCTGCAGAAATACCTATGTTTCCTTGCTTGTTCTCACATTAACGCAGTCCGAAAAATTGCTAATACTGTTTGACTCTGAATAAGGGGTCTATTTACTAAGCAGTGTTAGGAGACAGAGTGAAAAGTGATAAGAAAGTGATAAGGTGCCAGCCAATCAGCTCCCAACTGTCATCGCACAGGCTGTGTTTGAAAAATGACAGTTGGGAGCTGATTAGCTGGCACCTTATCACTTCCTTATCACTTTTCACTCTGTCTCCTAACACTGCTTAGTAAATAGACCCCTTAGACCCACAGTGTCCTCCACCTTGGAATACTAGAAGAGAGTTGTACGCAGGGGCGGATTGGCCATTACTTTTATCGGGAAGAATCCCGGTGGGCCGATTGGTGTGTGGGGCAGCTTGTCAATTGTGGCCCGCCCCCCCGAATTGCGTCATCCGGCTGTGACTCTGTTTTAGCATGACAGGCAGCCCGGCTGTTAGTCTAGAGCTCTCCTGCCCTCAGTGTCACACTCTCCTGACCCTCAGTGTCATACTCCCCTGCCCCTCAGTGTCATACTCTCCTGCCCTTCAGCCTCTTTCTCTCCAGCCCATTAGCGTCTTTCTTTTCCGAAAGGTATAACCGCGGAAGAGGGGGAGGCCTTGAGTCTCAGCTGCTGCAGAACCTCTTCCCAGCTTTGTATTGTCCTGTCCCATCTCAGACATCGTACATGGTGTATATAGAGGGGCCTCCTGTCATATATTGTATATAGTGATGCATTATAGTGTGTGTCCTGTGTGATACATGGTAGAGGATGGTAGGATCGCTGGTACTATTAGAAGAAACAACTGGGGGACAGTAATCATCAGTAAGACAACAATTCTAATTAAATCATATTACTGATGCAAATGGTACCAAATTAGCAAATATATTTTATTAATATAAATTTGTTTGATATGGGAAACCCACATTTATTATCTGGTTGTACCTCTGTTGCATGATAATGACATTGGTTTTATTGTGACACATACAGGCGACTTCCAGATCATGGGATCTCGTGCATGAATAGTAAATACCAACTCAAGACACTGCCTGTCCAGGGAGGATAAATTTGTTCAGAGGTTCTCTGTTGCAGAGAAATCATATAGGTAAGAAAATGCTCATTCACATCCTTGCTGTGGTTATTCACTGGAGAGGACTGTGGACAAGCCCATCAGCTCCTAGAGCGGTGGGCATGCCCCGAGCATGACTGAAACACGGGGAGTGGCTTGTGGGCATGGCTTTTCACATTAGGCCACACCCATTTCCACAAGGCCACACCAACTTTTTTGGGCCGCTTTGACACATTTTTCCAGGGCCACTTTCATTTGCCAATCCGCCCCTGGTTGTACGTGACCACATTTGCCTCGTTGTCTGGTGTGGTATTTCATTGGAGATATGCAGAAGTGTTTGTGATTGTGAGATGCTGGGTGTACTGTATGAGAATGTAAAAATTAGAAGGTAGAGGACTAAGGGCCCTATTTATGAAAATAAATTTGCAGGATTATTATCTGCAAATTTCAGGTACCCCTTGAACTATTCTAGAGGGAGACCGCAGCTGATATCTGCAGCAGTTGCACCAACAGCCCCGAGAGGTTTCCACGGAGGCTGCTATTTACGAGATTTACCTAACTCGGGTAACTAACGCCATCTTTAGTGTTAGCCATTGTAGCCTGTGGGCTATAAGCTGCACAATTTACTAAGATAGAGAGCGTGTTAAGGTAGGAGAGTAGTAGGAATTGTGGAAGCATGGAAATGGTTGAGGAATAGAGGTTAGATTGGGGTTCGGAGGGGAAGTGAAAACGGGCAAGGTATTATGATTTCTAGGAAACATAACGGATCTAAGAGAAAGTAGACTAATATTGCATTCAATTTGGAGGTGAGGTAAAAGCAAATAAAATGAATTGGTGTAAATAAATGAATGACTAGCTGCATATTAACAAATATATAATTGTGTGTGGTTGCCAAACATGAGTTATGAGTGAGAATAGGAAATAGGAATTGTGATGTAAATGTAGATAAAGAAGAGCAAACAGTTATAAAATAGAGATAATAAAACTAAGGTTTGAATAGTAGTGAACTGAATATTTGAGCAAAACAGGAATATATACTGTGAGGTGGTTTCAGTCCATACGCGTTCTGTCATCAGTACGGTCACTTAGTACTACAGCTCACAATTTGCTCATTTATATGTTTATAGTACCCAGTTATTCATTTATATACTTACACCTACTGACTTTATTTGCTTCTCCACTCTTCCACATATATTGCCATGTTGTTCAACTTATTCCTAGATCACAATGGATGTGGTATGTTAGGCCAGCAGTTCTCATATCGACATGCATCAGGTCGACATGAGAATATTGACATGCTTTAGCATGTTGACAGTGATGATGTTGACATACATCGTGTCTACAAGGATGACATGTGGACATGATAGAATATCAACCTAACATCCCTGTTGTCCCAGCGGTCACTTTCCTGGTCCCGGCAGCAGCGGTGTCTCCAGCCATGTCCCCAGCACTTCTGGTGGAGATGTCTGATGGAGCAGCGGTTTGGGTATTTTATCCCTCTCCTAACTGTAATCTCTAACCCTCCCAGCAGCGCCTATCTCTAATTTTGGCATTCTGAGAATGTCGACAATTCACATGGTGCCTGTAATTTATGTTCCCCAATTTTTCTCCCTCTATATCTTCCGTTTCTCTCTGAATTATTTTATTCAAAATATTTGCTCTTCCCTGCATTCCTTTTTCCCGCCTGCTTTGCTTTTACCTCCACCTTCCTTATTCCGACTCTCAGCCTCCCCCGCGCTGACACTTTGACTCCAGCAGCTTTTCCATCTATACTATACACAGCTTCTTTCCATTATTTGCACTTAGTACGGTTAACACCAGATTTTTGCGGCCCTAGGACCTCACAACACTACATATCTCTAACAAAACACTGCCCTACATGTTGATGATTGGATAGGTTTACATACATAATAACTTTGCCTGGGAAATTTTACTCCCTGAGATAATAAACATTCTGGTGGTAATTTAAATATTACTTAATGTCTGCTATGAGATGAAAAAAGACATTTGGAACCTCTATGCACCTCAATGTGTGCTTACAATTCCCCCAAAGCACATAGGCTTGTGGAGCACAATGGCAGTGTGTCCAGTAGAGCATACATTTGCAAAGGCCAAGTGGATGGGGTGTGTGGAGTGGGGGAATTACTTGTAAAGTACAGAGTAAGCACATCAATGTGTCTAATTTTATACATTACTGCAACAAATAAAAGGAAATATCCTGTTGTTGTGGCCTGAGATTCTAGAAATAAGATGGATTGTCAAGAGTACATTTCAAGGGGAAATTCTTGCTTTGCTGAGCAGCGGAGCAGTGCACAAACATTTCCACTATGCAAATATACATTTTATGTTGTACTTTAAATAGGACTATTATGTGCCTTCTTCTTGCCTATTTCTGCATTCTCTAATCCAGGAGATGCCGGTAGGAGAGATGCAGATAACCGGTGGGGGCGGGGGCGGGGCTGCGCACTTCGCATCATTAGTCCCCGCACCCTCACAATGTAATGATGCAAATTGCGGTTCTATTGAGAGAGGGCGGGACCAAAATGATGTGTTAGAAACATGTCATTGTAGCCTCTCCCCAAGGATCTGGCATATTCTCCCCATCCTGCCCACTTCACTAGGTGGGCAGCATGCAGTGGGACGCCTACTCTTCCAGGGATCTGAGTGACACCCAAACTTTCCAGGAGACTAGGCAATTAAGTGCTCTAAGCCCAAGAAGGGTGTAATAAAAAGCTAATCGTACACAAAAATAAAAAAAATACTCTGACATCTCATAAGAGCCTATTAATCAAGTAATTCTGTTCCTAAAAGTTGGAAAACTTCTGTTCATAAATAAGTATCCCTGAAATGCACCATGATGGAAACAGAAGATATTGGAAAATACCGGCGTCGAAATCCCGACAGCATTGGGACCCCGGCACCAGTATCCCAACCGCCGGCATCCCGAAGGTAAGTATCGGCAGTTAGGGGAGGGTTAGGGTGCAGGGTTAGGATTAGGCACTAGGGGGAGGGTTAGTGTTAGGCACTAGGGAGGGAAGGTTAGGTTTAGGGTACAGAGAGGTGTAAATGTGTACTGCAATGCTCTTCCAGTGTGTTTTATTGGGTCAATTCAATTAGCCACGAGCTGATCTCGCTGCCCTCAAGGCGCGTGCTCACATTTTTTTTATACACAGCCCTATGGGGCTGCAAACATAAAGTCAAAAGCTTGGAGCTATCATATGTGCAGGGTGAGCCAGCTTGCTGCTAACTGAATTGACCCCTATAATGATGTGCTTTCTGAGCAAGCTCCAGGGGTAAAGCTTTGTCTATTGCATCTATGTGACTTTTAAAGCCTAGACATTTATTAATGTGACTTTTCCAAATAATTGTTAACTGTTTGTATCACAATCACATTTGGAGAGGAGAGGTATTTCCAAAATGTATTGTTGTATAGGAACTGCCACAGGGGTAGACACAGAATTCACCATTATACAGTTACTCTTTTCTCAAATGCCACAATACATTTATGATACATACTACATACATACATGTATACATAGCTGCATATTATTTGAATTCTGTCTTTCAGTATATGCCACCACTAAGAAGAATACTATGTAATGCCAAGGGCAATAAATGTTGATATTGGCACATACTGTTTCCTCCAGCACCACATTTACTATGGTGCATTAATAGTCTACTGGATGTGTAAGCTAAATGAATTGTTAAACTGTGTTACTAAATATGGAACAATGCCCAATATTACAGCTGTAATGAGCAGGTGGGCAATCTCCAGCAAACTAGCTCCTGAAACTACGAGCATTATAAATTGCCCATGGATAATAGTAGTGGTAGCTCATAGCTGGTCTCATACAATATACACTTAAGAGTAGTTCTATGCATTCTCCAAGCATTATATGTGAATCACATACAGTCAGGTGCATAAATATTGGGACATTGACAGAATTTTCAGATTTTGGCCTCTATTCACCACCACAATGGCTTTGAAATGAAACAAACAAGATGTGCTTTAACTGCAGACTTTCAGATTTAATTTGAGGGTAATTACATCCAAATCAGGTGAACGGTGTAGGAATTACAACGGTTTCTATATGTGCCTCCCACTTTTTAAGGGGCCAAAAGTAATGGGACAAACTAAACAATCCTAAATCTAACTTTCATTTTTTAATACTTTGTTGCAAATCCTTTGCAGGCAATTACAGCCTGAAGTCTGGAACGCATAGACATCACCAGACGCTGGGTTTCATCCCTGGTGATGCTCTTCCAGGCCTCTACTGCAAATTTCTTCAGTTCCTGCTTGTTCTTGGGGCATTTTCCCTTCAATTTTGTCTTCATCAAGTGAAATTCATGCTCAATCGGATTCAGGTCAGGGGATTGACTTGGCCATTGCATAACATTCCACTTTTTAGCCTTAAAAAACTCTTTGGTTGCTTTTGCAGTATGCTTCGGGTTATTGTCCATCTGCACTGTGAAGTTCCGTCCAATGAGTTCTGAAGCATTTGACTGAATATGAGCATATAATATTGCCCGAAACACTTCAGAATTGATTCTGCTGCTTTTGTCAGCAGTCATATCATCAATAAATACAAGGGAACCAGTTCCATTGGCAGACATACATGCCCACGCCATGACACTACCACCACCATGCTTCACTGATGAGGTGGTATGTTTTGGATCATGACCAGTTCCTTTCCTTCTCCATACTCTTCTCTTCCCATCACTCTGGTACAAGTTGATCTTTGTCTCAACTGTCCATAGGATGCTCTCCCAAACTGTAATGGCTTTTTTAGATGTTGCTTGGCAAACTCTAATCTGGTCTTCCTGTTTTTGTGGCTCACCAATGGTTTACATCTTGTGGTGAACCCTCTATATTCACTCTTGTGAAGTCTTCTCTTGATTGTTGACTTTGACACATATACACCTACCTACTGGAGAGTGTTCTTGATTTGGCCAACTGTTGTGAAGGGGTTTTTCTTCACCAGGGAAATAATACTTCTGTCATCCACCACAGTTGTTTTCCGTGGTCTTCCGGGTCTTTTGGTGTTGCTGAGCTCTCTGGTGCGATCTTTCTTTTTAAGAATGTTCCAAACAGTTGATTTGGCCACACCTAATGTTTTTGCTATCTCTCTGATGGGTTTGTTTTGATTTTTCAGCCTAATGATGGCTTGCTTCACTGATAGTGACAGCTCTTTGGATCTCATATTGAGAGTCGACAGCAACTGATTCCAAATGCAAATGTCACACCTAGAATCAACTCCAGACCTTTTACCTGCTTAATTGATAATGAAATAATGAGGGAATAGCCCACACCTGTCCATGAAATAACTTTTGAGTTGATAGTCCCATTACTTTTGGCCCCTTAAAAAGTGGGAGGCACATATAGAAACCGTTGTAATTCCTACACCGTTCACCTGATTTGGATGTAATTACCCTCAAATTAAATCTGAAAGTCTGCAGTTAAAGCACATCTTGTTTGTTTCATTTCAAAGCCATTGTGGTGGTGAATAGAGGCCAAAATATGAAAATTCTGTCAATGTCCCAATATTTATGCACCTGACTGTATGTGATACATAAAACTTAGAAGAACACATTACTTTCTCTATTACAAAGAGAAATTGTGCCCTCTTCTTCGGAGATTAGCTCTTTCCCCTGCAGAGGCAGCTGTGTAACATCACAGCTGGATTATATGGTTGACAGCTCTGAACATTTCTGTTTTGATTGTTTCACTATATCAGTTTATAATTGTCAATTTGAAGTGCACTAATTTTCCACTACATTCATTGATTTTCAGAATGCTGCAGTTTGTAACCTGTTAATATATTATAATATATTGGGAAGTATAATGTGGTGTTAAATATTACATTAAAATATAAAATAAAAACCCATAAAATGACACATTGCAATAAAATAAAGAACTGCATAGACGTGGAATCTAAATGTTAACTGGCGAGTCTAGGAATATGGTCATAATAGTAATAGCCTACATAACATACATTATTTCCTATGACCTCAGCTCAACAATATTTAGAACAAAAAGTTTAATAGTTTCTTTTTGGATCAAAACGTTTACTAGTTTATTTTGGTCAAAAAGTTTATCAGTCTATTATGGTAAACATGAAAGTATTTTTTCATTTTAGATGAATTTCAATAATATCTTACAGCTTCAAGTAAGTACAATACCAATACAATTAAGAGTCCATATGTTGTGCACAATGAATACATTAGTTTTACCTTGTACAGGAGCTGGAATAGTGGATTTGGAGATTTTCAAGCAAGAACCCACAGTATCACTGTTATCTCATATCTTTTCCTATCATCAGCCCTTGTCTGGAATGAGGTGCAGCGTCTCTGGAGGCAGAGAGAACACCCTACTCTCATGGATAAAGACTGGGAGACCGTTTCTCACCTACAAGTCCTGATCCTGGAGAACAGGCAATGTGTGCTTGTCAGTCAAAAGTACTCCATGGCTGGCAGTGAGTTCAAAAATTGGCACTATTTTTATCTCATCACATACAGTCATGGCAAAAAAGAAAAACAGTTAATGAGCTTGCAGTGTCAGTTCCCAGACATAGCTTGTAAGGACTGGATGGAATCAGATATTGCATTTTAAAAGGTTAGATTGGGATAATAATTTGGATGAACATGTTGGCTATTATACAGGTTTGGTCTATTTCAGGATAATTAATCCCCAATTCTGGAACAAAATACTTAATGTTGTAGGAAAGGCTTTTATATGAACTAATAAAAATGATATAGCATTTTAATCCAATGCTATTACACACCAGTCCAAGTGTATAAATGTTTCACCGCCTTCCCTGCATGTTTCCATTAGTGCAGAGAAATAGGCAATATGTTGTACAAATGAGCTCTTGTTCCAAAACTGTCAGTGTGACTGTCTGACTTGTGAGCTTGTCTACCAGAATTGTCATTTTGTCTGTCCCACTAAGCCCTGCCTCCTTCCCTGATTGGCCCAATGTTCGCCCCTTAACCACTGCAGGAATGACCATTGATGGGTGCAAACCTTCAATGTTTTCCAGTCAACTGGTAGTGACCATCGATTGTTAACCCACTGATGGCCATCCCTAGTAGGAAGCATGTGTGGTCATGCGATGGCAGAGGTGTTGGATGAGGAGCACACTGTTCTGCCTCATATCCATATAGAAGCAGAGCTGGCAGTCTCTAGAACCCACCGCAGCTCAGCAGGAGGCCTGAACTCTGTCATGTGCTACATGCATGTGCGTTTTTCCTTCTCAGCATTCCAGCAGACTGGCTGTGCCCTCTGAAAGTACCCTATACCACCACAGCTTTTATTAAGGTGCATAACACCACTAACCACTGGGGCAAACATCATCCTGCCACTGAGCGCACTACAAAGTCCAGCAATAACCATTCGCTCCATTCTTCTCCAGCATTATTATTGTACCTGTTTATCCCTGTGTCTCTAGGCCTCCTTGTTGTTCTACCTGGTCAAATAAACCTAAAACCTGGTTAAGCTGTACCACGTGTGGACTAACCACCACCATCAGTTTTGCTGCGCAACTCATTTAACGTCCTGTACACCCAGGGCCCAGTGTTATCCTGTACTCAGTGGGAGATCTAGGGGCGGGAAAGCAGGGCTATTGCTGATCTGACGACGCCCACCGGCTCTTGGCCACCACGGCGCCACCATTACAGACAGTAATGCGACAGTGCTGCCATGATGTTCAGTTGCTCCCTCCTCCCACTATTTCCCAGAATGCTGGTGCCCACTGCCGGGCGTGATGACATCACACCATGTGATGTTGTTGTGGTCGCGCATGGCATTCTGGGAATGTCAGTGGCCGCAGGGGAGAGTGGAGCGGGTCACGGAGGAGCAGCCTGCAGCATGAGCTTGTCTGTCTGACTCTGAGCAGGCAGGAGAAGGTGAGTAAGGGGCATTACTATGTGGCATGTGTAAAGGACATCACTTGATGTGGCAAAATGTGTAAGGGACATTACTTAGTGGGGCATAATGTGTAAGTGGCATTACTGTGTGGCATAATGTGTAAGAGGCATTACAGCATGACATAATGTGTTATAAGGGGCACTATTACAGTGGGGCACAATGTCTATAAGGAGTATTACTGTATTGCATGACGTGAATGGATTCTGTGTGGTATAAAGCGAATGGGCTCTGTGTGGCATGACATGCAAACTCCGGCAGCGCCATATTCACAAACTGTGCTGCTGCTCCCAATCCCTTCCAGTCTCCCAGAAAGCTGGTGATGCCGGACGTGACGTTGTCACGCATGGCATTCTGGAGTGGTCTCAGGAGTAAATGGAGCAGCAGCACATTGCAACTGCACATCCATTTTCTGCTGGGCATGCCCCCTAGAGCGATGAACAAGGGGCATGTCACAAAGCCGCATCCCTTTTCAGGAACCCCCTGATTTTTCCAATTTCTGTTTGAGAGGGGTGGCGGGGAATTTTGAGGGGGATGCGCCAAAGGGGATGCACCAACAGGGCAGTGGCGGACTGGAGCATGAAGGGCCCACATGGAAATGCAATAATAGAGGCCCACAAAGAGCTGTGGTCAGTCACTGGAGGAGGTGCAGCCAACTATAATGGAAAAAAGTATTTGTATAATTTATGACCATTCTATATACTAAAAATAGAATACTATACAACACACACACACAGTCAATGTGCCCTGGTCCTCTGCGTGCAGCTGCCGGCCGGGTCAGTTACATTCCCGATGACTGCCCGGAAAGCAGCTGCACTGCCTGCTATACGAACGGCGCCGTTGACCGCGCCCCCCTCCCCCCCCACGATAAGGTGTGTCGCTTCCAGCATCTTCTCCCTGGTCCTGACGCTCATGTGTCCAGCAGCTTTGGCGCAGACAACTTATGTAGTGGCATTCTGTTCCTACTATGCCTAACCCCTACGCCCTACATATAATCACTGGCAACATTTCAGTTGTCAACATTGTGAACATGTTGATATTCTGAGGATGTTGACATGGTGCCTGTTGACATGTTGAACCTTGTTGAAATTCAAATGTTGACATTTTGGTGTTGACATTATGAATTTCAATATGGTGACTGTATTCCGGTGCAGTGTTGTTATTTACAACGCATGAGGGCCAATAGGGCAGTATGATGCCATACAAACTGCAACCCTGGAATTCCCACCAAAAAAATACAGGCTAAGTCCAGGCGAAAAACTTCAGTAGTATAAATTGTAAGCACTTGTCAGGGCAGGGTTCAGGACAAGACCACGGTGCAGGGAGCAGAGATATCAGCATAGTCACAATACAAAGCTGTGTAAAAGCTAATAGGAAACATGTAAGCTGCCTAGAACCTCGGAACATAAACACAAAGTAAATGATTTGGCAAGATCATCAGCAGCTAATAGTGTGGAGAAGCACCAAGCACATTGTAGAACAGCCTTGCACAGTCCTGAGTAACTCTATGGTCGCACAGAATGAGTGCAGGAATTGAGATGTCGGAGCCATATTTCCTGTGTACAGGATGGCAAACATTGGATGGGACATGCCCCCAAAATGGTAGTGACACGCCTGCTTTCTCTGCTGCCACTCCATTTTACCTCCCCCAAGCGCTCCCTGACTGTCAATCACACTGCGAATAAATAGTCGCTGTGAGCAACTATGTTCATGGTCCTTGATGCCTGCGCAGATGGCCGATACTCGTTCAACTGCGAAAACATTGGCATACCGTACAACTCTGAATCAGACCTTTTATGTGACCCTCGGTGTCAGCCCTGGATACGGCCGCCACCTGGTGGTGTTTATTTTTTTATTTTCCTCATACTGGTGTAGAATGTACTAATCCTTGGAGAGAGATACAGTACCAACCAAGCAGCTCCTAACTGTCATGTTACAGTTGTGTTTGAAAAATGACAGTTAGGAGCTGATCGGTTGGTACATGATCTCTCTCCACTTTATCTCTCTCCAAGGCTTAGTACATCTCCCTTAAAGATTTTTTCTTGATCATTTTTTCTGCAACTGCCACTGGGGAGGGTTGTGGGCATTACTGATCTTTCAGGATGTCACAGACATGCCTGTGATAGGCAGCCTGGCGGCCAATCGAATTGCAGAGGAGTGACCCCCAGAGCTCTCAGCCTTGATAATGTAATCATTAAAATGCATCATTGACACTAAATACTTTCCCACTCACTGCTCAAGTTCTACTCCGACAGATAGACTGAGTCACAGTTTGTAGCCCAGGTAAGCATATTTTTATTTAATGGCTCTTCACACTTCATCATTATTAAAGTTATGATACATTGCATTACGGAATAAGACAATGAATTTAGCAATGGTGTAAATTTAAAACAAAAGTAAAGGAATTACAGAGAGTTATTTAATTGCTTGCTAACAACAAATGTCTGGTTTCTGTTGCGTTTTAGATAATTTTGTAGATTACAGTTTCATTGCCATAGTCAGGGCCAGACTGGGGGGCTTTTGTAATAGGTTGCGACTTGCAGTAACTGCGGGAACTCCTGCGAGTCTTCCTGTATTTTTAAAGTGGCAATCGTTTTAAAGGCAAAATTAGCGTAAACATGCTTGGCCAGCCGGATCACTGCTCATCTTGAACATCTGTCCTTCCGTAATCAAAGGCAGTGCACCAAACCCAAACCTGTTTCTGTGACATGACATTATCACTGTACACTTCAACAAGTTGGCGATGAATTTCAGCTGCTGATATGCCATTTAGACGCAGAAATCTGATCACTCTATGCACCTCAATGTCTGACTATAGTTCTGCCAGCCCCGCCATCTTACAACTGATTTTGGGACAGTATGACTGATATGAGGCGCACACTAAAGTGTGTTCTACCTGCCTCCCCTCACAAATAGAGACCATTACACAACATGTGACAGGTCTTTTTACTATATATATATATATATATATATATATATGCAAAAGCATAAATGATTACCCTGCAGTATTTTCTAATTCAATTTAAATTGTATTTTTCAAGAGTGTGTGTTTTTGAGATGCAGCGTATATTACTGCACAGACGGTGTAATGATTAGCATTACTGCCTCACAGCACTGAGGTTGTAGGTTCAATTCCCATTCAGCTGTGTACAAAAAATCATAAGTGGAAAAAGATAATTCTTTTACTGGTGTCAATAAAAATCTCCAGTCTTTTAATCAAATTGCAAGGTAAAGCTAACAGTCCCTCCTTTCCTATCTCATTGTACATTCACTTTGTGTGGTGGCAGTTCAACAACATTAGATTTACTCCTGTCTTGGTGTAAAAAATAAAACCAATCATAGATCAGTCGATAGAGGAGCAGGAGCAACCCAGTACTAGTGCTGCCAGTCATAGAAATTCAGCATCTACTAAAAGAGGTCAAGCTAGTAATCAGTCAATCAACCAACCAACCAACTCTTTACCTGGCTTCCAATAAATACTCCACCTCCATTTTCCTGTGCTGGCCTCGGGCCTCCGATCGAGTTCTTGATAACATCTATAGGATGGTATAGTTTATTAAACTTCCATCTTGCCTGCCACTGCAGTATCCCTATGTTTCATAGATGTGTTATGTTCTTTTAAACAGCCACATGTTTGTGCCTCTGCTCTGTCGCTTAGTTTAGCCAGCTAACTCGCTGGAGCCTATAGCCAATATTAGTGAAAATAATCTTGTGAACTTTGAGTTGGTCAAAATGGACTAAAAATTACTGTCAATGAATGTTATTGATGTTAATAATATTGTAGGAACAAAGACAAGTCCAAATTACATGATTTTAGCTGTTTTTATTAATTGTAAAGAAATAGAAATCCAAAACATTTGAGGGGGGCTTTACTAAAACCGAAATATGATGAAGATTTAGAAACAAACCCAAAACACGGGGGTCCGTGCACATCTCTAATAAATATATGCATTTAGGTACTGGTATGCTCACCACATGTTTTTTTCCCATGCTCTTCTAAGAGCAACACATATGCACCAAAAATACACAGAAAATGCAGGCCACCTGGTATACTGTAATTTGAGAAACACTATAATAAGCAATAACATGTCTAATAAATACATTAAACACATTGCGAGACTGTCCTGATTTTTATTACTAGAGTAACCCCCCCCCCACACACACACACCCTATTTCCTTATCACTGTAATAGAGTAGCGTCCACTTATGCTGGCCATACACTAGTACGACCAGCATTAGATAAGATTCACCTTACGACTCCCTGGCAGTCCTGGTGGCACAATTTGTTGTTTTTCTTTGCACACGATCTGTCATATGATCGATCGTGTGCCTCACATACTCATCAGGGAAAAGTCATTGAAATGACATGAATGGACGCACGATGCATCGCATGCACAAAATACACAGTACGATCTGCACACGATACCGATGGATCATAATTGTCTCAGTCACAAGCAAGTGCTTATTATTCCAAATGGAGGTGTCTCTCACAAACATTTTAGCCTACATTACACCAACTGGTGCAAAAGATATGGTAGCATATAGAACAAGTTTGGTGGGGCCTTGGATGTTATAGCATCCAGCCACAGAGACCTATTCTATCATTTTCAATATTTAGAAATCTGAACAGTGGGTTGTATTATGTAGACATCCTGAGGCTATCTGACAAAACACGGGGCCTGATTCAGAGCTGAATGCTCTGACCAGAGCGCTCGCTCTGAATCAGAGCCCTCCTCCATGAAAATGGAGCGGCCTCCTGGCCGCTCGCATAGCTGTGGGTGACCACCCACAGCATATGCGAGCGGCCAAAAAGATGGTCGCGATGGTCTTGACCATCGTGACCATCGGACTTGCGACGGAGACCCTGCGGTAGGGTCTCCCTGCCACAAGCCCTGGAGCGATTTTGACTCTATCAGAGCCAAAATCACTCCCACTGCAATGGGGCCGGCTTCAGACGGTAGGCGTTCCCATGGGAATCAATCAACATCGACAGCACGCCCCCTTTGGTGCGAGACCCGGAGCGATGGATCCCACTGCGCATGCGCACGACGGAGCTCCCTCCGTCGTGCGCATGCGCAGTGGGGAACATCGACCCGCTTGCGAGCGTACTGCCACTCGCGAGCGGGTCTGAATGACCCTCACAGTTCTGAGAATTTCAATTATTCAGTCTGTATTCTCTACTAGGGAATGAATCACACCTATGAGCATATTTGTCATTATGCCCTGATTGGCACCCGATACTTCGGTATCCAACTCATCACCAGTTGCAGGAGCAAACACCAAACTACCAAAGCAATTCAGTATTGCTCTAGTGCGGGGATAGCTGAATAGCAGCAGTCCCTGCAAGCCCCATCACTAACACTTTACATGTGTTTATTATTATTACCAGTTATTTATATAGCGCACACATATTCCACAGTGCTTTACAGAGAATATTTGGCCATTCACATCCATCCCTGCCCCAGTGGAGCTTACACTCTATATTCCCTACCACATGCGCACACACATACACACTACGGTTAATTTTGTTGGGAGCCAATTAACCTACCAGTATATTTTTGGAGTGTGGGAGGAAACAGGAGTACCCAGAGGAAACCCACGCAAGCACAGGGAGAATATACAAACTCCGCACAGTTAGGGCCGTAGTGGGTATCGAACCCACGACCTCAGTGCTGTGAGGCAGTAATGCTAACCATTACACTGTCCCTGCAATGTTATTGCACATGCATGAACTGAGGTCCTGATTCAGAGGCGCTCGCTATTTGCGAGCGCTCGCTCTGAATCAGGGCGGATTTAATTAAAAAAAAAAATCCGCCTCCAGGCCGCTCACATAGCTGTGGGTGACCACCCACAGCTTGTGCGGGCGACCTGGCGATGGTCGTGATTATCGCGACCATCGGGCTTGCGACTAGACTCTTGTGGTAGGGTCTCATCCAACGCAAGCCCTAGTGAACTTCCTGCTCTAATAGAGCAGGAAGTTCACTACTGACATCACATGTGATGTCAGTAGGGCTGCCCACAAACGGCAGGCGTTCCTTCCGGAACGCCTCCGTTTGTGCAGCCACCCCCCGACCCGCCTACAAAACGGGGTGAGCTGTTGATCAACATCGACAGCCGTCCCGTCTTGTAGCGAGCCCCGGAGCGAGTGATTTCTCACTTGCTCCAGGGCTCGCACACTGCCTGACCATCGACCCGTTTGCGAGTGCTATGCGCTCGCGAGCGGGTCTAAATCAGGCCCTGAGTTCATGCACAAAACCCAGACCTTCTTTCAATGGTAAGGACACCATCTGAAGATAGTGTCAATTCCCTCAGTCAAACTCCTAAATTTTTAGTTACACATTTGCCACATAGGGCCACCAATGGTAAATTGGCCTGTTATTTAAGACATGCGGAAACTAGTGTTCCTGCTTGTGTAACAGACCCTTTAGGCTTAGTGAATAGGCTCACTAGTACCCAATGCCTACCTTTTAATATGGCAACTAGAGTGATTTCCCCAGACACTTTTAGGGCACTGTGGACCCTGCAGGGGCACCTCTGTTGCATTTCTGCCTAGTTTTTTTCTATTATTATTATTATTATTATTATATGCACGGGTGGCCACATACAGTAGCTGCTAGAGACATGCTTTAGCTGGATTGTTTTCTGAACCAGTCATCCCCTACCCGTGTTTTATACTGTAGAGTGAATATCTTCTCCAGCCTGTTTTGTGTAACAAAATGAATCACACCTGTGAGCAACACTGGCTAATAATTGGTAACTGACTTAGGCTGGGTACATATTAGATGATATATAATCCGACATATTGCTTTTATTCAGATTGGAATGATATATCGGGCACATCGTCTAATGTGTACCCATGATTACATGCTCCCGAGAGTTGTCAGCATTGTTGTCACATCTGTTGTTCTGCACAGCAGATGTGACGATCTGGCAGCCGTCGGCATGTTCCTGGATGCGGCCACTGAACGATATATCATGCGGTCACGCGCTATATCGTTATGTGTGTACGGGTGAACAATGTATCGTTACATCGGTCATCCCATCCGTCACGATCCAGGATCGTCTAATGTGTACCCAGCTTTACAGGCCAGTAGTCGGGCGTATTTATAATGGGTCTGGTGGGGGCACACAATGCACACCCTGCACCCATATGTTTTAACTACTCACCTCTCTGAAGTTCCACACCGGGCTGTCTCACAGGAGAAAACACCTGAAAAATGGCCGCCGCCATTTTTCCGGTGTTCTGCGCATGCACACTAGGGAGATAACCCTAGTGCAACCTGCGCATGCGCTGTAGACTCCGGGCACACTCTAGTGCCCAGAGTTTACAAGTGCTGCGAGAGAGAGGAGGGGGTCCGGACAGAGAGTGCACACAGGCCCCCTCCTCTGTAGAAACGCCCCTGCCAGTAGTGACAAATTTACATCGCCTGATGTAAGGTATTAATAGCATCCAGGAAAGTGCTAAGTTTCACACATCCCACAAAAAAACATATATAAAGAATTTGTTTTGAGCTCTTTAATACTGTATGAGTGTGATACAGTGTCAGACTCCTCTGAAAACAACTGCAAATGCAGGTTCATCTGGAACAACTTAGCATTCACCATATTTATCAATTTCTTATGTGTAACTCGTTCCACTTTTTGGATTTCAAAGACGTGATGTTTCTCTTGTGTTACCTTACAACCTCTTTTCTGGAACTTTTCTTTGTACTTGTTTGGTATTGAAAACAATAATGAAACTGTTACTTTTGCAAGTTTTTTTCCCCACAGCAGGGGGTGCAATGTAATAAGCAAACTTTGCAATTATGGTATTAAGGCAACAGGGTTTAGCACAGTCAAATTCATTATTATTGTGCACAGCAAGGGAATGGCAGAAAAAATATTAATTTTAAATAATAAATGCTGAAAAATAAAATATTTGCAACTCAAAGCAGTATGGGCCTGATCAGTCAGACGCAAAGTGGCTGTAATTGCCAGAAGCCACAGAAGGCAGATTTACTACCTTATGCTAGTGTGAGTATCTGTAGGGCTAATACAGCATAGTTGCCGAAATTCTGGCTGCCCCCTCCAGGTGGCGTGGCATGGTATAAGGGGGCCTGGGCTGGATGTGACACGGCATTGGGGACGGAGTGGGGGGGTGTGACCGCATGATTGCGTCATCGTGGCCCTGCCCCCCAATACACAATGTCGAGATTACCAGCATTATGAAGCAGGGTGTGGGGCCACAATGACGCGATTCATGGCGAATTGTGTCATTGCTCCCCCCCCTGAACAAACCTCAAATGGATGTCTGCAGAGGGGCTTAGAAGGTTGGTGTGGGAGAGTGCAGGGATGTGTCAAGGGGGGTGCAGCAGCGGCTGGCTGGGAGACTTGCCCACTTTGCTGGTAGGCCGGAAGCCTCCTAGCCATTCCGGGAGACCTGGCAAGTATGTAATGCAGAAGCCATTCAGCATCAAGCAGGAAGCCGTACCACCCGATTTTCCATCTACAGCCACAACCGTCATCATTAGTATTGGCTTGTACTTGATCCTGACCTATGCTGAATGCAAGAGATCCGTCAGAAACAGACTTCCCTTCGCTGTACATGTGACTCAGAATAGCATGGAAGCAGGGTTGGACTGGCCAACAGGGGTACAGGGGAAATTCCCGGTGGGCCCCACTGTCTGAAGGCACACCCCCTCCTCTAGGGGTCATATGTTACATTATAATGCATTGTGTCTTCACTACAATGCATTATTGTTATCAATCTGGTACAATATCATGCATGCACTATCAGTATGTACTACTATATATATTTATAAAGGGGCCCAGACCATGCAATTTTTAATGGTTAGCCAAGCCCCTGTGGTGGCTGGCCACACCCCCTCTGGAGGCTGGTCACATCCCTTAAGCATGGGCCCCTACCACTGTGCATCTCCTGAGCTGGGCCCTGTATGCCCCAGTTCGACACTGCACGGAGTGTAGCTCACAACACTCCCATGACACTCCTAGGAGATGGATCTCTTGTATGCAACAGCAGCGTTGCCGCCCAGAAATGCCCATTTCACACAAAAGAACAGAAAAAAATATTACTTTCAAACAAAAACAAGAGTAAAGAAACAAGAGTAACTATTACAATTAAAAACAACATCGAATAATTTAAAGAGGAGCTTATAGCAAAAATACAGAGTATTACTGTTGTGATTATGATATAGATCACAAGATATTAGGCAATATGTAACCCTTTATGTTTACTATTTTCAATTACCAGTGATATGGAATTAAGGGGGGGGTTCTATTAGGGAGTGGATAAAGGAATATATAGGAACACTTATATGTGTCATTTTAGAAGCCTGTCAAAATGGGGTGTGGATTGAAAGATCTACAGTAAAAAGGTAGGCGATGTCTAGACAGACACCAGATGTTAGATAATCAGTGTAATAAGGCCGACAGGGTCAAAAGTTCGCCGCAGAAATGGTCAACGCAAATATGGTCAACACATTTTTTTTCTAACCTTAATCTTCACCTAACCCTAATCCAGGCTTGAATACCCTCCGGATTTGGCCGGGAGCCTCCAGAATATCGGGTGCTGCTTCTGGCCCACGGGAGAGGCAGGCAAGCTCCCGACCACCCCCAGAATAAATAGAGAAACTCCAGCAGTGGGAGGGCCCGGTGACGCGATGCACGCTGAATAGCGTCATTGTGGCCCTGCCTCCTGCTTTACAACGCAGTTTAGTCTGGCATTGTGAAGAGGGGGCGGGGCCGCGATGACACGATCTTGCAGTCACGCCCCCGGCTCTGCCCCCAAAACGGCACTATCGTCCAGCCACGCCCCCCGCTGTAAGCTGACATCCAGCTCTCTCCTGGAAAGAGGGAGCTGAATGTACGCAAGTATGCCCTAATCCTAACCCTCCCCTTGGTGCCTTACCCTAACCCTCCCTTCTGGTACCCAACCCTAACCATTGGGGTAGGTGCCTGACTGTAAGTGTCCCTTCTAGTGCCTAACCGTAACCCTCCGGTAAGTGCCTAACCCACCCTCCTGGTGCCTAACCCTAACCCTCCGGTAAGTGCCTAACCCTCCCCTTGGTGCCAAACCCTAACCCTCCCTGCTGTTGCCTAACCCTAGCCGTCAGGGTAGGTGCCTGACCCTAAGTGTCCCTTCTAGCGCCTAACCCTAACCCTCCGGTAAGTGCCTAACCCTCCCTCCTGGTGCCTAACCCTAACTGTTGGGGTAAGTGCGTAATCCCAACCCTCCGGTAAGTGTCTAACCTGTGTTAGGCCATTTTTTGTGGCGACCAATTTTATGCCGACCTTTTGACCCTGTCGACCATTTGTACCTGTCGACCTATTGACTGTCTAACATCTGGTGTCTATCTAGACCAGGGGTTCCCAACCACGGTCCTCAAGGCACACTAACAGTTCAGGCTTTAAGGATAGCCATACTTGAGCACAGGTGACTTAATTAGTACCTCAGTTATTTTGATTTAACCATCTGTGCTTAAGCATGGATATCACTAAAACCAGGACTGTTGGTGTGCCTTGAGGACCGAGGTTGGGAATCACTGATCTAGACATTGTCGACCTTTTTACTGTAGATCTTTAGACCGGATACCGTCATAATGGCTCCATTATAAATCACTAGCATTTGTATTATAAGCAGTTTACCATAAATTGTGCTGAGATGAAGTATTGCTTCACAATATACCCTATACCTATAATTTCCAAAAAGCTACACCCAATCTACCATTTTGTTGTTTTCTTTTAAAATTAACATAACTTTTAGACAAGTACATAGCATAAGACCACAAAGGACCTTTAGGATGTGTGTTTTTTTTATTTATATGGTGTTAAGATGATAAAAGTATAATCGTGTGATATGACTACGTACTTGGCACTATAAAAAGAATGGATGCAATTTTGAGGGAAGCATTTTGCCTTTGAATTGTTTCCATATGCATATGCTGTAATACAATAGCACACAGGTTCTCAAACTCTGTCCTCAGGACCCGAAACAGTGCATGTTTTCCAGGTCTCCTCACAAGTGAGATATTAGCTCCACCTGTGGATCTTTTAAAATGTGTCAGTGAGTAATGAATACACCTGTGCACCTGCTGGGTGACCTGCAAAACATGGCCTGTGTGGGGTCCTGAGGACCGAGTTTGAGAACCACTGCACTAGCATTTTCAATAAATAACTTGCTTCGCACTGACACATTCTTATTTGGGACAAAGGATATTTCCATATCAATAGGTGCTGTGTCTCGGCTATTCATGATTCAGCTAGCAACAGAGAAAGATAATCGGGGGTCACTTTCCCTGGGGATCTCACAGTGCCCACAGCCGGTAAGGTATTTTTACTTACCTATGAGACTCTGGATGGTGGAATATGTGTGATTGCCTCTGTTTGGTGGGTGATGGGTATCCCCAAAGCCTGGCTTTCAGGTAACAGTGCAAGACAAGATCTTTATTTTGTGAAATGTATATTTGCATTAATATGCATTAATTTGTGAATAAATGTTTATAATAGCTTGTATGATTGAAAAAGGCACATGTAGTTGTGAACTTAAGCCACATGTTCTCAAACTTGGTCGTCAGGACCCCAAACAGTGCATGTTTTCCAGATCTCCTCACAGAATCGCAAGTGAAATAATTAGCTCCACTTGTTGATCTCTTAAAATGTGTCAGTGAGTAATTAATACACCTGTGGACCTGTCAGGAGACCTAGAAAAAGTGAACTGTGTGGGTTCCTGAGGATCGAGTTTAAGCTATTAATCTCTGATCTTCTGCTGCTGGGTTTTAAACAAGCTTTTTTAGTCTGACACTTCTTATGTTGCTGCCCACATATGCTACTGGTGCCATGAGGGCAAAAGAAACAAAATTAAGGTGTTTAAACAGAGTGTCAGAATTTGACATAGAAAAGATTGTATTTAAATCAAAGTTAGAGAGAAAGCAAGTGATACTGCTTTTACACCGAAATTCCAGGTCTGACCCGGAGTTGGAACAGAGCAGCTCATTCAGAGCCGCTCGCAAGCGGCCCAATGTTTTTGCACTGCACATGAGCCATGTCCGGCATGCGCGTGCGCGAGCCCCGCCGAGCGACTGAAGTTCAGTTGCTACGGGGCTTGCAACAAAACGGGGTGGCTGTCGATGGTGAGTGACAGCTCTTCCCGTTTTGTGTTTTGTGGGCGTGGAGGGGGGGTGGCTGGACAAACGCAGGCGTTCCCTTGGGAACGCCTGACGTTTGTTGGGAGGTCTAACTGACATCAGTACTGATGACAGTAGTGGACTTCCTGGTCTATTAGAGCAGAAAGTTCACTCGGACTTGCGGAAGCCTAGACCATACCTTAGGATCTCATCGCAAGGCCGATGGTCGCGATTATCGCGATGGTCTCCTGGCCGCTCGCACAAGCTGTGGGGGGTAGCCCACAGCTTTGCAAGCGGCCGGAGAACCAAAAAACGCCCACACTCCCTGCGAGCGGCCAGCGGCAATGACCGGGCCTGAATCAGGCCCAGAGTTCCAACCCGGATCACACCCGGAATTTCCCCGGCGCCGACCCAGGATATTCCTGAGTTGGCGCCGTTCACACAGGAGCCGGCTCTGCATTGACCCGGTTTTTCCGGCGTTGAAGTGGACGCTTGAAGATGACGTCATCTCCAAGTGCCACTGAAGCCGGACCAATCGGCCAACATGCGGCACACTCCAGGTCATCGTGACCCAGAGAGCGCTGTTCACACTGCAGGGTTATTCCTGTGTTAAACCCTACAATTTACCTGGTTTGGATTCCCGGGTCACTCGACCCGGCAATCCAACCCTTTACCCTTTTACACCAAAGAGCTACCCGGGTTAACCCTGCAATAACCCGGGCTTTAGCCAGGGCCGTCACCCTCTTCCTGTCGCCACCCATCTCTCAGTCACTCACTGCTGTCACCCTTTCCGTCACCCACTGCTGTCACTCTCTCCCTGTCACCCAGTGCTGTCACTCTTTCAGTCACCCTCTCCCTGTCATCACCCTCTCCCTGTCACCCACTGCTGTCACTCTCTCAGTCACCCTCTCCCTGTCATCACCCTCTCCCTGTCACCCAGTGCTGTCACTCTCTCAGTCACCCTCTCCCTGTCATCACCCTCTCCCTGTCACCCACTGCTGTCACCCTCTTCCAGTCTTCACCCTCTCCATCACCCACTGCTGTCACTCTGTCACCCACTGCTGTCACCCTCACCCTGTCACCCAAAGCTGTCACCCTCTCCCTGTCATCACCCATCTCTCTGTCACCCACTACTGTCACCCTCTCCATCACCCACTGCTGTCATCCTCGCCCTGTCACGCACTGTTGTCACCCACTGGCACCCTCTCCCTGTCGTCACCCAGTGCTGTCACCCTCTCCTTGTCACCCTCTTCCATTCACCCAGTGCTTTCACCCTCTCTCTGAATATGGATCTTTGGGTATAGCACTCAGGGTGGTCCCAATGTCCCTATAAAACTTCATATATTTTCATGTTGGGGCCAAGGTGTGTTTTCTATTTCTGCAAAGATCTATGTGTTTTATTTTCACATGGAGGCTAATGTGTTTTATTTATTTTTTCATGTAGGGGCCTATGTGTGTGTATAATTATTTTCATGTGGGGGCCTTTGTATGTATAATTATTTTCATGTGGGGGCCTATGTGTGTGTATAATTATTTTCATGTGGGAGCCTATGTGTGTGTATAATTATTTTCATGTGGGGGCCTTTGTATGTATAATTATTTTCATGTGGGGGCCTATGTGTGTGTATAATTATTTTCATGTGGGGGCCTATGTGTGTGTATAATTATTTTCATGTGGGAGCCTATGTGTGTGTATAATTATTTTCATGTGGGAGCCTATGTGTGTGTATAATTATTTTCATGTGGGGGCCTATGTGTGTGTATAATTATTTTCATGTGGGGGCCTGTGTGTGTATAATTATTTTCATGTGGGGGCCTATGTGTGTGTATAATTATTTTCATGTGGGGGCCTGTGTGTGTGTATAATTATTTTCATGTGGGGGCCTATGTGTGTGTATAATTATTTTCATGTGGGGGCCTGTGTGTGTATAATTATTTTCATGTGGGGGCCTATGTGTGTGTATAATTATTTTCATGTGGGGGCCTGTGTGTGTGTTTTTTTTCTGCAAAGGGCCTATGGCCCTCATTCAGAGCCGTACGCTCTGAGCAGAGCGCACGCTCTGAATGAGGGCCGCCCTCCATAATTATGGAGCGTCCTCCTGGACGCTCGTATAGCTGTGGGTCACCACCCACAGCCTATACGAGCATGCAGTTTGATGGCCGCGATGGTCGTGACCATCGCGACCATCGCCACTGCGAGCCGGAGCCTGCGGTTGAGGTTTTCAACCGCAAGGCCTGGAGTGATTTTGGCTCTATAAGAGCCAAAATCACTCCCACTGACATCACTAGTGATGTCAGTGGGCCGGCTTCTGACGGTAGGCGTTCCCTTGGGAACGCCCCCGTCAGGGAGGCACGTCCCCGGCACACCCACCAAAGGGGGCGTGCTGTCAATCAACATCGACAGCACGTCCCCTTTGATCAGACACAACGAGCGAAGGAAAGTCCTTCGCTCGTCGCGTCTGGCGCATGCGCACGACGGAGCTCCCTCCGTCGTGCGCATGCTCAGTGCAGACCATCGACCCACTTGCGAGCGGACAGTCTGAATCAGGCCCTATGTGTTTTATTTTCACATGGAGGCTAATGCGTTTTATTTTTATCATGCAGATTTGCGAGCGGACAGTCTGAATCAGGCCCTATGTGTTTTATTTTCACATGGAGGCTAATGCGTTTTATTTTTATCATGCAAATTTACTAAACGTCGGATTCTAAACCCCTGTGGTTTGGTGGCGGTTTGACGGCGGGTTCTAAATGACAACCCTGTTCTATTCTAAAATTGTTTTGACGGCGATTTTGCAGCGATATTGGCCTTAGTAAATCTGTGGATAGCAAAACCGCTGTCAAACCGCCACCAAACTTGTCAGGGTTTAAAACCTTGTACATGTATGTGTGTGTTTATTTAATATGTGGGGTCCCCCGCAGTGTCTTTTTTCCCCTTTTGGGGCCATTGTTATTATTACTAAGGATTCTGTATGGTCTGATGCAGGAAAAAGTCCATTTAGGGTGACAACATGAGTTAGTGCACTTGGTTACACCAGGCTTGCCGACTGCCTGGCTGCCTTACAGCTGGAAGGCGTGTCACAGTTTTGAGGGTGGCCCGGGGGACCTCGCGATCGCATCATCGTGACCCTACCCCTGGCAACATAATGCCTGTAATCTCGCCATTGTGTTGCCGGGGCCACGATAACGCATTTTAGCACAAATCACATCATCAGCCACCACCCCAGCTGCAGGTATATATTTTTTTCTAGTATATCCGGCGGGCGGGATGGAGGATTACCGGGACAAGTGCCTACTTTTCCGGGAGGTCGGGAGCAGCACCCGATTTTCGGGAGGCTCCCGGCCTAACCAGGTAAGTAGGCATGTATGGGTTACACCAACTTTAGTGACGCCACTGAGTATAGTATTGAATTATAACCATATGTAGGTCTTTTGCTCTAAAGATGAACTTTTGTAATTGTTACATCATTACATGTACTGCTGATATTTCACACACTGATGTATGAGGGTTTATTTTACCAAGGGGTGCCAAAATCTATATTTGCTTACCAAAAAATTCAGGCTTGGGCCGGCCCTGGTTTTAGCTCTGGTGTAAAAGGGGTATTAATGTGTCTGAAGGTGGCAATTTGGATCAAAACAATTGCTTATCAACATTGATTCCATTCTTGAATGTTGTGGTATACAAAACAATTGTTTGTTACATCATTAGCTCCATTCCTGATTGTTCTGCTATATAATCCTGGTTCTGATCTGAATCCAGATCATAGTTATGAGTTCATGCTGAGTTACATTTATGGGTGTTCTAGATCAGTATTTCTGAAACTCGTTCCTCAGGACCAGAGCAAGATTTAGCCTTCATAGGGCCCTAAGCAAGATACCGGTTTTGGGCCCCCCGCCTTCAAAATCCATAACACTATAGTTTCATTCCTGTTTCATGCCCTGTACAGCACCCTGAAGAAAAGGTCCACCGCGTCCTTGAAATGTCGGCTATGTATGTATAATTCACTTCATTTTTGCTTGCTTTCGCTAAACTTTCCCAATTTTGGCCCCGCTGAATTCCCCCTCTATAGCTCTCACTGCCAGTACATCCATGTCACACTGACTCACAGCCCTCTCACAGCAATCACTCACTCAGCACAAGGACCTCCATTCCAGCTCACTCATGCCCCCCATAGCACACTGAGCCCCTCACAGCACACACACCATACTTGCCTACTTTTGAAAACTAGTTTCAGAGAGATTCTAAGGCTGCTGAGGGGACGTGGCCAGTTCCACGAAAAGGGCATTTCTAGCTCCACGTATGGGCATATCTATTGCCACTCAGGGGTTTGTCTTGCAGTGAAAGCCTAGTGGACTATAGGGACAGTAGTAAGGGTTCCAAGTGTGCACCAGTGTCAGGATCTACATAATTGGTAGTCTCGTATGTGGAAATGGTGATAAATTCAGTCCGGAGTCCTTGATAAAGGCCATCCAGGCAGAAACGCATTGGAGTTTATCCCACACATCCAGTATTTGCTGTTTTTATCGTGGCCACCATTACCAGTGTGCGCTGCATACTAAGAATATCCGGACTGAATTTATCACCATTTCCACATACGAGACTACCGGTCATGTGACCACAACACGGACGGAACTACTAGCAACTTTGCGGTCTGGAGGAACACAGCCGGCAGGGGAAGGAGCGGTGCATCCCAGGGTGAGCAAGGTAAGTCACCGGTACACAGGGGGGAGACACACGGCACGCTACTCTAGCGAGCGGCGGTGCTACCTACTGTCTTTTCCTATTATCCGTTTAAAACAAGATTAATTTCATAATCGGTCCATAGAAACATATACAGTTAATATTAGATGCCAGCTGAGCGCAGTATATCTTTTTTCCCTTGAATGCCTTTGCTTGATTGACAGGCAGAGGCATTTAAGAGGTGGTGCAGGGGCGGGGTCGGCTGCCGTTCCCGGAAACAGGATGTGTCCGCTCCGTTTTACGGGAGTGGCCAGCCCAGGGACTGCATGGACGTACGCAGTCTTCGAGGCTCGCATGCCGACCAGGCAGAGTAAGCTGAGGCTTACTCAGCTGGCTGGCCGCCCAGCGCCGTTGCCATCTCAACCACTGACCATCGATGGTCGCGATGGTGATCCCAGCCTGCGACCTTGGTCGCAGTGCTGGGATCGCAAATGCAGCAGGGTGTGTCATACACCTCCTGCTGCATTTGCATTATTGCAAGGATCGCGTGTGGCTTTGCAATTGAGATCCTTGCTGAATCAGGCCCTCTGTTACCAATTTAGGATTTTCAAATATTTTTTATTTTCAAATGTAACATGCACCCACATTTTGGCCACGCCCCCTATTCAGTACAGGGGATGGGGGGCGCCGAAATATACCCTTTCTCCGGGTACTATGGCACCTAGCTACTCCTCTGAGCACAGAACCCCTCTCTCCTCACAGCACACAACACCTCTCTGGGGTGCAGTGGGGGTATTGTCACAGTTCAGGACAGTTAATAAGTGTAAGGGATAAGCTTTGTGGATTTTATTATGAGGGTGATAGGGTTAATGTAATATAGATAAGATTAATGATTTATTGTTTGGGTTTAAAAAGGGTTCTTTTGATTAGATTGATCAGCTTTATAAATATAATTGTACCTAACTGACAATGTGAAGGGTTATTTATTGGTGGGTATGGGAAGTTAATGTTCACAAATAGCTTAATAATGCTGAACGGGGTTGCTACAATGATGCTAAATGTGTAAATGATTTTTGAGAAAGGGTAATTAATAGTATGGTGGTCATGAAAATGCTCTCAGTATACTGTAGTATGGCGGTTACTAAAATGCTCTCAGTATTGTTTAGTGGTCACAAAATGGTGTCAGTATTTATTGTTTGACAGTAAAACAAAAATAGTTTCAGTAGTTTATGGCGTTAACAAAAATGCTCTTGGTATTGAAAGTCAGTCACAAAAGTGTTAATATTTTTTTATATTGTTATAGTGTTATTTTTATAATTTATGTTGGTAACATCTAAAAATAAATGTAATATTTCAAGAAGCTCAGTTTTATGTGAGGGGTTGAGTGAAGGCTATTAGGGGGAGCAGGGGCGGTATTGTGCAGCTTTGCCTAGGGCACCTAGAAACCTTGCACCGGCCCTGACAGTATCCTCTACAGCCAAAAGCTGAGCAAGGCCTATTTCCCATTCTTCAAGAGCTCTTGTAGAAGGGAATTGTCTTTAAATTTCAGAGCCCAACCAATTCACTTTCTTGTCCAGAAGTGTACTGGTGGGCAAGGCTATTGCTTTGTACAGGATCTGAGGATGGTTAACTCAGTAGTCCAATCCCTCTTTCTTATAGTGCCTGGCCCCAACCCTGCAACCATTCTCATGTAGATTCCTCCCACCAGCACACAATACGCTGTCACTCATTCATGTTCATGCAGACAGTCAATGGCTGTTTGCTTTCAAGAGCACCCCTAGTACAAACGATTTCCCCCACACAGAGACAGATCTCCCCCTAGCAGTGGATCCTCCTCACTTTTTTATCCTTTGTATATTTCCTCTGTCTGCATATTCCAATCTCTTCTCTCCTCAGAACTGCTGAGTTCCGAGAACTTCCTGGACTGGTCACCTGATCATCAGAGGTGTCCATCAGAGCTTAAGGCATGCCCCCTCACAGAGAGGCATGCCTTCAATAGCTCTTTCTCTTTGTGTTTTATTGGCTGCTTTGTGGCCCAGCCCCCAGCTCCAGGCAGTGTCTGAGCTATCAGAGGTGAGGCTGAGATCTTACTGCCTCCTCTCTCCCTGACAAAAGTAATGGGACCCTTAACCTAATATTTTGTTGCACAACCTATAGAGGCAATCACTGTAATCAAGTCATTTAGGTAGCTCTCAATGAGACTTCTGCACCTGTCAGGTAGTCTGGCTCACTCTTCCCGAGCAATCTGCTCCAGCTGTCTTAGGTTTGATAGGTGCCTTCTCCAGAATGTATGTTTCAGTGCCTTCCTTAGATGTGTGATAGGACTAAAATCATGGCTCATAGAAGGTCATTTGAGATTAGTTCAATGTTTTGTTCTTATCCATTCTTTGGTGCTTTTAGCTGTGTGTTTTGGGTCATTATCCTGTTGGAGGACCCCAGACCTGTGACTGAGACAAAGTTTTCTGACAATGGGCAGTATGTTTCTCTTCAAAATGCCTTGATAGCCTTATGAGCAAAGCAGCCCCAAAACAAAAGAAAGCCTCCTCCATGTTTCACAAAATGTATGGTGTTCTTTTCTTTGAAGGCTTCATTCTTTCATCTGTGAACATAAAGCTGATATGACTTGCCCAAAAGATCCACTCATCTGTCTAAAGGACACTCTTGTTGCTTGTCAATATGCATTTGAGCAAATTCCGGTCTGGCTTTTTATGTTGTCTTTTTCAAAAGTTAAGTCCTCCTGGGGCTTCTTCCATGGAGCACACTGTTGCTCAAAAAGCATCGGATGGTGTGATCCGAAACTGACATACCTTCAAGTTGGAGTTCAGCTGGTATTACTTTGGAAGATTTTTTACTATCCTTCTGTTTAATCTGGGGTCAATATTCTTCTTGTTCCCACAATCAGGGAGGTTGGCTACAGTCAATAATAATTGCAACTATAGTCACAGAAACATCAAGCTGCTGGGAGATGGGCTTATAGCCCTTACCTGTTTGTCTATAATTTTCTTTCTGATCTCCTCAGACAACTCTCTTCTTTGCTGTCTCTGGTCCATGTTCAGGGTGGTGCACACGATGATGCCAAACAGCAGAGTGACTACTTTTCTCCATTTATAAAGGCTGAATGACTGATTAGAAGATTGAAGGTATGTGTGATGCTAGTTCAAAAAAGCAATACATTTGAAATGTCACTTTAATACAATTATATATTATCTTGCCTAAAGGGTACCGACAAATCTGTCCAGGCCATTTTAGAATATGTTTGGAGAATAATCAATACTTTACCTCTTTTACAGTCTCTTGGTTCTATTTTGTGATAATGAGACAATAGTTTTTTGAGTTCCACCAATTTTCAGAACGAATGAAGCATTGTTTAAATGAGCTGTAGGGTACCAACAAATTTGACCACGTCTGTACAGTATGTCATATCCAGCGAATCCACACACAATAACCTATCTTTTTAATCCCTTGGGACCAGGGGGTATTGCATGGTGCTGCAAAATGCTGTGGTAGTCCTTTTTGTTCAGAATGCCAGTCACTTTTGGGAAGTCCCTTATTTTCCTAGTCTGCAGGACACACCCCTTTTAATTTATTTATACTTTTATTGTGTTTGATATTACTTGGGTGGCGCCAGTCACAATCTGCCTAATATTGCTAACATGTGAACATCTCACCTACACTACCAGTCAAAAGATTTAGGACACCCTATTTTTTCCAGTTTTTTTTTAATTTACAGTTTAACAAAATTTTATCTAAATGTTTGACTCTTCAAAGTTGCAGATATAACTGCTGAACATACTAGTGACATTCTTTCTACAATGGAAATCAAATAATGTTTGGGAAGTTCTTCCCAACACAGGTTCCACAAATGTGTTGACTGTGTAGGTTGCTTTGCAATCATACTTCTGTAAAGTTGGGTGTAATTCTGGAGACTGTGCTGGCCACAGTGGCATCACAAGGAGGATGAGGGCTGCCGATAGGTGACACCAAAGTGCCGACTCCTCAGTGACAAGAGCCAGATGCAGCACAGTGAGGGAGCCGGCACTGCACACAGACTGGTTCTCGGGGGCAGTCTGCATCTTCAGGACCCCTGGAGTGACTAAAACGGGGTTTGGCCTGTGAGGTCACACCCTTTACCTGCAATGCCATGTCCCTTTTGCTAGCGCACAGGGTGTCACCATGGGGAGGGACACCACTGGCTGGCCATTCCATGATTTGAAGCCTACCGTCTTGTTCTTTTCCTCGAAGGTTATTCTGATATGGCCTGTAGGTATGTTTTGGATCTCTATCTTGCTGTATGGATGAATCGTGACCAACTAGGCATAGACCAGGGGGTATTGCATGGCACTGCAAAATGCTGTGGTTGCCCTTTTGCTTAAGGGCATAAAGGGGTGGTATTGTTATGTGTAGAAGAAGTATAGTGTAGTGAAGGTATAATATATCATGCTTAGCATGTTCATCAAGATTTGCAAAAAGTGGGGCAGTTTTTTCACAGCTGCCTGCAACGGAGGTAGGTGCGGCAATTCAATGGTGTTTTCCTAGGAGGAGAAGGTGATTGATGGTGACCAAGCATTTCAGAAGTGCTAAAGATACTAAGGGGGAGATGTATCAAATCTCGGAGAGAGACAAAGAAGTGGCGTTGCTATGGGGGCGCGGGTCCCTACCGAGTGTCACCCTCGGAGGGGGTGACACTAAAATACCGGTTCCTCCTCAGTGACAGGAGCCGGGTGCTGCCAGGGCCGGTGCTACAATTACGCAGCTTTAGGCAGCTGCCTAGGGATGCAAGCCACTGGAGGGCGCCGCTTGCTACCCTTTATAGTTACTGACACTCCAAACAGTGGCCCCCATTTACTAACGAGTTTTATCACCAAAACAAGTGATACATTTCACTGTGTATGATAAATGGTGCTCCAGCCAATCAGCTCCCAACTGTCATTTTTCTAACAGTTGACAGTTGGGAGCTGATTGACTGGAGCACCATTTATCATACACAGTGAAATCATACTTGCCAACTCTCCCTCATTGTCAGGGAGACTCACTGAAACAGTAACAATCTCCCTGTCTCCCTGAAGAGCCTAGCAATCTCCCTGATTCTACCTTACCCTCATTATGAATATGTTATATATAAAAATAAACAGAGATATTTACATTCAAATGGGATCATTAGTATAATTTGCCTGCATCGGTTATAAGGCACAGTGATCCGAATGGCTACATTCATTTTCCGTAATATATCAGTGTGTTTTCATAAAAAAATAGATCTTACTAATTGCTTTTGGGCTCGTTTACATGTGGATGTAAGTCAGGTTTATGACACGTCTCTCAGATGTAGCAGTACACGCCCACTTTATCGGTCGCTCATAGGTGCTGCTTTCACAATCTCCCTGAAATGCTTTTTCAAAACTAGGCAAGTATGAGTGAAATGTATCACTCGTTTTGGTGATAAAACTCGTTACTAAATGGGGGCCAGTGTATGGCCGGCTGCTGGCACCACCCCTGTGTAAATTCCCAACAGTGGCCGCGGTACTAGCCAGCTGCAGCCACCACAATGTTGTCCAGGCAGCAGTGGCACAGTCTCAGTGACATACAGCGTCTGAGCAACTTCTCCACTGGTCCACTTCTCTAAGTTTTTCACTGCTTGATAAATAAACCCCTACATATGCTATTTTTCCATGGAGAAGGGCACCCAGGAAAGTTAAAAAAGTCTGCAAGCAGGAGTGCCGAGTATTATACTAAGTTCTATCTATCTATCTATCTATATATGTAGCTGGCACTGGCTTTACAGGGGGCATGGGGAGTGTGGTGGTAATATTCTTTGGTTGGGCTGGGGCATGACTCAGCATTCAGCAAGCAAACGATAGCTTAACAGCTAAACTTTGTCATTCATACATTACATTTACACAAGAGTACATGATTATATACCAGTGGCAGAGGGGTATGCTGCAGGGAACAGGGCCAGCACTTCCATTAGGCGCTAGGACCTGAGGAGCGGCCTGCTGAGGCTGAAAGACACATACTTCTTCTAGCCAAAGGGTCAGCCACCTATAGCCACTGCCACTGGCGCCGAGAAAGGGGTACAGCAGGTACTTGTTGGAGGGACCCAGCGGGGCACCCAGGTGCTGAGGATAACAATAGAATATAAGCCCCGGATGCAGCAACCCCGGAGGCATAAGTGTAAAGTGGTGCTGCCACCTGACAGGCGCCGTCAGCCACCGCCCGAGCTTCCGCCTAAGGAAGGACTGTGCTCGCTGCCCTTCAGAGCCGTCCGCGTCCGTGACTCCATCAAAGTCCACATCAACTCTTCACCAGGCGCGGGGGAGAGTGGCTGCTCTCCACTTTATGATGCCGGAAGAGGGGACAAACTGCCGGTTGAGAGATGGCCAGGTGTCCGGTTGGTGGTGCTGGATGAGCAGAACCATGACTAGCTTGCCTGGTTGTCCCAGTGTCTGCTTTCTCTGTGGTGAGGGCTGCCTGAGACCTCCATTCTTCCAGCCCATTCTCTATATACCCCCATACATATATATACACTCCAAGCTCCATATACATCAATATACAGTATCCCCTGTCTGTGGACCCCCTACACTACAGCCTACTATATATTATAAGGGCACAGTTATGCCCTTATTTTAAGGCTGCATCTAAAAAAAAGGATTTCTCCATAGAGAATTCCGGAGGGGGGGGGGGGCATGGTGTTTAACCCTGCGTCAGGTGCACCTCTGGGACTCCCAGGTTCGGGCGCAGTGCGCCTTACAGGCACCTGTTATAAAATAGTCATTAGCACCTAATTAACTCAATTCTAATGTTCTTAACGTGATCAGTGACCTTCATTCTTAACATGATCAGTGACCTTCATTAGGATGTACAAAGAGAGAATATATGGAAATCTGATTCACAAAACCACATTTATTAACCTTAAAGCAAGTAAAACAAGAAATACTAAATTTTAAGAGGCGCAGTGTGCCTAAGAGGCCACCCAGGACAAACCTACATATTTCCGCAAAATACCCACAACCTTTGTAATTTTAATTCATAAAATGCGCAAAATTGTGAGAAAATAAAAAGAAATACGTACCTTCAAAAGTGGGATGAGTTCGGGCGCAATGAGCCTGAGAGGCCAGGAAGGTCACTACTGCACTCCACGCAGGCGGCGGGAAAACGGACCAGGGGGGTTTCAAACAGCACCTAGAGATAGGATGGTACTAGGAGGGGAAGGCCCCTGCGCCCCCTTGCGGCGGAGAGGTGAGCGAGAACAGCTTTGCGGCGCCTGTCAGGCCAGCTGCGCCTGACGCAGGGTTAAGGGGCTACACCTCAAAAGCAATAGAAGGTACCGGACTGAAATTTGGCACGGATGGGTAGAACTGTCGCTCGGTGCTGCATGCCATTTCAGGGCAAAAACATAAAAAATTAGGATTTGGGATTAATCTAAACCTCCAACTGTCACTTTTTTCTGACATTCTCAATTAGGACAACTTTTCTGCTGTTCTCTATGGGTTTTTTTGGGGAAGGCATAATTCAGGGTAGGGGGTGAATTTAGACTTGGGGTTTGTTTTATTAGGCAGCTATTGTGCCAGGGTACGTGCTTTTGGGGTTCAGGTAAATTAGAAAGTTATAGTTTTTAAATTATTACCTCAAGAATGGGCCATTGAATAGATGGGAAATTTCAACTTGTTGCGCAGCTGCAGTTGGAGCCTCCAGCAGGTGTATTCACTGTGGCTTCACTTGGGTGCAGCAAGATGGCAGGTCAGTGTGGGTGTTCCCTTATCCACACCAATCTGTCTTTACCCATCTGCACTGCTCTATCTTCCCATGTACATGCCACTCTCTACCCCCATGCACGTCGCTATCCCCCCAAACTCTGCCACTCTGTTTCCCCCTATCTGCACTACTGTTTTCCACCCATATGCATTACTTTGTTCCTCCACTCTATTCGCACCACTGTTTTTCACCCATCTGCATCACTTTGGCTACCCCCCCCCTATCTGTACTGCTTAATCTTCCCTCCTCTACATGCCTTGTGGTCTCACCTATCCACGCTGCTCTGTCTCCTCCCCCATCCAAACCACTTTTATCCCATCTGCACAGCTCTATTTTCTGCTTAGACCTCAGTTGCATAAACTGCATGTGTGTATTCCAATGAGCACACAATTCTGTGAATTAGCAGCTCCACCATTTTGTGAGTGACAGCAATCTCATTCTGTGAGAGTGCTGAATCTGCAGTTAACCACATGGTATGATGGCATACCATATCTGTATTGCGCAAGGAACACGTCCATGAAGGCGTCAGCCTTAATGATCGTAATTTCATTGTTTTCTTTAGTTTGAGTGGCACAAATTCAGTAGGTTTTGTGAAATTTCAGATCATGTCTAAGAAGCCTTAATGGGACATGTAAAACCGTAAAGTTTTTTGTCTATGGAATATATACTGGGTCTGGAGGGCAGGGGGGAGTAGGCAGAAGATATGCCTAGGGTGCTGAGAAACCTTGCACCGGCCATGGGTGCTGCAGTGTGACATTCTCCTGCAGCACTTGGCTCCTGTCATAGAGGAGGAGCCGACACTGCTGGCACTAGCCTATGGGGGCAGCCCAGCATCACGCCCTCCGAAGGGATTTCCAATGAGGCCACATCCCCTTTATGTTAGGCCACTCACCCTTTTCAGACGCAGAGCCGCTCAAGGGGGATATGGAGTGGGCACTTTGTGTCACCAGACCTGGTGACACCTCTGAGATAAAGTGAAGTTGCTCATACAACCAATCAGCTTCTGTAATTTTTTAGACTGTGCTATATAAATGATAGCTAGAAGCTGAATGGTTGCTATGGGTAGCTTCTCCATTTTAGCTGTCTTGAATGTTTGATACAGTGAGTAAAATAAAAATTCTCCACCATTCATAAAAATATTAGGCTACTTTCAGCGAAATGCTCATTGTTGGGGGCAGTGGAAGGCATAAGAGACAGCAAGGAGGATAGTAATAATACGCATGAGACGTGACAAAGAGGCTGGCAGAGAGCATGAGAGGGTGTGAGTGTGTATATATGTTAATGCAGTGGTTACCAAACTCGGTCCTCAGGACCCCACACAGGTCACGTTCTGTAGGTCACCCAACAGGTGCACAGATGTAGTCATTACTCAACGACACATTTTAAAAGATTCACAGGTGGTTGTAATTATTTCACTTTTGATTCTGTGAAGAGAACTAGAAAAGATGCACTGTGTGGGGTCCTGAGGACCAAGTTTGAGAACCTGGGTGGGATGTACTAAAGGAAAAATAAGGTAAAAACACTGATTTCGGGGTTTTTACCACATTTTCGGATGTACTAAGCCCCGGCCGCCCTATTTTCGATGCGGAGTGTAATTCCAGAAAAACCTTTCATTACCCAATAGAAGTCTATGGGTTTCTTACCGCATCATGCTCCCAGCTCATCGCCGCCACCCAGCACTGGCCCCCACTCACCTCAGTCTCCTGGTTGCTGGGCCGTGCGCCTCCTGGGTCATCCGCCTCTTTCTCCTAATCTTCTTCCAGGTACAGGGAGGAGGAGGAGCCCGGGACTTCCTGCACAGGTCACCAGCGGGAAGTTCCCGGGGCTCGGAGGGGACGGAGTCCCACAGAGTCCCCCTCACCTGGTGTTGGCTGCTTCGCAAAAGGCAGCTCTCATCGCAAGAGCTATCCTTTGCCATACTAATCGCATATGTTTGTACATATGCAATTAGTCATTTTGCGGTGACTGGCGGGATGTACACTGCAAGGTTAGTACATCCTGCCCCCTGTGTGTTAATGTTTTAGCCGGAGGAAGTCATATCAGCATACTTATACAGTAGCTGAAGACAAAACACTTTGGCAGTAGTGATTTGTTTTCTATATCCAGGATTCTGTGCTGGTACTGTGGGTATTCACTGCGGAAAACCAAGAGACACCATTTGCCATGTGCCAAAAGGACTCAAATGCTGTTTGAATGCAGATAACCTTTAAAAAAAAAAAAAAAAAAATACCTATTACATTGCATGTGTGAAACCTATTCATGTTAATAAAATCTTGTTAGTGTGTGTAATAACACACTGTATTGTGATTGCCATTATTTCCTTTGAGGTTTTTCTTTAAGTGAAGCTTCAGCATCCAGAGTGATTCCTGGGAAACTGTCCTGCTTGTTGTGTGGAATCCCTATATATTATATTGTTAAGTACAGTATACTAAGTTGCAGCGGTACATCATTATGCTTTGATGTAATATCCAGTGATATATAATGATTGATACCTCAGGCTCCTCTTGATCTAATTGAGTATATATTTGTATATATGATTTTATGATAGTGTGGCTTATTTATTGAAAATTGTATATCTTAAGAAAAAGTGTATCCATACATTATTATGGATATTAAAAGTCACCTTAAAGTTTAAGGACATGTATGAAAACAATCAATCTGTGTTTTTTAAATGTTCTTTGAATGCCTCCTGACCTGTAATATACTTATAATGTACAGTTTGGTAAACAGTATTCCATGTACTGTGCCATGAACCAACAAAACAATGTTTCACTCACAGCTTGTAATTTCATGCAGACTGCCCTTGAACTTAGTACATTGCGTACATCCTGACTTTTACACAGGAACCAATAACACTGTAATGCACTCACAAGCACGATGTACAGTAAGCCAGTAAAAAGCACATCTAGGTGCAACAATAAGCACACATATCACTCACACGTACTGGAGCCTGGACAATATTAGCTTTCAGTATGCAAGGTGGCACCGCGCATGCGTAATGTGTCTTGGTAGGACACAATTTTACTGTCATAATGGCCAGCAGCGCTGGTACAGGACTATGCATGAGGCATTGAAGCAGGATTCAGCCTCAGATCCTTATGGATGCTATGAGCTCCAGGGATTCCCATTGCATTTTTGCATTTGTAAGAAGCTCCTTTGTTTTTTTGCTGTCAAGTAGCAGGACACTGACCCCTGCAGCATGCTGACTCAGCAGCAGTCCCAGCGTACAGAGATCCCAGCTGCAGATTCGTCGGGTGAGTGCAGCTTGATACAGTATGTACTATGTAGTGATATAAATGATGTATAAAGCAGCCGGGCGCAGCATCGTAGCGATTACTAGCACTCGCTTTGCGTTTTGTTTGCATCTTGATTAGATGACAGCCGGTATCATTAGCAGGGGTGACGTCAGCAGCAGTCTTTGCTCGCCCTACTCAGCATCTGTCTGCATTAGGCTGTACTATAGTGGCTAATGGTTCTGCCATGTTTACGTGTTGCCCTATTATGTGACAGGGGGATGTTAGGGAAACTGGGCTGGAATTTCCCCTTTATGCGTCTGCCCGCCATAGTCGTTTTTTTTTGTGTAATGCAGGTTATATGTACTGTGCATATCGTATAGTATTCATTTCCTATTATCCCTAATATGTAATGCATGCACCATGCATGCATATTGAATTGAGTGGAATTGATCAGTTGGTAATATGCTGGCTTTAGTAGGATTGTACAATAGAAAATATTGGCAATATGATATGTATCTTGATTTATAGACATTGTGCATCTGTTACAGTATGTACCAACATCCATTTTTTTATGTATGTGGCATGTTTGTGTTATGCACAGGCCAGTGTTTAAGTCACCGTCACCAAAGCATATTGAAATGATGTTTACAACTTTAAAATAAAAAAGTAAATAATAAAAAATAGAGTTATCACAAACTCATAATTCAGATAATTATAATACCTAGCACTGACAAAAATGTTCACCCTTCTTGCTAGGGAAAAAGTGAATGAACCTTTTGTGTAATTATCAGTTCTGCATTCTATAGTGTGCAAGGTGACATTTCCTGTACAGGTTGTTCTAAACTGTGCGTGAGATCAGCTATGTGTCCATAATAACATGTCTTACACGTGTATAGAGTTTGGTGGGGTCCAGAGGGGTTAACACTAACCAATATCATATACTTATACTCTGTTATGTTGTTGTTCATGTATAAGCAGTACACTGTGCTATTACTCATGCTTGGAGTGGCTATGACTTGGTTTTGTAAAAGGTCGTGCAAATTACTGTATGACCAAGGGGAAAACACAAGCAAAAATCATAAGTTTCAAAAGATGTGGAATACGTTCTCCAGAGCTTTCAACTATATTACTTTATAGGTTTATAAATAAATGTTATATAATGCAAATGTATTTAGGGAGGGCAGCCATCAGACAGATTAAAGAGGCATTGCTCCATATTTAATTCTGATTTTTAATGTTAATCCTAGTTTACATCATTTATTATTATTAGATATAGGGTTTTTATTATGTATTCCATTAATAAATAAACAGGTTATGGTTATTATACCTGTGGTTGTGACTCTGGAGGCTTTACAGTAAAACAGGACATGGTGATATTGACGGGTCAACCCTCATCTAACAAGATATTTTGGCTAAAGTAATTTGCCTACAGAATTTGTAGTAACATTGATCACCATAAGCAATTTGTTACTAAAATGGGAGCAGTCAGGGTTTTCATTTCCAAGAACTGGATACCATATGTGGCCAATTCCTAAAAGGCATCTAGATCAATTTCCAAAATCAAATAAAGGGTGAACAATATAATGTACAATTAAGGAGCCAGTCAGTGAAATCTTGGAGCTTGCTGTATCTTTTAAGGATGATGTGCATTGACCCAGGGTTGTCTTAACAGCAGTGTGGGCCCTGGGCAAATCAATGCACTGGGCCCCTACCCACCCATTCACGGGAAAACAATGTAAATGTTCAATAAAATGAAACCCTCCTGCATGCCCATCAGGCCTCCCACACATGCAGAGAGACTCTGTCTGACTGGTCTGAAGCCAGCGGATGAAGTGAAACTGGGACTGAGGTGAGTACTTGCAGCTGTAGGGGGGCATGTTGGTGGGCCCCTACAAGCTTCGGGCCCTTGGGCAACTACCCAACAAGCCCAATGGAAGAGATGGCCCTGCATTGACCCCAATAGTAATAGGTAGCTGAAGTCAAGAAGACTTAATTGTAAGTGCAGTGCTGAGCTCAGAGGGACCAAATTGATGACAAAAATCCACGACAGCTTTCTGAGTATGGTGAATGTACACAATTCAAGATATATATATATACAGTGGCAAACCCAGGATTTTAAATGGGGGGTTTCCAAATAATTGGTTTCAGAACCAATGACAAAAAAGTGTAAACAAAATAAGCCTGCAACATACACATTATTGTTTACTTCAAGTGTTTTAAAATAAATAACATTAAAATTAGTTCTGCTGAGCAAAAATATACATCCGCGTGAGCGAAGCCGAAGGCAAACGCTTGAAAAAAAAATGCATTAACCAGGGCTGCCACCAGAAATGAAAGTATGTGGCTTTACCCCCGCCCCTTCCATAGACACCCCCAGCCCCCCTTACACAGAGAGCACAGCCACCATGTTCATTCCCAACCCAGCACCACCCCTACATAGACAGACACCACCCCCATACACAGACAGCACAGCCAGCATGTCCATTCCCACCCCAGCACCACCCCTACATAGACAGACAGCACAGCCAGCATGTCCATTCCCACCCCAGTACCACCCCTACATAGACAGACAGCACCCCATACACAGACAGCACAGCCAGCATGTCCATTCCCACCCCAGCACCACCCCTACATAGACAGACAGCACCCCCGACCCCCATACACAGACCGCACAGCCAGCATGTCCATTCCCACGCCAGCACCACCCCTACATAGACAGTCAGCACCCCCGACCCCCATACACAGACAGCACAGCTAGCATGTCCATTCCCACCCAGGACCACCCCTACATAGACAGGCAGCACCCCCATACACAGACAGCACAGCCAGCATGTCCATTCCCACCCCAGCACCACCCCTACATAGACAGACAGCACCCCCGACCCCCATACACAGACAGCACAGCCACCATGTCCATTCCCACCCCAGCACCACCCCTACATAGACAGACAGCACCCCCATACACAGACAGCACAGCCAGCATGTCCATTCCCACCCCAGCACCACCCCTACATAGACAGACAGCACCCCCATACACAGACAGCACAGCCACCATGTCCATTCCCACCCCAGCACCACCCCTACATAGACAGACAGCACCCCCATACACAGACAGCACAGCCACCATGTCCATTCCCACCCAGCACCACCCCTACATAGACAGACAGCACCCCCGACCCCCATACACAGACAGCACAGCCACCATGTCCATTCCCACCCCAGCACCACCCCTACATAGACAGACAGCACCCCATACACAGACAGCACAGCTACCATGTCCATTCCCACCCCAGCACCACCCCTACATAGACAGACAGCACCCCCATACATAGACAGCACAGCCACCATGTCCATTCCCATCCCAGCACCACCCCTACCTAGACAGACAGCACCCCATACACAGTCAGCACTACCACCATCATCTGCCTTGCCCCCCCCACTCTCCTTCCCTCCCTGCCTCCCCGCTATCATGCTGATGAATGACTTATACCGGCGCCCGTCCGTTCACCCCATACAGGCGTGAGTGCACAACTTTACCTTCGCCTGCACTTTGTAGCCACCTCGGAGGGCACAGAACAGTGAACACTCGCCGCTTATCCCATGTGACAGAGCAGCCTGAGAGGAGCTGCTGAGAGCAGCTCCCCCTACCTGCCAGCTGTGGCCAGCCTCTCACACTGTGTACGCCGGAGCTATGCAGCTACGCAGTGAGTGAGTGGCATAGGGCTATTTCACATTTGCCGGTTTTGGCTTGGGGGCAAAAAGCTGGCCGGTTTTTAGCCGGCAGTGAAATATAGTAATGAAGGGAATCAGCTGGGTCCTCCACGACACGGTCGCCGTGTTACAGCCGGGAATATCTACTGTTCAGGACGGCTGCCGTGCTGTGTCAGTGCCGTCCCTGCACACCAGTAGTATGAAGGAAACAATGTTTCCTTTCACACACACTGGCTTCTGCCGGCCAGGCTTGTGCAGCAGCAGTCGCTGCTGTGCATGCCCAATTGGTTTTTAAAAAAAAAACACATAAAAAGCGGCTCAAAGCCACTGCTTGTGAAAGGCACACAGTGCCTGAAAAAAGCCGGCCGGCTACCACCAGGTTCTTCCCGAGCCGGCCAAATCCGGCAATGTGAAACGCCATACTGTACCGCGGTGGCTGCGCTGCTCCGGCGGCGATGTACTGATCCAAAATATAAAACGTTAAAATAGTCAGCTGTAGTAAATCGGCAGCCAGGGGGGGTTTCTAGGTACTCGGAAACCCACTCTGCATGTGCGTGCAATATATTATAGTGACAACAATGTAGCTTCTTGCAACCTTGGGCTATAAATACTATAAATTTTACCTTTTTTTTACCATCAATTACTGAAATTTCATGATATATGTTGTTACTATCTGTACTCTAAATCTATTTGCTGTGACAGCACAGAGCTGCTTCTATATAATGATGGACACGAGAAGTGAATTACCAGTGCCCTGTGCCGTTTGCCTGTTTCTGCGGATTGTAATGCAGCACTGCTAGCTTTGGTGTGATTAAATGTTTACCAGGCAGGAACAACTCTCATTACACTTGCAGCATGCATACTCTGCTTGCTTACATATATCATATGTGTAGGTGACTTCTTCATGTCCTATGTACAGTTCTCCACAGGAATGTCAGTAATGTTTTTAAATAACATCTACTAAGTCTTCTTCTATATTTTTTGTGAGTTCCTTGTATCCCCTGTTAATAGTTCCCTTTTTTGTGTATCATCATTTTTAGGATAGAAATGCAGTGTTGTCTCCATTTGCAAGTACAGGATACTGCTAATTGAAGAGCATCTACAACCATGATTTATTTGTGGAAAAAAACAAGAAAAATCTCTCGTGAATGGCGCAAAACAAAAGCAGCCTATGCAATGATTCAAATATGTGAAACCTCACAAAATTTCAGTGCAAGAAATGAATAAACAAGAAAAAAGTATGTGACTCAAAAGAAAAGGGGCTAGTGCAAACAAATAGGAAATATTACGTTCCTTGAAAAGAAGAAGTGTCTGTAGTGGAAATCTGGAGAGTTCTTCTTTCTTTATCCTCCAGTATACACGTGATATCATAAAAACACAAAAAAATATATACGTGTAACACAATTTTTAATTAGATAAGGTGTATATACTTCTTTGTAGAAAAGATGATTCATTCAAATGGGTGCAGGCGTACCCCGACTCACACTCGATTGTGTCATTTCATATATGAAAAGGTTTCTTTAATTTCACCTCCGTGTTTAAAAAGCTAAATAACCCAAACCAGAGATAGAAAAGAGGAAAGATGGCGTACCCCACTCACTATAAGAGTGTAGGGTTGAAACACATCAAGGTATCTTTTAAAACCTCCACAAATGAGGAGCGTACCCCACTCACAGTAGATATAGATGGCTTCAAACGTATAAAGGTTTCTTTATCAATTTTCTTAGTGATTTATTCTCTGCATACTGCCATTTTCTCCATGAGGTATTAATCCCCCCAAAAAATTATATAATCCAGGTAAGTAAAAAATCTAATTTTATTACAACAGATCACCCATAGCATCAAGGAAATGACATCAGTCATTAACCACAGTTGGATTATATAATTTTTTGGGGGGATTAATACCTCATGGAGAAAATAGCAGTATGCAGAGAATAAATCACTAAGAAAAGTGATAAAGAAACCTTTATACGTTTGAAACCATCGATATCTACCGTGAGTGGGGTACGCTCCTCATTTGTGGAGGTTTTAAAAGATACCTTAATGTGTTTCAACCCTACACTCTTATAGTGAGTGGGGTACGCCATCTTTCCTCTTTTCTATCTCTGGTTTGGGTTATTTAGCTCTTTAAACACGAGGGTGAAATTAAAGAAACCTTTTGATATATGAAATGCCACAATCGAGTGTGAGTCGGGGTACGTCTGCACCCATTTGAATTAATCATCTTTTCTACAAAGAAGTATATACACCTTATCTAATTAAAAACTGTATTACACATATATGTTTTTTGTGTTTTTATGATATCACGTGTATACTGGAGGATAAAGAAAGAAGAACTCTCCAGATTTCCACTACGGACACTTCTTCTTTTCAAGGAACGTAATATTTCCTATTTGTTTGCACTAGCCCCTTTTCTTTTAAGTCACATACTTTTTTCAAGTTTATTCATGATTTATTTGTATTTCAATAGTACATTAAACAATGATATATTAGGATAGCCTACTTAGTACAAAAAATCTGACTACAAAGGATCTTTTTTTGCGTAAAGTGGCTTTGTTGTAGTTTTTATGTTACTAAAATATATGTAGTAATAATAAGTCATGATGCTCAATACTATACGAATTGCATACACTATATATTATGAGCCAGTCAGCCTGGCACCGGTATACAAAGCCTCCCCATTTACACATCTTGTCAGGACCTGTCACAGAGTCTATTTGTTATTGTATAATTTCACTCCATCATTCAGATTCATCATCGTTCATCGTTGCAGGCCCACGTCAGATTATCTTTCAGATATGAATGATTGAACGATTTTGATCGTTATCGTTCATATCTGACAACAAATCTGACCGTGTGTATGCACCATAACAGTGCCATGTTTTAAAGATTTGGCCAGAGGTTCCCAAACTCAAGGCACCCTTACGGTCCAGGTTTTAAGGATATCCATGGTTGAGCACAGATGGTTAGATCAAAAGACTGAAGTACTAATTAAGGCCCTCATTCAGAGCCGTACGCTCTGAGCAGAGCGCACGCTCTGAATGAGGGCCGGGCTCCATTTTCATGGAGCGTCCTCCTGGACGCTCGTATAGCTGTGGGTCACCACCCACAGGCTATACGAGCGTGCATTTTGATGGCCGCGATGGTCGTGACCATCGCGACCATCGAAATTGCGAGCCGGAGCCTGCGGTTGAGGTTTTCAACCGCAAGCTCCGGAGTGATTTTGGCTCTATCAGAGCCAAAATCACTCCCACTGACATCACTAGTGATGTCAGTGGGCCGGCTTCTGACGGGAGGCGTTCCCGTGGGAACGCCCCCGTCAGGGAGGCACGCCCACCAAAGGGGGCGTGCTGTCAATCAACATTGACAGCACGCCCTCTTTGATCGGACACAACGAGCGAAGGAAAGTCCTTCGCTCGTCGTGTCTGGCGCATGCGCACGACGGAGCTCCCTCCGTCGTGCGCATGCTCAGTGCAGACCATCGACCCACTTGCGAGCGGACAGCCGCTCGCGAGTGGGTCTGAATCAGGCCCTAAGTCACCGGCGCCCAAGTGTGGTTAGCCTTAAAACCTGGACCGAGTTTGGGAACCTCTGTGCAGTGGAAAATGTAGAACGTCCAGGGCTGCAGTAAGTGTCCATTATGTGATTTACTAATAAGATACATCTACCCATCTGGAAATGATGTTACAACGTTGACAAATTGAATCTTATTTTTGGAAGCTGCTCCTGAATGACCAATACATTTTATATTTAGCCTACTTGATGTGAAAGGGATACTGGCCGTATTCACATATGTAGTTCTACATTTCAGAAAGTTTAATTTCGTTTGTTGTCCGTGTTGCCTGCATTTCTTCCAAAACAATGCAGATCTGTACTGTAAATAATTAACAGAGATTCATTCTTCAAGTAAACAAAATAATTAGCATGTACCACCCTTTTGCAAGTTTCCAGATAGTACTGTCCCCTATGAAGTACATGGCACAGCACCTACCGGAGAGCCCCCTCCTTAGACATTACTTATCCATTAAGCCCTTGTTTTGCATGTTCTACATACTTCAAGTTCCTGTAACTATCAGTGGTCAAATAAAGGCCGTACATTACTAAGCTGAATAATATGCACAAAATAAATGGAGTGTTTATACTTCATGTAATATGTCCAACATGCTCCCTTTCACACACCCGCAGCAGGTTTTCATGTTAGCAGAGAAGTTCTTATCTAACGAAGCAGTAAGAGTTTGTGTTATGGGTTTGGAAACTCACTGTGTGCATTAGTTCATTCATACACAGGGGCACTGCTAGCGATGTTACAGCTACAGATTTATTTTACTTGTATGGATCCTATTAGACCGTGTCCTATTTTGTTTTTAAAGGAAAAAACTTTTTTTTTTTGGGGGGGGGGGGGGGGAGGGAAGTTTCAGTTGTCTGTAGTAAAGTAACAAAGTAATGATATTTGCCTTTAAACAAATCTGCAGAGGCAGGTCAAGATATCACGGAAAAGTACAGCATTAATGGTTGATAACTCTAAAGTTTTTTTTAGTTTAGTAGCCCTTGAAATTGCCTGGGAGGAGTCTGGCCATATCTAGAGAGCTTTGCCTGATTAAAAAGCAGATATTCCAGTGCCCTCCTGGAAATAAATAGTCTTCTATACAGTATGTGGATGTGTAGCTGTCGTTATTGATGCAAGTATATGTCCTCTGAAAGAGAAGAACTTAGGTAGATGGTAATTCTGCTATTGATTTTTATTCTCCATTACCTGGATTAATAGAATATAATTGAGGTTGACACTGTGTGAATTTATTAGACCCTACTTATAGTTAACTCTACAGTTAAGTAAATACATGTTTAAAAGTTAACTTTTTGAGTTGCCATAATGCCGGTCAGAAGGATCTGAGAGCATATAGTTGGATTTGAGATTCTTGGGGCTGATTTTAACACTATGCATGTTCAATGCTTTTTACTGATGGTACTCAATGGTACTGAGCACCGTAATCTTTTCTTTTCTAGAAACATGAAGTTCTTCACCATCATTGCTAGTGTATTAGAATTTTTTTTTCTAGAACTTGTATCACTAGACTTAAGCTGGGTAATCACCGACAAAGCAGACCACCAGCCGCCTCTCTGACCGAGCGGCTGATTTGGTAATCTATACACACTTACAAATTAGCCACTCGATATGTCTTCCCAGACATCACAACTGGACAGACACGATATGCCTAGTAGTCTGTACCCAGCATAAGTCCATTCCAGCTACTTTATAGATTAGGGAGACACTAACATGGCTCCTGGACATTCAGCAGTTTTTGTGAGTACCGATACTGTCTTTTCATAGTACCGATATCTTTTTCCATAGAGAATAAAAGCACTTAGGACCTCATTCAGAGTCGGTCGTTGCGGCCGCACGGTCGTACGCCACCGATGTTCGCTAAACTGCGCATGCGTAAAGTTCGCAATGCGCGTGCGCAAACTAGCTGCTACGATCAGAAATTTCTCTCTCCTTGAACACAGCCAGGTCGGTAGTTTGAGTGACAGAATGAGGCATTTGTGGGTGGTAACAGGGGAAGGTGCTTGAAAACAGGGGAGTGGAGATCCGAACGCAGGCGTGCCTAATTATGCGAACGGTGTTTTATGGGAGTGCAGAGTAGTGTCATGGCACACGTGACATGGGTGGTTTGTACACTGACCTGATCGTAGTGTTTAAGAGAGGGTATGGTCAACCTTAAGCTCTACGACCAGTTCCGATGGTTACCGATGGTCTCGATTAATCCTTATATGGCCGGAGATGACGTGTAATGCGTACAAGAAGGGGGCGTATTTTTTGTCTTACGGCCGCATCCTCCCCTTGGTCGGCCAGCTAACGATCCGATCTTAAGGACGCAACTTGCGAGTGCATCATTTGCATATCCGGCCCCTTTTCCCTTACGACCATGCGGCCGCTACGACCGACTCTGATTGAGGTCCTTAATTTCTAGCTGGTTATATATTTTTCTAATTGGCAAAGAAAAATTGACTTATTGTTATTGCAGTCCTAGGGGCTGATTCTTTGTTGCATTCATCTCTGCATGGACGCAAATGGTGAGTTTTTGCATATAGCACATGAGCAAATGCGAATTTATGCATTTGTGTATATGTCTGTCCTAGTCTGAGTCAGTCAGAACTTTACTGGAACTGTCTTTCCGTGAAATTGGGCATTTTGGGGCGGCAACTGGGCAGAGACAATGCAAGGGCATGGTGCCGCCCTGACTTGTGGGACATCACGGTTAGTGTTAGGTGTGTGTATTTAATGCTTGGTATGATTCTGAGTGGTGTTTACGGGGTAGGGATGCCTGTTTCAGACAAGTGCCTAGCATGGGGCTGGTGCAGGTGCTAATACTAGTGATGGTGATTCCGGCAGCTACTGTAAAATCAGTGGGTGACTCAGCTTTCCACTTGCAGGCACCAGGATCCTCACATTAGCTGCACAGAGTCTCACAATAGCATAATGTCGTAAATCTGGATTCCACGGCTGCCCTCTAAAGTCCCTTAGTGACACCTAGGATTAATACATACATTGTACTAATTTTTCAAAACTGGTAATCACGTCATTATGGCCCCACCCCCTGCTTTACAATGCTGGAAATCCTGGCATTGTATAGCAGGGGGCGGGGCCGCGATGACGTGCTCACGCCACCATTCCCCCGCACCGCCCACGATTGCCGCCACCACGCCCCCCTGCAGTGCCGACCCACTCTCGGAGGGTGCAGTCAGAAAGTCAGCAAGCCTGCCTTGCTTCTGAAGAACTGGGCAGACAGATGTAATAAGGTCTGATTTTGCAAAAGTGCACATTTTATTTGACGGTTTTGCTACAGGATTTAAAACTCCAGGTTTTTTTTTTATGTCAAAACCAGGTTGGTTAAAGCTTTAAACTTTTCTTTCATGTAGGCAACATGCTGACCACGAGCAACTTGCTGCCCACTGGACTAAGCAAGCAATGTCTGGTGTGTCAGGAATCCTAACATATTTTGTGGACACTGGATCCCATGCATCATATCTTCTGGGGTCAGGGTTAACTGAGGCTATTGAACCTCAAATTGAATGTTCAGTTATGGGTAGAATTATCCTTCAACTCTGAATGAGTTAACCCTTGTTTATATTTATCATTTCGCTGTAAGAAATGACTGCAAGTTACTACTAACAAATGTCAGAGTAGGCGTGGATCTCCAAGGGACTGTCTACACAATTTATATTCTTTTTTTGCTAAATCAATAGTGAAATGTAAATGAAGCTGGCCAAATTCTGCAGTATTGCATCTCATATTGGTAGTGATTCTAGTATTGTAGTGTGTGTGGCAACAAATGAATATGATGTCAGTCGTATAAAAATCAATAGAATCATTATTGGGCATGCTGTAATATGCTGTCAGAAAATTATCACTATTGACTTTTGTGTGTGGTCATCTTCCCATTGCCCTAACAACTAACATACTGCAGTAAAACTTGCTGCTCCATCTAAGAGATGAATTACCACATTCCGTTCACTTTGGCGACTCACTTGTATGACTCTATGATATGTTGACTCTGTCACTCTTCCCAGATCAGTCAGTTTTATCCGCTGGATATCTGAGATAGGAAACATCCACTTACCCATGCTGATGTGTCTGGATTATCAGAATACAGATGCACACACTGGGAATATACAGGTGTCTGTATCCTAACCATGTCAGGGGTGTATATTATATTTTATATTATTTAATATGCCATAGTAGGTTAATATAAAGTAACCAGGTATTTATTGGTGTTACTTTCTGAATGTACTGTGTTGTCAGAAAGTGTCACCTCTTCTGAAGGGTCCTTTTGAAAATACACTTGTCACATCATCTTAAACCTCTTGCACTTATCTCCAATCTGTGTCATGTAGAGGCGTTATTAGCACCCCAGACATTAGTGTCAGTCACTGTTACCACAAATCATAGTGCATGCGTGAGATTGTAGACCTGGGACACTTGTGTATTCAATGAAATTAATCTGATCCATATTCTGTAATATATATATCTCTGTTTCGACCTCTCATTGAGGTAAGGGACTTTAGAGTGTGACAGGTGCCTCAGGTAGATTATTCATTAACTAATTTCTCATTGAGGGCATTGTGCTGGGAGCTGGTCATGGTGTATACAGAATCTACATGGTACATTTCCACAGATTACAGTTTTTACTATTGGAAGAGAACATTTCTCAATCTAATTCACCAGTCTCAGGAACATTACAATATTTTATGGGAAAAGGTTCAGCTCTCCTAGTTAGTTTTAGGTTGAATAATTAACAATGGCTGTTATAGGCTCATTTAAATACAATTATTTTAGCATAAAACCTTATATAACCTGTTATTATTTTTTATTATTGTTGAAGCAGCATGTTATAACACATACCTCCCCGTATTTAGAAGTTTGGAATCGGGATGCATCATGATAGGTTCACACGCAAGATGGTGTTATTTTGTCCAAAAAAATCCCCAAACATTTTATTGTTGCACGCACTGGAGGAGTTTGCAGGGGAGTAACTCAAAGTGGGGACATAGAACTAGAGATCGCAGTAACCGGCTTACTGGTCAACTGTTGCTCAACGCTGTGTTATGTGTTGCTCTGTCAGACATTACTTATGCATGAGATAGATTTTGAGAAGTGCCAAGGTATTGCCAGGTGTCAAAAGATGTGGTCTCTGAGCACAACAGATACAGGGGTCTATGTACTAAGCAGTGATAAGTGACAGAGTGAAAAGTGATAAGTCTGTGATAAGTGCCAGCCAATCAGCTTCTAACTATCATCTCACAGGCTGTGTTTGAAAAATGACAGTTGGGAGCTGAGTTGCTGGCACCTTATTACTGCCTTATCACTTTTCACTCTGTCACTTATCACTGCTTAGTACATAGACCCCACAATTATTTAAGTCAGTGATATTCAATCATTGAAGAATGTTTACATGTTCATCATGACACTACTGACATTTTGTGTGATGACCCACCATAAACTACAGGGCACAACAATACTCTCACCCTGCTTGATGATATAGTACTGGTACTTGTGTTTGTTTCTTTAGGATTACATTCCTGGTACCAGATCCTCTGAATGTGAGTTAAGCCACACATCCACTAGGCAACAAGGGAAAGACAATATGATTACAAGATTGTAATCGTACTGTCGTTCCCCATCCCGTGTAGTGCCTACACTGAACGATTAGTCATTCAGTGTAGGCACCCTCCATCATCCCCGAACATGGCCAATCTGTCGTTATCAGCAGATTAACCGGCATGTTCGGGCGATGATTTATGTCGGAAACGACCAGCGGGAGAGCGCATCGCTGGTCGTTTCCGACATTATAGTGCACGATTTGTGCACAATTAATGAGCGATTGCACGATTACGATGTAAGCGTGCAATCGCACATTAATATCGCCTAGTGGGTGTGCGCCATTATAACGTCCAGAGTACTTTCAGGGGGGAAGGCTCAGGATGGGCAGCAGTTTGCGTTGTCAGCAGGGCCGGTTCTAGACCATGTGGATCTCAGGGTGAGAATTTCCTTTGGCGCCCCCTCACACACACGCTGCTCCATAGCCTCCCACCCACACGTACTGCATCATAGACTCACACACACACTGCTTCCATAACCTCACACACACTGCCCCCATAGCCTCAGACATACACTGCTCCCATAAGCTCACACACTGCTCCCATAGCCTCAGACACACACTGCTCCCATAGCCTCAGACACACACTGCTCCCATAGCCTCAGACACACACTGCTCCCATAACCTCACACACTGCTCCCATAGCCTCAGACACACTGCCCCCATAATCTCACATTCACTGCTCCCATAGCCTCAGACACACACTGCCCCCATAGCCTCACACACATTGCCCCCATAGCCTCACACACACACTGCCCCATAGTCTCACATTTACTGCTCCCATAGCCTCAGACACACACTGCCCCCATAGCCTCAGACACACACTGCCCCCCATAGCCTCACACACACTGCTCCCATAGCCTCACACACATTGCCCCCATAGCCTCACACACACACTGCCCCCATAGCCTCAGACACACACTGCTCCCATAGCCTCACACACACTTCTCCCATAACCTCACACACACTGCTCCCATAACCTCACACACACCGCTCCCATAACCTCACACACACTGCCCCCATAGCCTCACACACACACTGCCCCCATAGCCTCACACACACTGCTCCCATAGCCTCACACACACTGCCCCCATAGCCTCACACACTGCTCCCATAGCCTCACACACTGCTCCCATAGCCTCACACACTGCTCCCATAGCCTCACACACTGCTCCCATAGCATCAGACACTGCTCCCATAACCTCACACACACTGCTCCCATAGCCTCACACACATGCCCCCATAGCCACAGACACACACTGCCCCCATAGCCTCAGACATACACTGCTCCTATAACCTCACACACTGCCCCCATAACCTCAGACACACACTGCTACCATAGCCTCAGACACACACTGCTCCCATAGCCTCAGACACACACTGCTCCCATAACCTGAGACACACACTGCTTCCATAACCTCACACACTGCTCCCATAGCCTCAGACACACACTGCTCCCATAGCCTCAGACACAATGCTCCCATAGCCTCACACACACTGCTCCCATAGCCTCAGACACACACTGCCCCCATATCTTCACACACACTGCTCCCATAGCCTCAGACACACACTGCCCCCATAGCCTCACACACTGCTCCCATAGCCTCACACACACTGCTCCCATAGCCTCAGACACACACTGCCCCCATAGCCTCACACACAATGCTCCCATAGCCTCAGATACACACTGCCCCCATAGCCTCACACACAATGCTCCCATAACCATACACACTGCCCCCATAGCCTCACACACACTGCTCCCATAGCCTCACACACACTGCTCCCATAACCTCACACACACTGCCCCCATAGCCTCAGATATACACTGCTCCCATAACCTCACACACTGCCCCCATAGCCTCACACACACACTGCTCCCATAGCCATACACACTGCCCCCCATAGCCTCACACACACTGCTCCCATAACCTCACACACACACTGCCCCCATAACCTCGCACACACACTGCTCCTATAGCCTCAGACACACTGCCCCCATAGCCTCACACATATGCACTGCCCCCATAGCCTCAGATAAACACTGCCCCATAGCCTCACACATACGCACTACCCCCATAGCCTCAGATAAACACTGCCCCCATAGCCTCACACATAAGCACAGTGCTCCTATAGCACACAAAGTAGCCCAATAGACATACACACACACACACTGCCCCCATGGCTCACCCCTTCCTACACTACCCCTATAGCCTCACACAGACACACACTGCCCTCATAGCCCTCACTCACACATTGTATAGCGGGGGCAGGGCAGCGATGGTGCGGACATGCTGCCACGCATCCGCACCGCCCACAATTTACTCCACCACACCCCCTGCTGCGCCGACCGGGCTGCCATCTCCGGCAAAGTCAGAGGGGAAAGTTAGCAAGTATGGATTATTGTGCCTTATAACCAGTGCAGGGGTATTATACTGATGATTACTCATATCATTTGCTCTAATCAGCAGTGTTCCGGCTTAAAATACAAAAAAACCCAATGTGTTGACCATTTTTTGTGTGGCTTATTGGAGTGTTGAACATTTGAACCTGTCGACCTTTTGTACCTGTTGACATTTTGCACTGTCAACGTTTTGTATCTATCTACCTTTTGTCCCTGTTGACGTATTGCCTGTTGTCAATTTGTTGTCGACTTATACATTGTCGACCTTTTGTCTGTCAATCTCTTATACTACACCCCATTTAGTCAGCATGGGCAAATCAACAGGATCCTGTTAGTCCTTAATAAAAAGTTAAAGTGCAGATGTTTTGCAAAGTGTCCAACATTGTCTCTTGGGAGGCAGAGCAGTCAGGAATGGACAGATCTATGCTGGCAGGAGAGTGGTGACTATATCCTCTTATTACTGACTGAATGATTTATATTTTATATTAGTCAATCTTCTATGGCTGTAACAAAATCAATGCAATGTGTAACAGTGACCTTGATAGAAGAATAATATCAAAATACATTCATAGTTAAAAGGAAAAGTGGAGACGATCATAGGCACACATGGAAGTTGTTTTTCTCTGTGTTATTGTAGCATGCTGTGATCTGTCCCTGCGACTGAAGCTTCCAACACCTGCTGCAACTTAATACATGTTCCAGGCGGGAGTACAGAAGCTTTCAGGCAGCTGAAAATATCAAAATAACATGTTTGTGAGCTTGTCCCACGCATCACCAGCCATTTATATTCCCACTTTAGAATAGGATTCCATATTTCTCTTTTTCTGCAAAATTATGATCTCCTGTTTGTACAGTAATCTTCACTGGAAAAGAGAAAGAATCTGTTACGTTTTCTTAAAGAAAATGGAAAAAATGAAAACAAATACACAAAAGAGAAGTGTTTACTAATTGTGCCCACACCTCTGCCTGGAAACAGATAAAGGTTCATCTTTTAAAGAAGTTAAGCAAAAATGACTCTCCCATCCCAATGACATGCCGTTAGCATAGTATTCCCATCCACTGCACTGCTAGGGTCCCCTCATGAGATTGGACCTCCGCAAATATACCCTGGTTTGCAAAGTAGGTCGCAGGAGAGTGTTGTGTTGGGAATGCTTCCTGCAGCATCATTACTCTGCTTAATACTCACATCCGTATACTAGGGGAACATAGCAAAACAATTGGTAACATCGGGTAACATCGGACCCATAGGCACACTTGCACAAGCCCTGACCTTACTCAGAATTTGCTGACATCCACGCACGCTATCAGTGCTTTGGCTGCTTATGGCCACGCAGTGGATAATTTATGCACGCCCCTGCAACGGCGTTGCAACGCACTGGCACGCCTGCGATCGCACGACCACCCCCTATCAGCACCCACAAATGGCACTTCCTGTCAATCACTCTGCTCTGAGTCTGCGTAGCCTCTGCAATCGCAATTCTGTTTGCAATTGCTAGTTCACGCATGCACACTGCGATGCATACACATGCGCAGAATGCAACAATCGACTGACTGCTTACGTCTTTGCAACTGCGATCCGTTATGAATCAGGCCCATAATTACATTTTAAAGTCCCAGCTCAGTAAGTTTGGTTCTTAAAGCATAATTACAGTACACATAGGCGCGCACAGCATGTTACATTAGGGTGTACATCACCGGAAAAACATTTCTAGCTCTGCTTGTGGGGGTGTCTAGAACCAGTCAGGGTGCAAGTCTAGCATTACCGTAAAGTCATCCATTCACTTCAGTGGCGTAACTAGGGTATTTGGAGCCCAGGGCAAGATGAAAAACGGAGACCCCTGCCCGAAAAGTGAGTGTGGTCACGTGGCTAATGAAAAATGCAATGTCCCCATAAGCAGTGCCCCATGTAGTAGTGCCCCTTACACAGTGCCCCCAGTAGTGCACCCTTATTCAGTTCCCCCAGTAGTGCCTTTTATACAGTGCCTCTAGTAGTGCTCCCTCTTATGCAGTGCCCCCAGTGGTGCTCCCTCTTATGCAGTGCCCCCAGTGGTGCCCCTTATACACTGCCACCAGTAGTGCCCCCCTATGCAGTGCTCCCAGTAGTGGTCCCCCTTATGCAGTGCCCCTGATACAGTGCCCCCTTGCAGTAAACTGTGATTATGACAATTTGGGAAGAATTACGTGGCAGATACTGCATCTTTGTACATTCGCTTTGAAAACTTGGAAAAACTGAGCTGTACTGATAAGAGGAATACATCGTAGATAAGGGTTAATCCTTTACACATTGACAAAGTGTGACATCTCTATATGAAACAGCTGTTGATTTGGGAATGTAATTCTGTTGTCACCCTGTCATGGGGATTTAACTGCACAGGTGAAAAATAAATCATGATTGTTACTGTCAAAGTGGTATGTGCATTGCCAATATTGTATATACATTTATTTCATATGTCTGCCTTACATATATAATAAGACCAGGCCCGCCAAGAGCCGCGGCGGGCCCGGGTAAAAGGGGCTTGGCGTAATCGCGTGTGCTGGGCTGTTGTGATGTAGGAGGGGGGGAGCAGTGCTGGACCCGGGCCCCCATCGGGCTTCTCCAACAAAAGTAATTTGTACCCGCCCCCACCTCTCGGTGCCCCTGAATAAGACATAATACAAGTCAGAAAAATGCACTCTGCAGTTAGTGTCTTTCCATCTTTTAATGAGAGGGGTTTTTATTATCCTGGTGTGCTGGATGTACAGTAATACAATTGTAAGCCTGATTCTAAAATGTACATGTACCCGATGTTTTACATACATATCTGATGTTTAGGGGCCTTAGCCGCAACATGATTAACATGCTACAGCTTTTAGAGGTGGCGACCAGGACCATTGTACAAAACGGGGCCGTGTCACCCACGTTTTGTAGGCATGCCAAGCCCAGTGTTTGCAGACTTCCTAGACCTGGCAGAGGGGTTCCGACATCCAGGCTTAAGCTTCACTTACGCAGCCTGGCCAAGACGTGCACGCTCACCGCCGGATCTCTGGTCCCTGTGTAAGAGGGGCGCGGGGTGGGCTGATGTGCGTGCCTGCTGCTGTGCAGGTGTGGCGTGGCACTTACCTCTCGCACCCTGTGGCTCTCACCTTCAGGCCGCCAAAGTTACTCCTACCGACGGTCCTGGGACTCTGGTTCGACACAGCTGGTGATGGTCTACCCTGCAAGAGAAGTCAGACACGCTGAGTATCTGGAAGGGACCCTGGTGCAACAAGACTGACTGACAGACCTTACGGGGACTAGTGGATGGTCATGATCGGCACTTTTGGCCTCAGACTGGTTGCACCCACATACCAGGCACAAGGGTGCAACCCGAATGAAAATGCCCGAGAAGGGGAAAAGGGAGAGGGGATAACACACAACAATGATGCAACACACAAACACAGAATGCGCTCACCGGGTATACTCCTGTCCCCTTGACGGGCGAGTGGTCCTGATCACAACACCTGCAAAAGAGCACAGCAGCCTAGCGCCGCATGAGAACAATACCTGCGGCCTAGCGCTGAATGAGAACAATACCTGCGGCCTAGCGCCGAATGAGAACAATACCTGCGGCCTAGCGCCGAATGAGAACAATACCTGCGGCCTAGCGCCGAATGAGAACTATACCTGCGGCCTAGCGCCGAATGAGAACTATACCTGCGGCCTAGCGCCGAATAAGAACTATACCTGCGGCCTATTGCTGAATAAAAATAATACCTGCGACCTAGCACCGAATGAGAACAATACCTGCGGCATAGCGCCGAACAACAATAATACATGCGGCCTAGCGCCAAATGAGAACAATACCAGCGGCCTAGCGCCGAACAACAATAATACCTGTGGCCTAGCACTGAATGAAAACAATACCTGCGGCCTAGCGCTGAATGAGAATAATACGTGCGGCCTAGCGCCGAGCAAGAATAGTACCTGCGGCGTAACTAAGGGGTACAATGGCCTCGGCCTAACGCCACACGGTGGTGATACAGTGGGTGAACAATGAGGGCACAGTGGTCTAACAAAGGGGTACAATGGCTTCGGCCTAACGCCGCACGGTGGTGGTACAGTGAACAATGAGGGCACAGTGGCCTAACCTGATCCGCTGACCGCGTCCTGGACTCCCTCCAGCAACGATGCGTCTACTCCGGCAACTCCCAAACACCAACCCCTGCCGGGCTGCACGCGGGGGTTTAAATAACCTGCCGCATGGCCTTCTGGCCCGCCGCGTCACCTGGTGATGACGCGCCACACCATGTGGGTGCGCCCGGCTATGTGGGGTCCGGTCCCCGTTGGCGTCTTCATGGGGGAACAGGTGCCCTGCCCCTTCAGGTGGCTTTACCCAATAGAAGCCTATGGGCTTCTTTACGCGACTCTGCTGGCTGGGAGGGATCCGATCGGATCCCTCCCATGAGCCCCCGCAGCGCACGGACTTCTGCGCATGCGCAGATGGACTTCTGGGTGTTGAACCCGGAAGTCCCTCTGCCCGGCAGCATAGTAAAGGACAGCTCTTATCGAGAGAGCTGTCCTTTGTACATACTGCGGTAATTAACCGCGGTATGTACGTGAAGTCAGAGGGGATGTACCGCATCGAGATAGTGATGCTTAGTACATCACCCCCTCTATGTGGCCTAATGTGTATAAGGGGTACTACTGTGTGGCATAATGTGTATAAGGGGTACTACAGTGTGGCATAATGTGTATAAGGGGTACTACTGTGTGGCCTAATGTGTATAAGGGGTACTACTGTATGGCATAATGTGCATAAGGGGCTCTACTGTAAGCCGTAACATGTATAAAGGGGTTTTGGGTACTACTTTGTGATGTAATTTGAATAACAGACACTACTGTGCGGTGTATTGTGAATAATGGACACTAAAGTGTGGTGTAATGTGTACTGGTACTTTTGCGTGGCCGCATCCCATTGCGGTGAGGCCACTGCTCTTTCGCTACACACTATCCCTGTTTAAAATATAGGGGGGGGGCACCGATGCTCTTTCTGGCACAGGAGACCAAAATGTCTAGCTACGGCTGTAAGGTGCTGTACTGTGCTGATTATCACAATGGGATGAGCTGCAGACATTTAATGTATAGGTTCAGACAATAGTTCCTGATGAGCACCATGCGTTGTAAAGCAGAAGATAGCTGTACGGCTGATACCTGTATGATTCAGCAATTTCAGTGTGGGTAAACTCATTCAGCGTATACAGTAGCACACGGCTCTTAGGTTCAATTGCACCTATTATACACAGTGACCAGTATGTATAAGTTACAAAATAAAATATAAAACAAAGTACCTTATGGAACCGTACCCTACTGATCGTGTCTCAGAGCATACTCCTCCCTTGTGGCCGTTAATTCGTTACCTACACTATAGTGTGCACAATCTCCAGACCTTCAGTGTTCCACTATCAAATAGTGTGGAGTGCGGTAATAGTACCGCTGGAGATGGGCTATCCGGAGACTCCCCTCACCTGTCCCCTTACAGGACACACTGCCCAACCCCTGGTTGTGACAACTCCACTTGCGGAAGGAGGCGAGGGGGCGGCAGCTGCTGAGTGTGGTGAGCGAGGCACCATCCGCACCATCCTACTGGGCCTTCCCTTCTTTCTTTCAGCCTGCGGGGGGGGGGGGAGCGGGTACAGATTACCGGGGCCCGGGCTTCCTGAGGGGCCCGGCGGGGGCCCGGGTCCGGCGCTGCTCCCCCTCCCTCACAGCAGCCCAGCACACAGCGTGCGCTGAGCTGCAGTGGAGACTACTCGTGGCTGCTGAGCAGCAGCCACAGCAGTCTCCTATGCCTGTGGGGGGGAGCGATCACACTGATCGCGCCTCCCTGGCTTTGAGCAGGGCTGAGGGGGCCCAGAGCGCAAATCTTTTTTTTTTCTGGGAAGGGGGCGTGGCCACGCCTCCCACGATTAGGCCACGCCCCCTATTACCCGGGCCCGCCGCAGCTTTCAGCGGGCCTGCAGGTGTCTATTTACTAAGCTGTGTTAGGACATAAAGTGAACGGTGCTAAGGTACCAACCAATCAGCTCCTAACTGCCATGTCACAAGGCTGTGTTTGAAAAATGGCAGTTAGGGGCTGATTGGCTGGTACCTTATCACCGTTCACTTTATCTCATATACAGCTTAGGAAATAGACCCCTGTTCCTGCGCTGGCATGATTCTACAGTGATGCTACAGAGGCACTTGAAGCATTGTGGTGGGCAGTCTGTTCCACCCTAAGGGCAGGCTTGCCTACCCTCCCGATTTGGCCGGGAGCTGCTCCCGGCCACCCGGAAAGGCAGGCAAGCCACAGAGTAAATATAGAAACTCACACAGCAGGGGGGAGGGGTGACACGATTTGCGCTGAATCGCGTCATTGTGTCCCCGCCCCCAGCTTTACAACACCGTTTTTCCCGGCATTGTGAAGAGGGGGTGGGGCCACGATGACGTGACCGCGCGGTCACGCCCCAATACTTCATTATTGTCCGGCCACGCCCCCCACTGTAAGCAGACATTCAGCTCCCTCCCGGAAGGAGGGAGCTGAATGTGGTAAGTATGGCTCAGGGCTGTTCCGCTCTGTGCGGCGGCACCAGCTGCACCGCCCTAGTTACGACCCTGCATGTTAGATAATTTAAATTGAAACTGAATATAAGTTTCAACTTAGCAATTGATATACTGTAATGAGTAATGGTGGACAGATGCCTTAAATGTTTAAGGGGTTTATTTACTGTACAGTGATAGGAGACAGAGTGAAAAGTGATAAGGTGCCAGCCAATCAGCTCCTAACTGCCATCTCACAGGCTGTTTGAAAAATGACAGTTGGGAGCTGATTGGCTGGCACCTTATCACTTTTCACTCTCCTAGCATTGCTTAGTAAATAGACCCCTCAGTTTGAACAAATGAATGATTTGCTGAACATGGACACAAATCATTAGTTTTAAAATTAATATATCCATGACTATTGTTGCTATCACTTATTTATATCTTATGTTTTATCTGGAGAATGAAGTAACAGGAGCAGGGCCGGGTTAAGGTTTGTGTGGACCCCTACCAATAAAATTGTTATTATGACCAGAGAGTTTGCTCACAAGTCTGATGGTGGGTATACTATGCATGGGCAGAACGGGTCCAGCATCATACCCCTAAGCCGTTTGGGGGCAGGGAGGGGGGGGGGGGGCACTGGGCAGCATTCACAAAAATGGGGTGTGATGTCCCCTTTTTTTTGTAGTGCCCACATCTGCAACTTCCAATGGAGATTTATCGGCCTCGGCAGCACACATAAGGTGGCCAGTTGAGTAGCTTTAGGCTTAGATGGTCGATTATGATGCGATGCTGCATCTTTGGACACAGCACTGGGATGTGCGATGCTGGCAGGAGGCCTCTTTTGTCCTCAGCAGCTGTGTCCAATGACGCAGCGGCTGTGTGCATAGTGTACAACTCTGAATCAGGCCCCTAATCCTTTGTACATAGCATGTAGTGCTATAAAACAAAACATTTTCTTTGCAGTTTTGCAAATTAGTAAATATGTTTTTACAGTAAATTGTATAAAATGTAAGAAAAAATGGGCTCTCACCATGACGATCTCAGGTGCTAGAATCACCACAGTGATGAGAAAAAAAATCAAACATCACTCCTTGGATCCCTCATACCAGCGCGATGCAGCAGAAGCCCATAGGCTTCTATAGGGTAATGCTCAGCCAGCATAGAGACGCCCACTACCGCTTTCTCACAGCCATAAGACCCGCAATCCTGCGTATACATCGGTAACATCGAGTAACATCGGACCCTCACGCAGCATTACAATAGCTCCGACCTTACTCTTTGAACTGTCGTCGCACACAGTGAGTGCTCAAACTGCGTATGGCATCACAGTGGCTAATTTATGCACCCCCAGGAAACGGCTTTCTAGCGGACAGACACACCTGCGTTTCTCTCTGTCACCACTCCAAACGCTGACGTCCCGTTTCCCGATCTGCAATGGCTTTACGTCTGCATAAGTGATCGCAGTGCGATCGCAATGCTATCTCACACATGTGCACTGCGGTGCAATTACTGTAAAGCCTATTTACTATCAAGAGTATCAGTGTAGTGGTATATATAATATGTATGTATTTACAGTAGAATAGAAGTATGCTATATAATTAAATGCCCCCCACCTCTCTTGCACCTTTCTGTGGTTAAATCAGACTTGCCTACTCTACTGAAATGGCTCTCGAAAATCGTGTGGCACTCCCGACTGCCCGGAAAAGAAGCCAAGTCTCCTGGTGCCTGCTGCTTCCCCGGCCGCCAACTTCCAAGTTAAGTGGGAGGTACAGGCGGACGAAAATGCGATTTGCGGTGAATCGCGCCATCTTGGCCCGGCTTCCTGCTGTACAATGTGGCATTGTACAGCGGGGGGGCGGAGTCAAGATGACACGTACGTGTCTCCACGACCCTGGCACCGCCCACTGCAGCTGCTCCACACCCTCCGGATGACGTGTTTGCGTGTCCAAGGAGGGCTGCTGTGTAATTTTTTCCGGCAGGGCTGGGCGGGAGTCACTCACTCTGCCATAGCGTAGACGCCGTGGGTGGAACCACAGGGAAGCACAGCTGCGGCAATCACCTGACATGCTTCCCTGTTGCTCTACCCATGGCGTCGACACCACGGGGGAGCACGCATCAGAGGTCACTTGCTCCTAGTTTACTCAGCAGTACTGCAGCTAGGTGAGCTACCAAAATTAGGGCCACCAGCTACAGGTTGGAGACCACTGGTAAAACTTTGTAATCCTTGTTGCTAAGTTTATATATTGTGACTAGAGATGTGTGCGGACCCCGGTGTTTTGGTTTTGGATCTGGATTCATCTTCGTACATTGGTTTCGCAAAACCACTCTCAAGTGTTTTGATTTTGGATAAAAATCCATTAAAAAATGTCCGAATCCAAAACCTGAGTTAGGTTTTTAAATTTCAAGTTCCGAACTGGCAACATATCCAAACCAGTACTTGGTTACAGTCTGGTCCCAAAAGTGAATCCGCACGTTGACTCTGTTCAACTCGGAACCCCTAACTTCTGGTGAGTTTGGATTTCTAATTGTGACATGTTTTTATGGCTGACCTTATTGGGATGAGGGGCTTAGGGAGGGTGTTTCCACTGGAGCGTGAGCTCCAGGCACCTTAGTTGCCAGAGGGCACCCTGAAGTTGGACTCCGGAAGCATCTGTCAAGTACTGTGGCTGACAGCCTGCCGGGTCCGTGTCCAGCCTGCCAGCGGCTGTGATACAGAGCAGCAGCAGCAGCAGCATCCTGTCCTGCCTTTCTGCTGCTCTAGTGAGAGCCTTCATGGTCAGAGCTCAGAGGAGCTTGTGCTGAGCCCTGATTGGTGGAGCTCAGCACATGTTCATCTGACCCCAGCAGAGGGCGGGGCTATAGCAGCATGTCGATGAGGAAGAAGCTGCAGGGTCCACATTACGGTGAGAGAGGTACCCCAGTTATGTCTGTCACCCTCCCTGCCTGTATGTGTAACCCTTCATGCCTGCATGTATGTATGTGACCCTGCCTCTGTGTGTGTGTGTGCGTGTGTATGTATGTATGTGTGACCCTGCCTGTATGTGTGTGTATGTATGTACAGTCAGGTGCATAAATACTGGGACATTGACAGAATTTTCATATTTTGGAATCTATTCACCACCACAATGGCTTTGAAATGAAACAAACAATATGTGCTTTAACTTCAGACTTTCAGATTTAATTTGAGGGTAATTACATCCAAATCAAGTGAACGGTGTAGGAATTACTCTATATGTACCTCCCACTTTTTAAGGGGCCAAAAGTAATGGGACTATCAACTCAAAAGCTATTTCATGGACAGGTGTGGGCTATTCCCTAGTTATTTCATTATCAATTAAGCAGGTAAAAGGTCTGGAGTTGATTCTAGGTGTGACATTTGCATTTGGAATCAGTTGCTGTCGACTCTCATTATGAGATCCAAAGAGCTGTCACTATCAGTGAAGCAAGCCATCATTAGGCTGAAAAATCAAAACAAACCCATCAGAGAGATAGCAAAAACATTAGGTATGGCCACATCAACTGTTTGGAACATTCTTAAAAAGAAAGAACACACCGGAGAGCTCAGCAACACCAAAAGACCCGGAAGACCACGGAAAACAACTGTGGTGGATGACAGAAGAATTATTTCCCTGGTGAAGAAAAACCCCTTCACAACAGTTGGCCAAATCAAGAATACTCTCCAGTAGGTAGGTGTATATGTGTCAAAGTCAACAATCAAGAGAAGACTTCACAAGAGTGAGTATAGAGGGTTCACCACAAGATGTAAACCATTGGTGAGCCACAAAAACAGGAAGACCAGATTAGAGTTTGCCAAACAACATCTAAAAAAGCCATTACAGTTCTGGAGCAACATCCTATGGACAGATGAGACAAAGATCAACTTGTACCAGAGTGATGGGAAGAGAAGAGTATGGAGAAGGAAAGGAACTGCTCATGATCCAAAACATACCACCTCATCAGTGAAGCATGGTGGTGGTAGTGTCATGGCGTGGGCATGTATGGCTGCCAATGGAACTGGTTCCCTTGTATTTACTGATGATGTGACTGCTGACAAAAGCAGCAGAATGAATTCTGAAGTGTTTCGGGCAATATTATATGCTCATATTCAGTCAAATGCTTCAGAACTCATTGGACGGCGCTTCACAGTGCAGATGGACAATGACCCGAAGCATACTGCAAAAGCAACCAAAGAGTTTTTTAAGGCTAAAAAGTGGAATGTTATGCAATGGCCAAGTCAATCCCCTGACCTGAATCCGATTGAGCATGCATTTCACTTGATGAAGACAAAACTGAAGGGAAAATGCCCCAAAAACAAGCAGGAACTGAAGACATTTGCAGTAGAGGCCTGGCAGAGCATCACCAGGGATGAAACCCAGCGTCTGGTGATGTCTATGCGTTCCAGACTTCAGGCTGTAATTGCCTGCAAAGGATTTGCAACAGAGTATTAAAAAGTGAAAGTTAGATTTAGGATTGTTTAGTTTGTCCCATTACTTTTGGCCCCTTAAAAAGTGGGAGGCACATATAGAAACCGTTGTAATTCCTACACCGTTCACCTGATTTGGATGTAATTACCCTCAAATTAAATCTGAAAGTCTGCAGTTAAAGCACACCTTGTGTCACAATCCTGGCTAGTTTTTACCTTTTGAGACTTACCTCTGCCAGCTGCTCCATGGATCTGTGGTTGTAATTCCCCTGGGAGATCTGCTCTGGCTGAATCATGCTGGCTGTGACAACCCTGTGTGTGCAGACTGCTCTCCTCCTCACACTGATTAATCTGTGAGCATTGCTAGTCTTAATTGGAATCACAGGTGTGGTCCTGATTCTCAAGGGCTGCAGAGATGATTACTCCATCTGCATGTTGTGCCTTCCTCCACTCTGAATGCCACTGCCAGACCACCTGTCTGTATCCACCAATCGCTGCCAGACTCTAGGTATATAGATCCTCCTCTAATAGCACTCAGTGCTTGAACATCTTGTTACGTCCTGTGGTGTACTACTTGTGATATAGCTGTACCTCTGTGTACCAGTATGTCCCAGGCTCCTGCTAGTTCCTAGACCTGTGTTATTCATAAGCCTGCTGCATTCAGCTATCCACGCTACCATCTCTCACTTACGGCTCCCAGTCCGCTCCAAGTAGCTTCCATGCTGCCAGCTTCTCCACACGGCTCCCAGGCCTCACCAAGTAGCTTCCACGCTACCATCTCTCACCTACGGCTCCCAGGCCGCTCCAAGTAGCTCCCACGCTGCCAGCTTCTCCACACGGCTCCCAGGCCGCACCAAGTAGCTTCCACGCTACCATCTCTCACCTACGGCTCCCAGGCCGCTCCAAGTAGCTTCCACGCTGCCAGCTTCTCCACACGGCTCCCAGGCCGCACCAAGTAGCTTCCACGCTACCATCTCTCACCTACGGCTCCCAGGCCGCTCCAAGTAGCTTCCACGCTGCCAGCTTCTCCACACGGCTCCCAGGCCGCACCAAGTAGCTTCCACGCTACCATCTCTCACCACGGCTCCCAGGCCGCTCCAAGTAGCTTCCACGCTGCCAGCTTCTCCACATGGCTATCCTGCCTCTCCACGTAGCCATCCAGCTACCAGCGTCTACCCACGGCTATCCAGTCACTCCACCTAGCCACCCAGCTACCAGCATCTACCCACGGCTATCCAGCCGCTCCACGTAGCCACCCAGCTACCAGCGTCTACCCACGGCTATCCAGCCGCTCCACGTAGCCACCCAGCTACCAGCATCTACCCACGGCTATCCAGCCGCTCCACGTAGCCACCCAGCTACCAGCGTCTACCCACGGCTATCCAGCCGCTCCACGTAGCCACCCAGCTACCAGCATCTACCCACTGCTATCCAGCCGCTCCGCGTAGCTACCCAGCTACCAGCGTCTACCCACAGCTTCCCAAGCCACAAGAAGTAGCTTCCACGCTACCATCCGTCTGCAAGCTCATCTGCTGGTACCCCGACCAGCTCAGTCAGCCTACCTGCCGGTCCCAGTCCGGTCCCTCCAAGTTCCTTCTGGTCTCATTCCAACGTCTCAAGTTTCCAGTTCCAGTCACTCATCACCAAAGGCAGTTCTCACTGCTACCCACTTCTTACATTAAAAGAGCTATTCATGTTACCCATGGTTCCAGTCCAGCCGGCCTCCAGTGATTCCAGTTCATCACCTGATACAGGTAATTCACTAGCACCAACTGTGACACCTTGTTTGTTTCATTTCAAAGCCATTGTGGTGCTGATTAGAGGCCAAAATATGAAAATTCTGTCAATGTCCAATATTTATGCACCTGACTGTATGCATGTGTGATCCTGCCTGTATGTGTGTATGTATGAATGTACTTATGAATGTATGTGTGACCCTGCCTGCCTGTATGTATGCACCGTATGTATGTGTGACCCTGCCTGTATGAATGTGTGACCCTGCCATGTATGTATGTGTGTGTATATACAGTATGTGTGTATATATATATATATATATATATACACACAAGGTATGTCTATAAAATAGCGAGACTGTGTGGGTCATTCAGACACGGTCGTTAGCGCCGTTGCGCTCGGACCGGGTCGATGGCCCCCCAACAGAGCATGCGCACGCCGGCGCCGTCGTGCGTATGCGTGAGACCCGCTACGACCGACAGCGCCGGTCGTAGTGGGTCTCGAACCAAAGGGGGCGAGCTGTCGATGTTGATTGACAGCTTGCCCCGTTTGGAGCGGGCCGGGGGGGTGGCAGCCCAAACGGGGGCGTTCCCATGGGAACGCCTACCGTTTGGGGGCGGCCCCACTGACATCACTAGTGATGTCAGTGGAGAGCTTCCGGCTCAGACAGAGCCGAAAGCTCTCCGGGGCTTACGACAAGGGAGACCCTACCCTAGGGTCTCATTGTAAGCCCCGATGGTCTTGACCATCGCGACCATCACCTTAGGCGGTCGTAAGGCTGTGGGTGTTAACCCACAGCCTTACCACCGCAAAGGAAGACGTCTTGAAAATTCAAGAGGTCCTCCCCTCATTCAAACCGACCGCACGCTCTGTGCAACCGGCTTTGAATGAGGTCCTGTGATTCCACGTAGTAAACAAATCTGTCAGAACCGGTTCTAACTGCGTACCTAGTAACCTTGAACTTGTCTGAACCTGCATGAGAAGCAGCAACACTCTATGACGTTCAGTTGATTGTGAGTTGCCATTTAATTTGGTTGTGTTTTCTGTAGAGTGCCGAAAAAATGCTAATGGTGCATACACACGGTCATATTTATCAGATGTGTCAGATGAAAGATTGAACAATCTGAACGATCTGACCAACGATATGAAAAGTTTGAACTAAGAATGATTTTTGACTGCATTAAAATGGATGGAATCGTCCAAATCTGACTGCAAACACATCAGATGTCAGATATTGTTATCTGACAAGCGGGAATGCGCATCGTTCTTCATTCATCTGACAAACATGTCAGATATGTCAGATTTTCCTTCAGATATGAACGAGTGAACGATTTTTAAAATCGTTATCGTTCAGTTCTGAAGCAAAATCTGACCGTGTGTATGCACCATAAGTTTAAAAGTTGAACAACGTGTCAATTTGAAATTTTTAACAAAGAATGTTGTGTTGACATTCTGCAGCAACTTGATGCAGATCCAAACCTGATTCATAAAGTAATCACTTGTGATGAGACCTGAATCTTCCAGTACGATCCTGAAACCAAAGACAGTCAATGCACTGGAAAACACAGTGATCGCCAAGAATTAAAAAAGCTTGTCAAAGCAAGTCAAAATTCAAAGCAATGCTCATTGTTCTTTTTTTTTATATCAAGGGTGTAATTTTGCAAGAATGGGTTCCAGAAGGCACAACAGTTAACCAGTATTATTATAAGGAAGTTTTGAAAAAGCTGAGAGAAAGAGTCAGAAAGAAAATGCCGCAACTGTGGAAAAATGGTTTCATTCTTCACCAGGACAATGCGCCTGCTCACAAAGCACTTTCTGTGAAGCAGTTTTTGACCAACAATCACTATTACTACACTTGAACATCCTCCATATTCGCCCGATTTTGCACCTTGTGACTTTTATCTTTTCCCAATAGTTAAATCAGAGCTTAAAGAGACACCTTTTGAATCAGTTGATGCTGTAAAGAAGAAAACGGCAGATATGTTGAAACAACTAACAGAAATTGATTTGCTCCATGCCTTCGACCAGTGGAAAACAAGACTACAGCGATGTATTAGAGCAAATGAGGAGTATATTGAAGGGGACAAACATTACTTTTGCAATACCAATAAATAAAGATGAGTTATTTAATCAGTCTCATTATTTAATAGACATACCCCGTATATATATAAATAGCGGTTATATTATATAGCACACACTTTTTATTGGGGGGGGGCGCCGTAGCACGCTCGTGCTTCGGGCACCCTGGCCACATGCTACACCTCTGATAGGGATACATGGTAGATTCCTCTATTTATTTATTTATTTTAAAGATTCTGTAATAATGTTTATTTTCTGTACTATATGTTAATACTATAGCTGGGTACCCACGGTGTCCGACGGCAAACATATCAGTTGGTCCCCACACATGGAGCGATCTGATGCCCGACTGCTCAATATACCACCCCCCCTTCCCCCCCACATAGACCAGTATGGGATCGTTCATAGATTCCCTAGATCTCTTGTGCATGCAGAAAGATATGGAGGAGCAACGGACGACCGTATGGGAGCGCGTAGCGAATGATATCATGCCCACACACGGAACGATATTGCTGCAGTATCGTTCCAATCTGTTGTACTGACCACTATATCACTCCGTGTGTGGGGGCCTTATGAGTAAATAAGTAAATGTTTATGGACCTATACATACACAGGGGCTTGCGGAAAGGAAAAAGCTGGAACTCAGAGCATGAGACCAGAATGTTTTGGGGTGTTCACGTGGCTCTGACTGATATACCTTTGTGGCCCCTGGCCCCTCACAGAAAGAGATGTACAGATCCGGGTATTCTGTGGAAGGCCCAGCTGGACCCTCCCATATTGAACTCTCCGGCACCCCAGGTGCCAGTTCCCTCATCACCGAGCGCCCAGGTCATATGGTGTGTCATAGCTGAGTGACCACTGGGCCAATGAGGGCCCGTCGCATCGTCAATCCCAGAAGGCTATGCTGCTGATAAAGTTGAAGCTCTGTTCCTTGAGTTCAAGCAAGTTGTCAGTCTTCAGATACACTTAAGCATGCATGCATAGCTGTTGGCCAGAGAGAGATAGGAGACAACAAGCTTGTGTGTTGCCAAAATCACTCTAACTTTATTCTGAGTAAAGTCACTACTTTTATTGGTCTCTGATTTACATACAGACCAAGAAATCCAGTCTGCACATGTGCAACTAATTTTTTTGTCTACCTATTTAAAATATATATGAATATATGTAGCATATTCCAAGCATTACATACATCGTCAGTAGATGGCAGTATTGCCTAACTTATCAATAAATTAATATTAGTACAACTATCTATAGCTATAAATCTATATGATCTCTCTCAATGGATTTATTAGCTATGTCTAGTCTTAGAGACAATACATCATTGGTATAATGCAGTCTCTTGACAACATACACCATTGTTCTCAATAGGACCATATAATCTCTTATCTTTCCTGTCATATAACTCAGACTTGAATACAAAGGATGAATACACTCTACTATAATCTAAATTGGCTAACATAAGTTATTTCTATATGAATACATTCCTAAGAGCTAGAATAGATAGATAAGGAATGAGGCCCTTCTCAGTCACAAATGTCTCACACAGAATATAATTTCTTCTTAGCATTTGAACACAAAATGGAGTCATGCTTCTACATGATTCTACACTTGAACACTGCGGCTTATTTAAGCCACTGCATGCAGCAAGTTGTGCTGCAGCATCGCCAGAGGAGGTACCTTAGATTTGGAGAAAAACACCGCTGTCATGAGAGAAGATGCTAGGTCAACAGGTGGAGGATGCCGGATAGACTCCTGCTGGAGGGGAGAGCACCGCAGCGGTAGACCGTCAGTGAGGCAACTTTTACTCAGAAAGTCATACCACTATATTACCACCATTGGTACTAGGCCATAGGCTGGGTATAGGTCAGTGCTAAACCATGGGAATTGTTATTGTACGGCACTAGGCCGTAGGCTTGGTATAGCTCTGAGCTAGGATGTGGGCATTGTTCCTGTTCATCACTAGACCATAGGCTGTTGGGTGGGCGCCGTGGGCATTGTTCTTGCTTGGCACTAGGCTATAGGCTGTGTATAGGTCGAGGCTAGGCTGTGGGCATTGTTCTTGTTCAGCACTTTGTCATAGGCTGTGTATAAGTCGGCGCTAGGCTGTGGGTATTGTTATTGTTTGGCACTAAGCCATAGGCTGTGTATAGGTTGATGCTAGGCCGCGGGCATTGTTATAGATTGCCACTAGGCCCTGTAGGATTGTATACCGGTAGGCAGGCATTAGGCCTGGGTGGTGAGAGGCACGGGGGTGGTTATCCTGACCCTGGTAAGTGGACAGTAGGCCACGTCCAGCCCTGTTCACAGCACCAGTCATCGGTTAGGCCCTATCCTGCAGGCTGGCCCCATTAATAGGGTAGACACCCTGTTTAAGAAACTCATCTTGTCTTTCAGCCCCATGATCAGGCCCCATTAAAGGTAGGCTGTTGGAATTTTCTTACTCTGCCGCCATCAGGCCACCATTAAACATATGTGGTTGTTAAGGTACCTGCTGGTTCCGTAAGTGTATAATTGCATTGTTTCACTGTTATTGCATTATTACAAAATGTGTAGTTGAGGAGTAGGAACATCGTAGTGGTAGGGAATGCTCTACACTCAGACTTTGTTGCTGCTCACAGGGTCAGCTAGAGTCACGGCTCTGAGGGGTGTATGTATAGGCAAACTGCTGTGGGTGGCACATGTTAGCAGACATAGGACCATCTGATTTAGCATTGAGGTTGGCTTTTCTTTGTGTTTGGCTGCAAGGAACGAAAGAAAGACCAGTTGTCCATCCAAGTGACAAAGAGAACATATCCGGTGTGAGTAATATGTGTTGTGTGTGTATTTGTGTTTTTCCTTGTTTCTCCATCATCTTTTAGGCATTTTCATTTGGGTTGTACCAAATTGCCTCGCACTAAGCCATCCTTTACAGGGTCGGTCCTTTACTAGCCGCATCTGCCTGAATTACAGGGCCTTCTATTGGATCGTCATCGATGGCCTGAAGGTAGGAGCGAGTGGTGTGTGAGGTAAGTATCCAACTACACTTTCACGGCAGCAGGTGTGCACCCAGACACCCACCTCTTGCAATCCCACTAAGGGGACTAGAAATAGAACAGCCTGTTCACAGACAGTGGAGTTGTGAGGTACCTGTGACAAGAGCAGAGCCTACATCATCAGCTTCAGAGGTCCCGTCTGGTCACTGGCGGGAGTTGCAGTGAGAGACTGACAGGGAACTAGCTGGCTGGGGGAGTGCCGTACCCATCCTCCAGTCAGCACCGCCAGCATTAGGACCACTGCGGCTAGAGCAGCTCATCCCAGAGTGGAGGTGCTGTGCTGGAGCCTGAAGCAGAGGGCCTGATTCAGAGCCGCTCGCTCTGAATCAGGGCGTGTTTTTTTTTTCTCCAAGCCGCTCGCAAAGCTGTGGTGCAAGTGGCATGGAGTCCGTCGCGATTATCCCAACCATCGGCATGTGACGAGACCCTGTGGTAGGGTCTCGGTTCCCGCAAGCCCGAGTGGACTGCCTCCTCTATTAGAGCAGGAAGTCCACTACTGGCATCACTAGTGATGTCAGTAGGTCCGCCTTCAAATGCCAGGCATTTCTATGGGAACGCCTGCGTTTGCCTAACCACCCCCTCTACACGCCTACAAAACGGGGCGAGCTGTCACTCACCATCGACAGCCGCCCCGACTTGTAGTGAGCCCTGGAGCGACTGAACTTCAGTTGCTAGCCGGGGCACGCGCATGCGCACGCCGGACGCGGTGCATGCGCAGACCAGAAACATAGAGTCACTTGCGAGCCGCTCTGAATGAGGCCCAGAGTTCCATCCGGGACAGAGCCAAAAAACTGCACTGTCCAGTGAGATGCTGCCAAACAGTTCTGTCAGAGTGGGCAGTGCTAGTGGTCACAGGTAGTTACCTGCAGGAAAAGGCCGCAGCCAGCCAGGTGCAGAGGCTGGCTTGAAGGAGGTACTCAGTTGGATGTAATGGATTTGTACATACTGTACCTCGAAGTGAGGAAAGCAACATCATCTTAATCCCTTTATACTAGAACACCAGAATGGAGCTGTATACTATGGAACTTTATGTTCATATATATTGATTAACTGTTCATTAGTTTTATTCATTTCAATTCAATTCAGCTTTATTTGGCCAAGTATACATAAATACATAAATATACAAGGAATTTGTTCCGGTATAACACACTCCCATAAAACTCACAACAAAAAAATGCCATTCAATCATACCACAGTTAGAGCCCACCCTACCCCCTCAACTGTTCAAATCAGCTATTTAACACCCTAATAGCCTGTGGGAAAAAGCTATTCAGATGTCTGGAAGTTCTCACCCATTGCGACCTATACCGCCTATCAGAAGATAACATTTGAAACAGATGACAGCCTGGATGTACATGATCTGCTACAATATTACCAGCTCGCCTACTCATCCTGGCTAAATATAGATCTTGAAGGGGGGGGGTCAATACCAATGATTTTTTCTACAGCCCTAACCACTCTCTGTAATCCGTTCTTCTCCCGTTGTGTAATAGAGCTATACCAAACAATAATTGATGTACAAAGAACAGACTGTATTATTGTTGAATAAAAGAGGACTAACAATTCTTGTGGCAGATTAAAAAAGCACTGACCCCAAAACCTAAATGAATTCACCACAGACACCACCGTGTCACCAATAACAACAGGAGACATCGCAAGCGGCTGTCTTCTAAAGTCCACTATCATTTCCACTGTTTTTTGTGGATTTAGCTCTGAAGTATTCTCACCACACCAGATGGCCAACCGTTCAACCACTCTCCTATAAGCGGACTCATCACCATCACTAATAAGGCCTACAATGGTAGTATCGTCCGCAAATTTCAATAGTTTTACAGATGGCTCACCAGAAGTGCAATCATTTGTGTATAATGAAAAGAGCAGTGGCGAAAGGACACATCCTTGAGGGGCCCCTGTGCTGATTATTTGACCACTAGATGTGAACCTACCCCACCTCACCTGCTGCTTCCTGTCCTCTAAAAAATGAATGATCCAGCGACACATCGGACCAGGAAGCCCCAAACTAACCAGCTTAGGGTAAAGTTTCCCTGGGACAATTGTGTTGAAAGCTGAACTGAAATCAACAAATAAGACCCTTGCGTATGTCCCCGGCAAGTCGAGATGTTGCAGGATAAAATGCAGTCCTAAATTGACTGCATCCTCCACTGACCTATTTGCCCTATAGGCAAACTGCATAGGGTCCAAAAAGGGGCTTACAGTATCCTTCAAATAGGTCAACACTAGTTGTTCAAGTGTTTTCATGACCACCGAAGTCAAAGCGACTGGTCTATAGTCATTAAGACCCTTAACAGGGGATTTCTTAGGCACTGGGATAATTGTGGCACACTTAAAAACAGATGGAACTACACACAGTCCCACAGATGCATTAAAAATCCCTGTAAAAACAGGGGTCAACTGTTCAGCACAGATCTTCAGACTAGTTGGTGACACCCCATCTGGGCCAGGTGCTTTCCTGGTCCTCAGCCTCTTGAACTGTTTGGCCACCTCAACCTCCTCCACCCTCAGAACAGGTGAATTATCTGTACCGCATGGCGGAGGAATACCAAAAGACCCGCCTATTTGACCTCGATCAAAATTAGGGCGACACATTAAATCCGGCTTTTCAAACCTACAATAAAAATTAGTTCATCTGCCAATTCCTGGCTCATAGCAGAGTGGGGAGATATTTTCCTGTAGTTAGTAATATCTTGCAGGACTTTCCGCATTGACACAGGATCATTAGCTGCAAATTGTACTTTTAGCTTTTCGGCAAAACACTTTTTTGCCACCCTGATCTCTCTGGTCAAAGTGTTCCTCGCCAGATTATACAGGAGTCTATCCTCTCCTCTGTAGGCCTCCTCCTTGGCACGACGAAGCTGCCTAAGTTTACCAGTAAACCAAGGTTTATCATTATTAAAAGCACGGAAAGTTTTTGTTCGGACACACAAGTCCTCACAGAACCTGATATATGAAGTTACAGTATCTGCTAAATCATCTAAAGCTGGCCACACATCTAAAGATTATCTGTCCAACCAGCCAACTAGTTGACTGGTTGGAATTAAAATCTGGTAAGGTATGAAAGCAAATGACAATCAGCAATTTGCTCCCAAACGCCGGAAAATGAACAAAAACTGTTGTTTGAACAAATTGTTTAGATCAGACATTTAACAAACTTGTCTGACGATCATTTTCATCTGTTTTCTGGCATTTAGGAGCAAATTGCTGATCATCAGTTACTCCCATACGTTACCAGATTTTCATTCCAACCAGCCAACTAGTTGGCTGGTTGGACAGACAATCTTTAGATGTGTGGCCAGCTTTAGTCAACAGTTGCAGCCTCAACTACACTCCAATCAGTGCACTTAAAGCACGCCTGAAGCTTCTCCTTCGCTTCATCAGTCCATTTCCTCAGTACCTTGGCTACAGGCTTAGCTGACCTGAATTTCTGCCTGTAAGTTGATAACAATTGAACAACACAGTAATCCGAAAGACCAAGAGCAGCACGAGGAATGGAACGATAAGAGTCCTTTAAAATAGTGTAACAGTGATCCAAAATATTTGTATCCATCGTAAGGCACCTAATATGCTGCCTATTCTTAGGTAATTCCTGCCTTAAATTTGCTTTATTAAAATCTCCCATAACAATTAATAAAGAATCCAGATATTGACGCTAAATATCAATTATAGAAGCTGCCAAATGCTGCAATGCTTCACTCACACAAGCCTGCGGAGGAATATACACCCCAACCATAATAAAAGAAGCAAACTCCATTGGAGAATAAAATGGCCTGCAATTAATAAAAATACACTCTAAATGAGGGCTACATGACTTATGCAGTACCACAACATCTGTACACCAGCCTTCATTAATATAAAAACAAATCCCACCTCCCTTTGTCTTCCCCGATGATTCCCTCACACGGTCCCCTCTATACAGATGGAAACCCGTCAACTTTATTTTCTAGCTCTCCTATTATAAAGTAATTATCCCTACAATCAAAACAGCTCACTCATCAAACTTAATGTGTACTGGCTATCAGATTTTTAATTCTTAAACAGAGGAGGAAGTCAGCCATAGTACAGGTATCCTGGGGACCATAGACTGCAACCCACAAAGAAACATCAGAGCATAATTATTCCATCCTTATAGTGATACATTTGCCTTAAAGAATCAACCAGGGCTGATTGTTCATGAGGCAGATGCTGGAATAATATGCAGACTGCTTTAACAGTAACTAATCTACAGTCATATCATCTCTCTGCATTTTGGAAAGTGGCTTAACCTATGTTGGGAAGATCATCAAAGGATAACCTTTGAACCTATTACCAGGATAGCTCCAGTTACATTTTGGAGGCACTGCTGAGATCGAGAAGTACAATTAGGGTCTATTACCAGCAGGTGATAACTGCCATTCATTACAGTGAAGTTTGTGGATCCATACTTTGCACAGCCAATTAGTCTCCCATCATCATAGGAAAGAAGCAAAACAATAAGCAACAATTGGGGGAGCTGCAATCCATAAAAAAGAATCCAATGAATGAGAGGCAGATAGACTTAGAAGAAGTGAGTGTGAAAAATCCAAATTGTGATTTAATAGTAAGGGGTAAATTTACTAAGAATCGAGTCTGGGAGAGTTTTTTTAAATAAAATTCTATTAGCTACGCTGAAATTCGGGTGATTTGAGGCTCCTGAAACTCTCAAATATACCAAGAAGTGAGTTTAGCTGAGAGTGAGATTTTTGATGGTGAAGCAGAACGAGATTTCTCCCCCAAGTAGCAGGTTTTGCAGGAGATTACTCACCCGAGATTGCAGTGTCTTCTCTCTGCAAACTCTCCCGAGCAAGCAGCCTACACAAATCAGTGAGATATGTGAAGGATGCTTGTATTCTAGCCTGTAAAAAACAGGTTAAAAGTAAAGGACGGCTTAGTGCGAGGCAATTTGGTACAATCTTATCCAGCCCCGGACTTGCCAGCCAGTCCTGGTTTCTAAAATTAAGAGGAACAAAATGATTAGGGTTCACCTTAATTTAGAAACCTACACCAAGCTGCAGGGCCAGTCTTGGTTTTAAATATGAGGGGGGAAAAATACATAGGGTACCCCTATATATAAAACCAGCACCGGACCCAAAACGGCCGGGTTGTAACGCAACAGTCCGGAGACCCTTTCACTGGGGCCAAAGCATTATCAGCCCAAGCCGGTCAGGCCAAGCTGGGGATCTCAGGCTTGGAATAAAGCCTGGGGCTCATCCCTGCACCCCTGGAGCGTTGGGTACGGGCAGGGCTGTAGGGAGGGTGGTGCGGCTGGTGCCGGTGCACAGGGTGGAATCCTCCAGCGGCATCGATCACACACTTCCCGGCGCTGCAGGTCTGCAGGAAGAGACCTCCAGCAGTGGTGCACGGTGCATGAAGAACAACGGTGCAGGATCTTGCCCAACTTCCACCCCCTGCAAGGAAAGGTAAGCACTCAGGGGGAGGAGGGGGGGTGTAGAGTGAGCGAGAGGGGCGGCAGTGCTGCTTAGGGTGCACTGCCGTCCAGATAAGGTGCTGGGTACAGGGTTAATAATGTGTATGTGTAAGCTGCTTGTGTTCTAGGCTGTAAAAAAAGTGTTAAAAGTAAAAAAAAAAAAAATTACATAGGGCTCCCTTCCTAAATCCTAACCAGCCCCAGACTTGCCAGCCAGTCCTGGTTCCGCGGTCAGGGCTGATGCTGTAGCTGGGGGGCCCAGTGAAAGGGCACCTCTGGCTGTGGCATCAGTCCCCCGCTAGAAAGGGTCCAGAGCTGGTTTTAAATATAAGAGGAACCTCATGCAAATTTTAACTCCCTATATTTAAAACCAGGTCTGGCCCTGCTGCCTGGTGCTGGTTCTTAAATTACTGTGGAACCCTACACATTTTGTTCCCTGTAATTTTAAGAACCAGGACTGGCTGGTAAGTCCGGGGCTGATTAGTCTTTTAGGGGGGGGGGAGTTTTCCCATCTCATGAGAGTTTTGAAACTCTCTGCTTGGTAACTTCCAGAATACTATCTCCACTAGTGAAAAGGTACTCGAGTATTGCCGATGGTGAATTGAATAGAGTTTGCTAACTGTGAGGACATGAGATGTGTGTTACAAATGTACTGGCAGCATCTCAGTCCTTGCAGAGATCAATTTACTTTTTAGTCCTTTTGTGTTCCCCTTCCCGTCTCCTAGTGTATGTGTGATCCTTCTCAGGACACACATTTCCATTAGCATGTATATTATGTACTGTAATAATGTAAGTAATTGTAATTTTTTAATACTGGATAAACCTTGATGTTAGCCTGGTCCATATGTCTGTGTTATTCGTAACCACTAGAGCAAGGTGACACCTCCCAGAACAAAAGACCCTCTAAGTTAATTCCCACCTCCCCAGGGGACGCTCAGGATTTACTCCTCCTTCCATTTGCCTGTTTTGTGTCTCACGTGAATCTGGTAGCCCGAACGGAACCATCCCAGCAGGTGTTTGTCAGGGAAGTAATACCCGGAGGAGGTAGGAGAAAGTGACAGCATAAGGGACACTTACCAATCAGCAAACTGTGCAACCCTGGGTGGTCACAATTGGAAAGTTGGAAGATTTCAGGTGGGAAATTGGAAGATTTCAAAACAGGTCACTGAAGGCAGCTCCACATGTTAGTCGCTGACTTTGGCTAAGAGGCCTCGCTCTGCCAAGGTGCTAGTGGAACGCATCACCAGTTCTGTGGATTTATACTTTGGAAATTCTGCAAGGACCTATACGCTATTCACTGCTGTGTGTTCTGTGATTAGCTTCTACTGTATGGGGTCCTGGAAACGCTTGGTTGGGCCCAGGCACTATCACTGCTGTGTGATCTCTGATAGTTTCAACATGTGGGGTCCTGGAAGCGATTGAGTGGACTTATGCGCTATTCACTGCAAGTGTGATCAGTGATAGTTTCTACTGTGGGGACTGAGGGTCTCTTGCTATTTCGTGGAATTGTTCTGGGACATTATACTCTACTGGGACTGCCTCTGTCTGGACTGCTACCTGTTTATTGCCTGTTCACTGTAATTACCGCTTGTCCTGACATATTATCTGTTGCTGTGTGCTGTAGAAAAATAAACCATCATGTTGGTTTCATCTGCTCGGTGTCTGGGTGATTGAGAGAACCCCGTATCCTCACACTAACTCTCTAGTATTTTCCTGTAGCAATGGAGATCTCTCTCCCGAGTTTGACATTAGTAAATTTGAGAGTGGGAAAAAATGCTCAAACTCTCCAGAGTTTGCAAACGCCTTGAATTCCACTGGAGAAGAGGACAGAAACATCTGGCAGCAGGTAAGTATGTGTGAGTGGGTAGGGGTATGCAATAGACTTTTACTAATCACGGTGTGTGTGTTTTGTATTTATTTAACTATTTATTTTACAGTGGGGGTACAGGTGCCGCCCGTCTGCTGGCACCTGTCGTCCAACTGTAAAATACAATAGTTTACTTATATTTCCCACTTTTTTACCCCCATACCCAATGCTCCAGGGGTCCGGGGAAGAGCCCCGGGCTTCAGTCCAAGCCTGGGGTTTCAGGAGGGAGGGGACTACTTCTTGGGGGGGATCCCTACTTCCCCTGAGGTCCCCGGGTTGTCCTGACTGGCTGGGCTGATAATGCTTTGGCCCTGGATCCCCGGGTCTCCGGAGCTGTGGTATTACAGCCAGGCAGTTTTTGGTCCAGTGCTTGTTTTAAATTTAGGGGGTACCCTACGCCTTTTTTCCCCCGTAATTTTTTAAACCAGGGCTGGCTGGCAAGTCCGGTGATGGTTAAGCTTTAGGGGGGGGCCCTCTGTCATTTTTTTTTTAAACTTTTAACCAGTTTTTTCACAGGCTAGAACACAAGTAGCCTTCACATATCTCACTGATATGTGCAGGCTGTTTGCTCGGGAGAGTTTTGCAGAGACAAGACACTGCAATCTTGGGTCATCTCCTGCAAAACCTGCTACTCAGGAGAAAAATCTCGTTCTGCTTCACCATTGGACATCTAACTCTCAGCTAAACACACTTCTTGGTAAATTTGAGAGTCTCAGGAGCCTCAAATCACCCGAGTTTCGGTGAAGCTAATTTAGTTGAAAAAAAACAAACTCTCCCAGACTCGAGTCTTACTAAATTTACCCCCACGAATTCTAGGAATGAAAGACAAGAAAGGGTCAGGAGATGATGAGTTAGTGACAAGAAAGAGGAGAAAGACAAAGGGTAAGAAAGTAATATTTAAACCACATGAAGATGATAATGAGTTTGGTATATGTAAAGAAATAGTGGAATCCATATCTACTGGTGTATTACCAGAAGTCAGGAATACCATTAAGCAGGATGAGAAGATACCGGGGGAATAAGATGCTGCAACAGCTGTTTCAGTGGAAAAAAAAAAAAAGAGTATAGACAAAAAGAAAAAAATGAAAATCATAAAAACAGTGGCTCTAGTTTGGGTACCGATATAGCCATCCAAGATACTCTGGAGGAACCTAAGAGTACGGAGGTGCGGTATAAATGAGAAGAGAAGTTTGTGGAAAGAGATAAAGAGGCAAGAGATAAGGACATGGTAACAGTTATGTAACAAATATTTGCAGAGTACAAGGAGCATGAGGAGCTGTTGATTTACAATACAGAGCAGACATTATACATAGCAAATGTACAGTTAAAACATGTTAAATGGTTGTCAAATCTTCTAAGGGATGAAGACTATAGAAATAGAGGAATAAATGGGGATGAGTTGAAAAGGAAAATTGAGGAAGAACAAATGTTCAATGTTCAACTACAGAAAAGAACAGGGATTGTATGAAGAGCTTGGTGAGGTAACCAGAAAACTGGACCACTTACAGCGGGATAATAAAGAAAAAAACTGGAGCAAGAATATAATACACAGAGGTTTCAGCAACAAGAAAAAAGAGTCTGTCTTCTCGAAACCCAGGTGAATGAGATGTTCCAACTCCTGGGAGCAGTGGAAACAGCTAAACAAAAAGACCAGATTAATCTCTTTGAAATAAAGGAATGTTTGATGCAGCTAGAATGTGAGAACAATACTCTTGCCATTGCCAGTTGTATAAAAGCCACTTCTGAAACCCAACTCAGTGAGTTTTCTATGAGTGAGGATACTAAAGACATCACCTTACAGACTGAAGAAGTGGTGGTAAATAACCATAAAATGTCTGGCACTATGTTGTGGTTCTATGTAAAGAATGGTTATGACTTCATTAAATAATATGACATCAGGAGAGATGTCTTTGTCCATTGATCTAGCATAACCAAGAATAACTCGCTGGTTGCTGCAAAGTGTTGGTGATGGAGAAAGTGTAGAGTTTGAGGTAATGGAAGGAGTGAAGGGCACCAAGCCGCCAATGTTACTGTCCCTGGAGGAGTACCAGTGAAAGGGAGTCGATTTTCACCAAACCGACAACCTACAGATGTTGTCATTAGCTAAGAAGAAGTGTTTGGGGAGGGGGTGCATATGCAGGACAAAGGAAAGAGAGGGAGATGGAAGGTAAAATATCCCTTCACTGGAGATCAATCCGGACTAGGTGATCATCACCATGTTCCTGCCAACATGGTTCTAGATGGAAATACGGAGCAAACAGGCCCCAAGATCAAACTATTGCCAATTCAGAGCACTTTTTGTCAAAAACTTCACCAGAGGGAGAAAATCAGCAAAGTGGTTATTAATGCAATTCTTTGTCACAGTATCTCAAAGATTACATCCAAAGTCAATTATGAGAGGAAGTCAATAGTGTAGAGGTAGAGGAAGGAATCAAGAAGAAGCAGAGCAACAGGAGCAATACAGAGAAGAGAATAAAGAAGATTAATCTATAGTGAAAACACAAGAGAACACCATCGGGGGAGGCAAGAGATCCCTGTGGTACCATCCCTCCCTAGTTAGCCATCAGCCCATAAGATTGAATTAAGGTGGTGTGTTAATATGTTTGAATGAGGTATGAATGGATCTAATAAATATATCATTATTTAGGATATAATAGTATTGTATGCATTATTGGTGGTGCACTGGCAAAGCTTTAAAATAAAAAGGAAAAAAGAATGGGAATGCGATTTGCCAGTGCACCAGGGGGAGAAAGTAAACCCTGGTTACTAGATGTATATATTGTGATATGTTTTCATTACTTACCTCATAGGCATATATGGTAGGTTGATCTAATTTTTTATGTAGGTTAAATATTTGTATTTTTTTTATTTTCTCTATTATATGTTAATACTATGAGTGAAAAAGTAAATTTTTATGGAACTATTCATATATAGAGGGGCTCATGGAGAAGGGAAGGCTGGGACTGATATTTCTTTGTGGCCCCTTGCGGACAGAGTGGGACAGATCGGGCAGCTCACTAAGGGGACTAGAAAGGACCGTTGCCCCCAGAGTGGAGGTACCAAGAAGGAGCCGGTGTTCTATTTGGGGCAGAGCCAAATAACATCGCTGTCCTGTGAGCTACTGCCGAACATCACTGTCAGAGCGTGGACAGTGCCAGTGGTCACAGACAGAGTGGGCAGTGCCAGGGATCACAGGCAGTTACCTGCAAGGAGAGCTTGCAGACAGCTGGTAGCAGAGGCTGGCTTGAAGGCAGTACTCAGTTTGGATGTACTGAGCTGCACCATTCACCGTTTAAGAGACAGAGGCACCCTGCACATCGGAGGTGTGACAGGGGAAACTGCTCATATGGTAAGCCTGTGGCAGCAGAGAAGCTGATCCGGAGTGATGCGCCTGGGTGAATATGCCATGCAGCATGAGATGCCTGGCGTGAGTGAGCCACCAGGTCCAGCATGACTCTGAAAGTGCCAAGTGTCTTTTTTACATCTTTTCTGACCGAAAATGCATCTTATTCGCAACATGACTAGGACGCACCACGAGACTGCACTGATTCATTTGATATGCAAAACTCGTATAGCGGTGTGTGAGTGAATCTGTATACAAAGCACAACGAAACTTGATGTGTAGAAAAACCGCAGCCGCTGCAATGTAGTCACAGACAGATATACAAGTGTTATGCCTGTATCAAATTAATCAGTGCAGTCTCGTGGTGCATCTTAGTCATATCATGTTGCGACTAACATGCATTTTAGGACGAAAAATATGCGAAAAGATGCTCAGTGCTAGCACAGTTGCACAGGACCTAGCATGCCGAGAATGGCTGTTTGGTGCAACTGCAGCAATAGTGTATGATTACACTTTTGTAATGATTACACAATCCACTACCCCTCACTGGAACGCAACTACAGATTGTAATTACAAGGCAGCCTTATTGAAATTCACACTATTAAGGGAAGGACTTTAATGTAAAGGAACTTTGGCCCCTTTAGATCTTAATATATCTGAATATATTGTTTTACATACCAGAAATGAGGAAAGCAACATAATCTTAATCCTTTTATACTAGAACACCAGAATTGAGCTGTACACTAGAGAAATTTATGAATTTATGTTGATGAAATGTACAATAGTTCTGTTTTCTAGCTTCCTATTAGTAGTTATCTCTACAACCAAAACAGCTTACTTATCAAATGTAATGTGTACTACCTTTCTAATGTTTAGTTCTTAAACAGAATAGCAAGTCAGCCACAGTTCAGGTATCCTAAGGACCACAGACTGCACTTGTATGTAGCTGAAACATCAGTTACCCAAAAAGTAATATCAGAGCATAATTAGTTCCATCCTCATAATTTTGGGGGAAAAAACACAAGTACAAACTTAGTATAGCTGGGTACACACTAAACGATGTGTGTACTCAGTGATGTCGGATGCGGCGGGCCTGGCGGGGGTGCTGGCATCGGCAAGTGTATACACACTTGCCAATGCCGGCAACGATGGTGGGGGGTGGGGCCATACTGCAGTCGGCAGCATGTCATTATCAACGATATCCCCAGATTGGACTGCATGTTCAGACTACGGGGGATATCGATAACGACCCGCGGGAGCGCGTATCATTCGTCGGTAAGTGCATACACACTGGACGATTTGAACAATGTAGCATTGAAAGGTATTGTTATCGTTCATATCATTCAAATTAATCGTCCAGTATGTATCACGGGGTTAAAATATCTCCAGGACACTGCTGTATTTTAAGTATTTTTAATAAACCCACTTGGTGTGATGATGCCTGCATGGAATGGACATTTGCTTATTTACAAATAGCTCATTATTGAGTAAGGAGGATTGCCCAACAAAGACATTATACATTTATATTGTGGTTTTAAAATACCATAGTTAGCGCCGGAGAAATAACTTATTGCTATAGAAAGTTGGTAGGGTTGTTGGGAAGCCCCTTATTTTTATTCTTGACTGCAAACAAAGGTAATTTATTCCATTACATTGGCATCAGCCAACCTTTCTACGTTCATTGATTTACGAGTGTATAACATAAAGAAATATTCAGTTAGTGGCGATGTCTCACAGATCAATGATAGTTTGCTGGGCACATATCTACCTATTATGGTGATCTTAACATCTGTATTTTTCTTGTGCACCTTTATGGGGAGCGAGGAAGAACTAGGGATGTTGCTGGTGCGATGTCCTGTAACATCAAATTGCAGCTAAGCTGCTAACTAAACCACCCCCAGGTAAATCTGGTAGTACATTTTAAGTTCTAGTGGAGGTTACCTTTTATTTCTGAGTACAACCATCTTTATCTCCATCATATCATATATTTTACCTCCAATTTATTATTGACTCATCATTAACTAGTAAGTAAAACTAGAAGAATCATGATTATATTTACATTAACTAAATTTGCTTTGAAAATTAAATTTTTTATTTAATTTTTAACAAATAAAATTAAATTTTTGTTGATTTTTAGTAACATTTACCAAAAATATATAACGCAGGAGTGAATGAAGCTGAGCTTTCAATATCAACCACAAAGATGCTGAAACAACCCAATGTAATACCAGTAGCAACAGCCGTATTTAACTTCCTACATACAGCAGTGATAATTTCTTACATACCTTTTTTATTATGTATTTCTGTCGGTTTCTTTTTGGGGAATTATGAGCCCGATTTTGAGTCGCATGCAATGCTAATATTCATGGAGTTAAGCTATTTTTTTGCTACACTGGTACGGCGCATTTGTTACACTTGGAGTTTGCACAGAGGAGCACTTGTGTTTTAGGCACATGGAATCAGAAATGTATTGGAAATACATTTCTGTAATACTGCTTGGTGCTGTAATACCGCACTAAGTGGTATTTCAGTGTCTAAAGATGCTTAAAGTGGGCATCTCAGGCCTTGCACCTATAGACACACTTACACCAAGGGATGGGCTGATACTGGCATTAGCATAAAGTCACAGACATGACTATAGCAAAAGACACTAAGTTGACTCAGATTCAGGCCCTATATGTCCCATATATGTGCAAGGGTTAGATCACCCACACAGGCCCAATCACTTTATGTGATCTTCCAAGATACATTTGTAAGAAGCAGGCCATACTTGTCTACTCTTCTGAAATGTCCAGGAGACTAAAGAATATCAAGAAGTTCTCCCACACTCCTAGAAGAGTAGACCAGTGTACCGGATATCATCCATTCCCCCAGTGAAGTGGGCAACCTGGGGTCTTGATAATGCAATTCATTGCAAATTGCATTATTGTGGCCTCACCCACCACTGCACAATGCTGTGAATAGTCAAACCTCTGTCAACTCTCACCTGCAATTTTGTACCTTCAAATGCATCTTATTTGCACAGTACGAATAGATAGCACAAGCAGCTTCTACTGATTAAAATGACATACAGCATGCCTCTGTTCTCTGTGCGTCTGCGGGTGTATCTGCATGCTAAAGACTACATTACAGCCGCTGACACTGTAACGTAGCATTTCTCATGCAGATACTCCCGTAGACGTACAGAGAGCATATAATTTTGATCAACTGAAGCTGCTTGTGCGATTAAGACACATTTGAAGGTAAAAAGACACATGAAAGACACTCGTCGCTACCGAGTGACGCCACGGCATGGCACGACTAGAAGGGCTGTTTACCGCGCCAGGCGGCTAGATGTATGTGGACCCATCTCTAAGTCTTCTAAAATAAATAGAAACAAAGAAACAATCTATTTTGTTATACTTCTTTTATACCCAGTATTGAATTTATTACAGTATCAATATTTTATTCTTGAGACATTTTTGGCATTGGTTTGGGACTAAGGGGCTTGGGACACTTATACGTGTATACACATGATTTAAATTACCTTTTATTTTTTACTGTGCTAATAAGATAGTTGTGTCAGTACTAGTTAGGTGATGGTGTTAATAATATCTTACTGTATGTCTTCTGCGTTGTTGCTGACTCAGCGAATGGAGCAAACTATCCAGCAAGACTCCTTTACACACAAAGATTCTAAATCAATACATTAGTGAGAAAATACTTAAAGCTTTGTTAAGTTGACTGATTTCCAATGCATATTTAAAATATAGCAAATAAACATTTTATAAAAGTAATATTTGAATTTGAACTCTATCCCATAGCTATGAGGTCTTCCTTGTTATACATTACCTTGCAGGAAACAAATATATTTATTTTGCCATTGAGCAATTCAATTTGGATTATTAGTTAGCATTGTAAAACATTTTGCTTGTGTCACACTAAACATTTCTTTAGTCAATGAAACAGCTATTTCATTTATTTGCAGGTTCTTTTAATAAAAGAAGACGGAATTCCATATTTGTCACCGTGACTCTGCTCATTGTATCAACATTAATTTTAACAGTGGGTCTGGCTGCAACCACAAGAACAGAAAATGTCACTGTGGGAGGCTACTATCCTGGTGTAATTGTAAGTTCAAGTTGATTGTGTTCTAATCTGGTCATAATTATTAATATTATAGTAGGTTAGCTCCAAACATCACATGAGAAACACAAAAACTTTATAGAACAATATAGTGTTTACAGATTGGGAAGGAACTTGCATACACAGTGGCATTATATAGTGTACTTTCTAGGATTTTTTTGGGCAGGGTGCTGATCAATGAGGAGGCAGATTTTAAAATTTGAAGGGCAAAACTAACGTCACCTCAAAATCATAACTACATAGTAACAATAACATTAAATATAATTAATGCCTTTACATTAATTACCTTCATAATCCCCATTATTAATTAGCCGCAATGTCATAAAATATTTTCATTTATGCACATTAATTACATCCCTCAATCACATAAAAAAAACCTAATTAAGCCCATGAAATAATCTCCCACTTATTCTTTTATTTTATTTATTATATACTTATTTATTTGAGCCATTTATCTAGTTCAGAGATTCCCAAACTCTGCCATTACTGTCCAGGACACATTACCTGATGATGATGATGACAGCTATGAAAGTAAGCGTGCAAGTAGGGGTAGTGCGGTCTTATATATGTGTACAACTCGGCGTACAGGTTAATATCCACATTTAGACCTGTATACACAATGCTTTCAGCACTGCATCAGCTCTTTAGACTGGGCTGCTCTGATACCACTGGGGTATTGGGGTAATTATTGTAAAATACTGTATATGAGGCTCTCAAGAGCCCAGTAAACACTGGCAGCCATAAATTGTCTGGGCACACTGGCGCTTGTACAACTACAAATGCTACCATAAAGATGTTATACCCTATCTGTACATCAGTTGCACTTGCAACATCCAGTCATAGTGAGATGCAAATACATTTTAAGTTAAACTCTACATCCCACATTGTTATACAGTGTGGAGTGAAATTTGCCATTAATAGTTAGACAAATTGTCACCTTCATTGTTATGCCGTACGTCAGCAGGGTGGAACCCACAAATTAAGACTTTCAATGAAAGAAAATTAGAATTTTAGACAAATTCTGTAAACCTTATTGCCCATCAGAACTTGCTGCCCATGAGTGGTGTCACAGGAGAGGTTTCCAGGAAAACAACTGAGCAAAGCAAGTTCTCAATATTTCCCAAGTGAAACCTAGTTCTACTTAGTATTCAAACAGCTTTTCAACAGCTGTTCAATAGTTTAGTATGGCAGAGCTGCTAATGGCAGCTTTCTGGGGAAGTTGGCATGGCTTTTGGTAAATGGGTATATGCATGGTTGGATTGGGGTGTGTAAATAGTAAGGGTTCTTTTGTCCCAATTTGCTCTGTGTAGCACCTTCTTGACAAAACCCACTCTTTTTTGCCGAAAATGCATCTGAGTAGCAATGCCATTGATAGGTGACATTTGTATATCTGTGTGCGACTGAGTCTGTAAATGGAACTTGGCATGGAAAAAGCTGTGGCCAATGCAACATAGCACTTCACATGCTGATTGAGAGACTGTCGTACACAGATATACAAGTGTCACATACCAAATGAATCAGCACAGTCTCCTGGTGCGTCCTAGTCGCATTGTGACTTAGATACATTTTCGGCCAAAAAGGCGTCCGGGGCTCGAAGAATCTCACTGGACCAGGAGCGCCGAAAGGGGCTGCTTAGCATGACTACAGCAAAGACCAATGAGGACACGTGTACCTTAGTTTGCCCTTGAAAATGTAACACTCTCTATAAGGTTTACTGTACAAGTCGAGTCTGTTGCACTTTGGCATAGCCCGTCACTCATATATAGTTGTTTCTGTAAACCTTCCTCATCCACCCAATCTTCTGAATGTCCAAAAAGCCATCAATTTATTGCAGAGATAGAATCTGGGCAAACAAAAGCAAATGTATATAGCAAATACAGACTCATTCATGTCATAAAAGGGGAGTATCTGGCTTTGTGCCACACTTGCCTGTCATAAATGACCCCCGCAGTCTTCCAGGCAAATTCTCATTTATATAATATGACACAGAGGTATTATGTACAGTATCTACGTGCAGATGGTGGCTCCACAAAGCAGTGACAGATGGGATATTTCACTTACCCTAAACTGTGCGTATGTAACAGCATTGTCTTGGTTTCCTTCAGCTCGGGTTTGGGTCCATACTTGGAATAATTGGATCCAATTTAATAGAGAACAAAAGACAGATGGTAAGTGCAATAAACTCAAATGAATGGAATTTACAGTGCAAATATATAACTTTAATGGCAAACCAAATATATTCTGAAAATGATCAGAATTGCTGTGTATTCTTATAATACAAATAAACATAAACAATGCATTTATTGTTCATTTGAAGCTCAGGGGCTTCCCTACTTCCAGGATCCTTCTTCTTAGGGGAGTGATCGTTGCTTATTCAGCTCTATAGGCATTACTGTTACCCAATATTGCATTACTGTTACCCAATATTGCATGACTGTATATACATCAAAACCAAGAATGGGAGTTGTGAGGTTCTCAGTCTATATTAGAGATCAGTAAAGGAAGGGCTATTATATGATCCTCCATCAACTGTACCTAATGACTTCTGATCTAGAATGGTATCTGGGCCCCATATGAAGTTAAGGCTATACACAGCAGTAAGGTTAACTATAATACCTCTAGCCACCATATACTTTCCTCTGAGTCTGCTGTCATACAAGAGTTTATGGCTACAGTGATCTTGTAGTGTAGCTATGTAAAGATAATATGCTTCCTTTGTAGTAAAAGTCAATGTGACATGCGCCATTAACAAAAGTTAATGTGACCTGCGCCATTCCCAGTGATGTGACATGCGCCAATCCCAGTGATGTGACATTCCCAGTGATGTGACATTCCCAGTGATGTGCTTCCTCTCTCTTGCTTTGAAGAACCAGCAATTCATCATGCTTTTCCTGTGTCAGTAAAAAGACCATCTTCATCTGGATGAGGTACTGAACTGAGATACTATGGGGAGATGTACTAAGTCTTGGAGGGAGATAAAGAGGAGAGAGTTAAAGTACCAACCAATCAGCTCCTAACTGTCCTTATTCAATCTTACAACCTGTGAACTGACAGTTAGGAGCAGATTGAATGGTACTTTGTCTCTCTCCAATGCTTAGTACATCTACCCCTATATAAGAAGAGAATCAACATGAACATTTCCTGTTTGACTCAGCTGGTAACATATATATATATATATATTATCAACACCTATCATAGTGACACTAATGCAGATTGCATTGATCCTACTCAAACCCCATGAATGAAACATGGGTGTCTAGTGCACGGATTCCAGTGCTACACAATATAGAATACATTCACTATGATCTGGTAAAGGATTGCTTATCTATATGTAAAAATCATCTCATGGTACCTACTCAGGAAATGCTCACAAGCTGTGATGTCATTTCCTGTATAGGTAAGAGCTTTTGCAATTTCAGAACAGGTTGCATTTACTGTGCTTGCTACAATATGGTGGGCTAGGACATTATTCAGTTAATTGGTAAGTGAATCATCTAGGTGTGAGAAGCCCTAAAAATCAAAATCAGGGCAAAATAAGCCCCATTCATAATGTGCTCAAATGATGCTAAAAATCTGAGAAAACTGTTCTTTCTGGCAGCTTTGTAGCATTATATGTGAATGAAAGGTACTGTACCGGCCCCCACTCATCAGGCTGCCATTAGTGGATTTGATTTTGCGTGTTGCGGTCAGCATGTCCCTTTTTATTACACCTGAACTTTTGGCATCTCCTAACAAAGTTTTAATGCAACACAACTTGAGATAACCTTGTACTTATTCATATACTATATGCCTCATAAGACTATGAAAATATTGTTAAAACCTTGGACGCATTGACTAAACGAAACCTCCCAAAATAACCATTTTTTTGTAGAGAGGAACCTCGTACTAATGTACATTTAGTAGAATTGTGTGATGTGCTCAGCCAAACTACATTGGCAATAAAGCTGAAGAATAGCCTTATAATCTTTATATTCTCTTTTTCCCTTGATTAAGATACTGGCTACATTAGATCACACTAAACGAAAATAGAATGTGGTTTAATATTACATACGCTGTGCTTCAGTTTTGGGTGTTTGACAGTAATGTGTTATAGGTACACTTGCTTCTGAACATGAAACTATGTACTTCAAGTCAGTGTTAATCAAAAATAATTTTGGTTCAGGAGACCTACTCAAAGTATGGAGTGCTTGTAAACGTTCTGTTAAATGTTAGGGGTGATACACAGTGTTATTTATAAAATACTAATATTTCAAAATTTATTATTGCTTTCTTTAATAATGATGGATTAATTATGGATTAGTACTATTTATTGCATTTGCATTGCGACTTTATCTGGCTGTTTCCACCCGTATAAGTGTTAAGTACTGCTAAGTTTCTTATATACCTGTCAGTATTCAGAATTGGAAAATTGGAACAATTTAGGCCATACAATCAGGAAAGTTATGCAGCACAGTTGTGCTAACCACTGCCCCAACTTCTGGTTTAGGAAATAGAAGATGGGCAACCATTTCCATCAGGCACATACATGCTGGCTTACCCTGTACTCTGGTCTCCTAGTGGGAAGCAATCGGGAAGCCGTTTGCCTATATACCGGCAGCCCGCTTCCCAACTGTCTTATCCCAGCAAGGGTGAAATGCCGGGCGTCTAGATGTAGACGCCCGCATTTCCCCGACGCCGGGAGACCGACGCCCGGCATCACTATCGTAGTGATGCCGGGCGCCGCGGGGGGGGGGGGGTTAGGTTTAGGGCTCCCGGGGGGGACTTAGGGTTAGGCACCCCCCCGGGGGACTTAGATTTAGGTAGCAGGGAAGGGGGTGGTTAGGGTTAGGCACTTAGAGGGGGGATTAGGGTTAGGCACTTGGGGGGGAAGTTAGGTTTAGGCACCCCTAAGGAGGGTTAGGGGGGTTAGGTTAGGTTAGTGGATACTTACCTGTCCACGATCAGGATTTCCAGCGCTGTCGGACTTCCGCTGCGTCGCACTCTGCTCCTGTCGGGCTGCCGCTGACGGGAATCGAACCTCCTAGTTATATATTTAGGCCCATATTCAATTTGAGCGGACCCGCGATACTTTTTCGCCTCCCGGACTTTTCACCTACATCGCGTGTTTTGCAGGCGGAAAACTATCGCGCGAATGCCTGCGTATCGCCGTATTCAATTTGAAAGTAGGCGAAAACGGGACCCGGTGACACTTAAACAAGCGGAAAGTACTGTCAGTTTTGGGGAAATCAGCCTGACATCCCCCAAAAGATGCTCTGACATGGGGGTTCCCTATGGTACCCCCCGATTTGGCTTGCTGAAGGTATTTTGTGTTTTTAAATGGGCTCAATAGCTGCTAAATAGCGTTTTTGAATAAGTGGTGAAGAATAGTATCCAGAGTTTTTTTGTAGAAAATAACTTATCCCAGCAAATTTGGGGTACTTGAAAATGGGGGTCAGCATATTTAACAGTTTCTAAAGTGAAGTTGAAAAATCAACCTGCCGCAAGCCCCTGCAATGAAAAAACACCTGGGGCATACTTGGGGGCCCCTCCCCAGAGCCAAGTTCGCTAGTTTTTAACTTTGTCCCCCAACTTTTTTTTTTCTCGCCCCCAAATTCAATGGGATTTTTTGGGGTGTCCTTAAGTGTTTTTTTTTTTTTCATTTTGACACAGTTTACCTTTGGGGGACTGTCTGAAGGCTGCATAGGGGTTCCCGCAACGTTACACCCCAAAACCCCAATTCTGCTCTTTTTTCCACCTGCTATTCATATACGAATCTTTTTCGCCTATCACATTGCATTGGCTTTCCACCTAGGCGGAAAGTCTTTCAAATTGAATACGGAGTAAAATCAAAACCGGCGAAAATGACATCATGGGCGAAAAGTTTTTGCCAAAAACACAGGAAAACGGCTTTTCGCTCCAAATTGAATACGGTCCTTATTGTCTGCTAGCCTGCTGTTATATTCTGATATTAATTATAAATGAATGTCTGCTTTGTCTTCTATTTACAGCTTGTTGCATCTATAGTTTTTATCAGCTTTGGAGTGATTGCGGCTTTCTGTTGTGCAATTGTTGATGGTGTTTTTGCTGCCAGACATCTAGTAAGTATTTAAAGTAAGCACTTTTCATCCATTGTGCTTCGACATTTCAGTGTGGCTACAAATAGAAGCTTTGGACCTCATTCAAAGCCGGACGCTATTTGCGCTCGCTCGTTCAGGAAAAAGGGGTGGCTATTCAAATGAACCGTTCGCTCTTTGCGGTCTGTTCACACCTCTAGGTCTGAACGAGCGAACAAAACATGCGGTCGTTTTTGGAAAAGTACGCCCCCTGGCCGCTCGCATCCTACGTCATGTCCGCTATTTATTAGATTAATCAAGTACATCGACCAGCGTATGAACTGCTCGCTATTCTTGTGGTTGGTTTTTACTACCGCAATCTTGCGAGCAGTTCTGACTATAAAATAACCCAGTGACGTGGTCAATGACGTGGCTGTATTAATTATGCACACCCTTCAAACGCCCGTTTTGACCTTTTAAGCACGCCTGCGTTCGGATCTCCACTCCCCGTTTTCAAGCACCTTCCCCCGTTACCACCCACATACGCCTCCTCCTGTCACTCAAAATAGCAGGCATTCGCTATTTAGCGAACAAACGATTTTTGGCCGCACTGACTGGTTCGCGCATGCGTATTACGATCCGTACGCATGCGCAGTTGTGCAAACATCGCTCGGAACGAACGAGCGGCCGCTTACGAGCGGCTCTGAATCAGGCCCTTTGTTCCATCTGCCATGTTCCAGGTGAATTAGGTGTTTTTTAAAGACATGTATTTCTTAAAACCTACATTAAAAGAAACAAACAAAAGCTGAATCAGTATGCGTACAAATTCCTAGAACCAAACTCATTCCTCAGGGAGTACATGTTTTCCATTTTTCCTAGTTGGTGCAGAGGTGTATTAATTACTTATGCTGGGCATACACTATACAATTATCTGTCAGATATCTGTCCAATCTGGCTGATTGAAATGAAAATCTGGTAATGTATGGGAGCTAATGAAAATCGACCGTTTGTTCACAAACACTGGAAAACAGACAAAAATGGCCATTCAGACAAATTGGTTAAAACACACAAATTTAACCAATTTGAACAATTGTTTTTTGTCCGTTTTCCAGTGTTTAAAATAGGGATGTGCAGGCTCGGATAGGTTCGAGTTTGCACGTGGAGTTCGGATTTTTCCCTCCAAAAAAACGGAACTCAGAACGAGGCAAAACGTCATCTTACATGGACGAACATCATCATTCCTGGACAAAAGACCAGGAATGATGATGTTCGTCCATGTAAGATGACGTTTTGCCTCGTTCTGAGTTTCGTTTTTTTGGAGGGAAAAATCCGAACTCCACGTGCAAACTCGAACCTATCCGAGCCTGCACATCCCTAGTTTAAAACCATATGATCGACTTTCATTTGCTCCCATACATTACCAGGTTTTCATTCCAACCAGCCAGATTGGACAGATAATTGTATAGTGTATGCCCAGCATTACTGACACATTTTAAAAGATCAACAGGTGGAACTAATTATTTAACTTGTGATTCTGTGAGGAGACCTGGAAAACCTGCACCTGAGGAATGAGTTTGGGAAACACTGCTCTAAGCTATCCTGCCTAGGCTGATGATCATTATCAGGGGCAAACCAGTAGGGCACAAACCTCAATGAATAACAATAATCAGCCCTTGAACTGGGCAGTAAAAGGCTGAATTATTTAATATAGGGAGCTAAAAAAGAAAATGATATCCTTCCCAGTGGAAACAATCCTTACCCGGAAAAGTGCACACTCGGCCTGATTCAGAGCCGGACGCTCTGAGAGAGCGCTCGCTCTGAATCAGGCCGTTTTTTATTTTTTTGTGACCACCCACAGCTATTGCGAGCGGCCAGGTGATTGTCACGATGGTCTCGATCATCGCGACCATCGGGGCTTGCAACGAGACCCTTGTGGTAGGGTCTCGTTCCTGCAAGCCCCAGTGATCATTCGGCTCTATTAGAGCCGGAAGCTCACCCACTGATATCACTCGTGATGTCAGTGGGGCTGCCCCCAAACGGCAGGCGTTCCTTCGGGAACGCCTCCGTTTGGCCAGCCACCCCCCCTGCCCGCCTCCAAAACGGGGCAAGCTGTCAATCAAAATCGACAGCTGCCCCGCTTTGGTGCGAGACCCGTAGCGACGGAGCACCCGTCGCTAGCCTGGTCTCGCGCATGCGCACGTTGGAGTCGGCTCTGGCGTGCGCATGCGCAGTGGCCAAACATCGACCCGCTCGCAAGCGCATATCGCTTGCGAGCGGGTCTGAATGAGGCCCTCTGTTTCAGCCTACTGTGGACTTATTGGATAATATAGAAGAGATAGAGACTCAGGGCCTGATTCAGACCCGCTCACAATACGCTTGAGCGCTCGCAAGCGGGTCGATGGTGGGCTCTGCGCACGTGCAGCGGCCGCATTGAGCGTGCGCAAGCCCTGGAGCGAGAGAGAAATTCTCTGGCTCTGTGGCTCACTACAAAAGGGGCGGCTGTCGATGTTGATCGACAGCTCGTCCGGTTTGTGGGCGTGGCGGGGGGGTGGTTTCACAAACGGAGGCGTTCCCAAGCGAACGCCTGCCGTTTGTGGGCGCCCCACTGACATCACCAGCGATGTCAGTGGGAGAGCCGGAAGCTCTCTGGGGCTTGCGGCCACAAGACCCTACCACAAGGGTCTCGCCGCAAGCCCGATGGTCGCGATGGTCTTGACCATTGCAACCATCATCCTGGCCACTCGCAATAGCTGTGGGTGGTCACCCACAGCTAAGCGAGTGGCCAGGAGGCGTCCATCTCTGAATCAGATCCTCAGTTATTTGGATGACGCATGTACATATGCAGTGTAATGTCAGATAGTTGGAGATTGGTCATCAGATTGATGATGATGATCAATTGATAATTTTACTTTAGTTTTTGTTCATAGTACCAGGAGAGCATACGTTTTTATCCAATCTTAATGCAACATGAATTATTCTATTTCAAGGAAATAATAAACCTTATAGGACATGAGATGAAAACCATTTAATATGACTTATTTTATTTGAAAGGATCTCAGACCTATCTATGCAGGCAAATGTCGATACTATATCTCTGCAGACAGTGAGCACACTACTGAGGTGAGAGTGGATTTAATTTACTAGGTTTTTCTATATTGACCATAGAGGATTGTTGGATTGAACAAATGTCCTGTTTGTTTATCTCCTGCACAGGTGACATGTCAGATTCCAGCTCGGGGCTCTTGCTTTTTGAAGATAAAAAGTAACACATGTTACTGCTGTGAGCTATATAACTGCGGGAGGTGAGAAACAACAACAAGGTGTTTTGGCTTTTGGTTTTCAGATATGCACATTCCTGCACTAACACTCAAAAAAGTACCATATCTATTATATAAAGCTGCTGGTCATGTGTCTAACAACTGTGCAGTAGAGAGCTGCAGAGTGGCCACGCCCCCTCCTCCTTCAGCTCTCACTGGCGCAGACACCACAGCCTCGTCTCTCCCACAGCTAACCGGCATTCCCCACCCCTACTACAAGGCTGTCTGACAGTGACTCCAGACAGGACACGCCCTTGCCTGAACACACCCTGATATATTGGCACCATAGAGCTGCGGACAGGTTAATACTGTATATCGGCCAGGACCAATATATCATGTTGCATCAGAGAATGGACAGCAGGGAAGAGAGAAAAGAGTGGGAGAAGGACATGGTGGGAGGAGAGAGAGATGAGAGGTGGGTCAAGAGGGGAAGAGATACATAGAGGAACATAGGAAAAGACAGAGATAGAGAAAGGAGGTGATGAGGAGAGACAGATAATTAATTAGACAGGAGGAGAGAGGGACACAGAGAGATGGAGAAAAGGGGGGCAGACATGAAAAGGGGAAGGGTCCATAGAAAGGAAAACATAACCTGCAGCACTGGCAGAAAGGAAATTTTATATATATATATATATATATATATATATATATATATTAGTGCCTATGCATATATCCTCATACATACTGTAAAATAGGGGGACTGGGGAGAGAGTGGGGAGGGAGAAAACAGGAGGTGGAGATAGAGAGAGGGAAAGAATGAGGGGCAGGGCCAGATTAAGGTTTGTAGGTCCCCGGGGCAACTAGCTTGTGGGGGCCCTTTCCAATAAAATTGTCAATATGATATGTTAACGATCTTATTAAAAACTCTAAAGTGCAAATCCTTCTAGCACCACAATTGTGTTATATACACTTTATTGCTTCCAGCTCATATTATACTACACAGAAACCCCAGTTCACATATGTCACAGTGCTACCCTTGGTGATGTAGCTATGTGTGGGGTACTCCATGTATGGGGACCTCTGGGCAACTGCCCTAGATGGCCTGTAGTTAATCTGGCACTGATACTGACAAGCGGAGTAAGAGAAAAAACAAAGGTAGGGGAAGAGAGAAAGATCCGGGATGTGGAGAAAGAGCAAAGAATGGGGGAAAGGGAGAGAGAGAGAGAATGGGATGGAGAGAGGGAAGAGAGTATGGGGTGAAGTAAAGAGAGAGAACGGGGGAGATACAGAGGCAAGTAAGGGGTAGGGAACAGAAAGTACAGGGGGTTGGGGAAGACAGAGAAAGAAACAAAAGGGGAACGGGACTCCTGTAACGCAAGCAAAAAACACAGTAAATGACAGGTCTATAATACTAGTGTCCATCCTAGACATTCAGTCAGCTGGGTTGGGTGGTACGGAGTGGAGGTGACATCTGATTGGATGGCTACATTTCCTGTCCAGTCAGATATCACAGGCACTTTCTTTTTTACATTATTTATTTATAAAATCACAACTTGTAAAGTGTAAATAAATGATACAAGATGCCACATGTACTATAATTGCAGTGACACCAGATTTTAATATCACATCCCATCCTCTGTGTAGTCATTAAAATTTGCTGTCCCAATTGATGCACCAAAGTTTATAGTACACGTTTACTCATTAAATCCTTATGTCCAGAATTGGTATGCTCTTGGTAGCGATTATCCTTTGTGGATCTGCAGTTCATGTGTTCTGTGTGTGTGGTTTTTTTTTGTGTTTATTGGGTGTTAAATATGAGATGAGTTCTAAAATAATAGAGCTTCATACCTAGGAAGGTATATTGTACTGATATGAGCCGTTCAAGAACTATAATCAGAATACATTATATTTGCAGGGCGGGAATTTCAGGTCTGTACTATGAATACATTGATGTAAAAAGCTGCCAAGATGTTATACATCTTTACCACTTGCTTTGGTCGGTAACTATCCTGAACATAGCTGGTCTTTTCTTGGGCATTATAACAGCCGCAATACTCGGAGGATTCAAAGATATGGTGAGCAGAAAACTTTCATTTGTTTTCCAATGCTCCTTATTGCAATGATGCATGCACACAAGCATTTACAGTATGTTGTGATTCCTGCTGATGACCTCTCATTATTTGAAAAGTACTTTTGCTGATATTGATATTTTCATATGCGTCTTTCACCAGGGAGGATATGAGTTGTTATTTTTATATGGATCTTTGAAAGAAATCCATACAGACCATTACTCCTCTATAAATGGGGATGAAGTGAGCTATGGTTTTATATGAATATTAGAGATGTTATAAATAACTTGGATAGTTTTATGCACTTAGTTTGCAGAGAACAGATATAATTAGTGACTTGGTGAGTGAAGCCTCATGCAGCCATTTTGTTTGACCTTCAGAAGAAAAAAAATATCAGACAACTTAGACGAGACATCAGTTTTATGTTTCTATGATGTGTATAAAGTTATTCTATGTCTATATTTACAGAATCCGACAGTTCCTGCCATTAGTTGTATTGTGGAGACCCCACGCCCCAGAGTACAATACAACACAAGACCACCAGTGCCGTCTTACAATACCTACTACCACAGCACTCCACACCTGCCACCTTACACTGCCTATGACTTACAGGTATGTGAAGATAACACAGATCTGGTGTAAAAATAATATAGCTGTCAATCTACCGGTGCAGACAGCACAGGAATATTCCAGTGTTGAAGCTACTAAATCCTAAAGAATATATATAAAACAGAAAAGGACCCAGGTGCTGAGTAGTTAAAATAACCCTTTCAGATACGATGCACGTGAGTGAGAAAGTCACTCTCACCACTACACAAAAAGATTTATGAACAACAAAAGCAGCCGTGGTATCTGAGGGTTATAAAATAAATGTCACTCAGAACACTTCTGAATATAAATGCAACATTTAATAATAAAATGGACACATAACAAAAATAATAATAAAAGTAGCAGCTATGATAAAAAACTGCAACAATATAAAATCAAATAAACATGCAGTGATACTTCAATAATCAATTAATCCTGGAGTCCAGACCGCTAAGTAATGGATGGCAATAATAGAATGTTCCTTAGTTAGGAAAACTTTCCATATTGGGTATATTATAGATGGTGCACGCACTAAGTCAATGTCAACTGAGGTGCCTCATACCTATCTTCTCATGCTCTTTACCTAGCAGACTGAAAAGGAGACTGCTGTTCTGACTGTCACAGCCTGTGAGTGGCTTCACCAACAGGCTCACACATGCGTCTCCCATCCACCTGCGGATAAAACTTCCACTTGTCAATGAAATTCCACAAATGAGTGACATTCATTTTATAACCCTCAGATACCACGGCTGCTTTTGTTGTTCATAAATCCTAAAGAATGATTCCTGTGCCAACTGTGGGCAACGGACAGAGGACAGTTCTCATATAAGCGCTCATGGACTCTAAGGTGGACATGTAACATTCAAATTGTATCTTTATATTCCTATAAAATGCCTGATTCTGAGTCTCACGCAATGGCGATATTCACGCAACTGGTCAGTGTTTTTCAACTGTGCATGCATCTAAGTCGCTAAAAAGTTGCACAGCGCATACGTCCCACTGTGTATGCATAGGGGTGCAGTTTTGATTGAAACACACAGTATCCGTAGTGTCTTGGAAATGTTTTGGGCGTTCCTGAGGGGTGACTTGGAGGTCCAGCCTTAGAATTTTCACCTATATATACTTCTTCCGGCACAAATAATGAATAAAGCAACCAGCAGCATTGTTGTAGTAATGCACATAGGGCCCCATTTACAAACCAAGGGAAATAGCAGCGGCAATTTTTGTTTAGTATCACTGTGATACAAATGAAAATTCCACTGGTATTTAGTAATACTTATTTCTCCGGCGAGGTCCCGCGAAGCCCAGCGGAATCCTCGTCTTCGGGGAGGTCCTCAGCTGGGCTGCTGGCAGTGTCCAGTGTCATGCACATGCGCGACAGTCCGTCTGTGCCTATGCATGACAGAGAGACCCGGCAGTGCCTGGAAGGCTTTGCTGAAGTCTGAAAGGCACCGCCGGGTCTCCATTGCCGGCAATGGGGCCCGCATCGCTCTCGCCATCTAAAAGATGGTGAGAGCGATGCTGTACAAACAGCGGTAATCTAAGATTACCACGGTTAACTAAATATAGAAATGCGGCTTAACCCCTTTAGCGAGCGCTAAAGGGGTTACTTTTCGCTTGTAAATGGGGCCCTTACTGAGTTATGACGTTAGTTGACCGCTTTATGCATGTTTGATAAGATGAATTTGCAGTGTAATAATATTTTAGTTACTTTACTTATTACATTGTTTTATATTTTTAGCCCCATGCCATCTACATGTCTTGCTATCTGCTTTAATGCATTCTTATAGGAATGATGATTGGCACATTTACCTGCCAACCAGCAGCTGCCTCTGCTTTCCTTGTCTTGGACAGTCCTAAGTATTTTATTATGTGGCTCATATTTGAGCAATATGGGGGTATTGCCACATCACACATTTATATATTGGTATATAACATGAATACAGAACTACAGGACAAAACAATCTAACTGCAAAACTTACATGACAATAAAAGAACATTATTTACAGACTGCACACAAGATACTCTCTTGTACTGCTATTCTTGTACTATACAGTACATGAAACAGGGTGGGAAATAATTAGCAGTACACCACAGATGTGTCCACATACATCTTACTTTAAACAGCCCTTCTAGTCGCGCAATGCCTTGGCATGACTCGGTATCGTCGAGCATCTTTTTTACCTTCAAACGCAAAGCAATGCAAATAGGATACACAAGCAGCTTCCGCTGATCAAAATGATATGCGGCATGCCTATATTCTGTGTGTGACTGCGGGTGTCTTTGCATGCGAAATGCTACGTTACAGTGTCACAGCCGCTGACACTGTAATGTAGCATTTCACATGCAGATATAACTGCAGTCGCACACAGACTATAGGCATGCCGCATATCAGCAGAAGCTTCTTGTGCATCCTATTGTATCGCTTTGTGAATAAGACACATTTGAAGCCAAGAAATCCCCCCCAAAAAACACTCTGCGCTACCAAGTCACACGGCGCTCACGTGTTATCACAACTTGTAGTGCACGGAGGTAAGATGTATGTGGACACTTCTGTGTGTCACCTTAGTGGTATGTAGAATGTCCTTATGAATGCATTTCCTAGCGTAATAACTGGAAGGTAAGAATAAGATACGGTACCCTATTCTGGTTTATGAAGTGCCCTTTATGAGAACTCTGCTGTTTGGTTATTTTGCATCTCTTGATGAAGTTGAAGTAAACCTTGATATCATTTTAAATGCTCCTTTAATAGCACTGCAAATTATACCATCCTTAATATTTAATATTCCAGCAGTGGGACTCATGGGTTGAAAACCATCATAAATAAAAGTTCTGTCTGTGTATATTCATATTGGTGTTTCTATAATGGGTGCAGGTGGGCCCAAACAACACACACTGCTCCCCTGTTCAATATTACTCATTATCTTGAGTCCTGCGCTGGTGCTGCAGCAGCACAGATATCTGAAGCGCCATTTTCTCGGAGACCTGCTCATACGCAGTAGACCCTGGGACAATGCCAGTGTCTACTGCACTAGAGAAAGGAGGGGACCCGCACAGGGGATGCAGTCAGGATACCGACAGTCGAAATGCCGACCGCTGGCTTCCCGACTGTTTAATCCCAACAGGGGTCTAATGACAGGCATCGAAATCCCGATGCCTGTCATTTTACCTACGACGGGAGCCCGACGCCCGACATACGGAACGAAGGTAAGCCGGGCGGCGTTTGCGCATAGCCGCCGGGGGGAGGGTTAGGTTAGGGGCTCCTGGGGGGGACTTAGGGTTAGGCACCCCCCTGGGAGGGTTAGGGTTAGGCTAGGGAAGAGGTTAGGGTTAGGCACCCCCCTGGGAGACTTAGGTTTAGATTGAGGGAATGAGGGGGTTAAGTTTAGGCACAGAGGGGGGTCAGGGTTAGGCACTAGGGGGGAGGTTTGGGTTAGGCACCCCTAAGGGAGGGATAGGGGGGGGGAGAAGATTAGGGTTAGATAGTCTACTTACCGATCGGGATTTGATTGCCTGCTGGTCTTCTGCTGTTGGGATTTGCTGTTGGGATACGTCCGGCGGTCATTCATACCGATCCCCGCACAGAGTGTTGCACGCGGGCCTCCACCTCTCTTAAACCGCCCTTGTATGTACTGTGTTAATAAATGTGTCATAAATACATGTATTGTTAGTAGTAGAAAAAAAAAATCTTATAGCAGCAACCCAATGATAAATGTATCTGTTTGTTCTGCAGCATTCCAATATCTTTCCAGCTTCTACACCTTCTGGCTTATCAGACGATCCTAATTCATCATCACAGTCTGGTCCCAGTTTCATGTGGCCATCCAATGCTCCCCCTCGCTATTCTCCACCTTATTTCCCACCAGATGAAAAGCCTCCACCTTACACGCCATGACCTTCATGGGCACAAAACCTTGTCTCCTCAGAAATTTAGGACACATGCCCGCCAAGTAATATGAACTTTTATGCATTTATGATACTGTACCTATGTGGACTGGATGACTGGTATTTCATACATGTGTATATATGTGTGACACCTGAGATACAACCCTGACTTTTTAAATTCTGCCAAAACCGAAAATGTACATGATCAGCTTTACATGGATGTGTGGATACAGAAAAGTTTATTCAATGGTGCAATCATCTCATTGTCTCAATAGCATGTGTGTTTCATTTGTTGTTCTATTGTAGTTTATTTTTCTATGTGTAGTGATTCACAAATTCTTTCCATGGCTACCGTGTGAAATTCTCCTACCTTGCCAACCCCACCGGCTCCAGTGATCTTTGGTTCATGCTTTTTCCATTTAAATCAGAGCACCAGCAAAGCAAAAGACACCGTGAAGCGATTGGGGATTAAATATCCAAGCTTTAGTTTCAATACAATTGCCTAATATAGATGAGAAGGCCTCTTCAGTGTTTTTTTTTATTTTTAAATTAGATAATGTAATCTTACATGGAGGAAATACTGTTTACATCAAAATCCAGGGATTCTATCATTGTAACATACACCGAGCAATGACTGGGGAAGTCTCATTGTATCATGCAACATTGGTGCCTCTTAATTGTACTATAAGATTGTGAAGATATCACTATGTAACATAAAATAAAGACTGATGTGCAACAACACTGTGATCACCAAAATGCTTACTTTTTATTGAAAATTGTATACCACTTTATTGGGAGATATATGTATCAAGCAGGCTTATTTAATAGTATTTAGATAGAGAGAGACATAAAGGAGTACACTGCTAAGTCACCTTGGACTATTCTCATGTGATAATATAAATGCTGAAATGTAACATTTCTTCACAAATCTTTAAAAGCAAGCATAACAAAATAAAAAACAAATTCAGATTATAAACCAGCAAATGTTGACAGAGACTATTCCTTAATGAGGTGATCCTGCCATCAATACTATATTGCCAGACTACCAGATTAAAGGCACAAAATAATGTAATGTAGTAGTATCCTAATGCAGAGACATGTAAATCATAGAAATATATTTTCTGATTCTCTAAATTCAGTAATACAAATAAATACAAAACCTCTTAAATTCAGAAGATTACTTATTGAATATGTATCCAGTGTAGCTAATAAATAACTGTTTGCATCAAACACCTTAAAGACCGATCACTGGGCTTGATTAAGCAAGGATCGCAGTTGCTAATACGCACGCAGTCGGACGATTATTTTGCACTGTGCATGCAAATTAGCCACTGCGATACCATACGCAGCCTGAGGCCCCATAGCCTGCGCTGAAGTTGGCAGTTCCTGAGTGAGGTCTGGCCTGTCTTAACTGTACGTATGGGTCCAATGTTACCAATTATTTTGCTATGTTGCCAAAGTATACGGTTATGAGTAAGGGGAAGTAGGCGTCCTTATGTTAGGCTGCGATCACAATGCAAATGCAAACATTTACATATCACCACTGATATTAGCAACTGCGTTGCGTATAAACAGAATAGCGATCCTTGCTGAATCAGGGCCACTGTCCGTAGTTTACCAATTTTACGAAGAGTACGTAGAAGGACTATATTCTATATTGTTATTTACCTTTGTATCTGTTTTATATAAGCATTATGAAATGCAAAAATGCTTGTCGTTGCTGCTACTAAATCTACTCGCAGAGAACACTATTATAGTGCCATTGTTTGCTTTCTCTCCTGCATATTTCTTTTATTTCCTCACAGAACACATCTATCAGTCTTACTAAGGTGTGGTAATCCTCTCACAGTACATTAGTGTGTGTCTGTGTGGGGGAGGGGGGCTATGGGGGGTCATAGCCTAATGGCAAGAAATTTGTGTGACATCATTGGTAACAGGTTATGATGTAATTGTGGGTATGATAACAAAAGTCTAACAAATAACAGACAGCAGGCAAAGAGGTAGCAGATACATCTCCCTAAGTTTGATCACACAGAAAGCTAATATAAAATACATCCACTATATACATTCACCAAGTCTAAAAATAAAGCAATGGACATTCCACCTGTTAAAATGTACAGGTATGAAATGATTAGAGAGTTTAGTTATTTAAAGCTGTGTATGTTAAAGATCATGTTATTTCTCTCTGGTCTAGCACTGAGTGCTTAATAGTGAAGCAAACATACTAATGACCATTTTTAATATCAATAATTAATATCATTAATAAATCACTCACAAAATGTAACCAAGAAATGTAATTCATTTTTCTGCTCACAATTTGGAACCATGAGATTCATATAATTAGCTTTTAACAAAGATTGCACATAGATATATTCTGGCTCTTGGGATGTGTTTTTTAAACTGGTGTTTATTATATGTAAGTGTGTGTGTGCTATGGAAAGGGGGTGGTGTCTAAAGCCTATTGTATGTGTATCATACGTATGTAGCATTGTATGCATAGGCATATATATAATGGGTGCAGGGTGTGCTGTGCCCCTGGGTTCAGGGGAGCCCCGCACCACACACCCTGCACTCAGAGCATACTTACCTTATACCGGTAATCGGGTCACTCCTCCGTGGCACCATCTTCCCAATGGCATCATCAGAGAGATGGTGCCACACAATGAAATCAAAAACTCTGGCACTGTGCCTGAGACTTTGCTCTCATGTGTGTATGCGCTGTCTTCCAGAATAACGCTGGGAAGATGGCAGCGTGGAGGGGACCCACTTGCTGGCACAAGGTAAGATGCAGAGGTGCTATGGGGACCCACTGCTCAGGGAATGGGGCCCCACTACAGACAACGTTAATATGTCTCTATGGTTTCTTTGTTACTTTGTGCATCTATTGTGTATGTGTGTGATATGGGGAGTGGTGTCTTACACTACTGTCTATTGTGTCATGTTTTGTAACTATAGATCATGTGATTCAGAGTCCAATATGGTAATTTTTAATTTTGATTTTAGACTCCACTGTGTTCTAACAATTCCATTCTCCATATAGTCTATCAAGATTACAACACAATATTAACTATACATATCAATATACCATATGTTGTTACACTCCATCAAGCTAGCTATAGTAGGCCACAGCTATAAACATGCACAGACACATTGTTAGTATCAATGCAGAGTCTTCATAACCTACAGGTATTTTATAATCCTATCTGTAGTATAATGACTAATATATTAACTCCTCCAATCATTCTGCACAGTGCTAAATAACTTCTATGTTGTTATTACCATTAACCATTGTACACTATGCAGCCCATGGATAAAGCATATTTGTCCCAGCATATACAATCAATATACTCTACATGCAGTGTTCCCCACACACACTCTTGATAGGTATAGATATCAATAGTGTAACCCTACAATGAAATCCACAATAAAAGTCTGTATATTGTATTATCCCACCAATTTAAACCAGTTCACAATAACCAACACAGTGAGCAGTATATAAACACTACCACTGTATATAAATTCAGCTGCTGTATATTAATTAGATGCTAAGCAAATTCAATATTTCTTTATTTTGCTTATTATTTACTAATAATTATGTTCCGAGGGCATTTACCTGTTCCATGTTCTCAGCACATACTGTATATTAATTGTTTCTCAATATTTATTTATGTTATGTATTTTTCTGTCTGAAATCATATTTCTTGCAGCCATATTTTCTATGTATTTACATACTTATCTCATGTCCTTTCGTTAATAAAGAAAAACGCATTCACAAATACTAACATCTGCACATGGCCAGCATGATGTGGTAAGCGGGGGTTAGCATTGCAGGATGGCTCCAGGCTGGAGAGGCACCGCCCCCGGTATGAAACCGACGGCTGCATCTATCTGTTTTGTTAAGTACTGGGCAAGCGGGTGCTGCACCAATTTAAATATGGTGCAAGCTGGCGGCTAATAGGCAGCAGGGGCCATTTGAACTTGGCGCCGGGCACAAGCCAATCACTGCTGGTGGATTGGTAGCCAATTAGAAGCAGCCACGGCGAACCAAACACTGTGAGACGTCGGTGAGCGGAGCCTTCAGTATGGCGGTGGAGGTCAATAGAAGAGGACGTCACTTGAAGAGCTTCGGCGGCCGTGGAAGAGGCCAGAAGATAGCGCCGCTGGCCAGTATAGTACTACTGTGTCATGTGTATAAGGGGTACAGCTGAGTGGCATAATGTGTATGAGGGGTACTACTGTGTCTCATAAGGTGAATTAGAGGCTCTACTGTGTGGCATAATGTGTATAAGGGGTACTCGTGTGTCATTGAATTAAGGGGCTCTACTGTGTGGCAAAGTGAATAAGGGGCTTTATTGTTGCATAATGTGTCTAAGGGTCTCTACTGTGGTATAATGTGTATAAGGGGCTCTACAATGTGGCATAATGTGTATAAGAGCTATACTATGGGGCATTATGTAAATAAGGGGTACTACTGTGTGGCATAAGTTGAATAAGGCGCATCTATAACAGTAACTTGTGTGCAAAAATTCTGCTTGGTCAGATAATTTTTACTATCCCCAGCGGACGTTTGCCGTTTTGAAAATTTGACACAAATTAGGATATTTTGTAATCAGGTGAAGGCACGGTTTTGGGGCATTTTTCTAGTGAATCTAAAAGTAATTCATACACCAGCGACGATGATTTTAATCCATCAAAGCCTGAAATCTCATTGCAAATGCGCGGTAGTCTTCCAAACACTGCTCTCGTTAGTGTTAGTCTTCCAAACACTGCTCTCGTTAGTGATCAATATGGTATGTCAAATAGAGAAACTGCTGTCATATCAACTGCAGTTTTGCAAGACTTAAAGTAGGTCTCATCACTCCTTAATCATAGGCGAAACTAGAGCTCTGGTAATGGGTGTGGCCGTGTGTCGTGTCAAAGCTGGACAAGTTCAGTTTAAAATTTAATCCCGGCGACGCCATCTTGCGAATGGCAGCTAGACTCCATTTTAGAAACAAGAATCTGCAAGACGCCATTTTGCGACCAGCGTCACTTTAAGTTACAACTCACGAGCTAAGAACAGATGGCAATGTTTTTGATAATCTAAATAGAATAGACAGTGCACCAGAAACTGTGAGTGTTCTACATACAAATTGGGAATCCCTGTTGGCAATTGTAATATAATCCAGGCATTGATCTACACAATTGGATTTGTCTGAATCCAAACAGGTTTTAGTTTTAGTCTCACAGCTGGAAGTCACATTTGCATTGCAGTCTGAAACTGTGAGTGAGGAATGATGTGTGTGTGTGTGTGTGTGTATGTATATATATGTGAATATATATATATATATATATATATATATGTTAAGTCCATCATAGATGGAATCTCATGCATAAACACCGCACATTACACACAATTGCGCTGTTAACTAGTCGCATATTAGCGAATGCATAGGACTTTGTATGAAACCGCTGTTTTATTAGCTTTATGCGCATGCATCTGCCCCAAGTTAACTAGCGTCTTTATATCAAACCCTCAATACCCACACATTACATATTCACACATAAGGTTCAATAAGCTTTAAAGTGTATGATTTAAGTTGGTTCAGTTAGTTTAAATGCTGAGAAATAAAGATATTAGATAACTAAGGTATTATACATGCTAAACAAGTCGTGTTTGGTCTTGTACTGATGCGTATTCTTTTTACAGTATTTCGGTGTTATCGGTGGGGAGGTCGCATCATGCAAACTCGAGTTATGGATCACAGAACCTACAAGCAACAAAATGTATATTTCAGGAACAACTGTTAGGATGTTGCAGGGGGCGTGAAGAGAAAGATCCCCAGCTGTTAGAGGCAGGGAGAGTCTATTTGAACCAGCCTGTTAAATGTGCTGTAACAGATGCTTCTCCCCTGGGAACCAATGACATCAGCAACAAACTTCCCTATTGTCCTGTTTATTCTGGGGGGGTATAAATATGTGTGCTCAAACGCTGGTTCTCAGTCTTCGTGCTGAATGCTGTATGGCTAGGGGTCTCTTGCTGATGCCTATCTCCGGGTCCGGAAGCGCTGCGTATGTATACTGTACTTGGGTCTGTATAATTTCCTTTTGTGCCTAAATTGTGTCTAGATCAATTGCGTGTAACTGTCTGAACTTTTACCTGAATAACACTTGTGCTTTGAATCCACAGATTCCACGTCTAAGTCTTTATTTACGGTATGACTGCGTACGCAAATTAGCGTCATCTTTAGAAGGTATAGGCAGGACATTAGAAGGTATAGGCAGGAGTATATAGAGGTTCATTTTAATATTAACAGTCACCAAAAAGGGGGCGTGGCCTTGTGAACAGGAGGCGTGGTCACTTGAGAAGGGGGAATAGCCTCGCAGCACGAACCCCAGTGGTCTGGTGTGTGTCTAAGAAGTACGGGTGAGCACTATGCAGTGCCGGCTCCCTCACACTGTCAGGAGCCGAGTGCTGCATTTGATGCTACAGTGCAGCATCCGGCTCCTGTCACCTTGTTGTCACCCCTAGGCGGGTTTTTGGGGCCCCAGTCAGTTTGAAAGTCTTTTCTTACCTATATGGTGCTTTCTCTGCAACGGGGAACCTCTGAGGAATTTGAGCCTCACTGCGCAGCGTCTTCAGCCGGTATTCACTATTCATGTAGGAGATCACATTGTCTGGAATATGCCTGTTTACATAGAAATATAACCCATGTCATAATCATAACCAAATAATATATACTGTAGTAACAGAAGCTTTTGTGCAGGAAAAATGTGAATTTCCCTGATCAAACATCAGTGTCTCTCCAGGCTCCCCTGTGTTACTCCAGACCCCCCAATGTCTCCATCCCCAGGCCCCTCTGTGGTTCTCCAGGCTCTCTATCTGCAGGCCCCCTTGTCTCTTTCCATCCCCAGGACCCCCTGGGCCTCTCCACCCCCAGGACTCCCTGCGTCTCTCCATCCTCAGGCCCACCTGTGGCTCTCAGCCTTATTCCACCAGCCCCAATGTGTGTCTCTCTGCCTCATTCCCCCGACCCCAGTGTGCACCTCTCAGCCCCAGTGTGCATCTCTCAGCCCCATTATGCCAGCCGCAGTGTGCATCGCTCTGCCCCATTCCCCCGACCCCAGTGTGCATCTCTCAGCCCCATTACCCCAGCCCCAGTGTGCATCACTCTGCCACATTCCCCCGACCCCAGTGTGCGTCTCTCAGCCCCACTGCCCCAACCCCAGTGTGTGTCTCAGCCCCAGTGTACATCCCAGTGTGTCTCTAAGCCCAATTTCTATGACCCCAGTGTGTATCTCTCAGCCCTAGTGTGCATCTCTCATCCCCATTCTCCCAACTCCAGTGTGTCTCTCTGCCCCAGTATGTATCTAAGCCCCATTTCCCCAACCCCAGTGTGCATCTCAGTCCCAGTGTGTCTCTCAGCCCCATTCCCCCGGCCCCAGTGTGCGTCTTTCTTCCCCATTCCCCCAACCACAGTGTGCATCAGCGTCATTCCCCAGCCCGTGTCACCCCAGTCCTGTGTTAACTCCGATCTCCCCAGCCCTTTGCAGTTCAGCTCCAACCCCCCCAGTCCTCTGTGCAGTCATCTCCAATCCCCCACAGACCTGTGCAGTCAGCTCCAACCATACCCCCCAGCCCACTGTGCAGTCAGCTCCAATCCTCCCCTCCCCCTTAGCCCTGTGCAGTCAGCTCCAATCCTCCCCTCCCCCTTAGCCCTGTGCAGTCAGCTCCATTACCCCCCAGCCCTGTGCAGTTAACTCCAGCCTTCCTCCCCAGCTCCCCTGTGCAGTCAGCTCTAATCTCCCCTCAGCACTGTACACAGCTCCAATCCCCCCTCATCACTGCACAGCTCCAATCTGCCCCTCCCCCCCTCAGCACTAGTGCACAGCGCGAATCCCCCCCTCAGCACTGCACAGCTACAATCCCCCCTCCCCCCTCAGCACTGTGCACAGCTACAATCCCCCCTCCCTTCTTTTTTTTTTCATTGCTGAAATTACTTTTATTAGCAGAATGGACAAAACTTAGTAAATGAAAGGACAGAAGAGAAGAGTGATCTACTTATATTTCTATGCTACGGTTCCCCCTATAAAGACACAGGGAGTGGTGAGGTCCCCACTGTTACCGGGAAGCCACAAGTTCTCCCGGCCTTGGTATCGGGTAAGTTTTGCCTGGAAGTCGGTGTTGCAATCTGAATCTCCTGTCTCTAGATGACTTCCTCTCACTGCAGAACCCAACTGGTTCCAAGGACAGGACAACTCCAATGTAGGTTCCAGACCCATTGGTGGTATGGCATCTGTAGAGGTAGGAAGCACCATTTTATCAGTGAGGGTGGGGAATCCAGATGTAATTACACTGAGGGTCCCAGAATAACTGACTTAGAGCCGTATTCAATATGAGCCGAGCCGCAATACTTTTTCACGTCCCGGACTTTCCGCCTACTTCGCCTGTTTTGTAGGCGGAAAAGTGTCGCGGCCGTCCCAGCTTTACCCCGTATTCAATATGGAAGTACGCGAAAACGGCACCCGGCGAAACTTGAACAGGCGGAAAGTACTGTCAGTTTTTGGGAAATCAGCCTTACACCCCCTAAATGATGCTCTGACATGGTGGTTCCCTATGGTACCCCCCGATTTGGCTTGCTGGAGGTATTTGGTATTTTTAAAAGGGCTCAATAGCTGCTAAATAGCATTTTTCTATACGTGATGCAGAATAGTATTTTGGAGTTTTTTTTTCCCAGAAAATAAGTTATCCCATCAAATTTGGGGTACTTGAAAATGGGGGTCAGCATATTTAAAATTTGCTAAAGTGAAGTTGAAAAAATCGTGAAAAATCCACCTTCCGCAAGTACCTACAATAAAAAAAAAACACTTGGGGCATACTTGTGGACCCCCCAGAGTCAAGTTTGCTAGTTTTAAGTTTGTATCCCAACATTTTTTTTTTTCACCCCCTTTTTCAAAGTCATTTTTTGGGGTGTCCTTAAGTGTTTTTTAAAAAACATTTGACAGTTTACCTTTGGGGACTGTCTGAAGGCTGCAGGGGGGTTCCTGCAACATTGCACCCCAAAACCCCAATTCTGCACTTTTTTCCACCTCCCATTCATAGGCAAAACTTTTACGCTTATTACATTGCATTGACTTTCCGCCTAGGCGGAAAGTCTTTCAAATTGAATACGGGGTAAAAGTCAAACAGGCGAAAATGATGTCATCGTCAAGTTTCCGCCAAAAAACCTGCGAAAACGGATTTTTCGCCTCAAATTGAATACGGTCCTAAATAGAAACTGTGCATAGGTGCTTGGTGAGGCTGTGGTCAGTGAAGAGATGATCAGCTGACTTGGGGAGGAGGTGCTTAGCAGACTCGGTGAGGAGGTGCTTAGCTGACATGGTGAGGAGGTGCTTAGTTGACTCTGGGCCCGATTCAGAGCCGCTCGTAAGTGGCCGCTCATTCGCTCCGAGTGATGTTCGCACATCTGCGCATGCGTATGGGTCCTAATGCGCATGCGCCAACCAGTCAGTGCGGTCGGAATTCGTGTGCTCGCAAAATAGCGAATGCCTGCTAATTTGAGTGACAGAATGAGGCGTTTGTGGGTGGTAACAGGGGAAGGTGCTTGAAAACGGGGAGTGGTGATCCGAACGCAGGCGTGCCAAACGGTCAAAACGGGCATTTTAAGGGTGTGCATAATTAACAAAGCAGCGTCATCGACCACGTCACTTGGTTGTCTTTTAGCCTGAACTGTTCGTATGATTGTGGTAGGAAAATCCTACCACAAGCACTGCGAGCAGTTCAGATGCCTTTCGATGTACTCGATTAATCAAATAAATAGCGGAGATGACGTATGATGCGAGTGGCCAGGGGGCGTCTTTACAAAATAGCGAGCGCATGTTTCATTCGCTCACTCAGGCATAGAGGCGTCAACAGACTGCAAAGAGCGAGCGCTCAATTTAAATAGCTGACCCCTTTTTCTGAACAAGCGAGCGCAAATAGCGTCCGGCTCTGAATCAGGCCCTCTGTTAGAAGGTTCTCAGCAATCAGCCTCTCTCAGGCTTTGTGCTTTGGTAATCATGTTTTATTATGGCTCAAATCACTGCTGTAAACATGGTACCATGTGTTCAGGGAGCCAGCTCTACACTTTGTGGGGTCTTCACAATCTACATAACTGCAGCTGGACAGCTGTATTAACAGGGGGTGCACAGGAACAATCCCTCACACCCCACTCCCTGCAGTCGCTGCCAGCACTTACCTCCGTCCATGGGCGCCGAGAAGTGGGGAGGGCGGATACAGTTTACCCGGGCCCGAGCTTGCTAGAGGGGCCCGGCAAGGCATGTGCTGGGCTGCTGTGTGAGACTGCTCGCGGCTGCTGCAGCAGCTGGAGCAGTCTCCTATGGCTGTGGGGGGGGGAGCGATCACACTGATCACGCCCCCCCTGCTTAGCGCCGGGCTGGGGGCTTACAGCGCCCCCTTTCCCGGTGCGGTACACGGCGCTGCAAAAGGGATGATTTTTTTTCTTTTTTTTCAAGGGGGTGTGGTCACGCTTCCCGTGATTAGGCCACGCCCCTCCATTACCTGGGCCCGGCCAGGAACTCAACGGCCCTGCCTCCGTCCTGTTCCTGTTTTGCTGCTTGTTGTGAGAAGAGCATGCTCAGCAGCTCCCCCGGTGGCCATCTTTTTTTTTTAAGTGAACTGGAATAATGGGTGGTCCTGTGCACCCCTGGACCACCCCCTATCCCTATGTCCTTAATGACACCTCATCAGTCATTGATCACTCCAAACTGAAGAAAACTTCAAAACTGTCTGAGAGAGCCAATCAGAGTGCAGCGCTCGCCCAGCAACAGTCACTCACACAGCACAGAGCAACACTTTCAGTGTCAGCTGTGTCTCTGCGCCTCACTGCCAGGCTGTAACATACTGGATTCACTTCAGTGGTCTCCCCACCAGTGCCAGGCATGATGGACTCTGGAGCCGGACTGTATATATAAATATAGTGTCCCCACAGCACAGCAGTGCTGCTAACTACACTAGAGAGGACACAGTATGTATGTTGCTCCTGGCCCCACCCCTAGCTACGCCTGGATCCTGCCAACTGCGCTGCAGGGATTTTTACGCATGTGCAAATCATATAAATAGTTTTTACCATCGAATACTTTTGATGCGATGGTTAGTTTTGCATCGAAAGTTTAAATGGTGGAAGTCCAGCCAGCATTTGATGGTGGAATACACAGAAAATACCAAGCGCCAAGAAGGAGTGTGAATCAGTGGTTATGATGTTTAAAATCAAATATGTAAGAAGCTGCCCTCCACCTGGGAGTATGCCACCACTCCCAATTGGCACAGAGAAAGTGCCAGAAAGCTGCAATGCGTATAGGTGGAATGGCGCTAAGTACACATTAAAACATGAGAAATATGTAAATAAACCTTTTAATATGATACAAAAGTCGATAAACAGTGCTAATCAACAGAAGAAGATGTAGCAATGATAGACGTATACAAATATAACTATCTCTGCAGCAATAAATATGTATAAAAGAAGATATTATACTGTATCAACTGCAACAATTGTAGCAAAAGGGTGAATGTAACTGAACAAATGAATGTCCGTTCCAAGGAGAATATATAGCTCCAAAAAATAGTATAATGTCAGTGCTGGTTGTCAGCCGTGGATTAAACAAGAATTAATGGAAGTACCCTGGAGGTCGAACTGTCATAAAGTCTGGATGGCATGTGTACCACTCCTGAAAATTAATTGCTCATAATAGATACGCTCACCTCGTGGTCGTGCTGTATGAACTCTCCAGAGAAGGATGCGGTTCCAGCCTAAGGGTAGAGAGGCTGGTTCGCGGCTGGAGGTGCCGAGGGGTGAGTGGAAGTGCTGATGCACGTGTGGGAGCAGTGGAGCTGTGAACTCTGAAGGTCAAAGGGTGCGGCAGTGTGTGATAGCCGACGGTGGGCAGTAGGACTCCCAGCAGTGAGGTAACTCTCTCCAGAGAGATGTTGGCGGCGTGTATGAAGCACGTAATACTGAGCCGCAGCTGGTGGTCGGATCCTGTGCTGGCTCAAATAGGGCTCGAAGTTAGAGGAAATCCGGGTGATGTATCAGTCCACTGGCTGGATGGATCATGCAACAATGGAGCAGTTGAATAAAAAAGAAGTGGTCTCTGTAATCCTTAACGTGTTTCACTGCATAAAGCAGCTTCTTCAAAAGGCAGAATAAATTATTGTAGCATGGGCAGCTATTTATACCCATTTTCATTAATGGACCACCTGTGAATCCACACCTGTCAAGCATCAGTGGCTGACAGGTGCATGTTAGAATTTTGTTGTTTAATTAGTCACAGTTCAAATACTAAATACAGATATTAGACATATCCGATAAATATACAAATATATAGTAGTACTACAGCACTGTATACAAAAACTAATACATATAAACAAATATCTGAAAAAAATATATAAATAGATTTTGCAAGAGATTTTTTGGCGTGTTACAATTAATAAAAATATTTTATTATTATAAATATGTATCAATATACACACTGTGAGATGTATACATTTCCATGTCAGCATGTTATTATTTCTACGTGAATATTATATTGGTAAGAGTAGAAAAATAAAAAAATATATAAAAATAAATATCCATATATGAAAATATATGAATAAAAGTTCTATGAAAAAATCATAAAACCCTGAAAACAGCGGCAAGATCATAGCCATTACAATGCATAGGCAGTTAGCATATGACATGTATATTCCCACCGAGCTTCGCCAACCTCTATATGGGCCGTCATGAGGATGAGCTCATCTGGGGTGGGGAGTTTGCTGTGAATCTGGTCCTCTTCTATATAGATGATTTATTTTTTATTTGGAACGGTGATGAATCTTTGGTTTTAAGGTTTCTTAAGTATTTGAACACCAACTCCTATGGACTCACTTTCACACATTCCTATCACCAGCATCACATTCATTTTCTGGATATTTCTTTGGATATTATAGATGATCATGTCAAACTATAGGAAAACTGTCGACGTTTGTAGCTTTATACCGTATTCTAGTAATCATAAAAGAAAATGGCTGAACAATGGCCCTCATTCAGAGCCGTACGCTCTGAGCAGAGCGCACGCTCTGAATGAGGGCCGCCCTCCATAATTATGGAGCGTCCTCCTGGACGCTCGTATAGCTGTGGGTCACCACCCACAGCCTATACGAGTGTGCAGTTTGATGGCCGCGATGGTCTTGACCATCGCGACCATCGCCACTGCGAGCCGGAGCCTGCGGTTGAGGTTTACAACCGCAAGGCCCGGAGTGATTTTGGCTCTATCAGAGCCAAAATCGCTCCCACTGACATCACTAGTGATGTCAGTGGGCCGGCTTCTGACGGTAGGCGTTCCCTTGGGAACGCCCCCGGCAGGGAGGCACGCCCCCGGCACGCCCACCAAAGGGGGCGTGCTGTCAATCAACATCGACAGCACGCCCCCTTTGATCAGACACAACGAGCGAAGGAAAGTCCTTCGCTCGTCGCGTCTGGCGCATGCGCACGACGGAGCTCCCGCCATCGTGCGCATGCGCAGTGCACAACATCGACCCACTTGCGAGCGGACAGCCGCTTGCGAGTGGGTCTGAATCAGGCCCAATGTTCCTAAAAGTCAAGTATTTCGTATTCGCAGAAATTGTACATCTGTGAATAAGTTTAAGGAACAAGTTCCTTAGAATGTAAGCTCTCACGAGCAGGGACCTCTTCCCTCATGTGCTTCTCTTTACATTTTCTTCCACTCTCTACTCCCCATTAGGGCACCTAACACGGGACTGCCAACTCCCGGCAGCTTATTGTGAGTGCTTTAATCACTATTTCAGCAATGTATATAAGTTGTGTCCTTGTCCTGCACTGTAATGTACTGTAAGTTACTTGTTTCTTGTTCACCTATTAGTTCTATGTATGATGTAAGGCGCTGCTGAACACTTGTGGCGCCATATAAATAAAGGATAATAATAATAATAATAAGTTCTGGTGTTGATTAATGGCTTCTCTGAGAAAGATTATCTCTCACATGTTTTGGATGAGGCACTGCATACATCTATAACATTAGATAGGGCCACGATTTTTGATACCAACATATCTAATAAAAATAGATGTACTAAAAAATCAAAAGATCATAAAGAAGGGGAACCTATGTTTATTTCTAGGTATAACCTATCCGCGAATAAAATCTCTGGAATTATGAGAAATAATTACAAACTGTTGTTGGCTGATTCTGTTCTGAAAACACATTTAGGCCCTAGACCCAGGCTAGTTTTTAGGAAAGCCAAAAATCTCAGCAACATTTTGGCTACTAGTCTCTTTAAATCTGACATGAGAGACTCAAGTAATTTTTCCCAGAGGACCTTGAATGGTCTTAAGATTACAGGTTGCTATAGATGTAATCATAATAAATGTACAACTTGTGCACATATTTTGAACAAAACCCAATCTGTGTTTTCATCTGCAGCCCAAAAAAGATTTACTATAAACTCCATTATTAATTGTACCTCGCAATATGTAATATATTTGTTATTGTGTCCATGTGATCTGCTCTACATAGGCCGACGACACGCCCACTGAAACAGCATTTTCTGGAACACATACGCAACATTGTGAATAGATCAATCAAGCATAATGTTTCCAGGTACTTTTTGGAACATCATAATAGTGATCTCAGTGGTCTGAAAGTGGTCGGTGTAGAGAAGATACCACACATGATTTAGGACATTGTGTAAACAAGAAGCAGCCTGGATCTTGAAAATGCAGACTCTTAGCCCTCAGGGCCTTAATGAAAATATTGATCTAGAATTTATTTAATTTGAGCCCACATGTTTTCCTTGCGTCCTGTCATTTACATATTTGTTTAGTGGCCCTGCTTCATGCAGTGTTCTCAGAAGTTTCCGATGTGCACTGGATATAGACTTTATATAGACTCCAGATGCACTGTACATCTGCCCTCCCTCTTCTCTTCTCCCCTTCCCCTCTCTTCATTTGTCCCAATGTTAGTTCATACATCTTATCCATCTGACATTCTTTCGTATCGTCCATTAACGTCTATTTCCTGTAATTTTCCAGTTTATAGTACTGTATATATATATACACTGCTCAAAAAAATACAGGGAACACTTAAACAACACAATATAACTCCAAGTCATTCACACTTCTGTGAAATCAAACTGTCAACTTAGGAAGCAACATTGATTGGCTATCAATTTCACATGCTGTTGTGCAAATGGAATAGACAACAGGTGGAAATTATAGGCAATTAGCAAGACACCCCCAATAAAGGAGTAGTTCTGCAGGTGGTGACCACAGACCACTTCTCAGTTCCTATGCTTTTTGGCTGATGTTTTGGTCACTTTTGAATGCTGGCGGTGCTTTCACTCTAGTGGTAGCATGAGACGGAGTCTACAACCCACACAAGTGGCTCAGGTAGTGCAACTCATACAGGATGGCACATCAATGGGAGCTGTGGCAAGAAGGTTTGATGTGTCTGTCAGCGTAGTGTCCAGAGCATGGAGGCGCTACCAAGAGACAGGCCAGTACATCAGGAGACGTGGAGGAGGCCGTAGGAGGGCAACAACCCAGCAGCAGGACCGCTACCTCCGCCTTTGTGCAAGGAGGAACAGGAGGAGCACTGCCAGAGCCCTGCAAAATTACCTCCAGCAGGCCACAGATGTGCATGTGTCTGCTCAAACAGTCAGAAACAGACTTCATGAGGGTGATATGAGGGCCCGACATCCACAGGTGGGGGTTGTGCTTACAGTCCAACAGCATGCAGAACGTTTGGCATTTGCCAGAGAACACCAAGATTGGCAAATTCGCCACTGGCGCCCTGTGCTCTTCACAGATGAAAGCAGGTTCACACTGAGCATATGTGACAGACGTGACAGAGTCTGGAGATGTCAAGGAGAATGTTCTGCTGCCTGCAACATCCTCCAGCATGACCGGTTTGGCAGTGGGTCAGTAATGGTGCGGGGTGGCATTTCTTTGGGGGGGCCACACAGCCCTCCATGTGCTCGCTAGAGGTAGCCTGACTGCCATTAGGTACCGAGATGAGATCCTCAGACCCCTTGTGAGACCATATGCTGACGCGGTTGGCCCTGGGTTCCTCCTAATGCCAGACAATGCTAGACCTCATGTGGCTCGAATGTGTGAGCAGTTCCTGCAAGACGAAGGCATTGATGCTATGGACTGGCCCGCCCGTTCCCCAGACCTGAATCCAATTGAGCACATCTGGGACGTCATGTCTCGCTCCATCCACCAACACCACGTTGCACCACAGACTGTCCAGGAGTTGGCAGATGCATTAGTCCCGGTCTGGGAGGAGATCCCTCAGGAGTCCATCCGCCACCTCATCAGGAGCATGCCCAGGTGTTGTAGGGAAGTCATACAGGCACGTGGAGGCCACACACACTACTGAGCCTCAGTTTGACTTATTTTAAGGACATTACATCAAAGTTGGAGCAGCCTGTAGTGTGTTTTTCCACTTTAATTTTGAGTGTGGCTCCAAAACCAGACCTCCATGGGTTAATAAATTTGATTTCCAATCATAATTTTTGTGTGATTTTGGTGTCAGCACATTCAACTATGTAAAGAACAAAGTATTTAATAAGAATATTTCATTCATTCAGATCTAGGATGTGTTATTTTAGTCTTCCCTTTATTTTTTGAGCAGTGTATATTAGTGTATCCCTCACCCAGTATTCATCATCTACTTGGTTTAGTAATTATTATTTTATATGTCATTATTATTATAATTTTTACCTGATTACTGTTTTTTATATTAATGATTTACTATATACCATGTTAATGTTTACATCCATGTGCCTCGTAGGAATGGATTGATTTATGTATGCCTATACATGTCATATGCTAACTGCCTATGCTATGTAATGGCTATGATCTTGCCGCTGTTTTTAGGGTTTTATGATTTTTTCATAGAACTTTTATTCATATATTTTCATATATGGATGTTTATTTTTATATAGTTTTTATTTTTCTACTCTTATCAATATACTATTCACGTAGAAATAATAACATGCTGACATGGGAAAGTATATATCTCTCACAGTGGGTTTATTGATACATATTTATAATAATAAAATATTTTTATTAATTGTAACACGCCAAAAAATCTCTTGCAAAATCTATTTATATATTTTTTTCAGATATTTGTTTATATGTATTAGTTTTTGTATACAGTGCTGTAGTACTACTATATATTTGTATATTTATCGGATATGTCTAATATCTGTATTTAGTATTTGAACTGTGACTAATTAAACAACAAAATTCTAACATGCACCTGTCAGCCACTGATGCTTGACAGGTGTGGATTCACAGGTGGTCCATTAATGAAAATGGGTATATATAGCTGCCCATGCTACAATCATTTATTCTGCCTTTTTGAAGAAGCTGCTTTATGCAGTGAAACATGTTAAGGATTACAGAGACCACTTCTTTTTTATTCAACTGCTCCATTATTGCATGATCCATCCAGCCAGTGGACTGATACATCACCCGGATTTCCTCTAACTTCGAGCCCTATTTGAGCCAGCACAGGATCCGACCACCAGCTGCGGCTCAGTATTATGTGCTTCATACACGCCGCCAACATCTCTCTGGAGAGAGTTACCTCACTGCTGGGAGTCCTACTGCCCACCGTCGGCTGTCACACACTGCCGCACCCTTGGACCTTCAGAGCTCACAGCTCCACTGCTCCCACACGTGCATCAGCACTTCCACTCACCCCTCGGCACCTCCAGCCGCGAACCAGCCTCTCTACCCTTAGGCTGGCACCGCATCCTTCTCTGGAGAGTTCATATATCACGGCTGCGAGGTGAGCGTATCCATTATGAGCAATTAATTTTCAGGAGTGGTACACATGCCATCCAGACTTTATGACAGTTAGACTTCCAGGGTACTTCCATTAATTCTTGTTTAATCCACGGCTGTCAACCAGCACTGACATTATACTATTTTTTGGAGCTATATATTCTCCTTGGAACGGACATTCACTTGTTCAGTTACATTCACCCTTTTGCTACAATTGTTGCAGTTGATACAGTATAATATCTTCTTTTATACATATTTATTGCTGCAGAGATACTGTTATATCTGTATATGTCTATCATTGCTACATCTTCTGTTGATTTGCACTGTTTATCGACTTTTGTATCATATTAAAAAATTTACATATTTTTCATGTTTTAATGTGTACTTAGCGCCATTCCACCTATACCCATTGCAGCATTTGATGGTGGGCTTCCGATGTCCATTCTCACTCCCAACCTCCTAGAAAATAATATTTTATAAGTCGATCTCATGAGCACATGTGGGACAGATGGCTTTTCGTGAAACATTGCAATATTTTGACCTTATTTTCTTAAATGTCTACTTTGAGTTCAACTGAATCGTTTTCACCTAAAAACAACTTCATTGCCAAATTATGTGCCCCAAAACCGTGCCTTCACCTGATTACAAAATATCCTAATTTGTGTCAACATTTCAAAACTTCAAGCGCCCGTTGGGGATAGTAAAAATTATCTGGCCAAGCTGAAATTTTTCACATGAATTACTATTATGGACCCACAACTTTTCTGCACTATTGGAATTTCGAACTCGCAATTTAGTTTTTTTGAACCACCCAAGTGTATAAGGGGCTCTACTGTTTGGCATAATGTGCATAATGGGCTCTATGGTGTAGCATAATGTGCATAAGGGGATCTACTGTGTGGCATATTGTGTATGTGTGGGATAAGGTGAATAAGGGGCTCTACCATGTGGGATAAGGTAAATAAGGGGCTCTACTGTGTGGCATAATGTGTATAAGTGACACTACTGTGTGGCATAATGTGTAAGGGGCTCTACTGTGTGGCTGTAATGCGTATAAGAGGTACTGCTCTGTGGCATAATGTGTATAAGGGGTACTGCTGTGATGCAAAATGTACATAAGTGGCACTACTGGTGTGGCATATTGTGTATAAGGGGTACTACTATGTGGGATAAGGTGAATAAGGGGCTCTACTGTGTGGCATACTGTGTATAAGTGATACTACTGTGTGGCATAATGTGTATAAGTGTCACTACTATATGACATAATGTGTATAGGGGACTCTATTGTGTATAAGTGTCACTACTGTGTGGCATACTGTGCATAAGTGATACTACTGTGTGGCATAGTGTATAAGTGTCACTATACACATTATGCCCTCCCGGGAGGGACTTAGGGTTAGGCTAGGAAAAGGGGGGTTAGGGTTAGGCATTTCCGGGGGGGAGGTTAGGGTTAGCCACCCCCCCGGGGGACTTAGGAGTAGGCTGCGGGGAAGGGAGGGTTTAGATTTAGGGGGGGGGTTTAGGGTTAGGCACTTGAGGGGGAGGTTGGGGTTAGGCACCCCTAAGGGAGGGTTAGGGGGTAGAATAGGGTTAGTCAATACTTACCTTTGTACGATTGGAATTTCAGCACTGCCGGGCTGCCGCTGTCAGGATTTGAACCGCCAGCCATACTGATTCCCTACAAAGGTGACTACTATAAATTTGTATTGGAAATAAACAAGTGGGTTAAGCATACTCCCCATTTGCAAATTTCTTAAAATACTTAAGAAAATACATATCTTCCTGTATCTCTTATCTATCCCTGACCGTGTTAGTAATGTGTTGTGTGGATATGAAGTCCTCAATCTTATAGAGGATTGGTGAAGTTCTCTCTCAGACAGGTTTGAAAATTGAAATTTTAATAGAAAAATACTGCTTTGGCCATTTCAGTTACATGTTGTTTCATGTGTTAGAAGAACAAAAAGACCAATGTCCAATGTAGTGGAGCGATTTTTTTTTTTTTTGTGTGCTTGTCTCTCAGGGCCTGACTTTGAGGTGGGAGTAAAGCAAAAAAGAGCAAGTAACTGTGGGACTGATTCAGTAAGGATCACTATTGCAATTACGCACACAATTTAACTGCTATAGTATGCTAATTCATTGCAATCGCAATGCCGCCGCAACACTACATAAGTACGCCCACTTTACCTTACATACTACCGTAATGTTTAGCAAGACTGCGAAAACATTGGTACAATCGAGTACCATCGCAGCCTCACGCACACTTGCACAAGGTCAGACCTTACTCAGAAATTTCTAACTTCAGCGCACGCTATCAGGCCGTAGGGCATCACAGTGGATAATGTATGCACGCCTAAGCAAAGGCATTCAGTGTCCTGGCACACCTGCGTTTCACCGACCACCCCTCCCCTAAACAACACTTCCTGTCAATCACTCTGTGATGGGTTTGCGTAGTCACTGCGATCGCAGTCCTGATCACAGTGGCCAGTTAGCGCATGTGCAGTATGCAACAATCAGCCGATTGCGTGCATATTAGCAACTGCGATCCAAGCTGAATCAGGCCCTGTATATCTAGACAAATTATGTTGTAATGGAGGTGCTGTAGATGTAAGATGTGCAGACAGATGTTGAAGTGAGAGGGGCGTGTCCAGACTCAAATTTATATTGCAGTGTAAAAATAAAGCTGTCCGGCATTTGTGGGCTATATGCAAAAGCAGCCAGTGTTTACTACGCATGCAAAAAAAATGAAAATATACATATATATATATATCAATAAAAACGAACTGCACACAAAACTTCAATTAGAATGCCATATGGGTGCAAGGCAGAAAAAACGTAACAAATATTGACCACTACCTAGAAGGTAGTGGAATCCAGCCAGCACACCGTTTGAGAAAATAATTAGTTTTAATGTCCCATAGCAGGGTGAAAAGCCATCACATAACACTGATAAGACAAAGTGGTACTTAGCATCAGTTATCGATATGCATAGGGGGAGCCATGCTCTGAACCCCGACAATCAGAAGCCCCAACAGCTGTTTCAGATCCTCCTTCCTCAAGGGACTGCCGAGGAAGGAGGAGCCAAAACAGCTGTTGGGACTTCTGATTGTCGGGGTTCAGAGCATGGCTCCCCCTATGCATATCGATACCTGATGCTAAGTACCACTTTGTCTTATCAGTGTTATGTGATGGATTTTCACCCTGCTATGGGACATTAAAACTAATTATTTTCTCAAACGGTGTGCTGGCTGGATTCCACTTCCTTCTAGGTAGTGGTCTATATATATATATATATATATATATATATATATTTGCGCCCATTGTATTTCAAAATGGTTTGTCCCGGTACACAGTTATTTGCTTTTTATTTGCTTTACTCCCACCCAGGGGCGTAGGGAGGGCGTTTCCACTGGAGTATGAGCTCCAGGCGCCTTACTTACCAGAAGGCGCCTGCAAGTAGCTGACAGCCTGTGCCGGATCCTGCCTTCCTGCTCTAGTGAGAAACTCCTGGTCACTAGAGGAGCTTGTGCTGGGCCCTGATTGGTGCTCAGCACATGTTCCTCTAACCCCAGTAGGGGATGTGGCTACAGCAGCATGTCGAGGAAGAAGCTGCAGGATCCACATTAAGGTAAGAGAGGTTATACCCCAGTAGTTATATCTATCACCCTCCCTGCCTGAATGTACTGTATGTGTGACCCTTCCTGCCTGTATGTACTGTATGTGTGACCCTTCCTGCCTGTATGTGTGACCCTTCCTGCCTGTATGTGTGTGTGTATGTATGTATGTGTGTGTGTATGTATGTGACCCTGCCTGTGTGTATGTGCAGGGCCGAAACTAGGATTTTTGTCACCAGGGGCAAGACAGTAATTTGGTGCCCCCCTTGGTAATTGCCTCTGCAGCAGTGCCCCTATAGTAATGCCCTCTGAGGTAATGCCCCTGTAGTAGTGCCCATATAGTAATGCCCCTGTAGTAGTGCCAATATGATAATGCCCCCATAGCAATGCCCCTGTAGTAGTGCCCATATTGTAATGCCCCCATAGTAATGCCCATATGTTAATACCCCCATAATAATGCCCCTGTAGTGCCCATGCTCCCATATTAATGCCCTTGTGGTAATGCCCCTGTAGTGCTCATGCCTTCATAGTAATGCCCCTGTAGTGTCCATGCTCTCATAGTAATGCCCCTGTAGTGTCCATGCTCTCATAGTAATGCCCCTATAGTGCCCATGCCCCATAGTAATATCCATGTAGTGCCCTTACAGAAATGCCCCTGTAGTGCTCATGCCCCCACAGTAATGCCCCTGTGGTAATGCCTCTGTAGTGCTCATGTCCCATTAGTAATGCCCATTATTGCCCATGCCCCCATGGTAATGCCCATGCCCCCATAATAATGCCCCTGTAGTGCAGCTTATTAAAAAAAAATACTTACCTTGAACCCTGCTCCTGCATCCAGCGTCGCGTCCGGTCCGCCTGCTGCTCCTCGGAACTATGGGGGAAACGTCATGATGTCTCTCCCATAGTGCCCGTGGGGAGAGCCGGAAGCTGGAGTTCTGAGAACTTCTGCCTCCGGCTCCGGCTACACCGCGTCGCTGCAGAGAAGGAGCTGGGTGCCCGCTGGTAATAAGCCTGGGGCTCGCTTGGGGCTATCCAATTAGCCCCGTAGTCTACCTGATGACGGCACTTGTCGGGTTTATTTTTTCGGGACCTGATGTGTTAAGAAAAATAATCCCAGGTAAGTGCCGTGTTTTCGGCCAAAAAAAAGGCGAGAACACATAGGGACGTGAGTTTATCGCGGCTCCTATGTGTTAATGGGCGAACTATGCTATTATTTTGCCCAAATTAATATGATAGGCAGTAAATAAATATCGTCGAAAATCGGGGATTATCGGTGAAAAATCCCCATTTTTCGCCGATCGCGGGGAACAATTAGCACCCGAACAGTGGGCCTGATGCAGACCCGCTCGCAAGCGGGTCGATGGCTGGGCAGTGCGCACGTGCGAGCCCCGGAGCGAACAAGAAATCACTCGCTCTGGCGCTCGCATCCAAAAGGGGTGGCTGTCGATGTTGATCGACAGCTCGCCCCGTTTGGTAGGCAGGTTGGGGGGGTGGCTGGCCAAACGGAGGAATTCCCGATGGAACGCCTGCCGTTTGGGGGCAGCCCCACTGACATCACGAGTGATGTCAGTGGTGAGCTTCCGGCTCTATTAGAGCCAGAAGCTCACTGGGGCTTGCGGGAATGAGACCCTACCACAAGGGTCTCGTCGCAAGCCCGATGGTCGCGAAGGTTGTGACCATCGCGACCATCACCTGGCCGCTCGCTTAAGCTGTGGGTGGTCACCCACAGCTATGCGAGCGGCCAGGATGCCGGTTTAAACAAAAAAAAAAGCGGCCGCCCTGATTCAGAGCGAGCGGCTCTGAATCAGGGCCTGTGTTCTGGGCTAATTGGATATGGCCCTTAGTCTGTTTTGTTAAACACACACATACACATATAATATATACAGCATATAACACACATGTACAGTCTGGTGCATAAATATTGGGACATTGACAGAATTTTCATATTTTGGCCTCTATTCACCACCACAATGGCTTTGAAATGAAACAAACAAGATGTGATTTAACTGCAGACTTTCAGATTTAATTTGAGGGTAATTACATCCAAATCAGTTGAACGGTGTAGGAATTACAACAGTTTCTATATGTGCCTCCCACTTTTTAAGGGGCCAAAAGTAATGGGACAAACTTAACAATCCTAAATCTAACTTTCACTTTTTAATACTTTGTTGCAAATCCTTAGCAGGCAATTACAGCCTGAAGTCTGGAATGCATAGACATCACCAGATGCTGGGTTTCATCCCTGGTGATGCTCTGCCAGGCCTCTACAGCAAATGTCTTCAGTTCCTGCTTGTTCTTGGGGCATTTTCCCTTCAGTTTTGTCTTCATCAAGTGAAATGCATGCTCAATTCAGGTCTGGGGATTGACTTGGCCATTGCATAACATTCCACTTTTTAGCCTTAAAAAACTCTTTGGTTGCTTTTGCAGTATGCTTCGGGTCATTGTCCATCTGCACTGTGAAGCGCCGTCCAATGAGTTCTGAAGCATTTGACTGAATATGAGCATATAATATTGCCCGAAACACTTCAGAATTCATTCTGCTGCTTTTGTCAGCAGTCACATCATCAATAAATACAAGGGAACCAGTTCCATTGGCAGCCATACATGCCCATGCCATGACACTACCACCACCATGCTTCACTGATGAGGTGGTATGTTTTGGATCATGACCAGTTAATTTCCTTCTCCATACTCTTCTCTTCCCATCACTCTGGTACAAGTTGATCTTTGTCTCATCTGTCCATAGGATGTTGTTCCAGAACTGTAATGGCTTTTTTAGATGTTGTTTGGCAAACTCTAATCTGGTCTTCCTGTTTTTGCGGCTCACCAATGGTTTATATCTTGTGGTGAACCCTCTATATTCACTCTTGTGAAGTCTTCTCTTGATTGTTGACTTTGACACATATACACCTACCTCCTGGAGAGTGTTCTTGATTTGGCCAACTGTTGTGAAGGGGTTTTTCTTCACCAGGGAAATAATTCTTCAGTCATCCACCACAGTTGTTTTCCGTGGTCTTCTGGGTCTTTTGGTGTTGCTGAGCTCTCTGGTGCGTTCTTTCTTTTTAAGAATGTTCCAAACAGTTGATTTGGCCACACCTAATGCTTTTGCTATCTCTCTGATGGGTTTGTTTTGATTTTTCAGCCTAATGATGGCTTGCTTCACTGATAGTGACAGCTCTTTGGATCTCATATTGAGAGTCAACAGCAACTGATTCCAAATGCAAATGTCACACCTAGAATCAACTCCAGACCTTTTACCTGCTTAATTGATAATGAAATAATGAGGGAATAGCCCACACCTGTCCATGAAACAGCTTTTGAGTTGATAGTCCCATTACTTTTGGCCCCTTAAAAAGTGGGAGGCACATATAGAAACCGTTGTAATTCCTACACCGTTCACCTGATTTGGATGTAATTACCCTCAAATTAAATCTGAAACTCTGCAGTTAAATCACATCTTGTTTGTTTCATTTCAAAGCCATTGTGGTGGTGAATAGAGGCCAAAATATGAAAATTCTGTCAATGTCCCAATATTTATGCACCTGACTGTATATGTTATATATAACACATATATACACATATATCCACGCTAACATACGTACATACACACTAAAAACATACATACACATATATACACACACTAACATACATACACTCTAACACATACAGATATATACATACACATGTATACACACTAACACATATAGACATACGCATATATACACACTAACATATACAGACATACATACGCATATATACTAGGGGTGAGCGGGTTCGGATTTCTGAAATCCGAACCCCCCCGAGCCCCCCCGATCCGAGTCCGATCCGAGTCAGGCTCGACTTTTCCCGCCTGACTCGGATCTGAAATCGAGGCAAAACGTCATCATCCCGCCTTCCGAGTCTCACGGGTTTTGGATCCTATATAAGGTACCCGCGTCGGCGCCATTTTCTCACTCGGCTGTGGACAGTGAAGAGGGAGGGTGGGAGTTAGGGCTGTGTAGTGTAGTGTAGTGTAGTGTAGTGTAGTGTAGTGCTGCTGTTGTCCACTACTTCAAGTCCATAGGGGCTGGCTGTGTTGTGCTGTGCTGCTGTTGTTAATAGGGGCTGTGTCCACTACTTCAAAGTCCATAGGGGCTGGCTGGACTGTGTTGTGCAGTCAGTTCTCCATAGGGGCTGTGTCCACTCCAAAGTCCTGTGCAGTGTCCCAGTCCTAAAGGAGTGCTGTAGTGTTGTCCAGGGGGTGCTCTGTCCATCAGGGGTGCTCCCCCCAAGTGCTAAAAAAATAATATATTTTCTGTGTTTGTGAATTGTGTGCGCAGTAGCCGCACGTGCATCAACAAAGTAGTGCCAAGCGTGCGCCTGTGTCATAAGTAAAGGGCCGGCTGGCTTGACCGTTAAGGGTGCTGTAACCCCCGAAAGTACACTCCAGTCCAAACCAAAAAAAAAATTATTTTCTGTGTTTGTGAATTGTGTGCGCAGTAGCCGCACGTGCATCAACAAAGTAGTGCCAAGCGTGCGCCTGTGTCTTAAGTAAAGGGCCGGCTGTCTTGACCGTTAAAGGGTGCTGTAACCCCCGAAAGTACACTCCAGTCCAAACCAAAAAAAAATTATTTTCTGTGTTTGTGAATTGTGTGCGCAGTAGCCGCACGTGCATCAACAAAGTAGTGCCAAGCGTGCGCCTGTGTCATAAGTAAAGGGCCGGCTGGCTTGACCGTTAAGGGTGCTGTAACCCCCGAAAGTACACTCCAGTCCAAACCAAAAAAAAAATTATTTTCTGTGTTTGTGAATTGTGTGCGCAGTAGCCGCACGTGCATCAACAAAGTAGTGCCAAGCGTGCGCCTGTGTCATAAGTAAAGGGCCGGCTGGCTTGACCGTTAAAGGGTGCTGTAACCCCCGAAAGTACACTCCAGTCCAAACCAAAAAAAAATTATTTTCTGTGTTTGTGAATTGTGTGCGCAGTAGCCGCACGTGCATCAACAAAGTAGTGCCAAGCGTGCGCCTGTGTCATAAGTAAAGGGCCGGCTGGCTTGACCGTTAAAGGGTGCTGTAACCCCCGAAAGTACACTCCAGTCCAAACCAAAAAAAAAATTATTTTCTGTGTTTGTGAATTGTGTGCGCAGTAGCCGCACGTGCATCAACAAAGTAGTGTCAAGCGTGCGCCTGTGTCATAAGTAAAGGGCCGGCTGGCTTGACCGTTAAAGGGTGCTGTAACCCCCGAAAGTACACTCCAGTCCAAACCAAAAAAAAAATTATTTTCTGTGTTTGTGAATTGTGTGCGCAGTAGCCGCACGTGCATCAACAAAGTAGTGCCAAGCGTGCACCTGTGTCATAAGTAAAGGGCCGGCTGGCTTGACCGTTAAGGGTGCTGTAACCCCCGAAAGTACACTCCAGTCCAAACCAAAAAAAAAATTATTTTCTGTGTTTGTGAATTGTGTGCGCAGTAGCCGCACGTGCATCAACAAAGTAGTGCCAAGCGTGCGCCTGTGTCATAAGTAAAGGGCCGGCTGGCTTGACCGTTAAAGGGTGCTGTAACCCCCGAAAGTACACTCCAGTCCAAACCAAAAAAAAATTATTTTCTGTGTTTGTGAATTGTGTGCGCAGTAGCCGCACGTGCATCAACAAAGTAGTGCCAAGCGTGCGCCTGTGTCATAAGTAAAGGGCCGGCTGGCTTGACCGTTAAAGGGTGCTGTAACCCACAAAGTACACTCCAGTCCAAACCAAAAAAAAAATTATTTTCTGTGTTTAGCCGCACGTATATATCAAATCGATATAACATAAATGGAGGACCAAACTTTCTCCGATAAAAATAAAATAGAGAAAGATCAAGAACCACTTCCTCCTAGTGCTGAAGCTGCTGCCACTAGTCATGACATAGACGATAACATGCCATCAACGTCGTCTGCCAAGGCCGATGCCCAATGTCATAGTAGAGGGCACATACAATCCCAAATGGCAAAGTTCAGGAAAATGACCTTGAAAAAGACATTTAAATCAGCTGAAGAGAAATGTAAACTTGCCAATATGCCATTTACGACACGGAGTGGCAAGGAACGGCTAAGGTCGATCCCTAGTATGTTCATGACTAGTGGTTCAGCTTCACATGACGATGGAAGCCCTCCTCCCACTAAAAAAATCAAAAGAGTTAAGCTGGCAAAAGCACAGCGAAGAACTGTGCTTTCTAAGAAGATATCACAAATCCCCAAGGAGAGTCCAAGTGTGGTGGTGGTTGCGATGCCTGACCTTCCCAGCACTGGACGGGAAGAGGTGGCTCTTTCCACCATTTGCACGCCCCCTGCAAGTGCTGAAAGGAGCACCCACAGTCCACTTGCTGATATGCAAATTGAAGATGTCACTGTTGAAGTACAACAGGATGAGGATACTGGTGTAGCTGGCGCTGAGGAGGAAGTTGGCGAGGAGGATTCTGATGGTGATGTGGTTTGTTTAAATCAGGCTCCGGGGGAGACAGTTGTTGTCCGTGGGATGAAAAAGCCCATCACGGTCATGCCTGGGCAGAAGACCAAACATTCCACCTCTTTGGTCTGGCAATATTTCTATCCAAATCCGGACAACAACTGTCTTGCCATATGTACCATATGTAAAGGTGAAATAAGTAGGGGTAGGGACGTCAACCACCTAGGAACATCCTCCCTTATACGGCACCTGCAGCGCGTTCATAAAAAGTTACTGTCAAGTTCAGAAACTTTGGCTAAGACCGTAAGCAGTCCAGGGACACCTAAATCCCGTTGTCCTGTTGTATCCAAGCGAACTGCAAACCACACCGTCAACTCCCTCCTCGTCAATTTCCTCCTTAGTCAGGATCGGAAGTAGTCCTGCAGGCCATGTCACTGGCATGACTGACTCTCCTATCCGGGATTCCTCTGGAGGATCCTGCATTGCTACGCCTACTGCTGCCGCTGCTGCTGTTGCTGCTGCTGGGAGTCGTTCATCATCCCAGAGAGGAAGTAGGAACACCACTACTTTTACTAAACAATTGACCCTCCAACAGTCCTTAGCGAGGAGGATGAAGTACGACAGCAGTCATCCTGAAGCAAAACGTATAACTGAGGCCTTGACTGCTATGTTGGTGTTAGACGTGCGTCCGGTATCCGCCATTAGTGCAGTGGGATTTAGACAATTGATGGAGGTAGTGTGTCCCCGGTTCCAAATCCCGTCTAGATTCCACTTCACTAGGCAGGCGATACCGAGACTGTACAGAAACGTCAGAAAAAGTGTCCTCAGTGTCCTGAAAAATGCCGTTGTACACAATGTCCACTTAACCACTGACATGTGGACAAGTGGAACAGGGCAGACTAAGGACTATATGACTGTGACAGCCCACTGGGTAGATGTATCACCTTACGCAGCAACAGCAGCAGCGTCACCAGTAGCAGCATCTCAGAAATGCCAGCTCGTTACAAGGCAGGCTACGCTGTGTATCACCGGTTTCAGTAAGAGGCACACCGCCGACAACCTCTTAGAGAAACTGAGGGAAATCATCGCCCAGTGGCTTACCCCACTTAGACTCTCCTGGGGATTTGTGATATCTGACAACGCCACCAATATTGTGCGGGCATTACATCTGGGCAAATTCCAGCACGTCCCATGTTTTGCTCACACAATAAACTTGGTGGTGCAGAATTTTCTGAAAAGCGACAGGGGCGTGCAGGAGACGCTTTGGGTGGCCCGAAAAATTTCTGGCCACTTTCGCCATTCAGCGACTGCGTGCCGAAGACTGGAGCGCCAGCAAACTCTCTTGAACCTGCCCCGCCATCACCTGAAGCAAGAGGTTGTGACGCGATGGAACTCAACCCTCTATATGCTTCAGAGGATGGAGGAGCAGCAAAAGGCCATACAAGCCTATACATCCACCTATGACATAGGCAAAGGAGGGGGTATGCACCTGACTCAAGCGCAGTGGAGAATGATTTCCGTGTTGTGCAAGGTTCTCCAGCCCTTCGAACTTGCCACACGTGAAGTCAGTTCAGACACTGCCAGCTTGAGTCAGGTCATTCCCCTCATCAGGCTTTTGCAGAAGCAGCTGGGGAAAGTGAAGGAGGAGCTAAGACGGAGCGATTCCGCTCGGCATGTGGGACTTGTGGATGAAGCCCTTCATTCGCTTTGCCAGGATTCCAGGGTGGTCATTCTGTTGAAATCAGACCACTACGTTTTGGCCACCGTGCTCGATCCTAGGTTTAAAGCCTATGTGGTGTCTCTCTTTCCGGCCGACACAAGCCTGCAGAGGTGCAAAGACCTGCTGGTGAACACACTGTCAGCTGAAGCGGAACGTGACACGTCAACGGCTCCTTCTTCATTTTCTCCTGCAACTGGGGCTGCCAGGAAAAAACTTAGGTATCCTAAGCAACCCGCTGGCGGTGATGCAGGGCAGGCAGGACCAAGTTTGGACATCTGGTCCGGACTGAAGGACCTGGCAACAATTTCTGACATGTCTACTGTCACTGCATATGATACTGTCACCATTGACAGAATGGTGGAGGATTACATCGGTGACAGCATCCAAGTAGGCATGGCAGACAGTCCATACCTGTACTGGCAGGAAAAAGAGGCAATTTGGAGGCCCCTGTACAAACTGGCTCTATTTTACCTGAGTTGCCCCCCCTCCAGTGTGTACTCCGAAAGAGTGTTTAGTGCAGCCGGGAACCTTGTCAGCAAAAGGCGTAGGAGGTTGCTTCCACAGAATGTGGAGAAGATGATGTTCATCAAAATGAATTATCAGCTCTTCCAGGGAGACCAGCCTCCAGAAGGTACAGAGGGACCTGTGGTGGTGGATTCAAGTGGGGACGAGTTAATACTTTGTGAGGATGAGGAAGTACACACTGAAGAGGGTGAGGAATCGGTGGATGAGGAGGATGAGGATGACATCTTGCCTCCATAGAGCCAGTTTGTGCAGGGACACATTAATTGCCAGCTTGTTTTGTGGGGGCCCAAACGAACCAATCATTTCAGCCACAGTTGTGTGGCAGACCCTGGCGCTGAAATGATTGGTTTGTTAAAGTGTGCATGTCCTGTTTATACAACATAAGAGTGGGTGGGAGGGCCCAAGGACAATTCCATCTTGCACCTCTTTTTTTTCTTTGCATTATGTACAGTTTGGGGCCTAGTTTTTCAAACTGCCATCCTGTCTGCCACTGCAGTTTCACGCCTAGATGGGTCATGTGTTTGTGCCGCCCACTCGTGTCGCTTAGCATAGTCATCCAGCTACCTCGGTGCAACGTTTTGGACATAAAAACACTATTGTGAGGTGTGAGGTGTTCAGAATAGACTGGAAATGAGTGGAAATTAAGGTTATTGAGGTTAATAATAGCATAGGAGCAGAAAAACCTACAAATTCTGTGATTTTAGCTGTTTTTATGCTTTTTTTAAAAAAAATACAGATCCAAAACACAAAACCCAGAACCCAAACCACGGAAGGGTGGTTTTGGCAAAACCAATCCAGATCCAAAACACGAAGAAAGATCCAGATCCAAAACCAAAACACAAAACACGAAAAGTGGCCGGTGCACACCCCTAATATATACACACTAACACAGATATATACAGTACATACACATATATACACACACTAACACATACAGACATACATACCAATATATACACAGTCATATACAGTACATACACAGATACACACTAACACATACATACCCCTGCGGCCATTTTAAGCAGCACCAGCGGCGCTGCATAGTCACCTCACCCTCCCTCTGCCTCCTATGTGCCAGGAGCAGGGGGGCTGTCACCCAATTCTTCCAGCTCCCCAGAGCTGTTTGGTTTGCAGGTGCTTACCCACAGTCAGCATCCCAGTGTCCCTTTGTCTGTCACAAACAGGGCTTCCCCCTTTGTCATCCAGCCAGCTACCTTGTAGGGCAGGTCATAATGCAACAGGGGACAGACTATCAAGGGTTTCACCCCCCCCCCCGATGCAGTTGGGTTGGTCCCCTTATTTTAGTACCCCTTTTCCTCAGCAAACTTTAGTTAATGCTTTCTCGCCCATGCATAGTCATAGCCGGCACATGCTTCCCCAAGCACCTTTTCCCACTGCATTACCTTTACAACACAAGTTCCCTTAAAACCTCCCCCTTTTACCAGGGGCCTTTCAGTCTCCCGCAAGCTATACATCAGCCTTTGGTGCATGGCCCGCATGCTGTAGGGGTTTGAGACATCCCCCCCTTGCATGTAAGTCTGGCCCCCACCCCCCTCCCCCCCTCTGGCGATTGTGCCCCCTCTTCCTCCTCTACTGGACCCCATGCTGCAGGGGTTTGAGACATCCCCCCATGCATGGAAGCCCGGCCCCCACCACCCCTCTCCCCCCCTCTGGAGATTGTGTCCCCCCTTCCTCCTCTATTTACTGTACCCCAGCATTCCATTGATTTGCCGGTGTCAAGTCCACAGGTTTCAGCGGCTGCTGCTCCCATGGTCACACATAAATCATTGGTCCCTGTTCGGTGCATTGGGAGCAGCACACAATGTGGGACAAGCTTTGGATTCACAGGTTTCCGCACCAGCCCCTTCAACTTTTGGAGCAGGTGTGCATGCAGTTCTTCCCCAGCTTAGCAACAGTTCCCAGGTATCTGACGATACCAGTAATTCGTCCTCCTCCTCATCAGATAACCCACGCAAGTATATAAAGATTTTATCGCAGTGTTTGAAAGGGAAGCGTAAAAGTTCAAAAAAGCCTAGCGAGTCAGCTGATAGCATTTTAACAGAAAAGTCAGGTGATATGGTTTTTGTGCAAACACAGCTCCTGCTAGAGGGGTAAGGTCCAAAATTAAGAAGCGCATAATAAAGAAGGAAAGTTTGTGGATATGTTTGCTGTTACGGAGGACTCCTACAAAGCTTTGAGGAAGGCTAAGGGCCTGTTTCAGAGGCGCACGCTGTTTGCACGCTCTTTTTATTTTTATCTGGCCTCCTGGCGATGGTCGTGATTATCGCGACCATCGGGCTTGCGGCGAGACCCTCTGGGAGGGTCCCGGCTTCCACAAGCCCGAGTGGATTTCCTGCTTTAATAGAGCAGGAAGTCCACTACTAACATCACGAGTGATGCCAGTAGGGCCGCCCACAAACGGCAGCCACCCCCCCTCCCCGTCTACAAAACGGGGCGAGCTATCACTCGCCATCGACAGCCACCCTGTCTTGTAGTTGCCCCCGGAGTGACGGAGCTGAAGTCGCTCGCTGGGGCTGGCGCATGCGCAGGGGACATACATCATCCCGCTTGCGATCGCTTAGCGCTCGTGAGCGGGTCTGAATCAGGCCCTAAGTCCGATGGAGCGGTGGCTGAGGAAAATAGGCGCTCTTACTTGAATTAGATGTCTGGCATGTACGCCTTTGCAGGTTGTTATTTGGAATCTAGACCTGGGGAGTACTTAAATATTCTAAAATATATGCAGCTAATATACACAGCATGTGCGTTTCCTCTAAGGGCAAAGCAGGAGGGGCAATCAAACTTTAAGTTTGGATTTAAGGATCTGGAAGTATGGTTGGAGGTAACACAACATGCTAGGCCTCCTTTAGAATCCGGCATGGGCAAGAAACAGCCCTTTCCTGCACGTCCCGGATTCCCCAATACCGGGAAAGGGAAATGCTATGCGTTTAACAGCGCCCAGTGCAATAGAGGATCAAACTGCAGATATAAGCATACTGTACCTGCATGCTTTTTGGGGGAAGTCATCCTGCAAAGGAATGTAATCGCTCCAGCAGTTCATCAGTGGGCCATGGTGAACAGAGAGGAGGTGCTAAATAAGGCTCATTCTCCGGTTGATTTGCAAGTTATTAAAGGTTGGTTGAATCGTTATCCCTTAAAGGAGGAAACAGTCTTTTTGTTAAATGGCTTCTGTGAGGGTTTTCATTTGCCTTTAGCTCATGAAGTTTATGTTGTGGCAAATCAGAATTTAAAGTCAGCAAGGGATTTGCCTGAGGTGGTTAAGTCCAAAGTTATGGGTGAAGTAAGTTTAGGCCGCATGTGCAGCCCATTCTTTTCTCCGCCACTACAAAGTTTGTGTGTTTTTCCTGTAGGTGTAGTTCCAAAGAAGGATCCGGGTAAATTTAGGTTAATACAACATATATCTTACGCAGAAGGAGGCTCGGTGAATGATGCTTTAGGTTCTTTGGATTGCCAGGTTGTTCACCAGTCTCTTGAGCAAGCTTTAGGCATAGTGCAAGGCTTCGGGGGGGTAAAAGTCAGCCGCTTGGAAGAGTTGATTGGTATTATTCTTTTAGCAAAAAAAGGTTACTCTTAAACAAATGCAATCTCTATTAGGGTTACTAAATTTTACTAGAGTTATTCAGTCAGGGAAAGTTTTTTGTCGTTGATTGGAAAGGGCTACAGCTGGGGTGAGGAAGCCGCATCCTTTGATTCACGTTTCTAGGGACTTGAAGGAGGATTTATTGATTTGGAAGGAATTCTTGAGCATGTTTAATGGAATTAGGATCTGGTTACCCTGCAATTGATTACGGACGCTTCGGGTTCCATAGGTTTTGGAGCCTTTTTCGAGGGAGAATGGTGTGCAGAGGCATGGCCTGAGCAGTGGAAGGCTCAGGGTTTAACTGTCAACATGCTGTTGTTGGAACTTTTTCAAATCATGGTGGCATTTGAACTTTGGGCGATTAAACTTAGTAATCGCAATATTATTTTCTGGTGTGATAACTTAGGTGTTGTACATTCCATAAATTACCAGAGGTCTGATGCAGTGCCAGCGTTGAGGCAATTATTGAGGCATTTAACTTTGCTTTGTTTGTGGGAGAACATTGATTTTCAGGCTAGGCTTGTTCCAGGCATTGATAACGAGATAGCGGATGGTATCTCATTTTCAATAGGAAAGGTTCAGGTTGCTGGCGCCTAATGCCTAACCTATCCTGTGCATGTATTGCAGATAATCAAGTCGGCATTGAGAGGCTCGCGCTGATGGCATTGGCCCCGAGCACACTGAAGGCTTATTCGGCGGCTTGGAGTGATTGGGAAGGTTTCCTCACATCAGGAGAACGGGGAGGTAAGATGGTAGATGACTACATGTTAGATTACGTTTGGCAGTGTCATGTGTCAGGGCGTTCTAAAGCCTCAATGTCTACGGCTCTAGCTGGCATTTCTTCGCCCGGCTGTATGGTTTGGTTGACCCAACTAAATCCTTTTTACTTTCAAAAGTTCTTAAGGGCTGGGCAAGGGAGCAGGCAGGGCAAGGTGACACCCGCAGGCCTATTGATTTGGAGCTATTAAAAAAACCTTATTACTGCTGTCTCAGGGGTGGTGCTAGATGAGTATGAGGCTATTCTTTTTAGTTTAGCTTTTTCCCTGGCATTTTTTGGAGCCTTTAGGATAAGCTAGTTGGTAGCGTCAAGCTGAACTTCAAGGTCCTCTGGCTTATTATTAAGCAGCAGGTAGTTTTATGTAAAATTCACAAATCTAAAACAGATCAATTAGCCAGGGGTAAGTGGATTTCAATTAAGAATTTGGATTTAGACATTTGTACGGTGGCCCTGGCTGAGCATTTTGTTAAGGTGCGTCCGAAGGGGGGTGACCAATGGCAGATTCATGCAAACTTGTCGCCTCTGTCAAGGTTTCAATTCAATAGCATTCTTGATAAGTGTTTGTTGCATTAGGTTTACCGCTATAGCTCTATGGCATGCACTCCTTTAGAATTGGGGTGGCTACTAGCGTTGCGGCAGCAGGTTTTTCCATTGAGGCGATAAAGCAGTTAGGCCGTTGGTAGTATTTAGCTTATAAGCGTTATTTGCGTGGGGATAAGCCTCCTTCCTAGTTGCGCTCCTGGCTGATGTTGGGAAACCTCGTGGCCTTATGCCTCCTGCCACTTTGGGGGTATGAAGTTCTTTTCAATTTTGCCCTCAAAGAGGTTTTCTGTTTTTCACCTTTATTCTGGGTCGCCCAACTCTCCATGTTTTCCCCCTCCTTGGCTAGGTTTCCTTTAAGCAAGTTACTGTTTAAATTGAAGTAGAATATTACTTATGGTTTCAACACCTTTCATTTTCAGGCTCGGGGAATCTGGATAGTCGGATGTGGTTTGTTGGCCATTTGTACATTCACTGGGAAAGTATTAACCCTTTAGCTTCTGGGGCCCAATTTAATTTGAAGGTTAAAGAGGTTTGTTGGTTAGGCTGTCGGTATATGAGGTGGTCAGGTTTGCTGGATACACTATGCGCTTCTGAGGCTAATTTTGGCCCCCCAGATTGGGTGGTTATTCACTTAGGGGGATATGATTTAGGTACCTGCAAAGGCATTGAGCTGATCAATGCCATTAAAAGAGACTTACAAGTTTTGGAGGTACGTTGGCCTAGTGTTAGGGTGGCTTGGTCAGAGATAGTTCCTCATTCCTTTTGGAGAGGTGATCAAGGGGGAGTGGCATTGTACAGGGTGCGGAGGAAAGTTAATGCAGCTATATCTAGGCTGGTTGGGACTATGGGCGGGCGTGTTATCAAGCACCCCCAATTGAGATTTGAGGAAGTTTCTATAGATCAGATGGTGTTCATCTTTCAGACACGGGATAGAGCATTTTTATTAAAGAACTATGCTCTTTTCTGGTTTAGACGGACTTTATGGTGGCGGGCCGGCCTCTGTGAGACAGCTGTGGCGGAAAGCAGCGCTCCTCAGCAGCCTATTTGGGTGCAAGAGTGGTTCAGTGGCATTTCTCCTCTGAGAGTTGCAAGTTGGTCACTACCTCAGGGGTGGACCTGGTCTCCATCTTATGGAGGAGCTATTGCTAGGCCAATTGGGGGGAGGTGGTACTGCCTAACCCAATTTGCGCTAGGGCAGGATCCACCCACATTATTCAAATCTATCTATTGGGCTGTGGCCGAGGTAGCGTTGTCTTTTTCTGCCACCATAATAATAATTAATTCTGATCTGATCAATAAATTAATTGGCTGTGACCTTTAATCCAATTTACTGTCTCAGTGTCGTTATTTCTAGTATTCAGGTTTAGTAACAAGGCGTATTAATAAAATCAATAGGGGACTTAAAAAATAACAGTACAACAAAACATTAATTCTTCTAAAGTGTCAACTTTTTAAAATTATTGCACAGATACTAAACAACACCAACCTTGGTTGATATGCATATGTGAAACTTTTATCTCTCATTCATGTATAAATTTTAAGCATGCATAAATATTACGAACGTGCACTTACCAGGCTGTGACTCAGGCGATGCTCCAGATTCATGCACTTAGGGCCTGATTCAGACCCGTTCGCAAGCGGGTCAATGTTGGCCCAGTGCGCATGCGCACGACAGAGGCGGCTCCGTTGTGCACATGCGCGAGACCCGGATAGCGATGGGCAAGCCGTCGCTCTGGGTCTCGCTACAAAGGGGGCGTGCTGTCGATGTTGCGTGACAGCACGCCCCCCTTGGTGGGCGGGCCGGGGGCGTGGCTTCCCAGATGGAAGTGACATCTGACATCATAAGTGATGTCAGTGGGTGGACTTCTTGCTCTGCAAGAGCAAGAAGTACACTGGGACTTGCGGCCACGAGACCCTACCACAAGGGTCTCATTGCAAGTCCGATGGTCGCGATGGTCTTGACCATCGCGACCATCATCCTGGCCGCTCGCACTAGCTGTGGGTGGTCACCCACAGCTATGTGAGCGGCCAGGAGGCTGCTCTAAAAATACAATGGGCGGGGACTGATTCAGAGCGAGCGCTCTGAAAGAGCATCCGGCTCTGAATCAGGCCCTTAGATTCCTGTATTTTAGGTGGAAGGTTTCTCTGCCCTTGCTGCTAGTATTGTAGATACTCCACAAACAGGTGGTGTGTGTGTGGTGCTCAGGGAGGAGAATTACCTTTTTGTTAGTTGTTAAGACAGTTTCCATTGGGTTTACAGGTACATTTGACAGTGCTTCCATCAGAATAATATAGAATAGACTGGGTTTTTAGACTTCAAAAACATATGGGCATCAAGGGCGGTTTATAATTGATTGTAAATAAGCATTTTCAGCCACTAAACCACCGACAATGTTCATCGGTTTTGAATTGACAGCAAAAACTCTGCTTAACCGTCATACTGTATAAACTCGACAGGAGCCATATGCAGTCCCCAGTATCTTACCACAACTTGATCTCCAAGGCTCGTAACCAGAATCAGTATAAGCTCTATTCTGTTGCACTGATTCAATCTGTGACCTGGACTTGTCAGTTACAGCAGTCTGTCTGTTTCAAAGCCTGGGTTACCTATCAGTTGAAGTGTGAGCTAATTGCAAACAGCATAGAGCAGAGGTGCCCAAACTCCAATACAGTCCAGGTGTTAAAGAGTCCTACTTGAGTCCAGATGGTTCAACAAATTGACCAAGGTACTAATTAAGTCACCTGTGCTCAAGCATGGATATCCTTAAAACATGGACTGTAATGGCAGAGTTTCTGGCATATAGCAAGTGAGCAACACTTCCACATGTTATCAAAGCAAGTCAAGTTACTTGGAACATTCCCTTGACACGTTTTACTTCAGCTACTTGCAGTTTCCTCAGGTTATTTTTGTGCTTGTATTTTATTCTCTGTTCAATCCATGATTCTCAGGGGCTTTGAGGGCTGAATTTAAAAGGGCAATAGACAGACATGAAGAGAAACTATACATGTGTGAACATCTACATGTGAATGTAGAAGCCACACTAGTTTAAAGGGTTTATTTAACCCTTCATAATATAGATATATTAGTGGATGTAAAGTTTAAAATAAATCTCGAAAATTAATCAATATAACAGAGCTGTCAGAATAATCAACTCATAAAAATCTGCGTTATAAGAAAATCAAAGTAAATAATAGAATTCATAAAAAAACGCTTAAAAATAACCAAGATATATCAAATTAATGCAATTAGTATGGGCATTCAAAAGTCCAATTCTACACTCTCATTCATGCCCTCAGGATAAAAGGTATGAAGCACATGTATCCAATATGCTTCTCTTATTTGGATACATATATTTGGAACTCTGGGCCTGATTCAGAGTGCTCGCTCTGAATCAGGGCCTGCCTTCAGTTTTTTTTAGAGCGGCCTCCTGGCCGCTTGCCTAGCTGTGGGTGACCACCCACAGCTATAGCGAGCGGCCAGGAAGACAGTCGCGATGGTCAAGACCATCGCGACAATCAGGCTTGCGACGGGACCCTTGTGGTAGGGTCTCGTTGCCGCAAGCCTAAGAGTGCTTTTGCCTCTAACAGAGCCGAAAGCACTCCCACTGACATCACTTGTGATGTCAGTGGGGCCGGCCCCAGACGGTAGGCGTTCCCATGGGAATGCCTCCATCTGGGCAGCCACGGCCCCGGCCCCCCCACCAAAGGGGGCGAGCTGTCACGCAACATCGACAGCATGCCCCTTTGGTACGAGGCCCGGAGTGACGGTTTTCCGTTGCTATCCGGGTCTCGCGCATGCGCTCGACAGAGCCTGCTCCGTCGTGTGCATGCGCACTGGACCACCATCGACCCGCTTGCGAGCGCATAGCGTTTGCGAGTGGGTCTGAATCAGGCCCTCTATCCTGAATAGCTGCTACACAACTTGCTGCTGAGCGAGTGAACCAGGTTATACCTCTACCAAGGATTCATACCAGGGGCGTTTCTAGAGAGGAGGGGGCTGTGTGCAGTCTCCAACATGGGCCCCCTTCTCTCTGCCCGGCAGCGCACTGAGCTGTGTGCGGCCACTGCCGGAGTTATAGACTCTGGGCACTAGAGTGAGCCCAGAGTCTATAATGAATGCACAGGTCACCAGGAAAATGGCCGAGGTGGCCATTTACCCTGCACTGCGCATGCGCAAACAATGGGCAAACGGCTACGGCGGGCATTTTCCAGTCGTTTTACAGCTACGGAAGCCCGTGCCGACGTGGGAGTCCGGAGAGGCAAGTAATTTTATGGGTGCATGGTGTTCAGTGTGGGGTCCCCCCGGACCCAGGGGTCCGTGTTCCCCGCACACCCTGCACCCATTATAGACATGCCCCTGATTCATACCACCTTCGGGACTTCAATCCTCTACAGCCGCTGCTATTATTTACCGATATTTCCGACCAGTGAAGCTGTAGCCTGCCGTTGCCTGTAACTGATGAGTGAGGAGTGAACAGCCGGCATTTACCCTGACCTCCCATACTATTTCTGCTCACTTGGGATTGCCAGCACCGCAGAGTATAAGGGAGTACTATTGCCGATGTGAGAACTCCCAGCACAGCATGACCACATACAGACACTTCGGGGTAAATTTACTAAGAATCGAGATTGATCGAGATGTCAATCTCAGGTGATTTAAGAGTTGATTTTCATTTCGCAAATTTCCTAAAGGTAAAGTCAGGTAAGATAGAGAGAGATTTCTCTCTTCTCACTCGTAAAACTCTGAGATAGCTGTCTTGAATCAACTCACCATCGGGCAAATTACTTTTTACCTAAAATGTACATCTCTCAAATTTACCAAGAATCGGGATGACAAGCTTGGGTGAAATGACAGCAAACTCTCTTCCCAAATAACCACCTCTTGAGCTGCGAGTTAGCCTGAAGCATACACAAATCATTGTGATTTGTGTATGTTTCTGCCTTTTAACTAGTTAAAAACGGATTCAAGTAATTAAAAAAAAATGACGTGAGGTCCCCCCCAAAAGCCTAACCTGCCCCGGATTCTCAGCCTGTCCTGGTACCTAAAATTATGGGGAACAAAATGAGTAGGGTTCCACCGTAATTTAGGTACCAGCACCAGGCTGCAGGGCCAGTCCTGGTTTTAAATATAGGGGGGAAAAATTGCGTAGGGGTCCCACTATATTAAAAATCAGCACCGGACCCAAAACGGCCAGGGTGTAATGCCACAGCCCGGAGACCCTATTACTTGGTCTCCAGGGCCAAAGCATTCTCACCCCAAGTTGCTCAGGCCAAGCTGGGGATCTCAGGGGAGGTGGGGACCACCTAAAAAAGTCTCTCCCAAAACCCCAGGCTTGGTCTGAAGCCCGGGTCTCTTTCCCGCACCCCTGGGCAGTGGATACGGGGGTAATATTGTGTAAAATCAAAGAAAACTTTTGTATTTTACCGTGGAATTACAGGTGCCATCATACCTGCCCTTTGGCACTTGTGCAGGTGGTCAGCACCCGTACCCCCACTGTAAAATAAATAGTTAAATAGAGACATAACACACACCGTAGTTAGTAAAGATGTATTACACACATACATCAATCACACATACTTACCTTCTACCAGATGTTTCTGTCCTCTTCTCCAAGTAGAAATCTGTGTGTATGGACCTGCAACAAAGATCCTATACTCACCTGATCCTCGCGCTGGGTCATCATAATTCCACATTAAGTAAATGTGGAATATCCAGATCTTCCAGGATTTTGTAAATGTCCAGTTCAGGTGTTACCTCAATCAGTGCCTGGAAAGACAGCTGATTACAGACATCTGTGAGAAGCTGGTTTAAGAACTGCAGAGACATTGGGGAAACTGAGCCTGATGGTGAAATAATATGAGGGGCTGTTCAAGTCAAAATTACAGATTTCTGGATATGTCATATACCTAAGTTATTGCTTTCTGGATATGACTTATGCTAAACTGGATATGATGGATACTGAAATGGATATGACTTATGCTGAAATGGATATGACTTATGCTGAAATGGATATGACTTATGCTGAAATGGATATGATTTATGCTGAAATGGATATGACCTATACTGAAATGGATATGACATATGATAAAATGGATATGACATATACTGAAATGGGTATGATGAAATGGATATGACGTAAGCTGAATTGGATATGACGTATGCTGAAATGGATATGACGTATACTGAAATGGATATGACATGATGAAATGGTTATGACATATGCTAAAATGAATATGACATATGCTAAAATGGATATGACATATACTGAAATGGATATGACATATGCTGAAATGGATATGACATATGCTGAAAAGCACATGACAATGCCAGCCAATCACGGCTCTCTTATATAAGCAGGGCTGCTGAGAAGGAAAAGCGGGAGTACAGTGTGGCATCCCGCACTGTCTCTGGGACCTGTCTGACCTACCGGTAGGTGCAGAGATGTCCGTGGTGCTATGCAGCGTAAGCTGTGGTCCCAGATGCTGGCCAGGTGTTGTGTTGCACCTCCACGAGCCCGCGGGGTGCCTGGCAGATGGGCAACCGTTGATGTCCTGCTGTGGACTGTAGAGTGATGCGGAGAGCCGCGGTGTGGTGCTGCCCCACAGTCCTGTGGGGTCAGTCTACTGTGCTGTATGCACTGCCAGGGTGGCCTCGGGGCCTTTTTCAAGGACTCCTTCAAAAAGGTCCCGAGGCCGAAATGCGTTGGAGATCAAGCCACCCACACCACTACAAGAACCACTACAAGAACTTTAATCAACCATTTATTGCTACACCGAATCCAGGCCGCAGAGGATCCACACCGCACGGATAGGAGCCCCCTCAAAGGGTCTACCCACTCCCCAATCGAGGATCGCACAGAGCCATCTGCTCATCCCCACACCCCATAACGGAACCACCTAGGGAAGCACTATGTCTTACCGAATAAAACAGGTTGGATTCCACACTTACCGTCTGCCTCATTTTTTCTCACTCACACACCCACTAACATAGCCTCCATTTAGCCCCAATACACACACCCCTCTCCTCTCCATCTCCCCTCCCCACATTCCCCTTGCCCTTCCCCCCCCATCCCAGCCAATTCCCCCATACCATCGTATCACACACACCCAGCAGGAGCGCACGTGTACCCCTTTTTCCTCATATTCTACCTGCAGGCATTGGTACTCCTGTTAATATCATGTTGCTGAACCTGCCCACTTCCCGCCAGTCCCCCATCCTCACCCCATCACTTCTCTACTTTCTCTCCTCAGACCTTCCCTCTATTATCCTCGGTGACTTCAATATTCCTATTGATATCCCTACAGAATCTACCGCCTCCAAACTACTCACCCTCACTTCCTCATTTGGACTCTCCCAATGGACCTCCTCACCCTCCCATGTGAGTGGGCATTTGCTTGATCTGGTCTTCACTCACCGTTGTGATATTTCTGCCTACTCCAATTCCCCATTCTGCCTCTCTGACCATCACCTCCTCTCTTTTAACCTATCCCTCTCTCCTTCCCCAACTCTACCTCCCAGAGCCACCATCACTAAGAGTAACATTGAAGCTATTGACACTGCTTTCTTTTCTTCCCTACTTGACTCACTTCTCTCCCCTATCCTCTGTTTCTCCTGCGCTAAACAAGCTGCTTCCTTAAACAATGCCTCCCTTACTTCTGCTCTTGACTCTGTTGCTCCCTCGATCATTACTCACCCTCGCAAATCCACACCACAACCCTGGCATTCCAAATGCACCAGATACCTGAAAAAATGTTCACGAACCGCCAAGCGACAGTTGAGAAGATCACGCTCTCAGGCAGATTTTCTCAATTTCAAATTCATGCTGTCATCCTACAGTGCTGCCCTTTCCCTCTCTAAACAGTCATATTTCAAGAATCTCATCTCCTCCCTGTCCTCATATCCCAAGCGTCTCTTTTCCACCTTCAACTCCCTCCTCTGCCCACCTCCTCCTCGTCTCCCCTCCTTGCTCTCTGCCACTGAGTTTGCTACATATTTCACATCTAAAATTGATTCTATATGTCAGGACATCATATCCAACCAGTCCCCCAGCTCTCCACCTCCTTTCCCGGATCACCCCTCCCCATCCATTTTACTGACTCTGACATCCTTCTCCCCTGTGACTGGAGAGGAAGTTAAGGCCCTTATCCAGTCCTCCCCCCTTCCACCTTTCCCCTTGACCCTATCCCCTCCCACCTCTTCTGCTACCTCTCTCCTTCTGCCTGCTCCCATCTTGGCCACCTCCTTAATCTCTCCCTCTCTTCTTGCACTGTTTGTTCTGCATTCAAGCATGCCCTTGTCTCCCCCATTCTTAAAAAAACTAACCTTGATCCTAACATTCTCTCTAACTACCGACCAATCTCTCTCCTCCCTTTTGCCTCCAAACTCCTTGAGCGTATTGTTTATAACTGCCTCACCACATTTCTTTCCTCCCACTCCCTCCTTGACCCTTTTCAGTCTGGCTTCCGTTCTCTCCACTTGAATGAAACTGCCCTCAGAAAAGTCTGCAACAACCTCCTTGCTGCCAAATCCAAGAGCCACTACTCCCTGCTCATTCTCCTTGACCTCTCTGCTGCTTTTAACACTGTGGACCACCCTCTACTGCTGCATATTCTTCACTCCCTTCATCTACGTGACACTGCTCTCTCCTGGCTGTCCTCCTACCTCTCTGAACGTTCCTTCTCTGTTTCCTCGCATGACGATTCCTCCCCCCCACAGCCTCTTACAGTAGGTGTTCCCCAAGGTTCTGTTCTTGGACCTCTCCTATTCTCTCTCTATACATCTTCTCTACGTAAACTCATCAGCTCGTTTGACCTCTATTATCTCTATGCTGATGATTCTCAGATCTAGCTTTCCTCACCTGATCTTTCCCCCTCTCTACTGACTCGTATCTCTAACTGTCTCTCTGCTATCTCTTCCTGGATGTCCCAGCGATTTCTCAAACTTAATATGTCTAAGACTGAAGTATATGGGAAAGATTTCTGGACTGCACAACCTGACTTTATATATAATGGGAGGTGCTACCTGATGAGACTAATTGCAGGCACAGAAACAGACAAATCTCAGGTGCACAACTCCAAATTATTAGTAATATATATAAATGCAATAAAATTTTGCAATCAATAAAGGTTTTTAGCATAATCATGGCAAAGGTTATGGGCCCACCCACCATATCCAGGTAACCTCTTTCGGGTAGGTCCCTAACATACTAGGGTTCAAATCCAGAGCGCATGACCCCCCAAAACTGCCCCAGCCAAGCCGCCCCAGGGCACCAGCATAGTAAGAAAAGTGCAGTGTAAAATGATAGTTAGGAGCAGCTGCAGCTGCATATAAAGAATGAAAATAAAAAAGTGAAGTACATATATATAAAACACACAGTGAAGGGTTAAAATGTGTTATAAAGGAAAATGTGTTATAATGCGGTGCCCTGAGACAAATCAGCCAACGCAATCCAGGGGGACCCACGCCCCAAAAATGAACCAAAGTTGCACTACAGTATATAACTTTTAGGACTTACCTAGAATTGTGCCTAATACAGTGTGTATATACATTACCATACTCCATGCTTTTAAACCAATAAGGTAGGGTGCTAGTCCAGAATGAGGGCGTCTCATTTCCCTCAGAAGTGCAATGAAGCACATTAAATGGAGTATATGGGAAAGATATCTGGACTGCACAACCTGACTTTATATATAATGGGAGATGCTACCTGATGAGACTAATTGCAGGCACATAAACAGACAAATCTCAGGTGCACAACTCCAAAACCTTGGCCATGATTATGCTAAAAACCTCTATTGATTGCAAAATTTTATTGCATTTATATATATTATTAATAATTTGGAGTTGTGCACCTGAGATTTGTCTGTTACTTCCTCCCACTCCCACCTCCAAGATTTTGCCCGTGCTGCTCCTCACCTTTGGAACTCCCTCCCTCTCCCCATCAGACTCTGCACCTCTCTACAATCTTTCAAACGAGCTCTTAAGACCCACTATTTCATTAAAGCCTTCCAGCTCTCATCCTAACTTGCTGCTACATCTTCCTTTCTCCCCGCCTACCCCATCTGTGTCACTCCTGTTTGTCATCCCCTCCCTTAAAGAATGTAAGCTCTTTCTAGCAGGGCCCTCTACCCTCTTGTGCTTCTCCCTATTGCAATTTAATTTATCTCTTACTCCCCACTAGTGCAACTAACACTTGGCTGCTTATGCGGGCATAAAGGTTGCTAATATAGCAATGTTTATCCATGTCCTGTATTGTATTGTATTGTATTGTAAGTCAGTGGTTACTTATTTGTCTATGTACTTTGTAAGGCGCTGTGGAACACTTGTGGCACCATATAAATAAATGATAATAATATAAATAATAATTTGAAGCGCAGCCCACCCCTCTTACTTGTACAGTGTGGCAGAGCTGGAAAGGGGAGGTGAGTGCTAACACTATAGTCAGGGGTGTAATAACTTTTGCTGTGCTGATGATGGTAATGTAACACATAACTACTACTGCATGTACTATTAGTTACAGCTGGAGATAGGAGACTGCCTCTTTTCAGCTTTTTCTCCTGTGAGGATCGTGCTCCTGCTGCAGGCAGGTTATGTATTAATGTTACTTTCACTTCCTTTCTGTCCTCATTCTCTCTCATCTCAGCTCTTTCTTTACTCTCCTTTCTCTTCTTTCTCTATGTCTGATTTTTTGCCAGTACCCAAGGCCCCTGCTCATGTTAGGGAGTGCCCTGACTACCAGCAAGATGGCTCCTTCATAATCCAGCAGGTGGGGTAGGATTCCCCTATTGTCTGGCTAGATGTACTGACTGTATGCAGGCTGCTGGGTCAGAGGTTTATAGTCTGCCACAATCAGCAGTAGCCTGTGGTTTTCACACCCCATACATGCACAGCATTATTATAACACTTACATGGCCTTGTGTGTTTATTTAGTGCATATACTGTATAGGTACTGTATGTGCATGTCTAAATACAATTCTATGTCTAGGGCTTCATATTGTGTATGTATGTATACATGGGCGCTGAAAGGGGGGGAGCGGGTACAGTTTACCTGAGCCTGGGAGCCACTGGAGGAACAAAGGGAGGCTGAACACGAAGTACACCTTGCAGAAAGGTGCAGACATCAGGAAGAGTAGCAATCCTATGCTGAAACCACACTGACAGGGCAGAAACCTGCACCTTCAGAGAAGCAAGGCGAAGACCGTGATCCAAGCCCACCTGCAGGAAAGCCAACACCCTGGATATCCGGAACACCTGAGGATCATAGGCTCTAGGGTGACACCATTCAAAGAAAGTATGCCATACTCAATGGTAAATTCTTGCAGATGCAGGCTTCCGAGCTCTGAGCATGGTGTTAACTACAGAGCTGGAAAAACCCCTGGACCTTAAGTCACAACAGCCATGCCGTCAGAGACAAACGACCCAGGTCCGGGTAATGGCAAGGACCTTGAGACAACAGGTCCGGACATAGAGGCAACAGCATTGGAGTGTCTAAGGAGAGACTCTGAAGATATGAGTACCAGTGCCATCTGGGCCAAGCTGGAGCTATCAGCAGCAGCATGCCACCTTCTTGCTTGAAGCTGCGAATCACTTGAGGAAGAAGGGAGAATGGAGGGAAGAGGTACGCAAACTAGAACGTCCACCGGAGCTTCTACCAGAAGTTCCTCTGCATCTCTTGTTCTTGACCCATACACAGGTAGCTTGTTGTTGTGTCGGGAGGCCATGAGGTCTATCTCTGGAAGGCCCCACTTGTTCACCAGGAGTTGAAACACCTCCTGGTGAAGAGACCATTCTCCTGGATGCACGTCTTGACGGCTGAAATAGTCTGCCTCCCAGTTGAGGACTCCTGGTATGAACACTGCCGAAATGGCAGGGAGATTGCCTTCCGCCCAAGCTAGAATGCGGGACACCTCCGTCAGGGCCGTCTGACTGCGGGTCCCTCCTTAGCGGTTTATGTAAGCCACTGTGGTGGCATTATCTGACTACACCTGCACGAGTTTTTCGTGCAGGACATGTCTTTCTTGCTGGAGAGCTTTGAATACTGCCCAAAGTTCCAAGACGTTTATCGGAAGCGCAGATTCTGCTGGCGTCCACCTTCCCTGGAAGAAGTGCGGACCCGTCACCACTCCCCAGCCTCGGAGACTGGTGTTCATTGTTAGAAGGGCCCAGTCCGCAATCCAAAAGGGGTGCCCCTTGTTCAGGTGAGCAGTGTGCAGCCACCAGGCCAGAGACAGACGTACCTCTGGGGAAAGCACCATTATCTGTGTCTTTATCCGATGGGGAAACCCATTCCATCTGGAGAGGAACAACTTTTGCAGAGGTCTGGAGTGAAACTGGGAATACTCCACCATGTCGAACATCGTCACCATGGATCCCAGTAACCTCATCGCTGAGTGATTAGACACCCGGCAACTCTGCAGGCAACTTCATACTTTTGCCTGTAATGCAGAGATCTTTTCCTCTGTCACAAAGATCCTCTGTTGGGAGTCCAACAGGGCTCCGAGATGGAACATCCTCTGTGAGGGAACCAGGGAGGACTTCTTCCAGTTTACCAGCCAGCTATGAGTCTGCAACACAGAGACTGTCAGTTGCAGATGGCACTGAAGTATCTCTGGAGACCCTGCCAACAACAGGAGGTCATCCAGATAGGGCAACAAGCGGACACCCTGCATCCGCAAGTGGGCTGCCATAACTGCCATGACTTTGGTAAACACTCGAGGTGCCGTGGCCAGACCAAAGGGCAGTACCTGTAACTGGAAGTGTCGGTCGACCACTGCAAACCTGAGGAAACGTTGGTGTGCTGAAACAATGGGGATATGCAGGTAAGCGTCCTGAATATCTAGCGATACCATAAAATCCCCAGGCTCCATCGCTAAAATGATGGAACGCAGGGTCTCCATCTGGAACAGAGGAACCCTCAAGAATTGTTGAGGGATTTGAGGTTGAGGATGGGCTGGTAAGACCATTAGGTTTCTGTACTAGAAAAAGATTGTAGTAATACCCCGATCTCCTCTGGGACAACGTAACTGCCACTATAACTCCAGCCTGGAGCAGAGAGTGTAACACCTTCCGGAATACCAGGGCCTTGTCTTGATCCGACTGACGGCCTCCCACTTCGGGGTCCCCCAAGGAGAGGCCCATCCCATCAGGCAGAAGGCTTATCATCCGACTTGGAAGCAGGACGTCTTGTACTCCAAGCCTGCTTCTTAGGCTTGGCAGATTTCTTGGCCCCTGACTGTCTTGGAAAGGACTGTACTTTGGACTTACCCAGGGCCCTATAGGGCCAAAAGGACAAAGAACCCGACCCTGATGGGAATGCAGCCGATGGCAGACACGCAGACTTAGCTGCTGCCAGAGTGGCCACAATTTTGTCCAGATCAGGGCCAAACAGGACCTGTCCATTAAAAGGCAAGCATTCCAAACCTTTTTGGAATTTGTGTCAGCTTTCCAAGAGCGCAACCATAGGGTGCGGCGAGCCGCCACCGCTACCGAGGAGATTCTGGAAGTGAGGAGACCTATATCCGAGGCTGCCTCATTAATGTACGTGGTTGAGTCTCTGAGATTACCCACTAACTCCACCTGCTCAGGTGAAGAGTCAGTGTCCAGAGACACCTCCAAGCTATCAGCCCAACACTCCATGGCTCTGGCCACCCAGCACACAGCCATAGCCGGTCTGGATGCCCCCCTGCAAGGGAATAAATGGATTTCAGGCATATTTCCACCTTGCAATCCGTAGCATCCTTTAAGGAGGACATTGAGGGCATGGGCAATGTAGCACTTTTCACAAGGCGTGTGACATGAGAGTCCACTTGCAGAGGAGTTTCCCACTTGGAAAAATAATTATCCGCAAAGTGGTATGCAAAGGCCAAATGTTTTTAAGGCTGGTACCGCTAACCCGGATTTTTCCATGCCTCCTCTAAATGATCCACTAACTGACCAGATAGAGGAAATACAGTGGCATCTCCCTTAATATCCTTAAAGAAGGCATATTTAGATTTAGCCACGGGGGAATCATCATCCTCAATGACCAAGGCTGCACGGACTGCCCATATAAGGCCAGGCATAGACTTTAGACTTAGACTCCACCTCCTTAGTATGGAGGGGCTCCTGGTCTAAAAAGTCTAAAAAGTCAAACATCTCATTGTCATCAGACATCATACAGAGCCATCTGAGACACTAAAGGCCACTTAGGAGGCTGCAATGATGACTACCCCTGTAAAACATCCGACAGGTTTTGCACCGTATTGGACAATGAATTCACCCATGCAGGCTCCTGCAAGACCTGAGGGGGCGACACTGGGGTACCATCAACTGCCTGGGGAACCCCTGCATGGGTGACGACACAACCGACTGCTGTGATAACCCCATCTGGGGGAACGTAGGGGGAGTCGCTAGCTGGCCCACAAGGGTTGTAAGTGCCTTAGCAAAACAAGCCCAGGGCGGTTCCTGCACAGGCGCAGTGACAGAAATCGGGTGTGATATAAGATAACACGCCCTACATAACCCCTCAGTGTCTCCATCACCCTCCGCTAATGGTACATTACATGTTGTACACTTTAGCTGAAGAGGAAAATCATGTTTACTCTCAGACATGATGAGTAATGTAGTGTGGAATCGGTATGAAATATCGCCGGCCGCATGGCTGGCAGTTCGATTCCCGGCATCGGCAGGCCGACAGATTAGCAGAGCCCGGCAGAGGAAGCCCGACAGCGCTGGAAATCCCGATCGTCCTAAAGGTAAGTATATTCTATACTAACCTAACCCCCTAACCCTAACCCTCCTTTAGGGTGCCTAACCCTAACCTCCCCCCCAAGTGCCTAACCCTAACCTCCCCTTCCCCGCTGCCTACACCTAAGTCCCCCGGGGGGTGCCTAACCCTAAGTCCCCCCCCGGGGGTGCCCAACCCTAACCCTCCCTCCCCCTAGCCTAACCCTAACCCTCCCAGGGGGGTGCCTAACCCTAAATCCCCCACAGATACCCTAAACCTAACCCTCCCCTCCCGCGGCTGTCTGCTCGCGGCGCCCGGCATCCCTTTGATCGGGAGGCCGGGCACTGGTCTTCCGGCGTCGGGAAAATGACAGACATCTAGATATAGACGCCGGTCATTTATCCCATGCTGGGATAAAGCAGTCAGGAAGCCGGCTGTTGGGATTCTGGCAGCCGGCTTCCCGATTGTATACCCATAGTGTATGTGACTCCCCTCACAGATAAATGCTTTTACAGTGAAGCAATGAACACCCTGCAACACCGCACCGCAAGGGCTTTAGCAGAGGAAGAACAGGGATAGTAAAATGTCTGACAGTCAGAAGTGAAAGTACAGGCAGCAGCGTTAGCAGTTAGTCACATACAATGCAGAAATAAATCACCTGCAGTACCAACACGGGGATCAACTACACAGACACAGAGCCTGATAGGAAACAGTGCTGCATACTCTGACCTTAATCGCAGGAGAGGTATGCGGGGGGGCCCGGACCGCGATGCCACCTTGATTCAGCGTCCAGCAGCATTTGCACACTCTTAGAAAATGGCCACCGAGGAGCAGAGAGGAGGTGGGCCAGGGGGAGGAGTGCTGACACAGCCTGCCAGACCACTATGGAGAGCCACTGTGCAGTGGGGGAGGCTCCGGCTGTGAGACAGGGAAGGCCGCTCCCCCGACATGCATTTAACCCCTCGGATACCAGACCTTTGTCGTTCAGCCGCGGCCCGCTGTCCCTGGTGGTCTAGTGGAAGCGCAAGTTAATACCTGGCTCCACGTGCAGCCAGTCCCCAGGGAGCCCCCTGCCTGGGGACTTAGGACTGTGTTTCAGCGGGTACCATCTGAGGGACCCCGCCACTTACCTGCCCCCTTGAATCCGGCCACAGTCTGGGTAATCCGGTGTCACCACTAGCTGTGACCCCAGACACCAACCAGCATCCCCGGATCAGTACCGGCGTTCTGGTCTGGCGGGGTGAAGGAGCTACAGCATAGATGTCAGTACTGACTGCCTATGCTGTGCAGCTCATCTTGAGCAGCCACAGCTGCCTTGAAGAACTTCAGGGGCCATTACAACCCCCCTCTGTTATATGGTGATCCGACTCCAAGCCGTGCACCTACGAAACTAGTTTGTCTTGGCTCAGAGGCAAGGTATAGGAGGGGGATCCCAGTGCATCCTGGGAGGCTGAAAACTTTAACTCTGTGGTGCCCAATGTCTGACATCATCCGCCTATACCCCAAGGTATCCTGTGGATACCCTATGGACCCTGAAGTAGAAAGATACTGTGCGCATGCGCACATCTATTCTCGCTCTGCATACATGCTGCTCTGCTATGCAGAGCAGCAGTGTATGCTTCCCCAACTCCCCCCCAACTGCGGGACACTGCAGCCCATGGGTGGGACAGCGGCACAGTCCCAAAAAAACAGGACTGTCCCGCTGAATGTGGGACAGTTGGGTGGTATGGTTATAAAAATGCTTGGCACGTGTGGGGTGTGAAAACCACAGCCTACTGCCGATTGTCTGACCCAGCAGCCTGCATACAGTAACAGTACATCTTGCCAGACAACAGGGGAATCCTGCCCCACCTGCTGGATTATGAAGGAGCCATCTTGCTGGGAGTCAGGGCACTCCCTAACATGAGCAGGGACCTGGGGCACTGTCAAGGAAATCAGACATAGAGAAAGAAGAGAAAGGAGAGTAAAGAAAGAGCTGAGATGAGAGAGAATGAGGACAGAAAGGAAGTGAAAGTAACATTAATACATAACCTGCCTGCAGCAGGAGCACGAGCCTCACAGGAGAAAAAAGCTGAAAAGAGGCAATCTCCTATCTCCAGCTGTAACTAATAGTACATGCAGTAGTAGTTATGTATTATATTACCATCATCAGCATAGCAAAAGTTATTACACCACTGACTATGGTGTTAGCACTCATCTCCCCTTTCCAGCTCTGCCACACTGTACTCCTGCTCTTCCTTCTGAGGAGCCCTGCTTATATAGGAGAGCTGTGATTGGCTGGCACTGTCATGTGCTTTTCAGTGTGTGTCATATCCATTTCAGTGTATGTTATATCCATTTCAGCATATGTTATATCCATTTCATCATATGTCATATCCATTTCAGTGTATGTTATATCCATTTCAGCATGTTATATCCATTTCAGCATAGGTCATATCCATTTCAGTATATGTCATATCCATTTCATCATATGTTATATCCATTTCATCATATGTTATATCCATTTCAGCATACGTCATATTCATTTCAGCATACGTCATATCCATTTCAGCATGTCATATCCATTTCAGCATACATCATATCCATTTCAGCATATGTCATATTCATTTCAGCATATGTCATATCCATTTCAGCATAGGTCATATCCATTTCAGCATATGTCATATCCATTTCAGCATACGTCATATCCATTTCAGCATACGTCATATCCATTTCAGCATATGTCATATCCATTTCAGCATATGTCATATTCATTTCATCATATGTTATATCCATTTCAGCATACGTCATATTCATTTTCGCATTCGTCATATCCACTTCAGCATACGTCATATCCAGAAAGCAATAATTTAGGTATATGACATATCCAGAAAGCTGTAACTTTGACTTGAACGGACCCTCATAAAATAATACTTTGTCCAGGATCAACAGAATTATGGGAACTTGATAAATGCGTTTGAAAATGTAGAGATTAATGGTAGAGTAATCACAGCTTTACCAGCAGAAAGTGTACCACACTTTCAATTGAAAAATGATTTGTTATATCGTGTAACCTATTTGCAGGGTATGAGAGTAGACCAATTGTTGGTTCCCCGGAAACACGAGCAGTTGGTGTTAAGGGCGGCTCATACACACCTGTGGGGTGGCCATTTGGGGGAGGAGAAAACTCTTCTGGCCTGGCATTCATGCAGCAGTAAAAAGGTATTGTCAGGAATGTCCAGTGTGTCAGAAGACAGCACCCAGGTAAGGGTTAAGGGCACCCTTTGTTCCCCTCCCTGTCATTTTTGTACCTTTTGAGAGAATTGGAATGGATCTGATGGGGCCGGTGGAAAAATCTGCTCTTGGGCATCAATACATATTAGTGGTGGTAGATTATGCCACAAGGTACCTGGAGGCCATCCCGCTACTTAACATGAAATCTAGCACTATTGCCTGGGAATTGTTGATGCTATATACCCGCTTGGGAATACCAAAGGAGGTCTTAACGGACCAAGGTACCCCTTTTGTCTCTAAACTAATGAAAGATATGCGCCGACTGTTAAACATGGATAGGATTACTACCTCAGTTTATCACCTACAAACAGATGGGCTTGTTGAATGCTTTAACCAGACCCTTAAACAAATTATAAAAAGGGCGGTGTCTGAGGAAAAGTGAGAGTGGGACTTACTCCTACCCTATTTAATGTTTGCATTGCGAGAGGTGCCCCAATCCTCTACGGGATTTAGTCCCTTTGAACTCCTCTATGGGATGCAACCTAGAGGGATTTTAGATCTGTTGAAAGAAGGGTGGGAACAACAGTCATGCCAAGAGCCTAACATCGTTCAGTTTGTGACCCAATTGTATGGCCGTTTAAGGCAAATTGCGCCACTCGTGAATGAGCACATGGATAGGGCACAACAGCAGCAAAAATGTGGATATGACATTACCGCGGTTAATCAGTCTTTTAAACCGGGAGACAAGGTACTGGTTCTGGTACCCACCACTGAAAGCAAAATGTATTCCCAGTGGCGAGACCCTTATGAAGTTATAGAGGCAGTGGAACCTGTTAATTATAAGGTTCGACAGGAGGGTAGAAGGAAAGAAGTGCAAATCTACCATGTAAACCTGTTACAACCCTAGAAAAAGAGCGCTGGTCAGCCCTCTTTGGTTGCCAAGAACACCTCAGAATGTCAGGTAACCACTGAAGTTACCCTTAATCCCCGCCAGAAACAGGAGGCGGTGAGTTTAGTAGCACGGCACCAAAATGTGTTCTCTGCCATTCCGGGAAAAACCCAAATTATCCAGCATGATATAGTTACTCCTCCAGGGGTGGTAATAACACAGAGGCCATACCGTATACCCGAGGCAAAGTGGGCAGCGGTTAAACAGGAAGTAGAGGAAATGCTGCGCCTAGGGGTCATAGAGGAATCAAATAGCGGATGGAATAATCCCATAGTTTTAGTGCCTAAGCCTTCATGTGCTTTAAGATTCTGCAATGATTTTCACAAATTAATTAAAGTGTCAGAGTTTGATTCCTATCCAATGTCCCGAGTGGACGAGCTGGTGGAGAATTTAGCAAACAGTATCTCACCACCCTAGATTTGACAAAAGGGTATTGCCAGATTCCTTTAAGTGAGGCTGCTAAGGCAAAACAGCCTTCTCTACCCCAGAAGGTTTGTTTCAGTATAAAATGCTGGCGTTTGGTCTGCATGGGCTCCGGCAACCTTCCAGAGGGCTATGAACAGGTTGCTGCGACCTCACAAGGAATATGCAGCTGCATATGTAGATGACATAGTCATCTTTAGCCCCAACTGGGAGTCACACCTACCAAGAGTAGAAGCAGTATTGCAATCTTTACGGGCACATGGGTTTACTGCTAATCCTGAGAAATGTGCCATTGTAATGGTGGAGGCAAAATATATGGGATATATTGTAGGCAGAGGGCAGGTAAAACCTATCCCAGTAAGGTGGAGGCGGTCCTCACATGGCCTAAACACAAATGTAAATCCCAGCTCAGAACATTCCTTGGCCTAGTGGGTCACTACCGCAGATTCATTCATGATTTTGCCACTAGGGCAGCACCATTAACTGACAAGGTACTGTGGTCTAGAGCAGCAGAAGCTGCATGGCAGGATTTAAGGCATGCCTTGTGTGCAGAACCTGTTTTGCAGGCTCCTAACTTTAAAAAGCAGTTTATATTGCAGACAAATGCCTCAGGTACAGGATTGGGAGCAGTCCTTTCCCAAATGGTAGATTGGGAAGAGAAACCCATCCTCTACCTCAGCCGGAAATTGCTGCCCAGGGATGTGCAAGTACTCCACTGTGGAGCAAGAGTGCTTGGCAATCAAGTGGGCAGTAGACTCGTTAAAATATTATTTGTTGGGACGGGAGTTTTTGTTGGTTACAGATCATGCCCCTTTACAACGGATGCACATGAACAATGAAGTGAATACTCGTGTGACCTGCTGGTTTTTGTCTATGCAGCCATTTAATTTTGAGGTGCAGCATCATCCCGGGAAAGCAGGACCTCAATGCCTTTCCAGGAGGTTTGTTGGGCCCGATCCGCCAAGCAACCCTATGGTGAAGCTAGAGGAGGAGGAGGAAGAGAGTGAGGATGGCGAGCTGTGGAAAATGTCAGAGAGCAGTGTACCCAAACAGATGGCACAAATAGATGTGGGCGAGGTACATAGCTCGCCTGAAAGTGTTTTAGCTTCACCAGGGTGGTTGAAGCTAAGGGGGGAGGTGTGTGACAGGGTCAGCATAATTCCACATGAAGTAAATGTGAAATATCCATATCTTCCAGGTTTGGCAGAGCAAAGGCATTAGGATTGTGTACATGTCCAGTTCAGGTGTTGCCTCAATCAGTGCCTGGAAAGGCAGCTGGTTACAGACACCTGTGAGAAGCTGGTTAAGAACTGCAGAGACACTGGGGAAACTGACAAAACATGGCAGCTGCTCAATCAATGTAGCAGCACTTTTCAGGTGCATGAAAAGGAGGGGTCATACCAAGTAGAAAAAGGAGGTGGGTTTAACCCCCTATTGTTCCTCAGCACGGTGAATTATACTTGCAACAATATATGAAGACTATATGGTAATAGAAATTCAGAGATATTAGTTGCATGCATTTGCAAATACATGGGAGGCTGCTAGGCCACGTCACGGCTTCTCTGTCACTAGCTGTCCCTAACACTAAGGTGTTCACGTCCGGGGCGCAGTGCACCCAGAAAAATATCCAGCCCAGGACCCTCCCAGGGCATCACATGAAAAATGGAAAAAGAGTGACAATGCAGTGTAAAGTATAGATGTGTGCGAGTAGTTAATAAGTGTTGAAAAAGGGGTTAAAATATGTGAAAAAATTACATGAATAAAAAACAAACATAAAGGTGATGTGAAAAGTAACTATGTGTATTAAGTGGTGATGCCCTGAGGAGGCCCAGCCAGATCAGCCTCGGGGGCCCTGTGCCCAAATGCTCACCCCAAATGTAATATATACCAATTGTAAGGCCTCATGATAAAGGCACATACATAAATGCATCCAAATTGAGAGCCAGCTTACCTGGGAGTCACCCCTGAGAACTCCAACTAGCACTACTAGAACCAGCATGCCCTGCTAATGCTGGATCATTCATGCATCTCATGACAAGTAACAAAAAATGGCAGCTGCTCAATCAATCTAGCGGTGCTTTTCAGGTGCATGAAAGGGAGGGGTCATACCAAGTAGAAAAAGGAGGGGGGTTTAACCCCCTATTGTTCCTCAGCACACTGAATTATATTTGCATTAGCAGGGCATGCTGATTCTAGTAGTGCTAGTTACTTTTCACATCACCTTTTATGTTTGTTTTTTATTCATGTAATTTTTCACATATATTTTAACCCCTTTTTCAACACTTATTAACTACTCGCACATATCTATACTTTACACTGCACTGTCACTCTTTTTCCATTTTTCGTGTGATGCCCTGGGGGTGGGGATTCCTGAGCTGGACATTTTTTTGGGGTGCTCTGTGCCCCGGACGTGAACCCCTTAGTGTTAGGGACTGCTAGTGACAGAGAAGCTGTGACGTGGCCTAGCAGCTTCCCATGTATTTGCAAATGCATGCAACTAATCTCTCTGAATTTCTATTACCATATAGTCTTCATATATTGTTGCAAGTATAATTCAGTTTGCCGAGGAACAATAGGGGGTTAAACCCACCCTTTTTTCTACTGGGGAAACTGACCCTGATGGTAAAATAGTCCTCCAGCTTATAGGCCGGGGGTTGACTAGTGGTAGGGTTCATGGACATGCGAGTCCACTGAAAAAATATTGCTGTATTGGAAGACTTTGTATGACATCTTGCCTGTGAAAATGCCATATCCTGTGTACCTGCCTGTGGTGAGCAATAAGAGCAACTGACGGATTTTACCCGGTCTATGTGATTCTTGTCACTATATATATATATATATATATATATATATATACATATACATACATATACACTGTACATATATGATATATATCTATTATCTATATACAGTGCTCAAAGTGTGCTGGTATGAAACTGTGTGTCATGCCGGGACTTCACTTCATCACCTGACTGGTGATGGGACTGTTACTGTCCCAGCTCCGGTCAACAAGCTGCTAAAATTTGGCTCTGGCCACAAGCCAATCATGGTTTGCTCACAGGCCGGCAGCTAATTAGGGCAGCTGGCAGCTTATTTAATTTGGTTCCGGCTGTGAGCCAGTCATAGCTCGTGGACTGTCAGCCAATCAGGAGCGGCCAGGTGGCCACCTCTAATTGGCTGGGCTGAAGGTCCACAAGCTGTCATAGGCTCACGGCCGGAGCCAAATTGAATATGCTGCTGAGGAGTGAGGGGAAGCAGGGAGCCTGGGAGCACCGCGGTCACTGCTGGAGCATAGCGCAGCAAAATGAGGTGTGGAGTGGTGCTGATCTGTTATGTGGTGTGCTTTGAAATTTGCTGTGAGGTGTGGTGTGTGTACTGTGAGGGGAGGAAGTGGGGGTATGTAAATATCAGGGAGGCTAAGGATTTAGGCCTGCCTAAGTAAAGCCCCCCTGATATTTCCATACTCCCACTTTAAAATTTCCACTTCAACCACTGTCTATATATAAAATAAAATGTCCTGACTGACTTACTGGCTGACTTATCAATGCTCAGGACCCAGAAACATGAAAATCAGGGAGAATATTCCATGATGTAGGTACCCATTAAGGAGAGATTTTTGAATTTAGACGCCTAAGGGGGTGAAAAGGGCTAAAAATGTGAACTGTCTTGCCTCACAGTCTCATTGTGGCTGTAGCACAGTTCAATATTCAAACACCAACTGTCATCCCAAGTGCTTCCAAACATGACTGGCAGTTGGTCTGGCTCCCCTATAGTGAGGGAAGAAATGTGTTACTACACATATGAAGGAGGAGGATGTGTTGCTACAGGGCAAGGGAAGTGAATGCGTTACAACAGCAGTAAGAGTGGAATGTGTTACTATATAGGCGAGAGAAGTGAATGTGTTACGACAGGGTGAGGGAAGGGGATGTGTTACAATACAGAGGGAGGGGAATTTGATACTACAGGGGTGAGCAGGGGTAATGTGTTACTCCAGATGTGAATGCGAGTGGAATGTGCTAGTACACAGGTGATCACGGTGCACTGCCCAGACACAGCTGGTTCAGCTATCAGCGCTTCCGCATCAGGTAGTATGAAAGCCACCTGACACCGAAGCACTTCCAGCTGAACAGGCAGTGGCCGGAGAACTCCAATCACGGGTGGCCCACTCCTGTTAAGAGACGGAGACAAGGCTCTCTCCATCTCTGAAAAAAAAATTTGGTCGATCAGGAAGGGTTTGCTTGCACCACTGTTATCATACTAGGAGGACACGTGTTCTCATGGAAAAAAGTAGCATTCTCCACATTACTCCTTTTTATTGGCTAGAGCCTACATGGCAGCTCTTAAATCCAATGACACAAATATTTTAGAACAGCTAAAAAAAATATATTCATACTGCAGAGGTCCCTCTCCTTTCTAGGAGAAGTAGGCACACTGGTGTTCCATATATGTCTCACACACTTCTATAACCTTAGTATGGATATCATATAAATTCCCAGTATTACTAATTTATAGGAACTCTATATCTACAATTTAATTCAGGTCATCAGGATATAGTTTATCCTTATCAAGAATCCAATAAGCTTCTTGCATAGAAAGTTTCAGAATTCTAGCTCCTCGTTGGGTGCTTTGGATCTGTTCAGTAACCAATAAAAGTAATTTGCTGGGATTACTACCATACAATTATTTAAAGTGTCATGAAATTCTGTGTGTGATATCATGAATCTGTTTTAAAGGATGGATTATCCGTGCTATATATTGGAGCATACATCCATATTATAACATGAATGGAGAGTTGTAGTTAATAAAAATAATATTTTAAATGTATGTCCTGTTGTATTTGATTGAAGTCTTAATTATTCTGCAAAAAGGAACAGATTGTACATTTCTTACTGTTATACCTGTAGCATCCAAGTGGTATTCCAGATTATCATAGGGTCCCTTTGTCTGTTTTTTGGATTTCCTCTATAAAACAAAAGGTTCTTAGCTTTGTGGAATATGAGAAATACAGATCTTAGCTCCGCTTTGACAATGAGGTCCATGAGTAGGGTGGAGCAGTTTTTAATGATATTCAAATTTTCTTTAGCTGCATTGTTATGTTGAAATGAAAACTAATGATATATCTGGGATCTTATTTATAGTAATGGATTTCTAATTTTCAGCTTGTTTCTCTAGATCAGTATACTATTTTAATAAACTGTTTCTATCTTATTCAATGGTTTGTGCCAGAGCTTCTGTCAGGGTTACTTCTGGATATTTCTCTCTCCAAGAGCTATATTTAGCAAGCTCCTAATTTAAAGCGGCACTCACTCAGTGTAAAGAATGCCGGGCTTTACACTGAATGTGAGTGCCACTTTAAATTTTCAGCTTTAAGCCACCACTTTGTAACTATAGCTACAACTGTGGATAGCGCTGCAGCCTGGTCATTAATTCTCATGGAAGAAAAGCAGATGTACCTAATGCATAGTAGTTGATCCTGACGTATGTTCCTGACCCAATTAGTCTACAAAATTGTTGGGATCTAACTCTGTGTTGTAAGAGCATGTTATAATCTTATCCAAGATCTGTAGGGTTATTTCCAGTAAATGAAGGACATGGGTGATAGATTACACCTTTTAGAGTTAAAGTGAGAAACAAAACTGTAAATGGTTTGTGGACCCTTCCCACATGAATGTAATCCATGTAGCGCCTATAGAGGACAAGGTTCATCTCCAAACCTCTACCTCATATAAAAGACTCCTCTAACTTACCCATATATAGGTTTATGAAGCTCAGAGCAAACCTGGTTCCCATTGCAGTCCTCACATTTTTGTCTACGGGAATATGGTAGCCCAACACATAGCCCTTTGAAAAGTAGACAACCTATGGCATCAATTGAGGGTACCCCTGAGTATCTTGTTGGCAGGATGGGGGATCTTTGGACTTCTTTCCACTTTCTGTAGCATAGGGTGTTATCTGATCACCAGACACCAACTAATAAAACAGCACATTATTTGAAAGTGGTCACTCCCCTTACAATATAAGCTTTATAGAAGCAAGAGCAGGCCAAGCATTATTGCACAATGTGTACACAGCATTCAAATAATCAGATTAATCAGTTGGAAATTGGCTGTTTAGCTTGATATACATTATGCAATAATCTGGTCAAAGAATAATTTTCTTGTACAATATTTATTAGAAAAATATTATTAGTTTATATTCTATGTACGACCTCATTTGATATTACTGTACGACTGGGTACATACTGGAGTTACGGGCATTCGTTCTGAATGTAAAACAGTGACTGTGTGTCTACAGTGGACGACTTTAATGAACAATGGCGCGATCACCGTTACATCATTCTTTAACAGTGCACTGGCTGCTAGTGATAGATTTTATGTGCAACACATCAAACCTGTCAACCGTCGCTAGTGACCGTAGGAACACACAATTGCCAGCACACACTGAGCAATGTAGGAGATATGTCATTACAAAACGGCATATTGGCCCAACATTGCTCCAGTGTGAACCCAGCTTAAGTCTGTACAACACTCAGGTACTTTATGTATTCTTTCTAGTGAACTTTGCTGGCATGTTCTAACAAAAGAGTGACTTGTGTACCAACAGATGTGGCAACCAAGCTTCTCTAATAAACAATCAAAAACCTACAGATAAAACCTATCTATATTAGGCGCAAAAATATGTAGAGAACAGATGTTATATGTAGTGCTGCTCCCAATCTTGGAAATACTAATTATCAAAGAAACCCAATATAACTACAAATAAAGCACTTAGGGAGCGCTAATGAGAATCATTACATATTCATTTAACAAAGAATAATTAAACCTACATATAGATATATAACACTATAATGAGAGCCACTTAATCAGGCTAAATAATTAAAACAAATACATAAAAATATAAAAAATGTCTTAATCTACTGTGCTCCGTTATGATAGAGATAATCCTCTTTACATTGAAGTATAAATAAATCCCAGTGTTTGAGCACTAATACCAATATATGCGTCCAAGTACTAGTGTTATGCTCTGGGAGGTTTTGGGTCAGTCTCCCTGTATACTATATACTGCATTGTGTTTTGAGTAGTTGATTCAGAGCCCATTGCAACTAAATTGCATATGCATTGTATGTGACTGTTTGCTAGCTGCTGTGTTTATACTGCCTTTTATTTCTGACTGTCAGTTATAGCTATCACTGTTTTTCTCCTCATCCCTCTGTTGCAGGTGTGCAGGGTTTTTCTTATACTTCACATTTAATTGTTATTTGTGAAGGTTGTCACATTACTGTCACGACCAGAGTTTCTTGGCATGATGGTCGACTGGTATTACCTGTGAGGTCACTATGGCGGGGAGCGTCTGGCGGTGGCGCTGGTGTTTGGCGAGGGGCATTGGCTGTGCGTGGTTCTGTGTGGGCATGTTGTCACTTTGGGCTGGTGAGGCCTGGTGGTGCTTCCGTTCCGCTCCGGCATGGGCGCCACCATCTTGCTTCCGGTCACGTGACCTAATCGCCCAATCCTGGTTTGTCACTTTGGAAAAAGGATTTATTCGACCCTCCACCTCTCCCGCCGGAGCTGGGTTCTTTTTCGTTGCCAAGAAGGACGGCGGCTTAAGACCTTGTATAGACTACCGAGGCCTGAATGATATAAGGGTCAAAAATCGATATCCGTTTCCACTAATCACAGAGTTATTTGACAGGGTCAAGGGGTCCATCATATTCTCCAAGTTAGATCTGAGAGGGGCCTACAATCTCATTCGTATTCGCTCAGGTGATGAGTGGAAGACCGCTTTTAATACTAGGGATGGACATTTTGAATACCTTGTGATGCCTTTTGGCTTGTGCAATGCCCCCGCTGTCTTTCAGGGCTTCATTAACAAAATTTTCCGGGATCTATGTGTCAGTCGTTGTCTATCTCGACGACATATTGATTTTCTCGTCTTAAATAGAGGAACATCATCACCATGTGAAGGAAGTGCTGTCTCGTCTGAGGAAGAACCACCTCTACTGTAACTGGAAAAGTGTGTCTTTGGTGTACCCAGTGTGCCATTTCTTGGTTACGTCATCTCTGGCTCCAACCTAGAAATGGATCCCAAAAAAGTGCAGGCAATCCTGGATTGGTCCTGTCCTCAAACCTTGAAAGCCATCCAGAGACTACTCGGATTCGCCAACTATTATAGACGGTTTATCAAGGGATTTTCGTCACTGATGGCTCCCATTACAGCCCTGACCCGTAAAGGTGCTAATTCTGCCCTATGGTCACCCGAGGCAGAGACAGCCTTCCAGCTTTTGAAACAAGCATTTATCTCAGCTCCAGTCTTAAGACAACCAGACCTGAATAGACCTTTCTTGTTAGAGGTTGATGCCTCATCAGAAGCAGTAGGAGCAGTCCTATCCCAGCGATATGAAGACAACAGAGTCCATCCCTGTAGGTATTTCTCCAAGAAGTTCTCTCCTGCCGAAAGGAACTATGCTATAGGTGAACAAGAACTCTTGGCTGTGAAGTTGGCGCTGAAGGAGTGGAGATACCTACTGGAAGGGGCTAAATTTCCCTTCACTGTCTTCACTGACCATTGGAACCTTCTCTTCCTCAAAAACATCCAGTGTGTGAGCCCGATGGGCAATTTTCTTTGCTCACTTTCAGTTCACCCTGACTGTCACGTCTGAGACTGGAGAAGAGGACGTGGTGGGCCTAAGTTGGGGAAAGAAGAGGAGATGAGGGGCCTGGATGTACGTTCTCCTCATCCACAGGTCTTGAGTGTTGGCAGGCCTGGGCAAAGGTGCGGAGTCTAACCCACAGGATGGTGTTCGCCAGTGACCCCCCCAATTGGGATATGGGCTTAGCTGCACCCCGTGAGCAGGTCGCGGTCCTTTGACCAGGTACCCAAGCCCTGCAGGGATAGAGACACTACACCCGTGGCCCAACGAGGATATGCCTGCTTAGGCACCAAACAGTCCCTTAAAACACTGTATAGAAAACACCTTGACACGAGGATCAAATGTCAATAAGGATTTCAAGTGGGCAGCAACTCACGGTTACTTGAGACATCACCAGAGATAGAAGGCACACGGGTAGAGATGGTATACGTTGTAGCACGGATGTTCACTGGAGACGTAAGGCACACAGGTGGGGATGGTAACACTGCTGCACGGGTATTCACCAGAGACGTATAGGCACACAGGTAAAGGTGGTAACACTGTTGCACGGGTATTCTCCAGAGATGTATAGGCACACAGGTAAAGGTGGTAACACTGCGGCACGGGTATTCACCAGAGACGTATAGGCACACAGGTAAAGGTGGTAACACTGCTGCTGTACGGGTGAATAGGAACCTGGACCGGGAACTCACTAAAGCATGCTAGGAGACAACCGTTGTTCAGGCAATTTCCCATAACCTGTGGAACAGTTTTATACCCAGGGGAACCCTTAGACAGGTGCACAGCATCAGCTGAAAACGGGCCTATCAGGGAGAAGGATCCAGTCACATGGGCCGACTGTCATGGCGGCGCCCATGTCCGGATTTGCGATGCCGGACACCAGCCCACCAGGAAGCCACAGCATGCGGGGAGAATACTCAGCTTCTCCCCCGTTGTCGCGCAGGCCGACCGACCACCCAGGATGAGAGGGGAAGCCGGCGGTGCGGTAAGTGGGCGTCGATCCCCGGCTGAGCCCTGACAGTACCCCCTCCTTTAAGGGTGGGCACTGAACACCCATCAGGCTTATCTGGAAAACTCCTATGAAAACTCTGGATTAGTCGCGGAGCGTGTACATCAGAGGTTCTGATCCAGGCCCTTTCCTCTGGGCCGTAGCCCTTCCAATCGATGATATATTGAAGGGTGTTGAATCTGTGCCGGGAATCCAAGATCTTCTCCACCTCAAATTCAGTGCCTTGTAATGTCTTGACTTGAGGCAATTTAGGGGAACAATTCTGAAAACGATTGAGCACCAGGGGTCGTAAGAGAGAAACATGAAAAGTATTTGAAATCTTCATTTGAGGAGGAAGTTCCAATTTATAAGTTACTGGACTGATTATGGACCAATAAAACGTGGAGCGAGTTTCATGGACGGGACTCTTAAGTGAATATTTTTGGAAGATAACCAGACCCTGTCCCCGACTCTCAACAGTGGAACAGCCAAACGTCTTCTGTCCGCAAATTTCTTGTAATTCCTAGAAGATTGCTTTAGATATAGGTGAATTTTATTCCATAAAACTGAAAAGGATTGAATCTCTTGATTCACAGCCGGAACATCTATAGATGGAAGCTTCTGGAAATCTGGAACTCGTGGGTGTCAACCAAAAACTGTAAAAAAAGGAGTGGATTTAGAGGAAGAATGGAATTTAAAATTATGAGAAAACTCTGCCCATGGCAGGAGGTCCACCCAATCATCCTGGGAAGATGACACAAAGAGCCTAATGAAGGTCTCTAGCTCTTGATTGACCCTTTCCGTTTGACCATTCGACTGTGGGTGGTAGGCTGAGGAAAAGTTCAGTTTGATTCCACAGGTATTACACAGGGCTCTCCAGAATTTAGCTGTAAACTGAACACCTCGATCAGAGACTATTTCCCTGGGAAGACCGTGTAATCTGAAGATGTCTCAAATAAAATTTTTTGCTAATTGAGGAGCAGAAGGAAGGCCAATGAGCGGGATAAAATGTGCCATTTTAGAAAACGATCCACGACCACCCATACCGTGTTATGCCCCTTGCACTGAGGTAATTCAGAAATAAAATCCATTGAGATGTGGGTCCATGGAGCAGTTGGGATAGACAAGGGATGAAGCGGACCAACCATCTGTCTACGCAGAGTTTTATGTTGGGCGCATTTGATACAGGAGCGGACAAACTCCATGACATCCTTCTTCATGGTCGGCCACCAGTAAGATCGAAGTAAGAACTGGTAGGTCTTGGTGATTCCAGTGTGACCTGCGAACAAGGATGCATGAGCCCAAACCAGCAATTCTTTTACGTAAATTAGGAGGTACAAAAATGTTCCCAGGTGGCAAGGACACTACTTGAGTAGGAGCAAATACAATTGGGTCAAAAATGGAACGAACTTGAGAACACTCCTCCTCCTCCAAGTTAGTCATAAAGGAATGAGATAATGCATCGGCTTTCTTGTTCAACACACCAGGACGAAACTGGAGTTTTAAATCAAACCTACAAAATAAAAGTGACCATCGTGCCTGCCTGGCATTCAACCGGTGTGCAGTTTGCAGATAGATCAGATTCTTATGGTCTGTAATAATCGTGACAGGAAATTTGGCCCCCTCCAGAAGATACCGCCATTCCTCTAAGGCTAGGCGCATGGCTAGAAGTTCTTGGTCGCCTATAATATAATTCCTCTCAGCAGGGGAAAATTTACGGGAGAAAAATCCACAGGGATGCATCTTCCCATCTTCAGCAGACTGAGATAATACCGTGCCTACTCCAACGGAGGATGCGTCCACCTCCACAATGAATGGTTTGTCTATTTGAGGCTGACCGAGAATGGGAGCTCGAGAAAAGGCACCTTTTAGGTTTTGAAAGGCTTGTACTGCTGGAACAGACCATTTAGAAGGATTGGCTCCTTTCCTTGTGAGGGAGGTAATGGGTGCTACCAGCGTAGAAAAGTGTGGAATAAACCTCTTATAATAGTTTGCGAATCCTAGGAAACGCTGAGTACCTTTTAAAGAAGTAGGCAGGGGCCATTCAGAGATTGCTTTTAGTTTATCAGGATCCATCTGGAGACTCCCCCCAGAGATAATATGGCCTAAAAAAGGTACTGAAGTTTGGTTAAACATACATTTGGAAAGTTTCCCAAAGAGGTGATGAGTGCAAAGGCGGAACAATACCTCCCGTACATGAAGACGATGGCTCTGTAAATCTCTGGAAAAGATTAAGATGTCATCGAGATAAATCACAACAAATTTATGAAGAATATCCCGGAAGATCTCGTTGACGTAACCTTGAAAAATAGCTGGTGCATTACAAAGACCGAAGGGCATTACGAGGTACTCGAAGTGTCCGTCTCTGGTATTGAATGCGGTCTTCCACTCGTCCCCGGTTTTCATTCGAATCAGATTATACGCACCACGTAGATCCAGCTTAGTGAAAACCTGAGCCCCTTGAACCTTGCCAAAAAGTTCTGAAATTAAAGGTAGAGGGTACCGATTCTTTATGGTGATTTGATTTAATCCTCAATAGTCTATGCAGGGGCGGAGTCCACCATCCTTTTTCCCTACAAAAAAGAAACCTGCCCCTGCAGGAGAAGAAGAAGGCCGAATGAATCCTTTAGCAAGGTTTTCCTTAATGTATTCTTCCATGGCCGCGGTCTCAGGCACGGACAAAGGGTAAACACGGCCACGTGGAGGAATTTTTCCGGGAAGCAAATCGATAGCACAATCCCAAGGTCGATGCGGAGGAAGTTTTTCTGCAGCTTGTTCACAAAATACATCAGCAAAGTCTTGATAAGCCTCGGGCAACCCCGGCTGGGGGGAATATTTAGAAGACTCTGGTCAAAGGGACTTCTTAGCCGGGTTGGAAACCGTCGCTTGGTTACATACTGGAACGACCTTGGTCAAACAATTTTGGAAACACTGTGAACCCCAGGATAGGATTTGCATAGCATCCCAGTCGAACACAGGATTGTGTTTTCTCAACCAGGGCAGCCCCAATACCAGCTCATAGGAGGATTCGGGTAACACAAAAAATTCCAGCATTTCATGATGTAGGCACCCAATTTGAACAGACACAGGATGAGAGAGCGAAGAAATGGGTAGCCCCACCAGAGTTATACCATCTAGACCAGACAGTAACAATTTATTAGGTATTGAAACGACTGGAACACCCAAGGTGTGAATCAATCTCTCTGCAATAAAATTACCAGCGGCTCCAGAATCAATTAAAGCGTGAACCTTTCTTGTCCTGGACTTATGGGAAAGTGACACTACTAAAAGACTCTCAGATAATTGGGATGGCTTGAGAATAACCCCCAACTGAATGCTCCCTACTTCAGTCAGGGTTTCGCAATTTCCCGCAAGTAAAGGACAATTTTTCAGAATATGGTTAGGTGCAGCGCAATAGATACACAATTTATTTTGGAAGCGTCTATTGCGCTCTGCCGGGGTGAGTTTGGTTCTGTTGACCTGCATCGGTTCCTCTTCACTAGCTAGGGTGGGTATAGGCGGACTAACAGCAGAAGAACTGGTAGACGTTCACCTCTTCCCCTACTAGCCCATCTTTCCCGGTGGCGAAGGTCAATTTTGATACAAAGAGAGATAACATCAGCGAAAGATTCTGGCAAATCTCTGGAGGCAAGCTCATCCTTCATCCTCTCAGAGAGTCCATGAAGGAAGGACGCTTTAAGAGCTTCCTCGTTCCATTTTAATTCTGATGCCAGGGTCTGAAATTGGACTACATACTGCCCCACGGACCGTGTGCCCTGATGCACTCGGAGAAGGTCAGAAGATGCAGATGCAGAACGGCCTGGCTCGTCAAAAATTCTCTTAAATGCGGAAATGAATTCCTCGAAGGTAGATAAGATTGGGTCGGCCCATTCCCATAAAGGGGAGACCCAGTCTAATGCTGCTCCTGTTAATAATGAAATCACATATGCTACTTTTGCCCGAGACGTGGGAAAGTTCTGGGGAAGACTCGAATTGGATTTCACATTGGTTGATGAACCCGCGGCACTGCCTGGGATCGCCATCAAACCTTTCTGGAGTGGCAAGCTGTAGTCGGGGTTTGGGAGTAGGAACCACTGGTGGAGGGACTGATGGAGAAGGTACAGGGACCGCAGGCGGGGGAACTGGGAGAATAGAAGCCAACGTGGTTTGAATCGAAACCAGTTGCCTCGAGAGCTCCTGTAAATACTGAGCCACTTGTTGTTGTTGCGCCTCCTGGTTGTCCATCCGAGAGGTCAACTCTTGCAGTGACCCAGTACCTTGGGATCCTGCAGCCTCCATTGGGCCTGAACAAACTGTCACGTCTGAGACTGGAGAAGAGGACGTGGTGGGCCTAAGTTGGGGAAAGAAGCGGAGACGAGGGGCCTGGATGTACGTTCTCCTCATCCACAGGTCTTGAGTGTTGGCGAGACCTGGGCAAAGGTGCGGAGTCTAACCCACAGGATGGTGTTCGCCAGTGACCCCCCCAATTGGGATATGGGCTTAGCTGCACCCCGTGAGCAGGTCGCGGTCCTTTGACCAGGTACCCAAGCCCTGCAGGGATAGAGACACTACACCCGTGGCCCAGCGAGGATATGCCTGCTTAGGCACCAAACAGTTCCTTAAAACACTGTATAGAAAACACCTTGACACGAAGATCAAATGTCAATAAGGATTTCAAGTGGGCAGCAACTCACGGTTACTTGAGATGTCACCAGAGATAGAAGGCACACGGGTAGAGGTGGTATACGTTGTAGCATGGATGTTCACTGGAGATGTAAGGCACACAGGTGGGGATGGTAACACTGCTGCACGGGTATTCACCAGAGACGTATAGGCACACAGGTAAAGGTGGTAACACTGTTGCACGGGTATGCTCCAGAGATGTATAGGCACACAGGTAAAGGTGGTAACACTGCTACTGTACGGGTGAATAGGAACCTGGACCGGGAACTCACTAAAGCACGCTAGGAGACAACCGTTGTTCAGGCAATTTCCCATAACCTGTGGAACAGTTTTATACCCAGGGGAACCCTTAGACAGGTGCACAGCATCAGCTGAAAATGGGCCTATCAGGGAGAAGGATCCAGTCACATGGGCCGACTGTCATGACGGCGCCCATGTCCGGATTTGTGATGCCGGACTCCAGCCCACCAGGAAGCCACAGCATGCGGGGAGAATACTCAGCTTCTCCCCCGCCGTCGCGCGGGCCGACCGACCACCCAGGATGAGAGGGGAAGCCGGCGGTGCGGTAAGTAGGCGCCGATCAACGGCTGAGCCCTGACACTGACCTTCCGATATGGAGCTCTTAATCAGAAAGCAGATGCTCTGTCTAGATCTCTCCTCTGTAACAACAATTCGGAGACCCTGCATAGTGCCCCTGTCCTGGAGTCAAGAGTGTTTGCCACCGTACAGATACAGCCCCCTACATGGAAAACTTTTGTGGCCCCGGAGTTAAGGAAGCAGCTCCTCACCTGGGCTCACTCCTCTCATTTTACAGGTCACTCAAGTGCTCGAAAGACTCTGGAACTTTTAAAGAGAAGTTATTGGTGGCCGTCCATGAAAACTGATGTATTGGGAGTTTATTTCCTCTTTTTCCTCATGTGCTCAGCATAAGTCTTCGCGTCAAGCCCCAGCTGGCGAATTGTTACACCTGCCAATTAGATCACGTCCGTGGACACATCTCTCCATGGACTTCGTAATGAATTTACCTAGCTCTCAGGGTTACACCACTATCTGGGTTGTGATAGACCGATTTTCGAAGATGGTTCATTATATACCTCTAAAGAAACTGCCTACTGCTCCTGATTTGGCTCATCTGTTCATCCAGCACATATTTCGCCTCCATGGACTTCCTATTGAAATAGTTTCTGATCGTGGCACTCAATTTGTGGCAAAGTTCTGGAGAGCCTTATGTTCTGTTCTACAAGTAAAGTTAAACCTCTCCACAGCCTCTCCACAGCCTATCACCCTCAGAGCAATAGATCCACAGAGAGGGTCAATCAAGATCTTGAGAGCTTCCCAAGGATCTTCATGACGTCATCCCAATACAATTGGTCTGAATTGCTAGCATGGGCAGAATTTGCACTTAATGCCTCGTATCATTCCTCGACAAATCAAACCCCATTTCAAATCGTGTACGGTCTTCACCCTCGTATTCCTGAGTTTTGAAGCCTGCCTGCCTTTGACGTGCCAGCCTTGGAGGATACTATACAGAGATTTACATCCAATTGGGCTCAGGTATGTTCTGATTTGGAGAAGGCGTCCTCCCATTACAAACTTCAGGCAGATAGGAGACGTAGGAAGGTACCTTGCATGCAAGTTGGAGGCCAAGTCTGGTTGTCCACCCGGAACATCCGTCTCAGAGTACCTTCGATGAAGTTTGCTCCCCGGTTCATTGGACCCTTTTCCATCACAGAAATAATCAACCCTGTGGCTTATCGCCTTCAGCTGTCTGCTTATCTAAAAATTCCAAACTCATTCCATGTCTCCCTCCTAAAACCCTTAATATTGAACAAATTCCGCAAGGTCCTTCCTGTTCCCCCTCGCATCCAGACTGAAAGAGGCGGGAAGAGAGGTCCTGGATTCTCGCATCCGCAGAGGACGATTGCAGTATCTCCTGGATGGGTTACGGTCTGAAGGAGCGCTGTTGGACCGATGCTCGAGATATCCATGCTCCCGCCCTGGTGAGGAGATTCCATACTGCTCATCTGGAAAAGCCTGGTGAGTGTCCTGAGGCCACCCATAAGGTAGGGGGGGTACTGTCACGACCAGAGTTTCTCGGCATGGTGGCCAACGGGTATTACCTGTGAGGTCACTATGGTGGCGGGTGTCTGGTGGTGGCACTGGTGTTTGGCGAGGGGCGTTGGCTGTGCATGGTTCTGTGCGGGCATATTGTCACTTTGGGCTGGTGAGGCCTGGTGGTGCTTCCGTTCCGCTCCGGCATGGGCGCTGCCATCTTGCCTCTGGTCACATGACCTAATCGTCCAATTCTGGTTTGTCACATGCTCTCTCTGGCCAGTCACGGCACAGCACTTGGTATTTAGGGAGGTTCAGAGCCTCACTTCATTGCCAGTGCAACGTGTTTCTCAGCATATCTGAGAGTTCCCTGCGCTCACCACCTGTTTCCTCTGATACGCTACCTGCCTGCTTGTCTGCTCCAACCCCACTGGACTACCCTGCATCCTCCATTACCTTCCCCTTGCCTGAGTACCTGAGTCTGCTGTTCACCCTGCACCTTGCCTCCACTGACACTCTGCTGGATAATCCTTCCTCAGCCTGCATTCTTCATTTCAGCCACTACACCTGATTTCTCCAGCCTGTCATCAACTGGACATTTCCCTATTAACCAGTCACTACCTGGACAGTTCCCATTGTCTGCCACTACCTGAACATTCTCTATTAACCAGTCACTTCCTGGACATTGTTCATTGCCTGTCACTAACTGGACTTTTTTTTCCATTACTTCACCACAGCTCCCAAGTGCACTTAGTGCTATTTCTGGACTTTAGTTTTTGTCATATTCATGTCTATCAAAATAATCATTAAAAGTTCCACCTTTTCATTTAAACCTGATTCAGTGTCTGCTCCTATCACCACCCTGTACCCACAACAAAACCAGAACCTCACAATTACATTGCAATGTTACCTTTGAAATTGATATGTCAATAAGTAAAGGCCATCAGGAGGAGGGGCCCATGTGCTGATATCATGTAAAATGAGAGTTATGGTAAAACTTATCTTCGTTAACTCTCTTTCTTCGAAGTCCATAGGGAGACCTTGGGGTGTAGGTGGTGGTTGAGTACCGGGCACCGAACAGTTAAAGCTTTGCTCCCAGGATGCAACGGTCCTTCCCCCTATACCCCGCCCCCAAGCCAGAGGCACTTCAGTTCATGACGAGCCTAAGGCCAGAGGAGGAGAGAATCACATTCTCACACAGAAGGAGACGGGAAACAGGTGACCAGGAAACATAGCCCATAGAAGCCAGGTGCATCAGGGCAGGTTACCCTGTGGACCGTATGGACTTCGAAGAAAGAGAGTTAACGAAGGTATGTTTTACCATACCTCTCACGACCCCGTGGTGCCTTACAAAGCTTTTCAGCTGAGGTGCCATAGTAAGCTGCCCATGAGGGACCCACAGAGTGAGTGGAATGAGCAGTGACAGTAGCCGGTACAGGAAGGCCTGTCTGCATGTAAGCCTGTGAGATAGTCATGCAAAGCCATCTTGCCAATGTCTGTTTATTGGCTGGCCAAATTCATAGAGCACAAATAGGGAGTCAATTTTCCTCAGATAACTGGTACGGTCCACGTAGATCCTGAGAGCACAGACCACATCCAAGGAGGCCTCACCTACCGAGAGGTCTGGTGATTGGAAGGCCGGGACTACGATTTCCACATTAGGCCCCATTTATCCACTAGGAGTTGAAAGACTTCTGGGTGGAGAGCCCATCCCCAGCATGCACATTGTGAAGGCTTAAAAAGTCAGCTTCCCAGTTTAGGACTCCCGGAATGAACACAGTGGAGATGGCCGGGTGGTGACCTTTGGCACATGTGAGAATGCGTGATACTTCTACCATTGCTGACCGACTTCCAGTGCCTCCTTGGTGATTGATGTAGACCACTGCTGTGGCATTGTCAGACTGCACTTGTACAGGCTTGCCCTGAAGAATGTCTACACAGATAAAGAAAGAGTTGTCTTTTTTGATGCACAGTTGGTATTAAAATTTAACTTTTATTAGTATTTTAAAGTATTATGCATATTTCTTTACAGTCTGTGAAATATTAAAAGAAAGGAGAATGTGATCAAAGAATTAGAGATGGTGTATTAAAATAATCAATGTGACCAATACAAGTCTGTATATCTATTTTCCATGAAAAATTATTTATATATATATATATATATATATGTATACAAAGGGTACTGATAGTAGCGCTAGTTCCTATATGGAGTCTGTAAACATCACAATCCTTTGATGAATTGGTTAGTGTTCTACTATAATCCCGTTGTCACGGTGGCTGCTCTCAGTTCTCCAAAAGGATCGTTGTTGTGCGGTCCCAAAATTTATGAAAATACAAGAGGTGAGAACGAGCGCCTTATAGTATAGTAAGTTTATAATTGAATGCACACTTATGTTAAATTACAAAGCATACCGTGTGTGCCTAATAAACAGGCATATAATGATGTGTTCTTGGTCCGCAATAATACGTTTTTTTAGTGTAGAACTTCCCTCCGGGTTTAGGATGGTTAATACAGCCACAACATTTATGAAAGTAGAAGAGGTGAGATCAAGCGTTTTATAGTGTAGTAACTTATACCATCATCCGCACACTTATAATAATTTACAAAGCGTACCGTGTGTGCCTAATAAATAGGCATATATTGATGTATCCTTGGTCAACACCCTCACATCCCTTTATAATGTGGCCAGGAGGAGGGAGGCTGCGGGATCCCAGCGGACTCAGTGACCCCCCCTCCCCGAAATAGCACCCTACAAAAAAACGAGGGGACCCCCTATAAAGAACAATCCAAGCACTTTCTACACCACCTCCTCCTGCTGCTCCCAAAGCACAGCCAGCCCCAATCCCAGGATTCTGACACACAACTACCGACCAAAATCCCACCTGGAGTGAATTAATTGTGCCACATTATAAAGGGACGTGAGGGTGTTGACCAAGGATTCATCAATATATGCCTATTTATTAGGCACACACGGTACGCTTTGTAAATTATTATAAGTGTGCGGCTGATGGTATAAGTTACTACACTATAAAACGCTTGATCTCACCTCTTCTACTTTCATAAATGTTGTGGCTGTATTAACCATCCTAAACCCGGAGGGAAGTTCTACACTAAAAAGGAACATATAACTGCGGACCAGGAACACATCATTATATGCCTGTTTATTAGGCACACACGGTACGCTTTGTAATTTAACATAAGTGTGCATTCAATTATAAAACTTACTATACTATAAGGCGCTCGTTCTCACCTCTTGTATTTTCATATATATATATATATATATATATATATATATATTTATATATTTATTTATATTAGTGGCTTATGTTGTCATTTTTATATATATGTCAATCATTAAATAAATCCACTTATTTCTTCCCATCAGAGTTGTTATTTATTCCGCAGTCAGATTGTATCAGTGTGTAATCGAAAATGCATAGACTATTAGTAAACCTTAGATTTCCAGTTATACTGGATACATTTGCCATTCTTTTGCTTTTGACACAAAGAGGCAGATCGAACACAAACTATGTTGCGAATAGGACTTTATTCCAGGGAGTCAGACAGCTCTTCTCTTTTCCATAACTATGTGCACTACATTGGTTATTCAATCACATCCACTCATATGTCCCGTTTATAAGTGCACAGAATCCATATACTAGTTCTATAAAATCAATACCTCAGGTATATAAAATATATTTAGATTATTAGTTTGTTATTCTCTATGTATTGGGCTAATCGTTTTTATTATACTGACATTAAAAGACTACTAATAGTGGCAGATGCAGCAATTCTATATAAAGTCCATGTTATTCAATCATATTAAACTGAAGGATATGGCTTTTATTTAGCCAATATTGACGCTATATCGCCTCTTCAGTGTTGTAATCATAATCAACTTTTGTTAGTCTGGACAATGATACTGTTAATTCATTATTATTTAGTGCTGCAATTGTGTTGACCATATGTTAGCTTATACATAATATGAAGCTTATGAGCTATATCTCTCCTATTACATTTCCCACTGTTACACAGCCAGAATTGTATAGACAGATTCTTACAGACATATCGTTATACGACCAGTGGGAACTTATAATGATATATCATCCACATTCACAAATATATCAAAATGCTAAATGCTAGTATGTGGACTGTGGAAGCCATACAGTTCTCATTCCTGTTATTATTATGCCATGTGAAGCTACGCTAACACTATACACTGACACTCTCTTTTAGGTTTATCACTCCCATACTGTCGTAAATGGATAGTGCTGATCAGTTTCAATGTGAGAAGGAAATACAATTATTTGGAAGGAAGTTACTCCTAAAGAAAATCTTTGTCAAAAGGGATCATGACATACTGGTTAGGAATAACAATCCCACCATTTGTACAGAGGGGGGAGAGATGATGAATCATTTTACTGAAGATGAGAGAATGATTGCCATTTTGGAAGATCTGCATTGCCCAGAATTCTCAGACTTCATCCCTAGTAATTCATCTAAAAAAATACTGAAGAAACCATCTACATTTTTTCCTGATGCGTCAATATGCCCACAGGTTAAAATTTTTATGGAATTAGTGAGTAAAGATCTGGATAAGTTAACAACCTTATGTTCCAATCAATGGGACAATTTGACTCCAGGAGAAAGATCAGCATTGAAAGAAATCCAACGGTGGACTGACACTATTATAAAGCCCTTGGATAAAGGGGGGAATATAGTGTTACGGACAAGAAATCAATATATTGAGGAAATAAACTGTGAATTACAAGATCAGGACTGTTATGAACGCCTGATCTTCAATCCCACCAGTAATTATTTACGGCTATATAACATCATTGGAGAAGCTAAACAAGGAGGTATCATATCCAATAATGATTATGATTTTCTTAGAGTAAAACAATCCCAAAATACCCACTTTGTATTTACTCCCTAAAATTCATAAAAACGAAATAAACCCACCAGGCAGGCCGATTCTCTCCGGTAACAGTAGTTTATCAGAGAATGCCAGCAAATTTATAGATCATCATTTGAGGGAATATGTTTATACATTACCATCATATGTACGTGACACATTAGATGTACTAAGTAAACTGCAAGATATTATCATCAATGCATCTACATGGTTAATAACTTGTGATACAGAAAGTCTGTACACAAGTATTGGACATGCAAATGGTACAAAGTGGTACAGTATTTTCTAAATATGCAGGCCCTCAATGATTTTCTTATAACATTGCTACGGTTTGTCCTGACTAAAAATTACTTTGTGTGCAACGAGCGATTTTATTTACAAATTTGTGGTGTAGCTATGGGTAGTGCTTGTGCCCCGACATACGCCAACCTATATTTAGGTTGGTGGGAAAGGGAATTTGTATTTACAGAAAATAATACCAAGTACACACAGAACATCATCTTATGGTTACAAGATATAGATGACCTATTCATCCTATGGGATGGAGAGATTGAAGAATTTCTGGAGTTTGAGAAAATCCTAAACTCCAACAATCTGAACTTGAAACTTACAACTGAATATAATACAAAAAGTATTACCTTTCATGATGTAATCATTAATATAGAGGAAGATGGTCAGATATCTACAGACCTTATGTATTATAAGTTCCCACTGGTCGTATAACGATTGGTCTGTAAGAATCTGTCTATACAATTCTGACTGTGTAACAGTGGGAAATATAATGAGAGATATAGCTCATAAGCTTCATATTATGTATAAGCTAACATATGGTCAACACAATTGCAGCACTAAATAATAATGAATTAACAGTATCATTGTCCAGACTAACACAAGCGGATTATGATTACAACACTGAAGAGGCGATATAGCGTCAATATTGGCTAAATAAAAGCCATATCCTTCAGTTTAATATGATTGAATAACATGGACTTTATATAGAATTGCAGCATCTGCCACTATTAGTAGTCTTTTAAAGTCAGTATAATAAAAACGATAAACCCAATACATAGAGAATAACAAACTAATAATCTAAATATATTTAATATATCTGAGGTATTGATTTTATAGAATTAGTATATGGATTCTGTGCACTTATAAACGGGACATATGAGTGGATGTGATTGAATAACCAATGTAGTGCACATAGTTATGGAAAAGAGAAGAGTTGTCTGACTCCTTGGAATAAAGTCCTATTCGCAACATAGTTTGTGTTCGAACTGCCTCTTTGTGTCAAAAGCACAAGAATTGCAAATGTATCCAGTATAACTGGAAATCTAAGGTTTACTAATTGTCTATGCATTTTCGATTACACACTGATACAATCTGACTGCGGAATAAATAACAACTCTGATGGGAAGAAATAAGTGAATTTATTTAATGATTGACATATATATATAAAAATAACAATATAAACCACTATTATATATATAATTTTTCATGGAAAATAGATATACAGATGTGTATTAGTCACATTAATTATTTTAATACACCATCTCTAATTCTTTGATCACATTCTTCTTTCTTTTAATATTTCACATGCTGTAAAGAAATATGCATAATATTTTAAAATAGTATTAAAATTTAACTTTTATTAGTAACTGTGCATCAAAAAAGACAACTCTTTCTTTATCTGTGTGGACTTTGCTATAACGGTTGTCAATGATAGCACCCCCTATTAAGAATAAATGAGAATGCTCTACATGTAACATTAGGGGTTTATAGGAATCTTCTCTATCTACGATTGACCTGTGTGGAATATATCTCCTCTATCCTTTTATTGCCCTTAAGAATGTCCTGATCATTTGTGACGGCTTTGTAGGTGGCTCGGAGTTCCAATACATTGATTGGCAAGGTCGACTCGGTGATGTCCAACACCCGTGGAAGGAGTGTTGACCGGTCTCTGTCCCCCAGCCCTAGAGACTGACATCCGTTGTAGGGAGTACTCAATCTGGGATCCAACCTTTGGTTAAATGGGACGTCTGTAGTCACCAGAAGAGGGACAGATGAACCTCTGGAAAGAGAACCATCAATTGAGCCTTGATCCGATGGGGCAACCCGTTCCACCTGGACAGATTAGCTGTTGCAGAGGTCTGAAGTGGAACTGAGCGTACTCCATGTCGATGGTGGATACCATGGATCCTAGAACTTGCATTGCTGAGTGGACTGACACTCGGCAACTGCGTAGGAATCTGCGCACACGTATTTGCAGTGTGGAGATCTTGTCTGCTGTCAAGAAGATTATATGATCTTGAGAATCCAAAAGAGCTCCCAGATGAACCATCCTTTGTGAAGGATTCAGAGAGGATTTCTTCCAGTTGATTAACCAGCCGTGGTTTTGTAGGAAGGCAATGGTTACCTGAAGATGGCATTGAAGCACCACGGGGGAGCTTGCTAAAAGCAAGAGGTCATCCAGGTAAGGTAGTAGCCGGACCCCCTGACCACACTGGTGGGCCACCATGATAGCCATAATCTTGGTAAACACCCGTGGAGCTGTAGACAGTACAAAGGGTAGAGCCTGAAATTGGAAATGTTGCTGTAGTATAGAAAAATGGAGATATTGCTGATGAGAGGGCGCTATATGTATATGTAGGTAAGCATCCTGAATATCCAGAGATACCATAAAGTCCCCAGGTTCCATAGCTAGGATAATAGAGTGTAGGGTTTCCATCCTGAACCTGGGTAAACTAATGAACTTGTTCAGGGATTTAAGGTTGAGGATACTCCGATGAGACCCATTTGGCTTGTGAACTAGAAAGAGTAGAATAATAACCGTTCCCTCGCTGTGATAGCGAGACTGGAACTATAACCCCTGCATGCAGAAAGGAGTGAATGGCTTTCTGGATGAGCAGGGCTCTGTTCGAGTCTGATGGAGGGCCTGTGTAGAAAAATTGGTGTGGTGGCAGTCTTAGAAATGAGAGGGTATACCCGTGGGAGACCACTTCTCTTACCCAAGTGTCTGTGGTGGTTTGGCGCTAGCACTGGACAAAATGAAGAAGTCAGCCTCCTACTCTGGGGACCCCAGGGGGAGGCCCGTCTCATCAGGCTGAAGGCTTGTCCTCGGATTTTGAAGCAGGATGCCTGATGGTCCAGGGCTTAGCGGCCCTAGTGGAAGCCGACTGCCTAGGAAAGCACTGACCCTAAGGCTTTCCTTGGAGATGAAAGGACATAAATGATGTTGTCCTAGGTTTTGTGGTAGCTGCTGAAGGCAGAAAGGCAGTCTTTGATTCTGCTAATGTGGCTACAATCTTGTCTAAGTCTGGGCCAAACAAGATCTCCCCATTGTAAGGTAATGCTTCTAATGCTTTCTTAGAATCTGCAATCGCCTTCCATGACCGCAGCCACAGAAAGCGGTGGGCAGACACTGCTGTGGCCGAAGCTCTAGAAGCTAGGAGACTGGCAGCCAAGGATGCTTCTTCAATATATGAAGCTGCATTTCTTATGTGAGCTACATAAGACATCTGATCCCGAGAGGCGTCTGAGGGAAAAGATTAGTCAAGGGAGTCTGCCCAGTTCTCAATTGCATTAGCCACCCATCCAATAACCATGGTCAGGCGAGCAATGGCGCCTAAAAGAGAGTACACAGATTTAAGTCCAGTTTCAATCTTTCTATCCGTAGGGTCCTTTAGTGAGGAAACTGTAGGGATAGGTAATGTATCGCTTTTAATCAAATGCGTATCATGGGAATCCACCGCTGGGGGAGTCTCCCATCTTGCACAATAAGCTGTAGGAAAAGGATAACAAGGGGTCAGGTGTTTTTGGGGCTGGAACCTCTTTACTAGGCATCTGCCAAGCCTGTGCCATGTGCTCAACTAGTTGATACGAGAGGGGAAATTGCTGAAGTCACTTTTTGTCATTTAAATAGTGGCTGCTTTGATTTGGGGGCGGGCTCATCATCTTCTATTTGTAGGATAGATCTAACTGCTCGCACCAAAGCAGGTATATTAATTTTAGACTGAATCTCTGCTTCTTCCCCCGAAGGAGACTCAGTATTAGAGAGATCAGTATCTTCTGCCTCCTCATATGACACTTCAGAATCTGAGAGCTGTGTAGTCTGTGAAGATAACACAGGACACTTAGTAGTCTTACTGGGTAGGGGCTTCTCACCTTGCTACATATTTTGAAAGGCTGTAGAGGTAGCCGCCTGACTTGTACTGAGTTACTGAGAGTATGTCTACCCATGGAGGGGGCATAGGAGGTACCTGTATTGCTTGTTCCTGTTGTGGCAATCCCATAGGGGGGATTACAGCCGGGACTGCTAGGCGGTCCGCAATAGTGGCCAGCACCTGAGAAAAGGAAGCCCAGGGGGGCTCCTGAGCCGGGGCTGGGGGGTCTGATGGGGTATCACACTTAGCACATAGCCCATCCTGTATTAAATCCTTCTCTTTTAAGCCTGCATCACATAATTTGCATGAGAGCAGTATGGGTGCAGCTGCTTTCTTGCTACTAGCTACTTGCTTGCTAGACATAGCTGCACAAAATATGGCACTGAGTAATGCAACCACTAGGTATGTTATATACAAATGGGAATACCATATACTGATCCTGTCTTATGCTTGGGCAAGCTGCAGGAGCGCACAGCACAAAATATGGCACAGTGCAGTAAGTAACTGTATGGGACCTTCACAAATACAAGAAATGTGATGTACAGAAACCCCTGAATACAACTGTATGTTAGGGCAAAGATGAGAAAAAATGGAAAGATATGCTGACAGTATAAAGAATATAAAGAGAGCGCTAGCATGTCACATACAATGCAGAAATACATATAACTGTAAAAATGGCACTATAATCAACTACTCAGTGTTATGGATTGGATGGTTAATCAGGCAAGAGTTGTCAGAGGACTGCCACCAGTTGACTACTTGTGGCCAAGTATAGAATATGAGATGCAGCCTGTGGGCTGTAGGAGCAGCCTTGAGGCTAGTTGTGGCCTTTATAGTCGTGGCCAAGGGACTGGTGATGTGAAGCAGCCTTGGGGCTGTTGGAGCTGGCTTGGAGGCTGATTGTGGCCTTTATAGTCGTGGCCAAGGGACTGGTGATGTGAAGCAGCCTTGGGGCTGTTGGAGCTGGCTTGGAGGCTGATTGTGGCCTTTATAGTCGTGGCCAAGGGACTGGTGATGTGAAGCAGCTTTGGGGCTGTTGGAGCAGGCTTGGAGGCTGATTGTGGCATTTATAGTTGTGGCCAAGGGACTGATGGTGTGAAGCAGCCTTGAGGGCTGATAGTGACCTGGGGCCCCAGTACCGTTGCAGCCTTTGGGCTGATGAGACTCAGGTGAGGTATGCAACAATAACGTGGGGCTGCTACCAGTGCTGCCGGGATGACACTGTCGACGGTGTGCTTAATAGCGCACTTGGAACGCAGAGTTGCTACCAGTGCTGCCGGGACGACACTGGCAAAGGTGTGCTAAGTTGCGCACCTGGAACACAGAGCTGCTACCAACGCCGCCGGGATGACACTGGCGACGGTGTGCTAGATTGCGCACCTGGAACACAGAGTAACTACAAGTGCCACCAGGATCACACTGGCGACGGTGTGCTAGACTGCGCACCTGGAACACCAAACTGAGCCTGGTGCTGGCGGGTTGACACAAGCCACTGGATGGTGACAGATGCTTCTGGGGTAGGAAGTGCTCCGTGCTGCTCCGATGGTACAAGCAGCATGTGTGGACGAGATGCAGGTGGAGCCGCCTGGATGGAATAAACGGCACACACGAAACACAGCTAGACAGATTCAGGAACTTGACTGACAATTTAACAGAGACAGAGGCCCTGATTCAGAGCCGGACGCTCTGATAGAGCACTCGCTCTGAATCAGGGCGTATTTTTTTTTTTTATGGACCTAATGACCCAATTAAATTAATCCGTTATTTGTCCCCTCCCCTATTCAAATATATGCGATTCACAGGATTACCCACACAAGATAACTGTGGTGCACTGAGTGACAAGCATTGTGAGCGATTCCACCAAGACATTTCAGCAATGGAACAAAGATATCAGGGTAGGTGAATCACTACTGTTGGACAGTGACAAGAGATGCCCCAGAAGAGTACAAGTGACAAGCAAAGAGAAAGCACCCCCATGAATAGACCACTATATTAGATCGTACTTTCGTATGCTGTATGTTTGTTTCGTTTTGTGTTCTTATTTGTGATTGATAGAAAATAAATAACAGTTGTTTTAATTCAATCAAGAAAATATCAAATTATTTTAAAATAGCTATTCACTATGACTATATTACCATACCTCCCAAGCGGGACAGTCTTGTTTTTCTGGGACTGTCCCGCCTGCGGGCCACAGTGTCCCGCGGTCGGGAGGAAGTTGGGGAAAGCACAAGCCGCTGCCCTGCATAGCAGAGCAGCGGGTGTGCAGGAAGAGAACAGGTGCCGTGCACATGCGCACGGTATCTGTTCTCTTGTGTGGGGGCTGCCCAGCAGCTTGGAGAGTGCTGAACACGCTCCCAAAGTGACGAAAACAGGGGAAGCCGCGAGGCTCCGCCCCATTTTCCCAGAAGACACCCCCCTTTCCGAAGGCGCGCACTGTCCCTCCTCCCTTCATTGTAATGTTGGGAGGTATGTATTACTAATGTACATACAGTATAGTGCAAGTAGTGTAGCTCAAAAATATAGAGCTAGTAAAAACATTCTGAAATCATTTTAGTTTTTCTTGACCTCAAATTAGTAATGTATGACTATTTTTAGAAAGGAAACAAATTAAAAGTATTAATTTGTTGTACAATGTAATTAGTGCAGTGCCTCAGTAGCAACAAAGGCTGGAACTCCAAACAATATGATCTGCTTAACTGCAGATCCTAACACTCAGTCCTTAAAGGCTGGTAGGCTATAGTGCTACATAACCTGTAGAAAATGGCCACTGCAGTCCTCTAAGGGGGCGTGGTCAGAGGAGAGCAGCTCAGAGAAGCTAGACCTCAGAGGAATGTAATGTAATAGGGAAAGCTGACCTCCCCATGCTGATTGTTAACCACCGGGACACTGGATTCTCACTGTAGACTGGTGGTCTAGTGGGTCACGTGATTGGAGCCAGTGTCCACCCTCAGCACCTCTTGTCTGTCCCCTGAGACTGGAGACAAGACTGCCCATATGCGGGGACCCGCCTTACCTGTCCCCATAGAAATTGGGCTGCAGTCTGGGTCTATCCGCGGGGTCAGCTAGCATGGTCCCGAAGATGCCCGCTGAGAGCACCAGGTGGAGCTGGCATTGCGGCACCCGGAGGAGTGGAGCAGCATCACAGACGTCCTGCGGCCAGTCTGCTGCTGCTCGCTCAGAAGAATAAACGTAAAATAAAGAAAATCATAAAAATAAAAGATTTTGGCTGTTGAAGCAGCCCACTGTTATAATGGTGACCCGATTCCGGCCGGGCACCGATGAAAACTGAAGTGCCTCTGGCTCGGGGTATAGGGGAAGGAAGGACCATTGCATCCTGGGAGCAAGGCTTTACCTGTTTGGTGCCCGGTCCTCAACCACCACCTACACGCCAAGGTCTCCCTGTGGAGCCCTATGGACCCTGAAGAAGAAACCCTGTTTAACGGGCTTGACCTTTCAGGACTTGGATAAGGATGGTCTGTGTGCTGTCTATGATAAAGAGTCACCTCACCAGTCCCTGTACAAGAGCCATCTTGGGTGTCTTCCTTGTCTTAGGTTATGAAGCAGTTTGTGGATCGTATGGCTACTCCCATAATGCCTCCTTGCATAGGGTACCCACAGAATGCTATGTTTACACCTCCTATACATCCTTCCTGGAGGGATGCTTATGCCCACTCAAGTCAGAGTATGGCTCAGCCAGCAGTTGCAAGCAGATGCCTAAACGCAAGTTATTTTTATCAGTCAGCTCAGCATATGGATTCAGACGGATCAGATGATGCGCAGGGTTCTTCTCCAGGATCTAACGCGGGACCATCCATCCTCAGTGTATGTTCATTTTGGCCTAACAACAGCCCCTCGGGTATTTACCAAGATAATGGCAGTCACAACGGCCTCTCTCAGGCGTCAGAATACTACCATATCTGGAAGACCTTCTGATATTGGCACAATCTTCAGTTGTTTTACACCACCATCTTCAGCTGACCATAGCCTGCCTACAGAAGCATGGCTGGATCATCAATTGGAAGAAACCCCTCTCTCTCCAACACAGCAGATGGTACATCTGGGAGAACTCCTATACTCTCAGACACAAAGGATCTTTCTATCAGAGGACAAGATTGCGGCCCCATCATTGAGAGTACGCAAGCGAAGGGTATCAGTTCTATCAGTGATGCAGGTCCTTAGATCAATGGTATCCATAACATGGTGGGATATGCTCAGTTCCATTCCAGGCCTCTGTAAAGATTGATTCTCTCCAAGTGGAACGGACAGTATCATCTTATAAGGTCCCAGAGGATACTTCTCAGTCCAGATGTTCATCACTCCCTCCTGTGGTGGCTGAAAAAGGACCATCTGAACAAAGGGCGCCCATTCTGGATTCCAAATTGGGTGCTTCTCACCACAGACGCCAGTCTTCGCAGCTCGGGGGCAGTGACAGGTCATCACACCTTTCAGGGAAGATGGACAAATCAAGAATATGCCAATAAACATTCTGGAACTGCGAGCAGTATACAATGCACTGATCAGGGCACAGATCCAATATGACAACACGAGTACAGTGCCTACTTCAACCATCAGGGAGGCACAAGAAGTTATGCAGCCATGAAAGAGGTGACAAAGGTTCTGATTTGGGCAGAACGTCATCTTCCGGCCATCTCGGCAATATTCATACCAGAGTTACTCAATTGGGAAGCAGACTTCCTAAGTCGCCAGGACATATACACCGGAGAGTGTTCTCTCCATCCGGGAGTGTTTAAGCTCCTGGTAAACAAATGGGGTCTACAAGAAATAGATCTCATGGCATCACATCACAACCACAAGGTCCCCAGGTAAGGGTCCAGGTCAACAGACCCATCAGCAGCTGTTGTGGACGCACTGGCAGTATGATGGGACTTCAAGCTGGCGTATCTCTTTCCACTGATTTCCCTCCTCCCAAGAGTGCTCAGGAAATTCAAGCAGGAAGACGGAACAGTAATACTGGTTGCTCCTGCTTTTACCTAGATGTCATTGGTTCACCGACATACAGAGAATCTACCCATAGACAGTCCATATCCTCTTCTTCTAATGCACGGTCCCTGACGGCATCCAGACTTACCTCGTCTGGCTTTGACGGCGTGGTAATTCAAACGATGCTTAGGGCACGAAAGCCGACCTCTGCCTGCATCTATTACAGGGCTTGGCATTCTGCTGGGCAATGGTGTTCCCACAGAAAGTATGATCCTAAAGGTGTTTAGAATTTCCAGGGTACTGGCTATTCTCCAGGCAGGTTTAGACCGGGGTCTCCGCCTGGCCACTTTGAGAGTGCAGGCTTCTGAGGTAGCAGTCTGGTTCCAGAGGAAGATTGCCGCATTAGCAGATGTTAGAATTTTTTTTCAAGGACTTCAGCCTCCATTTGTCCCACCAGTAGCACCATGGGATTTGTCTATGGTTCTTAAGGGGCTACAAGCTCCCCCATTTGAACCCCTCGACTCTGTAGATTTGAAATGGTTGACAGCAAAGACACTTTTTCTCCTCGCTATCTCTTCTGCACACAGTCTCTCTGATTTGGCAGCGCTCTCTTGTCACTCCCAATTTCTGATTTTTCACCAGGATAGAGATGTTCTTCGTACACGGGAGGGTTACCTTCCCAAGGTAGTGTCCCATTTCCATGTGAATGAAGAAATTGTAGTTCCAGCTTTTCAGGTTCCAGATCTTTCTGTAGGTGAAGCCTCCCTGGATGTAGTGGAGCGCACAAACTCTTAAAAAAATCAGATGCTCTTTTTGTATTATATGGTTTTCACAAACGAGGATGGCCAGCTAATAAGCAGACTCTGGCAAGAAGGCTAAGCATGACTCTCTCTCAGGTGATCTCCCTGTACCAAGCACAGCGACAGCACATTATAGTTGGTCTGTAGGGCCATCGCGGGTGTTTAGTCATCTTTGCAAGGCAGCCACGTGGTCTTCTGTCTTTTCTTAGGTTCTATGACTTCGATACATTTGCCTCTCAGGATGCTTAATTTGGATGCCGGGTTCTCTACTCAGCTCAGAAGCGTCCCCACCCTTGAATAACTGCTTTGGGACATCCCCAAGGTCTCCCTGTGGACCTTGAAGAGAATTAGAGTTATGGTAGCACCCTGTACCCAACCCGTCTGAGGACCGGATTCAGAAATGGATGCTAATACTGTTGCAAATGCATCTTTGAACACAGCAGCAATTTGTACAGAAACACCCACCAGCTGCATCTCTAATCCACCACGTGCATACAAAGATGCAACATTGAACTTCTGAATAACCCTATGGCTGCTCAGAATGTCCATCAGAACTAAGCCCCAGGGGCCAGTGAAACTGTACAAAAGGCGCAGCCGCTGGCTGCTACATGCCTGTGTTTGACTCACCACCCCCCGTTACCTCCCATAAATGCAAACTGACTGTCAATCGCTCTGGTTTCCAAATACTCACACTACAGGCAGAGTCTGTAAACCATCGCAATGCATGTGGAGTACAAAAATCATTGGTCAACTGCGCAAACATAGGCATAGAGTCCATCTTTGAATCAGAGTCCTTAAATTCAAGATTATAGAACCAAGGGGACATACTCTCACAATGGGACGATATTCTGAGTGTACGGTCTTCTGTTTCATCAACTGATGATTTATCAAAGCAGTTAAAATTCTAAATGACCTTTTGCAGGATTTTAAGTCATCTTGCTGTCAAGAACATGCTAGTATCAATAAGAATGGCACAATGCTTTTTGACTACACTTTTAACAGTGCATCTAATAAATACTTTATAGATACTGATGAGGCATAACGGTTACATGAATTCAAATGCACTGGTTCAGAACACTCTTACTACATCTCTTCCATCAAAAAAGAATCACAATTTCACATTCACTCCAATGTGTGAATAGGTGGTTAGGCACAAAGCTTAGATCACTCTAGCTGAACAACCAATGTGATCCTGATTTGTTGCAATCACAGTTGTCATAGCTAAACCTATTGCCTCATAACTAAACTGCATTTGATCTTCCTGCTTAAGTTCCAAAGGCATGGAAAACAGCTAGTCATCCAGATCCCCAAAAATGGCTATAGAAGCATTGTTTCGAATTATAGACTGCTTTTTATTTCCTTTATTATCCAGTAATGGAGAGTTGTTCCTTTCCAAATCAGCAGAACAAATTTCCTTTGTCCATTTTAATTTGGCTTTCAAAAAAATCATTCCACAGTAATCTTGAAGTTTCTGGTGGAATGTAATATGGTCAAGTTGACTGCTGCATTCGTAGATTTTCCAAAAGCCCTCACATTGTTGGCGGGATTCAATTGTTTTGGGTCAGTGATAAATAATAGGCGACCAATGTAGCAATTCGATTGTTTTGGGTCCCCATTAATTATCACGCCCAAGCAGACAGGGTTTAGCCATGTAGAGCAGCTAAACCCATCTAAAGTCCAGGTTAGGGCACCCAAACCACAGACTTTTTACATATTTCTTGCTTGCCTCCTCAGTAGTGCCAAAAACGGAGCAACAATTGAATTACTCCTTTGGGCTCCTGGCACTGACAGCCGCCGGTTCAAACATTTCAATTGCCCCCCCCTGTGAACCACACTATAGGCTTTATGTAAGAGGGTTCTGTGAAGCAGTACAATACCAGCAAACTCAGTTGCTGATGTAAAGCAGCAATAATTTCAAAGGCAAAACTAGGCTGTGTCACGACCAGGGTCTCGCGGCATGGAGGTTTGCTGTCCTTACCAGTGAGGGCGCTGTGACGTGGTCCTTCTGGCGGGGGAGCTGGCATGTGAAGACTGGCATTGCATGTACATAGAGGTTTGCCAGCGTTGGGCCATCTTTGCAAAGGTAAGTCTAGTGGAGTCTCCGCGTCACGGCTGTCTGGGCGCCACCATCTTGTCTATGGCCATGTGACATAGCAGGCCAATCGTCTGTGGGTCACCTGCTCTCTCTGGCTTATCACATTTTGTTACTGGGTATTTAAGGGTGTTGGGGGCGCCCTGTAGTTGTCAGTGCAACGTGTTCACAGCCTCAGCTGTGAGTTCTTTGTGCTCCTGTTGCTTAGACTTATACTCCGATGCTTGCCCTAGCTCCTTGTCAGCCTTCGGCATAGCCTGCACTGCTCTGCCTTGCCTCGCACTCCGCTGGGATCAGCCCTGCACCTTCCACCAGACCCACTCCTGCCTGAACCTGGCTTCTCAGTTAACCCATTGATGTGCAGCCATCATCACAGCATTACCGGATTCTCCTGTCAGCCAACATTACAGCACTACTGGATTCTCCTTTCAGTCATCATCACAACATTAGCGGATTTCCCTTTCAGCCATCATCACAGCATTTCCGGATATCCCTCTCAGCCTCTATTCAGCATACCAGGATATCCACTTCACCCTTACAGTCTATCTGGATTTACCTGATTTATCTCTGTCACTGGACATTCGTTTATTCACACTCACTACAGTTCCCTCCTGCCACATATATTAGTTTGTTTATTACTGGACTTTAATTTATCTTATTGTTCATGTCTACCAACATTCACATTAAATAACCCACCTTTCAGTTTAAACCTGTTGGTGTCTACTCCTGTTACCACCCCGGGTCCACAACAGTTTCTAACAGGCTGCTTTAAGTCTGCAGCCACGATTGCCGGAAGTGTGCTGCTTCACCGAACTCAAGCTGGGTACACATTAGATGACATGTGTACCCAGCCGACCCACAATGCGACAGACATATCGTGCAGTCGTTTGACACGGCACGATGTGAAGACCGCACGACATGCCGTTCACCAGCCGCATCTAGTAGCATGGGGTCGTTCATCAAAGTGACAGATTGAGCATGCATGCAGTCGATGCAATGAACAACCCCGCAAGAGCACGCATGGTCGTCCATTGTGGGTGCATATTTCCCGATGTGGACGATATTTAATCCGGATTGGGCGACAGATAGTCTAATGTGTACCCACCTTCAGACTCTATTACAGAAGCCCCTATATCGATGCTTGGTTATAGAAATTTAAATCTCAATTTCCATTTCTGGCTTCAGCTCTCATGATCTAGAGCTAACCATGGTGAGCTCTCTGTACTGTTTTTCATATTTAGAAATTGCAACTGGAAACCAGTTTTTGTCTATATATATATATATATATTTATATTTTTATTATCCTGTATACACGGTGCTCATTGCTGTATAGAAACAAATCCCATCTCCTAAATACAAAAAGTGCATTACACACCAGTTCAGAATACCTATTATAGACTGAGGGCTTGATCCAATTAGGTACGAGATATTTGCAGTGCGAGTTAGTGTGGCTGTATGCTACACTTACGTTATGGCTGGACTAGCAGATTTTTATTTGCAGCCCCATAGGGTTGCACACAAAAATGTGAGATCTGGCCGCGATGGGGGTGAATTGCTGTTCAGTTGCTGGCATTTCTATAGCAACTCGCCCCCATTGCACCTACAGTAATTTGATTGAACCCTATGAGTGATGCACTTTATGGTACAGTCACTCAAAAACAATAGCAAGAGTGATACTTTACAACACCATGAGTTGTATCGTTTTGTACTGCAAATCACACTATTGTGGTATGCTCTGTCCCCGAAGTCTAAACATGAAGTTCAATTTCTCTGTCCTCCAATTACTTTCAGGACAAGTTATCCAATTACCTGAACAGGCATCCTAACCCTGGAGCACTACCCAAAATCTTTCTCCAGAAGCCAGCTAATGATTCAAATAGATAAATCTAGATTATTTGCTCCCTCTTACCAGGCACTCTCTCTAAGATACCAATCACTTACATTTATTACACAATATCATTCAATTGTATGTGATATTTTCCAAGGAATACTTTAAAATGCGAGGAGGCTCCTTCATGATAGTTTACAAATAAATAATGCTACACAATCAAGATTGAAAAATGTTTATTGGTTTGCCATAGAAAGCTCTAAAGTCTAAAGGCTCAAGTATTGGTTAGTGGAAAGTAGCACACGACTTAAAAAAAAAAAAAAAAAAGTTAAGGAAAAGCTGTACAAGTATAATATATACACACAATTGGTACAAATTAACCATTTCAGAATGCGATCATTAAAGAGGAAAAAAAAAAAAAAAAAAGATATACAACCCAACTTCTTAATGACAAACATACAGCGGTTATTTGCATTCCATGACAGCTAGTGACACGATAATGAGCGACCAGGCATGTTGACACCATTTTATTTCTTTACATATAATTCAGATAGGAATGCTATGCTGAAAAGCCTTATTGCAAGGACTGAGAAAGGAAAGATCTGCACTATTTTTTTAAATTTTACTTTAGTCTCAATAAGAAAAAAAAAAAAAAGTTGCGCAATGGTTAATGGACTTGCAGCTGCATTTGTTTACTCACAATTTAGCATTAATATATTTATTAAATATTAACATTCAATAAAGTACAATGGGCCAAATAAATAATGCAAGAAAAGGTTGCTTAATTGAACTCCATGCTTTTAGGTGCCTCCAGGAGTCTGAGATATGACTATCTTATGGTAATCTTGCCACCAGTTCTAGTCCGTTTGCCTTGATGAGTAATAGATTTGTAGCACAAGCTACAGAGGCTACATAAAAACCAAGTAGGGAATTGAATACCCAAATCAGCCCACCAATATACTTAGACAAAATGCAAACACTTATGTTACCGGTTTCAAAAGGGAAATTGACCATGTTTCTCATCTCCATAAATGTTTATGCGTAAAATCAAAATAGCTTTACACATACAGGAAACCATCTTCTACTAACAAGCCCATATAGTACATTTCTGGTTATACTTGGCTTAGCAATAACTAAGCTTTGTCTTTTATCATTACAAAAAGATACCCATTAGCTCCTATCCAAATAGTGAACAGCTCCTTCTGTAGTAAGTCATTGTTAAATCAAAACTTGAAAATGTAGTTTCAAAGAAGATAAAGACTTGCTGTTGTTTCATACAAGGACATGATCAGCATGCCTCCAATAACTACACACTAAAAGCTACTTCTACAGTGTCGTACAAGGTTCGCTCATATAGGAGTACAGTGTATTAGAGGTGTAAAATTCCATGGCCTAGGAACTCACAAATCTCAATCTCCAAGTATATGAATACATTTTACTTTTATTAAACTTGGGAGTCATAACTACATCACTTTATTGTATTTCCTGTTTGGAGTTTTCCGACAAGTCTCCCAAGCAGTTACAGTGTTAAAAACCAAACTCTGTATATTGTGTAACAGTTCCCCTTCCCTCAACACCTCCCCTAACATATTGTTTGGGGGGGCTCTCTAGTCCACTAATTAAAGGCAGCCATTATCCTTTATTGTAGCTTATAGTTATGTGTACAGATACTTGTGCCTACTCTTTGTACAATGGCAAGTATCCACAATGGCATTACCACACATAGAAAAACAAGTATAGTCTTATAACAAATGTTACTATTTTTTACCAAGTCTTTAAAAAAAAAAAAAAAAAAATCCCATCCTACCGTACTATGCTAGCTACAATAACCCCAGTATTCTATGAACATTTTTTTTTTTATCTTTCAGATCATTTACATCAAGCATGTATTAGGAATGCCGGACTACTTAAACATTCTGCAAGATTGGGAAACCCAATTTCTACCAGTGAACTGTTTGGTAAAGATGAATTCTATATTTATATCTAGGACTAGTGTTAAAAGGAACTATGTGTAAAAATACTGGAATCCACAAGCCTACGTATAAAAAGGGGGTAAATGAGTACAAAAAAAAGAAAAGAAAATTCACAAAAATTCCAGTTCTTCAACTCCAGTGGAAACAAACATTAAATACACATTAAGAACTACTTAATATGAAATGGGAGTTGATCCAATATGGGAAGGCATCTTGTAACAAGGACAGATATATATGTAAAAGTTCTAATAAAATGAATTTGAGTTTAACATAGTTAGAACAACTGTACTGTGCTCTGAAAGTACTGTTTCTTTTTCTCCCCAATAGGTTTCCATAATAGAAATCATGTACACGTAGAAAAATGCTCTGTCACAGTTGAAAATTTGTTTCCAATAGTTTTCCATAAACGTCTGCAAAGATATTCAGGAGTGTTATTAATAACTCTTTAATATATACTATTTTAGTTATAGAAGTTTTCTTTGAATATCCTTTATGTGAATCCATAGCACCAGCTAAAAAGCATTCTATTAGCACTACATTTAGATAAATGCATTGACTTAAAAAGGATCAAGTAACTTTTTAAAATACTTATTTAAAGGTGTATAAAATGTCATAAGTTCATGTTAAAAGGAGAACATACTTAAAGCGGCAATCCCACACAGTTTCTTTTTTAATAGCAAATTAAGCACCTTTTAAGAATGTATAATTTTCAAAATCTCTCTGGAGGGACATCCAGTATGGCTGCCAGTTACACATAGGCTTGCTGAGGTCAGCCTGTCATGGGAAGGCAGATGATAATACAGTACCACTGAGATGAAAGGATCATTCCAAAGCCTCTTTGCTCAATACACCATGTGCACAGTAGTACATGACAATACAATATTATAGATTAATTAGCCGCCTGAAGAAACAAACCAAGAAAATGTAAAAAACCAACATTATTCATACTGACTGCCACAGTGATTTGTGTTCTAGAAAACAAAAATAAACCACACCTGATTATTGTAATGGGATTGCGGTTTTAAGATAACGAACAAAATTAAAACTTCACGTTAACATTTTAATTTAATTGGAAAACAATTATATTAGATAACGTTACTGTTAGGTTGTCCCTTATCAATAAGGAGCATTTAGTCACAGACTAAACAAATTAATACAAAAACAGCGGCATTAGCAGTCTATAGAAAGGTCCAACATGTGAAAGAAGGGGCAGCATGACAAAGTAAACAAGATTAAGAAATAAATGTTCAACTATATTTAATCTTACACAATATGATAGATTCTCTTGAGGTTTCTCCTTTAGTTGTTTCGTATGCAAAAAGAAAAAAAAAACAATACTGATCAAACAGCAAACTATATATTTAAAGGGTCAATTATTTAGTGCAACAAGAGTTATGCACGTTCAAGATAGATGGGAAATAGAGCATACACCTTTCATAAAGCTACAATTATCTTGCTTCAGATCTGCCATACAAAATAGGTAGAAGAGCATAGATTATGGACCCTTAGCTTTCAGAAGACTCTTGGTTTTGCTAATCAGACAACTGAATAAACTTACCTGTCTACACAATTACCAAAATAATGCCAAATTGAAGACTGGATTTTAAAGTGCAAACATACTTACAGTATTGGTAAGTGTCCCTAATCCGTGCATAATTACAAACTAACCGGCACATTAGAAACATGTGCATTATTAAATTAGCAAGGTTTGGGTCTAATTTTATAGTACAGTATTACCAAAACTAACAATTTGAAGGCTCTTTGTATATAAATCCTATTCCATCAGATGTTCAAGTAATTGCTGAAAAGATGCCCTCACATACTGGTTGGAAGTAAAAACAATGCCTTGTTATAGGCTATTCTAACTGTATATTAATAAAGAAAAAAAAAAAAAGGACAGATGTTCACCTGAAAGTCATGTACAGTATGTTCCTATTTTATTGTATTTTATTTTTGTATGTTATTTAATAGGATTCAGGTATAACAAATTCAAATTCAGTATTGCCTTCAGATGTAGTTGGTTTAAACATGTTCTGGCTGGACTGCTGAAGGAAGATATCATCCCAGTTTACAGGCTTTGGGCCATCGTTAGAGTTGTTGTTCTCTTCAGATGCTGGCTCTGATTTATCAGGGTCAATGTCATAGACAATTCCACCATCGTTGATAACGGGAACATTATTGGTGCTCTCAGATATGTATGCATACTGCCTAATCTGTAATGTCTTACATGGATTCAGACGGTAAAGCTTTGAATCTCCTGCAGGGTCCATGCTATGAACTGATCTAATGTGTGAAGCCATGACCTGGTAGTTAATAAAAGAACCACCACAAGTCAAGCACTGATATCTTCTTTCTCCTGTATGATGTATTTCGTGCTTTGTACGGTATTCTGCAAGGGGGAAAACTCTCTCACAGTAACGACAAGGGTATTTTTTTTCCCAGGAGTGAACATTAAAATGTCTTCGTAAACTGGTTAGACAAACATATGACCGTTTGCATACAATGCAAATATAATAGACTCTTCCATCCACGATAAGCTCATAGTGATCATCATGTTTCAATTTCATTCGTTTTCGGTTAGGGAAACCATCTTCATCCAGTTTAACTAACCCCTCTTCTTCTTCTTCTTCCTTGATGGGGATTACAATGTCATATGTATCCTCGCCAATATTTGCATAAACTTTGCACCCTGTTGATAGCCCTTCTATTTCAGATGCTGTGTCTAATGTAATGATTTTTTTACCATCCATAATGCGACGAGGCTCTGAAGACAAATGGGAATCCTTGCTACTTCCAGAATTGACATCTGCAATTTTAATCTTGAATTCACCTGGCTTTGAAGATCCATGGCTAAAGGTAACCACTTGTTTTTTTTGCACTCCATCAAATGAAACATTTTTGTGTGTGATCGTGTGCTGTCCCAAAGATATTACTGAAGAAACAGGAGTAGAAATGCAATTTCCATCTAATATCAGTTCTCTTTTGGGCTGTACAATACCGATCGGTTGCAGTTTTGGTAAATTTTGATTAATGGTAGGGGGATTACTCTTTTGAACTGGTATGGTTGCACCAGAAGAGGAGGCGCTTTGGGAATGCTGGACAGGAACAACGGGGGAGACTGAGACTTGTGGAGCAGTTGGGGCAAAAGACCCATTTGCAGGTGGATTAGGAGTTGGCAGATTTGAATTTGTATTAATGGGTGCAACAGGTGCTGTGATTTTTGGAGCAGGAGCAATGTTTTTTAAAGGGGATTGGCTCTGAGGCTTAGTGTTTTGGATGAACTGCTGCGGTTGACTAGATGGTGCAGCTTTCTTTGCGTCGGGTACTTGGTCATTGGTAGAGAGAGCTGGGGGCTGTACAGACTCCTTTTTCTCTGGAGTCACTTGTTTGGGCTGCACAGTCTCTGAACAAAAGATCACATCGTCATCGGACTCATCACCAGACTCGTCAGCCTTTGAATCAGTTTCAGTCTTGGATTCTTTCCCGTCTTTATTGGATAAGGAAAAGGCTTCTGCGATGACTGGCATTGCAGAGTCTCCAGGAGCTTTGGGCGCTGCTGAACTTGATGATGGAGTCGTCGTGTTTTTAGTTGGCTCTCGTGGTTTCTGATCAGTATTAGGCTGGGCATCAGGACTGCTGTCCTTAACTCCACCAGAAATGCTTTTCACTTGTGACAACGGTATCCCAAGCTCTGCTATGAAAGGGACGCCTAGCAATTTTCCAGACTTTATCAGCTCTTCCAGCATGTCACATTTCACACGGACAATTTTGGCGCTGTAAATATAGTTAAGGATTTCTGCAAAAATTTCAGCTCTGATAAAATTCAGTTCCACTACTGGTCCAGCAACACTGAACAGTTGGTGGAAATAAGTGCTGCAGGCAGAGAGAATATTTTTGTGAGCTCTGAATTTGCGGTCTTCAATGATGACGGTGACATCACAGTACAACCCCTGCAGTCGTTGGTCATTCAAAGCCTGCAGTAAGCTGCCAGAGTACTGGGTATCTGTTGCAGTTATCAATTTTTTCGCCTCCATGTCTGCAATAAAAAAATAATTAAATACATCAAAGAACAAAGAAATTAGAACTGCAATGCTAACAGTGAAAAACGGGCAAAAAGATAATCTTGTATTTCATTACTGTATTATAGCTTAAATCGTCATTAAAACTAAATCTTGATAAATATGAAAAAACAGTTTGTAACCTTATGAAACATAAATGGATATATTAAAGAAGCGCTTGTTTATAGATGGTATGGTGTTAAAATAAGGTAAGTGATAAGCTTAAAATAGTATGCACTGAAAAGTGGTGTAAGGTGGCCGCAATGATGAAAGACTAACAGACAGACTCAATACATATAGCATAAAATAAATGTATATAGCTCTTTCTGTGAAAATGAATGAACTGAAATGAGCTTCTCAGTCACTGCTGTCGGTGATACTGAGGGAAAGTAATCTGACCCTACCTTTCCCTGTAAGGATTCCGCTCCTTGCGTGGCCGACTTGCTCCGTGCTCCTGCTGCTTAGTCAGCTGTCTCCGTCTGCCGCTTGTGATGATTACAGCTCGTGGGGCCGTCCTTCTTCTCCAGCGTTCTTCTGCACTGTGTGATAGCTGTCTGCCGCCCTTATAAGGAGATTCCAGTGTTCGCACTTGCTGGATCGTCAGTGGGGGGGTCTGAACACCAACGCGTTTCATCCCGTAGGACTTTGTCAAGGTGTCTCCATGTAACACTTTCTCTCATTTTAATGTCTAATTAATTGACTACTTGATTGTGTCAATTACAGATCTAATTATTTCCACATGGTAAACTACCGGGTTTTGGGATAAAGGCTGAGTGGTAAAACTATGTGCGTTAAATATATAATATAAATGGGTGTCATAAAATCTTTAAATGAAAAAGGTTTAAAATAAATGTAATAAAAAAGGTTTGTTTGTTTTAAAATAAATAAAAAGCACAGATTGCTACAATAAAACACTTAAGATATATTATTAGTAGAATGTGTTCGAATTTTTCATTCATTTCTGGCCCATGTTGCAGTATTAATGGGTAAAGGCAATTTAAGGAGTTATACAATCTAAATATTGTTAAATATAAGCGCTGAATAGGTGGTAGTCCTATCTTGAGAAAAGCACATAGATTTTGATTTTATGACACCCATTTATATTATATATTTAACGCACATAGTTTTACCACTCCGCCTTTATCCCAAAACCCGGTAGTTCACCATGTGGAAATAATTAGATCTGTAAATGACACAATCAAATAGTCAATTAATTAGACATCAGAGAGATAAAAGGAGAAGAAGTGCTACATGGAGACACCTTGACAAAGTCCTACGGGATGAAACGCGTTGGTGTTCAGACCCCCCACTGACGTCACGATCCAGCAAGCACGAAGACTGGAATCTCATTACAAGGGCGGCAGACAGCTATCACACAGTGCAGAAGAACGCTGCAGAAGAAGGACGTCCCCACGAGCTGCAATCATCACAAGCGGCAGATGGAGACAGCTGACTAAGCAGCAGGAGCACGGAGCAAGTCGGCCACGCAAGGAGCGGAATCCTTACAGGGAAAGGTAGGGTCAGATTACTTTCCCTCAGTATCACCGACGGCAGTGATGGAGAAGCTCATTTCAGGACATTCATTTTCACAGAAAGAGCTATATACATTTATTTTATGTTAGTTATGTTATATGTATTGAGTCTGTCTGTTAGTCTTTCATCATTGCGGCCACCTTACACCACTTTTCAGTGCATACTACTTTAAGCTTATCACTTACCTTATTTTAACACCATACCATCTATAAACAAGCGCTTCTTTAATATATACATTAACCTCTTATTGGCCAGTGTGACCGTAAAAAGGAGCCGCTATATTCTGGGAGCGCATGATCTTTATCATATTATGAAACAAAGGTCAGATTTTATTTCCCTAGCAGAACGTAATTAGCACCTGTCACTTACACGCAATAAAGGCAGCCATACAATTATGATAACATGGCCTGTCACCAGTAACTAGTGTTTCATGAGTATTGATCTTTGGCCAACAGATGAAATAAAAGCATTCATTCCTATGATAAATACTTCTGTCCACGGGCAGCATCTTATGCGTTTACATGGCAGCTATACAGCAAGTGTATCAAACATGTTAACAAGCACATCAGTGTATGGTCAATTCTTTGGTTTATTATTTTGGGTCACATAAGCAGATTCAATTATGTGAGTTTAGAAGAGTGAATTTGTGACTTCAAAATCACGCACAATTTTTATAAATCTAGCTCCTGCAATTCAATTGTCAACGACCATTCTCAAGGACAGTGGCGGAGTGGGCCGGGTAGCAGGGTGCCATATGCCTCCCAGGCCGCACTGTCATTTGGTGTCCTGGGCCACCTCATCAGCAGAAAAAACTCTGGTGGTCCAGTGGTTGATGCAGCCACAGCCTTAATCCAACAGTCTTTGTGACTGTCTGCATTTGCGGCCATGTGATAGAGTGTGTGAGTAACTCACCTGTCCCGGGCCGGACACAGACTCCTCTGCTCAGAGGAGGTTTGGTATTGCTCAACTCCCGGATGCATGTACTGGGAGGCGGAGCAACCTGGAGGATGCCCCAGCCCACATCCAGGTACCGCACAACACAACAAGCAGAACGGAGGGGGAGGGGGGGACCGTTCGAGTGGATCGGATGAAAAGGCACCCACCATATAGGGGCGCAGGGTGGTCGCGCAGGGCAGAGATTACAACATGGAGGGCAGTGCCACAAACTGGCAGTATTTCCCTGCCTCTTGTCTGTCCTCTCACCGGCTCAATCAGCAGTTTGGCCGCCATGGAGCTACAGTCTAAGGTCTCTTCGGATTTATGCTGTATCAACATCTCACGAGACTTGCTTCTTCCAGGACTCTCAGTCTCAAATCCCTCGGTCTCCTTCCCTCTGCTCACTGAACTGAACTCCACCTTCCCCTGCAGCTAGAAGCCCTCCTCCCCTTGCAGTGCAGGAAAATAATCCCCCCTTCTCACTGTAGACCGACACTCACTTTCCCCCTGCACCCGGACACAGCCCTTCCCCCTATAGTGCAGCTTGTACCCCCCTTCCCCTGGCAAACTGTAACCCCATTTCCCTCTGCAGCTAGAAGCCTCCTTCCCTCTACAGTACAGTCCGAATTCGCCCCCCCCTTCTCCTTACTCCTGCAGACAGAAACCCATCCTCCCCTCAAGTGCATCCCCCATCTCCCCTGGAGATAGAAACCCACCTTTCCCTGCAGTGAATCCCAAATCCCCCTTTTCCCCTGGAGACAAAAACCCACCTTCACCTGTTTAACATACACACACACAGGGATAGAAATGGAGGTGCCTGCAGCCAGGCTTTAGCTTTAAAGGGGCAACTCCTCCATTGTCTACAACATATTCTACCCACTTAGGGCTGTAACTATGTGCCCAGAGAGTACCGTCATGGGCACCCCTTCCTGGGAATACATGGCACCCCTTCCCGAGACTTGAGAAGCCACCATACACTAGTGGAGAGCTCAATGTTAGACACAGTGACCAAGGGGGGGGGGGCACCAAATTATAACTTGCCTCCGGGCGTCTGGGATGAACTTACGCCACAGTGTGTGTATGCATTTGTATCTGTGGTGTATTGATGTTGTTTTTGACATTTTATGCAATATATTAACATTGTGTGCATTATTATTCTGAGATTCAGATGTCTAAATGCTTGTTTAATATAGCATTAAGCTATTTTGGTATTGTATTAGTTTTAATGTGTTTTCCATGAGACATATTATATTTGTATGTTGCCATTGAACAGACTGAAAGAATTGTAACAAGCTACAGCTGTGAATAATTAAGTGTGATGAATTAAGAGATGTGAGAGCCTTTAGAATGTAAGCTCCTATGAGCAGGGCCCTCTACCCTCTTGTGCTTCTCTCCTTACTCTACCTTTATCTACTTCTTACTCTCTACCAGGGCACCTAACACTTGGTTGCTTTGCATTGTTGCTTATCTGGGTGTTATGGTCGTGAATGTAGCAATGTATATTATCCATGTCCTGTACTGTACTGTAAATCAACCTGTTTATGTACTTTTTAAGGCGCTGCGGAACACTTGTGGCGCCATATAAATAAACGATAATAATTGATGCTATTTAAAGGGTGACTGTATAACGCCAGCCAGCCTCCTGACGAAGTCTTACAACAAATCATGTAGTGGCATGGCTTGGCGTTTTGGATTGTGCAGAGGAACCAGTTCCCGGAGAAGTCCAGGTTACAGACCGGGTGATTGCCTCTGCTTATTATTGTGTTGTTTACGCTAGCGGTGGCCCTGACCGCTTGTTCTGGTACGCGCATTGTCATTTGTAAAGATTGCAATAAAATATTGTTATACTGTTAAGCACGATGTAGTGCCCCCAATCTATGTTTTCTTTTTAGTGTTGTTCCCGGCTGGAGTCTTATATTCTTATATTGGGGAAGACGCCGATCCATTTCAGAGATAGGATCTCTGCTTCACAATCCCACTTACATATGTGAGGAATTGGTTATAAGACACTGTTTTTGCAATCACTTTTAGGACTCATTTGTTGGGCAATGGTATCGTTCTAAACTCTCAATTGTTTATATATATATATATATATAAATATGAATATATACCCGCGGCTCGGAGGATCTTTGTTATTGTGACAGCTCCTCCAGTCATCACTTCTCCCCACCCAGACAAAACTGCGCCACACCAGACTCATGGCCAGTGGAATCAGAAGCAGGGAGCAGCGGCCCGCAGCTGTAGAGCAATCAGCGCCCAGGAGTAAGTCAAATAATTTATTTTAAGTATTTCACTGCCTGCCATAGCAGCCGAAAAACGTGTGTGACGGACAGGTGTACTGCTTGTGCAGAACAGATGTGAGTGGACTCTTCAGTGTCAGGTGCTAGTGTGTAAGTAGTGCTTTGTATATTACTAGTGGTGTGTGGGTGACTGACTTGCAGCTGTTATGAGTACTGGAGGTGGACAGACATGTTAAAGTGGCACACTTTGCTGTGTATTATGCTAACCTAGGAGAAGTGCATGGAAGAGTGAGAAAATAAAAGCAGAACAGTATCAGAAGGCTGTCAGTATAAGCAAAACATTGGATGTACTTAAAAAGGTGCAAAATTGTTAATTTTGTACATATTTTAAAAATGGTAGAAAAATTAAAGCCAGCAAGTGTTTTAAAGCAAATTTAAGCCTTTCCAGTATTTTTGTGCACAGAAAAATATTTGTTTAATAGTTTTTCAGTGTTTTCAGGCAAGTTGGTAAAATGCTGGGAAAAAAAATAATTTAGCACCCATCTGCAAGATCAAAAAGAACATTGCCATCAATACAACAACTCAACTTAAGGGGTCCATATATCAAATGCCCGATTTCCCAATCAGATAATTCCAGATCTCTGTTTCTTTGACAATTGAAATCAAATAAAGTTAGAAATCCCCAACTCGTCGTTTTGATAATTTGTGGGTCTAAATCAGCAAATCAAAAACAAAAGAAAAAAATATATTGGATTTCACAATTTTTTTATTTTATTTACACAATCCATCGGCAAAACGGGGCCTATAGATTGTTAATGTATGGGCACCATTACATCTACCACGTCATTTAACTAATTTATGAGCTTTTAGAGAAAATCACCTGAAAACGGGACACGTCATTATTGGCAAAAGTCTACTATTTACACCTCTCCAAATGCATAATTTATTGGGAGATGTATACAGTATCAGAGGTTCTACACTGTGTCCCAACATTTTTACCATAAAAACCTTTCCCCTGCTAAGGGGGCGAGTGGGAGAAAAAAAAAAAAAGCGATACTGCTCTGACAAATGTCTGCATGTTTGGACTGAAGTGAAAAATCTCGGAGATGACTGCAATTTCATTTTGTGCAACCAAATTCCCAACATCGCACAGAACTGAATCACCCCCATAGAGAACACCAATCCCTATCACTGAAAATGCAGATGTAGGAGGACCAAGAGACAAAATGCACCATCTTCTACCATCACTAACTGTGCACCATAGGATACTTCCAATTTGGCATGTAGGTTGCCTTATAGGACATATATATATTGTATGTGTACCTTTTTTTTATACGTACATACTTTTGTTCCTCAAATAACTACTTGTATTTTTAGGTGACTCTATAATAGCCAATAACTATTACTATATACCTCATACATGTCTTAGAACATACCCTTCCGTAGGAGACCTCACAGGATGAGAGACCATTGCCATACATACATAACATGATCCAGAGGTGCTCACCTTTACTAAATTTAGAAAAAGACTTCTAAAAGCTTACTAAGGAGTACAGATTAGTTGGTGGAAAATATGACACAGCAATTTAAACAACTGAAAAGAAAATATTCAATCCATAAAACCACAGTAAACATGTGGCTCACAGAGACGCTGTACTTTATATTAGCTCTGTGCCCTACCTCCCACATAAGCATCTTCTCAATAATATAAAGCAGTACAAAATGTGTGAATGGACAGGGAAATTACAAGGGTCCCACTCTCTTCTCTCTTTATATTTCCTCACTGGAGAACTTAAGTCTTTCAGTGTTCATTACCACAATACGTGATTATGCCTACATTTACCGTTCCTCCTCTGAGCTTTCCTATTCTATGTTTCCAGTTGTCTAACTACCATTGGGCACGATTCAATTCAGCGCGATGTAAATAGCGCCGGGAGATAGCTCCTGGAGCTATTCAATTCATCGCGCTGCTAGGTCGGGGAAGGCTCGTTATCGCGCCTTAAACAGGGTGTTTAGGCGCGATAACGGGCATTCCCCGACCTAACTTCCCGGCGCGAGGCTGTTTTCCCGGCGCTAAGGGCAGAAAACAGCCTTGCGCCGGGAATTTTGTCGGATTTCTTCTCTCATCCCCGAAGGGATGAGAGAAGAAATCATTAGTCGGACTTGTCAGCGCGGTGTATTGAATAGCTCCGGGAGCTCACTCCCGGAGCTATTTACATCTCGCTGAATAGAATCGAGCCCATTGTCTCTTGATGTACCATCGTTTGAGACAGGGATAACAGGGGAGGGAAGACAATGATTCCAATTAGTTGACACTACCATTTCCTCTGTTCTTCAAGTCTGCAATCAACTCGTCTTTCTCCTTCATTGCCCACATTCACTCTCTCCCAATCCTGCTGCTTCCGCTTTGGTTAAAAACGAAACAAAAAAAAAAAACTTGCTTCCTTGCTCTCATTATATCTCCCCTGGTCTTTTGCAACCTTCTCCTCTCTGGCCTCCTCCACGCTGCCGCCTGACTTTTCCTCTCACTGCTCTGCCTCTGCTTGCTCCAGTTCAAACTCCTCTCTACAACATCATCCACACTCCCTCCCATCCTCTTCGCCTGGCCAAGGCCACTCATCTCCCATGTAGGACTCATTTCCATGTCAAGTCAGTCTAATCACTAGTCTGCAAGCGTCAAAAGTGACCTAAAACTATTTTCATCATAGGCTACCAGACTTCACTATCTTCTAATGCTCTGCCAGGCACACCTACTCACGCACTCCTTGCTGCCCTCTGTGGTTGCCCCTCCATATACAGATGTGTCCTCATACATTATTGCTGCAGGCGCGCCAAACAGCCCTTCCTGGAGTGCCAGTTCCAGTCTTGCGCCGAGCTTCTTTCACCCCCAAAAAATCTTAAGTCTTAGTCGCGCACTGATTAAATACACTGACACTTGTATATCTGTGTACGACTGAGTCTGAATCAGTATACAAAGTGCTGCAATGCAACAACTGTTTTCCAAGCCAAGGTCTGTTGTGCTTTGTATACAGACTAAGTGGCACACAGATAAGTGTTGCATATCAAATTAATCACTGCAGTCCCAAAAAGCGGTTTGTCACATCTGTTTTGTGACTAAGTAGCATTTTCTGGGAAAAGACGCTTTGCACCTCCTGCCGCATGGTGTATTGTTGCATACTGTATGAGGACACATCTGTAGATTGTAAGCCTCACGGGCAGAGCCCTCTACCTTGCATTGTACACTATCTACTTGCACAACATCAGGCATCTTCTAACTGGTCAATTAGGTTTGAACTGCAGCATCGCTGGCCTGGTTTGTTACACCTATGCTTTCGGGCTTAGGTTTGCCTTACAGTTTTATCCAGATCCTTCATGTGAACTCTTCCCTTTGTGTTATGCAAATTATGATTTGTCCATTATGCAAGATGCACTTGTTTTGCTGTAATATGTAACTTGTTGCCGTTTGTTCATTGTGTAATTTGTAGTATGCCGCTCTACCACCCATTGTATGAAAATAATTGGGGGATTTTATAAATGACAATTAGGTATAAAAATGTAACATAGTATAACATACTAGAAAACACATCAGTGGACAAACAGAACAATTCCTGTCAACAAGACTAGATCATTAGATGTACACCAATGGCAAAATGCTTGTGTATAAGGCCACAAAATGTTGACAATTTAAAAGCGTATGTTCGAAGACACTGCGTCTTTAGATGAAAATGTTAAAAGTTATTGATGAGAAAATAAACGCACAAAAAAATAAAATTGTATTAGTTCAATATTGGTAGGCTATCAATCAAGATAAAAACAAATAATATCTATTTTTTTTATTAGATTTTAAAAGGATTGTTCTGAAAAAGACAGTATTTCCAAATTAGTAATTGCTATCGAAAAGTCAGATTCTAAAAGTAGGAGTTGTTATTAATATTATACTCCAACAAACTGAAAATATCAAAAACCAGTACTGGTAACAAATGAGAGAATCTGGATATATATATATATATATATATATATATATATATATATATATATATATATATATATATATATATATATATATATATATATATATATATATATATATATATATATAAGCACCAGTGCTTGCAGTTTTTTTTTTAAATAGGGAATAAGTGCACCATCTAGTGGCCCATTTCTATATAACCGATCCAGTGTCAGATTTGCAGATTAGATGTTTGTATCAACTGAAACATTTAGGCTTAAACCATCTTGGGGGGGGGGGGGGGGATTTCTATTGCTTTTCATGCCCAATTGCGCCTTATCCCTCATCTAAACTGACTGGGCAATATTTTATTTTTTTTAGGGAATGTCGCACCCCAACTAGACCAGGTTTAGCAGCGTAAAGCAGCTAAACCTGTCTAAAGTCCTGGCACCACAAAACCAGGATTTTTCTCCAATTTCTGCTCGCCACCTCAGTAGGCGGCAAGCAGAAATCTTGATATTGTGCCAGTTGGCAGGAACAATTAAATAGCAGCGGTCAAGTGCGCAATAATGCTGCGGGAAGTGAAAAGAATTGCATTTCCCCCTAAAAGTTTATGTGAAACTGAAATTCCATGACAAAAAAAATGTGTGTGTGTTTTGGAATAAGCCACTTTGGTTTACTTTAAGAGGATATGTAAAGTGTTCTTTCTTCCTCACCTTTAGGATTTAGTTTTAGTTTGCTAAGTGTCAATGAAGTACCATAGCAACAAAAGCTACATGACATAAGATGTAGTGAGCAGAAAGGCTATGGTTCCACCTCCTATATCTGCCATTATGTACATGATGATGGTAAGCCTGACTCAGATCACTTAACAGTTAGGAATTAGTTTAAGTGCTGAAAAGCAAATTCAATCAAATAGGCCCTGCAACTATATGAATATCGCACACAACGGAGGCGATTCAGTTATTTGTAGCTCCCATCTAAAGAGCCCAGGAGCTATTTGTTTTGAGTGACCAGCCCCAAGGCTGCACTTAGTGTGGATTCCTGCCTGCACCCTCCTGAGGTGCGAGCAGAAATCTGCGATAAGGCTTCGGAGCTGGTCGCGAGTGGTGTGCGAGCCTTTAGAGCAGCATGCCTGGCACTTTGCACGGAGATGCTGCTTAAAGCGGCTAATCCGGTGTATTCTCGCGCAGGTCTGGTCGCGCAAAACAACTGAAGAGCTCCTGGCTCTTTAGACTGGAGCTACAGACAATCAAATCGCTCCCAAAGAGAAGACAGAGTTACAGGAGCGCAATGTTAAGCCTTGTTTTGGGGTTTGCAGCTTTAAACCCATGTGGTAGTAAAGACTGACCCATATATTTTTCAATGGGCTAAACATTACAGTCAACTGCTCAATTGACAGATTTACTTTGTATAAGATATTCTATGTAGGGCTTTATCATTTATCATCTATGAATAAATTATTTAAATAACTTGACCACTTGTATAAATCCTTTCCCTATGCAGATCAGTGGAGGGCCTAAACACTACCTGAAAGCAGAGAGAGACTCTGACAGGCAATGTGGACAGAACCTCTCCTGGTTATGTTTCAGCAGTGTGGTTTCTAGACTAGACTGACTGTTTGGCCCACGTCTGGGGACTGTCAGTGCAGTCATCTGTCCTCATCTTCCAAATATTTTTTTCTTAATAAGCCCAATAGTGATTCAAATCGACACTGTTCATATTTTCAGCCACAGATTCTGTGATAGAAGACAAGCATCCAGAATTTAGCTGTGAAAATTCAGTGTGTGGGCTGCAAAACAATACAAAATTGAAAAGGGATAATTAGCCATTTTGGTACTATGGAGAAGATTCAATTAGACGAGAGATGCTGCAGTACTCATAAGTGCCATAACGGTAGCCTGCTTTCTCCATAGGCTGCGCGCAGAATCAACTAAACACAAAACATATTCCTGCAGTAACTTGCAGGTAGTAGAATTGGCCTCCGATTCCAAATAAAGTTGCGGATTGACCGCTTACTAACAAGACTAGTCATTTAGTCTATCAACATTACTACAAAATAAGATATACGTTTAAATTATTTCATTGTGTGAATGGTTTGTATACAATGTTAAGCTTCTACTGATGAGTACCCTTGTAATACATAAACATGCAATAGATTTAACATCACTTTCACTGTCAACTATAATTTTAAAGAAAAGACAACGTGTGATGGTCGGACTTACTTTCTGTTGACATTTCATATCGAGAACATATTGTCCCAAATGCCCCCTAAAGTAAGGTACAAGAAAATGACCCCCCTACTAATGGGACCTACAACTTTGCATGCAGTGTGAATACTGCAATGACAGTTTTGCACATCTTAAGGCGCACATCCTCATGCAGAGAAAGACAGTACGATTACGACATCGTAATCGGGCAGTTGTTCCCCCTCCCCTGCAGTGCCTACACTGAACGATCAGTCGTTCCGTATAGGCACCCTCCATCATACCCGAACATGGCCAATCTGTCGTTATCGGCAGATTGACCAACATGTTAGGCGATGATTGATGTAGGAAACGACCAGCGGGAGCGCGCATCCCTGTTCGTTTGCGACATTTGCATGTCTAATTTGTGCCCGATTAACGAGCGATTGATAATGTGGTTATCGTTCAATGGCTCCATTTAATCGGGTAGTGGATACCCACCTTTAGTGTGTATTTCTGTGCTTTTCCAGTTGGTGAGGCAGGAAATAGAAAATGTTGAAGGATTATTGGTAAATCATGAACACCACTACCCAAATAGATGACTTTAATAAATGTAGTAGCCCAATCCTACACTACAATTTCTCTTTTAGAAAAGGCTACAAAAATGCAGATATATATATATATATATATATATATATATATATATATTTGTAAATAATATAGTGTATTGCAATGGGGATTTTCCTATTATGCACAGCTGACTTCCTGTTTTCAAAGAGCCACTGTCACAGTAATCAGTATAATTGTGTACAGCCTCTCACCCCCAACTTTCCTAATAGCATGGATGGATGCATGTGGCACAAATTTTGGCAACTATATCTTAAGTAGGGTTGCTTCGCATTAGTTATAGATCCCTGAATGCCAGGGCATGCTGGTGCTTGTGGTTCCATGAGTGTGCTGGAACTTGTAGTACAAGTATAAGCATGTCCAACCTTCTAAAGGCAGCCTAGAAATGATGGGACCTGTAATTCACCGGGATAAGTGATTTTCTTTATTTTTTACAACAAGAACCCAATACCCACCTTAGCGATGTTGGGAATAACCTTAGTGCTCTTCACACCACTAGGAAACCACAGCCCTGTGGTGACCAGCCTAGAGCTGGCTTGACATTATGGCAAGAACTCCACACTGTGGGTTTCCCTGCTATAGTGTCACCTGCAGTAGCTGGTAAGCTGGATCATGAGGGTTTGGGGTGCCTGATGGTGTCTGTACCAGGGGAGTGGGAACTGCCAGACATCTGTCCATACTCTCCGGCCCAGCAACTGTGACAGGCAGTCTAGCAGCGAATCAGATTGGCTGCCTATCATGTACTGATGTACAAAGTACTGCAGAGCCAACCGAGAGCTCCCTGTAAAGACAGGCAGGCAGCCAATCTGATGTCACTGCTGCCGGACCCTGGCGAGTATGTAGAGCTGCCCCAAACACACTCCCTACCGCTGGGTGTGTACAAAGTCTGTATCTGCAGCTCTTTGACCCCCTCCCAGGTAGGCCTGTAGATGGCCACAGTTTTGTTAATTTAATTACTTGTCTCACTCTCTAACCATGTGTCTCTGCCCCCTCCCCCCAACCCACACATGTAAGCCTCTGCCCATACAGCATTTGAGATCATCTGCCTGCTTCCCCCTGTGTATCGCTGATTGGGGGGCCCTACTTTCATTTATACAGCACCTCACAAATTCTGATGCATCCCTGCCTGCTCCCACCGTGCTCCATTCTTGAAGCCTGGCAGCGCTGTGCTTAGATGGTTGGCTCAGATGCAGCCTGGGCCAGGAGTGGCCGTAAGACGGTGATGCGACGATGTGACGTCATAGGTCATGACGCAACGTCATATGGCCATCCCCGCCACAGTGATGCAGTGACACAGCAGGGCAGGCTGCAGTGCAATTCATTTGAATCAATGAGTTTCATTTTTTTTTTCTTTTGGGCCCATGGTTGTTTTTTTTTACCTATTGAGGCCAATGTGTTTGTTATTTTTGCTATCTGGGCCAATGTGTTTTATTTTCCCTGTCAGGCGCCATTATGTTTTATTTTTTCCTGTGGGGGCCAAAGTATATGGCAGGTAAAAAGCACTGCTTATTTTTTACTCATGCCTCAAAAAGATAAGAGCACAAATAAGTGATATTTCACCTATGGTAAGAACTGGAAGAGCACAGTCGCATATCACGTGAGGCTCCAACAGGGCCTTGCAGCTAATTGAATACACCTCACAGTCTACATGTTTTTGAAGTGGAATAAATAAATTTTCAATAGGTGTCTTAAGGTGCCACACACATAGCAATCTGCACACGATCAGCCGATGTGTACGATTTCCCTTGAAACTCTCCCCGGCAGCTCTGCACACAATCTCCACACGATCTGCACACGATTTGGTGTCCAATCTTCATACGATCTCTCCTGCATCCAGACTTTCACAGTGCATCGCGTCCTAGATTGTCAGATCTGCGCTACTGCACAGCAGATCTGACGATGCGATGTGCGACCAGCGGGGACGCACATAGCATTGTGAGTGGGGACTCACGATTTGGCCATATTTTACACAATCTGTCGTTCCAATGTGTCGAAATTGTCCAGATCGGGTAAAAGATCGCTATGTGTGTGGGCAGCTTTATTCAATTTACAGTACCCTATAATAATAGGATTGATGCTTCTTTTCTAAGGGAATGTATGTGTGTCTTTCTTTACACACTCCAATTTGTATACACAAGATTAGCATTTCACCGTGTAGTATGATCATTTGGTACAGGGAAGCCTGTACTAACTTAACTTTCACTATAACAAATTCTATTTAACATGACAAAGCAAATAATATGCAGTTCATGCTATGTATCCAATATTAAAAGACAAGTGTGGTTTTAATTTTAATAATACATATATGTAGGTCTTAGTAAGTGGATCCAATGATGGACCAAAGAAGGCCTTTGGTGTACGTACTGCAATAATGTCTATTACTTTTACAATAGTTTTTTAATTGCAAACTTTTTAAATATTTGCATAAATCAGTCAGCAATTAGCATTCAGTTATCAATCCAATTGTCTTATGTTAAAGCAAGTAGTGGAAAGATCTATATGAAAAGTTCTAATTTCTGTCTTAGGCAGCCATTTTCAGCAGTCTTTTGTAGTAAATCTCGCCAACATGGTTGTTATGCATAAGTCCTCCTGCTGGCTTCAGACAGATACTGCGATTGACCAGCAACAATGACTCGAGTGGAAGGTAAAATTCAACTGCAAGGGGTCAATCCAATCACCTGCAAAATGTGCGAGTCGCCACGGTGTTAAAATGCAGGCAACATCACCGCATCTCATACACCTTATAGCCTGCTCTCGGCCCTAATTTGCTCATTTTTTTGCTCCAGTTTTGAGAAAGTTCAGTTTGCCGTAAATTTTTGCTGACCTAACGTGCACTTGCTGTGTATTTACAGGTAATTGGATTGACCCCCTAGACTGTAAAGCATCCCAAAACATGTGGTGCCATGGAACTGTGGCAGAATGAAGCTCCTACAGATGTCTACCCTGATCATTTTCTAGTGCTTATTTTATTTTTTATGTATTAGTCACTAATACAAGAGAAAGCATGTACAGATGTTTGCTTAACTCAATAGTTTAAAACTAGAATTTTAAATGGACATTTGTGGCAGAATAAGCTCCAAAGCCTGCGCCTAATCAATGAATGTTTAAAATCTAACCCTACTGACATTCTATAAACTGACACATTCCATGTGAACATCTATTGCTCTGACAGGAATATACCCATTAAATAATAAACTGTAAATTAATAAAGAATTGCACAGCAGTAGCTTAGGGGCCCCGAGGACACGATAGAGTTCAATGGGGTGCAAGCTGATTTAAATCTCAATTTAGTAGTGTCGGAAATAGACTGCTTATCACGAAATAAAAAGAGAGATCTACATACACAAGCAAGTAAAATTTCTGAAGCACTGCCTAACCCCTCCCCAACACAACAAAGAGCATGCCATGCGATCATCAACACAGACACACGTTATATGACTGTCATGCATGACCGTCCAGCAGAATGGAGGTGGTAAGAACTTACAAATGAAATAAATGACATCAAAAACATTTCTATCTCCCAGCCCCTAATTAGGGAGTGAGATCTGTCATTGGCTCAGGGGGACAGTTAGCAGCACATGTAATTTAGAAGGACATAAGAGAGCAGTGACACATCACCCAGCTGTGTGTTATACAGTAGCCCACACTGGGCTCTCATTGTGCAGCCACATGCTCCCCCACCCCTCCTCCCACTGCCTGGGGAGCCAGCACTGCAAAGGCTCTTACTGCAATCAGGCCCAGCCGAGGCCTATTATCCTCTGTAACATGCAGCAGCCCGGCCCATGTGCCCTCAGTACACCGCCACAATCACCTCTCACACGGGCGCAGTGTGACGGATCCCTAGTGGGGTGTAACAGGGATGCGCCGCAGTGACACATAATCGGCAACGATGTGACCCGTGGGCCTTCCCCTCAGCGGGTAACTCGCCCCCTCAGCAGGGAGACACAGGTCCGGGGAGACCCCGTCCCTCGCCGGTGGCCTACACACCCCGCCGGGCCGGCTTCACTGATCGAGGACTCCGTGGTCTCCCCGCTGCCTGCGCCGTGTACCCCTGCCTCCTACGGCACACACAGCCCGCACACGGCGGGGACGGGGCGCACAATGGCCCAGGCTGGCGGTGAGGCGGCTAGGCCCCTGGTACGGTACTGCAGCCCCGACGTCACCCTATCACCTCTCCCCCACACCGGTGTGACAGACAGCCGCTGCCCCACCCCAGGCCGTGGCGCCTCGCTGGGCCGTATTTACCTGCTGTCCCCGGGGCCGCCCGGTGCCTCGGCTTCCGCAGACAACGAGTGATCAGAGGCTCCTCCCGCAGCCACCAAGCGCCGCCGCAGTACCGACTACTGACCGCCAGAGGGAGCCCGTACGCACAGCGGCCGAAGCGCTTTCGGAGAAAATCGGCAATTTCCGCTAGTGCACAGGAACAAGATATCGCGAGACTAAATTACACACATGCTCCTCTGCACAAATATAAAATACCGTCCGCCCGACTGATTGTCTCTGCGTAATACACTGTAGTCAGTCATTTGCAGCGCACACTGTATCATACATAGAGGAATAGCACTAATTGTTATTTTTGGTTTAAAAAAATAAATAAAAAATCCTTTGTTCCCTGAGACGCTGCACACAATGTTGCAGACGGACAAAGCGACGAGCGCCCCCATGCGGCTAGCCCTGGGAATGAACCACCGTGCAGCCTTTGCTGGGCGCAGCTGTGGGCCGTGTTAGGGTCACGTGACGCCGCACCCGCGGGAGCGCGACTCTTTATTACTGTGCACGCGCCGAGCTGAGCTGTCCAGGGTTCTGCCCCTCACCATCACCCACCCCCCTCATTGTGCTGTGTGCACCCTCCCTATGGCCGCTGCCAGTCGTTGCCACATGGGATGCTAGCCCATTCACTCTATATTTTTAATATTCTATATTCCTTTCCTGTCCTGTATGTTGCAATAGGACATACACAAGTGTAGTTGTAAGACACATGCCTCTTGTAATGTGGTAAAAAAACAGACAATGAGGAAAAAACTTTTGTTATGCTACCTAATGAGTGTCATGCGGCTGCGCTAGCTGATATTACCAGGGCTGAGATGGGGAACAGAGTTATGGGTAAAAAAATGTTTTATTGTACCAGTAGTTTTGGACCTGGTGAATGCTGTGTCCAGGTCCGCCCCGTCCCAATTTACTTACCCTGTGCCATTGCTGCAGGGTTCTCCTCTCCAGGTCCGTCCCATCTATGGCCCGTATTCAATTTGAGCTGAGCCGCGTTAATTTAACGCGGCCCAGACTTAACACTGCCTTCGCCTGTTTTGTAGGCGTTAAAGTATCGCGCGCGTGCCCACGTATCCCCGTATTCAATTTGAAAGTAGGCGAAAACGTGACCGGTGTTACTTGGATCGACATAAAAAAATCGTGAATTTTCAGGAAATAATCCTAAGACCCCCCTTTTGATGTCCAGACATGGGGGATCACTATGGGTACCTCCGTTTTTGGCTGCGAAAGAAAGTCTGGTTTTTAAATAGCTGCAGCAGGTGGTTTTTTTCCCGACTTTGAAGAAGTGATGCAGAAGAGTATATAGCTTATTTTTTTTCGTTTTTAAAAATGGTCCCATCAAATTTGGGGTAAATGAAAATGGGTACTAGCATATTTTTAAGTCCCAAAACGTATTTTCTTTTAAAATTCTGCAAAAATGCACCTGCCACGGCTATTTGAAACCCCGACTTCCTTCAGGAGTTAAAAATGGGGGTACCCATAGTGATCTCCTATGTCTACACATATTTAGGGGGGTCCCTAGAATATTTCCCGAAAATTCCCGTTTTGTTTAACCTGTAAATAAGCGGGGTAATAATTTACAAAAAAAATGACATAAGGTTCCTCCTCAAAAGCCAAACCAGCCCCAGGCTTGCCAGTCAGTGGTGGTTTCTAAAAATATGGGGAACAAACATGTGTAGGGTTCCACTGTACTTTAGAAACCAACCCAAGGCTGCAGGGACCAGTTCTGGTTTTAAATATAGGGGTAAAAAAAAGTGGGGATCCCCCTATATTTAAGACCAGCACCAGACCCAACCGACTGGGGTGTAATGCCACAGCCTGGAGACCCAATCACCGGGGCTCCAGGTCCACAGCATTAGGACCCCAAATCGGTCAGCGCAAGCCGGTGATCTCGGGGGAGTCTGGGACCCCCAAAGAAGGGTCCCCCCCCTCCCGAGCACCACAGGCTTACACTGAAGCCAGGGGCTCTTGCCCATACCCCTGGTTTGGTAGGTATGGAGGTAATGGGGGGGGCCAAATAATGTAAAATTATTGTGTTTTACAGTGGAACTACAAGTGCCAGAATGCGTGCCATTTTGCACTTGTGGAACAACAAGTGCCAGCAGACATGCGGCACCTGTAACTTCACTGTAAAATAAAAAAAGACAAAACACACACACCGTGACAGTATAGCTTTATTACACACACATACCCATTCACACATACTTACCTATACCAGATGTGTCTGTCCCCTTGTCCAGTAGGATATCCTTAATCAATGGCTCTGCAAAGAAATATTCATGCTCACCTATATCCTGGCACTGGTCTCCGCAGTAAATTTTTTTTGAGACAGATTACCTATGGGGGACTGTCTGAAGGCTGCATGGGGGTTCCTGAAACGTTGCACCCCAAAACCCAATTCTGCACTTTTTACCGCCTGCCATTCATAGGCGATACTTTGCCGCCTATTACATTGCATTGACTTTCCGCCTAGGCGGAAAGTCCTTCAAATTGAATACGGGGTAAAACTAAAACGACGATAATGACGTCATCGGTGGTAAATTACCGCGAATCCGGACTTAACTCCTCAAATTGAATACGGCCCTATGTCTCTGGTGTGGAAGCTGTTGGGGCAGGGGGGGGGGGACTGGTCATAGCGCATTATTACAGATGTCTTCATACACTCTGGCTTCAGTTGCGCCAAACAGCCCCTGTCGGCGTGCCAGGTCCCAGGTGACTTAACCACGCCAAGCATATTTTTAGCTGAAAATGTACATTTTATTTGCACAAATAAAACAACAGGAAGTAACAAAACTACTTTGATAGAGTGCACTGATCAATTTGATGTGCAACATTTGTACATCTGTGTGCCAATGAGTCTGAATCTGTACAAAGTGCTAGGAGGCAGCAGTTACGGCTCTTTCTCACACCAAGTTCCGTTGTGCTTCATCTGCTACTTTGTACATGTTTAAAACTGTGCAGTTAAAGTTGCAGCCCAGTGTCTGTAGTATACTTTGAGAGGTGTTTTGCTACATCTGTGATGCGAATAAGACGTAAAATGTAAAGAAAATGGTAAGCTATATCTCTTGGAGTGGCTCATTCATGCTGATCGTTTCGCCTCATATGGCATATTGATGCTGGGTGTATGTGGACACATTTGTATATAGAGTTCTTTATCTCTTTTATTTTACCATTTTAACATATGAGTATGCCACAGTAGAAGCAACCATGGCAGCTTCTACACTCTGACCAATCATTCATTTGTGATGGACTCATTATGGGAGAAGTACTGTACTGCAACATCTTACATATTTATTTTTTGTCAAGAATTCGGATGCAAAAGTTGCCTACACACTAAATGATAATTTGCACAACTTGCCCGATTTCGACGCATCGGAACAACAAATCGTTTAAAATATATCCAAATAATGAGTGTCTACTCGCGATAACGATGCCGATGCGTATCCTGGGTTGTACACAGGTTTGGACTGGGCTGCCGGGGATTCGGGGTATTCCCCGGTGGGCCCCGGTGATTTATAGCCATGCCCACTATTGCGGGAGGGCGTGGCTTAGCTCCGGTAACTGGCGCTGTATTTTTTAAACTGTGGAAGGTGATTGGTGGGTGTTCGGGGGGAGGACAGCGGCAGCCGCGACCCGCGGGTGATGTGCTGCGGCGGGCTGTGTGCAGCAGGCAGCGGGCGGTACGTGGTGAACTGCGGGGCTTCTAACCACTGATTCCATTTCCTTCATTCGGAATCAGCGGTGACGACGTCATGGGGCGGAGCTTATCACAGGCTCCTCCCTCCTAAGCTCCGCTGCCTGTGACTGTCCTGTCTGTATGCGGCGGCGGGAGGAGGGGGGGGGCTGGAGGGGGCGGGCATCTTGCTTACCACTTGTTGCTCATGCTCACCTGCATACACTGATGCCAGCAGTGGTGGGGGCGGGGTGCGGGAGGGGGTGGGAAGAGGCGGGCTGATCCATCTGTGAAGACTGCGATTGACAGCAGCTGCACACTGCTTCCATTGATGACATCAGCAGGGGGAGGAGCGCAGACACAGAGAGGAGCCTGGGACACAGCATCAACGGACCACAGTCACAACCAGCAGACTCGAAGACATCTTATTCTTAAGCCAATAAGGTTGGTAATGATTGGAATTAATGGATTTATATTTTCTTGGCTGGTTATGAAAAATGCAAGCAGCCAGTGTCACCTACAGCCTGGCAGCTTCAGATCACATAGAATATAAATAGTTAAATAGCGCTCTGGTTGGGGTGCAGGTTAAATAGTATCATATGTCCCATCAGTGTGCAAAAATTAAGTCTTATGGTAATAGTCACTGATTTTAGTCCACTTGTATATATTCCGTTTCCAATTCTTCTGTACAATAAGAACCTGGTCTCCACTGGATTTTTACACCATTACCCCTCAATGTCAGAGTTGTCCGGTGGATAACAGCATCTCACTATGCAGTGTAGGCTTGTTAAAAGCAGAGTCGGCAATAGCTGCTAGCGGCAATAGCTGTGTACAATGACCACCTGCTTGCAGTCTAGGTGAAACGTTAGTGCAAGAGCAGCAGCATGATAACAGGTCCCGCCTTCTAACGCATTTAGTCACAATGGTCATGTGAATTTTTCAAAGGCCTTCTAGTAAAAATAGTCTTCTTTCTGCTCAACCGGCTTATTTTTCTGCAAAGCGTCTGTTCCATGCCAGCTGTCTCATGGATCTGTGTATGTAATTTGCCTGGGAGATCTGCTCTGATGAGCAGATCGGACCCATATGCACACTTGCACAAGCCCAGACCTTACTCAGATATTGCTAACAGCCACGCATGCTATCAGTGCTATGGCTGCATAAGGCTACGCAATTAATAATTTATGCACGCTGTTGAAACGCACTGGCACACCTGCGTTTGCCCGACCACCTCCCCCGTCACCACTCATAAATGACACTTCCTGTCAATCACTCTGCTTTGGGTCTGCATAGCCTCTGTAATCACAGTCCCGACTGCAATAGCTAGTTTGCTCACGTGCACTGTGATACTTATGCATGCGCAGTACGCAACAATCGGCTGATTGCATGCGTATTAGCAACTGCGATCCTTGCTGAATCAGACCCACTTTGTCATGTGTACTGATAGCAGTATAATGTAACATATAGTTAACTTGGGGTTCTACAATGTGACAAAATAACATTTGGGCACTGTGAACTTGGGCACGACTATGCGGCATAACATTAACTGGGAAACCAAATAGTTCATAAAATGAACTAGGGCACTACCATGGGACAATTAACAAAGGCAATACTATAGCACATAAAATGACCAACTGCTGTGGAGAGAGGTGTTTCTAGGGACCCTTAAAAATGTTGCTATGAGGCCTACAAAGTTCTGGCTATGCCCCTGACACTTGTTCAAATGATTAAATATGTATACAGAATTAAGTATAAAAATTGCCAATTGCCTTTATTTTATTGTCACATATTCTTTTTTGCATATACTATGTTTAAAATTTATATAGATAATTTAAGGATCCCAATACTATGGGGAAAAAAAATAAAAAGTTTACAAATAAAATATAATGCTTTCAAAAGAAGAAATATAATGGTCCCCAGTGTCAGTTTAGTTATTTTAACATATATATAACACACACATATTCCATAGCGCTTTACAGAGAATATTGCAGTCACTCACATCAATCCCTGCCCAGTGGCGCTTACACTCTATGGGCCTGATTCAGACCCGGTCGCAAGCGCTGAGCGCTCGCAACCAGGTCGATGTTTGCCCACTGGGCATGCGCACGACGAAGCCGGCTCCATCGTACGCATGCGCGAGACCTGGCTAGCGACGGGTGCTCTGTCGCTCTATTAGAGCCAGAAGCTCTCTGGGGCTTGCGGCCACGAGACCCTACCACAAGGGTCTCGTCGCAAGCCCGATGCATTGTTGTGGAACTACAAGGTAGAGCATGTCCTACCTGAGGGCACACTGGAAAAAGGTTACACTAGTAAACCCCAGCCACATAATACCCTTAAAATGGAATTTCCATCATTGAAAGGAATACCATGTTGGCAGTGATATGTGTACTATTATGGTTTTATAGGATGGTTTTCTTTTATGAGCTAGGTTGTGTGGTCATTATAATAGATTCTCTGTGGTCATCATATGGGATGGCTGCATTATATGGAGGTATGGGTATATTGGTAATCTTGTGATTATAGCAAAGCGGCATAATTAACATTAAGATTGAGTCTAACAAATTTATAAAATGGCATGATTTGGATAATTAGAAGATATGAATAATTAGTATGCATATTTTGGGGAACAGCATTGGTACAATCTGCATAGAGTGCATCAATCTTCAATGCCCATTAGATATGACAAAATCACTGTTTGTATTATTGGTAGGCACTGTAAAATGTCTTCAAAGAGAAGTTCGTCTTCAGATGACAAAAGAGAGGAGGTGGCTAAAAAGAAAAAATATAAAAGTGGCTCTGTAAAGAGACTGCAGGCATCACAAAAGAGTCTGAGGGAAGCAGGAAATGCGCCAGGCCAAAAGTAGCTATGGCAACCAAAGGACATCACTACAGAGCCAGAGGACTTAACCATTCAAAATGTCCCTGAAGGAACATTGCAGAAGGAAGCTTCAGCAACAGTATCTAGTGCAGATGAGGGGCCATCAACTACATTAAGTGACCCAGAATCCTTAGAAGAAAACATTGGTGGTGCCAGTGTCACTGAAACCCATGGTGACGATACAGGCAGCTCAGCAGAATGTGAGATATTGGTTTCACCTCTTCCATCATTAGGTGAAAAATGTAATGTTTTTGTTGGAAGCATTATGCAGTGTTTCTGTAAAATAAAATTTTATGAGAGCTCATCCCATTCAGCCATCCTCAGATGCTACTCATACATGGCCTTTTAGCGCTCATAAGGTCTACTATCGACATGTACCTGGTGGAAGTGCCATTCAGAGGAAATGGCTGTCTTATTGTGTTGACAGACAAAAAATGTTTTGTTCGACATGTATGGCCTTTTGTAGCAGTCGGAAAAGTAATTTTATTTTTGGCTGGCAGGTTCATAAAGACCATGTGTATGACAAAGTTAGGAAACATGAAGAATCTAACCAGCATCAAGAAGCTGCACATGAATACTTAGCTGCAGAAAAAAAAGTGACATAGAAACGTTAATTAATGTCAATTTGGCTAACAAAAAAAGAGAAATAGTACAGCACAATCGCATGGTAATCAGTCGATTGATTGCCATCATCTTATATATTGCTAAGCAATGCCTTGCTTATAGAGGGAAGGATGAGGCTGCTCATACATTACTGAACAATGAAGTCAACCACGGTAACTTTCTCGAGTTAGTTCTGCTTCTGAGCAAATATGATGCTGTTCTTGAAAAATAGATAGAGCAAGCTCAGCAAAAAGCAAGGCCAGGAAAAGACGCCATCAAAAGAGTATAGGGAGGGGTGGACTGGTAACATTTTTGAGCAAAACCACAATTAACAAGTTGATAAGAATCATGGGAAGATAAAGCAGAAAATCAGCCAGGATGTAAAAGATGCTGTTAAATTCAGTGTAGAAATGGACAGTACACAGGATAATGGTGTTGTGGAACAATGCAGCATTATATTATTGTATAACAAAGATGGTATGGTTTCTGAAATACTCTTTGGTCTAGTTGATGTTAAAAGTACAACTGGGGCAGCATTATTTTCGGTACTAAAGGAGCGACTAGAGATGTTCTCTCTGACCATAAGTAACATTATTGGTTGCTCTTTTGACGGTGCTGCTAACATGAGTGCGTGCTTCAATGGATTACAGGCACACATAAAAAATGAATCCTGTAAGTCTGTCTACACTTGGTGTTACACTCATTCTCAATTTGGTAATTGTAGATATTGTAGATATTACTCAATGTGTTACTCCAGTAAAGTCATTATTTGGTCTTTTAGAGAAAACAGCATGTTTTTCTCTGAGTCTTACAAAGATTATCTGTGTGGACAGAACAGGTCTCCAAACAGTGAAATGGGCAGAAAAAACTTCCCAGGCTAAAGAAAATTGGTGACACACGCTGGTGGAGCAAACCAAGGGCATTAAGTACAATTTTTGGTTCATTTTCTGACCAATCTAATGAATTGTACAGCATCTTGCTTTATTGCCTGGAGTACATTTCACTGTCTCCACAGTTTGAAAGTAAAATTATTAGTGAGGCAAAGTACTTGCTTCACGGTTGGACAAGATATGAAACACTACTTGTCTCATTTCTGTTCATGCAAATCTTTGAAATTGTGACTCCAGTTTCAGATTATCTGCAGACTGCTGGCCTGGATATATTACAGGCTTGGCGAATGGTTGGCAATGCCAAAAGTCTGCTTCAAAAGCTTAGAACATCTTTTTCCAAACTCAATGGATTAGTAAATGCATTTACTGAAAAAGTGGATAGTTCTCTTGAAGGGCTTTCTGTTAGTGCAGAAGTCCAAAAACGTTTGCCAGAAAAAAGGAGAACAAGGAAAAAAATGATGCCTGGTGAGTTATCTCAGGATGAGCCTATAGAAGACCCCCTAAAAGGTTTTGAAATTCAGACAATTTATGTTGTACTTGATCAAGCACTAGTGAGTGTTGGTAGAAGGTTTTCAAAAAATGAAAGCCTCATTCGGGATTTAACCTACTTTGACCCAATGCAGAATGCCCGAGTGAAGCAGGGTCAGAGAGAGATCCCAACAGAAGCTCTGAGAACAGTTGCGATTTGGCTGAGGTAGACATTGTTCAACTTAAAGTAGAGCTTGTAAATTTTGTGCAAAATTATTCTGTGCTTAAAAATCCAGATTATCCAGAAATAACAAGTGTTACTGAAGAAGAAAATGATGAGGAGGAAACAATGTGCTTGTATATGAAAAATATGGCCTGTGAAAACTGCCTAACATGCTGCTACCGGCTTTTATATAATCACAATTTACACTCAGCTGCATATACAAATTTGTTTGTAGTTTACAAAACTCTACTTACATTAGCTTGCATACAGGTGTCTTGTGAAAGAGTTTTTTCTGAAGCTTAAAATAGTAAAAAATCGACTGCGATCAATGATAGGCCAGGAACTGTTGGAATAATTTCTGCTTCTCAATATTGAAAGTATGGGTGTGCACCGGCCACTTTTCGTGTTTTGGTTTTGGATCTGGATCTTTCTTCGTGTTTTGGATCTGGATTGGTTTTGCCAAAACCACCCTTCCGTGTTTTGGGTTCTGGGTTTTGTGTTTTGGATCTGTATTTAAAAAAAAAAAAAAAGAATAAAAACAGCTAAAATCACAGAATGTGTTGGTTTTTCTGCTCCTATGCTATTATTAACCTCAATAACCTTAATTTCCACTAATTTCCAGTCTATTCTGAACACCTCACACCTCACAATAGTGTTTTTATGTCCAAAAGGCTATGCTAAGCAACACGAGTGGGCGGCACAAACACGTGGCCCATCTAGGAGTGCACTACAGTGGCAGACAGGATGGCAGTTTGAAAAACTAGGCCCCAAACAGTACATAATGCAAAGAAAAAAAAGAGGTGCAAGATGGAATTGTCCTTGGGCCCTCCCACCCACCCTTATGTTGTATAAACAGGACATGTACACTTTAACAAACCAATCATTTTAGCACCAGGGTCTGCCACACGACTGTGGCTGAAATGATTGGTTCGTTTGGGCCCCCACAAAACAAGCTGGCAATTAATCTGTCCCTGCACAAACTGGCTCTATGGAGGCAAGATATCGTCCTCATCCTCCTCATCCACCGATTCCTCACCCTCTTCAGTGTTGTGTACATCCTCATCCTCACAGACTATTAACTCGTCCCCGATGGTATCCGCCACCACAGGTCCCTCTGTACGTTCTGGAGGCTGGTCTCCCTGGAAGAGTTGGTAATTCATTTTTATGAACATCATCTTCTCCACATTTTGTGGAAGCAACCTTCTACGCCTTTCGCTGACAAGGTTCCCGGCTGCACTAAACACTCTTTCGGAGTACACACTGGAGGGGGGGCAACTCAGGTAAAATAGAGCCAGTTTGTGCAGGGGCCTCCAAATTGCCTCTTTTTCCTGCCAGTACAGGTACGGACTGTCTGACATGCCTACTTGGATGCTGTCACCGATGTAATCCTCCACCATTCTGTCAATGGTGACAGTATCATATGCAGTGACAGTAGATATGTCAGAAATTGTTGCCAGGTCCTTCAGTCCTGACCAGATGTCCAAACTTGGTCCTGCCTGCCCTGAATCACCGCCAGCGGGTTGCTTAGGATACCTAAGTTTTTTCCTGGAAGCCCCAGTTGCTGGAGAAAATGAAGAAGGAGCTGTTGACGTGTCACGTTCCACTCAGCTGACAGTGTTTTCACCAGCAGGTCTTTGCACCTCTGCAGGCTTGTGTCGGCCGGAAAGAGCGACACCACATAGGCTTTAAACCTAGGATCGAGCACGGTGGCCAAAATGTAGTGGTCTGATTTCAACAGATTGACCACCCTGGAATCCTGGCAAAGCGAATGAAGGGCTTCATCCACAAGTCCCACATGCCGAGTGGAATCGCTCCATCTTAGCTCCTCCTTCACTTTCTCCAGCTGCTTCTGCAAAAGCCTGATGAGGGGAATGACCTGACTCAAGCTGGCATAGTTCACGTGTGGCAAGTTCGAAGGGCTGGAGAACCTTGCACAACACGGAAATCATTCTCCACTGCGCTTGAGTCTGGTGCATACCCCCTCCTTTGCCTATGTCATAGGTGGATGTATAGGCTTGAATGGCCTTTTGCTGCTCCTCCATCCTCTGAAGCATATAGAGCAGGGGTTCTCAACTACGATCCTCAAGGCACACTAACAGTCCAGGTTTTAGGGATAGCCATACTTGAGCACAAGTGACTTAATTAGTACCTCAGTTATATTGATTTAACCATCTGTGCACAATCATGGATATCACTAAAACCAGGACTCTTAGTGTGCCTTGAGGACCGATGTTGGGAATCACTGATATAGAGGGTTGAGTTCCACCGCGTCACAACCTCTTGCTTCAGGTGATGGTGGGGCAGGTTCAAGAGTGTTTGCTAGCACTCCAGTCTTCGGCACGCAGTCGCTGAATGGCGAAAGTGGGCAGCAATTTTTCGGGCCACCCAAAGCGTCTCCTGCACGCCCCTGTCACTTTTCAGAAAATTCAGCACTACCAAGTTTATTGTGTGAGCAAAAGATGGGACGTGCTGGAATTTGCCCAGATGTAATGCCCGCACAATATTGGTGGCGTTGTCAGATATCACAAATCCCCAGGAGAGTCTAAGTGGGGTAAGCCACTGGGTGATGATTTCCCTCAGTTTCTCTAAGAGGTTGTTGGCGGTGTGCCTCTTACTGAAACCGGTGATACACAGCGTAGCCTGCCTTGGAACGAGCTGGCGTTTCTGAGATGCTGCTACTGGTGACGCTGCTGTTGTTGCTGCCTAAGGTGATACATCTACCCAGTGGGCTGTCACAGTCATATAGTCCTTAGTCTGCCCTGTTCCACTTGTCCACATGTCCGTGGTTAAGTGGACATTGGGTACAACCGCATTTTTCAGGACACTGAGGACACTTTTTCTGATGTTTCTGTACAGTCTCGGTATCGCCTGCCTAGTGAAGTGGAATCTAGACGGGATTTGGAACCGGGGACACACTACCTCCATCAATTGTCTAAATCCCACTGCACGAATGACAGATACCGGACGCACGTCTAACACCAACATAGCAGTCAAGGCCTCAGTTATACGTTTTGCTTCAGGATGACTGCTGTTGTACTTCATCCTCCTCGCTAAGGACTGTTGGAGGGTCAATTGTTTAGTAAAAGTAGTTGTGTTCCTACTTCCTCTCTGGGATGATGAACGACTCCCAGCAGCAGCAACAGCAGCAGCAGGAGGCGTAGCAATGCAGGATCCTCCGGAGGAATCCCAGATAGGAGAGTCAGTCATGCCAGTGACATGGCCTGCAGGACTACTTCCGATCCTGACTAAGGAGGAAATTGATGAGGAGGGAGTTGACGGTGTGGTTTGCAGGTGCTTGGATACAACAGGACAACGGGATTTAGGTGTCCCTGGACTGCTTACGGTCTTAGCCAAAGTTTCTGAACTTGACAGTAACTTTTTATGAACGCGATGCAGGTGTCGTATAAGGGAGGATGTTCCTAGGTGGTTAACGTCCCTACCCCTACTTATTTCACCTTTACATATGGTACATATGGCAAGACAGTTGTTGTCTGGATTTGGATAGAAATATTGCCAGACCAAAGAGGTGGAATGTTTGGTCTTCTGCCCAGGTATGACCGTGATGGGCTTTATCATCCCATGGACAACAACTGTGTCCCCCAGAGCATGATTTAAACAAACCACATCACCATCAGAATCCTCCTCGCCAACTTCCTCCTCAGTGCCAGCTACACCAGTATCCTCATCCTGTTGTACTTCAACAGTGACATCTTCAATTTGCATATCAGCAAGTGGACTGTGGGTGCTCCTTTCAGCACTTGAAGGGGGCGTGCAAATGGTGGAAAGAGCCACCTCTTCCCATCCAGTGCTGGGAAGGTCAGCCATCGCAACCGCTACCACACTTGGACTCTCCTTGGGGATTTGTGATATCTTCTTAGAATGCACAGTTCTTCGCTGTGCTTTTGCCAGCTTAACTCGTTTGATTTTTTTAGCGGGAGGAGGGCTTCCATCGTCATGTGAAGCTGAACCACTAGTCATGAACATAGGGAAAGACCTTAGCCGTTCCTTGCCACTCCGTGTCGTAAATGGCATATTGGCAAGTTTACGTTTCTCCTCAGATGATTTAAATGTTTTTTTCAAGGTCATTTTCCTGAACTTTGTCATTTGGGATTGTATGTGCCCTCTACTATGACATTGGGCATCGGCCTTGGAAGATGACGTTGATGGCATGTGGCATGTTATCGTTTATGTCATGACTAGTGGCAGCAGCTTCAGCACTAGGAGGAAGTGGTTCTTGATCTTTCCCTATTTTATTTTTATTGGAGAAAGTTTGGTCCTCCATTTATGTTCTATTGATATATACGTGCGGCTAAGGCGCACTCAAACATAGAAAATAATTTTTTATTTTTGTTGGAGACTAGTGCACTTTGTGGGTTACACCACCCTTTAAGAAATCAGCCAGCCAGCTCTTTACTTATGGGACACAGGCGCACGCTTGGCGCTGCTCCTTTGTTGATGCACGTGCAGCTATAGCCCACACAATTCACAAAGACAGAAAAAAAAGAAGAATTCTTTATTCTTTGTGGAGCGCACTTTGGGGGTTACACCACCTTTTAACAGACAGACGCACGCTTGGTGCTGCTGCTTTGAGGATGCACATACAGTGCAGACAATTCACAAACACAGAAGAAAATGTTTTATTTTTGTTGGAGACGGAGTGCACTTTGGCGGTTACACCACCCTTTAACAGACAGACGCACGCTTGGCGCTGCTCCTTTGTTGATGCACGTGCAGCCACAGTGCACACAATTCACAAACACAGAAAATATTTTTTTATTTTGTTTGGAGTGCACTTTGGGGGTTACAGCACCCTTTAACGGTCAAGCCAGCCGGCCCTTTACCTATGACACAGGCGCATGCTTGGCGCTACTTTGTTGATGCACGTGCGGCTACTGCGCACACAATTCAACAACACAAAAAAAAATACTTTTTTATTTTGTTTGGAGTGCCCTTTGGGGGTTACAGCACCCTTTAACGGACAAGCCAGCTGGCCCTTTACTTATGGGACACAGGCGCACGCTTGGCGCTGCTCCTTTGTTGATGCACGTGCAGCCACAGTGCACACAATTCACAAAACACAGAAAATATATTTTTTACTTTGTTTGGAGTGCACTTTGGGGGTTACAGCACCCTTTAATGGTCAAGCCAGCCGGCCCTTTACTTATGACACAGGCGCATGTTTGTCACTACTTTGTTGATGCATGTGCGGCTACTGCGCACACAATTCACAAACACAGAAAAAATATTTTTTTTTTTTTAGCACTTGGGCGGAGCACCTCTGATGGACAGAGCACCCCCTGGACAACACTACAGCACCCCTTTAGGACTGGGACACTGCACAGGACTTTGGAGTGGACACAGCCCCTATGGACAACTGACTGCACAACACAGTCCAGCCAGCCCCTATGGACTTTGGAGGAGTGGACACAGCCCCTATGGACAACAGCAGCACAGCACAACACAGCCAGCCCCTATGGACTTTGGAGGAGTGGACACAGCCCCTATGGACAACAGCAGCACAGCACAGCGCAGCACAGCACAACACTACACTACACTACACAGCCCAGCCAGCCCTAACTCCCACCCTCCCTCTTCACTGTCCACAGCCGAGTGAGAAAATGGCACCGACGCGGGTACCTTATATAGAATCCAAAACCCGCGAGACCCGGAAGGCGGGATGATGACGTTTTGCCTCGATTTCAGATCCGAGTCAGGCGGGAAAAGTCGAGCCTGACTCGGATCGGCCTCAGATCGGGGGGGCTCAGGGGGGTTCCGATTTCAGAAATCCGAACCCACTCACCCCTAATTGAAAGGGACATTGCTGGCAGCTTTGTATTTGATGAGATCATTGTCACATTTGCACGCTCATCTTCCCTTCTCCAAAAGCTGCTTCTTTAAGTTGTAATTACTGTTACCTACAGTATAAGACTTCAGCAATACTACTTAAAAATTTGAAGGAGGAAGTATACACGGGTATTTTGCTAATCCTTTTGATGCAATACAACATGTTTATTTACATGTATTTTAAACTGAAAGCTGTGTAGGGTGAAGTTTAAAAATCATGGTACTTGAGTTATATTGTGTTGTTTGCAAAAAATTTTCTTGGTCTTACACTACATAAAATTGTTTTTATAACTGTGAGTTACAACAGTTACGATGGCTAATGTATGTCATTCAAACACTGATGTTTCATTTTCTGTTATTTATAATTATATTTTGTATTTATTCACATTTGTCATTATAAAAGTTATTTAATTTGTTGTGTAGTGTGAATTTTGAATATCAAAGAATTTGAGGTATATTATTTGAGTTTGCATCAAATGTTCTATGTTAAACTAAATAAAAATATGTTCATATCTGTGAATCACAAGTTATTTAGTTTATGTGGTATCACTTATACACTGAAGATTCAATTTCTCTTATTTATAATTATATATTTATTCATGCATATGTTTGTCACTATAAAGGTTGTTTACTGATTTCTAAAGTTATTGCTATATACGGTGATGTTTCAGTATCAAGGAATTGTATTTATTTATTTTTTGTTGTTTGCATCAAACATTCAGATTTAAACTAAATAAAGATATGTCCATAACTGTGAGATACAACAGATATGAAGGTTAATATATGTGCTGATATTCAAATGCTGCTGTTTAATTTTCTGTTATTTTATATTTTTCTAGTCATTCATGAATATGTTTATCAGTATAAATAAAGTTTTTTTATGGTGATTGATACACATTTTATCTCTGTAGTTCTTTTAAATACAGTAGTATAAGTGATACTGAACTTATTTGAAGGGTAATTTTTTGTCTTTATATACTATAAAATACCGCTCCTATAATGGCTGGCCACTCCTCTCTTGGCCACACCCCTTCCAGCAACTGGCCATGCCTCTTGGTGGATCTCTGAGATTGTATTTCCCTGGTGGGCCCTTCATGCCCCAGTCCGACACTGGTTGTACTTCGCGTCTTCAGATCTTGACTACAGCAGGCAAGAATAGCCAATATCATACATGATTTTGTGCAGATCATTCATGTTTTGGCACTAACGATCTATCGCACGATCTGTCGTCCAATCTGCGTCACTTGACTGACATATCACTGGACACGCTCAGTCTCTGGGGTCTATTTACTAAGCAGTGTTAGGAGACAGAGTGAAAAGTGATAAGGTGTCAGCCAATCAGCTCCTAACTGCCAGCTCACAGGCTGTGTTTAAAAAATGACAGTTGGGAGCTGATTGGCTGGCACCTTATCAATTTTCACTCTGTATCCTAAAGGAGTATACAAATGGTCAGATTTGTCAGATTAACGATATCGTTCAACGATTTGAGCAATTTTTTGAACGATTGGAACGATTCTGTCAACGATTTTGTCAACGATTTGAATGATTTTTATGAACGATGGACGATTTGAACGATTTTGGACAAATCTGATACTATTTTAATGAGGGTAAATCAAATGAGAATGATTGGTCCAACCACAATGATTGACAGGTGTGTGTGTGATTTGGTGGGTGTGGCTACCCTGAGGGAATAAAAAGGTGGGGGCCATTTTAAAACTTTGCATTTCTTGCTCTGTGGCTAGTTTGGTTTGGTTTATACCAGCTAAACATCATTGCATTGCTAATTTGCTCCGCTTTGTTTTTGGCTTGCCTTTTACAAAGTGTGTTTATTGTGCAATTGTGACATGGAATCCATTCATCAGCGAATGATGGTGGCCTACGCAGGAGTCACAATTTTGTCTGAGAGGGAGAGGGCCAAGAGGAGGAGGAGGAGGCCTCGCTCTTGCTGGACAAAGGAGTGGCTACTGCGGAGGGATACCATGTCCCATATGCCTTTGTTGATGGAAATCCATGAGAATAATCCGGATGACTACCGGAATTTCTTGCAGATGGACGATGTCGTCTTCCAGGAGTTGCTGCGGCTTGTGACTCCTGTTATCCAGCGACAGGATACAAATATGAGGAGGGCCATATCGGCTGAGGAGAGGCTGGTGGTTACCTTACGATATTTGGCTACCGGAAGATCCTTGGCTGACCTGAAATTTGGTTCCCTCATTTCACCACAGGCTTTGGGCGTCATCATACCGGAGACGTGCAAGGCCATATACCAGGCCCTCATTACTTAAAGGTAATTTAGATTAGTAATTTTTGTACTAACTTAATTGCATGTAATGACACACTGAGGCTTTTTTTTGGCAAAGTATTGTTTTTTTTGTTTTTGTGTGGTAAACTTTATTTGGTGATCGTAATTTTCACTTTCAAAATGTATCCACATATTAATTAACTTTAGATAATTATGTTGTGAGGTAACTCTTTGCACTAAAAATGCATTAATTCCTTTGTGTATCAATGGAGTTATGCAAAAAGTGCTGTATTTTTGTTTGGGGGTTAGAAATGTTAGGGAACCCCCATGCAGCCTTACGGCAGAGCCACAAAAGAAATATGTTGTATTTCCAATCACCTGAATAACAACAGAACATGTGGCCCTTTTTTGGCAATGTCCCTAGTCATGGTTCACCCTAATAAGTAGTGCCTTCTTTATTAGTACCCCCTATGCAGTACCCACAGTAGTATTCCACCCCTATATAGTACCCACAATAGTAGGCCACCTTATGCATTGCCCCCAGTACTAGTGATCCTTTTGCAGTGCCCCCAGTAGTAGTCCCCCCTATTCAGTGCCCACAGTATTTTTTCCCCCTCCTATACTGTGCCCCCATGAAATGGCCCCCCTATACAGTTAGGCCTATAGTGGCCACCCTATCATGTGATGCCTGTTTTTGCACCCCCCTAATGCAATGACAGTGCCCCCTATCACACAGATCAAAAAAAATGTTCACATAAACTGACCTTAATTGCACAATTGACACAAATGTAAATGACCGCTGCAAAACTCAACTCTTCTCTTGCACTACAGTATGGTTGAAATTTCATGACGTCTTTCCCATTATCAGTTTCTGGGAGAAGCTGGATTGTGGGGCAGCTGGTGGCTGGGTGTATGTAATCTTTTGTTTGTGTGGCCTGTGCTCCCCACACAAGCAGAGGGGACACTAGTGGCAGGTGCAGACATGAGCCGCTAGTTTGGGGAACCTCTGTGTTTGGGGGCCCATGTACAACCACCCCTCTCCCCCACCATTATTCTGGCCTTGCTAAGTGGTTGTTTTTCGATACACTATTTGGTCACTAAGTTTTATCTTATATAAGGATGTCATTCAAACAGTTTCCTACTGTCAATTTTTTTCCCCCCAAAAAAACCTGCCAGATTATTCCCAGAGCACAAGCACCATTTTGCCCTTGAAAAAGTCTCATAATGAGATGAAACGCGTTGGGACATTCACCTATACCCATTTGTGATTTTTAATTATCAATCCCTGTTTGAAGGGTATTTCTTCCTTTGTTATACTGTTGAATAAACAGTTATTATTAATTACTCAGTCATCCTTACTACATAGTCTCCTCCCATACACTCACATGCAGTGATTATGGACAAAGATTGATACAGGACCAGCAGACTACAAGGTCAGGTAAGTCACCATTTTCCTACCTTATAATACTGCAATCTGTGATACTTGTCACTCTGATACTGCGTTCCTCTTCTGAGGTGGTGAGGAAAGTGGAGGAGAAGGAGACTGCATTCACAAATACCCAGACTTCGTTTAGAGCAACAATCTGCCTACAGTTTTTGCTGACCTTACTGATACACGTATAAGTATTCAAACGTGCGAATATTCTGCCGACAGATGTTGCCAACCTGATTTTTATATATATCATCTGCCGGCAACAACCAGCCTCAACATCGACAGCATGCCCCCTTTGATCAGACACAACGGGCGAAGGAAAGTCCTTCGCTCGTCGCATCTGGCGCATGCGCACGACGGAGCTCCCTCCGTCATGCGCATGCTCAGTGCACACCATCGACCCACTTGCGAGCGGACAGCCGCTCACGAGTGGGTCTGAATCAGGCCCTAGGTGCAAACCATTAACACCCTAAGGCCCGTATTCTATTTGAGGCATTAAGTCCGTATTGGCGGTAATTTAGCAATGACGAAGTCATTTTTGCCTGTTTTCATTTTAACCCGTATTCAATTAGAAAGACTTTCCGCCTACGCGGAAAGTTAATGCAATGTAATAGGTGGAAAAGTCTCGCCTATGAATAGCAGGCATTAAAAAGTGCAGTTTGGGATTTTGGGGTGCAACACTGCGGGTCCCCCCATGCAGCTTTCAGATAGTCCCCCTATGGTAAACTGTGTCTATAAATTTGGGAAAAACACACATGCACATCCCTCCCGAATGCCAGCTGACGGGACTGATCGGGGTTTTGCAGTCCCGTCAGCCAATCAGCGGCCGTGCTGACTGTAGAGTGCCCGTTGATTGGCTCCGGCGTATGCCAGTTCCCACGTGGTGTGACTCACCCACACATACACATCCTGTGTCCGTCTGGTAAATAGAGTAGGTTTTTTGTTTTGCCAAGTCCCGGGGATGCTACGGAGACCAGTGCAAGGATATAGGGCTTTATTCAGAGGCAGCCGTACAGTCTACAACCGCACGGCCGCCTCGATGTTTGTCTAGTGCGCATGCGCGCGAGGGAGCCGGCTCCTTCGTGCGCATGTGTGAGACCCACTATGACCGACAGCGCCGGTCGTAGCGGGTCTCTTTCCAAAGGGGGAGAGCTGTCGATGTTGATTGACAGCTTGCCCCGTTTGGAAGGCGGGCCAGGGGGGTGGCAGCCAAAACGGAGGCATTCCCATGGGAACACCTACCATTTGGGGGAGGCCCCACTGACATCACTAGTGATGTCAGTGGAGAGCTTCCGGCTCTGACAGAGCCAGAAGCTCTCCGGGGCTTACGACAAGTGAGACCCTATCCTAGGGTCTCATCGTAAGCCCCGATGGTCGCGATGGTCAATGACCATCGCGACCATCACCCTAGCGGTCATTAGAGCTGTGGGTGTTAACCCACAGCCTAACGACCGAAACAGAGGTGGCCGGTCAGGATGCAAGCGGCTGCCCAGTTTCTGAGCGACCGCTTGCATCCTCCGACCGCATCTGAATGAGGGCCATAGATCAGTATGTTTTTTTTTATTTTGGCAGGGCCATTCATTATGGATAATCCATCTGGTATAGGTAAGTATGTGTGAATGGGTAGGTGTTTGTAATAAAGTTATAGTGGACACGGTGTTTATGTTTTGCGTTTTTTAACTATTTATTTTACAGTGAAGTTACAAGTGCCGCATATCTGCTGGCACTTGTAGTTCCACAAGTGCAAAATGGCAGGCATGCTGACACTTGTCGTTCCTCTGTAAAGTACAATAGTCTTACATTATTTGGTCCCCCATTACCCCCATACTCACCGAACCAGGGGTATGGGGAAGAGCCCCGGGCTTCAGCGTAAGCCTGGGGTGCTCGGGAGGGGGGACCTTTCTTTGGGGGGTCCCCGACTCCCCCCGAGATCACCGGCTTGCACTGACTGACATGGGGTGCTAATGCTTTGGACCGTGAGCCCTGGTGATTGGGGCTCCTGGCCTGTGGCATTACACCCCAGTCAGTTGGGTCTGGTGCAGGTCTTAAATATAGGGGGATCCCCACATTTTATTTATTTAATCCTCTATTTAAAACCAGAACTGGTCCCTGCAGCCTGGTGTTGTTTTCTAAAATACGGTGGAACCCTACACATTTTGTTCCCCGTATTTTTAGAAACCACCACTGGCTGCCAAGCCTGGGGCTGGTTTGGCTTTTGGGGGGCCCTATATAATTTTTTTGTAATTTTTTTTAGCTTTTTTTAACAGATACAACACAGTGTGAATTTTTGAAAAATATTCTATGGACCCCCCTAAAGATGTGTAGACATAGAGGATTACTATGGGTGCCCCCGTGTTTATCTGTTGAAGGAAGACAGGGTTTCTAATAGCAGCGCCAGGTGCATCAATGTGGCTTTGAAGAAGGTGAAGCAGAAGAGCATTACTAATTTTATTATTATAAGGATAATAAAACTATGGGCATCATATTTGGGGAACTTGAAATTAGGGATCAGTAAATTTTAAGTTCGTAAAGTCATTTTAAAAAAAAAAAGGAAAATCCCCCCTGTCGCAACCAGATGCAATTATTAAAAAAACCTGGTCCATATTTGGCCAACCCCCCAGAGTCAAGTTGGCTAGTTTTTAACTTTGTCCCCCAACAATGTTTTTTTTCACCCTCAAATTAAATTGTAATTTTTTGTGCTCTTCCGATTTGTTTTGTGAATGCTTTTTAACCTGGCCTCCTGTGCGCTCATTAACCTGTGGGTGACCACCCACAGCTTTAGCGAGTGGCCAGGATGATGACCATCGGGGCTTGCAACTAAACTTTTGTGGTAGGGTCTCGTTCCTGCAAGCTGCAGTGAGCTTTCGGCTCAAAATGAGCCGGGAGTTCTCCACTGACATCAGTCGCAATGTAAGTGTAGCCGCCCACAAACGTTCAGCTTTCCTTGAAAAACGCCGACGTTTGAACAGCCCCCCCCCTTGCCGCTTCCAAAATGGTGCAAACTGTCGTTCAAGAACGACAGCCGGCCCGTTTTGGTGTGAGACCCCGAGCAACGGAGTGCCCATTGCTGGGATGCACATGCGCAGAGGGGGAACATCAATGTACTTGCAAGCGTTGTGTGCTCGCAAGCAGGTCTGAATCTGCCCCACTGTCTGGTCACTGATTTCAATTTGTTTATTTTATTTTTACATTCCTTAGACATTAATAGTTTACATAAAAACATTTAAATAAAATATGTTACAAAATAAAGACAGACAATTTTATACATTCCAAAATTTTTTTTCGTTTATTTATCGAAAACAATGAAATAGCCCTGGAATACTGGACAGGATTTTCATGGTTGTACCAAGCTAATGAGTGCCTTGTAAAAAAAGAATACTCAGATTGGGGCAACAAGGCTTCATCAGCTGCTGCTGAAGTATTGCAGGGGCCAATAAACAAATAAACCATAAGTGGGTAAAGCAGAAGATAGAATAATATTCCAAACAATGTCAGCGGAAGACAACACAAAATATGGAATGCCAAACATTCTGAAGCAAGGGCAAAAATAAGGTGAAGAAAGTCCAACATTATGATATTATGACCAAGTGTCCAACATCCTGGCAAAAGAGAAGGAGAAATCGGGCTAAAAATGATTAAATAATCATGCCATAAAAAACGTGTGTAAAAAAATTAGGACTCGTCATGGGCAAGGGTGGCCAATGCACTCCCATCAGCAGAGTGAAGGCCAAATGAGGAAGGGCCTGGAAGATTGCATATGGGATCCCGTCGCTGAATGGGGAGAGATTTGTAGAGGAGGATTTAGGGGAATCGGCGCAAGGAGGTGACTGGTACAGGTTTCCGTGGGAACACTTTGCTGGGGTATGTATGGGCTTATTATCGTGGTTTCATCAACCTCATCTGCTATACCATGATAGATAACCCCAAAGATAAAGCCCCGAACCCAACAAAGATGTTGGGTTCGGGGCTTTATCTTCCTCAACTCATTGCCCATGTTGAGTCCAAAAACTGTAAAATCGTCCTAACTCGTCTGAAGAACCTCCTCAGCACGTGTTAAAAAATGTTCAGCCCAACTCAGTCTGGAACTTGAGGCTTGCACCGCCTTGCCACCCAACCTCTGCTTCTTGGCCGGTGGCTGGGGAGGTGGTGGTGATGGTGGTGCCTCCACAGTGCTCGCTTCAAGTTCCACTAGCTCACTGGCCGGAGGCCCAGGATCCACTTCCTCTGTTGGATGAAGCTAGGAGAGATAAAAAAAAGTATTATCTATTTAAAAAAAAACAAAAAACTTGCTGGAGAAAATGTCGTTTGCGGTTGAAAAAAAAAAAAAATTTCTAGTGGTACCAACATCATTACATTAAATCTGTAAACTAAATTTAAACGTTCCAAAAAATAAGTAAAATACCATATAATAATCTATCTACTTACGGAATCAGGAGTCTCCGATACTTCAACAGGAGGAACCTCCTCCACGTCCTCATCCAGTGAGCTAACAGACCCAATCTCCGGCTCTTTTGACATGACGAAGGACAGAATGTCATAATACCATAATGTTGGTTTCTTCACCTCATCTGCCCCTGCTCCTGAACGTTTGGCATTCTCAGATTTTGTGTGCTCCCGCAGAAACGTGGTTCGGAAATTATTTATCTTCTGCTTTACCCACTGAGTGGTTGCACCTTTCTTCATGATCCTGCAATACTCCAGCAGCTTGTCATATGCCTTGCTTTTCAAGCCCCGATCTGAGTATTCTTTCATCTTTAAATTCCACAGACACTCATTGGCTTGGTACAGCTCCAGAAATCCTGTCCAGTATTCCTTGCTACCAGCCATGACTGAAATATAAAAGGTTATAAAAAAAACATTTAAAAATATGGAAACTAAAATTTTAATTGAAAAAAAAAAGAAAGAAAACAAGCCAGGTTTGGCATAAGCATGGCAGGTTGTGTTTGATATATCAGGTTTTCTATAACATAGCATATTTAAAAATACAAACAAGCCAGGTTTTGCTTGCATTTATATACATGCAGTGTTTTCCACAGATATTTTTCCCACCCAGGTTGCATGAAAAAGTCGCCGGTTAAGGGCCGACCCAATTATGCGCTCAGTGGGAAAAGGGGAATGTCCCTTACCAATCCAGCCCGACAGGTCTCAGGCTGCTCCCCCACTGGCTCTGAGTCAAAAGTGCCCTTCATACAGTGCCCCCTGTAGTTATCCCCTTATGCAGCACCACCAGGGTTAATAGTGCCCCTTATGCAGTACCTGCAGGCTGGCCCCTTATGCAGCGCCCCCAAGGTTAATAGTGCCCCTTATGCAGTACCTGCAGGATGGCCCCTTATGAAGCGCCCCCAGGGTTAATAGTGCCCCTTATGCAGTACCCCCAGGGTGGCCCCTTATGCAGCACCCCCAGGGCTAATAGTGCCCCTTATGCAATACCCGCAGGCTGGCCCCTTATGCAGTGCCCCCAGGGTTAATAGAGCCCCTTATGCAGTACCCGCAGGCTGGCCCCTTATGCAGCACCCCCAGGGTTAATAGTGCCCCTTATGCAGTACCCCAAGGGTGGCCCCTTATGCAGTGCCCCCAGGGTTAATAGTGCCCCTTATGCAGTACCCCCAGGGTGGACCCTAATGCAGCGCCCCCAGGGTTAATAGTGCCCCTTATGCAGTCCCTCCCAGGGTGGCCCCTTATGCAGTGCCCCCAGGGTTATAGACAGTGGTCGCTGGTGAGGCCTCAGACATGGGCCCCGCTGGTGTCTCCATTCCCTCACCACCCCACCCCCACCCTCCGCTAGGGAGCCCCCCCACCATTATATCAGGGCACCACAAAAAGTGCCCCCATGGTGCCTGCCTCTGCTGCTGCCATCCTCCACATAGTCCCGTTTGGTCATGCTGGATTAAAAGTGGAAAAAAAAAAAACTTGCCTTATTATGAGGTGTCTTGGGCTTCGTGACTTCTGCTGTGCGTCGCATTGAATACAAAATGGACCCCGGGGAGTGGTTGGGGAGTGGCTACCTAGGCAAAAATAGTTCAAATCGTTCAAATCGTTCATTGATGAACCATTTGAACGATTTGAATGATATCTGAAGAATTATAAATGATATCTGATAAATCTGACTGCAAGCATGTCAGATGTCAGATATCGTTCTCAGACAAACGTGAACGCGCATTGTTCAAATCGTTCATCTGACAAATCTGACAAACATGTCAGATATGTCAGATTTCCCATCAGATATGAACGATTGAACGATTTCTGAAGGAAAAATCTGACCGGGTGTATGCACCATAACACTGCTTAGTAAATAGACCCCTCTATTTTGTGCAGCATCGTGATTTGGAGGGAGAAGGATGTGATTTGAGCAGCTGGCACACCTGAATGCACTGTCCTTATTTTGGTAAGTATATAGATTAGTGCTGCTGAGCACCAATGTATCCACTGACCACCAATGTGTTTTATTAGTGCAAACCCTGTCCACCAATGTGTATTAAATGCATGATCCACTAACCACCAATGTGTGCTCAGCCCTATTGTATATATAACCTTTTGTGCATTAGAACACAAAATAAATGTGTATATACCTTTTTTTTAACATTATAATGTATATTTTGAACATAATAAAATAACGAAAATATTCTAATGAAAACTTTATTCAAAAATGCAAAAATAACAAACATTAAAAAGACTATAACTATAAACAACATTAAAAACTACAACACATGGCAACATGAAAAATACTAAAACAAAATCAAACTGTTTAAAATCACTAAAAATTGTTATGACAAATGTCCATTAAATTTTTTTGTTTTTGTTTTCCCATATAAATGTCTTTGGATAAGGAACGCAAATTTACAACTGGCTTCCTGGAGCTTTATCAAGCCAGTGAATGTCTCTGGAGGGTCACCTGTCGTGACTATGCCAACAAATGATCCGTTCGCACATTGCAGTCTGTTCACACCTCTAAGTCTGAACGAGCGAGCAAAACATACGCTCTTTTATTTCTTAAAAACGCCCCCTGGCCGCTCGCACCATACGTCATGTCCGCTATTTATTAGATTAATCGAGTACATCGAACAGGATATGAACTGCTCGCTATTCTTGTGGTTGGTTTTTTCAACCGCTATTTTGCGAGCAGTTCTGAGTTAAAAAAACCAAGTGACGTGGTCATTGACGCTGCTATATTAATTATGCACACCCATAAAACGCCCGTTTTGACCTTTAAGCACGCCTGCGATCGGATCTCCACTCCCCGTTTTCAAGCACCTTCCCCTGTTACCACCCACATACGCCTCATTCTGTCACTCAAAATAGCAGGCACTCGCTATATTGCGTACAAATGATTTTCGGCCGCACTGACTGGTTCGCGCATGCGTACTAAAAACCGTACGCATGCGCAGATGTGCGAACATCGCTCGGAACGAGCGTACTGCCGATAGCGAGTGGCTCTGAATGAGGGCCCTTGTTTGCAGTGCCATTGGCTTTATTCTTGTCAAACGTGAAATTTAAATTATACTGAATAAGGATTAAATAGCTATTATTTACATCATTTGATCATTTAAAAAAAATTTAAATTTTGGTGGGCGATCTTATCAGGATTGTCTATCGCAGCTGTCCACCTGGCAGTGCCTAAGGCCGGGGGAGAAAAGGCAAGCCACAGCTTCACTGATCCTCCAGAGCAGGGACTGAGGGAAGCCCAGCTGGCGAGAGGAGGCTAAGAAGAGGTTGCCACAAATGAGGGGCCGACAGGTGGGCTGAGCCCGACAGCTTCTGGTAGATTAGCTCGTTCTGCGAAAATAACAATCGCTCGTTCTGGGAAAATATCGGCATTGCTTCTATCTCTGAATCATGTCTAGAGTGTGCACCAGCATCCTTTTTTCCTTATGACACTACAAGTCTCAGCATTGTAGTACCTCTTATTCTTTTCAGAGGTTCACGCAATAGAGCAAGCATGCGTTTTTAGCGATTATCGGCAAAGTAGCATGCACCATAAATGAAAAAGGAGCATAGCGCATGTGCAAAATATTTTTGACACTCGCTGTCGCATTTCTCAGTGCCTTGTGCAGCTGACGCTTGCAGTAGAGAATTGTGAGGTGGAATGTGGACATGCACTAGGCATAAACCTAGTGTGCACACACTGCACCCAGACTGTGGGTGTGACATGGGTGGAACATAGGTATGTGCATGGAACAAAGTGAAGCTGCAAACAGTGCGAATGCTGTCACATCCAAATATCTGAGACTTTCCACTGCACCTAGGTGAGGGCTGGTGCAAAGCATGATACTAATGATAAAGGATCGTACGATCCATTAATAGACCTCAGCAAACCCCATCTGTGGGTCTGATTCAGAGATTTACAGAACTTTGATGTTTTTGCAAATCTCAGGGTTTTTTTTATTTGAGGATGCACAGGAGCCGCAATGCACATGTGCAAATCTGGTCCTGCAACATCTTTGCAGTGCTCCATAAACTACAGCATGATTTACATGCTGCTGGTGTTTGGGAGCGGTGACAGGGATCATTCCAGAAAATTGGGGCATGTTGGCCCCATTTACGTGCATGCCAAAGACAGTGGCTAGGCAGTTTCACTGGCTCCGGCAGCATGGTTTTGCTGGACATGCTGAGTAACCCTCAGGTTACTCAGATGCCCAATGGCTGCCGGTTGTTCATGCAGGGGATGTAATGCTGCATCTTCGGACACAGCCAGCGGATTACAGAAGCTAACAGTGGGTGTCCTTTAACACAAGACACCTCCTGTATCTTTTGCATATTTTAGTGCAGGCACTGTGTACAAGGACGCAGTGGCTGTACCTTCAGCATACATCTATGAATCAGGGCCGGTGTCAGGTGAGATTATTCCTAATGATATGATTAGCTCATTTATGTTACTATAATACAATGCATTTCTAACACACATCAATTACATTCAGCTCACATGTGTCACAATATTTGGAACATTTATTACTTTTCACTGGTTAACATTGAGGACATGAGGAACACTGGTTTAGCATAAGGAAACTGCTTCAGAACATAAGTATGCTATTTCAGAACATTAACTAAACCTGTTAAGGACACAGTATGACACTACATCAATTATACTTAACTTGCTCTCACTAAACCAACTCCCTTTTTGTACACTCTGTTTCACTCGATGCACATTCTTACCTCTCACCTGACATCTCAATTCATACTCATCTGTCACTTCTTTCCTCTCACACAATTGAATTCCTCCACCAAACGTAGAACATTTATACTTGTCAGCAATCATCCCTTTCTGCATGATCCACTCAATCACTCTCCTTTTGCCCTCCCTTTCAATCCCATACAGAATTTTTTTAATTTAAGGCTTCCATTCCCTGACTGACTAAGTCTGACTGCCTGGACTGGGAGACCATTCTCTAAGAGTCTGTGTGCCTTTTTTTCACTCACTGAACAGAGCTGAGCATCCTGAGCTAAATAATCAGTGTAATACTATCACACTGACAGTACCCCCTGAATAGGAGGCGCAGAAGAGAGCCATCAGTCCCTGCCATGCTGGGGGCCCAGAGGCTGTTTGCTGCATGATAATGAGATCAGGAAGCTGCAAGAGACAGCTGCTATACTGTAGTGGCTGACAGTCCCTGCCGGAGAGAGGAGCCGGCATTATTGGAGTACCACTGCCAGCAGACTATATTACTGGAGATTCTGACAGTCCCTGCCGGAGCAAGAGGTTTGCTGCCAGAGATATGGACAGACTCAGGAGTTTGAGCTGGCAGCCGTCTGTTTGGCATTACCAGAGTCGGTTGTTTGGCATTACCAGCATTACTGGAGTGATCAGAGACAATCAGTTGGGGCTACACATTAGGAGGAGGAGAAGAAAGAGATATGGAGAGATGGAGCAGACCAGCATCTACTCTGCCAACTGGTAATTTGGTTTAACCCATGAACTGACCTTTAATGATTTTCAATTTGTCCCCAAATTTAAATAAGTGCCCTAATCCATGCAGCAACACCACCTCATTTGTTCAGGTGTCTAGAATTCTCCCTCAATTACTTTATACTCTGTATGATCTCACTTTTACCTTTTTAAAGAAAACCTTGCCAATATGAAGTAAGGACTCACATATACAGAGATGTCCTTCTACATCTACATTCAATTCGCCATGCAGAGCGGCATGCCCAGAGTGAGTGACCTCCCAAGACCTGTGCAACTATGCTAGCATTGGGCGTATTTTTTTGCCAAAAATACATCTTAGTCATAATGTGATGCAACTAAGATGGACAAGGAGACTGTGTTGATTAACTTTATATGCAACACTAATATATCTGTATGCTTTCCTCACCAGCATCAGTGAGGAGACACAATGCTACATGGGACCCCATAGAAAAATTTGTACATGAGGGGGGTAATGGGAGAGGTGGTATACAAATTTTGCTATGGGGCCCCCATAGGTCTAGCTATGCCCCTGACACAAGGGGGTCAGGTGGAGGGCCAATCCCCCATTCCTTGGAATACAACCCACTAGAAGAATGTGCAGTGGGGTGTATAGAAGAGCAGGAGGTGATAGGCATTTGCCATATTGACTCAGAGGCACCTATCCTAATACCTTCAAATGCAGGATAGGGTAATGAATGGGAAAGTTTTATTGTATATTTTGCTGGGGCTCATTTAGAGGAAGTACTGTAGTGGCTCAGTCACCACTGACCACCAGAGCTGTGCCTCTACACTAATGAGCCCTTTCTCTGGGAGACGCAGGAAGATTCACTCAGAAACCTTCAGGAGCCCTTGAAGATTGAGATGTTATTGGTACACCTGGGGAGGTCAACAGAGGTCCTCACCACCTGCATTCATGAGTTAACTGCTCTGGTCTACCAAATATTGCCTGATCAGATGTCAAAATGGTGTTGCACTTTGGTGCGCTGAGTTAACTCATCATCCACATCCCCAGTGGGTCTCTTGGAAAAGGTCTGTTTTTTCCTGGCAGCAGCATTTGCAGGAAAAACTGAAGCAGGAGATGTCATCATGTCGTGCCATTTGAGTTGACTAATTGCTGGCAAGTAGCACTTTGCATGTCTTAAGATCTCTGTCAGTTGGAAACAAAGACATTATATATGACTTAAACCTAGAATCAAGCATGGTTGCCAAAATGTAGTGATCCAATTGCAAAGTCTTGACAACCCTTTGGTCCAGGTGAAGCGAATAAAAACCTTGATATACATTTCAAACATACTTAGCAAAATCACTTCATCTCATCTCCTCCTTCAGTTTCTCTAGCTGCTTTCCCAGTAGTTTTATTAAGGGAATCACCTAACTCAAGTTGGCAGTGTCAGAATCACAGTGGGGACACAGGAGACAGCACTTTGCAACATGACTCTTTAGAAGTGAGCAGTATCTATCTATCTATCTATCTATCTATCTATCTATCTATCTATCTATCTATCTATCTATCTATCTATATGTTTTATATTTTTATATATATATTTTAAATGCATGAATAAAGAGCTTTTTGCACCTTTAAGGAATGTCAGTTCATTCAAACTTGAGACAGCAAGATAGTTACTGCAGATTTTTGAAAGACTAAAATTAAGGTTGCACAATATAAAAACACTTTATCCTTACATGTATATAGAAACCTTTATAAAAGCATAATTTAATAGGGGTACTAACTCTGCACAAATGGTGATATGATCCCTTAGAAGTGAACAGTGTCCATTTTATAAAAGTTTGAAATGTAGAACAAAGGGCCTGATTCACTACCGCATGCAACTGCGATTATGCACACAATGTAAGTATCGTAATACGCGTGCGCGAAATAGACACTGCGATCGGGACTGTGATAGCAATGACTATGCAGACCCATCGCAGAGTGATTGACAGGAAGTGCCATTTGTGGGTGGTAATATGGGGGGTGGTCGGCCGAACACAGACGTCCCAGTGCGTTTCAGTGCTGTTGCAGGGGCGTGCATAAATTATCCACTGCGATGGCCTACGGAGCCTGAGGCCTAATAGCGTGCGTGGTTGTTAGCAATTTCTGAGTAAGGTCAGGGCTTGTGCAAGTGTGAGTGTGGCTGCAATGGTGCTCGTTTGTATCGATGGTTTCATAGTTTTGCTAAACATTATGTATGTGTGGTAAGTAAAGTGGGCATCCTTATGTTATGCTGCGAGCGCATTGCGATCGCAAAGGATTAGCATACTATCGCAGTTGAACTGTGTTTGTAATCGCTATTGCATTTGCAGTTGCGTACGGTTGTGAATCAGGCCCAAAGATCTTTTTTTGTACCTTCAAAGAAAGGCAGATCATTTAAACCTGAGGCAGCAAGAATGCTACTGCAGATATGCTGCAGATTTGCCAAAGACTACAATATTTAAAAAATACTTTTCCTTACACGGATATAAGAACCTTTATACAAGCAGGGGTAAATTTACTAAAGTGAGAGTTTTTAGAAGTGAGTTTTAGAAGTGATGTTGCCTATAGAAACCAATAAGATTCTACTTAACATTTAACTAGCACATTCTAGAAGATAATAGCTAGAATCTGATTGGTTGCTATGGGTAACATCACTTTTAAAACTCACTTCTAAAAACTCTCACTTTAGTAAATTTACCCCACAATATCTAATAGAAGTACTGCTTCTGCACATATCTTTTAAACAATCATTGCATATTGAAATTAGCCATTGCATGATTGCTTTGTTTTAATTGTGTGTTGTTTTAATTGTTTTGCTGTAGACAGCATTTGCATGTCATTTAATAAATTTTTATGTTGTAACATACCCCACAGTAATATTATTTATTTTGACTAGCACCAGGACAATATATACAACATTTTAATGGCTTTCTTTTTATCACTGGCAAGAACAAACAACATCCTCATCATTAATATCCTCATCAACGTGAGATACATAAAAATCCCCCTCACCCTTTTGCACTTCCATGGTAGCATTCCTAATTTCTATGTCACCATCTTTATTTGTGCTGTTCATACCCACATTTGCAGAGGGTGCAGAAATGGTATAATGTCAGACTCACACATAGCACTTGTGGACACACTTAGACTTTCCTCAGATATTTGTGAAGTTTGTGAACATACAATTTGTTCTTCAGCCTTAGTTTTGTTTTGGTGAACTGATTTGCCTGTTTTGAACGTAACACATGTAGACTATGGCCCTCATTCAGAGCCGTACGCTCTGAGCAGAGCGCACGCTCTGAATGAGGGCTGGCCTCCATGAAAATGGAGCGTCCTTCTGGACGCTCGTATAGCTGTGGGTCACCACCCACAGGCTATACGAGCGTGCATTTTGATGGCCGCGATGGTCGAGACCATCGCGACCATCGAAATTGCGAGCCGGAGCCTGCGGTTGAGGTTTTCAACCGCAAGCTCCGGAGTGATTTTGGCTCTATCAGAGCCAAAATCACTCCCACTGACATCACTAGTGATGTCAGTGGGCCGGCTTTTGACGGGAGGCGTTCCCGTGGGAACGCCCCCGTCAGGGAGGCACGCCCCTGGCACGCCTACCAAAGGGGGCGTGCTGTCAATCAATATTGACAGCACGCCCCCTTTGATCGGACACAACGAGCGAAGGACTTTCCTTCGCTCGTCGCGTCTGCCGCATGCGCACGACGGAGCTCCCTCCGTCGTGCGCATGCTCAGTCCAGAACATCGACCCACTTGCGAGTGGACAGCCGCTCGCGAGTGGGTCTGAATCAGGCCCAATGTTTGGCCCCGGCTTCCACAATAGGCATTCTAGTGCAAGAAACATCAGTAGGAGGACCACCACTCATAAAGGAAGGCTATGGCCTGAGCCTTTTCTTGCAACTGCATGTGGTGTATGGAATGTTGTCAATTTTATGCTTTTCGGCAGTCATATTTCCCTTTCTTATTAGAGGTGATGTTTTCTTTAACATTGTGAAATATTGTTTAGAGTTCAGGTGCCTTTTCTTAAACTTTACTTCCCCGAACCATCTTTAGTCGATAATGACTACTGGCTGCAGCCGCAGCACTAGGGTTTACTGTTCCTTCTCTTCTGTGAACTGATCCATATCGACTCACAGCGCTCCTAGTATAAGGCTGCCACCATAATGACATTATATTTTTGAACATGTAAGTTTTATTTTATTAAACCGTTTTTAACAGTGTCTAAAGGCCCTGAACACAGAATAAATTGCTTTACAGCGCACTTAGTATAAGCCGGGTGGCACCCTAATAATGACGTTATATTTTGTATATCATTATAATTTTTTAAAAGCGCCTGAGAACACAACAAACTGCCTCACCGCTCCCCTAGTGGCACCCTTATAATGACGTTATATTTGTTAATGCACAGGTTTTATTTTATTAACATTTTTTAACAGTGCCTGAAGGGCCTAAACACACAACAAACTGCCTCTCAGTGCCCCTAGTGTAAGCCGGGTAGCACCCTAATAATGATGTTATATTTTTTAACACACAAGTTTTATATTATTATTATTATTTTTTTTTTAACAGTGCCTGAAGGCCCTGAACACACAACAAACTGCCGCTCAGTGCCCCTAATATAAGTTGGATAGCACCCTAATAATGAGGTTATATTTTGAATGCACAAGTTTTATAATATTACAATTTGTCAACAGTATATGAAGGCCCTGAAAACACAACAAACTGCCTCACAGCGCTCCTAGTATAGGCCAGGTGGCACCCTAATAATCAAGTATAAAGAAAAAAACATTAAAAACCTAGATTTGCTATTCATAACTCAATTTAACAGCAACACCACTGAAATTGAAAAGATTGGCATATTTTGAAATTAGATGAAGATTTACAATCATCCATTTCAAAAACCCACAAATTATATATAAAAAGGCAAAGAATATAAAACAGGAACTTGTCAGGAGTTTCATCCCGTTGGAAGACAAACGTGAGATTTCAAGGACAAAAGGACACTATTATTGCCTAACTTGTGCAGCATGTAAGAATCAGAAAATGTCAACCACAAAACCAGTACAAAAATTTACGTCAAAAAGCACAGGTAAAAGTTATACGATAAAAGAATCCACTAACTGTGAAAGTGAAGAAGTTATATATCTACTAGAATGTCCCTATGGACTACAGTATGTGGGCCAAACCAAAAGGAAGATGAAGATCAGGCTGGCAGAACATCTGTACAACATAAAAAGAGGGTTAACAACACATAGCCTCTCAAACCATTTTTTGGTAGCACATAACAAAAATCCTGAAGGTTTAAAATTCATGATTATCCAGAAAATCGCCAGAAATTGGAGAGGCGGAACATTGTGAAAACTTTAAGAAGAACATAAAGTAATTGGATTTACTACAAACCCTACAACCTTTTGGATTGAATATAGATATAGAACTGAACGCTTTTTTATAAAGAATGGAATTTTAGTTTTTTAGTATCACTTAGTTTTTAAAAAAATTATTTAATTCTTAAATACATATTATTCTTAAATTATTTAAAATTAATTAATTCTTAAATACATAGTACTCTGCTTTATTTACATTTTAATTCATTTCAATTGACATTTTAAATTCATCAATACATATTTCATAATTTATATTTTTATATTATGTGGCACCTTAAAAACAGATCTATTATAATTTTGTAATTATTTAAAAAAAAAAACCATTATGGAGGAGGATAGAGACTCCAAGATGGAAGAAAAGCACATGGTAACCGCTTCTTTTAAATACACTTCAGGGAGGAAGTTGAATTTTTTTTTTAAAAATCAATAAAGTTTAGTATGTATATAAAGGCAACTTGCTGACTATGATGCCATCCTTGACAAAGTGCGCATGCGCACGAAACACGTTGGAGGCAACTGGTGGTCTTTTTCCCTGCACACTGTATGCCTCGGCCGCACGGCCGCTCACTCTCCCACCATGGACCCGCTGACATCATCAACATCAGCCGCTCACAGCCAGATGCCGGCGGTCCACGTGGAACCAAGAGCCAGGACCCAGCTCAAGCCAACAGCCCCCTGAGCATAGCCCGGACTGATTCTCTGGAGAGAGAATGGAGTGTTGATATTAAAATTGAACCTCTATATACTCCTGCCTGTACCTTCTAAAATCCTACCTATAAACCTCTAAGGATGATGCTAATTTGCGTACGCAGTCATACCATAAATAAAGACTTAGACGTGGAATCTGTGGTTCCAAAGCACAAGTGTTATTCAGGTAAAAGTTCAGACAGTTACACGCAATTGATCAAGACATAATTTAGGTGCAAAAGGAAAATTATACAGACCCAAGTACAGTATACATACGCAGGCACTTCCGGACCCGGAGATAGGCATCAGCAAGAGACCCCTAGTCATACAGCGTTCAGCACGAAGACTGAGAACCAGTGTTCATGCACACATATTTATACCCCCCAGAATAAACAGGACAATAGGGAAGTTTGCTGCTGGTGTCATTGGTTCCCAGGGCGAGAAGCATCTGTTACAGCACATTTAACAGGCTAGTTCAAATAGACTCTCCCTGCCTCTAACAGCTGGGGATCTTCCTCTTCACGCCCCCTGCAACATCCTAACAGCTGTTCCTAAAATATACATTTTGTTGCTTGTAGTCTCTGTGATCCATAACTCGAGAATGCATGATGCGATCTCCCCACCGATAACACCGGAATACTGTAAAAAGAGTACGCATAAGTACAACTCCAAACATGACTTGTTTAGCATGTATAATACCTTAGTTATCAAATATCTTTATTTCTCAGCATTTAAACTAACTGAACCAACTTAAATCATACACTTTAAAGCTTATTAAACCTTATTTGTGAATATGTAATGTGTGAGTATTTGGGGTTTGATATAAAGACATATTAATGTGTGTATGAAGATGGGTGCACTTTAGCAGTGTGACATGCTGAGCCAGATAGTTCCACATGCCCTCTGTCAGCAGGCCCCCACCTTTCCTGTGTTCAAAGGAAACTGTTATCATCTCAAGCTGTGAAGTTGGGGCCATCCTGTCTGTGTGTGGGGCTAAGACCTGTTTAGGATTCAGACAAATCCAATTGTGTAGATCAATGCCTGGATTATATTACAATTGCCACAACTATACTTTGTCTGCATCCAGGGATTCCCAATTTGTATGTAAAATACCCATTGTCTATTCTATTTACTTTTACTCAGGAAGCTTGTTCTTCCAGTTGCCCTTGGTAGATTAACTAAAACATTGCCATCTGTTCTTAGCTCCTGAGTTGTAACTTGAAGTGACGCTGGTCACAAAATGGCGTCTTGCAGATTCTTGTTTCTAAAATGGAGTCTAGCTGCCATTTGCAAGATGGCGTCGTGCACGCTTCAATTTTAAACTGATCTTGTCTCAGCCAATAATACAGTTTTGACAGGAAGAACCAGATCTACCAGTAAGGTTAAGATAGGGAGAGTTAGTCCCATTTCCATCATCAGGCACAGTGATTGCTATACGGAACCCACCCATTTTTATCTCCATAAAGGAGCATCAATTTAATCCAATTCTTTTACAGGTGCCACATATATATAGCTATATATTTCAATTAAGCGCTCATTTCCTATTTTTCAGTTTAATTATTACATTGGGCTGCTGCACATACCAAAGCGCGGCAGTACCCCCCCTTTTTTATACCCTAATAATGATGTTATATTATTAACACACAAGTTTTAGAAGTATTAGAATTTTTTTACTGTGCCTGACAGCCCTGAACACACAACAAACTGCCTCACAGCGCCCTTAGTATAAGGATGGCACCCTAATGATGTTATAATCATGTTTTTTTGTTTTATAAAAAAGTGCCCCAGTAGGCTTTTTTTTTTTTGTAACAAACACAGTGCTACAGTCCTCTCCTTTGGTGTTTTTGTGGTGCCTAACAGACTGTTGCAGCCATCCCACAGTACACAGTGCTCATATTTTTTTTTTCAAAGTGCCCCAGTAATCTTATTTTTTTAGTAACAGACAGTCAAACACAGTGCTGCAGTTCACTCCTATGGCATTTTTTTGTGCCTCACAGAGTGCTACAGCCAGCCCACAGTACACTGGCACTGATTCAGACCAGCCAGAGGCAGCTCGCAGATCTGATGGGCATTTTTTTTGGAGACCTGCCTTCTGGCCATCGACCCGCTTGCGAGTGCTATGCGCTTGCAAGTGGGTCTGAATCAGGCCCACAGTGCCCCTGCCTTCAGTGCTCCTAATCATTTTTTTATTTAGCACAAAGTGCCCCTATACTACCCACAGCCAGGGGCGGATTGGTCGTTACCTACAGCGGGAAGATTCCCAGTGGGCAGATTGGTGTGTGGCGCCGCTTGTCACCTGTGTCTTCGCCAACCCTTAGTGCATCACACGGTCATGGCTTTCTTGCAAGGCAGGCAGCCCACTGGCTGCCTGTCACAGCTAGTAGTGTGGCCCACTGATATGGTGGGAAAAGGAGAAGCTCTCCTCACCCAGCTGAAAGCTACGTGCACCACTAACACCATTGAAAGGAAAGGTAAGTTCAGCAGCACTGTCTGTACTGCACTCCCAGGCCACCATCACATGGTGCCTGCCAGCCAGACTGTAGAGAGAGGGGGGCAGGGAGTGGAAACAATCGGGGCTGGCTGGGAGACTCAGACAGGACAAGAGTCACTGAGCCAGTCTGATTGCAATTTCCAGGCCAGCGCTGTCATCAGCACGTGCTGCAGCCAGTCTGCCAGTCATTAAAAATAAAATGTCCTGCAGCTTGAAGGACAATTTCTTTTAAAGACTGACAGGCTGCCTGCAGAGCTGCACTAGCTGATAGGGAGGATGGAGATCTGTCTGGGGGGCATACTCTGTACTAGGGGGAAATGAATATCTGTCTGGGAGGGGGTTATTTAGTGGAGGGGAGATGTTGATTATCTGCGGGGGGGTATTATGTGCTGGGGCAGAGGGATGGTGCTAGGGAAATGAAGGATAATGGCACTAGGGAAATGCAGGATAATGGCGCTAGGGAGATGCAGGATGATGGAGCTGGGTAGACAGGATGATGGCACTGGGGAGACGCAAGATGATGGCAGTGAGGAGACGCAGGATGATGGAGCTTGGGAGACGCAGGATGAGGCATTGGGACACAGACACAGAAGGATAGCACTGGAAACACACACTAAGGCGATGGTGCTAGAGACACACAAATAGGATGGTAGTACCACTGGCACTATTCTATTAGAAGAAATGACTGGGGGACAATAATCTTCAGTAAGACAACAATTCTAATGAAATCATATTACAGATGCAAATGGTACTAAATGAGCAAATATATTTTATTAACATAAATTTGTTTGAAAAGGGAAACTCACATTTTGTTCTGCCCCACAACTTCTGTTACTATGTATTATCTGATTGGACCTCTATGAATAGTGAATACCGACTCAAGACACTGCCTGTCGAGGGAGGATCAAATTCTTCAGAGGTTCCCTGCTGCAGAGAAATCGTTATAGGTAAGAATATACTCATTCACATGCTTGCTGTGCTTATTCACTGGAGAGAGGGACTGTGGGCATGCCCATCAGCTTCTGGAGCAGTGGGAAAACCCCCAGCATGACGAAAATGGGGGAGTGGTGTGCAAGCATTGCATTTCACATGAGGCCACACCCCTTGCCATAAGGTCATGCCCACCTTTTCGGGCGCGCGCCTTCTGAGTGTGTACAAAGGGCCATTTAAATTCACAATCACGTGGGAGGGATTTTTATATGCAATCCAAAAAACAGGAGATCTGACTCCGGGAAACTATGCAATCTAAATCACGAGAGATCCGATGCTGGGTAGATGATGCTTTGCCTTGTTTTGGGGGATGTAGGGAATGCCAAAGGTGGTATATATGGAGACTGTCTACTGGATATCAGTCCTGGTTGCCGATAGAGGGATGTCCCTTTCAAGATGTATTATGGTATATCAAATTGTTGGTTCCTTAAACCATGCGGTGTCCATAGGCAGCGAATGTCTGGCTGCGGCCAGTGGCTGATGTCTCCTGGATGGCTTAGTCCTTCTTATCCCAAGGGCTGCTTCAGGCAAGACTAGATAATCAAAGTGGATAAATCCAAATAGATGTAGGTTAAGTAAGGGTGATGATCCCAATAGAACTGACGCGTTTCACTGCATCTAGGTGCAGCTTTGTCAAAGGTACCTAGGTATCAAAGGACCCAACAATTTGTAACAGTGAATATTTTTGCAAAATTCAATAAAAAAATCTATATAGTGATAATGTGCAATGATTCTTTAGGTTATCACAATAACACAAATACACACTTTTAGAGTGTATCTGCACATGGATTGGTAAAATAAATTTTCAGCTGCTGTATGTATCACTTAAAGGGGTAACTTTACTCAAATGAATTTGAATGCGGCAAAATCGGCAGCTTAGTAAATTCAGTAACCTGTTTGAAAAATGAAACACATGAATACGGACGATGTCATCTGACATTGATCTCAGATGACATCGAATAGAAATTGACAGCTTAGTAACTTTACCCCAAAGTGTTTTGAAGGCAATTATTGCTCTTTACTGTGTACGGTGTTGCAATATATATTGTTTACATCGCCGTCTCGCAGGGTTTCACTGTCATTCAGGTGTGTACACAGCTTTAGAAGAGACCATGCTGCTGTAATAAGGATATGTAGAGACCAGGCAAAAATTCCATGGTTTAAAGTGTGCTAGTGTCAATATATGCATGTACATTTTTTTTACAATATAAAATACAATAAATTACATTAAAGTACGTAACACTACTAAGAACTGGTGTATAGTGTTTTCTTTTTCTTTTCATTCCCCCTCTCAAATATTTGTACATTGATATATCTTTAAAAAAATTATAAAAGTATAAGATAATACAAGGAATTAACAGAATCTGAAAATAAAAAATGTAAAGGTGCATTCTATCACCTCCTAGTATGAATAATAATAATAATAATAATGTTAATATTAATAATATATTAACAACACAATTCTAACAGTACCTTGGAGAAGAAAACAACTTTTTCTGGAAAACATATAACCTAATTATCTCAGTAAATAAATACAATTAATCATATACACAATGTGACTGTGAGGATGGTTGTTGTGGAGGGTGTGGTATAATTTAAAACTTACATCACTCCACCAGCTCTCACCTTTAGGCCACTGGGATGTTGCAGATGTCCTGGAACACAGGTTGGATGACTCTAACTTTATGGAAAAAGATATGAGGATTGGGTACTTACATGACATTAAGACATGGACAACACAGAAGACTACAAAGAATAAGGCACCTCAGTTGATGGACTGGCACTTGTGGCTTCAGACCCCAGTTTTCACCTGTAAGTGCTCGCACACAAGGGTGAAACTGCTGCCAGTAGTGCCCACCTGGCAACCCAAGTGGCCATGGCAATGCCCTCAGTCTGTCTTACCACCCAGATGCGTCAGACAAGCTTGGCCTATAGGGGAAACACAAACAGAAGAACACAGAAGGCCTACTCTAGCACCCAGGTGCACCAGACAGAACTGTCCTACAAAACAGACCCATAGGCCCGTATTCAATTGCCAGCGAAAAGCCGTTCTCGATGAAAAGTTCTCGCAGGTGACGTAATTTTAGCTAGGCGAGAGCTGTTCCCCGTTTTCAAACCCATAGACTTTTTGCCGGTGCGAAAAGTCTGCGCCTTGTAACCAGCGGGAAAAATTTGCCTCTGGAAGGAAGCGGAAAAAAGTGCAGAATTGGGGGTTTGGGGTACAAAGTTGCGGAAACACCACTGCAGGCTTGGGACAGTCCCCCAAAGGTAAACTGCATCAAAAAAAGTTAAAAAAATACTTTACATCACCCCAAAAAAGTACTTTCGTTTTGTGGGTGAAAGAAAACATAGCAACAAAGAAAACTTAAAAACTAGCGAAATAGACCTCCAGTGGGTCACCCAAGTATGCTCCAGGTGTTATTTTTGTTTGCAGAAGGTCTGCTTTTTGCATTTTTTAAACATCACTTTAGCAAATGTTAACCATGCTTGCACCCATTTATGTACCCCAAATTTGCTGGGACTACTTATTTTATCCAAAAAACACTGCTAAATGCTATTCTTCACCACTTGTGGAAAGACTCTACTTAGCAGCAATTGAGAGCATTTCAGCACCCCAAATACCTTCAACAGGGCTATTCAGGGATATCCATAGTGATTCCCAATGTTAGTGCATTTTTTGGCGGGGTGTCAGGCTGATTTCCTAAAATCTGACAGGTCTTTTCGCCGATTTGAGTTTCGCTGGGAAGCGTTCACGCGTCCCTTGCAATTGAATAGGGCAAATAGCGGGGACAAGTGCGATACTTTTCCTGAGGCAAAGCTAGCGATGACGGCGGAAAGTCCGGCATGTGAAGTGTCCGGGACTTTTCGACGGCAATTGAATACGGGCCTTAATGTAGCCTATTCACCTTGCTTGTGGTTTCCTCTGCAATTTGGCGTCTATAAAAGGAAGATAGATCGAGATGCAGTCACAATGTGGACAATCACAATGTTGACAGTCATAATGATGTTAGCTTAAATAAATGAAAGACTAGAGTTGTTTCCAGATTGATTTATTTTAATACTATTTACTATAAGCATACAAGAAATAAGAAAAGAGACAAGTTATGCACTTAGCATAATAGATCAATTAATCAAACTGCCCAGCCAGAAGGTAGAAAAAATGCTGAAACATGAGCAATAGAAAAGAAGTACAATGTCAGGATTATTTTTTTTAAAAGTTAAAATTTAAAGTATATAGGCTAAACAATCAGTTCCACCAATCAACATAACTGACCATTTTGACCATGGTGCAAATATCTTTAGTTGCTGGTGCTTGAAGACAAAATGTAACACTGTCTGTGTGTGTCTTTCCACCATAATAAAGCTTTGTTACTAACACATGTTTAGACATTTACTGACAGTTTCTTGACAATTAATATTAATAGCATTCGAGGCAGAATTGGTTCACCATCCATGCTCAGTCTACTAGTGGTGTTTATCCTGTCATTTTAGGTGCTCATTATCTAGTGCAGTGGTTCTCAAACTCGGTCCTCCGGACCCCACACAGTTCACAATTTCCAGGTCACCCAGCAGGTGCACAGGTGTATTCATTACTCACTGACACATTTTAAAAAATCCATAGGTGGAGGTAATTATTTCACTTGTGATTCTGTGAGGAGACCTGAAAAACATGCACTGTTGGGGGTCCTGAGGACCGAGTTTGAGAACCTGTGATCTAGTGCTTATCCCAACGATGGGGTCCCTATCCCCAGTCATGGTGACTCTTCCCCTTTATCCAAGTTTTATTTTGGCATTGTATTCAAGCACTGCATTTATCATGCTAGCCTTAATGCATCAGAATTTGGGAAACACTCCTGTATCAGGACAGCTACTGCTGCCATGGTCGTGGTGGTGCCTGATGAGGGTGTTAAGGTCCCAGGTTATTGGAGGTTCGGTTGTTTTAAGAAGTGCAATATATTAAAGATAATGCATCCCAGTCTTAAATGGAGAAGACAGGCAATAAATGTCAGAGAGGGGGCTCCCGATGGAGACGCTTGGGAGGGAAGATGGTAGGCTTGTTCCACAGCAAAGTGGGGACAGTAGGAGTCCTTGATAAATTCCCACAGCAACAAGTTCTCGAGAAACTTCTCTAGGGTCGGCCTTTCAGCTTACTCAGGGAGACGCACAAAATGCAAATTGTTCCTTCATAGCCTGCCTTCAATATAGGATATCTTGGGTTTATAAGAAACCATTTGAAAGATCATGTACAAAATTTGGTCCTTCATAGGTGCAGTGAGATCCTCAAAAGTGGAGATATGGGGCCTGATTCAGCAAGGATCGCAACTGTGATTACGCACGCACGACTGATTGTTGCATTCTGCGCATGCTTATGCATCCCATTTCATGTGCACGAACCAGCCGCTGCGATCGCAGTGACTATGCAGACCCATCACAGTGTGATTGACAGGAAGCGCCATTTGAGGGAAGTGACGGGGTGGTTAGCGAAACGGAGACGTGCCAGTGCGTTTGAACACTGTTGCATGGGCGTGCATAAATTATCCACTGTGATGCCATACGCAGCTTGAGTACTCATAGAGTGCAACGAGGTTAGCAATTTCTGAGTAAGGTCAGAGCTTGTGCAAGTATGTGTGAGGCTGCGATAGTACTCGATGGTACCGATGGTTTTGCTGTCTTTCCGGACATTACGGATATGTGTATGGTAAGGTGGGCGTCCTTATGCAGTGCTGCGACGGCATAGCGATTGCAATGGATTAGTATATCTTCACAGTAAGGGCCTGATTCAGACCCGGACGCTAAGCCGTGGACGTATGCTATGGGTGATTTTCACCCGTCTGCGTATGCATTGCAGTGTGCATGCGCAAACCAGTTATTGCAATCAGGAATCATGCGCTCTTAACACAAAGACTGGACACTAATTTGAGTGACAGATAGTGCCGTTTGTGGGTGGTAACAGGGGAAGGTGCTTGTGAATGGGGGAGTGGATGTGCGAACGCAGGCATGTCTGGGCGTATTAACAACATTTTATGGGTGTGCATAATTAGCAAAGATGTGTCATTGTACACGTCACTTGGTTGTACTTCAGCCAGCACTGATCGCAGTGCTTGCGGAGGGGTAGGGTCTACCTCAAGCACTGCGTGCAGCTCCAATGGCTCTCGATGTCACGATTAATCACACACTTCCTGGAGATGACGTGTGCTAAGAGAGAAAGGTGGGCATCTTTAAACTGGCATGCGTTCGCTCTGCCGTCGCTCTCAAAGACATAGAGGGCGTCCTTACACCAAACAGTGCGATCGCGGAATTTTCAAACCCGGCCCCTGAGACAGTGGCGTAACTATAAATTTTGCTCCCCCATGCCAAAAAAGTTTCAGGCGCCCCCCCCCACCCAAAGATCAAACACAACCAAATACAACACATTATGCCACACAGTAATGCCCCTTACACATTATGCCACACAGTAATGCCCCTAATAGCACATTGTGCACACAGTAATGCCAAATACACATTATGCCAAACAGTAATGCCCATTACATCCCACCCTGACAGATCTACTTCACCAACCCTCCTTTCTGCTCCTGCCAGTCCGTCACCTCAGCTCAAGACAGGTTGCACAGTTTTTATGTCCGTGTAGAACCAGATTATTGGGAACATAGTTTATAACCTGTAAACTGTGTATCAAATTAGTGCCCCTTATACAGTGCCCCCTGTAGTTGTGCCCCAAAATGCAATGCCCCCTATACTAGTGCCCCTTATGCAATGCCCCCTGTAGTCGTGCCCCTTATGCAATGCCCCCTGTAGTAGTGCCCCTTTTGCAATGTCCCCTGTAGTAGTGCCCATTATGCAATGCCCCCTGTAGTAGTGCCCCTTATGCAATGCCCCCTGTAGTAGTGCCCCTTATGCAATGTCCCCTGTAGTAGTGCCCCTTATGCAATGTCCCATGTAGTAGTGCCCATTATGCAATGCCCCCTGTAGTAGTGCCCCTTATGCAATGCCCCCTGTAGTAGTGCCCCTTATGCAATGCCCCCATTAGTAGTGCCCCTTATGCAATGTCCCATGTAGTAGTGCCCATTATGCAATGCCCCCTGTAGTAGTGCCCCTTATGCAATGCCCCCTGTAGTAGTGCCCCTTATGCAATGCCCCCTTTAGTAGTGCCCCTTATGCAATGCCCCCTGTAGTAGTGCCCATTATGCAGGGCCCCCTGTAGTGCCCCTTCTAGTAGTTAGCCCCCTGTAGTGCCCCTTCTAGTAGTTAGCCGCCTGTAGTTAGCCCCCTGTAGTTAGCCCCCTGTAGTTAGCCGCCTGTAGTTAGCCGCCTGTAGTGTCCCTTCTAGTAGTTAGCCGCCTGTAGTTAGCCCCCTGTAGTTAGCCCCCTGTAGTTAGCCCCCTGTAGTTAGCCCCCTGTAGTTAGCCCCCTGTAGTTAGCCCCCTGTAGTTAGCCGCCTGAAGTGCCCCTTCTAGTAGTTAGCCCCCTGAAGTTAGCCGCCTGTCGTTAGCCCCCTGTAGTTAGCCGCCTGTCGTTAGCCCCCTGTAGTTGCTCCCCCCCTCTGCACGCACACAAACAAACAAACACACACATACAAAAGAAAAAAAACACAAACACTTACCTTTAATCCCGCTCCAGTGCTGCTGCCGTCCATACCCCAACGTCCGCTCCTCGGCACTATGGGAGTGACGTCATTACATCACTCCCATAGTGCCCTGCGGGACCCGGAAGACGGAGCTCACTCCTGAGCTCCGTCCCCGGCGTCCGCTCCTCGGCACTATGGGAGTGACGTCATTACGTCACTCCCATAGTGCCCTGCGGGACCCAGAAGACGGAGGGAGCTCCATCCTCTGGCTGCCACCGGGGGTTTGAATAGGAGCCAGGCGCCTGCTGGTAACACACTCAGCGGGTGCCCGGCAGATGGAGGGTGCAGGGGGTGCGACCGCACCCCCTGCACCCTCCGTAGTTACTACTACTGCCCCCGTCGCCCCCAAGCTACCCAGCGCCTCCAAGCCACCGCGGGGGCTGCGGGGGCAGTAGTTACACCACTGTCCTGAGAGCAGCAAGAGAGCGCAGCTTAGCTTCCGGGTCCGAATGAGCTCCTAAGACTATGTGTGTAATCGCTATTGCAATCACAGTTACGATCCTTGCTGAATCAAGCCCATGGTGTTCAGCTTCTCCAACTATCTCCCTCATTTTCTTAAGGTGATAATGAATTGTAGAAATTTCAACTTGTACCTCCTCTATCTTGTGAGTGACCCTCTTTTCCGAGGTGGTTATCAACTGAAGAATTTGTTGTCAAGAGGTAAGAGGGATTGCCCTGACAACCAGGCCCAGAGGTGGAGGGGGGTAAAGTTTGGTCACCCGTGAAGGGGGGCTGTCAGCCTGAGAAGGAGCATTACAAGAACGTGCAAATCTCTCCAGTCTGGAAGCAGCACAAGCTGCATAGTGAAGTGATACAAATGCACTATGGACACATCAGAGACGGAGATCCTTCACAAACAGTGAGTGTATAAAGCACAAGTAAGTGGTCATGATGTGTGCAGGGGATGGGGATGAGATGCCATCGCTCATGATCCTGGTGGTCAGAATCCCAACGCCGGTATTCCAACATAGTTAGAATATTGACACGCATCGGTCAGTATTCTAACCCTCCCTCTCTCCCTACCCTAACCCTCACTCCCCGCTGCCTCTCCCTAACCTCCCCCTCCTAGTGCCTAAACCTAACCTCCCCTTCCCCACACCCTAAATCTAACCCTCCCACTTAGTGCCCAACCCTAATCCTCCCTCCTTAGTGCCTAACCCTAACCCTCCCCCTAGTGTGTATCCCCTAACCTTAATGCTAACCCTCCCCCAACTTACCTTTGGGATTCCGGCGGTCGGGATCCCAGCGCCAGGATTATGACAAGTGTCGAGATTCCGATGCCGGCATTCTGAGTGGTCGGTATTTTGACCGCATCCAGTGTGGAGAACACTCCAGCAGTAAAAATTCCAAAAGTTGAATAATTCTGAAAACAGTCACAGGAGCCAACAACAGGTAAGAGAAAGCAACCAAGGACAGTCACAAGGGATTCCAGCTAGACCACATCTAGTAGCAGAGAACTGAAGAACTGACCGCCATGCCTGAGAGGGCCAAAGTTGTGGACAAGGATCTCCAGAAGACAGGAACAAAATCCAGAAAAGGCCAGTGGCAGCCAGAATACTGCCACTGTCAGGGTATGTCACAGAAAGTATTAGCCTGGCCCAGTACCACCTCATGCAGCCAGAAGCAAATCTCACCATAGTCTCCAGCAGTTTATCCACAGAAGGGAGCAGATAGCAGACCACAGCTGCAGAGGAAGCAGATGGGAGCAGATGAGGACATAGGCTCCTCACCCAGCTTGCAGAGAAGGAAGCAGCGGAGAAGGCACAAGACCTATTCCAAGTTGCCAGTTGCCAGAGAATCTTCATGCGGAGCTTCTCCAGAGACTCACCTTTCCTTCAGTTTGACAAGCCAGAGGAAACAGGGGGACTGATTCAGAGCCGCTCGCAAGCGGCTCGATGTTTGGCCACTGTGCATGCACCGCATCCGGCGTGCGCATGCGTGAGCCCCGCCGTGCGACTGAATTTCAGTCACTATGGGGCTCGCTACAAGACGGGGTGGCTGCCGATGGTGAGTGACAGCTTGCCCCGTTCTGTAGGAGGGTAGGGGGGATGGCTACACAAATGCAGGCATTCCCTTAGGAACGCCGGTAGTTTGTGGGAGGACCTACCTCTATTAGAACAGGGAGTCCACTCGGGCTTGTGGCAGCCGAGACCCTACCCCAGGGTCTCGTCGCAAGCCCGATGGTCGCGATAATCGCGACGGTCTCTAGCCCGCTTGCACAAGCTGTGGGTGGACACCCATATCTTTGCGAGCAGCCTGGATACAAAAAAAAAAAAAAGAATGCCCACAGACCCTGCGAGCTGTCTGCGGCAGCGAGCAGGTCTGAATCAGGGCCAGAGTACAGAAGCGCGGCTTCCCCAGGCTGGGGTTGAGATAGAGGCGGACTGAGGCGGAGCAGTGGGTGACAAAGCCAGCCTTTACTTAAATACTCACCATTCAAGTACAGCTCCCGGGGGCAGTCAGGCATAGCAGCTGGGGTGAAACACTGCTAGATTCTGGTAAGCAGTACGCATATCCCTCAGTGACTTTGGATAGCTATTCTGTTTATAATATACGCATGTACCGCAGTTGCTAATATCAATGGTGCTGTTTAAATGTTTGCATTCACATTGCGATTGCATCCTAACATAAGGACGCCCACTTCCCTTTACTCACATCCATATACTAGGGGAACATAGCGTAACCATCGGTATCATCTTGCCCCAGCCCTGACCTTACTCAGAAATTGCTACCAGCCACGCACGCTATCAGTGCTTTGGCTGCTTATAGCCATGCAATGGCTAATTTATGTACGCCCCTGCAACGGTGCTGACACGCACTGGCACGTCTGCGTTCGCCTGACCACTCCCCCGTCACTACCCACAAACGGCACTTCCTGTCAATCACTGTGCTCTGGGTCAGCATAGCCTCTGCAATTGCAGTTCCCATCGCAATTGCTAGTTTGCGCACATGCACTGCGATGCATACGCATGCGCAGAACACAAACATCGACCGATTGCATGCATATTAGCATTTGCATTCCTTGCTGAATCAGGCCCTATGTTAACAACTGCACATGGAGTTAACTTATCAAAGCAGAGCGCAGGGTCCTACTGCTAGCACACAGGCTAATAACGCCATACATTTAGAGCCTCTGTATCTCCATATGAGGATTCAGGGCCTGATTCAGCAAGTAGCGCTGATGCGATCATGTATGCTGATGGCCGATTGTTGCATACTGCGCATGTGTATGCATCGCAGTGCGCATGAGTGAATGCCTCACTGCGATCGCACTGCAATTACGGAGACCATGCAGAACAATCGCAGAGTGATTGACAAGTGAGCATTCGGGGGTGGTGATGGGGAGGTGGCTGGAGAAACGCAGGTGTGCCAGTGCGTTTGAATGTCATTACAGGAGCATGCATAAATTAGTCACTGCTATGGCATACGCAGCTTGAGTGCTCACTGCATACAGGAAATGTAGCAATTTATAAGTGAGGTCTTACCTGCTGTATATGTGCGAGTGGCTCTGATGTACTTCGATATTACTGATGTTTTGGCTGGATTGCAAGGTATCATGGATGCGCAAGAGGGTAAGTGGGAGTCTGCATGTTGTTCGTGCGAGTGCTTTGCGATTGCACATATTAGCATACTTTCGCACCAGACCTGTGTACTCGATTGCAGCCACGATTGCATCAGCGATCCTTGCTGAATCAGGCCCTCAGGGCCACTCGCTAGATGCGATCACTCGCACGATGTGTATGCAAATTGTGTAGGCAGTGCTATCGCACAGCAATGCATTAGCATGCCCAGTATTTCTTACAGAGCGATCACATAGTGTATGCACACACCCACCAGCCTGTTTTAAGATGCCCACTTGTGCACATCATGTCCAGGAAGTGTATGCAAACATCGGGTAACATCGGATGCTATCGCAGCGCTTGAGGCTGACCATACCCTGCCGCAAGCACTGCGAGCACTTCAGTGTAAAAACAAGCCAGGTGACGTGTACTATGATGCTGTCTTATAATTCTGCACACCTGCATTTGCACCTCCACTCCCCCGTTTTTAATGGCCAGCCCCTGTTACAAACTGCTTCCCCTGTCACTCACTCTGCTGGGCTGTCTATGCGCAGTGAGCGAATACATTGTGAACTTTCGCTAAGGTATGCACATGCGTACAATGCATACACACTGCATACCATCTGCAGCAGAGAGAGTATGCATCTTAGCGCCTGATTCAGAGGCGCTCGTAAGCAGCCGCTCGTTCGCTCCGAGCGATGTTTGCACATCTGCGCATGCGTATGGTTCATAATGCGCATGCGCCAACCAGTCAGTGCGGTCGGAAATCGTGTGTTCGCAAAATAGCGAGTGCCTGCTAATTTGAGTGACAGGATGAGGCGTTTGTGGGTGGTAACAGGGGAAGGTGCTTGAAAACGGGGAGTGGAGATCCGAACGCAGGCATGCCAAACGGTCAAAACGGGCGTTTTAAGGGTGTGCATAATTAACAAAGCAGCATCATCGACCACGTCACTTGGTTGTTTCTTAGCCTGAACTGTTCGCATGATTGCGGTAGGAAAATCCAACCACAAGCACTGCGAGCAGTTCAGACGCCTTTCGATGTACTCGATTAATCTAATAAATAGCGGAGATGACGTAGGATGCGATCGGCCAGGGGGCGTCTTTACAAAATAGCGAGCGCATGTTTCGTTCGCTCGCTCAGACATAGAGGCGTCAACAGACTGCAAAGAGCGAGAGCTCAATTTAAATAGCCGGCCCCTTTTTCTGAACGAGCGAGCGCAAATAGCGTCCGGCTCAGAATCAGGCCCTCAGGGCCTGATTCAGAGCCGGACGCAAGAGGCTGTCTGCCGTACGAGCGGAAATAATAAAATTCAAGCGCTCACTCGTAAGTTCGCTCGTAGCTAATTTTCCGCCCCATAGTCTCCCAACCCTTCCTCTAGCTAGCGAACGTTCAAAATAGCGACCGTCCGTCTCCTCTTTGGTTGAATGGAACGCTCGCACAAGTCAATTCCGGAAGTGGCCCTGTCAGTTTTCGATTGCTTGCTATTTCATTCTTCAAACATACTTTAATAGTTTCATGGCAATCACTATATTAATTACCTTAATTGCTATTCACGTTTTCAATCCTGTTTTTTTTTCATTGTCAATAAACTTTATTCTTGTCAGTGTGTGTCATTTGTACCGCAGAATACGTACGGTTTCACCAATGGTATTGTTTTTCGAAATTAAAGGTTTTTTTGAATGATACTATTGTTTTCCGTTGTTTTTTATAGGCATATTTTAGTACTTTAATTTTTTTATTTAAATTAGCTTACGCATGTCACTGCATCAAGCCTATCATAACTCACATTATATTTGTGAGGCTGTAGGTCACATGACTCATACAATAACCAATAGTATGGTTCCTGTTAATTTACAAAGTACATTAGCCAATCAAATTTTTTCTAGGGCCTTTATTAAAACTGTTTTGTGTAAAAAACATCATTGCCATCATGAGAGCCTCCGCGTTTTGTAGGCGTGAGCTCCTGCTCCTCACAGAAGTGATGGACCAGAGAATCACATCAGCCTCCCCCATCACAAACCTCCGCAAGCGGATGGCGTACGCGGAGGTGCGCTGCCGCCTGCGCTTACTCGGCTATTGCCGAAATATCGCCCAACTTGAGCGCAGGTGGTCGGATTTGCGCTGCCGAACCCCACGCCTGCTTGCACGTTTGCGTCTCCAGATTCTGGAAAGTAAGTGTTTATGTGCTTGTATATTTTTTTTGTTTTATTTTTTTGTGGCCCTACCTGCGTGTGCATGTTTCCAGTATAGCTATGTTTGTGTTTTTTGGCCCTACCTGTGTGTGCATGTTTCCAGTATAGCCCTGTTTGTGTTTTTGGGCCCTACCTGCGTGTGCATGTTTCCAGTATAGCCCTGTTTGTGTTTTTGGGCCCTACCTGCGTGTGCATGTTTCCAGTATAGCCCTGTTTGTGTTTTTGGGCCCTACCTGCGTGTGCATGTTTCCAGTATAGCCCTGTTTGTGTTTTTGGGCCCTACCTGCGTGTGCATGTTTCCAGTATAGGCGTGGTTTTTTTTTTGCTGGTTTTTTTTGGAAAAAAAAAAAAAAACATTGTAATTAAATATGTTGGTCTCCATCATTTAGGGGCCGAGCGGAGAATGAGACGGCGAAGACGGGTGTCTCGACCCCTATTCCCCACTCCCACCCAAACATCCTCTGCCCACTCTTCCCCAAATTCCCCCTCCACCCCAGACCTTGCCGCACGTCAGTCCCCTCCCTCTCCACACCTTACCATCCCTCCAACTTCCCCCTCCCATCAAACCCCCCCTCTCTTTTCCTCACCCTCCCAAATTACACCTCCTCCTTCCCAGAGCCACTGGCCGACCTCTGAAGAGGAGGATTTCGGTGCCCCAGGGCCAGACACCATTTTGTCCGGTATGTTTACATTTTAAACTATGGTTTTTTTTAGGTTTTTGTCATTTGGGTTGATGTTGTCCTTTTGCCTGTGCAGTTCAAAATATTAAAGTAGTTCCAATGTTTTTGATATATATCTTTGTGAAACAATGTCAAGGATGTTTTACCCTTACACATATGACACATGTCCAAACACTCACACTTGTGTCTTTCTTGTTAACGGTACCCACAAATGTTGTATTTTTTCCCCTTTGTATTTTTTTTTTGTTTTGTATTTTTTTTTGGGGGGGGGCCCTTATTTGTTTTGAATCTGTTCGTTTTGCATTCCTTTTGTTTTGGGCCTGTTTTGGCTTTTTTATTTTATTGTAGTGATAGTCTGAATTTTTTGATTTTTTAAAAAATATAAATGAAGGTGTCATTTTACTAATCCACACATTTTTTTTACCCATAGAGGAGCAGAGGTGGTACGAGGCATTGTCTGTGGGCTTAATGGAGCTACGGGGCCATGTCGTAGCAATGTTGGTCTCCTTGGACCATATTTTGGCAAGCCTGCACCACTAATTTTTTTATTTTTTGGGCAAAAACAGTTTGTTTAAAAATAAAGTTTATTTTGATTTATTTAAGTCTCATTCCTTGTGTGTAAATCTTAGATTGTTGAACCTTACATAAGTCTAGTATTTGTCCATGAGTTTTAAAGTAATGTAAATTTGTTTGTCGAAAGCTCAAGTAAGTATGTAAGCTTGCACCTTAAACACATGACAATACCAATAGGTTTGGAGAAGTTACCTCAAAATGTGATTATTTTTTGGTGTGGGTAATGTTAAAATGAAAGCTACCTGCTTAGGCCTACAATTGCAAACATACTGATTCACCATAATACCTTTGGTGTTTGTTTTTAGCAACAAAGCAAGGTACTAAACTTTTCCAAAGAAGAAATTACAGTATTAGGCATTAACCAACTTTGCATTTTTATAAACAGGTTACACTTGGTTGTAATTTACGATGGAAATGGTTGGTTAACGTAAAATAAAAGTTTAATGCACACAAATAATAAACAACAAGTGAATGCACACAATAAATTAAAAAATTCAAAACACACACACAAGTCAAAAACACACCAAAACCTCCCAAAAAACACAATCAGGAACTGTTTGAAGAAGTAGCATGCCAACAAGAATCCACAAATGAGGAGAAGAAATCATTGTTCCCGAAGTTTTATCCAATGTGTCCACATAAAGTCATTTGTGTTGATCAGGTAGTAGGCATGGATTTTTAGGGTCATTTGAGGAATTAAAAAAAAAAAAAACAGTTAAAAGTGTACTTTAAAATATTACATGTCTACATTGTGGCATTTTTAAACATTAGGAGGAAATAATTACCTAAAAAATCTGGCCACAACTTCATCGCATATGGCCCCCCCACATACTGACCTCCGACCAACCTCGGGGGGGCCGTCCTCAGGCAAGGCATCCTCTGGCTGCATTGGGACACCACTCCTTATGGCGATGTTGTGAAATATCCCACACAGGACCACAATTTTTGAAATCATAGCTGGCAAATACATGAGGTCACCACCAGAGCGGTGGAGGCATCTGAATCAGCCTTTTAAAAGGCCAATACAGCGCTCCACCACCTGCCTGGTGGCTGTAAGTGCGGAATTATACTGACTTTGTGGCCCTGGTGTGGGAACCAAATAAGGAGTGAACAGCCAGGGCGTGCAAGGGTAACCACTGTCTCCTGTGAAAATATAAAAAACAACATCAGGACCATTGTGTACCAAGCTTTGCATTGGTTTCAACAGAAGGTTTCAACTTACCCAGAAGCCACGCATCACCAGCTTGTAGGTTGTTTAATTTGTGCCAAATCCCTGATTGCCGGATGACAAAGGCATCATGTGCACTGCCGGGGAATTTGGCATTCAGGGACAGGATCTGGAGGGAGGTATCACATACCACCATTACATTCATCGAGTGAAAGTGCTTTCGGTTCCTAAATATAGCCTCCAGCCTTGCTGGAGGCTGAAGTGTTACGTGAGTGCCATCCACAACCCCTATGATGTGTGGGAAGCCAGCTATTTGCTAAAAATTAGCCTTCGCCACATTAAGGGAACCCATATCCAATGGCATTTTAATAAAATGATGGAGGTGTTTAAAAAGTGCCTCCATCACTGCCCTCAGGATCCTTGAAAAGGAGGATTGGGATATTCCAGTGACTATTCCCACAGTGGTTTGAAAGGATCCTGAGGCACAAAAATGTAACACCAACATTAATTGCGTAAGTGGTGGTATTGCTGTAGGACTGTCAATTTGCCGTTCAAGATCACTCTCTATTAATGAGAGAGTGTCTATGATGAGTTGTGGCGGAAGACGGTAGCGCCTTAACACCTCATCATCTGGCATTCCAAAAAGGGTGACACATGTTCTATATATCTGTGGCCTTGCACGCCTACAAGGCCTACGCCTGGGACGAAGTTGAGGTTGGTCGGGTTCTGGAAACATGGCCAATATAATACGACCAACATCAACCTGAAATGTTAAGCAAGGTAGTTTTTGGTTTAGACAAATGTGTTAAGAAAAATATACTTATCTTTTCCAAGCAAACCAAAGATGCTTACAGGCCTGGAACGTGTCATGTGCAAATCAACCTACATTTCAAAATTAGAAAATTATTTATAGATTAATTTAAAAACTATGATTTAAACCAAATTTCATATTCGAAAAAATAGAGAAGGGAGCACACATTAGTTCTCAAAATAGTACACTATATTTAGTGGTAAGACATGATTTTACACAGAAAAATTCAAAAAACATTATTACGCAAAATAGTACATTAATTTTACATTTAAAAACAAAAAAAAAATTAGTCCCCTAAATAGTACGCTACTTTTACAGTTAAAACCACTAAAACATTAGTTTGCTAAGTAGTACGCTACTTTTACAGTTAAATAAGGACACATTAGTTCGCTAAATACTACGTTACTTTTATAGTTAAATAAGGACACATTAGTTCGCTAAATAGTATGCTACTTTTACAGTTAAATAAGGACACATTAGTTTGCTAAATACTTCGCTACTTTTACAGTTGAAACCACTAAAACATTAGTTTGCTAAATACTACGCTACTTTTACAGTTAAATAAGGACACATTAGTTCGCTAAATAGTACGCTACTTTTACAGTTAAATAAGGACACATTAGTTTGCTAAATACTACGCTACTTTTACAGTTAAATAAGGACACATTAGTTCGCTAAATAGTACGCTACTTTTACAGTTAAATAAGGACACATTAGTTTGCTAAATACTACGCTACTTTTACAGTTAAATAAGCACACATTAGTTCGCTAAATAGTACGCTACTTTTACAGTTAAATAAGGACACATTAGTTCGCTAAATACTACGCTACATTTAGTGGTAAGACATGATTGTTCACAGAAACAAAAAAACATTACTTAGCGAAACATATGCTAAGACCAACACATCGAATTTGTAAATTCATGAAACCAAAAACACTTACCAAAAACAGACAAATATCCCAAAGTTAAAAAACGTCACTGGGTCACTGCCAAAATAACAGTAAAAAAAAAAATATAAAAAAAAAATGTAAACTATTATCTATTATTTTTTACGGTGGTTTTTTAAAATACTCAAAAATTCTAATAAAAAAAGCCAAAAAATAAAAAAAAATGCTAACGGAAAATAAAGAAGTAAGAAAAAAAGCAAAAAGATCCAAAAAAACAAGTCCTCCTTCTACACAACAATCACCAACAATCCACTCCAACGCAAAACCTCCAACAATCATAACATGCCACCTCGACTCGAGTCACACCAAGCCATAAATAGGCTTTATTTTCCCGCTCAAATTAAGGACGGACAATAGGAGCGCACAAGGAATGATGCGGCCGAATGATGCTGATGCATGTCTAAAAACGTCACTGAAGGCCCAAATCGGTCTGCTACATTGAGAAAAAACAATGAGTACAGAGCAGCAAAGTACTAGCCAACAGGCACCATGTAAGTGTTTTTATTTTTGATGGGAAAATGCGTATGTTTAACATTACATTTTAAAACATTTTACTAAAAATATTTTTAAACATTTTAAAAAAAAGGTGTGGAGGATGCCATGGAAGAGGCTGCTGGCCCTAGTAGGCAAACTAGGGACAAAAAAAAAGGCAGCCACAATTCACAAGGAAGGAGATGGAGGTTTTGGTGCAAATGTGCAATGACAACCTGGCACAGGCACCAAGGAATATAGGTGCAACCCAGAGATGGAAACTGTGTGATGACATAGCCAGTGGTGTCAATGGTGTGGGTGAGTTTGAACGTTCAACCCGGGAGGTCAAACGCCAGTACGTAAAAAGTACATTTTAGTAAAAAGTGTTTACAGGTCAAAATACTGCAGGAATAATGCCAAATTTTAAACCAACAGATGGAGCGACTTCAAATATTGGCGTAAACAAAAACTGGCTGATAGGGCAAGGCATGCAGGGGGGACAGGTGGGGGACCCATCCCTGTGTCACTTGAGCTCACAGATTTGGAGGAGCTGGCCCAGGGGTGTGTGCAGGATGAGGAGGTGTTTGGCGTGTCGAACATGGATACCGACATGCCAGACTTTGTGGCTCCTCATGTTGCCCCAGGTAAATGTTGTAATGTTAACAACTCAGAAATGTGTTTTTGACAATATCTAGATTATAATTTTACTCTTTTCTCTTTTTTCTCACAGAGACACAGGCGGATGAGTCTGCTCCAGAGGTGAGCTTTGGCCGCAGAATTTCTTCTGGCTCTGCAGGGGAGGAAGCAGTAGATCCGGCTGGGGACCCTGTGGCAGACAGTCCAGGACATTCCCCCTTGCAGGCAGTGGCCCTCCTCACTGATCTCAATGGTAAAACCGATCAGCAGACCGAGATTCTGCTGAGGATGGACGCCAATCTGCTACGGGTGGCGGACGCCCTGGAGCAAAGTGCTGCGGCCATCGTTACCATTGCTAAGGCCCTTGCGGAAAATACTGGGCCAAACGTGCGAATAGCAAATGCCCTGGAGCAGCTCGTTCGCCAGCACATGTTGGAGCCGGCCTCCCTTCCTGCCGGAACATCAGGACCCTCCAACTCTGGCACAACAACAGCCATCCCTCCAAATGTGCCTAGCCCTATGCCTAGTCCAGAGGCCACAACATCTGCCTCTGGCCAGCCGAAGAACTTCCCGGACCCGTTCAGGCTCCCTCCAACCCCCGGCCAAATGGCCTAAAAGGCGATGACAGCACTGGCTAATTTCCCCACAATCCATCTCTTGTTTGAATCATATTCCTGCATGGCAAAAACCTCCCTCTCCTTTCTTGTGAATTGTTTTTATTTGTTTTATTTCTGTTCAAATGCCACTTATTTTGTGGGTGTGTGGGCAAAATGATTTCTAGATTTTGTCCCATGAAAAAAAATATGTTTACTTTAAAAAAAACTTGAAACAAAAATAACAAAAAAATTATTAAACTTTGGAAACAAAATTGCAAAAATCTAATGTTGATTTATTCACAAACTGGTTAAAAGGTAATCCCTCTAACAAACTTACAAACAGTACAACGGAAATAGAAACATTTCATATTTTGCCTAAAAAAAAGGGTTAAAATCAATTTATGAGTTTTAATTAACAATTATGAAAAAACAAAAGGACGATTGGTTTCTTGGTCCAAAAAAAAATGAAAAAAAACCCAAACATGCGTACAATATTGTTTGCTTACAAAATAAACACTTACAAATATGTAAAAAGCACTCAAAAAACCCAAACATTTGTTAGCTAATTGATTGTATGCCCCAGAAATTAGCAGCTGAGTAGTTCACATGCGTTCGGTTTTTAGCTACTAAAAAAGGTCTATTTGCAAAACACCTTAGAAGCTGTTTAGCAATTAAAAGTTAATTGTTTTTGTTGCCTCACTTGATTAATCGCAATACCATCGATTCCGGGGAAGTACGAGGAGACCATCGTCATTGCGGTAGACAGTGGCGGGCTGGGCCGGGGGGCAGGGTGCCATCTGCCCCCCGGGCTGGTACAATTCTACTATTTCAGGGCCGGCAGGCACTGGCAGACAGCACAGGATGCGATGCTCTGGCTCCCATGCTGCTGCCCAGAGAGAGATCCAATTCAGGTAATAGAGACTAAAATAAAATGGCTGCCCCCATATCAGGCTCACAAAAAGATGGCCGCTGTCGACCAATGGGGAGCCAGGTTTCCCTACCTATAATTCCAAATGGGTGGAGAATGAGAAAGGGGCGTGGCCTATCGGGGGAGTGGGAAGAACCAAAGAGGAGCTGAATGATAAAATACATTTTTTTATCATACCCATAGAGGAGAGAGGGCAGATGAGGAGTGCCTGCTTCATGTCTTCTACACCCATACCAGGTAAGTGGAGGGTGAAGTGGGGCATATAAATGTAGTGTCACAGTGATATAAACGTTTTGTTATTTAAAATATGTGTGTGCTGACTAAGTGTGACTGTGTGTGTGTGTGCTGACTAAGTGTGACTGGGTGTGTGTGTGTGTGTGCTGACTAAATGTGACTGTATGTGTGTGTGCTGACTAGGGCCCTGATTCAGAGCCGGACGCTCTGACCAGAGCGCTCGCTCTGAATCAGGGCCCACCTCCATAAATATGGAGCGTCCTCCTGGACGCTCGTATAGCTGTGGGTCACCACCCACAGCATATACGAGCGTGCAGGATGATGGTCACGATGGTCTTGACCATCGCGACCATCGCCACTGCGACCAGAAACCTGCGGTTGAGTTTTTCAACCGCAGGGCCAGGAGTGATTTTGGCTCTATCAGAGCGAAAATCACTCCCACTGACATCACTAGTGATGTCAGTGGGGCCGGCTTCTGACGGTAGGCGTTCCCTTGGGAACGCCTCCATCTTGCAGGCACGGCCCCGGCACGCCCACCAAAGGGGGCGTGCTGTCAATCAACATCGACAGCATGCCCCCTTTGATCAGACACAATGAGTGAAGAAAAGTCCTTCGCTCATCGCGTCTCGCGCATGCGCACAACGGAGCTCCCTCCATCGTGTGCATGCGCAGTGCACACCATCGACCCACTTCCGAGTGGACAGCCGCTCGCGAGTGGGTCTGAATCAGGCCCTAGGTGTGACTGTATGTGTGTTGACTAGGTGTGACTGTATGTGTGTGTGCTGACTAAGTGTGACTGTATGTGTATGTGCTGACTAGGTGTGACTGTATGTGTGTGTGCTGACTAAGTGTGACTGTATGTGTGTGTGCTGACTAGGTGTGACTGTATGTGTGCTGACTAAATGTGACTGAGTGTGTGCTGACTAGGTGTGACTGTGTGTGTGCTGACTAGGTGTGACAGTATGTGTGCTGACTAAATGTGACTGTGTGTGTGCTGACTAGGTGTGACTGTGTGTGTGCTGACTAGGTGTGACTGTATGTGTGTGTGCTGACTAGGTGTGACTGTGTGTGTGCTGACTAGGTGTTACTGTATGTGTGCTGACTAAATGTGACTGTGTGTGTGCTGACTAGGTGTGACTGTATGTGTGCTGACTAAATGTGACTGTGAGTGTGTGCTGACTAGGTGTGACTGTGTGTGTGCTGACTAGGTGTGACTGTGTGTGTGCTGACTAAGTGTGACTGTGTGTGTGTGCTGACTAAATGTGATTTTGTGTGTGTATATATATGACTGCAGCTTCCGAGCGAGCGGTATGTGGCTTATCCCCGGAGGATGAGGAGCGGCTGACGGTGTTTGCCGCTATACTTACATTAAACCAAGTGGTACACAGCCCACTCAGTGTGATACACGGTACGAATGTTACATGTCTGCAGACAGGATTGTCTGTCTATGTTTTTATGATTAAAACTTTTATGCACTATGGAGCGCCCCCTTTGTTATATATATTAACAGATTATATATATATATATATGCATTCGCCAGTAGAAAGGTCGGGCCACTTGCTCTGGTTTACCCCCCAGGCTGAAAGTTGCCAGCCAGCCCCTGGCGGTAGACTATACCAGACCACAAGCTGAGCGAGCAGTCTTAATGGAAATTGGATCACACAGTGACATGTACAAAATAGTGTCCACATTGGACGTTCGCACAAGATAATACATGTACGCCAAAAAAATGCCTTGCCACGCCTGTGTTTTCTCATCTCCACCCCCGTTACCACCCATAAATGGAACATTCTGTCAATCAAATGACATAGGTCACTTCCTGTTCGCTGTGTATACGAGCGAACGAAAACTGACCTTAATGATCCGAACGCACATGCGCAATGAGAACCGGATGCATGCGTGGTTTAAAACAATCGAATGCGTACGAGTGAATGACTGATAGTGTCTGGCTCTGAATGAGGTCCTCAGTTTGTAACTACAACCACATTGCTGCAGTCTAATGTGATACCCCCACACCAGCAGTGTTTTCTCCAGCATGGAAGGGGTTAATGGCCAGGAGTTAGGACCCTGCTGATCCCCTGGAGATTGTTCTGCCAGCCATAAGGAGGGAAACTAGAGAGAGGCTGTTGGGGGTGGAGCTAGAGAAGCCCAGTGAGTCCTGCACAAGACTGGGAGAGGAGCAGCACACTATGAGCAGAGGCTGAGTTTCTGGGCACACGTGGTGTGTGAGGAAAGCTGCAGTAGTGGTAGGAGCTGCACTGCCTGTGAGGATCCCCAGAGACAGACTGGCCCATGCTGAGAGCAGACAGAGGAAAGAGCCTCCTACAGAGTCTGACAATTGTAACTGTCAGCACCAGAGAGCCTGCTATTGCTGCAGAGGGACACAGTGAGTAACCAATGCAAGGACTGACAGTGAGTGACCACATAGAGAAGAGAGCTCAAGAGCTAATTGTTTCTGCAACAAGGACAATCCCAGTGCACACAAGTGCAGGAGAGAACTATTGCAGTGTATCAGTGTACCTTCTGCATCAGTGACAGCTATCCAGGTACAGCAGCAAGTTATATTGTACCCATTGCAGTGAGGGAGACCTAATCATACTGCTAACACCACTGTACCACAGTATTTATTCTAAGTGACCACAGTTACAGGGACAGCACCCCTGCATCTCAGTATACAGCGATTACCTGCACCTCGTTTGTATTTATGTGCACCGATGAGAGCCTGTACAGGGAAGATTAAGTGACAATACCTCAAGGACACACAGAGAGGGACATTGTGCTCCTTATTGGCAATTTGCGGTAAGACCTTACACCAGAGCAGTTGGGTGTAATTATACTCAGAGACATTGTATTGTAATGCGCTTAGTGTTACTGATAAGTTAAACTACAATTATTCATTGCCAGTTAGTAATAGCAAAAGTGAAACAGGTATTATAAATGTATATTGAGCAAGTTATAGTGAGCTTTGGAAAGTGATCATAAGTTAATTCAAGTAACTGTATATATTTTTGGTATTGTCGTATCCTTGCATACTTTACCTTTACTCCGAACAGTACAAGCGTGACTAAGTGTCTTAGCATAATAAAAATTAATGTCACTTTCCCCAAAGTGTGTTTACTCTGCTGGGTTCTTGGGGGTCTCCTGTCTCTCTGTTGTGATAGGAGGAGCCTGAAAGAGAAGCTGCACTGATCTATGCCCAAGCAGTTTCCAGAAGAAAAGCAGGTACGATCCATTCACTGACATCCCACCAAATTGGGGGTGTTACACTAACCCATCAGGTATTATCAGCCGCATCCTTGTAAGAAGCTGAGCTATTGGAGCCACTGGCAGGACATAAGATTATTGATAGACAGCATTAAATTACTGTAATAAATTGCCTGAGTCACTGCAGAGTATTCTTTGAGTTAATTGTCACAGCGCTCCAGTAATAATAGTATACAATTTACATCAGAATTCCTGGACAAAAGCTAGCTAATTTTCTGAGCCAGATCGTCAGAGACTATTAAAACAAGCTTAGGAACAATGAAGCAGGAGAAGGATAGCCTGGATAGAAAGAGAGGAGCTGCATATAAGTAACCACCAAAACTAGGAGGCATCAAAGTCACTATTTATAACATCTGTCAGCTGCAATTGCAAGAAAGAGAGAGAACTAACCACAGCTGCAGTGATATGAGGGAACTCATTAGTAACACTTTATGAGCTTTCAGTTGCCAATTCTATCAGCCTCTGCAATTAAGTGTTAAGGAAAAATAAAAGACATTAGACATAAAACTTCAGAACAAGCTTTAATCCATTTTGCAGTACTGCTTAAGGTGCGTACACACGGTACGATATCTATGAACGATAACAATATCGTTCAACGATATATCGTTCATTTTTATGCAGTGAATGACCAACAATGCACGTTCCCGAGGTATGACAGGATGGCTTCACTGAAAGATATCTTTGAAAGATGTCTTTCAAGTTGTTGGTGGTAAGGTGCATATACACGGAGCGATAAAACTGAACAATAGCGATATCGTTCATATCGTTGTCGTTCATATCGTTAATTTTTATGTACTTACCAACCTACCAACGATGCGCGTTCCCGCATAGACGATAAAGATATCTTTCATCGTCCATGCATGCAGGCCAACTTGGATGATATTGTCAACTTTGCCTGTTCAGAGATCTTTGAAAGATCTTTGAAAGATATCTTTGAAAGATCTTTGAAATATATCTTTGAAAGATATCTTTTAAATATATCTTTCAAGTCGTTGGTGGTACAGATTGTACCATGTGTATGCAGCTTAAGATTTTAGGAATAGTGGGCCTGCTTCAGCTTCAGACGACATTGCAAAGCTGCACGCAAGCAGCTTTGCAACTCTGGACCTCATTCAGAACCGCTTGCAAAATGTGAGTGCTCGCTATGAATGGGGCGGCCGCATCTAAAAAATGATCCGGCCTCCTGGCCACTCGCTAGGCTGTGGGTCAAGACCATCGCGACCATCGGGGCTTACGACGATACCCTTGAGGTAGGGTCTCGTCTGCCGCAAGCCCCAGAGAGCTTTCGGCTCTAATAGAGTGACATCACTGGTGATGTCAGTGGGGCCGCCCACAAACGGCAAGCGTTCACTTGGGAACACCTCCGTTTGTGAAACCACCCCCCCGCCACGCCTACAAAACGGAGCAAGCTGTCGATTAACATCAACAGCCGCCCCGTTTGTAGTGAGCCTCGGAGCGAGAGAATTTCTCTCTCGCTCTGGGGCTTGTGCATGCGCAGTGTGGCCGCTGCGCATGTGCACAGCCAAACATCGACCCACTTGCAAGCGCTCAGGCGCTTGCGAGCGGGTCTGAATGAGACCCTCTCTCTGAAGAAATTCTGGTAATGCAAGAGAAGGCATCATGCCTCCTGCTGCATTACTCATCCAAGCTGCATCCAAGGACACAGCATCGGATAATTTGCAGAAACATTAGGCAGCTAATTGACCCATGGGGTCATGCAAGCCGACCGTTGCAGATGAGAGAAAGAGGCCAGGAAATCTTCGTCTGCCTACGGAGATCCTGGCCTCTTCCATCCTCCATTTTGGGATACGGAGGCCATCGCCACCCCCTCCACGCCACAAATGGCAGCAGACTGTCAATCAATGACAGTCTGCTGCCAATCAGTGCGAGATCGCAGACCCGTTCTGCACATGTGCAGAACAGGTCAGGCGCCTGCGTAGATTTCCAACCACTGCTGAATCAGGCCCTGTGTCTACATCATTTATCCCAGGCACCATTTGCAAACATTGTGCAAGATCCGACAATCACTTGCTTGCAGTGGTAATTTTAACTATGTTATTGGGCACAAAACTAACAGGGAGTCATTGTTCTTCTTTTATTGTTGGATTCATATAGTTACTTTGTTGTTTGCATATATGCATTTAACCAATTTCTTAACAGTCTGAGGAAGGGCCGTGTCTGATCTTGTGTTCATGAGTTCCAGTTTTATTTTATAATTCTTTATTTTGAATGGGCAGTCAAAATGGAAGTAAAGAGAAAAACAGGGGCAACAAAAGCCCAATACAGACTCAATATTAAGTATGGTAATAAACAGAGAAAATAACACAACCATAGTTAGGTAATTGATGAAAAGGGGAGGGGTAAACAGGGGGTTAGGGCAGGGGTCTTCAACCGTGGCCCTTCAGCTGCTGTGGAACTACACATCCCAGCATGCACTTCCATAGTTTTAGCATGCTGTTATATCAAAAAGGTGGCAGTGCATGCTGGAATGTGTAGTTCCACAGCAGCTGGAGGGCCAAGGTTGAAGACCCCCGGGTTAGGGTAAGCCTACTCCCCCCCGCCAACCGATTACTTGCCTTCTGTTACACATACACACACACACACATATATATATGCAGCAAACTTATATTTTATATATAACATACACACTAACATACACAATATACACGTCATGAACAAATACTAACTAACACTTATACATGCACAGTATACACACACTAACACATATATACACATTAACACATACATACACATATGTACATACTAATACATACACAGTATACACACACTAACATACTGCATACAATAACACATATATACACACAAACACATACATGCACATATATACAGGGCCGGATTATAGGCAGGGTAGATGGGGCGGTCGTACAGGGGCCCCCACACCGCCGCAAATATCGTCTGGAAGCTGGTCATTCTGAACATTTCCTGGTCGGCTCCTGGCAGCATTGCTCACACAGCACACTGCCAGTCAGCCGCACTCACTCATGGACCGGTGGTCGGATAACCAGACGGGGTCCGTGAACTTGATAGACTGTGGAAGCCCCGCCCCCTTTCTGGCATAATACCGCAATTTGCGGGTGTACGAGTAGGGGACGGGGCCTATTGCCGTGAAGTGCCCGCCACCATGAGAAAGCTGATGCTGCTGCAGCTGCTGTAACAGGTACTGTGCGTTCTTTATGTCCCCTTCACCCTCTCTCTCTCTTCCACATCCTCTGTCTCCCTCCCTGTCCATTTTTTTTCCTCTTTCCCTACCGCCTTTTCTCTCTCCCCTTCCTCCCTCTCTCTATCTAACTCCATGCCCCCTCCTCCCTCCCTCCCTCCCTCCCTACTCCCTCCCTCTCTATATACACACTAATACATACATACATACATACAAATGAAAACAGTACACATACACACTTACATGCAAGGAGCTACTGGTTGCTATTGAAAGCGGATACTTTACATAATTAGGCCCCATCCCCTAATGCTGTAATCCAGCGATTTGCGGGTTATATAGGGGCGGGACTTGCCGTATTGGCTCTGCCCCCACTTTGGCCGGTGCATGAGAGGTGGGGGCTGCTTTGTGTGTGGGGGCCCTGGGATGACCACCCCTGTCGCCCCTCCCCCTTAATCCAGCCCTACTTTAAGGGATGAAAACAAAGAGGTGAGGAGAAAATGTCAGTCACTACCCATGGATCCACGTGCGAGGTTAGTACTCAAGAGGTAGAGGGGGGCTTACGCTCTGCAAACAACTAGGGAGCCCAAGTTTGGCTAAAAACATGTCCGCGGTCATGAAAGTGGTAAGTAAACTCTTCCATGGCTGCAACATGCCAGATCTGATTCTTAAGAGCAGAGAAAAGTGGGGGAGAGGTATTGTTTCAGTTTAGAGCAAACAGGGATTTTGCTGCTGCGAAAATGTGTGCTGCCAATTTCCTGGAATATTTGCAGATGGCTGGGGGTGGGTAGCACAATAAGAATATCCAGGGATCTTTTAGTATTGAAGCCTCTGGGAGGGAGTTCAGGAGGCCATGAACCACATCCCAGAAGGATACAATAACTATATATGAATCATAGTACCCCGGCAGTCTCAACCCTGCCAACAATCAGGTGAAGAGGACAGGAACATTTTATTAAGTCTCTCAGGGGTAATACCAGTGATAACAGGGTTTTGGTACTTGCCGATAAATCCCTTTCTCCAATACCACAGGGGACACTGGAGTTCAAGACAGTGGGGTATAGACGGTGGTAGAGTAGAGCTTGGTGCTTTAAATAATTTAGAAGTGTGACTGGCTCCTCCCCCTCTATGCCCCATCAGCCCCATTTTAAGAAACTGAGCCCGAGAGGAGACAGAGGACAACAGGAAACAAGGAGATGGAGAAATCCACAGATTGGAACAAGACGGGCTGAAGGAGAACAGAGGAACTCACTGCAGGGAACACATGCAGTCACACAACCATATAATGAACCAAACAAAATGGCAGGAACACAGTGCTGGGTGGGTGTCCAGTGTCCCCTGTGGAATCGGAGAAAGGGATTTATCGGTAAATACCAAAATCCTGTTTTCTCCTTCATCCACTAAGGGACACTGGAGCTCAAGACAGTGAGGACATCCCAAAGCTAACCTTCTGGGTTAGAAGCACTGAGAACTTGCCAACCACGCAGCCAAACTAAAACAGGGACCGCCAAGAACCATAGGCCCAATTGAAAAGCAAGAGCTGAGGATCAAGTATCGTAGAGCACAGGAGACAATCAAAACTCCTTGCTGAACAGAAAATTCCACAATATACAGCATGAGTCGAATGGAACAGAATGGCTATCCAGTGGATAACAACAGATGAGAATCATCTGAACACTGTAATCTCTGCTGAAAACAGACCAACCCAGACCGTTGGTAGCAGAGAGCCCCAAGAATCCATAGGAAAAGGACGGTACCACGAGAACAAGACTCGAGAAAACCGTACCAGAGTTTAAAACAGGAAGAAGCAACCGTCGCAGACAGTAGAAACCTAAGTATAACTACACAGATATACAGATTCAGAGCTGATTCTGTCCATAGACTACTCTAACAAAGAGTAGCCGATGGTCTTGACCATCACGACCATCATTTTGGCCACTCGCTATAGCTGGATACCAGGAGGCCACTCCAAAAAGGAGCAGGGACGGCCCTGATTCAGGGCGAGCGCTTTGTCAGAGCGTCCAGCTCTGAATCAGGGCCTCTGTTTGAAAGAGGGGTCTCTTTATTACAAACTGACAGTGCATTTTAAGCCGCACACTTGCATCACTGTCGGCATTCTCAGCGCTGTCCCAGACTTAGATACTATAGTGATTTCATGATTAAGAAACTAGTAGTGGGATCTGAGTGAAAGAAGGGTCTCTGGATTACAAACTGACTGTGCATTTTAAGCCACTCACTTGCGGTACTGTCGGCACATTGGTGCTGTGGTGGCTGCCAGCTCCAGGAGTTGCACATGGGATCTCCGGTGCATGCCCAGTGGAGCCGCTCCATACGCCATGTAGTGGCCTGCTAGTTGTGCTATGCTGTGGCATACAGAGTCTCATAGTTCTGCGCATGCCAAGTGGAGCTGGTTGGGAGTCACACACAGTGCATCAGCTGTACACAAGAGGTGTGGCTTTTGACACGGCTGGCATGTGTAGGCTAGAGGTTTGGGTGAGTGCCTTACCCAGAGTGGGCAAGACGGGTTTGAGACCTGGTAAGGGACATTTTTTTTTTTTAATCTTCAGTACAGGATTAAAAAGAAATCACTTGGTGGTGTGTGATTTCTGTCATTTATACAGGTATCTGTGTTGACTAAAAAGATGCACTCCCGGCAATGCATAAAGACCAATGCATAAAGACCAAGCAATTGAGGTTCAGTATTCTTATCCAACCCTACTGAACTGAACATTGTCCACAGCTTCCCTACTCCTGGCATTTTTATGCTACTTTATGCCACTGTACTTCTGATGCACTGTGTGCTCAAGAAAGTGGTGTGCTGCACTGCATATGCCATGTAGCGCCCTGTTAGTCATGCTATGCTGTGGCGTATGGAGTCATGCAGTACTGTGTATGCCCAGTGGAGCCGGTCAGGAGTCACATAGTGCATCCCAAACTTAGATACTATAGTAATTTCATGACTTAGAAAGTAGTAGTGGGCTTTGTTTGAAAGAGAAGCCTCTGTATTACAAACTGACTGTGCATTTTAATCGCACACTTGCGACACTGTCGGCACTGTCCCAGATTTAGATACTATAGTGATTTCATGACATAGAAACTAGTAGTGGGGTCTGAGTGAAAGAGGGGTCTCTCTGGATTACAAACAGACTGTGCATTTTAAGCCTCACACTTGCTGCACTGTTGGCACGTTGGCGCTGTGGTGGCTGCCAGCTCTGAAGTTTGCATATGGGATCTCCAGCACATGCCCAGTGGAGCAACTCCATAGGCTGATGCACTGTGTGCTAAACACAACAGGTGTGGCTTTTGACATGGCTGGCGTGTATGGGCTAGAGGTTTGGGTAAACACCTTGCAAGAGTGGGCGTCCCAGGTTTTAGACCTGGTAAAGGACATTTTTTTTAAAATCTTCACTACAGGACTTGGTGGTGTGTGAGTTCTGTCATTTATACAGGTATCTGGGTTGACCAAAAAGATGCACTCCCAGCCATTGCATAAAGACCAAGCTGTTGAAGTTCAGTATTCTTATCAAAGCCTACTGAACTCAATACATTGTCCACAACTTCATACCACCTGGCATTTCTATGCTACTTTATGCCATTATACTGCTGGATGCACTGTGTGCTCAAGAAAGTGGAGTGCAGCAATACATACAGTACACCACGTAGCACCCTGGTAGTCGCGATATGCTGTGGTGTATGGAGTCTCATAGTACTGTGCATGCCCAGTAAAGCTGGTTGGGAGTGACACAATACATCAGCACTATGCTGATGCACTGTGTGCTTTACATAACAGGTGCAGCTTTTGACACAGCTGGCGTGTATGGCTATCAATGTACTGTGTGTGTATATATATATATATATATGTCCTCATAAAATGAAAGCACAACTCCTTAATAGCAATGTCCATTAACTTGTTTCTTTTATTCACCACACAGTACAAAGAATAACATAGCTGTATGTATCTTTAGCCATCAAACTCATTAAGGCAGTTCAAATATCCATCATAATACTTAGGCTTGTCTGTCGACTTCGGTCCACACGGGGCCGTTCAAGACTTTTTACATCATACTACCAACACTCCAGCTTGGCTCACAGATATGGCTCACCCTCCCCCACCTGGAGCGGGTATTTGAGGCTTACCTTTTATGATGTCAACAGTACACCTGTTCACCGGGTCCAGCGTGCATGTCAGTGCTCTGTGCATGCTCGCTCCAGCCTGCAGCCCCGTTGTGAACACCATCTCGTGGGTCCAGCGTGCGTGTCAGCACTCTGCGCATGCTCAGCCTGCAGTCCCATTGTGAACAACATCTTGCGGGACTACGCAGGTTCCTGACTTGCTTGTTCATGTGACTTAGATCATCTGACCCAATCACATGATCTCTCTACTTGCATTCCCCGCGACATCATGGCAACCCTTGGGTGCCATAACTACACTAACTTAATACCACTTAACCCTATACCGTCTCAAATCTAATCCCCTCCAGTAGAGGATTAGGCAGCCAATTTGTGTGACATAAAACCCTCTGCTTAATTTTACAATAAACTAATTATACAAAAAAAACTAATTATACAAAAAAATTTGTATAAAATACATATATAAATGCAACCATGCATAGTTATTTCAGATTATTCCAATTGGACCAACACAATTCCCAATAATTGTTCTAACCATAATGTGCTGACAAAGAGATTTTTCCAAAAAAGATTTTTCATAAACTTTTTACATATACTTTCAAGGAGATCTTCCCATCAATACAGGACTTGTTCTATATTGATGAATACCAGCAGAAAAACCACTTAATCCTTTTCACAAAAAACATCGATAATTTATGCTTTCATTTAACCCCTTCGGGGCAATAGTGTTCAAAGTGAAAATCCATCTTGCCTCCCTTTGCAAAAGAGCCTTTTCACGGTCACCACCCCTCTCAAACATTGGGACATGATCAATAAGCATGCTTTTCAGCACGGATGTCTGGTGTCCCATCTGCTTAAAATGGCAAGCCACCGGTTTATCGCTTCTACATCTCTAATGGCTTGCCGAATAGACATACGGTTATTCGCCATACATTTGCAAAAACTTCTCACTGTTTTGCCCACGTAGTAGAGGCCACACGGGCACATCAGTATATATACAAAGGTGGACATACATGACAGCCAGTATTTAATACCAATTTTCACCCATGTATGTGGATGAGCAAATTCTTTGCCTGAAATCATTCCACTACAGGTTGTACACCCCAGGCACCGAAAGCACCCTAGTTTTTTCTCTGCAGCCATGTGATCTCCATTTTCTTGTTGAAATTCTTTGTTGGTTTCATTAAGAGTTGTCTCAAATTCGGACCCCTTCTAAATGCAACAATTGGCTGTTGTGCCGCATTCCTAAGTGCCTCATCTGTGCCAATGATTGGCCAATATTTTTTCACTGCCTTAGAAAAACTTGTGGCTCTGGTACTGTACTGGGTGGTCACCACCATTCTTCCACTTGATGTCTTGTCTTTTGGTATATCTCTCACCTGATGAATATGGCGGGCTTTCCTCAAACAATTTTTGATAACTTTCCTGGAGTAACCCCGTTCCAAAAATCTCTGTGCCATGTCATTTATTTGGACCTCTGCCAATTCCTTCTCTGTGTTATTGCGTAAAACTCTAATGAATTGTGACACTGGCAAGCCATCTTTTAAGGCCTTGGGGTGGGGACTCGTTGTATATAAGATGGTATTCCTGTCTGTGGTTTTCCGAAAGAGTGTGGTCCCCAATCTTTTATTTTTACCCTTCAATATTGAAATATCCAAGAATTCAAGTTTTTTCTGCCTGCACATTACTGGTGAACCTTATTGGTTTCTGGAGCTCATTTAATTCCTTCACCATCTGATGAAAACAATCACTAGTGCCATGCCAAGGATCAATATGTCATCAATAAAATGAAAATTTTGTAGAATGCTGGGACCGTATCTGGGATATATATATCTGCGCTCATATTGTGTCATGTATAAATTAGCATACACATGCGCCAAGTTCGAACCCATCGCAGTCCCAGCATTCTGCCCAAAAAATGAGTCACCATATTGAAAGTGGTTATTTTCTAATACACAAAAATAATGTCACATATAAAGTCAATGGGAGGACCATCAAAATTAGAGTGAGACAGAATGTCTCTCACTGCCTCCACTCCCTGTATATGTGGAATTGCCGTATAAAGATGCGACGTCTAAGGTGGCAAGCCATAAATCATCAGGAATGTCACCAATCTCATTCAATTTAAACAGTAAATCTGGAGTATCCTTGATATAGCTTGCACTACTGGAAACAATTGGCTGTAATAAAATGTCAATATATTTTGCCAATGGTTGTAAAACAGAAGATCTGGTGGACACTATTGGACAGCCCGGTGGTCGTGTTTGAGACTTATGGATCTTGGGTATAGTGTAAAAAATTGGACAAACTGGATGACTAGTAGACAATATCTTAGCCAAATATTCGTCCAAATATCCAATTAACACTCCCTTTTGTATTAGTGAATCAACCTTAGATTTTACTGTCGATACTGGACTATTTACTACTCTTGTATACACTCTACTGTCACTCAGTTGTTCTTTGATGTCTGCATCATATTAGTCAAAATCCAACACTACCACCGTGCCACCCTTATCCGCCAGTCTTATCACAATATTATCATTGGCCTGCAGGGACCGTATTGTTTAAACGACAAACTGTAATACATTTTTTGTCGAATATTTCCTTCAAAGTATTCCTTCTCAACCAACCTAAGAAAAGTTTTGATACTGCTATTAGTAGAGACTGGATCAAAAGTACTTGAACTATTGCTCAGCTTGATCCTCTGTTCTTTAGCCTCAAGTATATTATCCTTAAAATGTTCCCTTAATCTAAATTTTCTACCCATTTTGTACAGATCCACTGTAAAATCAAAATCATTACTTTTATACGTGGGTACATAAGTAAGACCTAATACAACAAACGAGATCTCTTCCTCAGTCAATTTATATCTTGATAAATTGAAGACATTTTCACTCAACGTCTTCTCCTGTTCCTTCTTAGTCCTCCCCCCCTCCTCGTGTGGGACCTCTTTCTTCTTCCACATTCTCTACCTGTCCCATTAGAGGATTCCCTAAAAAAGGAGCCCCTCCACTCGGTGGGAGGCGATCATTCTGTTCTGCCTCAGAGGATGAATAAGATGAATCAAATGAGAAGGGTAATCTACGTCTACTATTCCTAAATCGTTTGTTTGGTACTCTGGCACCATCACCTGTCAACCATCTATAAACATTATGATTTTTGTAATCATTTTGTACCACCTCCAATTTATTTCTCTTAAAAGCTACTAAATCCTTTCTGTATCTATCTATACTGATGTTTAGCTTATCCAGCCAATTTTCTGATTTGTCGCTCTTCAGGGCCGTTAGATTTTCACTCTTGAAACAACTTAATTCACTTCTAGTATTTTTCAGTTCAGTTCCAAACTCCTCAATCACCAAGAGGATCAGGTCCATAGAACATTTATTAAGCACCCCACACCATTTGCTGCAAAAAGTGGGGTTTGTGCGGCCTATGGTGGGGATGTTCTGGATCCTGAATCCTTTTGGTATTTTTTTCTGTCTAAAATAATCTGACAAAAATTGCCCATGAAGAACCAGGTCAACCTCCTTTTTTGTCAATCTTAACAACTTATGATACAGATCAATCGCAGTTTCTGCAGGAAGCACCTCAAAATCCTCCTGCTCAAACAGCACTTTCTCAGCATCAGGGTCTGTCAAACTCAATTGAGCATTTTCAGCCTGATCAAGTAGATGCTCATCCCAAAATCTCACTCCTCCCTGAAACATACCATAATCAGATCACTTAGTCGTGGCACTATCAGTGGTGTTAAACTTTCCCATCCAATAAAATGTGCTGTATAAATAACACCTTACACAGATTGCAATATATAATAATAAACAAACTCCCCCTTCATAGGGTTTTAAATCTCCTAGTACTGAGTGGACAAAGCGACACAATAAAAAAATGTAAATATAAATATTATCTTCAACTATAATAGGGTGCAAACAGCAATGAGTTGAACTTAATCCAACCCTTTATCAATAGTCTATTGGATTTTGACTACTATGAAGCAGACATCAAAGAACAACTGAGTGACAGTAGAGTGTATACAAGAGTAGTAAATAGTCCAGTATCGACAGTAAACTCTAAGGTTGATTCACTAATACAAATGGAAGTGTTAAATGGATATTTGGACGAATATTTGGCTAAGATATTGTCTACTAGTCATCCAGTTTGTCCAATTTTTTACACTATACCCAATATCCATAAGTCTCAAACACGACCACCGGGCCATCCAATAGTGTCCGCCAGATCTTCTGTTTTACAACCATTGGCACAATATATTGACATTTTATTACAGCCAATTATTTCCAGTAGTGAGAGCTATATCAATAATACTCCAGATTTACTGTTTAAATTGAATGAGATTGGTGACATTACTGATGATTTATGGCTTACCACCTTAGACGTCACATCTTTATACACGGCAATTCCACATATACAGGGAGTGGAGGCAGTGAGAGACATTCTGTCTCACTCTAATTTTGATGGTCCTCCCATTGACTTTATATGTGAGATTATTTTTTGTGTATTAGAAAATAACCACTTTCAATATGGTGACTAATTTTTTGTGCAGAATGCTGGGACTGCGATGGGTTCGAACTTGGCGCATGTGTATGCTAATTTATACATGACACAGTATGAGCGCAGATATATATATCCCAGATACGGTCCCAGCATTCTGCACTATTTTAATTTTATTGATGACATATTGATCCTCTGGCATGGCACTAGTGATTGTTTTCATCAGATGGTGAAGGAATTAAATGAGCTCCAGAGTCCAATAAGGTTCACCAGTAATGTGCAGGCAGAAAAAATAGAGTTCTTGGATGTTTCAATATTTAAGGGTAAAAATAAAAGATTGGGGACCACACTCTTTCGGAAAACCACAGACAGGAATACCATCTTATATGCAACGAGTCACCACCCCAAGGCCTTAAAAGATGGCTTGCCAATGTCACAATTCATTAGAGTTTTACACAATAACACAGAGAAGGAATTGGCAGAGGTTCAAATAAATGACATGGCACAGAGATTTTTGGAACGGGGTTACTCCAGGAAAGTTATCAAAAATTGTTTGAGGAGAGCCCGCCATATTCATCAGGTGAGAGATATACCAAAAGACAAGACATCAAGTGGAAGAATGGTGGTGACCACCCAGTACAGTACCAGAGCCACAAGTTTTTCTAAGGCAGTGAAAAAATATTGGCCAATCATTGGCACAGATGAGGCACTTAGGAATGCGGCACAACAGCCAATTGTTGCGTTTAGAAGGGGTCCGAATTTGAGACAACTCTTAATGAAACCAACAAAGAATTTCATCAAGAAAATGGAGAACACATGGCTGCAGAGAAAAAAACTAGGGTGCTTTTGGTGCCTGGGGTGTACAACCTGTAGTGGAATGATATCAGGCAATGAATTTGCTCATCCACATACAGGGGTGAAAATTGGTATTAAATACTGGCTGTAATGTATGTCCACCTTTGTGATTTATATACTGATCTGCCTGTGTGGCCTCTAATACGTGGGCAAAACGGTGAGAAGTTTTCGCGAACGTATGGCGAATCACCGTATGTCTATTCGGCAAGCCATTAGAGATGGTAGAAGCGATAAACCAGTGGCTCGCCATTTTATGCAGATGGGACACCAGACATCCATGCTGGAAAGCATGCTTACTGATCATGTCCCAATGTTTGAGAGGGGTGGTGACCGTGAAAAGGCTCTTTTGCAAGGGGAGGCGAGATGGATTTTCACTTTGAACACTATTGCCCCGAATGGGTTAAATGAAAGCATAAATTGTCGATGTTTTTTGTGAAAAGGGGTTAAGTGGTATTTCTGCTGGTACTCATCAATATAGAACAAGTCCTGTATTGATGGGAAGATCTCCTTGAAAGTATATGTAAAAAGTTTATGAAAAATCTTTTTTGGAAAAATCTCTTTGTCAGCACATTATGGTTAGAACAAATATTGGGAATTGTGTTGGTCCAATTGGAATAATCTGAAATAATTATGCATGGTTGCATTTATATATGTATTTTATATAATTTTTTTTGTATATATAGTTTTTTTTGCATAATTAGTTTTTTGTAAAATTAAGCAGAGGGTTTTATGTCACACAGATTGGCTGCCTAATCCTCAGATGGAGGGGATTAGATTTGAGGTGGTATAGGGTTAAGTGGTATTAAGTTAGTGTAGTTATGGCACCCAAGGGTTGCCATTATGCTGGGGGGAATGCAAGTAGAGAGATCATGTGATTGGGGTCAGATGATCTAAGTCAGATGATCTAAGTCACATGAATAAGCAAGTCAGGAACCTGCGTAGTCCCGCGAGATGTTGTTCACAACGGGACTGCAGGCTGAGCATGCGCAGAGCGCTGACATGCACGCTGAACCCACGAGATGGTGTTCACAACGGGGCTGCAGGCTGGAGCGAGCATGCGCAGAGCGCTGACACGCACGCTGGACCCGGTGAACAGGTGTACTGTTGACATCGTTAAAGGTAAGCCTCAAATACCCGCTCCAGGTGGCGGGAAGGTGAGCCATATCTGTGGGCCAAGCTGGAGTATTGGTGGTGTGATGTAAAAAGTCTTGAACGGCCCCGTGTGGACTGAAGTCAACAGACAAGCCTAAGTATTATGATGGATATTTGAACTGCCTTAATGACTTTGATGGCTAAAGATACATAAAGCTATGGTAGTCTTTGTACTGGGTGGTGAATAAAAGAAACAAGTTAATGGACATTGCTATTAAGGAGTTGTGCTTTCATTTTATGAGGACATATTGATGGGAGTACTACAGTTTGGTATTCCAATTGAAGAGCACCCCTGTGATGAAGAGGAAGTGTGTGCATAAGCTTAAGACATGTGTGTATATATATATATATATATATATATATATACACACACTACAGTATACAGTATTGATGGAACTGTACAGTAGCTCCATAATGCTTTGGCCAGTGGACCCAGTGAAAGGATTCCCCTGGTTGTGGCATTACTGCCCTGATAGAATGAGTTTGGTGCTGGTTATGAATAATACAGGGGACCCCTACACTTTTTGTCCCCTGTATATCCAAAACCAGGACCTGCTCTGAAAAGCCCAGGGCTGGTTGTGCTTTAAGGAAGGGGGCTGTTAAAGGGCAGGCATGCGTATATTTTGTTTACACTTGTATACTATACTTTTTTTTATCACAGATGCATGGACAGATAGTTTGATGGCAAATTGACATTGTGTTTTCTTTTCACAGTTCCAGAAATGGAAGAGGAGGAGGAGCCCCATGCCCATTAGGCCGCAGCCATCCCCAGCCACCCCTCTAGGCTTTGTAAGTACTATACACTACATTGTGTTCTATTTCTCTACTTTTTTTCTTTTACACAGTGTCTCTCTCCCTCCTGTACTCCAAAGACCTATCTCCAACCTCTTCTCATTACACACTAATTCTTTCTGTACTTGTATTTTTTTTTTCAGTACTGTACAGTATGTTTCGGTCACCGTGTCTTATATTGTCAAAAAAGTGTAATAATAGTACAGTAATAATATTGTTGGGCTTTATTTATTGACATTTTTCAAATAGTTTGATGACAAAATTGCTTTGTGTTTTCTTTTCACAGTTCCAGAAATGGAAGAAGAGGAGCAGCCCCAGGCCCATGAGGCTGCAGCTGGCCCCAGCCACCCCTCTAGGCTTTGTTCGTACTGTACACTACATTGTCATCTATCTCTCTACTTTTTTTCTTTTACATGGTGTCTCTCTCCCTCCTTTACTCCAAAGACCCATCTCCAACTTCTTCTCCTTACACACTAATTCTTCCTGTACTTGTTTTTTTTTTCAGTACTGTACTGTACAGTCCTGTAATAATACCTGTAGTAATGGTACTGTTGTAATAGTAATAGTACTGTTGTGCAGTACTGTAGGGGTCTTTTTTTTTGCAGAATCAAACTGACTGTGCCAATTTTTTTTTACATACTCTACTACCCGAGTTCTTGGACCCTCCTTTAGGTAAGAAAGTGGTGATAGTTAAGTTGGCTAAACATTGTACTTCGGTGGGTCTGTGCCAGCTACAGTATACTGTATATCTCTAAATGTTCGCAGATGTACTGTATTGCATCAGCTGTACAGCACAGTGAATATCTGATATACAGTACTGTACAGATTCTGCAGAAACACTTCGTTCTTTGTGTATGGGTGGTCTGCTATAATTTTGCAGTCCGCTCATATTGTACACTTGCTGCATATGAGTTGTGCAATCTAGGGGCCTGATACAATTACAGTATGTTTTTTGGTGGACCCATTCCGCCCAGGTATTGTACTGTATCTGTACAGCCTCACCCTTGACTGTGTGTCTCTCAGCTTCACCTCCCATGTCTATCTGCCTATTTCCCTACCTCCCTGTGTCTTCCAGCCTCATTCCCTACCCCCCTGTGCCTTTCAGCTTTCCATTTTTCCTGTCAGCTTACCCCTCCCCCTCTGACTCTGCTTCCTCGTGTTTGTCAGTTTCCCCCCGCCCTGTATTTCCCAGAAGAGGGGGCAGTTGCCCCTCCAAAATTTCTGTTGGGTGGTTAAAGACTGTGTTTTGCCCCCTCATGAACTTCTACACAAAGCAGAATGGGGATAAATGAAATGGGGATGAATAAAATGGAAATGTGGATGAAGAATTATTAGAACTAGCCAACTTTAGTTGTTTCTGTAATTTACTGTACCTTTTTTTTTTTTACTAAAACAGACCAAGCTACTCAAGGCCAAGGACCCTCGTCGCTAACTAGAGTTACTGTACAGTAATAATAATTTTAATCATTTTTATTTTATATACTGTATTGTAGCACTTTCTCCAGCAAGGCTCAAGGTGCTTAATGCACAAAGCGCACACTGTGCATTAGGTACTGTACACTAATATAGAAGTAAAAGAGTAAACTAGAGTGCACAATACAGTAGGCGTCAAGTAGATTTGGTACAGACATTTTGGGTATTAACTTCCATTGACTGTACTCTACATTTCACCCACAGTGGGATTACAGTACTTTGGGTGGAATATTGTAGATTAAGCCTAAAAGAGATGACACAAAATACTGTAGGTGGTTGCAGCATCTTATAGCTAGGAGTAGAATCCCAAAATACATAAGTCAGGTCCATGTAGTTTTTTTAATGCCATTACGAGAGTGCCAGGTGAGCAGGCCATGTTGTGCGCAATGAAAAATTACATACAATATAAGCTGTATGGATAGATCCATGTGAAGTACTGTACTGTATTTAGGTACATTAGGTTTTATTAAGAGTCCATGACTGTTGTCACGGCTCGAGGTATTGGAAGGGGTGGACCTGAACTGGGTTGTGTTACAGAGACACCAGGACCAGGAGAGAGTTGGAATTTAGATGGTTTAATATAATTCTGTTGCATACAGTTGAATGAGAACTAATGAGAGATGGTAAATATAGTCCTTAGTGCAGAGATGCACAACTGCAGATACTTAAAACAAACACAATAGTCTCTGAGGTTCATGGGGGTACTGTGGAGGAGAATTGCAGGGTTAAATACTGTTGAACTTGTAGATGAGTTGAACACTGAGTTGAACACTGTAACAGAGTAGAATATATCTCGTGGATCGAGTATGCAGGATTGGGGAAGCACTTTGAATAGAACTCCGGGATGGAATGTACTGGATTGGGTGATCACTTGGAATAGAACTCGGGGATGGAGTGTGCTGGATTGGGTGAGCACTTGGAACAGAACTCCGGGATGGAGTGTGCTGGATTGGGTGAGCACTTGGAATAGAACTCCGGGATGGAGTGTGCTGGATTGGGTAAGCACTTGGAATAGAACTCCGGGATGGAGTGTGCTGGATTGGGCAGGAGTACTCCCAGCTGGAGTACACAGGAACAGAGTCACAGGTGAACTGGAACTGGAAACAGCAGGGCTCAGAAGCATAGGTCTGGCTAGAGCAAGAGCACTATTGTACTGGCAATGAGTCAGAGTCAGGGAAGGGCTTTTATACCTCTGGCTGGATGGTGATTGGCTGGAGTCACTGGAGAGTGCTGCTGACTGGATGGGCTTGGATCACCTGACCTGATCCAAGATGGCCGCACCCATGATCCAGAGGTCTGTCGTGCAGAAGCACTGAAAGTGCATGGAAGTGTGGCTGAGACACCTAGGCAACAGCAGAGATGCAGGAAACCAACTTCAGGCCTAGGCCCCACATTGGATTCCGCTGACAGCAGCGGCCGGCGACTCAGCAAGCTGCGAGGAGGCAAGCGCATGGGAAGATGCAGAGGTCTCAGATGGAGGTCTCTAGCACGGTTTGTGAAAACTGTACAGTACTAGTGAAATTATCTATACATGCATACCTCCCAAGGGAAGCACAGATGACTGTGGAACATAGGGGAGGATTCCAATTTTAGTATATGTGCTGTCGATGCAAGCACATTAGATATTTTATATAATATATATATATAATACACATTGTAAATTAGATAGAACGCCAACTCAGTGTGTGTGTGCAGCTGTGATGCCTCAGAATGAATTTCCCTGGAGCATCTAATAAGCGGAGCCCTGCTTCTATCTGGGCCTCAGGAATGACCAGCATATCAGGGGCTCCAGAAAATAGCGGACGGGGCACAATGCTTTCGGGATGCACCTCCCCATCTGGATCCTAAGTGGGGATGCAGGAGATGCTGGCAATAAGCCCCGGCTCTGGTGTTTAAGGCAGGTCCATTGCATAACTGCTAAAAGGGAAGCCTGCATACACTACCCGCTGGTGGTGTCGGACACAAGCGCCGCATGCAAGGACTGACCAAGGAGAGGGGCCCACAACTGAGCATACAGATGGGGATCACGTATACTGTGGGAGACCCGCCGGCTGCTGATACTGAACGCAGGGAGACTTTTAGTAATGGCGGGCATCTATGCGTGAACTTGCCTCTGCCCGCTCAGTTCTTACTAGCAAAAAGCAGGCGGGGTGCTTCCACAGCATCCGGCCAATATACTGTCTCAACACTGGCTGGAATAGGCAGGCAAGTTTCTGACCGTGCTGTGCTGTCTAGCGCTATGTCTCTGAGTGGGGGAGCAGTATTGTAAAAGCCGGCGCCAGTGCGGCAACTAACAGCTGTGCTGAGCACTCTGTGAAGTACAACTGCACTCTCAAGTGGCTCTGTGCAAAAGCCAGCACTGGTGCTTCTCTCATACAAGCACAGGCGTGGCAAATAACAGCCATGCTCAGTGGCTCCCGTTGAGCCCTGCCCCCAGCCCCGTTATGCAGGGCTATAATGTGGAGCAAGGCAAAATGCCTGAGCTATAAAATGGCAGGGCTGCTCATGTAGACTCCCGCTCTATGGGAGTAGCAGGACATGGCAGTCTTCCTCTTTGAGCACAGAGGAGGGAAGAGCAGACGTCCTATATGTGTGACAGTCTCGGCTGTCACACAGCCCAGCAATTGTTTCACCATCCCCGCTAGCCAGGGGTAGTGATTATACTTACAGGCTGCTGCGGCTGGGAGGCTGGGCTGAGGGGGTGGCAAGGACACCCAGTGTCAGCTGTGGTGGGTCCTCGCAGGGTCCGATGATGCCATTATGGGCCCCCTCTTCAAGGTCATCAGACACAGGCTGCAGTAGCCATGGCGGTCCCTTCCCAGTGGCTCCCCCATTGCAGGCAGACTGCCACACCAAGCAGTCTGCCTGTCCTCAATGCTTGTAAAGATTAAAATAAAAATATGAAAAAGGCCTGATGTGCTACCGGCTTTCTCGGGCACATTTTCTAAACTGGGGCTGGTGGGGCATAGAGATGGAGGAGCCAGTCCCACTTCTAAATAATTTAAAATGCCAGACTCTACTCTACCACCATCTAGACCCCATTGTCTAGAGCTCCAGTGTTCCTTAGTGGAAGAATGAAAAAAACATTTTTTGTATAGAGTCTCTTTTAATTTGGTTGCAATAGAGCTTTTGGCTATTCCTTGTCTCCTGTCATCCCAGGCCTCATCATCTGGAGAGGGTCCAAGATACTGCTTCCAAGCAATTTCATGGGACCTTTGAGAGGGGAGGGTAGTATCTTAAAAGAGAGAATAAAGCTGAGAAATTAAACCCATAGATAAGGAGTGATGTTTACAAAGGGCTTGGATAACAGATAGTGAAGGTAGGGGGTATATAAAATGGAAAATTTGAAAGAACTCAAAAGGGTTAAGTGTCTGAGATGGGGTTTTCTGTTGCAGTGCTGAGAGGGATAACCATTGTGTCAGGATGTGGCCTGGGATCAGCCGCTACTCACCACTGCGCTGGTGTCCTTGAGCTTAGGTGTTCAGATGCCCAGGGTGGAGGTCAGTGGTGAGCTGAGTATTCTCCCTATGGTTTGCTAGGGCTTCCGTGTGTGTGTTCTGGTACCTGTGGTGGCAGGCATGGGTGCAGCCATGTTGGTCATGTCACCTGACTAGTCTCTCCCAATGGTAGTCCTGCAGTCACTCAGCTGATCTCCTGATCCAATGACCAACTACCTAAGGGTATTTAGTCTGACTCAAGGAACAGGAAGTTGCTGTTCAACTTCGCTTTCCCAGTGTCTGGGATTACTAGCTGTTGTAGCTTTCCAAGTTCCATGTTATTTACTACCAGTGATATATCCTTGTTTCTGGATTCACTCCTAGCTTTATACTGTTTATTTCCAGTGACTCTTTCCAGTGTTACTCAGGATCAGACTCCTCCAGTGATTCTTCAATACTTGTCTATCTGCTGAAACTCCAGCACTAATCAGCATCTAATTCTCCTGTGTATATGTCAGCACCTGTCTCTGTGCTGAAACTCCAGCACTAATCAGCATCTAATTCACCTGTGTATACTGTATGTCAGCACCTGTCTCTGTTCCGAAAATACAGTTTAACAACTTCTGCACCAGTGTGTGTACTTACCACAGCAGCTGTGTACTGATTCCAAGTGTCATTCTCCAGATTCCTCTGCCTGCATCTGAATCACCAGCTTGTGTACTCAGAGCCTGATTCAGCAAGGAATGCACGAATGCAGATGTACAATTGGCCGATGTTTGCAGTTTGCACATGCGTCCGGGTCACACTCGCTCGCTGCATCCGCAAATGTGAATGCAGTGAGTATACAGACCCAGGTAGAAGTGATTGACAGGAAGTACCATTTGTGGGTGGATATGGAGAGTGGTGGGCCTTACACAGACTTGCCAGTGCATTCGCACCCCGTTACTGGGGCGTGCATAAATGATCAACTAAGATGGCGGACACAGCCTGGCATCCTCTGTGTGCAGGAAGTCTCTCAACTCCTGCGGCAGGGTCAGGTCTACCTTTAGTCTGTGTGCTGCTCCAATGTTTCTCGATGCTCCTGATGTTTTATCAGCCTTGCGCATCAGTGTGTACATTAGCGCACACTAAAGGGGGCATCTGTAGCTTTGTGCTGTGATTGCCATGCGTATGCATTCATTACCATATTCTCACAGCTGCCGATTGCATGCGTCTGCATCCATGCATTCCTTGCTGAATCAGGCCCTCAGTACAGCATTGGTGTACTGACTTCAAGTGTCATTCTCCTGTGTATGTGCCTGCGTCTGGATCTCTGGTGTTTCTTAGTGCACTGCTTTGTCTACATTCCCTAGTCCATGTCTAGATTGCCAGTGTTTCAAAATACATTCTGTGTCTGGACTTACAACAGTATATTTATTTCCATTGCATGTCAGCCTCAGGACCTTCCATGTTTCCCAGAGCAAGCCAGTGTCATTTCCAGTAAGTTCCAGTACCATCTCATTTCTATTGTTTCCCAGTGATATCTCATTCTAGTATTGTTTCCTGGTCTTCCTGCCACTCCCAGGTACCTGTCCAGAGGGCCACGACTTGCTCACTTGATGCAGCAAAACCCAAATCCCAATAGAAGGGGTCACTGGTGAAGATCACCAAGTGGGTTAGACTCTGTGCCTCTGGGCAAGTGCTAGCCAAACCTGGGTTTGGCCATAATAGGAAGACTTAATCACTGTCACTCTCTCAGTTCTTTCCTAGCCACCCCAACCCTCCGGCTTTTAGTCCTCTATTGAGGAATTACCTGCCAATCGTGACACATTGGCCTTGGTCAAAAAAATCAGCAGGGAATCTATGCCCTACGCTGGTCCAATTACAAAACCTCACAGTAGAGGATCTAGGAGGGAACAGGGGATTGTGCCAGATAAGGGTCAAGTGAGATGCTGGAGAGGTAAGATTCATTTTGAGAGAATAGAGAACCCAAAGTTTGGGATTAATTTGATAGTAGGAAGCTGTTTGGAAACAGGGGGTTGGTGTGTGGCAGATAGACCCCATAGGGGATTCAATCAGGGAGAGTAATATAGGGCGATTCAATGTCAAGCCATGAAGTAGATCCCGGGGGAGAGTAAGAAGCAACAATATGGGAGAAATGGGAGGCCAGGCAGTAGAGTTTGCTGTTAGAAAGACCTATACCACCTCCTGGAACCGACCCCTCCAGAACTTTAACTGCAATTCATTGGGGTCTGTGATTCCAAATAAAGTGGACAAGGGATTTTGAACATAACTTAAAGAGACAGTATGAATAGCAATGGAGAGCCATTTTGTTATAACATTCATTTTGACTGCTATGGTCCTACCCAGCCACAAGGTAATGAATCAATTCCAGGATGTCAAGTCGGCCTGCATTCTGGAAAACAAAGCTGGGAAAGTTTCATGAAAGAGAGAATCATAGTGGGAGGTCAGGTAAATCCCCAGCTTTTTAATCTTTTTAGGTTGCCATTTGAAGTTAAATATAACATTAATCAGGACCATAGCAGAGGGGGCGGATTATCGTGTCAGGAGACCAGTGATTAAGTCACCAGATATACACAGCAAAAGAAGAAAAAGTAGTCCAATTATTGGGATGCACTCTAATGTTAATATAGGTACATAAATGTTAAAACATAACCTTTATTGGATATCAGTAATAAACATACGAAATGTGTTAAAATCAGCAAAATAAAATGATAGAAAAGTGATGAAAATTAAAATAAAAACGGCGGTAATAATCTCTGTTTCCCATTCTTGTCATAAGATGCTGTATGTGTACACTCTGACTAGTAGGTTGCTGTAAACTTGAGTAAAGGCAAGCTTTTTAATTTACATTAGGATAACTGTGCGATTGCTAAATAGTATCATATTACTCAATTGCAGAGAAACACATAATCATATTTTCATGATCAGTCCTCAATTTTAAATTTATTTAGCAACTTTGTTGCATATACAATTTCAAAGAGACATTGGATGCACATTCATCATATGAGGTATTCCTATGAATTAGAAAAGGACTTTATGTTCAATAATACAATATGTTTTATTGTGCAACAGTTAAGCATGTGTTGATAAGAATATCCAAATAAATAAGACACCTTATTATGAATCGACAGTTACTCTGTCTCTGTTTATGTGACACAATCACCCCTTAGTAAGGATGTAGCAGACAAATGTTTCAATATCATTCAAGCAATGAACATTAGTTCCCTTAATATCACGCTATTATAGGCTTATAGATAGCTATCATCTATCGCTAAATGCCGTCACATAGGCTTCCAATTTACTTGCACATAGTATCTTAATCTGCAATATTTATCCATTGCCCCATGTGATGTAGATAAGTCTCCCTGCAAACAATGGAACCACAGCCGTGGTCCGTTGTTAGCTGCGGCTATGCCGGCTTTGTGATGCCCGGATACAATCACAGCATGCAGCAATAATGCCTCGATCTCACACCATCTGTATTGCATGGATAGCAGCGTTATTATTGTCAGGTTGGCACACATTACAACATAATCTCTATTCAATTGGGTACAATATTATGTTATTATAGCCGAACGCTGACGCGTGTTTCGCTGTAGCTTTTTCAAATAGGCAAGCCGACAGTTACCCTTCCCGCGTCTTTTATATGTCAATGCTCCAATCAGCACTCATCATTCAGTTAAAATCGGAATTAGGCAATTCTAATTGGTCTCCAATAGTTCCTTATAGTAATAGTATTGAAATACCTAAATCTGGCATATAGATCTCTGTTTAATTCTAATAATAGCATGTACCTCACAAATATCAAATTTCTTCAATAAATATCATCTAATAAAATAAAATTAATTGATATATATTAGTGCTAAAACATATTAATTTCTAAACAGTGTCAAACTACAATCGTAACAAATTATAAAATTATATTAAATTACCTCAATTATTACAGTTGGATTAATTAATAAATTAATACATTTTATCGACTTTAAATTATTGTGTCACGTGTTATATTAATTTATGCATAAAATTATCAAACATTCCCTTATGATTCTATGATAATAACATTTTCTCAATTATACATTGCTAAATGAACATCCTCATTCACCAATTCAAGTGACCGATATTAAACAAATAGAGATTAATGTAAATCCATTAATGTGATTAAATACTGTGTACACTATAAAGTGAATCTACAAATATACCATGTGTACATTACAAAAATATTATTAGTGACAAATATAAATAAAATAATGTAATACATCTGTGTATATTTTATTAACATATAAATGTACTATTATTATCAATAAATACAATATTCCTGTATAAATGTGTATTTTGATAAATGGTGTCAAAAAATATATATAGTGTAAAAAAACAAATCTATACCTGTGAAAAAATATATGTGAAAAAATAATAAATGACTATTGTGCAATCATAATATATGTTAATTATTGTTAATATTCCATAACCACATGTCAACTAATAGATCAAAATAAATTTCCACCTTATATTGGACTAAGATCACTATACTAAATTATATCTTCACAATATATAAATGTATAGATGGCAATGTATTATTATCATGACTGAAATTATCCACATATTAAGACTAACTTCAATATAGTTATGTATAATATCTCAGAATCTCAAGCCCAGCTGTATTTTTTTCATTCCAAATGCCTGCAATCCTTTGCTTATTCCTTGATAATGCTTCAAAAAATGTCTTTCTACACTTGTAAGAATCTTCATTCTATTTTCATCTCTCTGTGCATTGTTGATGTTATAAACATGTTCCATTAATCTCTTTTTCAGTTGTCTCTTGGTCATTCCCACATAGATCTTATCACATGGGCAGGTCAAACAGTATATGACTCCAAGAGTAGAACAATTAATGAAATCTTTAATTTCACATCTATTGCAATACCGATTTATGAAGTGGCTTTTTTTCACTATGAATTCACAGGCCCTTCAGTTCCCACACTTATGAGATCCTACATTTCGTTCCCTTATTCTCTTTCTAATACCAAAATGACTATGTGTCAGATGGTCTTTCAAATTTTTAGATCTCCTCCAGCTTATATCCATATTAGGACCTAAGATGGTGGCTAGATCTTCATCTGTTTTAAGAACTTATGAGTATTTATGGAGGGCAATTATCAAATTCTTCTATTGTCTGCAATATGTTCCTCTGAATCTAATTGTTTGTTCTTTTGTAACTTTTGATTTTTTTTGGTTTTGTACAGCAATGTGTCCCTGTTTTTCAACTGGGTATCATGACAGGCTTTGTTAATTATATTATTGCTGTATCTCCTTGATCTCAATCTTCCTTTTAGTTCCACCGCTCTTTTTTGGAAGGTGCCATCTGTCGAACAGTTTCTCTTCATCTAAAGGAATTCCCCTTTCGGAACACTTATCTTGGTGGCAGGGTAGTGTGAACTTTGATAGTGTAGAATGCTATTAGTAGCCATCTTATTTCAATATACATCAGTCTCCAAATTGAGATCAAGAAAATTGACCTGTACATGATCTATTTCTGTTGTCAATTTCAAATTGAGAATGTTATCATTGAATTTATCAATTAACTCTATTAACAGGTTCTCATCTCCATCCCAGACAATAAAGATATTGTCTATGAATCTAAGCCATAGTGTTAGTTTTTCAGTATATCAGGAATTTTTTTCTGCAAATACTACCTCCTGCTACCACCAGCTTAAATACAAATTTGCGTACGTTGGAGCACAGGTACTGCCCATTGCAGTCTCCTGTACCTGCAAATAGTATTTTTCATTAAATAGGAAATAGTTCTTAGTCAAGATAAAATTCAATAATTTCAATAGAAAGATCTTAAATTCATCATCTCTTCTTTCCATATGTAAGGAATACCTTGCAGCCTCTAAGCCTGAGTCATGATTAATGCTACTATACAAACTCTCGTCGTTGCATGTGGGAGGTATTGTATTGCTGCTTAGGGAGATACCTTCTATCTTCCCTAATAGATCCATTGTGTCTCTCAAATATGATGGTAATTAAGTTACATGTATTCTCATATACTTGTCCACAAAGTTACTGGCTTTTTTCCCAAGGCTCCCTATCCAAGATACTATTGGGCATCGTGGGGGATTACACTAATTTTTATGTATCTTAGGTAGCATGTAGTATGTTGCAATTTTGGGGTTTTCTACTCAAAGATATTCAAAATCTGTTTTCGTGATCACTCTCTTTATATGCTTTGTTGATCATGTTATGATATATATTTAAGAAATGTTGGGTCGTATTGAATATTAGTTCTTTATAGCAATTGGCATCTGTCAACTATCTTTTAGTTTCTTGAAAATACATCTCTCTGGGCCATATAACAACATTACTGCCTTTATCGTAGGATTTGATTTTGACATCATCCCAGTTTTTTATTTAATCGAAGGCTTTCTGTTCTACTGAGATTTTGTTCTCTATATTTATCAGACATGATGCTATCCAATTCGTTTGACACCAATTTGACATAAACCTCCACTTGTTGGCAAATTTTCATATCTGGTGTGAATGTTGATTGCTTTTTTAGAATCGGTCTCATGGAATTTGATCTATCCTGGCTCCCAGATGTTTCTCCAGCTACATCTTCTAATATAGAGATTGCTATTTTCTTTATCAAATACAATTTCAGTTGTAGTTTCTTCCAGTGGGGATTTAGGGGAGTATTCTGAACTTTTTTTGAAGAATTTGTGTAAGAGTAGTTTCCATGCGAAGAGGTTCAGATCCTTCTCCCATTCAAACCTGTCAAAATTTCTTTCTGGTGAAAATGATAATCCACTGCTAAGTAAGGAGATATGTTCTTCATTAAGATTTTTATCAGAAAGGTTGATTATTCTTAAAGTATCTTGTTGATGATCTACCTCCTGTAATTCCTCCTCTGTCTTTGAGGTGTTTCTTCTCATTTTGTTTTGCTGTTTCTTTTCCTTTCTCTTAAATCTCTGACCCCCTCTGCATGTTTTCTCGTAATTTCTCCTATAGGTTCTTCCACTAATTCTGTCCCTCTCCCTAAAAAATTCCTTCCTCCATATGTTGTATTGGGTACTTCATTGTCAGAGGATCTACTTCTGAAGTTGAATAGCCCCTCATAGACTCTGGTTTTTCCCAGATGTGCCAAAGGCTTCAAGAGTAGCCTTCATGAATCCCAGGAGATCCTATGAAATCCTTTCTCAGCATCTAGGGAGAGTAAAATAGTAGGGTATCTCCTGGAGTTTGAAATATGAATAAGGTCAATAGCACATCTGGTGTTATCTCTAGCCTGTCAAACCTGGTATAAATCCTACCTGGTCCTAATGGATCAGGGAGGGGAGAAATGGGTTCAGATGGTTTGCCAAGGTTTTAGCAAATATTTTCATATCTAAATTGAGGAGGGAGATAGGCCTGTAGCTAGTACAGTTAAGTGGATCCTTGCCCTCTTTAGGGATGACTACAATTCTAGCTTTCAGCATTTCAGAAGGAAATGGTCACCCTGAAGAACCTTATTAAAGAGGAAATGGAGGTGGGGAACAAGCAAGTCAGAGAATTTTTCGTAATACACAGCCATAAATCCATCTGGACCAGGAGATTTTAAATTTTTCAGATTTTTTAAAGGCTGTTCAATTTCCTCGACTGATATCTCAGTGTTAAGGTGGTCTATAGCATTATGGGACATTTTTGGCAGGTTTGAGTTAGCAAGGAAGTCGGAAATCAGGTCAGAGTTGGATGAGAGTGATACGGTGTCTGAAAGAGGCAAGTTATACAGGTCAGTGTAATAGGCTTGAAAGGCAGCTCTAATAACTGTAGGATCTTGAACAAGCTGATTGTGAGGATCACAGATTGATATAATATTTTTATGGACTCTGACAGATCAAAGTCAAATTTTATCTGCCTTATCCCCTTTCTCATAAAAAGACTGGCAAAGCCATTTAAATAATTTAGCCACTTGCTTGAAAAGAAGATCAAGTTCTGACTTGGTTGCCTGAAGTTCAGACAGTAATAGGGTCGGAGGATGATTTATGTTGTGATTCCAAAGTGTGAAGTTTAATGTAAAGTTTGTCAATCTGGGTGAGAGATTCTTTCTTAGTTCTGGAAGCCATGCTGGTCAAGTTCCCCCTCAGAACCGCCTTATGTGCAACCCAAAGAGTGGATCTAGAGATATATAGATAATCATTCAGAGCAAAGTAGTCAGAAATTTTCCCTTCTGCTCCATGGGAGGTTTCGGTCCTCCCTGAGCTCGCCTTAGGACACCTGCATTACGGTTTGACAGGTGATAGTATTTCAGGGTTGTGCAATAGAGAGTCATTGGGGATTGTGCAATAGAGAGCCATATCATAGGGCAAGGATGGGTGAGAAAACCTGAAATATCAGAAGATATAGGGGAGTGATCAGACCAGATGATCAAGTGAATGTGAGCCGATTTTAGATTCAGAGTGAGTTCATGGCTGAGTAGGATCATATTGATATGGGAGTATGAGTTGTGCAGCGAGAAATAAAATGTGTAATCATGAGCAGAAGGTTCTTTCACCCTCCAAGAGTCATATGGAAGCTGGGACTTCATGAGACAGAGAAGAGACAAGAGACTTAGGGGTACATTTACTTAAGTCACAGTTTTTAAGAAGTGGAGATGTTGCCCATAGCAACCAATTAGATTCTACTTAACATTTAACTAGCACCTTCTAGAAGGTAATAGCTAGAATCTGATTGATTGCTATGGGCAACATCTCCACTCCCAAAAACTCTCACTTTAGTAAATTCACCCCTTAGAGTGTTGGGAGTCTGGCGACGAAGAGGTTGAGGCAACAGGAGCAGAATGATCCAAAGTAGAATTCAGAACAAAATTTAAATCACCAGCAATGATGAATATTCCTTATCGCACTCTGTTAAGGAGATAGTCTAACTTGGCAAACAACAGGTTTTTGTGCAGGTTGGGGTCATACACATTAACCAACATAAACAATTTATTAGTAAGCTTCTTCCCTACTAATATGAGGAAGTGGCCATCGTTATCAATATGGGAATCAATAGATTCAAAGGTAAGGTGACTGGCAAACTGTTTTTTTTTAGCATTATGGTCACAATCAAGGAAGGTGTTGGGGTATAACTTGAAGCGCAGTTCAGGAAATTGTGCAGAAAATTAGTTTCTTGGAGAAAGACCAGGTCTCCTCTTTCCAGCTTGAGAGTAGTAAAAAGTTTCCCACATTTTGGGGGGCTATTAAGCCTTTTTACATTAAAGGACGAACCACAGAGATCCATGGGCAACTAACCGAGAGGAAGGAACTCCTGGAGAGATAGTGAACACTAAGGATGGCATGAGTGAGTAAGAAGAATGGAGGCCAAGATACATTGTGGTTGAGAGAAAGGAGTGATGAGGGAAAGGGGGAAATGGGGGGGAAGAGGGGTCGGTTGGACATCTGGTGATGTAGGCCAGGACCTATGTTGCTGACAAAAGGAGGGGATACTATGTGTCTGAGGGACACCTAGGTCAGCTAAAGGGCTGAAAGCCATGAGAAGGCATGGCAAGGCATCAAAATTTAGCATCACAGTATGAGTAGAGGCAGGTTGGGGACATATCTCTCTTGGGGAACCTGGGGAAGAAAACAGAGTGAAAATGAGAGTGAAGAGCAAGCAGAGCAAAAGAGTGGGGGAGCAGGAGCTTGGTACATGTAGGAAATTGAAAAATGAAGGGAACACTAGAGAATCAGGGAAAAGAATAAAAAAGGAAGGAGGAGGCATGTACTGTATATACAGTAACAGGAGGAAAAAGCAAAACACAGTAAGTACAGTAAATGCAGCAAAAACAGCATATAAATCAAACTTATGATATACATAGAACAACATTGAAATGGCAAAATGGACTAACCAGTAGAGCACGGTGTACAGTAGTAAAGAAAACAGAGTGGCATGAGGAAAACCAGTATAGCATCCCCAGAGAGCATAAATAACAGGTGTGGAGTGAGACAGAGAGCATCCCTTGGCAACATTGGAAACAGGTTATAGTAAGTCCAGAGAGTACAAGGAGCACCTTGGTTAAGGAGAACAACCATTACAGGTTGTTGCATCAAAGAGGGTTAAATAGTGAAGCAAGGAGCCTGGTATTGGAAGTCAGGTCACAGGAGGTGGAACTGAAGTGGCCAATAATGTGGGATCAGTGGTCCATTCCAGACAGGAAGGTGTCTTCCCCTGTTGTTGTGGAAGCGAAGTGGTGGAACGATCCCCGTTCCCCTTGTGCATACCCAACTTGGACAATAAAGATTGGGCATCAAAGAGGGATCGGGCAGTGAGCATTTCCCCTGATGCCAGAGCCAGATATGGAAGGGGAAACCCCACCCATATTTGATGTCATTCTGGTGAAGCAGAGAGGTGATGGGTTTGAAATCTCTGTGCTTGACTAACATGCTTGGAGAAAGGTCTTGGAAGATTTGCATACAGAGCCAAGTCAATGGACCTCCTACATAACAGCCTCTTTTGCAGTGAAGTAGTGCATTCTGAGGATGACATCTCTGGATTGGGTATGGTCTTGTGAGTGGGCATGCAGAGCCCGATGGGCACAGTCTAAAAGAGGGTGATCCTCTAAAAGAAGGTGATACTCAGGGGTCTCTAGAGAAAGCTTGGCAAAGAAATGTTTGCGGTAGAGCTCAAGATGTGGTTGTTCAACATCCTCTGGGATCCCCCAAACTCTTAGATTGTTCCTCTGCGCCCTGTTGTCTTGGTCCTCCTGGTCTTCCTGTAACTGGGAGATGTCTTGATGCATTTGGTGGAAGTCGGTCTTGAGGGATTGCTGAAACATCACCACCTCTTCTGCACATCTCTCAAATTGATCAGTCCTGCCGCCAATTTCCACAATATCAGTTTTCAGGTAGTGTGAGGTCCTGTACCGAGGTTTTGACATCTTTAACCTCTGTGAGAAGGGAGAGAAAGTCTTGTCAGATTCCGAGACCAAGTTGTCATGGGAGTGTTCAGGTTCAAATCTAGGCTTGGCAGGAGTGCTTTGTCTAGTCAGGAATGAGGTGAGGTCACTCCCTGAGGACTTTTTACCCCCTATAGGCATTTTGTGCGAAAGCATGAAGAGGTTGACACAAAAGTAGGGGAGGAGTTGCTCCACAAGCTTAGCGCAGAGATAAGAAAGCAGGCTTAAATTAGAAGCACTGAGAATATTTTGGTAAAACTGGATAAAATGTGTGAAAAGCAATGAAGTTGTGGTGTAGTTGGGCACATGACAGAGCTCTGACACCAAAAACAGAGCTGAGGGAAGGCTGTTCAAAAGGTGTGTATTTATATTACTGGCGGCTGGAATGCCAGCCACGGGAAACCTGACCCGGGAATAAAGATAGGTGTTGAAAACCCAACTCCTATCTTTATCGTAATGCTGAAATCCCAACAGCCGGCATCCTGGAGGAAGGTAAGTGGTATTTGTTAGGTTTTAGCTGTGGGGGGGTTAGGCTTAGGAGTTTAGGATCCCTCGGGGGGAGATTAGTATTAGGCACCCCTCCTGGGAAAGGTTAGGTTTAGGATGCAGGAAGGGGGTTTAGGGTTAGGCACCACCAGGGGGAGGTTAGGGTTAGGCACCACTAAGGGAGGGTTAGGTGGGGAGAGGGGTAGGGATAGCATACTTACCACCCCTGTCGGGATTTTCATCCATCGGGATGCCGCCAGTATTTCATTCCCAACCTGTTCCAGTTTCCAGTGGAAGAGAACTAGCTTGCTCCTAGCTTAAACTTTGAGAGGAGTGCAAGTGTCAGGGAATACAAACAGGGGAGCAGCTAGGTAGTATAATATAAGACAATAAAATACAGTGCCTCTGGGGTGGAGATGAGAGGGTTAATGCAGTATAATGTAAGATAATAAAATACATTGCCCCTGGAGTGGAGAGGAAAAGGGTACTGCAAAATAATGTATAATAATAAGATACAGTGTCCCTGGGGTGGAGGTGAAAGAGGCAGACACTGAGAAAATATAGGCAAATAAAAGGTGGCTGTAAGGGAGTGCTCCTACCTACCATAGGACTCACCACCACAAGTCAAATCGGACAGATGCTGCTCAGCTGCAGGACACCGGGTGTGGACCTTCCTGCACACAGTGTCTGAGGAGTCAGCTGGCGTATGAGGGGCACTGGGACAGAGCACCAAAGTTCTCGGGGAGCAGACGTTCGGGTCTGCAGCTCATCAGTCCATGCAGGAGGTTGTAAAAGGCAGCTGTGGGCTTGCAGGATAAGGAGATGTCCAAAGTCCTGAGGCTGCACCAGACAGAAAGGACTGCTGGTCAGAGGTAGCAATTGAGTCCCTGGCCACAGGAGGGTGCACAGGCCTCAACCCACAGGGATGCAGGTGTCACCCCCGGCTCCAAGGACCACAGCACCTGGCACAGAAAGATGGCATGGAGGAGGTAGGGTCCGACGGGGGCTGTCAGCAGCACCCAGGAGACCCAAGGGCAGATATTTAGTAGGCACCAACTGGGAGCCCAGGCAACACATGTATGAACCCATTGCCTGCCAGGCCATGCCCCCCATGAGTTGCAGTTTATTAAAACTTACCTAAGTATGCAAGTGTATTTTTCTCCCTTAAAGTGGAAACTTGCTAAGTTGTGAAATTGTTATCTGTGAATAAATTGACACTATTGTTCAAAGTAAATTGGTGAACATTCTTGCCTTTCTGAAGAATCTAAGAGAACCAAGAGATGGTTCTGCCATGTGAGAAAATTCTGCATTACACCACACCTGGGACTATCAATTAGTGTGGTGTTACAGAAGCTGGGGCTAAACACAGTCAGGCATCTTCTGTAAACTCACATGAATATCAGCGGTGATATTTTAATGTTTGCATTCTCATTGTGATAGCAGCCTGACATAAGGACACCCACTTCCCCTTACTCACATCCGTATACTTGACCAACATAGTGAAACACTCGGTAACATTGAGTAACATCGGACAGTTAAAGAAGCCCAGACCTTACTCAGTAATTGCTTACTTATGCGCATGCTATGACGCCTCAGGAAACATCTGGTATCGCAGTGGATAATTCATGCATGCCCCTGCAATGGTGTTAAAACACACTGGCATGCCTGCATTTGTCCGACCCCCCCCCCCCGTCACCACCCACAAGTGGCACTTCCTGTCAATCACTTTGCCATGGGTCTGCATAGTCAATGCATTCAAAATTCCTAATGCAGTGCCTAGCTCGTGCACTGGGATGCATACGTATGCACAGTGTGAATTAAATTGACCAATTGCATGCGTATAAGTGAATCAGGCTCTGAGTCTATTGGTGTCACCTTTAAAACAGGCAATTCAGTGCACAAAAAACCACTAAGGCTGTGTTCACAAACTTCTGAAATCCCAGAGGAGAGTCTAAGAGTGTCCATGAGTGCTTTGTGTGTCTGACATTTCTGACATTGTAATCCTAAAGAAGCCTCCAACCACCATTTCTGCACCCACTGCAAATGTGAGGATGAGTAGCGGTAAAAATAAAGATGGTGACATAGAAATTGAGGATGCTACTGTGAAAGTGCAACAGTGAGAGGATATTTGAGTACCTGAAGCTACTGAGGATGTTGATGATGAATATGTTGGACAAGATGAAGTTGATAAAATTCAGGAGAAAGATGTTGTTTATGTCAAATTATTTCAGCCACCAGTGGTAGCAATTCTTGCCTGTGATAAAAAAGAAAGCCATTGTCATGTCTGGCAACATTTCTGCCATCTGTAATGTTCTTGATGCCAAAGTAAGTAGAGGTAGGGTTGTTAACCATCTAGGAACCTTCTTCCCTTTTACATCATTTGCAGCAAGTTAATGCAAATTATATGGGAAAATCGAAAAAATTCTGTAATAAATCAATTGCAAGTAGTCCAGCATTAGCTGCCAGCAGAATGGATAGATCCCAGCACATGCAATCTCCACTCCCTACACCTTCATCATCAATCTCCTCATTAATAATCAGAGGTAGTCCAATTTGCTATAGCTAACTGACTTCTCCCCTATCCAGGATACCCCAGAAGAATCCCTGCATGCTAGGGCTGCTAGTGTTGCTGCTGGGGGTGAATCTTCATCACTGAAGGGAACCAAGAACAGTAGTTTCAAACACCAATTGATTGTGGACCTGATTCAGCAAGGAACACAGTTGCTAAAACGCACACAATCGGCCGATTTTTGTGTTCTGTGCATGGGTATGCATCGCAGTGCACGTGTGCGAACCAGCCACTGCGATCGTGACTGCATTTGCAGTGACTACTCAGACCCATTACAGACTGATAGACATTACATGCCATTTGCGGGTGTAATGGGGGGGTGATTGGGCGAACGCAGGCATGCCAGTGCATTTCAATGTCGTTGCTTGGGCATGCATAAATTAGCCACTGCGATGCCCTACTCAGCCTGAGGCCTGATAGCGTGCGTGGAAGTTAGCAATGTCTGAGTAAGGTCAGGGCTTGTGCAAGTGTGTGTGAGGCTGCTATGGTACTCAATTGTACTGATGGTTTCGCCATCCTGCTAAACATTGTGGATGTATGTAAAGTAAACCGGGCATCCTTGTGTAGTGCAGTGGCAGCATTGCGATCGCAATGGATTAGCATACTATCGCAGTTGAACTGCGTGTGTAATCGTTATTGCATTCGCAGTTGTGTTCCTTGCTGAGTCAGGCCCTGTGAAACAATCCTTTGCAAGAGGAATCAAGTATAAAAGCTGCCATCCAGGTGCACAGCGGTTCACTGAAGCCATGACATGTATTCTATCATTAGATCTGCTTCCAATATCTGCTATCAATGCACCTGGTTTTAGACATTTAGTTGAGGTACTGTGTCTGTGCTACTAAATTCCATCTTTATTCCATTTTACCAGTACAGCAATTCCTCGCCTGGGTGGACTGATGGTGAAGCCACGCTTTTACTGAGTTCCTCTTACCTCCACAGGGACCCAGGGCAAGTCGACATCATACCCCGTGCATGAAGAGGCTCACCACTGGATGGATGGTGAACGGGAGGATAGAGCAGGCAAGCGGTGACAAGCACTTTCCGAGCATATTTTGCACATTTGAAAAACTTAATGTTACCTGTTTATTTTCTATGCTACAGTACTTTGTAAGAATGGTGCTTACTCTATGGTAATTTGTGATATCCTTGTTTTTTGGGTCTTCATTGATTGGAGTAATTGCAATGAATATAAGTGTTCTATTGACACCTATGCACTATGGACTGGCCGCCCTACTACCTTATAAATAAAGCTACCAGGAATTTGGACTATACCCATGTGACTGCACAAAACACTATCAGTGAAATACCGTGGAACGCACTCTGCTTCTGGCTTCAGGGGTAGAGAGAAACAATGTGGCCAAATGCCAATTTGCTGTTAGCGACAGCAGGTGTAAGTAGGAAAACTTATGGTATATAAAGGGGTGACCTGTGTGAGCCAGACACGCTTCTGACGAAGGACTATGTGTCCAAAATGCATTAAGCGTGGCTCACTGTCGTTTCTGGTTTCCTGGTGTTAGAAGCACAGGTATTGTATCCCGGTTGGTGGACCTGATTGTCCGGATACGGACCACTTCTTCCCTTGATTCATCTGGGAAGCGGGATGATCATCCATCTGAAGCCTGTTGCTACAGCTTGCCAGAGGGAATATGTGTACAACTTTCTTCAATATTGTAAGTGTAACTTGTAATTAAAATTACTGAATTTTAAAGGAATCTTTTTCTCTATATTCTATGTGTCTTCCTATGCCTTGTGTGAATAATTGAGTACATAAGGGCTGAAAGGCACTACTATATTACAGATCTGTCCCAAATTAGAAGATTCTATATACAGAAGATAGGAACTTTCTCCCTGAGGGAACATTGGGCATTTATGTGAATTCACTGCAAATTCTCCCTTAGATCAGATATGGGGGTTGCGTAAGGATCAAGGGTGATCATCTTTCCATTTATTAGATGTGTTCTACACTTTGGTGCTTATTTTACATGTATTCATGGTAATTGGAGAGCGCTTTTAAGATTGTACATCTCTACATCATTTGGTCTATATATTTGAGTATTTATTGGCTGTATACTACGTTTGTACTAACTTTAGCTGCACTCTAATTTTCATTGCGCGCTCTTTTAAGGATATTGGGCCTGATTCAGAGACGGACGCTCTGAAAGAGCGCTTGCTCTGAATCAGGGCAGTTTTTTTTTGTGCGGCCTCCTGGCCGCTCGCTTAGCTGTGGGTGACCACCCACAGCTATTGCGAGTGGCCAGGTGATGGCCTCGACCATCGCAACCATTGGGGCTTGCGACGAGACCCCTGTGGTAGGGTCTCGTCTGCCGCAAGCCCCAGAGAGCTTCCGGCTCTAATAGAGCCAGAAGCTCTCCCACTGCCATCACTGGTGATGTCAGTGGGGCCGCCCACAAACGGCAGGTGTTCGCTTGGGAACGCCTCTGTTTGTGAACCCACCCCTACGCCATGCCTACAAAACGGGTTGAGCTGTCAATCACCATCGACAGCTGCCCTTTTTGTAGTAAGCCACGGAGCAAGAGAATTTCTCTCTCGCTCCGGGGCTTGCGCACGTGTGCAGTGTGGCCGCTGCATGTGCGCAGAGCCCACCATAGACCAGCTTATGAGCGCTCAAGCGCTTGCGAGTGGGTCTGAATCAGGCCCTCTGTTCTTTGCATACTCAGGGCCTGATTCAAAGATAAACACAACTGCAATTTGCACGCAGTTCGAGCGATTATTTGCCATTGCGCATGTGTATGCATGACCTTGGGGGTGGAGGCAGGGGGTGGTTTGCAAAATGCAGGCGTGCCTGGTCATTTGAACGCCATTACATGGGCATGCAACTGCGTGGCAGAAGAGCTCCCTGGCCTGCGTGTGGTCAGAGGAGCCACAAGGGTAAAATGGCCACCGATGTACTTCAGTGGTACCAATGTTTTAGTAGGTATACATAGTTGTACGCAGGTGAGATGCCTTAAGTGGGCGTCTTTATGGTCGAGTGATCTTTGCTAACATTAGCATATTTTTGAAACTGCGTTGTGTACGGAGATGCAGTTGCAGCATCATTAGCATACATCTCTGAATCAGGCCCTCAGTACGTCATCCGAGTGCTATCTCTGAAGTGTCAACATCCTGTGCCAGTTCTGCGTCTGAAACCACAGTGTTTGTACTTAGTACGTCATCCAAATACAAACTCCTAGTGCAATTCTCCTGTGCCAGTTCTACGTCTGAAGCCACAGCATGCGTACTTAGTACATCATCCAAGTACAAACGCCTAGTGCCATTCTCCCGTGTTAGCCCTGCATCTGGATCAACATCACCCAAGTGCAAAACTTCCAGTATCATTCTCCTGTGCTTTCCCTGTGATAGTGTTCTTCCATTTCCTACTTGTACTGGATACCTGACCAAAGGGCCATGACCTGCTTGCTGGTTGCATCTTAAGCCCAAATCCCGCTTGCAGGGGTCACTGGTGAACACCTCCCAGTAAGTTAGACTCCCAGCCTTTGGTCAGGTCTAGCCAACATCTGGTACTTGTGGATGATTAAGGCATATATCCAGGCCCCTCAACTCAGATTCCTATCTCAACCTGGGCCCACTTCTTCTAATCCCTCTATAGGGGACCACCATAGCCTGAATGTGACAGCTTCTATTTGGTTTAAATGAAAAATTCTCTATTCCTGCAGCTAGCTCATATAATTGGAAATTCCCCTCCTATCTTAAAGATTCTGTGGATTTTAAAAGAATTCTAGAACAAAGCTTCTCAAACTTTGTCAGCGATAACCTACAGCATACACAAGATATTAATTTATTTAGGCAACTTCCAAACCAGTAATTAGGAATGTAATAGTGCTTTAGCCAAAGCTTATTCCACAAAATTACAATAATCAACAGAAGAAACTAGACAAAAATATAAGGAGGAAAAAATTCTATACGATAATCTATGTACGGAGAGGACCCTTATGGATATCACCTTTGAGAAACATAGATATTTTAAGTGGGGCAATAGATCAGGCAAAGTACTAGCATCTAAACAACATGAGGCCCCTTTGCGTATTATGAAATTGAATTAATCTTCTTTAGGGATTATTACTAATCCAGACAGTATAGTAGAAGAATTTTGTCAATTCTATGAACAACTATATGCTGACCCAAACACAGATCAAACTATGGGAATGGACTTTCTGCACCAAGCTAAATTACCAAAGCTTAGAGAGGAAGATAGAAATAATTTGACTAAGTCAGTAACTGATGAAAAACTTCAAGGGGTCATTAAGTCATTGACGATTGGTAAAATGCCAGGACCAGATGGTCTGAATGTGGAATACTAAAATAAAATATTAATATCCCATGTTGCTCCCTACCTGAAAGACTTATTTAATTATATATTAAATGGAAAAGATGCCCACTCTAATTTTAATGAAACTCGTATCATAATTCTTCCAAAATCTAAAAGAGTCCCCACTCAGGTCACTTCATACCGTCCCATTGAAAAATATTTGCTAAATTGATGGCACAAAGATTGTAACCAATTCTTTCTAGAATAATACACCCAGCCCAAACCGTATTTATTACGGGAAGATACTCGGTTCAACATCTTAGAACTCTTAAAGCAGCTATGACTCGCATCAGTCTAGAGAAATCTCAAATATAGTGGTCAGCTGCGATGCCAACAAAGCATTTGATAGAGTCTACTGGTCACAACTACTTTGAATTTTCCAGTATCAATGCTTGGTGTGGAATTTATACATATTTTTAAAACATTATATAAATCACCATTAGCTTTTTTGACTATAAATAGGTTAAATACGAGATATTTTACTTTATATAGGGGGACTAGGCAAGGATGCTAATTATCATTGTTATTGTTCAATTTGGCAATATATCATTTAATATGCCATTTTGAAGATATGCAGGAATGGCAAGAGATAAATTTTGAGGGTCAGAAGCTTAAAGTTTTGGAATTTGCGACAATCTATTGCTATATTTAAGCAATACAAAATAATTAATAGCGTTGGTAATAGATAAATTAAATATTTTTTCATCTATATTTGGGTTTTTGGTAAACACAATGAAGACAGAAGCATTTGCTTATATCCCTGAGGCACGTAAAGGATGGGAGCATAAATTTCTGTTTAAATGTGTGATGTCTACTCGAGTCTTGACATATTATGGGATTAAAATACCATCTCATTCCTCAGATCTACAGTATATAAAGATAATTATAATAATTTAATAAAACAAATAGTAAGAGATTACAAAACATGGGGGACCCTACCATTATCATATATATGGAGATGTCATGTTATTAAAATGGTCAGTTTTTCTCATTTACTGTACAATACAAATGTTGCCAATATTTTTTTTAAAAATGGATGAATAGAGAGATGCAAAGATTCATATGGGCGAATAAACGTCCAAGGATTTCACTATGGAAGCTACAACAAACTAATGATTTAGGCGTTATAAACCTCCCATGTATTAAAAGCTACAATGTGGCTGCAAACTCTCGATTTGCTATAATGGGGATGTCAAACTAGTATTTGTTTGTGAACCCAGTGTTGGATATTCATCTGTGTCGGTGTCTGGAGGCGTGTACAGAAAGCTGGCAGGCCTAAGGAGACGACCTGGCATGTAGTGACGAACACTTCCCTGACCGGGAATCAAACACGGGTCTCGACGGAGAGATGTCGGATCATACCAACTAGACCACTAGGGATGTCGGTGTTGAAGACAAGTTGTTATGTGCAATCAGAGGAGAGTGTGGCAGTAGATTGAACAGGTTGATACTTGGTTAGTACTGTAGATATGTAATAAAACACTCTTCTTACTGTAACCGGAATGCTGGAGTGTTAGATCTTTGCAACGTATTCACCAGGATGAAACTGGGTTGTCGCTGTAGTCCAGGATCCAGGAACACTCAGTTGGGCAGAGACAGGTGGTATGGTGAGGCTCAGGCTATCACTTGACTGGCTGTTGCAGACAGGTGATTGGGACTTGTCACTGCAGTACTCTGTAGCAGGCTTAGATCTTGCTTGAGGCCTAGCAGGCCGAGAAACACTGAAGCCTGTGCATCTGGGATGTGATAGAGAATGCTGGCAGAATCGGTAAGTGACCCGGCAGCAGGGAAAACAGACCCGGGTTGTGACAGTACCCCCTCCTTGAGGAGTGGCATCAAGACATCTCTTTGGCTTCCCATGAAACTTGACTTAAAATCTGGAAACAAGATAAGGAGCATTAACATTTTCAGAACTCACCCAGGATCTCTCCTCCGGACCATATCCTTTCCAGTGGCCCAGATATTGGAGTTTCCCATAACAACATTGAGTGTCAACAATATTCTCAATCTCAAATTCAACCCCTCGCTGGGTCTTGACTGGAGGAGATTTTGGTGGAAAACATTGGAACCTGTTGAGAATAAGAGGTTTGAGGAGAGACACATGAAAGGAATTGGGGATCTTGAGTGATAGAGGAAACTGTAAACGGTACGCCACTGGATTGATGATCTTGCTAATAGTGAATAGACTGACAAACAAGGAGCAAACTTCAAAGATGGAACTTGAAGTCAGAGGTTACGTGTGGTTAGCCAAACACGATCGCTCACTCTAAGATATGGAATGGCCCTCCTCTTTTTGTCAGCAAAGATCTTGTAACTGAGGATCATTTCAAAGTGACATGAACTTCCTTCCAGATGTTTGAAAAGTATTGAAGAGATGCTTTGGCAGCTGGTTCATCAAATGTCAGAAGAGATTGAGGGCTTTATTCAGAGGTGGCCGTATGGTCTACGACCGCACGGCTGCTTCGATGTTTGTCCAGTGCGCATGCGCACGAGGGAGCCAGCTCCTTCGTGCGCATGCGTGAGACCCGCTATGACCGACAGCGCCGGTCGTAGCGGGTCTCTTTTCAAAGGGGGCGAGCTGTCGATGTTGATTGACAGCTCACCCCATTTGGAAGGTGGGCCGGGGGGGTGGCAGCCCAAATGGAGGCGTTCCCATGGGAACGCCTGCCGTTTGGGGGAGGCCCCACTGACATCACTAGTGATGTCAGTGGAGAGCTTCCGTCTCTGACAGAGCCAGAAGCTCTCCGAGGCTTACGACAAGTGAGACCCTACCCTAGGGTCTCGTTGTAAGCCCCGATGGTCATAGCCCATCACCCTAGCAGTCGTTAGAGCTGTGGGTGTAAACCCACAGCCTAACAACCGAAACAGAGGCGGCCGGTCAGGATGCAAGCGGCCACCCAGTTTCTGAGCGACCGCTTGCATCCTCCGACCGCCTCTGAAAGAGGGCCTGAAACTCAGGGATACGAGGATGTTGCCCATAGACTGATAGGAAGGGAGTAGTTCCAGATGAAGTGTGGTATGAGTTGTTATGGGCGAATTCAGCCGATGGCAGGAAATCATTCCAATCATCCTGAGAGGAAGTAATATAAATACGGAGGAAGGTCTCGAGATCCTGGTTAACTCTCTCAGTCTGCCCATTGGACTGCGGGTGATAAGCTGTGGAAAACTTGAATTTGTAAGGAAGAACAGAGAGCTCGCCACAAATAAGCAACAAACTGTGACCCTCAGTCCGAAATTATTTCTTTGGGTAGACCATGGAGACTAAATATTTTGGCAATGAAGTGCTGAGAGAGACGTGGAGCAGATGGTAATCCTGAGAGAGGTATGAAGTGTGCCATCTTTGAAAATCTGTTGCCTACAACCCATAAGGTGGTAAATCCCTTGGAGACTGGAAGGTCGGTTATAAAATCCATGGATATATGGGTCCATGGTTGTAGTGGAATGGGCAGAGGCTGTAATGGTCCAACAGGCAGCTGGTGAGAATTTTTATGCTGGGCACACTGAGAGCATGAGGATACAAATTCTTGTACATCAGATTGCATAGAAGGCCACAAATAGGATCTTTTAAAAAGTTTCAAAGTCTTTTTAACCCCTGTGTGGCTGGAGAACTTAACAATAGTTGTTTTTACCCTAGAGGAGGTGTAACCACATTAGTTGTGGCAAACACAGTAGGGTTTAACATGGGATATAGTTTGGGAACTTCAGATTCATTATCGGGGTCCATGGACCAAGATAAGGCATCTGCCTTACAGTTGCGACAGCCAAGATGGAAAGAAATTTTAAAATCAAATTGGGAGAAGAACAATGCCCACCGGGTTTGTCTGGGCATGAGGCGTTGGGCAGTCTTTAGGAACAGAAGATTCTTGTGGTTGATGAATACCAATATTGGGAAACGGGCACCTTCCAGCAGGTAACACCGTTCTTCAAAAGCTAGTTTGATGGCTAAAAGTTCTCTCACCAATGGGGTCATTTATTTCGGCAGAGAATGTTTTGGAGAAAAATCCACATGTGTGTAGTTTTTCTTCAGATCTTTGTGATAGCACTGCCCCTACTCTTTCAGAGGATGCGTCCACCTCAAGGATGAAAGGTTGAGTGATGTAAGGTTGGCAGAGTATCAGAGCAGAAATAAATGACTGCTTTTATAACTGGAAGGCCGACTTTGCTTCTGGAGACCAGTGCGTTGAGTTGGCACCCTTACAGGTTATTGCAGAGATAGGAGCTGCCAAGGTAGAAAATCCTTTAATGAATTTCATGTAGTAGTTGGCAAAACTCGGGAATCTTTGGATGGCTTTTAAAGAATTGGGTCAAACCCAGGAAAGTATTGCTTGAACCTTTTCAGGATCCAATAAAGCTGGTTAGAACAAAGTCTTCGGAGGACTTCTTTCACTTGGTCAGAATGAATATCATCCAGGTATACAACCACTGAGTGGTACAGGAGGTCACAAAAAATTTTGTTCACAAAAATGTTGAAATATAGCTGGGGTGTTGCTCAGACCAAAGGGCATGACAAGGTATTCATAGTGCCCATCTCTTGTGTTGAATGCCGTTTTCCATTCATCACCCAAGCGAATACGGATTAAATTGAATGCACCCCTTAGAATTTCGTGAAGGCCGCTACCCTTTCACCTTATCAAAGAGCTCTGTGATAAGTGGTAAATGGGTAGCGATTCTTGATGGTTTTTTCATTGAGTCCCCTATAATCAATACAGGGGCGAAGTTCACTATCTTTTTTCTTAACGAAGAAGAACCCTGCACCGGCAGGAGAAGATGAAGGTCGAATGAAACCTTTTGCAAGATTCTCTTGAATGTACTCAGTCATTGGTTTTGTCTCTGGCATGGATAATGGATAAGTCCGACCCCGGGGAGGCATTTTTCCAGGTAGTAACTCAATTGAACAAATCTACTCCCTATGGGAGGCAAAATGTCAGCCCCCTGTTTGCTGAAAATGTCCAGATAAGAATGGTATTGGGATGGTCGTTTCTCAGCCAGAGTAGTATCAGAGACCCGGATGGGAACCACTTTCTCCAGACATGCTTTAGCATAGTTCTTACCCCAAGACAGGACATGCATGGTAGACCACTTGACCTGGGGATTGTGGTTCTGTAGCCAAGGAAGTCTGAGTACAATAGCATGGGTAGCCTTAGGAATGAAGAGAAATGACATTTCTTCAGAGTGCAGTGCTCCTTCCTAGAGTTTAACAGTTGACATGCAGTCAGTGATGGAGCCATGAGGATCAGACTGCCCATCCACAGCCGACAGTGATATTGGATGGGACAAAGTCACAGTGGGAATATGATGCTTGATGTCATAGCTTTTTGTTATAAAGTTCTCAGCAGAACCAGAATCCAGGAGATCACAAAGAGAATAACGTTTATTGGCAAAAATAAGAATCATAAGAATCACAGAGTCAATTGGTTGAGAAGAGGGATATATTACTCCTAATCTTTTCCCTCTCCGAGAGAATGGAAGTGACCATTTCCCGGTCATTTGGTGCAAGAAGAAATCATATATCCAACTTCACCACAATATAAACATAAATTCAACTGACATCGTCTTTGATGTTCTTCAGGCAAGAGACGGGACCTAGTAACTTGCATAGGTTCTGTATCAGGTGTGGAATTTCTCACAGGAGTAGAAGCAAAACCCTTGTTTTTGCATTTTATACCAGAAAGCTCTTGGAGGCGTAAGTCAATTTTGATGCACAAGGAAATAAGGCTCTCCAATTTAGATGGGAGATCGCGGGTTGCAAATTCATCCTTAATTCTGTCAGAAACTCCATTCCAGAATGTGGCTATGATTGCTTCCTCATTCCATTGCAATTCTGAAGCTAAAGTAGGAAATTAGATCACATATTGACCCATAGATTTACTGCCCTGGTATAGCCGTAATATTTCTCTAGAAGCTGATGTAGATCTTCCAGGCTCATCAAATATTTTACAGAAGGTGGCAATAAAGTCAGTATAAACAGACGGTAGTGGGTTGGCTCATTCCCATAATGGGGATACCCAATCCAGAGCTGGACCCAAGAGCAGGGATACAATGTAAGCAATCTTGGTTTTGTCTGATGGAAAATTTTGCAGGATGCAGGGTAAAGTGCAAATCACATTGGTTTAAGAACCCGCGACATAACTTGGGGTTCCCATCAAATTTATTAGGAGTTGGTAGGTGAAGTCTGGGTGTTGGAGGAACAATAGATGCAGGAGGGGTAGTAACATCAAATCCTGTGGTAGAATTTAGGATCATATTCTGATGGGTGGAGATTTTTTGAAGACATTGTGCCAGCTGGCGACGTGTTACTTCCAGACCCTCCAGACATCCCGGTGTTGGATATTCATCTGTGTTGGTGACTGGAGGCATGTACAGAAAGCTGGCAGGCCTAAGGAGACCTCCTGGCATGTAGTGAAGAACACTTCCCTGACCGGGAATCAAACCCAGGTCTTGGAGGAGAGATGCTGGATCGTACCCACTAGACCACGTTGGTGTTGAAGACAAGTTGTTATGTGCAATCAGAGGAGAGTGTAGCAGTAGTTTGACCAGGCTGATACTGGGTTAGTACTGTAGATATATAATAAAACACTCTTCTTACTGTAACCGGAATGCTGGAATGGTAGATCTTTGCAATGTATTCACCAGGCTGAAACTAGGTTGTCACTGTAGTCCAGGATTCAGGAGCACTCAGATGGTAGCAGGACTGGATGCAGACAAAAAAACCGAGATGGGTAGTAGGTGATGACACCGGGTATGGCATCAAATGAAGCAGGAACCCTCACCATGTAGTGAGAGTGGTATACACAGGCGAGTTGTAGGTTCGGATAACTGGAACAGGTAGGTATTCTCTGTGCAATTAGTGGGATAGCTGCTTCAGGCATAGACAGAACTGGATGCTGACCAGAAACCGGAATGTATAGTGGATGCTGATACCAGGAGTGGCATCAATGACGCAGGAACAGGAACACTCACCATGTAATGAGAATGGTATACACAGGTGAGTTGCAGGTTTGGATAGCTGGAACAGGTTGAGATTCTCTGTGCAGCCAGTGGAATAGCTGCCCCAGGTGTAGATCACTTGCAGGAGTCCATGTTGCAGAAGGAAGCAAAACTGCACAAACAGAATACAAGTAAGCAACAGGAGCTCAGTATAGCTCACTCAGTAGGAACTGAGATTAGACATTGTACTGGGAATTAGGTATAGTCAACAGTTGGGATATCTATCCTTGGGTTACCTGGGATAGGCCAAGCAGAGACAGGTGGTACGGTGGTACGGTGAGGCTCAGGCTATCACTTGATTGGCGGTTGCAGACAGGTGATCAGGACTTGTCACAGCAGAACTCTGTAGCAGGCTTAGATCTTGCTTGAGGCCTAGCAGGCTGAGAAACACTGAAGCCTGTGTGTCTGGAATGTGATAGAGAATGCTGGGAGAATCGGTAAGTGACCCGGCGGCAGAGGAAACAGACCCAGGTTGTGCAGCTAATAATTACACAAATTGCAAAATAGAACAAATAGCCCTGGGATGCATTTGTCAGCTCTGCTACATATGCATCCATCATCTCTACCAAAGGATAAACAAAATATTCACTTGGCAACAACCTTTAAGGCATGGAGACAAATCAGAAAAGGTTTAAAAATATCCAAGACACAGGCCCTGATTCAGAGCCGGACGCTCTGACCAGAGCGCTCGCTCTGAATCAGGGCCCACCACCATAATTATGGAGCGTCCTCCTGGACGCTCGTATAGCTGTGGGTCACCACCCACAGCCTATACGAGCGTGCAGGATGATGCTCGCGATGGTCTTGACCATCGCGACCATCGCCACTGCGAGCCGAAGCCTGCAGTTGAGTTTCTCAACCGCAAGGCCCGGAGTGATTTTTGCTCTATCAGAGCCAAAATCACTCCCACTGACATCACTAGTGATGTCAGTGGGGCCGGCTTCTGACGGTAGGCGTTCCCTTGGGAACGCCTCCGTCTGGGAGGCACGCCCCCGGCACGCCCACCAAAGGGGGCGTGCTGTCAATCAACATCGACAGCACGCCCCCTTTGATCAGACACGAGCGAAGGAAAGTCCTTCGCTCGTCGCGTCTCGCGCATGCGCACGACGAAGCTCCCTCCATCTTGCGCATGCGCAGTGAACACCATCGACCCAATTGCGAGCGGACAGCCGCTCGCGAGTGGGTCTGAATCAGGCCCACAGTCCCTTTTCCTCCCACTAATGGATAATCCTGCTTCTACAAGCGGACAAATCTCTATTGATGTGAGGAAATGGACACAAAATGGATTGAAATATTTATATAATTTGGTAGATGAGAAGTCACTACAACCATACACATACAGCCACTACAACCATACACCTAATGCTCTGGACGCTGCCAAACAAACATATTTCCAATCTCTAATCTTTGCTCAAGCCTCATTCCCCAAGCAAATTTTTAATACATTTAAACTGCTTCTTACCCCTCCCTCACTGAACCCACCTGCTACTATCTGTGCACAAGATCTTTCCTCCTATTTCAAGGACAAGATTAATAAGATCCAAAATGGAATGGTATGCTATTCCTCAGCTAGTGACCTGCTCAATTCCCTACCTGAACCCTCTGGCACATTCACTTCATTTGACTCACAAATGAAGATGAAGTATATACACTCTTCTCATCCTCCTACTCTATTACCTCTCCTCTTGATCCTATGCCCTCACAAATTATTAAAGCTTTGTCTCCTGTGCTCATCCCAACCCTAACTAAAATGTGTAATCTCTCTCTCTCTACTGGCAACTTTCCATCACTGTTCAAGTATGCAGTGATTACTCCCATTCTGAAAACACTAAATTCTATCCCTAACACTCCTTTTGGGGGAGAATAGCTTCCTCATCGACTTCTGAGGCATCTACCTCAACCACAAAAAGTAATTCAGGATTTGGATGGTGAAGAACTGGGGCTGAGATATAGGCTTGTTTTAAAGTTTCAAAGGCATGTATAACTTGCGGGGACCACTTGGCTGTATCAGCTCCATTTTTTGTCAAATCTGTGATTGGAGCAGTCAGTACAGAAAAAAACAGATGAACCTTCTATAGTAATTCGCAAAGCCTAGAAACCATTTGTGCTGCACAGTCGAGCCCCTTCCTTCCCCCTGAGCACTTACCCAATAGCGCCAGGAGGAGGGTGAGAGGCAGGCTCAGGCTGTGCATTTTTTAAGTGATCACACCCATTGTGACCATGCCCATTTTTCACCGCACGCACATAGGAGGGGGGCTCCATTGTTACATTTGCCCTGAGCTCCAAATACCCTAATTACGCCACTGCGTCCAGCTTCATTCCAATATCAGGAAACTTCTCGCAAGGACTTCCCTGCACCCAGTCCGGGTCCACTTCCCATTCTGGAATATTCTTACTGGTATTAGCATGTTACATGTTTGTTTGTCTGTTTCCTCCCCCCCATGTATCCTGTTTTTTTTTTCACAACCCCGTGTTATTTGTCCTTTTGGACTAGTAGTCCTATTCTCACATTACTCTTCAGTTATTCTGATTGTACAACTACAGTTAATTTTGATATGTAAAGATTAGCAATAGTGGGCTCTGGGCCTGATTCACTATGGATCGCTATTGCAATCGCAGCTGTGATTACGCACGCAGGTCTGCTGCAAAAATATTCAAATGAATGCAATCGCAAAGCCGTTGCACAGCCAGCATAGAGATGCCCACTACTTGCAGTCCTGCGTATACTTCAGGAACAACGAGTAACATCGGCCCCTCATGCACAATTACAACAGGTCTGACCTTACTCAGAAATTGCTAACTTCATCGCAAGCAGTGAGTACTTAAGCTGCGTATGCCATCGCAGTGGCTAATTTATGCGCACCCAAGCAACAGTGTTGAAACTGACAGGCACGCCTGTGTTACTCAGACCACTACCCCATCACCACCCCCAAATGCTGGTGTCCCATCCCTTCATCTGCGATGGCTTTGAATCTGCACAGGTGATCCCAATGTGACTAACACAAGCGCACTGTGATGCATGCACAGTATGCACCATCAGCCAATCTGCATATGCTGTTGCAGTTGTGATCCATAACATAATGAATCAGAATTACCGCCGGACCGAAGCCCGGCAGATGAAATACCGATGCCGGAAGGCCGGCACATGAAGATACCGACTGAGGTGAGTAAGACCCTAACCCTCCCCTCTCCCTCTCCCCCCAACCCTCCCATAGGGGTTCCTAACCCTAACCTCCCCTCTAGTGCCTAACCCTAACCTCCCCCCAGGGGTGCCTAAACCTATCCCCACCTCCCGCACCCTAAACCTAACCCTCCTGGGGGGGTGCCTAAACTGTCCCAAGGGGCTGCCTAACCCTAAGTTCAACCTCTGGGAGTCCCTAAACCTAACACTCGGAATTTAGATGCCTATCATTAGTCCCACGCCTGGATTTCACTGTTGGGAAGATGGCGTTCGGCATTTCGACCACCGGCTTCCTGACTACATCCCCATTGACACATGTGCTATTCTCTCAAAATGGTCTGTCACTATCTACTGAGGATCTGAAAGCTGAGGTCCTGGGTAAAGGAAGAAATCGGAAGCGAAGGGCCTGGATGTATGTCCTCCTCATCCACGAGTACCGGATGTTGACGAGACCTGACTAAAGGCGCAGAGTCTAACTTGCTGAGAGGTGTTCACCAGTGACCCCTCCAAGCGGAATATGGGTTTAAGCTGCACCCAGCAAGCAAGTCGTGGCCCTTTGGTCACGTATCTGATACAAGTGGGAAAAATGGAGAAACGTAACAATGGGGAGGCCTGGAGAATGTACTACAGGGTGAAACACTAGAGAACTCTGTACCCTGCTACTACTGTATTGGCAGAGTATAACAAGTTCTAGGAGTTGTTTACCGGTGGGAGATGAGTGAGGCCCACTGTGGACCTAGATGCACCACTGGCACAGGAGAGTGACACTTGTATTGTACTCGTATGTTGAACTGAATACTTGAACACAGGAGACGAACAGAGTACTTGAACACAGGAGTTTAACTGAATACTTGAACACAGGAGATGAACAGAATATTTGAACAAGGAGTTAACTGAATACTTGAACACAGGAGATGAACTGGATACTTGAACACAGGAGATAAACTGGATACTTGAAAACAGGAGTGAAACTGAATACTTGAACACATGAGATGAACTGGATACTTGATCACAGGAGATGAACTGAGTACTCACTGGGGATCCTGCTGTAGGGTGAGCAGCAGAGTAGTGCTCTGGGAATCTGTACTGGATGACGTTCTGAGAACAGACTAGAAATCCAACACAGGATGAACACTGGAATAGGCCACTAGGACTCTTGTGATGCTTTGAGTACACACAGGGAAATAATTCTGGGAAGAATCACTGGAAGATTGCACGTGAAGCCTGGAACGAAGCAATAGCAACCATCAAGGAAATAGTGTAGTTGATTAGGCAACTACCTGTTTACCTGGAGTCCTGTTTATTCCCCCAGGTAGCTGTCCATTGGACAAAGGAGTCCACTGAGAACTGACATGGCTACCATTGGATAAGAATCTATCAGGTGATACAGACAAGATGGCTGTGCCCATGACCACCCCGCAGGAACTCCGATGGAGAATTGCATGGAAGTCACCTGGGCCCAAGGGAGAATGCTTAGCGCGTCACCCACCGCCGTACTTGCGCTCACTAGTGAGGGGAAGCCGCCGCTGCGGTAAGTAACAGCCGATCCCAGGCTGAATCCTGACAAGCCCCAATTTAGAGAATTTTTCAGTTGATGCTTTAAAAGATATGCTATAAATATCACCTATTTGTTTGAGGATAATTCATAGACAATACACTAAGGGGGTGCATTCTATACACCAGCACATTTCCTTAATTCTGTGACGGCTGATGTGGGGTGCTCACTTTCAAGGATCTTTTGAGTATTGATCAGATAAGCTAGTTTTTTTATTATCCTTGATGTACACATATTAACTATTTTTTGTACCATTAAAATTGTTACAGTGTACTATACTATTTGGTTGCTGTGCTTGTTTTCATGTTCCACCTGGGTCATAAGGAGATATTTCACTACTCTATTCATAGAGCAGTGAAAAGCCCTGTTTAGCTGAAAACAGGGCTTTTTACTACCTTCAACAATTCATACAGGGGGTTACTGTGAAGAAGGTTATTCCTTCTCCAGCAGCACCCCCACTTTGTGTATGAATTGCATTACCATACTTTTGTATGGTTAGTGCAATTCATAGAGGAACGGAAAGCTGAGAGTGCAGATTCGCCATCTCAGGAGAAACAAACAGAGCAGGGAAGTTGCATACTTTCGTGCTCTCTGCCCAGCACTCTGGGCCTCATTCAGAGGCGGTCGGAGGATGCAAGCAGTCGCTCAGAAACTGGGCGGCCGCTTGCAACCTGACCGGCCACCTCTGTTTCGGTCGTTAGGCTGTGGGTTTACACCCACAGCTCTAACGACCGCTAGGGTGATGGTCGTTAGATGGTGACCATCGGGGCTTACGACGAGACCCTAGGGTAGAGTCTCACTTGTCGTAAGCCCCGGAGAGCTTCTGGCTCTGTCAGAGACGGAAGCTCTCCACTGACATCACTAGTGATGTCAGTGGGGCCTCCCCCAAACGGTAGGCGTTCCCATGGGAACGCCTCCGTTTGGGCTGCCACCCCCCGGCCCGCCTTCCAAATGGGGCGAGCTGTCAATCAACATCGACAGCTCGCCCCCTTTGGAAAGAGACCCGATACGACCGGCGCTGTCGGTCGTAGCGGGTCTCACGCATGCGCACGAAGGAGCTGGCTCCCTCGTGTGCATGCGGACTTGACAAACATCGAGGTGGCCGTGCGGTCGTAGACCGTACGGCCGCATCTGAATGAAGGCCTCTATGCTAGCTCCGCTCCCTTTTGCCCAGCATCCTTTGCAGCAGGTCTGATCTGACCTACTCCTCTCAGACGCCGGCACATGCACAGTGAGAAGCAGGCATATTGTGCACCCGATATGTCTGTCTCCTCACTCCTTCCTGGGATCGCTGAGGGGCCAGATACTGCAGGAAGATGCTGGACTGGTTGATCACATGAATGGCTACTAAACATCACTATATATTGCATCGATGTAATGCGATATATAGTGATATTTTTTGTTAGCAACTTCATGTTCTACATGAATAGACCCCCAAAGTCCATCAAATAAGGAGAGGGAGTATAGGGCCAAGAAATGTCAGATAAATTATTCATTTGGTTCAGGGCTATTCTTACACTACATTTAATATACAATATTGTTTTGAATATAATACATCAGAAGGCAGTGACTTGCATTTTATAGATTATCTTATGTACAATTGGTGCTTTAGAAGGCTGCTGTCATCTTAATACACAGAGGGGATGACACATCAAATTATATAGAGTTATTTGAAGACAATTTGGAAATATAACTTAGATATTTATTATTACATTTCTGGTTTTGTGTCTCAAACTACTGGCACCATTACAGATACAGATACTGTATTACTGTACTGAGCCATCCCTAATGCTATTTCCATATGTGAAAGAATACATGTTTCCCATGTCACGTTGATGAAGCTAAGCAGTTAATTTGTGTGCGTAAAATGCTATTATTATACAGGATTACATGATTAATATTTGAAAAGACCCCTGAATGTCCATTATGCTAAAGTGTTTCATTATTAATGACAGACATATAGAGTATCCGCCACATCAATATTGCTACTTCTCATCTTTACATCTCAGTGTCAAAAAGCAACTACGCGTTCAATATGCAATTATCACAGTTGATATGGTGGATGTTCCTACTAGAGAGCCTAAGTATAATGGACATTTACACTGCAGAGGTTGTTCCTTTTATAACTAAATCAATACTGTATTACATTACAAAATACTAGTGATCACATTGCTGCTATGTTAAACTGGACATCTAAGTGAGACAGCTTAGGTTTTCACTGCAAGGTAGAGATGTGAGTTATAGGAGGCAGGTTCCCTAGTAAACCTTTCATTATTTTTTCTGTAATATACTGTATATACTGAGCTTACAAGCAGGGCTTTTTTATGTTTTTTGTTTATATGTTAATGTCTAGGGAAAATTGACTAAAAAGCATTTTAAACCACCGCACATCACTTCACATTGGCAGCAGCTTTCACCTCTGACCCATTGGATTTAATATTCAGTGGTTTTGAGGGTAATTCTCAAGCCGAAGCCATTTTGAATCACCTATATTGCATGCGGTTTAGACGAAACTGCCATTACAGCTCTCAAATAGTATATGTTGTACATCAGAAACTAATGAGAGACAGTCTCTGATGCATGCCCATGAAACGGCGTTTAAACGGTCAGACACGCCTGCGTTTTTCTGACCACCCCCAAACCCTGACTACCTGTCACTCACTTTGCGAGTGGATCCTTTGTGCGAACGTAATCGCAAAGCAAACGTGGCGCATGCGCATTGTGACTTATACGCATGTGCACTGGCAAACATTCACTCGATCTGAGTAAATATCAGCTTTGTGTCCGTTTCTGAATCAGACACTATGTTCCCAATTGTAAAGCGCTGGCATAAGCGCTGGCATTACGTAGTTAATAATCACAAATTATATAATAAATGTAATTGTAAAATATATTTACTTAAACATTGCCAGATTGGTTATGTTTTGTTATCTCATTACATTAAAATAAAACACATCTAGCACTAGTGAAAGAATTCAGGGCCTGATTCAGAGCCGGACGCTCTGACCAGAGCGCTCGCTCTGAATCAGGGCCCTCCTACATGAAAATGGAGTGGCCTTATGGACGCTCGCATAGCTGTGGGTTACCACCCACAGCTATAGCGAGCGTTCATGATGGTCGCGATGGTCAAGACCATCGCGACCATCGGGCTTGCAACGGAGACCCTGCGGTAGGGTCTCGCTGCCGCAAGCCCTGGAGTGATTTTGGCTCTATCAGAGCCAAAATCACTCCCACTGACATCACTAGGGATGTCAGTTGGGCCGGCTTCAGACGGTAGGTGTTCCCATGGGAACGCCTCCGTCTGGCAGCTACACCCCGGCACGCCCACCAAAGGGGGCGTGCTGTCACTCAACATCGACAGCACGCCCCCTTTGGTGCGAGACTCGGAGCGATGGAGTACCCGTCGCTCGCCGGGTCTCCCGCATGCGCACGACGGAGCTCCCTCCGTCGTGCGCATGTGCAGTAGGGCAACATTGACCCACTTGCGAGCGTCCTGCGCTCGCGAGCGGGTCTGAATGACCCCCTCAATTCGATACAGCATACAGATACAAATGTTAAGGACTTCTTTACTGATACTACCAAAACAATGATTTAAGGGCTCAAGTGCAAATCTTTCCATCAAGCCCCCCCCTAACTTGTATATAATAGAACACAAACATGTGCACCTTGTTAATACAAGTATACAGGTTGAGTCTTCCATATCCAAAATGTTTGGGACCAGGTGTATTTTGGATATTGGAATATTCCGTATTTTGGAATATTTGCATACCATAATGGGAATGGGACCCAAATCTAAACACAGAATGCATTTATGTTCTATATACACCTTATACACATAGCCTGCAGATAATTTTATACAATATTTTCAATAATTTTGTGCCTCAAACAAAGTTTGTGTACATACATCACAGGTTCTCAAACTCGGGTCTCAGAATCCCAAACAGTGCATGTTTTGCAGGTCTCCTCACATAATTACTAGTGAAATAATTAAGGCCCACATACATCAGAGATTGATTGCAGCAATCATGCAATTTGCAATCGATTGTGTATACATTTTTTTCCCTTTTTCAATCGATTGCAGATTGCAGAATTGGCACAATCGATTGAAAAAGGGAAACATTTTTATATACAATCAATTGCAAATTGCATGATTGCTGCAATCAATCTCTGATGCATGGGGGGCCTTTAGCTGCACCCGTAGATCTTTTAAAATGTGTCAGTGAGTAATGAATACATCTGTGCACCGGCTGGGTGACCTGCAAAAAGTGAACTGTGTGGGGTCCTGAGGATCGAGTTTGAGAACCACTGACATAGATGAAATTCATTTATGTTTCATATTCACACAGCCTGAAGTTAATTTTCTACAATATTTTTAATTATACCCCTTTTACACCAGAGCAAAAACCTGGGTTTTTGCTGGGTCTACCCAGGTCGCAGCTCAGTGTAAAAGGGTCCCTGAAAAATAACCCAGGTCAAGTGACCCAGCAATCCAACCCAGGTAGCTACCAGGGATGGACCCGGGTAATGGTGCAGTGTAAACGGTGCAACCCGGGTTATCTGACCTGGGTCATGCCTAAAATGAGCTGATCGGTGGTTGTGGGGCATTCACCTCCCACTTTTTATGACCTCACAGGTTTAGCAAGGCAGACCTGAGTTCAGTGTGAACGGGGCTGACCTGGGAGTAACCCAGATCGAAGGTGCAGTGTAAATGGGTCTGACCTGGGTCTGACCAGGGTTGGAACCATGTCCAAAAACCCAGGCTGGACCTGGGTTTTTGGTGGAAAAGAGGTATAATTTTGTGCCTTAAAGAATTTTTGTGTACATTGAACCATCAAAAAGCAAAGGTTTCACTATCTCAGTCATGCTAAAAATATTCTGTATTTTGAAGTATTTGAATATGGGAGACTCAACCTTTAGATATATATATATATATATATAATCATCTTGCAGTTTGTGGTATCAGAAAACATTATATGTATTTTATTGCACTTCTGAAAAATAAATATATTATTCATTAATAGAAAGAGTGTGGCTAATGTGACTTTTCTGATAATTTCTTGCTCAACATTTTGCTTAAAGTTAGGTGAGGATTAAGCATAGAATGCAATTGTACAGGTCTGAATTGAATACACTAGCTACAACTACTAAAATAATTCCGTGAGCGATAAAACCATTATGCTTACAGCATATAATTCTATTTTAAAATATATACATATTCATTTGGAATATACTGCAGACTTCCTTAAAGCTGTGCTTGTATGTTTGTATTATGCAAAATTTTGTATCTTATAATGTTTTATATTATTCTGTGGATAAACACAAAATATAACAGTGGATGGCTGTGTTATCAGAAACATCCTGCAGATGGCAATACAGACCTAATAAATTCAGGTACTTAAATAAAATACGGACTTGTATACAAAATCATGGAGTTTCTTCTAAAGAAAAATAAAACAAAAAAAACAATTTGTTTAACTGATAAAATTGCAGATTATTTCTCCTGCTTCTTATTCTATTAATTAGCAGAAAAAAATAAACTTTTCTACATTTCAACTAAAATACAACTTTTATAGAAAGAATAATGTCGTGGAGGATCTGTGCCCATTTTAACAGACACATGTAAAAACACATGTAGAAGACGATGTTTTAGGTGGCGATGAATTAACACCCATGGCACATTATTCTGTTATCCTTTGCAAAATTACAAATGTATTGAAAATAAGAAAAAAAAGACAGCAACTGATTTAGAGTTGCACTTAAGTGAGTTTGTGTAATGTAAGAATGCAACATGAATCCGCACAACTTTCCTCCATCTTAGAGTTGCATGCATCTTGCACTTGCAACATATTGCACTTGGGCCCATTCATCATTCCTTAACGTAGGTGAAAATAATATTTTGGCTAATTACAATGATAATGCAGGAGATACTGCTGATATCTCCTGCTTACCTTTCATCCACGATTTGGTCCGCCATCCCCATACGCTAATATGGCACATTTATTCATCAAACTCTGAAAACTGACAGGTTTCAGAATTTGATTGCAGGGACTTACACCGTTTTCAGAAAGCGTTCGTTCTAGGAGCCCCATTCCTTTCTATGGGGCAGAGGATGGGTTGCAAAGAGGGATCCATGTGGATCTCTCTGCATACTCACTTCCTGCACTATGGGACTATGAACAGTATTGGACTGGGGCAGGATCCACCAGGGAAATGCAAGGAAGGGGCCTGCTGGATGGGCGTGACCAGTCATTGGGTAGGTGTGGTCATCAATTGGAGGGGTGTGGCCAAACAACTTACAAAATGAAAGATGAAAAATTATGAATGTAGGGCACAAGAATGGGGTAAAGGGAAGTGGGGAGATGTGGCAGGATTACTGCCAACCAGGAGAAGGAGTAGGGTTTGTAGGAAAAAGATATATGGGTGATGAATGTATTGTGACAAGAGTAGGTGGGTGAGGGGAAGTAGCTAAAAGTGTCAGAACATATCATAATAAATGGGATACCAAAGATTTTTAAGGTGGAGGCAAGTGGGCGAAGTGGAGAATGGATTAGTGAGGAGGAGGCAAAGTGATGGGACATAGGAGTAAGACATGATAAAGTGAAATCATAAGGTATATGATATTTAATATATAACATAAACATTTTTCAAAGCATTTCTGTTGTATTCACCCATGTAATGGGACCTGTAAAATAACTTTTTTAAACAAAGTCAATTATTTATTTATTGCTTTCCAATTATTATTATAATTATCATTTATTTATATGGTGCCACAAGCCACAAGCGCAGTTCTTTACAAAGTACATAAACAAATACATAAACAAACAGGTGACCAGTGACTTACAGTACAATACAATACAGGATGAGGACAAGGATAATATACATTGCTAGTAGTTATGCGCTGCCCACAGATACGGCGAGAACATACAAACTGTTCACACACAGCAATTTTAGTTCCATTTACATGTGTGAACACTTTAAAGCTGCAAGTGGAACAGGTTGACAGATGGAAGCCTCTCTGTAGAATTCCATTGTGCCTGGTCCAACCTCTCACCTAACTTTCAAAAGCTGGTGGCAAATATGCTCAGCCAGATGTCCCATTGAATTGCCTTGTTGTTTGTTATAGCTTATAACACTTGTTTATCTTATATTAAAATGTCTTACAAATGTATTCGTTTTCTGCAAAACATGCTACTGCATGTTACTACTAAATGCTTAAAATATTAATGTGTTTGTTATTGGGGTAAAGGTAAATTATTTTCTATGCTTGTTATAAGTGAATAGTATTTTGCTGCTAAGGTTAAAAACTCCTGATATAACTTTTGTTTTTCAATTCTCTGATGTTTTTTTTTTGGTTTCTCTCCATTTCCTCTTCTGCATCCTATGACTTTAGTTTACATTTTCTATTCAAGCATGGTATTTGGGGCCTGGTTCAGAGATGGTCGCAAGGCTGCATTCGCACACAGCCTGCCGATGTTTGCAATCTACGCATGCGTATAAGATGCAGTGTGCGTGCCATAACCAGTCACTGCGGTCACGAAGCAATCACACCCAGTACACAGATGTTCCCCAAGCATGAGTGACAGGATGTGCCATTTGTGGGTGGTGACAAGGGGTGGTCGATGGTAACGGGGGTGTGGTGGTGCGAATGCAGGCGTCTATGTGCATTGGAACGCCATTTCAGGGGTGTGCATAATTATGATGCATTGTCAGCGTACACGTCACATGGCTGAATTAAACACAGCAGCACTCACAGTGCTTGCGGTAGGGTATGGTCAATCACAAGTGGTGCGTATAGGTCCAATGTCAGCTGATGTTACCGATTGTTTTATACACTTCCTGGAGATGACGTATGTTACTAAGGGAAAGTGGGATCTTGTGTCAGGCTGGTGGGCATCTAATTTCATATCACGATGGCACGGCAAAACATAATGGGCGTGCTAATGTCTTGTTAGCGATCGCGGGATTTGCATACTTTGGCTGCTGGTGGCTGCAACCAGGTCTGAATCAGGCCCTTAGTCCCTTCCATACCCAGAGAAGTGGAGTTTTGACAAATAAATGACAGTTTCTCAATGAATTGGGGTGAGCTTTGGGCAGATGGGGGGGGTGCTTGACCCATTGTGTCCCACTTTGGCATATGTAAATGCTGGGAGCTATGCCCTCTTCTATGTGTCAGGATTATTGCCTGCTCTACAAAGTTTCATTATGGTGCATTTTCACTATGAAAGGTATGCTACAATGTTACATTTGTTATTTTTTTAGTAATTTTTGTTCTATGATATGAGGTTATTTACTTTTAGTTTGAGGTAAAATAGACTTTTATATTGTCTTTTGTATGGTTGTTGCAATGGGTAGAGTGATGTTTGATAGCATCTTGGATGGGATTGGTAGAAGTTGTATTTCTCTGGTTGTGACCTGTTTAGATATTTCTTCGGTAGAAAAGGGGTTAGATTGTGTTAATTACTAGGATAAAGGTATTGACAGTACCAGTACTGTAAATAGACCCCCCGCACGACCTCCAGTGCCTGAAAAGGTGGGGTGCCCTTGCAAGGAAGGAGAGTGGGCTCATGGGCATGGCACACATCCTATTTTCATCATTCTGGAAGCGTGCCTATCACTCTTGGAGATGATGGGATGTCCCAGAGACTCTCCCCGCACTGCTGGTTCCTCCTTAGTGACATAGAGCTTGGTGCTGCACAAAAACATCACAGACAGCGCCCAACTCCTGGTCCCTGGCATTTTGGTGTCACCCCCTCGGAGAGTGACACCCAGGGCGATCTGCACCCCGCACCCCTCTAGAAATGCCACTGGCACTGGTATTGGTGTTATTGTGGGATATATTGTTTGTGTTCATAAGCATTTCTCCATATGGTCTAGGATTAGCTGGTGGTGGTCTTAGTTCATGTGGGTAGGCCTTAGAATGTTAAAACTCTTAACTGAGGTAAGTCATTTTGTATTTTTCATCTATTTTTTAATTAGTTGTCCAGCTTCATATTTACACTTATTTAATTACTTCTGTTCCATATTCTTTTATATTATGTATTACAGCTTATAATCACCTCAAGAATATGCCAAACCTTATACAGTACATAAATTTTATGTCACATTTTTGTCATCATTTAATTTTCTCCATTATTTTCATATTCATTGACACATATTAGTTATATTTCTTATACGTTTTATTTATCCATTTATTTTATTGAATCACCACCAGTTTCCAATGATCCTCTTTAAGTTAAGTTCCACCACATTGCTCTTGACATTTTAGCAGAACCAGGCCAGAGAAACAGAACCCAGACCACATACCATTACAGTAAGGGCCTTGTTTAGAGTTGGGCAAATGTCCATTATTATGATGTGAAAATGTGCATTTTCATACTGCTTACTTATAGTATACATGTGGTCCTACTAACATGCAGATTCAGCAGTCTTATTTTAGAAAGTCACTTAATAATATAAGACTGCTGAAGCTGCATGTTAGTAAAAGTAACATATTGCTACTTTGTAGCATACGTGAATACTCTAATTCAGGGGTCTTCAACCCGTGGAGCTGTTCCCCATTGCCCGACGATGGTTAGTATAGTGCGGTCCGCACTACACAGAAGCAAACACTGCCGCCGGCGATGGGTAGAATACTTTTACTTCCCTGCAGTGGTATGTTTGTTTTAGCAGCCAATGAGAGTCAGACAGACTCTCATTGGCTGCTACACCCATGGCCGGTCATGTCTCTCCCATAGTGTAGAGCGGGCTGGGAAGACAGAGGAGCGGGTGGCAGTGGGCCCAGGAGCTTGAATTCAGGTAAGTGTTGTTTTTTTTTTGTCTTTGTTCTATATATTTATATGGGGCACAGCATAGGGGTGGGGGCACTGCATATATGGGACTACTATTGGGCAATATATAAGGGGCACTACTGGGGGCACTGCATAGGGGGGACCACTACTGGGGGGCACTATGTAAGGGGCACTACTCTGGTCCTGCATAGGTGGGACAACTACTGGGGGAACTGCATATGGCAGACTACTACTGGGGGCACTGTATAAGGGGCACTGCATAGGGAGACCACTACTGGGGGCACTGCATAGGGGGGACTACTACTAGGGACACTGCATTGGGAGGACTACTACTAGGGGCACTGTATAAGGGGCACTGCATAGGGGGACTACTACTGGGGACACTGAATAGGGGGGACTACTACTGGGGGCATTATATAAGGGGCACTGCAGAGGGGGGCAGTTATGGGACATGATTGTTTGAGGATGGGGCAACTCTCTGACATAATTAATGGAGGAGGAGGGACAGTTAAGTGGCATAATTGTAATTGTGAGAAGAGGGGGGGTCGTTCTGGAACCTAATTAAAATTGTAGGAGGGGGCAGTTATGGGACATAATTGTGTGAGGAGGGGGCAGAGTCTAAATACCGCAGTATAGCTTAGTAGCCCTCGGGCTTCGTTTAATTTTTTTATGTGGCCCACACTGTCTTAAAGGTTGAAAAACCCTGCTCTAAATGAATAATCTCATGCTGCTGCTTTGTATTACTTGGGATCAAGCTGATACAGATGTATCCAATAACCACATGTATACTATAAAATGTTTGAAAGATGTTTTGATTTTCTAATGGTGATTTTAGGTTTCTGTGTACTATACACTACCAGTAAATGTTTTGACGTTATGTTAAATGTTTTATGTGCATATGGAATTTTAATAAATTTATATAAATGCATTGGTATTTTATCTAATTGTACATTAATACCCCTTTTTCACCAAGCAAAAAATCCCGGGGTGATGTGCACCAACCCGGGTTTTTCGTCAGTGCAAATGGATCCACCTGCATCCAGGGACCCGGGGATCCAACTCGGGTATTTTGCAGGGTTGGCCATGGGTCGTTCCCATGCCACCCTGAAGTGTAAATAGCGCGATCCGGGTCATAATGACCCGTATTGTGCTGCATGTCCGGCTTCAGTGGCACTTGGAGATGACGTAATCTCCAAGCGTCCACTTCAACGCCAAAAGGACTGGGTCACTGCAGACCAGGCTCCGGTGCGAACAGCGCCGACTTGGGAATATCCTGGGTCGGCGCCGAGCAAATTCCGGGTCTGACCTGGATTGGAAACCTGTTCCAACTTCCGAGTCAGACCCGGAACTTTGATACAAAAGCAGTATTACATAGGTATGTGTCAGCACAGTAATAATAATCTGGATATTTTCTTATACTAACTTATAGTGTAAATGTATACATCAATAAATATAAGTGTAGGAATATTGTGTGCCTTAGTGTAACATCATTTTTTTTTTACTTTTTTATACAAGCAAATAAATTAACTTGCAAAACAATTAAATTAATAAGTTTGTGCTTAAAAGAAAAAAAAAAGAAAAGTTTACATAAATTACTTAATTACATAAATTTACATGTTCACTAATTTATCTGAAAACTAAATTGCTAGTGACTTCAACAAAGAAAACAAATACATTATTTCCACACTGGAGTAACCAATCTCTTCAATGTTCTATAGTCACTTAGTGTATCATATGCTCATGTACCCATAGCAGAATGAAAAACTAATTTTTACAACTACAGGTATTGCCATTTATCATAGCAATATATTCTATTTCTATTTTACATCATGTAGTTCAATATGGATAACTATTCATTACTGTATTTGTAGAAATATTTAATAGCTACAAGAAATTGATACCAATTTTGACTCATTAGAGCTGCTAATAATTTTCTGGTCATCTTCTGTTGTGGCAACTAGATCATTGCTCTGCAAGCTTGACCTGGCACTGCCACGTGTCCCCACCAGCTTCCTGCACTGCAGACGCAGCTCTTTGTTCATACAGAACAGAATGATAGGGTTGGTAAAGATGGGCAAATCAAACAAAAACTCAGTGGCTGTTTCCAAGCAGATGTTCTTTTCTGCAAAAAGTGGCAGGATTCCCCCTGGTAAAGAAAGCAAATGAAAATGAATTTGTAAAGTTTCAATAACATTATACTTTGTTGAACTGGGTGACATTATACATGTAATGTACATAGTCGACACCCCATGTAACTTATGCACAGCTTCCCCCATTTATCACCATGGTGGGTTTTCCTAACTGGATCTGTACAGCAGTCACTGCTAATGCCTGTTCAAGCAACCAGGAAGGAAGTAAGGTTTATAGTAACAGTGACTGTTGAATGGCTGCATCGTCTGTCTTTCTAGGAGATACATTTAGTTTTTTTTGTGGGAAACTACAGCTCAGTCCTCATTGACAGCTCTGACAGCACTAGAGATGCTGAAACCAGTCACAAAGTAACTATCAAACTATGGCCCTGATTCAGAGCCGGACGCTCTGACAGAGCGCTTGCTCTGAATCAGGGCGTCCTTTTTTATTCTATGGAGCGGCCTCCTGGCCTCTCACATTGCTGTGGGTTTCCACCCACAGCTAATGCGAGCTGCCAGAATGATGGTCGCGATGGTCAAGACCATCGCGACCATCGGGCTTGCGACGAGACCCTTGTGGTAGGGTCTCGTGGCCGCAAGCCCCAGAGAGCTTTCGGCTCAAACAGAGCCGAAAGCTCTCCCACTTCTCATGGGAACGCCTCCGTCTGGGCAGCCACCCCCCGGCCCGCCCACCAAAGGGGGCGTGCTGTCACTCAAAATCAACAGCATGCCCCCTTTGGTGCGAGACCCAGAGCGACGGATTGCCCGTCGCTATCCGGGTCTCGCACATGCGCACGACGGAACCGGCTCTGTCGTGCGCATGCACTCTGGGCCACCATCGACCCGGTTGTGAGTGCTCAGCGCTTGCGACCGGGTCTGAATCAGGCCCTGTGTCCTTGCTTTTAAAGTGTAAAGAATTTACTGTATTACTCACATTTTAGAAGTAGTAGAAAGATCAAGACCTATAAAGATAATGTCTAGTATAGCAGTGTTTGCAGTTCAGCTTAAAGAAAAATGTTAATTTACTTTTATATTATTTTAAAATAATATTTTGTTTGTGTTAAAAAAAGTGTACCACCCACTATTATTAATAACACAAACACAAACAAGCTTGTCAAGTTCTGTGAGCTGCAGGTTTTGGTGAAATTCTCTTGCTTTTTGAACTGCTAAAACATTTTACAGCTTCTCTAAACAGCACATCCCTCCGTAGGGGGGACTCTCTGAATAGTGGTGACGTCAATCTCCCAGACTGGGTGTGTGCAACACAGTAATGATATCATCACTCTCCACCAACCATGGAGAAATCACTGGGGAGAAGAATAAAAAGGATGTGTTAGGGATGGCCAAAGGTGTGGTTACCATCAATTTTGAAATAGCAAGTGGTGATTGATGGTTACAAACTATGCAATGGATGACCATCGATTGTTTCACCAACCGATGGTCATCCCTGTTCTTTGACTGACTGGCCCATGGGTCAATCAAAACTGGGGGGTGGTATGCACCTTGTAAAAAGGTATGCACCTTGTAAAAAAATAAAAAAACTATTTGGTTATGCTGTTCTATCGATGGAGGGAAACCACTTGGTTCTCCCCCATCAATGGGAAAAACATTTAACATTGGCCATAAACCATCGATGATTATGAATCATTGATGTTTAATGGCCATCCCTAGGATGTATGCTATGAGAAAATGTCCACCACCCTCCAGCATACTGATGCCTACATGAATGTTTTGTGCCCATGGAAGTGTGATGAAGTACAGGTTATTTGGTTTATATATACCGAACTATGTAACTGCTCTGGTGCTCATTTACACTGAGACATCAGTAAATTTTTAGACACGTCTTTCAGGAAGAGCAGTACTCTTCAGCCTGTGTAAATATGTGTTGCTTTCACAAACTCCATGAAATGCTTTTTCAAAAGTAATCATGTATAACTAAGGTAACCACATACATTGTTGGATTTTAAAACCATTTATGAGTTTAAAGCAAAACATTAAATCCTTATTACTACTAAATATGCCAGAGTTAGAACAACAGCACTCTGGCAAACAAATATTTCCATTATTAGCAAGTTAATTTTGCACATTCCCTGAATTGTAGGTTTCCTCCTCTGGGACGCTCTTCCTGTGCACTGTTGGTGTCCATTGAGAAATTGGGAGGTGAGGAGCAAGATTGTACTGTAAATAGACTGCAGCAGAGCACTGTTTCAGTTGACGTATATTCAACTGTATTTAGGAGCCAGACTACCTTTGAGGAATAAAATAGACCTTAAAGATGGCCAATTTGGAAGCAAAAAAGGCCAAATAGAATAGTCGAAATATGGGTCTGTCTAACAAAAAGAGGGGTGTACAATTTCTGTGCACAAAAAGAGGGGTGTACATTTTCTGTGCACAAAAAGGGGTGTACAATTTCTGTGCACAAAAAGAGGGGTGTACAATTTCTGTGCACAAAAAGAGGGGTGTACATTTTCTGTGCACAAAAAGAGGGGTGTACATTTTCTGTGCACAAAAAGAGGGGTGTACAATTTCTGTGCACAAAAACAGGGGTGTACAATTTTTTTGCACAAAAAGAGGGGTGTACAATTTCTTTGCACAAAAAGAGGGGTGTACAATTTCTTTGCACAAAAAGAGGGGTGTACAATTTCTGTGCACAAAAAGAGGGGTGTACAATTTCTTTGCACAAAAAGAGGGGTGTACAATTTCTTTGCACAAAAAGAGGGGTGTACATTTTCTGTGCACAACTTTGAGAAAACATTTAAAAAAAATGTTTGGTCACAATTTTCAGTGTTTACTAAAAGACCTGATAAGCACATAGACAGCCAGGATACTGAAATGTGAGATTGGAACTGATATACTGTAATATAATACAGTACAGTATAACATAATGCAATTTAATAATAACTGATTTTTCTTAGACACATTGCAAGCAAGGGAGGCTTTGGTCTAATGTTGCATTGTTATTTATTTATTTTCCTGCCATTCCACTGCCCTGTATCTGGCGGAATTGCTTTATTGTGTGAGGTTCAGCTATTGGAGCATAAATCACTTAATACATTATTGGTTTACCCTTTAAATCACCATATGGGGACTCTTTAATAGTGTGTGAGTCTGTAATCAGTTAATGCGACTGCTATAATCTATTTACATGTCAGACTCAGACTGCTTCATGCATTGTGAATGCAATTAGGATGTTTTATTAGATTTGTCATGCTATTAATTTAGGATACCACATTTACAGAGACCACAAAATGTCAAAATCAGTTTTCTTAATATTTTAACATGTAGTCCAGATCAAATCCCAGACAATCTTTAGGACATATTGTTCAGTTTGGAAACAATAATATTAGTAATAAAAAGATAAACTTTTTTTGAGGGGCTATTTGATATCATTAGGAGTAATATATGTAAATGTGAATTAGAGATGAGCGGGTCCTGTTCTCCGAGAACCGGACCCACCCAAACTTCATGATATGAGGTGAGATCCGAGTCTGGCTCAGGGTTTCCCGTGTGACTCGGATCTGAAAACGAGGCAAAACGTCATCTGCCTGCTGTCGGATTCTTGTGGGTTTTGGATTGTATAAAGGTGATTGGCGCCATTTTCACTCTGGCTGTGGAGAGTGTACAGAGCAGACGTGCTCTGTTCTTCTAGGGTGCAGTCAGTGTTGTCAGTGACTTGTCACTATTTGTTCAAGGGTGCAGTGTTGTCAGGCTGGGGCTGCAGTACATAAAGTGGGGGGTGCTGCTGTGTCACTCACTGTTGTCCTGTCAATGAAGGTGCAGGGGCTGCAGTACATAAAGTGGGAGGTGCTGCTGTGTCACTCACTGTTGTCCTGTCAATGAAGGTGCAGCGGCTGCAATACATAAAGGGCTGCTGCTGTGTTGCTCATAAAGGAGCTTGGGCTGCAGTACATAAAGGGGTGCTGCTGTGTTGTCCTGTCCATCAAGGGGCTAGGGCTGCAGTTCATAAAGGTGTGCTGTGTCATCCAGGAGTGCTCTTCCCCAGTGTAAAAAAAAGATCTGCCGGCCAGAGCGCAGTTTATTATCCACGTATTTGTGACTCTGCAGGTGGTCCATCCACACTTTGCTTCTCCGCAGGGGTGCTTTGTTGTCCATAAAGGGGCGCTGTGTTGTTCATCAAGAGGCTGCTGCCTCGTCCAGGGGTTCTCTTCCCCAGTGTAAAAAATAAATAAAAGTTAAATAAATTAGCATTCCACAAAAAATAAAAAGATTTTTTTTGTGTGTGTGCTACTTAGTAGTTATGCTATTATTGTTTGGTGACACTGCAGGTCAGGCCGCAGTGTAAGTTTGTTGATATGGAGGACAATCAAATGAGAGGAGAGCAGGAACCACAAACTAGTGCTGCCAGCAGTCATGATGGCGATACAAGGTCGTCACCGTCATCTACGAAGGCCGATGCCCAAGGGCTTAAGTCAGGGCATGTACAATCAAGCAAGCAATGTTTTACAGTGTTAAAGAAAAAAAAAATCAAAATCTAAGTTAGCTGCAGAGAAATAAAAAATTGGCAATATGATATTTACTACACAAAGTGGCAAGGAAAGGGTAAGGTCTTGTCCTTTATTTATGACTGGTGGTTCTGCATCTTATGATGATGTAAGCCCTTCTCCCTGTAGAAGTGTCCAAAAAGTTAAAATCTCTAATGGGGCCTATCCATTAGCAGATAAATTGAATGATTGAACGATATATTGTTCAGTCATTCAATTTATCTACTATGGATAGGTGGATAGGCCCTGAACGATGACAGATGCGCACTCCCACAGCCGGTAAATTGAATCTTTCATCTCTCCAACATGCTGGTCAATTATCGCATATCGCTGCCAGATATTAGAAATATCTGGCAGTTTCTATGCGGTAAACGACGAACGACGAACTAGAAAAGATATTAGCAGCAGCTACAGAGTGCTGTAGAGAAAAAAATCCACTCCCTGAATGATGTCATGCGATATCGTTCATCTTTTGCCAAAATCTGTCATGTACATGACAGATATTATTCAGCACAGCCACTGGAATTTTCAATAGATATCTTTTGTCTTTCATCTTTCAGAAAAACATCTGCTAATGGATAGGCCCAAGGCACATGAACAAACTGTGTGCTCAGAAAAGTCACAGATCCCCGAGGAAAGTCCAAGTGTGTCCATGGTTGCTATGTGTGAGCTTGACCTTTCCAATACTGTACTTAAAGAGGATCCTCCTTCCACCATTTGTGTGCCCTCTGCAAATGTGAGGATGAGCAGCACAATCAACATGCTGACATAGAAACCGAGGATGCTTCTGTGAAATTGCACAAAGAGGATGAAGAGGATATTTCTGTAGTGGGCGCTAATGATTATGACGATGTTGATGATGAGGATGTTGATGCCGAGGATGTTGTTTGTGTAAATTAGACAACAGTTGTTGCCCATGGTATGAAAAAGCCCATTGTCATGCCGGGAAAAAAGACAAAAAAATACATTCATTCCAGAAGGGGACCAGGAGGAATACTACTATTAGTAGTTTAACAAAATAATTGAATGTCAAACAATCCTTTGCAAGGGGGAACAAGTATGACAGCAGTCACCCAGTTGCACAGCAGATTACTGGTGCCATAACAGCTTTGCTGGTATTATATGTGGATACTGTATCCGCCATTACTGCAGTGGATTCTAGACAGTTAATTGAGGTCCCTGTGTCCCCGCTACCATGTCCTTTCTAGATTCCACTTCACTAAAACAACAATTCCCAGTCTGTAGAACATTAAAAAGAAACTTATTAGTGTCCTCAGAAATGCCATTGTACCCACTGTCCACTTAACCACAGATATGTGGACAAGCGGGATAGGGCAAACTAAAGATTAAATGACTGTGACAGCCCACTGGGTAGGTGTATTGCCTCCAACAGTGCAAACAGCAACAGCAGCAGCAGCAGCATCTAACAAATGCCAGCTCACTCAGAGGCAGGATACTCTGTGTATCACCCGTTTCACTAAAAGGCATACCACTGAGAACCTCTTAGAAAACTCAGGGAAATCATTGCAAAATGGCTTATCCCGCTTGGACTCTCCTCGGGATTTGTAATTTCTGACAATGCCATCAATATTGTGAGAGCATTACATCTGTGCAAATTCGAACACATCCCATGTTTTGCTCACACACTTAATTTGGTGGTGCAACATTTTTTAAAAAATTATAAGGGCATGCAGGAGATTTTCGAAATTCAGCAACTGCATGTCGAAGATTACAGCACCAGCAAGTACTGTTGAATTTGCCCTGCCATCAGCTGAAGCAAGAGGTATTATCAAAGTGTAATTCTACCCTCTATATGCTTCAGTGGATGAAAGAGCAGCAAAAGGCCATCCAAGGCTACACAATGGCCTATGACATAAGGAAATGAGTGGGAATGCATCATAGTCAAGCGCAGTGAAGAATAATTTCCATGTTGTGCAAGGTTCTCAAAACCTTTGAACTTGCCAAATGTGAAGTAAGTTCAGGCACTGCCAGCTTGAGTCAGGTCATTCCCCTAATCAGAATTTTACAAAATCAGCTGGAGAAACTGAAGGAGGAGCTGAAGGGGAGCAATTCCGCTAATTATGTCGGACTTGTAGATCAAGCCCTTCATTTGCTTCAACAGGATTCAAGGATTGTCAATATCTTGAAATCAGATCACTATATTTTGGCAGCCATACTTGATCCTAGGTTTAAGTCATACATTGTGTCTTTCTTTCTGATGGACAGAAATCTGAAGAGATGCAAAGAACTGTTGGTGAAAAAATTGTCAGCTCAAGCAGCATGTGACACAGCATCATCTCCTTCTTCAGTTTCTGTGGCTGCCAGGAAAAAACTAAATTTTCCTAAAAGACCCACTGCCGGTGATCAGTCAGCAAAACCTTATGACATTTAGGCCTGTATTCAATTTGAAGCATTAAGTCCAGATCCGATTTAAGTAATTATCGTCATTATCGCCTGTTTTGGTTTTACCCCGTATTCAATTTTAAAGACTTCCACCTAGGTGGAAATTAAATGCAATGTAATAGGCGGTAAAGTATCGCACCTTTGAATGGCAGGCGGAAAAAAGTGCAGAATTGGGGTTTTGGGGTGCAACATTGCGGGAACCCCCGTGCAGCCTTCAGACAGTCCCCCAAAGGTAATCTGTGTAAAAAAATTTTTTTAAAAAAACTTAAGGACACCCCAAAAATTGACTTTGAAAAAGGGGGCAAAAAAAATGTTGGGGTACAAACTTAAAAACTAGTGAACTTGACTCTTGGGGGGTCCCCAAGTATACCTGAAGTGTTTTTTTGATTGCAGGTGTTTGCAGCAGGTGGATTTTTCACAATTTTTAAACTTCACTTTTTCAACTTTAAATATGCTAACCCCCATTTTCAAGTACCCCAAATTTGCTGGGATAACTTATTTTCTGGAAAAAATACTCCTAAATACTATTCTGCATCAGGTATAGAAAAACGCTATACCTTCAGCAAGCCAAATTGGGGGGTACCATAGTGAACCCCCATGTTAGAGCATCATTTGGGGGGTGTCAGGCTGATTTCTCCAAAACTGACAGTACTTTCCACTTGTTAAAGTATCGCCAGGTCCCATTTATGCGTACTTTCAAATTGAATATGGGGTAAAGCGAGCAAGCGTGTGATACTTTTCTACCTCCAAAACAGGTGAAGTCGGCATTAAGTTCAGGCTGCGTTAACTTAATGCGGCTCGGCTCAACTTTAATACGACTCTTAGTTGGGTCTGAAAGAACTGCCTACAATTAGTGATATGTCTACGGTGACTTCGTCTGATACGGCTACCATTCAGAGAATGGTGGATGATTATTTTAGGGATATCATCCAAATAGGTATGTCAGACAGACCCTTTCTCTACTGGCAGGAAAAAGAGGCAATTTGGAGTCCCTTACACAAACTGGCTTTGCTTTACTTAAGTTGCCCACCCTCCAGTGTGTACTCTGAAAGAATTTTCAGCGCAGCGGGAACCTTGTAACCAATCGGCGTAGGAGGTTACTTCCCCAAAATGTGGAAAAGAAGACCTTTACCAGCAAGTAAAAAAAAATACAGAGGTGTCTGTAATGGTGGATTCCAGCGGGATTAATATTGTGTGAAGAAGAGAATGTACACACTGATGGGGATGTAGGTGATGATGATGATGATTACGACATCTGATCTTACCTATGTTGTAAAGCCAGTTTGTGTATGTAGAGATCATTGCCAGCAATGTCAGCTGTCCGTTGGTAGCTTGTTTTGTGGGAGCCCAAACAAACCAACCGCTTCAGCTACAATTGGCAGTCCCTGTCACTGAAGTGATTGGTTTGTAAATAAAGAGAAGAAATTTAGAAGAGATTTAAACGATTATCAATACAACAGGTTCAGGAACTATAAACGATCCACCTTTAGAGAACCTGACCACCAGAATTGGTGGGTAAATAGGAAGAACCCACATAGCTCAGAACCAGTCAGACTCAGGAATTATGATAAACACTATGAATACGATCAGGATTCAGAGTCAACTAACAATAAACCTCCTAGGAGAGATCGCCCAGCACCTAGAGGGAATCGGAACTCATACACCCTTCCACACAGAGATCTAGGCACTAAACCCAAACAACATTCCCAGATTCAATTTAGATCCCCCTGTCAGGATTTTCAGGAGGATCCACCATGCCCGCACCATTGGCCTGCAAAACAACACACCGTAACTTAGTTAGGCACACCAAAACGACAAAGAGAAAGAAGCACAGAGGATGTATGGGAGGCGTACGCACCAAGGAGAAATATAAGAAAAATACACCGCTAAATACCAAAAATCTGTCCATACCGACAAATGTATTTAACATTTCCTCCAAAAAACTTAATCAAGAGGAATTAACACTATTATGTAAGGGCCTAAAATTTAGCCCAACAAGTGAACCCAATATTTTTGATCTATTTGTGGATCTGAATAAATTCATTAGAACTTTATGTCGGAAGAGATACTTCGCCCATAAAACACTTAAACACAACAGTGATGATTCACTCCCCATTATCTTAGATTCCACTGATGAGTTTCCCCTTTTTATTCTGAGTGAGCTCTGGGAAGAAGGTAATACTGGGAATCAAGAATCCACAATGAAATTATATCATGTTGCACAACAAGATTCTAAACACTTTAAACTTAAATCAGATTTTTTTCCAATTTCTGCTAGAAGTAACAATATAGAATCATTTTACAAGATATCCCTTGAAGACTTTAAGTCTCTGTGTAACAATACTTCCAAAAGATCATCACATTAATCAAATCTGACACGAGCTGAGAAAAGGGCACTTCGCTTACTGACTAAAGATTCCTCAATTATCATTAAAGAGGCTGACAAGGGAGGGGGATTGGTAGTCCAAAATAAGGAGGATTATTTGAAAGAAGCCTATAATCAGTTATCTAACACCAAATTTTACAAAATCCTCAACCGAGACCCTACTCCCTTGTTCCTAACTGAATTTAAATCCTTGTTAGACTCAGCTCTACATGATGGGGTCATATCCAGGGACACCTGGTGCTTCCTGTACATTCCTTTTCCCACAATTCCAGTGTATTATCATTTGCCCAAAATTCACAAGTCCCTCACCGCACCCCCAGGTCATCCCATTATCTCTGGTATTAATTCCCTTACCTCCAACCTTTCCTTTTATGTTGATTACTTTCTTATCCCTTTGTCCCTGCATTGAGGTCCCATCTCAAAGACACTACTCATTTTCTACAATGTATTCAGAATATCATTTGGAAGGAATCATATGCTTTTTTAACATTGGATGTCCAGTCCTTATATATTAATATTCCACACCAATTAGGAGTGAAAAAATTGCTGCATGTCTTTCCAGAGATGGGAGCCTCACACAGGGACAAAAGTCTTTTCTTATATCTTCCATTTCCTTCATTCTTTCACACAATTATTTTTTATTTTCCGACACTTTTTTCCTACAAGTCATGGGGATGGCCATGGGGACCAGATTCTCGCCAAGCTATGCCAACCTATACATGGGGGAATTTGAGGACCTCCATGTTTGGGGCTATGACTGTGGTGCATCTCTGGTCTTCTATGGCCATTACATAGACGATCTTTTTATTATTTGGGATGGGGATCACACTTCAGCACAATCCTTTGTCTCTTCTCTCAATTCTAATTCTTTCAATCTTTTCTTCACCCACACATATGACAGGAAGCGCATTGACTTCCTGGATGTGACCCTCGAGATAATAGAGAATTCTATTCATACATCTAACTATATAAAACCAGTAAATGCCCAGTCTTACCTTCATTTCCAGAGCGCACATCATAAACCATGGAAAACTAATATCCCATTAGGACAAATTAACAAGATTATGTAGAAACTGTTCCTGTGATGATATATTTAAGGAACAAGCTATAAAAATGTTGGATGCTTTTAGATCTAGGGGGTATCCGGAAACCATCCTCCAAAAAGCTTACACAGAGGCTCAGAAAATTAATAGAGCTGATTTATTATGACCTAAGATAAGAGACATAAAGGAACCTGCTTTTGATAGAGATTTGGCTTTTATTTGCAAGTATACGTCTAAACATGAAGAAATAAGAAACATTGTCACAAGGAACTACAAAATATTGTGTTTGATAATGTTTTAAGAGAAATAATACCTAAGAAACTATGCATTATATACAGGAAGAACAAATCTCTACGCAACATACTCGCACCAAGTCACCTAAAGACAGTCAAGTCTCTTAATACCAACCCTACAGACCCCAAAAAAGAACAGTGGTTACCCAACAGACCACCTGGTTTTTTTAGGTGCGGTAAGAACAGGTGCACTTTATGCACCTATGTTCCAAGACGTACCATTTCTGTTAACTTGTGCCATCAAAGTGAATCATATACCATCAACCATTTTATTAACTGTGACACTATATATGTTATATATTTATTTACTTGTTTATGCAGCCTTAAATACATTGGCCGAACCACCAGAGTGATTAAGACAAAATTTATGGAACATCGCCGTAACATCACTAATCGTTTAGCCAACCACAGTGTACCGAGACATTTCTCTCAGGTTTACAATGGAGATAGCAGTAGCCTACAAATTACTGCTATAGAACATATCCCCCAATCAATACGTGGGGGAGATACCCTATGTTGCCAGGAGGTCTATTGGATTTTTCAGTTAAACACCCTATATCCAGATGGTTTGAAAGAATATATGGAATTGAACACCATCATGTGATAAGTTTGATTTGTAGACAATATAGGGTAGATAGGTTCCCCACCACCTCTATAATATGCTACAAATAGCATGTCTTATCCACAGAGATTTGTTACATTTTTTGTTTAGCACTAGTTTATTTAAAATTTGGTTACTCTAGCTCTCCCCGTTTATGTGACCAACTAATCACAACATCAATATCCTTGTGACTTTGGTTTTAATTTATTTTATTTTTGCATTTTGAGTATTATATGTTGAATAAGAGATATATAATTTTTTCTAATATGTATGTGCATCTGTTTACACACCTATGTGTATGCAACCTTTTACACATTTCCCATATATACTCTTTATACTTATTGTTTTATCAAGTGTTAATTATATATATACAGTGGTTCTATTCTGAACATCGAATGTATCGATGTTTAATCCTACATCAGATATGAACATAGGGTTATCAATAGTATGAATTATACTCTTTAAACCACCAGGGTGATTGGTCACTTACAAGTTATTAGTATATATGGCATGTTTTATTAACAGTTTCTATTTTATTTTTTTATTATTATTATTATTCACTATTTTTTGTTTTAAATCTTTAGTGATATGTACTTTTTTCTGTTCCAACTTCTATTCACTGTACATATTCCTCAATCTATATAATAGTATTAACATCAATATTTACACAAGTCAGTGAATATGTTTCACTTATATTTCACCATCATCCTCATGTTTATTTATGATTTTTTATGTGAATTGTATATTCCTATATTTGTACTATGTCCACTCACTCTATATGAGGATTGGTCATGTGTGTCGCTAACGTGAAAAGAAAGCAGTTAAACCCATTAATTGTGGTCTACCATATACATCTTATTCACACTCTAAGTCACGTGTTGTTAGCTGACCTATAATGTGTGCTCAAGAGACTGCGGATCACGTGATCGGGAAGCACACTCGTTTCTGTATCTTATCTCAACAGTGTGGTCCCTTATATAATTGCCTTCATTTTATTACACAATATTGTTATATATAAGCAAAAATAAATAATCTTTTTCACACGGCTTCTTCACACGGCTTGGTCAATTGGTCATTTGATTTTGTGCATCTGTAACCAATTTTGCAATTAGAACAGTTTAAATAGCAGTGCTTTTGTGGCTCACACACACATATGCTCCTGACAAAGGTGCGGGATACTTCCGCACGGAAACGCGTTGAGCCTTCATACGGACCCCCACATACAAGAGCACTTGGAGGACACTTATTCAATTTTCCAGACCAGGAATTTGGAGTCAACCGCTATATGGCAACAGCTTATCCAAGTTAAAGGACTTAGGGCCTGATTCAGAGCCGATCGTAAGCGGACGCTCGTTCGCTCCGAGCGATGTTTGACCAACTGCGCATGCGTACGGATCGTTATACGCATGCGCGAACCAGTCAGTGCGGCCGAAATTCATGTGCTCGCAAAATAGCGAATGCCTGATAATTTGAGTGACAGGAGTAGGCGTATGTGGGTGGTAACGGGGGAAGGTGCTTGAAAACGGGGAGTGGAGATCTGATCGCAGGCGTGCTTAAAGGTCAAAACGGGAGTTTTATGGGTGTGCATAATTAAAACAGCAGCGTCATTGACCACGTCACTGGGTTATTTTATAGCCAGAACTGCTCGCAAAATTGTGGTAGCAAAAACCAACCCCAAGAATAGCGAGCAGTTCATACCCTGGTCGATGTACTCGATTAATCTAATAAAAGCGGACATGACGTAGGATGCGAGCGGCCAGGGGGCGTATTTTTAAAAAAAACGACCTCAAGTTTTGTTCGCTCATTCAGACCTAGAGATGTGAACAGACCGCAAAGAGCGAACGGTTGATTGGAATAGCCACCCCTATTTTCTGGACGAGCGAGCGCTAATTGCGTCCGGCTCTGAATCAGGCCCTTACTTTGTATGCAAGGACTTCCTGCTACAGTACCCACTTGGTAATGTAACTCTTACTGGGACTTTCACTGGCTATTCATTTGATACTGGACTCAGTGACTCATTATAGTGTTGTGGGGCCAATCCCTATTGTAATATTGCACATTTTAACTTTCATATTTATGTTTTTATACATTCCTATTAAATTGTGTTCATTTTGACCAAGCCATGTGTATATGATATACATTTATTTAAAATATCTCTCCATCCATTAGCGCTGTTACTTTGTTTCAGTTCTTGTTAAACTGTGCAAGGACAATTCCATCTTGCACCTCTTTTCTTTGCATTATGTGCTGTTTTGGGGCATTGCTGACTGACATTTTTAATTTTATAGTTTATTAAACTGCCATCCTGTCTGCCACTGCAGTGCCATTCTCTTTCCTAATGTGCCATGTTGGTAATTGAACGGCCACAGCCACTGAAGTCTTCGACATGGGGTTGCTGAATGCCGAAAAAGTCCAGAAATGTTTATGGCCACGAACAGCATCTCCTGCATTCCCCTTTAATTTAAAAAAATATTCTGAACCACCAAGTTGATTTTGTGGGCAAAATATGGGTCGTATTGTTCACCCATGCTGTCCCCTCCTCCCCCATAAATTTATTTTGGAATCCAAAACTTAAATTAAATTTACTACTAATCAACCCTTCATTTTCCTGTCTTCAACTACATACATACTCCAACTGCCTCAGTCTTGATTAATAAAATACATTTGTTTCTTAATGTGCCATGATGGAAGCTGAACTGCCACATGCTAGTGCTGCCTACTGCTGTCACTTAGCTTAGTCAACCAGCTAGCTTGATGCAACCTTTTGGCCTAAACTGGATGAAATCAATATTGTGAGCTGTGAGGTGGTCAAAATTAAATGGAAATGACTGGAAATAAATGTAATTGAGGTTAATAATACTGTAGGAACAAAAACAGGCCAAAATTATGTGATTTCAGCTGTTTTTATGATTTTTTTTTTTAAAATACAGATCCAAAACCAAAACACGCAAGGACAGTTTTGGCAAAACCAATCCAGATCCAAAACACGAAGAAGATACAGATCCAAAACCAAAACCCAGGAGTCAACGCACATTCCTAATGTGAATATGTTCTATGAATAGTTGGTGTCCGCGCTCTGAGGTCTGATGATGTTCTATAATATACAATCCTAGTGTATTAGTTGAGATGTAGGGACCTAAGTGAGCAAAATAATGATGGGTTCTAATATATATGTTGTGTTCAGTGGACCAAATATCAGAGTCTTGCTTATACAGTCCTGGTGTGAACCACCTGTATATTACTGTAGGATGGCTGTTCTTAGAACATTAGTCCCAGTGACACAAGCTGGTTTGCTATAACTTTAGGCAGTGTGTTCATCTGTCAAAGTTCAGAATGATGGTGTCAAAAGTTAATGGTATATTGTTCATGATAAAGATGTACTGTAGATGTATTCTCCCCTCTCCAATGGTTTCTGTACCAGGAACTCACAAAACAAACCAGACAAACCACAGTATCAGGTGCTGATAGACACTATGGTGCGGAAGATAGTTAGCATATGGAACTTACCCAGCTCTCGGCATGATCCTGCAGGTCCACAAATGGTACTTCCTTGTATGGCTGTTGAGTGTGGGTGTAAGGGTCAGGGGACACAAGGTCCAATGATACCTTGACAGAACACTATGTATATATGGAAGAGTTAAAATACATTTATTACTCGGTGCCCATGCCTGGCTGTGGCCATAAGGGTCTCAGAGCGAAAAATAGAAAATACAGAAGCAGATTAAATAGACATGCAATCTGAGGATAAAAGGGTATAAAGTCACATTTCTATGGAAATATAGGCCCAACGTGTTTCATCCCATGTAGGGACTTTTTCAAGGGTAGGTGAATAGCTGTTCCCAAATTGGGGTTTAAATATCTTGTAAATAGCATCCATTTCATCACCTGGCCATTACTTCCGTTTCTACGGTGTACCTCCACCCCCCGCATCATCCGCTAGAGCGTGATCTGTCCTGTGATACTGCATAGCCATGTGGTGTTTGAGATGACTGCGCATGCTCCATAGTCTATGCGCTTACACAATGTAACCTGATTCTATGTTAATTTGTTCTCCTGCAGCTCATCTGCTGTTCTGTTATCCACTGTTGTATTGGTGGAGATAATGTCACCAACACGCGGGCGGCCAGCTTGGGCGTGATTTTCTGCATTGATCCTAATACGATGTCTTCTATTTATTAGTTGTACTTTTGTCACTCATTTTTCTGCAGGTGAACTCCTTACACAATTACAGCTGTGGTCCTTAGGCATAATGCAAACTATTGCATAATCATGAATTGTGTTGACTATATTTTAGCAGTGTATTTGCAATAAAACATTATATTGATTGCATATATAATATGATGTATCTGGGATTTTATTTCTTGTAGCTGTAATAATTGCTACGTATTTCATCCTTTTGTTACTTAAGTTATTTAATTAATATATTTTTTTTCTTATTTTTCTAATTAGTTAGTTATAGCCTCTGCAATATGGTCATATTGTTATATCAACAGCTATATTAGATATTATTATGAAGTGCATTTTCTAGTCAGTGTCCATGTTCCCAGATGTAATGGGCCATAGCCCAGAGGACCCTCGCAATAGCATCACCTGAAATGTGTCTATGGGATACAGAAACCAAAACCCATTCTTATGGGTCTATATTATGGCCTTCTGGTTGGACGGTCTTCATCTCAAAGATCCAACGACTTTCTATTCTGTCAATCCTACTTGAGTGATCCCCCCCTCTCCAGTTGGGTTCTACTTATTCTATCCCAATGAATTTAAGGCCATTTGGTTTACCGTTGTGCATGCTTCTGAAATGGTCTATGCCCAACAAAGGCCTTATTGATGTTGTTAATATGCTCATTTATCCTTACTTTTAGGGGTCTAGTTGTTCTCCCTACATACTGTAGTTTACAAGGGCATTGTAGGACATAGATGATGTTGCGACTGTCACATGTAATCATGTTCCTAATTTTGTACATTTTTCCAGTGTTTAGAGTGATTAGTTGTTCTGTTGGTGCAGTGCTTTTGTATCGCAGTTGTTTACAGGCTTTGCATCACCCGCAATGGTAAAAACCTGATTTCACTACCTGTCCATCTAAGGTGGATTGTTTGTGAAGTTGCCTACTTTTTATATGGTTCACCACTAGTTTTCTCCCCAGGTCTGGTGCCTTCTTAAAGACCAGATCTGGTCATGTCGTTAAGATTGTATGCAGTTTCTCATCCATATGAAGTAAAGGCCAGTGTTTATTTATGATTTTCCTAACTAGACAGACCGATTTTGTGTAGTTCATTACAAAAAAGACTGTATCTGTCCTCTTTTGTGATGTTTTGTCTTTATATTCTAAGAGGGGAGCTCGGGGATTTCAAGTGATTTGTTAAATGCTTTCTCAACCTTATCCATATCACAATTTTTGTCTTTGAAGAGTTTTTTTAGATCATACCCTTGTTCAACAAAGTCCTTTACATTTTAGCAGTTTCTCCTGACTCATGTGAACTGGCTGAGGGGTACACTATTCAGCCAGCTCGGGTGATGGTTGCTGTCAGCTCTAATGTAGCTATTTACATCTACGTTTTGTAGTGTGTTTTCGTATGTATCTGATTATCCTGAATGAAAATGTTAAGATCTAGGAATTACACTCACTCTTTACCATACTGTGTAGTGAACACTAAATTACAGTCATTTGCATTTATGTGTTCCAGAAAAGTTTGTAATGATGCTTCATTGCCTTGCCATATAAAAAGCACGTCATCTATGTAACGTCTCCAGAGGACCAAGTTTACCCCAAGTTCACTGGAGGACCAGATGTTATTGTCCTCCCAATGACTCATAAAGAGGTTAGCATAGCTTGGGGCAAACTTGGACTCCATGGCTGTACCACACTGTTGTAAATAAAAATCATCCTGAAACCACATGTAATTGTGGGTAAGGATGAACTGTATTCCTTGGAGTATGAATCTCGATTGTGTTGCTCCTATTTCTGGATCCTGATCCAAAAAGTATTTGATACTGGAAAGACCTTTGGTGTGGTCTATTATGGTGTAAAGCGATGTTACATCGCTTGTTACCAGCCAACAATCACAGTTCCAGTTGGTGTTCTGTAATATATTCAATACTTGGGTAGTGTCCCCCAGATATGATCTCTGTTTTTTAACATGAATTTGCAAGTAATGGTCTATATACTGAGAGAGTGCTGATGTTAATGAATTAATCCAAGATGTAATGGGCCTACCTGGTGGTTATGTTGGATTTTTGTGTAATTTTGGGAGATAATAAATACCAGAATTACAGGATGGTCTGTGTTCAGAAAATCAAATTTATGTTTCTTGAGAATCCCTTTGCTGAAACCTTCTTGTAGTAATTTTTGCAATTCTGCATGATACTGTTTGGTTGGATCTCCCCTCAATTTGATATATGTATTGGTATCCCCCAAGATTCTGTTTGCCTCCTTTATGTAGTCATCCTTGTCGAGCACCACAATCCTTCCCCCCTTATCCGCAGGTTTAATGACTAGATTGGTATCTTCTTTTTGACTAATTAATGCTGTTCTTTCTGCTTTAGTCAAATTGGTCTTGAGGTGTGTCTGTTCTGTTTTAATTTTGTCTATGTCATTCATCACAGCCTTTTCAAAGGTCTGTATGTAATGCCCTTTTAAATATGTGGGATTGAACTGGGATTGGGGTTTCAGGGTTGTGTGTTTGTACTCATCCACATTATTGTGGGGTAGTGTCTCTAATTTTTTGTCCATAATATACTTCTTAAGGCTGAGTTTTCTTGTGAAGTTTTCAAGGTCTTTATATACAGAAAATGTATCTAATTTGTATCTGGCGCAAATTTAAGGTACTGAGATTTGAGGTTGCGTCAATGTCTTGCTACTCAGATTAAATATCCCTATAGGTTGTTGTTTATCTGGGCTGGCTCCTGATCTTTTTTGTTTTTTTTGGTGTTGTTTCCTTTGTCCTCCTCTACATCCTCTTCTACCGTAATTAGCTTTCTTTTTTGCATTGTTTGTATTCTGTTTTTTAATATCGGTATCTGGGTACCCAATTCTAAAAAAATGTACCCCCATTTTTTGCTGATGTTAAATCCTCTTGTACTGCACTGATTAGGGATTCTGTGGTGTCAATATTGTTTTGAGGGGGCACTTTATGGCTGGACTCTTCCGTGGGTATGTCTCTAATATCTAGGGAGTCCCTCCAACCTCTCTCAAATGACTGTCTCATGATATTAGTGTAGTGATCTGTGGAAGGGGTCAATTTCTTGATGGAATAAATTGAAAATTCATCTGCCTCTTCATCATTGTGGGTACTGAGATCCAACAAATCTATTGTTCCCTCACTACCTGTTTGTTTAGTATGCAAGCGGGTCATAAATTGTTGATAAGTGAGGTTTAGTTTTTGGTATGTTGGACCTTGTGTCCCCTGCCCCTTATACCCAGATTCAACAGCCATACAAGGAAGTGCCACTGGTGGACCTTCAGGATCATGCCAAGAGCTGGGTAAGTTCCATATGCTACCTATCTTCCACCCCATAGTGTCTATCAGCACCTGATACTGTGGTTTGTCTGGTTTGTTTTGTGAATCCTTGAGTTGGAGTGGCAGTTTCCTGATACAGAGACCATTGGAGAGGGGAGAATACACCTACAGTACATCTTTATCACGAACAATATAGCATTAACTTTTGACACCATCATTCTGAACTTTGATTCATATACAGATGAACACACTGCCTAAAGTTATAGCAAATCAGCTTATGTCACTGGGACTAATGTTCTAAGAACAGCCATCCTACAGTAATATACAGGTGGTTCACACCAGGACTGTATAAGCAAGACTCTGATATTTGGTCCACTGAACACAAGATATATATTAGAACCCATCATTATTTTGCTCACTCAGGTGCCTACATCTCAACTAATACACTAGGTGCCATGTGCCCCCCGGGCCACAGCGTCATACGGGCCGCGGAGCGCGGGCAGTCTGTGTTACTGTGACACAGACTGCACCGCTTGTGCAGCGCTGGCCGGACAAACACACAGCCGCCGGGGCCGACAGCTGTGTGTTTGTTGTAATCAGCAGCCGCTGAGAGTCTGTCAGACTCTCATCGGCTGCTGCTGCTCCCACTGTGGGAGCCATCTTCCGGCTCCCGCAGTGGGTAATGGGAGAGATGTCATGAGTAATGACGTCTCTCCCATGCAAAGCGGCCGGAGGAGCTGTTAGCGGCGGGACCAGGAGCGGGAGTTTCAGGTAAGTGATTTTTTTTTTTTTATTAAGTCTCTCTCTACTGGGGGGGGACTACTGGGGGCACTACCATGGGAGGATTACTATGGGGGCACTACCAGGGGGGGATTACTACTGGGGGCACTACCAGGGGGGTGGATTACTACTTCGGGCACTACAAGGGGGGGACTACTACTACTGGGGGAACTACAAGGGGGGACTATTACTACTCAGGGCAATAAAGAGGGGGCTACTACTGGGGGCACTACAAAGGGGGGGACTACTACTACTACTGGGGGCACAACAAAGGGGGGGACTACTACTGGGGGCACTACAAAGGGGGTGACTACTACTACTGGGGGCACTACAAGGGGAGGAATACAAGGGGGGGATTACTACTACTGAGGGCACTACAAGGAGGGGCTATTACTGGGGGCACTACAAGGGGGTACTACTACTATTGGGGCACTACAGGGGGGGGCTACTACTGGGGCACTACAAGGGGAGGGGACTACTACTAGGGGCACTGCATAGGGGGGAGGGGACTACTATTGGGGGCACTACATAGGGGGAGGGGACTTCCACTGGGGGCACTGCATTGAGGGACCACTGCTGGGGGCTCTATATAAAGGGCAATACTGGGGGTACTGCATAGGGGGGAGACTACAACTGGGGCCACTATTTAAGGGGCATTGCATAAGGGTTACCACTATTGGGGGCACTGCATGGGGGGTGGACTGCTACTGGGGGCACTATATAAGGAGCACTGCATAGGGGTACCACTATTGGGGCACTATATAAGGGGCTTACTACTGGGGGCACAAGGGGCACTGCACAGGGGGGACCACTACTGGGGGCACTATATAAGGGGCTTACTACTGGGGGCACAAGGGGCACTGAATAGGGGGGATCACTACTGGGGGCAGTACTGGAGGCCTGCATAAGGGTGTTCTCTCCTGTGGCACACGGGGGCACTGCATATGGGCACTATGACAAGGGGCTGCCCCTAATCTTTATTTTTACCTTACATTAATCCCATATGGACCTGCCTCCTCCCTGAAACATTTGAGGGGGGGGGACGCTGTAGTACGCACGTTCTTCGGGCACCCTGGCTACACGATACTCCTCTGCCAGGGCCGCCTGCATGCATTTGCCCCCCAGGCTAAAAGTTGCCAGCCAGCCCCTGACACTAGGATTGTATATTATAGAACATCATCAGAACTCAGAGCGCGGACACCAACTATACATATTTCCTATTATTTAGGAAGGTGGGGATACCTTCCAGGTGTTCAGCAGCTACTACTCAGTAGCGCAATACCTTATACCTATCTATAATCTGAATATGTTCTATATGCTATATGTATGGGATAAAAAGCTTGCTTTAGTTGCTAGTATGTGAATATAATATAAAGGGACACTTAAATACTAGACTGTCATTTATGTGCACCATACATATGTGTGGAGAAACTATGACACAATTCTATAATCACTTATACACTTAACATATCCCCCAGTAAAATCAGGTGACAGTGCCAGATGACTACATTGTTTTGTCATGTTTTATGTTATTTAAGTTACCACGTCTTATTGTCTACCTGTTTTGGATGATTGAAAAGGGAACATATACTGAAAAAAGTGTCACAAATAAATCAGTAGGTGGTAATACTCATGTCTAAACATTAATAATGTATTTTTTAGAAACAATTTATTGTTCATGGTCTAATGTGTGTCCTTCATCCTTCAAGATTTTTAGAGAGGGAGTTTCCAGATGCTAGATTTTAGAGAGAGTGTGGCTAATACATGAAGAGGATGTAATTAGCACTTAACCAGCTTTAATATGCATCATACAAAGTGCAGTGTATGATATAATTCCAACATGTACAGGACCAGTGAAGACACAGTAATGGTGCATACACACGTAAAGATTTTCTGTCCAACCATCCAACTAGTTGATTGGTTGGAATGAAAATCTGGTAAGGTATGAATGCAAATGACAATCAGTAATTTGTTCCCAAATGCCAGAAAATGGACAAAAACTGTTGTTTGAACAAATTGTTTAGATCAAACATTTAACAAACTTATCTGAATGACCATTTTCATCAGTTTTCTGGCATTTAAGAGCAAATTGCTGATCATCATTTACTCCCATCCGTTACCAGATTTTTATTCCAACCAGCCAACTAGTTGGATTGGTTGGATGAAAGTTGGTCTAGTGTGTGGCCAGCTTAAGCCATTAGATGTGCTAGTAGGGCTATTCTCCTACCCTCCAACATAACCTCTCCCATCAGGTACAATATGCTCTGCTCCTGGACTTCTTACCTAATTTATGATTGCCATCACCTGTGTTGAGCTAGTTAATCGATGAGAAAGGTGTTTCACCACAGGTGGCTGCACTCATCAATTAAGAAGGAAGTCCATGAGTAGAGCATTTTGTACCTAAAGGAATGGGTTTTGTTGGAGGGTCTGCATCCTGACTGAGCTGAATGTTTAATTTCTCATTTGGGCAATGTAGGCACCATTCCAGAGCATGGGTGCAAACCGGGAGCCTGAGGGAGCAGCAGAAGAACATAGCACTGCCCGGGATATATATGTATATATTAGTCTCCTTATGCACTGGATAATAGTATTAATTATTAACCTTATAGGTGGTCTATAGCAGTGCAACCCTAAAGCTGGCCACACACTAGACCAACTTTCATCCAACCATCCAACTAGTTGATTGGTTGGAATGAAAATCTGGTAAGGAATGGGCGTAAATGATGATCAGCAATTTGCTCCTAAATGCCAGAAAACAGATGAAAATGGTCATTCAGACAAGGTTGTTAAATGTTTGATCTAAACAATTTGTTCAAACAACAGTTTTGTCCATTTTCTGGCGTTTGGGAGCAATTTGCTGATTGTCATTTGCTTACCAGATTTTCTTTCCAACCAATCAACTAGTTGGCTGGTTGGATGTAAGTTGGTCTAGTGTGTGGCCATCTTAACAGTGCATGTTTTAAAGATCTTTTAGTTGGTTCACAGGTGTATTCATTACTGGCTGACATATGTTAAAATATCCACATGTGGTGCTAATTATTTCATTTATGATACTGAGGAGAATATACAGCACAAGTAAGATTGTATTATATAGTATTTATATTGTGGTCACCATGTGGGCTGGGGAGGGGGGTTACCAGGCAACAGGAAACAACCCCTGCGTTTGCCTATGCTTCACTTTATATAAAATAACCTAGCACAATTTTATTTACCCATAGTATGTCATAAATTATGCAATAAGTGTTTGTATTTTGCATTACAGTAAAACACTACATAAACTTTATTTTAGATCTCAATATGCCTCTAGAAATACAGATACTGGCACAAGGATTAAAAATTAAAGCAGCAAAATAAGATAAATAGTTTACATTTCTCTTTTCTTCCTTCTGTTACTTTTAGTTATGAATTTCTGTGACTGTTACACTTAGGGGGGTATTCAATTACAGGCGAAAAGTCCGAGGTATGACTTTTCGCCATCATCGCTGCTTTTTCTGGGATAAAGTATTGGGCGTGTGCCCGCTTTATCCCACTATTCAATTAGGATCCAGTGAAAACGGGACCCGGTGGAAAGGTAAACATCGAAAAGTCCATAAAATTTTCGGGAATTGTTTCTGTCACCCCCTAAAGATGTCCTGACAATGGGGATCACTATGGGTACCCCTGATTTGGGCTGCTGAAGGTAGTCGGGGTTTTTAATAGCCGTGGCAGATGCATAAATGCGGCTTTAGAAGAAGGGGTGAAGAATAGCACTTAGGTTTTTTTGGGGGAAAAAATAACTTGTCCCATCAAATTTGGGGTACATGAAAATGGGTGCAAGCATATTTTTAACTCCCTAAAGTAATTTTTGAAAATTCTTCAAAAAGGCACCTGCTGCTCCTACCCGCATTCTAGAAAACACCTGCCGCATACATGGGAACGCCCCCGAATCAGTTTAGCTAGTTTAAAACTTTGTTCCCCTATTTTTTTTTTGCCCCCAAAATTAAAGTACATTTTTTGGGGTGTCCTGGGGATTTTTTTTTTTTGACACAGATTATTTTTAGGGGATCCACCCAGGGCTGCAGGCTATTTTTTTTAAGCCTGCACCCCTAAACCCCACTTCTGCACTTTTTTTCACCATGTATTACATGGTGAAAACTTATCCCCGTTTTTTAACAAAGACTTTTCGCACCGGCGAAAAGTCTTTGAAATTGAATATGGGGATAATTGAAATAGGCGAAAATGACGTCATCGGCAATAACGGACTATTGGCCTCTAATTGAAGTGAGAGTTTTTAGAAGTGGAGATGTTGCCCATAGCAACCAATCAGATTCTACTTAACAATTAACTAGCACCATTACCAGCATGCGGGGCATTACCGGCCCGCTGGTACCTGTAGTTCCACAGCCAAGATGTCAATATGCCTCTAAAATTACAGATACTGGCATAAGGATTAAAACTCAAACCTACAAAATGAGATAAATAGTTTACTATTCTCTTTTCTTCCTTCTGTTACATTTAGTTATGAATTTTTGTGAATGTTACACTTAGGAGTAAATTTACTGAAAAGTGAGAGTTTTTGCAAATTTTTTAAAAATTTGATTTTTGTGCTAAATTCGCATTTTTTACTCATTCACAAATATAATAGTGTGCGACTATAGTAAAACTCGCAATTTTAGAGCTTTACTATAACTCGCAAAAAACATCTCGCTTCCAGCTGTTTTTCCATTCTCTAGATAGAACTCGGGCAATGTAATAGAGTGCAAGTGCTTCACTCGCACATATTACTGCCTGAGAATTCGCAAAAATGATAGACCAGCCTCAGGATAGCGAGTTTATCCTGAGCAGATCATATCCATGAGATGGGATGTAGTCGGCATTCCGGCGTGCGGGATGCTGACAGTCTAAATACTGTTGCCAAAATCCCGACAGGTTGGGATCCCGGCACCAGTATCCCGACCATCGGCATCCCGAATGGTAAGTATCGGGGTGCACGGGGAGGGTAGCGGGGTTAGGTTTAGGCATTAGGGGGAGGGTTAGGGTTAGGCACCGGAATGGAGGGTTAGGATTAGGGTGCGGGGAGGTTAGGTTTAGGCACTAGGAAGGGGGGGGTTAGGTTTAGGCACCGTGGAGGGAGGGTTAGGGTAGGGAAAAAACTTACCTTGCGTTCCAATGGGCATCTGTGTCATGGCTGCTGGGATGTCGCTGTCGATATTCTGAACAGCGGCATCCCGACAGCCGGATATCATACCCAACCCCATGAGATACGTTCATTATTCTGTATGTAGATATAAAAACACTTTTAATTTTTTTTTAAAAAAAGACTTGCACCCCCTCCCCATAAGCATAACCAGCATCGGGCTATATGGTTCTAAAAATACAGGGACCATAATGCATAGGGGGCTGTCAGTCTAGGCCTAGGGTGCCCTGGAGTGGGGGATCCCTTTATTGGGGGGGTCCCCACCTCCCCAGGGATTCCCAGCCTTGGCTGACTAGCGGTCAGGGGTAATGCTTTGGCTGGGGAAACCGTTGAAAGGTTTTCCCTGGCTGTGGCATTACCCACCCTTAGAAAGAGTCCAGGGCTAGTTATGGAAATTACAGGGGATCCCTACTCGTTTTGTCCCCTGTTTTTCCACAACCAGGCCTGCTCAGCAAAGCCCTGTGCTGGTACTTAATATACAAGGGCTCCCTACGCGTTTTGGCCCCTGCATTTTTAGAACCAGGACAGGCTGTACAGAGCCTGGGGCTGGTTATGAGGGGAGGGGGTGCACGTCTTTTAAAACACACAGACAGAAGCTTTCACGGATCTCACTGATCCATGATGGCTTCTGTATAAATCGCACCTTTTAATGCTTGTCGCATTAAAAGTTGTTAGTTTACACAGGGAAATACTCACAGAGATTTGCATAGTGTAGTAGCCTTGAACTCAAAAGTTCGCAGGCTATTACATTTGCAAGTCCCGGCACCAACTCGCACTTTCAAACAATGTGCGAGTTGGATTTTTACTTTAAATTTTTACCTATTACATTTGGCCCCATTTGTGCATCATAAATGTTAACAAAAAATAAAGTTGTGTACTCTATATAGCTCTAAATTTGTATCTGATAATCAGCATTTAATGTAGCTAACCCAAAACATATGACAGATAGTGTCTGAGACAGGATACTGTATTCCATAGTATAGGTTTGCAGTTAAACTAGTCTGAAGTAAAATACAACCCAAAACATTCCTAAAGCCATCATAGCACAATTTTCTTATTCTTTTATTTTAGGATCTTCAAACTATTCCCCGTACTACACTATATAGCATGCTTTTAGTGTATAAGCTGGGCTTGTACATAGCATGGCCTGCATCCATTGCAAGATTAGAGGGAGGGTATGGGAATGGCAGTCCACCTTGCCAAGGCACCGCTCTATTCTTCAGGACATATTGTATGCAGGGCCAGTGAGAATGCAGTCAAGCCCCAAACAGTGACTTGCTGAGATAAGTAGCACAGAGCCCTCATAAGGGAGGACTGGACTTTCCGGGCCAATCTCATTGCTAGACCCACCTCATACATTTATGCCCCTAGCTCAGGATAATGTTTTAAACATTATTCAGCAGTATACTCCTATTTACAGTATATTACATATCAGGTCCTTCAGCGTGACACTGCTCAAATTAAATATTTAAAGACAAAACAAACAGGGCCTGATTCAGATATGGACATTATCGCACAGCAGCAAGGAAGTAGCTGTGCAATACCGTCTAACAAATTGTAAATGTAGCAGGAGGTGTCTATAGGAAATAGACACATCGTTTATTATATTTGCTATGCGAGTGCAGTGTCCATAGACGCTGCCTCGGATCTCCACAGCAACCACCGCAACCATTGCATTGGAGGCAGGCCAGGCTGCGTAAGCTGTGACACTCACCCAGCCTGGCCCATCATCATGGACAGCCAGATTCAGGAAGTCTGGGTCCTCCGCCCCCCAAACGCTGCAGCCAATCATGTAAATTATGCCGTGGCTAATGGGGACTGTGAGCGAGCTCACAGGACTCTTTCTGAACATGTGCAGACTCACAAATATCGGAGATGTACGCTAACCATCGGGTTAACAAGCATCTCTAAATCAGGCACACAGTGAAGTCATTTGCATTCCCAGTCAATACTTCCTGCTTGCAGGATTGTTCCTGTACTTCTTGCCTTAAGGTGCATACACACGTAACCATTTTGTAACCAACGATTTTCTGTCAGATTTTCCCTTGAAAAAGTGAACGATTTTTGCAGTGTAATGAACGATTTTTACAACGATGAACGAAAAATGTTCCTTCCCTTAATGAAAATCGTTATGTTGGACTGTCTGAAATGGACGATGACTACAAACGGGAGTGCGCTTGAACGATTATTGTTCATCGTTATAATAACGATAACAACGTCGTTAACGACAATTCGTTCACAAAATTGTTACGTGTGTATGCACCTTAAGTGTGGATTTTCCTTTTAACTTGGTTACTGCTTACTTTATAATAGAGTACTGCAATAACAATTTGTGCTGAGGTGCTCAGCAGGCAGCCACTACTTAGCTGTAATGTTTGGAACAACTATATGACAAATGTTTTTTGACTAAAGGCCCCCATAAATCAGCAATTGATTGCAGCAATCGATTGTGGCAATTCTGCAATCTGCAATAGATTGAAAAAGGGAAAGATTTTTATACACAATCGATTGCAGATTGCACGATTGCTGCAACCAATTGCTGATGTATGGGGGCCTTTAGTTACTTTAGCAATTACAACGGCCCACATCTGCCAGTTTATACATGAAAAACGATTAACTTTAATTGTCAGAATACCATCAGGTGCGACATGCAATTCAAATACTGTAGGTTGTCCACCTTCAAGTGACTTTATTGCATTGTTTTGTGCATGCCTTCCTGTAAAGTGTAACAAATTAATCGTTTAACTTTATGACTTTCCTGTATGCCATGAAGCCAAGTTGTTTTCTTGTTACAACTACAGTATATATTTCTCCAGTTAAGCTTTGGTTGGTTTGCATTTGATAATACAGTTATATCAAGAGAACTGCTTTGTGTTGTTAGTTATCCATGGTAATGAATATATGTAACTCTGTCTATTGATAAAGGCATAAAACAAAGAAGCTAGAAACAGGGGCTGCTTAAAAGAGAAGGGGCTGCCCCCTCCTCTCTCGCGGTCGTTACAGGGAGTAGACTCTGACACTGTACCATGGTCCCGGTGATTTCTCTACTACGCATGCGCAAATCTCTGGGAAAATGGCCAACATGCCATTTTCCTAGTGATTTGTGCAGCGCCGACATGGGACCAGGAAATCTTGGGGCCCGGAACAATGAAAGCTCTGGGCCCCCCACCCAACAGACACCCCACCCACCCTTGACCCTCGCACCCACGCTTTCCACTGTTGCTTGTGCCCAACTGCCCATTAAACATTCTGCAACGCTGTCAGTGTTTGAGGCTATGCAGAGATAAAAAACAAATCTGTGTGCTGCCATGAAGAGAAGAGGCAGGGGCAAGTGCTTTACACAATAGACTGGGTTTTTGTATCATTATATATATACAGTATATATATGTGTGTATATATATATATATAAATATATATATATATATATATATATATATATATATATACAGTATACGCACAATATATATATATATATATATATATATATACAGTCAGGTCCATAACTTTTGGCCCCTTAAAAAGTGGAAGGCACATATAGAAACCGTTGTAATTTCTACACAGTTCACCTGATTTGGATGTAATTACCCTCAAATTAAATCTGAAAGTCTGCAGTTAAAGCACATCTTGTTTGTTTCATTTCAAAGCCATTGTGGTGGTGAATAGAGGCCAAAATATGAAAATTCTGTCAATGTCCCAATATTTATGGACCTGACTGTATATATATATATATATATATCTATTTAGAATAGAATATGCGGTCATATATATATATGTGTGTGTTTTGAAGCATATATGCTGTGACATCTTTTTGAATACATGTTATTGAACCTCAAAAGACCCTTAGTGACGCTGCCTTTCTTTATATTATGAATAACATCGATATAGAGGGCACCTGGGCAAGGTAAACTACGTTAAAGGAGTGCCGGACCGCATTGTCTATTATATAGTATAGTCTATATTGTCTAGTATATATAAATACTGTATATATATATATATATATATATATATATATATCTAACTATATACATACACATGTATATATATATATATATATATATATATATACATACATAAATTATATATACACTTATGTATATATATATATATACACAGTATATTTTAACACACATATGTTTTCACATGCACACTCACACACACACACATATATATATATATATATTTATATATATACACATACATATATACATATATATTTATATACATACTAGCTGGAGTACCCGACGTTGCCCGGGATTTTAAGAATGTTTGTTCACACATCATCCTCCAACAAACCTCTCCTTAGGCAGGGCTAACGAAAAGTGTGACAAACTTCCCCATCCACACTCCTAAGGTCTTTGAAGGAAGTAGGACCTGTAACGGTGTAAAGCAAACTTCGGAGATAGAACCATTCAAAATTTGTCGGATGTACAGTGTAAACACGGCCAAGAGCTTCTGTTGCTCTGATACCAGGATGACTGTGTACTTCCTGGTTGCTGGATCGCACTATGAAATGCACAGCAACTACTTCCAGTTCCTTGTGCAGCTGTTTCCAGCTTTGAGGGTCTTCACGGTGTATAAGATTCATCCATTCGGTTTTACCCTTCAGGGGCTGAAGGAATTAACCGGAAGTAGCCTCTGTGCATTCCATAGTGCGGTCCAGCAACTAAGGAGGTAGACAAAAAAGTTTGGTCGCCATTGTTGACACCATCTAGTTGTGTAAGCTGATGTATGAGCAAGTATAAATAAAAATTTGTGCTGCAGAGCTGCGTTTTTGCATCCCAGTATAGTTGCCATCTTCATGGGCCTGACTGTAAATCAGATGGATCTCTCCTCATGGATGCAGATATCAATTTTTACCATATTCAGACTCATAATAAGCCTGGCTTAATATCAATAGTGGCTCCTCAGTGCAGGTTTGCTGACTGTGTCGGCAGTGCAGGGGTGTTCTCATTGCAGGGTGCCGGTGATGTTGGCAGTGCGGGGGTGCCAGCAGTGTCCTCAGTGCAGGTTTGCTGACTGTGTTGGCAGTGCAAGGGTGTTCTCAATGCAGGGTGCCGGCGGTGTTGGCAGAGCGGGGGTGCCAGCGGTGTCCTCAGTGCATGTGTGCTGACGTCGGCAGTGCAGGGGTGCTGGTGGTGTCCTCAGTGTGGGAGGGCTTGCAGTGTCGGCAGTGTGGGGGTCGCTAAGGGTGTTCTGAGTATGTGGGGCAGCATTGCAGTGTGTCGTCAGCGGTGGTGTCAGCAGCGGGGGATGCTGCCAGTGGAGGTGCCGGTGGTGTCATCAGTGGGGGGTGCCGGCGGTGTCAGGCATCTAGGGATGGCGGGCGCCATCTTCTTTTGCTTCCTGTGTGCATATTAAATGGGCTTAACACTGATTGGCTGAGAGCTGTGACAGACAGCTCTCTCAGCCAATCAGCGTTAAGCCTGCTCAATACAAAACCTCGAGACCCGACAGCGGCATCGCAAGGTTTTGCCTTGGGTGAGGGATCCGGGTAGGCAGGGAGATCCAAGCTTGGCTCAGATCGCCCCGGATCCAAGAAATGTGGGTGGGTTCGGTTCTCTGAGAACCGAACCCGCTCATCCCTAATAAATTCATACAGCATTTAAAAGGTACTGTAAACTCCATGTGAGAGCCATAGTAAATGATGTTCAGAGACTTAGATTATTTGCTACTGAATAAAATTCCATAATTCCTTAGTATGTAGCAAAATGCATGTTATAAAATCAAATTATGAAATGAAACAAACATAAAATTTTTATATTTTATTATTGACCTTGCAGATGGCCCAAGAAGAATGGTGTCCAAATCTGCATCTAACAATAAACCAAACAGGACAATGCTTTTATTCTTCTTTGGTGTTTTAGGTGTAGAACCATGAGAGATCTTGGCTTGTAAACTGTGGGCTAAGGGCCTGATTCAGACCCGGTCGCAAACGCTGAGCACTCGCAACCGGGTCGATGATGGCCAACAGCATGCGCGAGACCTGGCTAGTGATGGGCAATCCGTCGCTCCGGGTCTCGCTCCAAAGGGGGTGAGTTGTCGATGTTGAGTGACAGCTCACCCCCTTTGTTGGGAGGGCTGGGGGGGTAGCTGCCCAAACGGAGGCGTTCCCATGAGAACGCCTGCCATTTGGGGGCGGCCCCACTGACATCATGAGTGATGTCAGTGGTTGATTCCAGCTCTGTTAGAGCCGAAATCTCTCTGGGGCTTGCGGCCACGAGACCCTACCACAAGGGTCTCGTCGCAAGCCCGATGGTCGTGATGGTCTTGACCATCGCGACCATCAACCTGGCCGCTCGCTATAGCTGTGGGTGGCCGCACAAAAAAAAAAAAAAACGCCCTGATTCAGAGCGAGCACTCTTTCAGAGTGTCCGGCTCTGAATCATGGACTAAATCCTTTTCTAATTCCGCACCTGACCTGTAGAGGGTGAATGCTATGCAAAAATTGTGTTTTTTAATTATTTAAAACAACAGTAATTAATTTCAATTAAAAATTTTTTTAGTTGCCTCTCCCGTGTGTTAATACGCTCGTATGTAAAATTTCATGATCTTGGCTTGTAAACTGTGGATTTGTATAGAAAGACAGAAGGACAAATTTTCATTTTTATATAGTAGATATATAAAATATAAAAAATGCACTATCACTTATCAGTCTTTGCAGACTGAGGCTGTCAATGTCACTCTGCCTAATAGGTGGGACTGGGGAGGGTGTCTGTAGAGAGATCTTGACTTTGCCCCGGCACCTTGCGGCTGTTCCATTCCACTCACGCTAGCAAGGCTGCCTGTGTTCCTCCCTGCCTCGTTTACTGGCCGTGGCGGCAGGGACAGGCAAGAGAAGGGCCGGCGCAGCATCATGTGTAATAATGTTGCAACGTCATCACAGCCGGACCAGGTGATGGGACCAGGGATCGCTGGAGGAAGGGGATCTATACACAACCAACTAAAGGGGGCACTTGATATTTTTTTTATCTATTTGTGCTGCACCTGATGGGCAGCCTTAATTATGTAATTCATTGAATTAATCAATTAGGCGCCGCAGCCCCTCTGGACCTTTGGGCCCCTCTGATCCTTGGGAACCGGGACGAGTGAACCCTTTGTACCCAGCATTCTGAAGGGCTCAGTCTAATGATGTGATATTACACTAGAGTGATTCACTTATAAGAGTTGTCAAAGGTTCTACATTCTCTGATTATAGTCAGATTACTCACCAGGTATATGTGCAATGAAGGTGATTAGACAGATAGATGAAAACATTTTTGCCAGTTTTTTATTGGTTGCTTGACTCCTTTGCATTTCCTGAGCACTCCTAAACATAGTCAGTAATATATGAAAGTAAAAATACGAAGACAGCGGGAGGCCAAGCACAATTTTGCAGAGCATTCTGATCTTCATGGTTTGGTCATTGATGATGGTGAAGCATGTTTCATACACAAGATCGTAATGAACATTTTTCCACCCAAGAAGATGTTCTATCAGCTCTTCCATCATGAGCACAAAACAGGGGAAGAACAGCTGAAAGAGTGTGAAGTATCTTCGCTCATCTATTTTATATCCGAACACTATTGCAATGTAGATGGAAAATGAAATACATGACACATAATAAAAGGAAATGGTACTTGCTGTTTGCTTCACATAGACCATCAGTTCGCAAATGGCTGAACTGAAACGCCACTTGTGGTAAATCCTCCAGTCGATCATAAGCGGCCAAGAAAGCAGGTTCACAATATTGAAAGCTGTACTCCCCACGACATAGGCTACAATGCTGTTTTTTATACAGTTCTTCTTGCTATAGAGACACATGAATACAGATATCAGGATGAGGAAATTTATAGTCAGTCCTGGTGTTATTAAAACACACCTGACAAAAGCGCAAAACTGAAAATAAATGTCTACGTTGCAATATTCTGTGTCGTTTTGATGCATGTTCTGATGTATTTCGAGTTTTGTTTTGTGCTGCAGCATTAGGCTGTACACAACATAGTTATCCCTATATTTGTTTCCCGTCATGATTAATAACATTTTCATCCATTGTTAGAAAAATATAAGAAAATATGAGCTATATAAAATTATTTTCATGTACTAATGAATTTCTTCTTTGCAAATAAAGATATTTCAAGGACAATATCCTTAGTGAAGTTGAGTCACACATTACTGGGAATATACAAATACACTACTTTTATACATTACTGTGGCAGGATCATGCAAACTCCAGGGACTAATTAGGAGGAACTGGCAATATAATCCTTGTATACAACCTGTCACTAGAATCATTATCTGAAAATATCACTTGTAATAAATGCCTGGAACACACATGTATAAGTCTTTGTAAGGCTGTTGCAGGTGGATAAAATCAGGAGTGTCACAAGATACTGGAAACTGTGACTTGAGATCTTGTGCTAATTGTGTGCTAAATTTACATTTATGGACCCTGTCGAATCACAATAATGAAGGTAATATGGTATCTAAATTAGGGGTGTGCACCGGCCACTTTTCGTGTTTTATGTTTTGGATCTGGATCTTTCTTTGTGTTTTGGATCTGGATTGGTTTTGCCAAAACCACCCTTCCATGTTTTGGGTTCTGGGTTTTGTTTTTGGATCTGTATTTTTTTTAAAAAAAGCATAAAAACAGCTAAAATCACATAATTTGTGGGTTTTTCTGCTCCTATGCTATTATTAACCTCAATAACCTTAATTTCCACTAATTTCCAGTCTATTCTGAACACCTTACACCTCACTAGTGTTTTTATATCCAAAAGGTTGCACCGAGGTAGCTGGATGACTATGCTAAGCGACACGAGTGGGCGGCACAAACGCGTGGTCCATCTAGGAGTGACACTGCAGTGGCAGACAGGATGGCAGTTTGAAAAACTAGCCCGCAAACAGTTCATAATGCAAAGAAAAAAAAGAGGTGCAAGATGGAATTGTCCTTGGGCCCTCCCACCCACCCTTATGTTGTATAAACAGGACATGCACACTTTAACAAACCAATCATTTCAGCGCCAGGGTCTGCCACATGACTGTGGCTGAAATGATTGGTTCGTTTGGGCCCCCACAAAACAAGCTGGCAATTAATCTGTCCCTGCACAAACTGGCTCTACGGAGGCAAGATGTCGTCCTCATCCTCCTCATCCACTGATTCCTCACCCTCTTCAGTGTTGTGTACATCCTCATCCTCACAGAGTATTAATTCATCCCCGCTGGAATCCACAACCACAGGTCTCTCTGTACATTCTGGAGGCTGGTCTCCCTGGAAGAGTTGATAATTCATTTTTATGAACATCATCTTCTCCACATTTTGTGGAAGCAACCTCCTACGCCTTTCGCTGACAAGGTTCCCGGCTGCACTAAACACTCTTTCGGAGTACACACTGGAGGGGGGGCAACTAAGGTAAAATAGAGCCAGTTTGTACAGGGGCCTCCAAATTGCCTCTTTTTCCTGCCAGTACAAGTACGGACTGTCTGACATGCCTACTTGGATGCTGTCACAGATGTAATCCTTTAACAGACAGACACATGGTTGTCGCTGCTGCTTTGAGGATGCAGGTGCGGCTACAGCCCACACAATTCACAAAGACAGAAAAAAAGAAGAATTTTTTATTTTTTGTGGAGCGCACTTTGAGGGTTACACCACCCTTTAACAGACAGACGAACGCTTGTTGCTGCTGCTTTGAGGATACAGGTGCGGCTACTGCGCATACATTTCACACACAAACACAGAAAAAAAGATTTTTTTTTTTGGTTGGAGCGCACTTTGGGGGTTACACCACCCTTTAACAGACAGACACATGCTTGGCGCTGCTGCTTTGAGGATGCAGGTGCGGCTACTGCGCATACATTTCACACACAAACACAGAAAAAAAGAAGATTATTTTATTTTGTTGGAGCGCACTTTGGGGGTTACACCACCCTTTAACAGACTTATGGGACACAGGCACACGCTTGGCGCTGCTCATTTGTTGATGCACGTGCAGCTACAGTGCACACTATTCACAAACACAGAAAATATTTTTTTATTTGGTTTGGAGTGCACTTTGGGAGCTACAGCACCCTTTAATGGTCAAGCCAGCCGGCCCTTTACTTATGACACAGGCGCACGCTTGGCACTACTTTGTTGATGCACATGCGGCTACTGCGCCCACAATTCACAAACACAGAAAAAATATTTATTTTTTTAGCACTTGGGCGGAGCACCCCTGATGGACAGAGCACCCCCTGGACAACACTACAGCACCCCTTTAGGACTGGGGACACTGCACAGGACTTTGGAGTGGAGACAGCCCCTATGGACAACTGACTGCACAACACAGTCCAGCCAGCCCCTATGGACTTTGGAGGAGTGGACACAGCCCCTATGGACAACAGCAGCACAGCACAACACAGCCAGCCCCTATGGACTTTGGAGGAGTGGACACAGCCCCTATGGACAACAGCAGCACAGCGCAGCACAGCACAACACTACACTGCACTACACTACACTACACAGCCCAGCCAGCCCTAACTCCCACCCTCCCTCTTCACTGTCCACAGCCGAGTGAGAAAATGGCGCCGACGTGGGTACCTTATATAGAATCCAAAATCTGCGAGACCCGGAAGGCGGGATGATGACGTTTTGCCTCGATTTCAGATCCGAGTCAGGTGGGAAAAGTCGAGCCTGACTCGTATCGGCTTCGGATCGGGGGGGCTCGGGGTGGTTCGGATTTCAGAAATCCGAACCCGCTCACCCCTAATCTAAATCCAACAGTCATTAATGTGGCATAAATTGCCCTATATATATATATATATATATATATATATATATATATAAAAAAGTACAATAAATCTTTGCAGAACAGGTAACTACAATACTGTATGTACAGTATGTATGTATACAAATAAAGAATATGTAGCCTTGGCACTTAAAAACAAGATACAAATATTAAAGAATACTAAATAATGGAAAAATAAACATGTATAGATTAATGGGTAAATTTTTTTTTAATAACGATAATAAGAATACTACCAATTCAAATTTGTAGTATTACCCTCAGGTGGACGGGACATCCGGGTGCAGTGGCCGCTGCGGTCCCCAGTGGAGATCGCGCCTTAGGTGGGAGATCGCCTTGATATGAGACTGTACACAGCTATATTTTGCTGAGTCCCTCATTACTATATTGTCTCCTATATTTGCAAGACTACGTCTATGGATAAAAGGACCAACAACTAAAAAGTGAGTTGTATGGGTGGCTTTATTTTATGCTGAGTGGGAAATAGTTACTGTTTATTATCACACAATGCTAGATACACTAAAATGTATCTTACTTGATGCACATTATTGCTACAAAAGACTGTGGATTACTTATAAACACAGAGACATATATATGTGGTGGACTTTGTGATAGGAGCTGCTAGAGAAATATAGGATAACCAAAAGTGATATCACCGTATAAGGAAATTTGGTACATGTTTTAAATTCTACCTCAATATTTATAACAACATTTGGAACAGTTGGACTTACGAGTTTATTTTTTAGCTGCTATAGCAATGAAGCCTTATTGAGGGAAAATTACACTGATATTTTTCACACTAATATTGTTTTATTTGTGTTTTTTACTAGCCGGACGCGGCTGCACTATATTACACTGATTTTTTGTTATTTTTTAATTGTTTATGAGTCAACATGTGCTTTGAATGAGAAATTTCTCTATTATTAAAAGTGATACATATATACTTTTTATTAAAATATTTTTGTTTAAATATTTTAGTTTTTTACCTATTATTATTCATTATTTTGGTACTAATTTTTGATATTCAGTTGATTATCATTGGAATTGGGTAGCCCTTAAGCGCAGTAATAACTTTTATTTTTATGTATGTATGTATGTAACCTTACTTCAATGCAAGAAAAAGCTTGAAAAGCTTTTATAAAGTTCTAAAAAAGTTTACAGAACACAAGACTCACTTTTCTATTAAGTGTGATGTTAATATCTTATGTTATTTAATTTTTTTTTTTTAGACTACTGGTTTATAAATATAAATATGTACTGCACTATAGATTGTAATTAGTGATCTTTATACTGTGAATAGCTGTTGGAATTGTGACAAAAATATGAGTTGGAGTCTGTTTTAAATATAAATTTGTAAAAATAATGTTAAAATCCAAAAATAACAAGTTAAAAATGCAACAGTAAAAATTAAAAAAATCTTAAAATTGTGGAGATATGTTCATGAGATGTTGATGACTTTGTGAATAATGTTCAATTTAATTTCCATGTCTAGTCCTGTCCTTTATGTCTACAATACAATTCCTAAGCACTGACATCCAGTCATGTGATCATAAACTGTGAATGTTAATGCTTCTACTGCTTATTATTTCCATTGCCTCTCTACATATGGTAGGTCATAATTTATATTATGCTGGATAGAATGATATTGTGCATATATTGTAAAGTTCAGTTACAGTACACATGATAAAAACTACATAATGCCCAACATTGTTGAAATGTGTTTAGACTTTGCAAAGTTGGCAATTTGGTTTCAATTTGGCATTGTGGACTTTCACTTTCAGTAAACAGTTTGTGGAAGTCAGCTGATCATTCTTTTTTAAGTAATTTTACGTATGTGTCTTCTATGAAACAAAAAAGGAAAAATAGCTGGTTCTCCATGATGTTTACTTACATTTGTACTAATTGCAGCAGCCAGGCTGTTAACTAATCAACCAACCTCATTGCTGCCACATAATATTTGTTCTCCATTCCGTTCACTGGCTGCATTTAATGTGGCAAATCTATTTCAAGATTGGCTTATTGACATTCAAAGTCCTTCGTGACCAGGGTCTACACTTCGATCTGTGGATGAATGATTATTAGCATTACCTAGAATCTCCCATACTTCATTTAAGGATCAAGCTTTTAGTGTTGTAGCTCCTGCTATCTGTACCTCACTGCCTCATGCAGTTCACGAGGCCCCCATTCGAGTAATATTCAAAAACAGATTTAAGACTAATCTGATTATTCAAGCTTTTCATTAAAACTCCCTTAATTAAAAAAAAACAAACTAAAAACGCTTAACAGATGGAACGCAACTGCAAGATCATATGCAAATCGGCCGATGTTGTGTACTGTGCATGCATATGCAGGGGCGCCGAGGGGGTCTGGTACTAATTACCTGGGCCCGGGCTTTCTGGAGGGGCCCTGCACTGCTCCTCCCATCTTCCTGTCAGCAGCAGTCTCCTCTGCCTGTGGGCTGCTGTGTACTGGGCTGCAGTGAGAGACCAGGGTGACTGCTGCCACAGAGCTGCAGTCACCTCTCCTCCACTTGTCGGGGGTGCGATCACACTGATCGCGACCCCCCCATATTTGTGGTGGGCTGAGGGGTCTCACAGTATTTTTTACCTTCTTTTTCTTAAGGTACATAGCCTCCCGCGATTAGACCACGCCCCCTTCATCTGGGCCCGATGCGGCTTTTGGGAGCCCTGTGCGTATGCACCACAGTGCGCATACGTGAGTTAGCATTGGGATCGCACTACGATCACCTATGCAGATACAAAGCAATCACACACCGGGGGATGGGATGTCAGAGTTTGGGGGTGGTGTCGGAAGAGTGTTTGGAGAAACGCAGGCGTGCCTGTCCATTTGAACGCCGTTGCATGGGTGTGCATAAATTAACCATGGCGACGGTATACACAGCTTGAGTACTTACTGCGTGCGATGAGGTTAGCAATTTCTGAGTAAGGTCAGACCTGTTGTAATTATGCATGGGGGGCCAATGTTACTCAAAGTTCCCGATGTATATGCAGGACTGCAAGGTATTACCGATGTGAGATAGCAGTAGTGGGCATCTCTATGCTGGCTTTGCGATGTCATTGTGATTGTATTCATTAGCATATTTTCGCAGCAGACCGGCATGCGTAATTGCAGCTGTGATCGCAATAGTGATCCGTAGTGAATCGGGCCCAGAGATTGGGAACCACTGCCTTGGTTAATATTAGTTTGCTGGTCAAGACGCCAGAAATAATGACTCATTGCCATGACCGACCAACATATGTCCATCATTCCATAAAGCATGGGAATTTAGTAGTTGAGGAGTTGTTATAAATTTTAAAGCAACTATCTGGCATTGGTGGAAAGTACATATTTTGTCATTTAAAGTTACTTTTCACCCATGTTACAGGTGAATTAATTTTATTTTTTTGCACATTATGGAGGGGCCCAACATACCTGGGCCCCTCCAACAAGCCTGGGCCTGGGTAATTAGTACCCACTCCCCCCAATCTCGGTACCCCTGCCAACAGCAGCCCCAGCCTCAGCCTCCACAGCCTTCTTTTATAACTGTCTAGGCCAGTTGGCCAACCTCAACTGCTCAACTTAGTGCTTCTGACAATCCCTGGTTCCCACACAACAGCCAGTCATTAGGGTAACTTCTGCCCTACCACACAGCTGCCAATCAGTAGCAGGGCAGATTCATGCCACTTTCATGTTGCTGGCATCCTGGGGAATATATCTTAAGTGCAGAGGCTGGCTCTGTGTAAACCAGGCTGAAAGGGTTATGCAGAGGTCAAAGCTCCCCTGTCATATATTAAAATGGCATATTACAGGGGACAAACACTTAACATAAACAACAGGGGCTATAGGCTGGTTTTTAGGGTCCATATGAGTTTAATCAGAGTGGAACTCCATACGTATGGGTACCACATAAAGGTTCTGTGGCTGATTAAAACCAGGTGAAATAGAGACTTGTGGTATATTTAATAAGTGTGGGTTTATAGAAATGGAGATGTTGCCCATTGCAACCAATCAGATTCTACTTATTATTTATCTAGCACCTTATAGAAGATAATGGCTCTATCTACCCCATCTTCTCACCCACAGACCCAGGGATACTGTCATTTTAAAAGGGGTGTACCTTTCTTTCAAGTTTATTACTTGAGAAGTTACTCTCTAGTGATCATGTGGGATCACCAGAAACCACCTCTGCACTGCAGAAATCATTATGAATGTAGCCATATTGGTGTATGGCTAATATAATATTTATGTATAAACATATAACTATTGTTGTAATTCACCCATTTAAATCATTCTAGGGAATTCATTATTGAAAGTAAATATATATAATATAAGTGAAATAATTCATGTATAAATATTATTTAAAAAAGTGCATTGCAAATCATAAAAATATATATGTGACAAATCTTGAGGATGTGATGATGACATAAATGTACACTTACCTGAGGTAAAATTTGTGTAGCCCTATATTAAGAATATATATTGAATTAATTCATGTATACAGGTATATTTAATTCATGTGTTTACATATAAATGTATATGGAACATCTTTCTGTGGTGAGGATGAGCCTCAGTGTATGGGATACACATACACTATAGAAGAAAGGGTGGAGTGATACAACTGGGAGTGATGTGGTTCCTGTCAGAGAAAGAGGGTCTGGCTTCAGAGGGTAGGGAAGGCCATCGGTGGTATTACCATCGATGGCAAAATAGCAAGTAGCCATAGATGGTTACAAACTATTAAATGGATGACCATCGATGGTTTCACCAACCGATTCTCATCCCTGTTTTTTGACTGACTGGCCAGTGGGCCAATCAGAACCTGGGGAAGGACTTCGCAGGTGCAGAGGGTGGAGCTATGCTCCATCCTGGCACCTTGTAATTCAGTTATGCTTAGGTATCAATGGCAAAAGCATTAGACATCGGCCATAAACCATTGATGATTATGAATCATCGATGGTCGATGGCCACCCCTATGTGAGGGGTATATAAGAGCTGTCAGGAGCAACTGACAGGGAGACTGCAGATCCCTCCCTCCCCCCGTGTCCTGAATAGCAGCCGAGCTGTAAACATGAGCTGTGAACAAGCTGCCAGTGAGACAGACCAAGCCATGCTGATAGAGGCCAGTGGCAAGGCAGGCTAGACAGCTATCCACCCTCCAGCACTTGCCTCCCTGGAGCCTGAACTGTATCTGTGCTGTAAATAGGGCTATAAACAAACAGACATGCCCAGGACTGGTAAAGTCAGTGTGGCTGCCAGGTATCATAGCAGATATATCTTCGCATCGTGCTGTGTGTACAGTGGACCGCCCGTACCCTTGCTGCAGAGGCCACGGGGAAGGGGGCGCGACGCAACCCCGTGGCCAGATGGCAGATGATGATTGTTCAGTGTATATGAACAACCAACATCTGCAGATATATCTACAGATCAGACGATCTGCAGATATACAGTATCTTTTAGGTGTGTATCCACCTTTTTCAGTCTTAGCTTCTGATAGCAACAATTGGCAAAGCTCCACAGGAACTATTTCTGCATCTTGAGTTAAATCTATTGCTACCTCCAAAAGAAACGAAAAAATGAACACTCAGGAGGGAGAGAGCATTATATTCACGTTAAATACTTACCTTACTAAAGAACTGCAACAAGACTTTTAGAACTTAGGGCCTGATTCAGAGCCGCTTGCTTGATGCGATCGCTCGCTCCCAGTGTATGCAAATCCAGCGCAGGCCAAGCAAGGAAAGCGATCGCACGGCAAGGCATTAGCACACCCACTATGTCCTGGCGAGCGATCACTTTGTGTATGCAGACACCCAGCAGCCATTCATAAGACGCCCACTTGCGCACGTTATCTCCTGGAAGTGCATGAAATCATTGGTACATCGAGCACCATCGGATGTGCTCGCAGTTCTTGAGGTTGACTATACCTGGCCGCAAGCACTGTGATCACTTCAGTGTGAAATACAACCAGGTGATGTGTACAATGACACTACCTATGCACGCCTATGAAACGGGGGTTGAAACACACAGGCACGCCTGTGTTCGTACCTCCACTCCACCGTTTCTAGTGGACTACCCCTGTTACCATCCACAAATGGCCTCTCCTGTCACTCATTCAACTGGTCTGTCTATGCTGGGTGAGCGAGTGCTTCTCAATCTTTCGCAGTGGTTTGCGCACACGCATATGATGCATACGAATGCGCAGAATGCAAATATCGACCAGCTACGATCGATCGCATCCTAGCAAGCTGGTCTGAATCAGGTCTTTAGTATTAAGGAAGATATCTACATACAGTATCATACTGGGGTATGAAGGGCCCACCGGGGAATTGCAGTGGTAAGGACCCATGCTTAAGGGCTGTGCCCATCCTTCACAGAGGCTTAGCCAACCTTTATAGGGGGATATAACTTGCAGACAACATGAATACTATAGTGCCTGGCCTCATATACAGATATGTCCACTTGCATCTGTGGCGCACGCAGCTGCAGAAAATCGCATGGCGCGATGCGTGCGCACGTTTGCCACGCAAGCGACAAAAAGGTAAGATGACACATCTGTATATATGTTAACCCAACTGCTAAACTTGATTGACTAGAGGGCAGATCTTGGTGTAGTTTCTATAGTAACAAACCAAGCACCCCTATTTTTTCATGTTCTTGACCTACCAGGTAACTGACAATATAATAGAGTAACAATGTATAAAATATGTGCAAGGTCTGGAACCTGACATTAGAGGAGGGATTGGGGCCCACCGGCAGTGGGGCCCATGAGGGATTTTCCCTGTATCCCTGTGGGCCAGTCCGACCCTGTCTACATAAATATATTGCTATTATTTGTGCATGACGTTACTGCATTGTTCAGATAAACTTATATGTATGTGAGTGTGTAGAACACAGCATACTGTTATAAACAAGAATAGGAATATATGAATCTGCGCTTCACAATTGGCAGCTACTGATGTCAAAGGGTAATCCCTATAAATACCCCAAACAAGACATATAAAACACAATATAGTCACCAGAGCGCACAAAATAGAAGGACATAAAGTGAAGATCCAATCTAGTAAGTGGTACCCCTATAATAATAGTGTACACCGTAGCAGAATAGTCAATAGATAATCAACAGTAAAGTTCTTGCAGTTGATCGCCGTGGTCACAATGAGCTGGGTTGATTTTTATATATATCCAAGATGTATTTTTCACAAAGGTCTTCTCACTCCCATGTCACACTCGTGCATATGAAAAAGAGGAAGAAAGAGGACCCTCCTAGTGTATTACCATTTATTAAAGTAAACATATAACTTCAGGATAGAAATATATTCACCACAATATAATAAAAGTGAAGGCGTACCAGAAAATGGGGGTGTAGACAGAATACACCAAAAACGCTATAGGAGTCCTTCCTCAAAATAGGGACAAGAAATCCAAAACGACCTGTAGTGTCTCTGAAGAAGCTCCACTTCCTGGATTCAACCTTGGACTGGAACACCAACGCGTTTCAACTATGGATTTAGGCCCTCATTCAGAGCCGTACGCTCTGAGCAGAGCGCACGCTCTGAATGAGGGCCGCCCTCCATAATTATGGAGCGTCCTCCTGGACGCTCGTATAGCTGTGGGTCACCACCCACAGCCTATACGAGCGTGCAGTTTGATGGCCGCGATGGTCTTGACCATCGCGACCATCGCCACTGCGAGCCGGAGCCTGCGGTTGAGTTTCTCAACCGCAAGGCCCGGAGTGATTTTGGCTCTATCAGAGCCAAAATCACTCCCACTGACATCACTAGTGATGTCAGTGGGCCGGCTTCTGACGGTAGGCGTTCCCTTGGGAACGCCCCCGTCAGGGAGGCACGCCCACGGCACGCCCACCAAAGGGTGCGTGCTGTCAATCAACATCGACAGCACGCCCCCTTTGATCAGACACAACGAGCGAAGGAAAGTCCTTCGCTCGTCACGCCTGGCGAATGCGCATGACGGAGCTCCCGCCGTCGTGCGCATGCGCAGTGCACAACATCGACCCACTTGCGAGCGGACAGCCGCTTGTGAGTGGGTCTGAATCAGGCCCTTAGTCTTTATCAAGGTGACCTTGAAAAATACATCTTGGATATATATATATAAAAATCAACCCAGCTCATTGTGACCACGGCGATCAACTGCAAGAACTTTACTGTTGATTATCTATTGACTATTCTGCTACGGTGTACACTATTATTATAGGGGTACCACTTGCTAGATTGGATCTTCACTTTATGTCCTTCTATTTTTTGCGCTCTGGTGACTACTGTATATTGTGTTTTACAGTATACTGTTATGTCATGTAATGAGGTAAATGTATGTTCTTATTAACTTGGAATTTTGTCCATATAAAAAACGTTAAACCTATATTACGTTTACTTACAAGGAGGTGTGATGCAAAAATCCAAAAGCAAGGAACAGGTGTATTTATAATATTGTTTTCAACTAACATGCCCCTTCAAAACTATACTACAGGGAGTAATATTAACCACTTAACTGACAAATTCTTTTTCCAAAAACCGCCCCAAAATTGTCGGTTTCTTTTATGATTGAATTAGATCACGAACATAATTTTAAAATGATCCATAACTATTTTATTTGAAAAAAATATTTTTTTAAAACACAGTATAACATAGAAATAGCAATTTTTATGTTAAACTGTAGTGATGGCCATTGACGGCTGTAGCATCGTTAGAAGCCATAAATTGTTTCGCGATTGGTCGAAGAGATCTGTGTAGACCGCAACTGCCGATGTTTCCTAAACATCGATTGAGGGTTACCATCAATGGTGCAACATTGATGGCCACCAGCAATGGCAAACCACTTGTTTTCAGCCAGACCATCGATGGTTTGTAAACCATCGATGGTCGGTTGCCATCCCTAATCAGAGGCTCTGCGATATCCATCGATATATATATATATCTATCTCGAACATATATATATCGAACATATATATATATATATATATATATATACACACACACACACACACACACACATATAAACTCCTGAAGAAGTCCCAAAGGGATGAAATGCGTTGAGGCCGTTTGACCCAGGCTCTCTGGTGTTTTTTGGATACATAACCATGACGACTGGGTACCCCCTTTTAAAGATAAGCACAAAATCTTTATTTTTTATTATTTTTTGTTTATTTATTATTTATTATTTATTGTTTGTTTCATGTGATGTCTCCCCATACCTTGTAACTGAATAAAATAGCCCTATGTTCAAATATACTGACGAGGGATTATTTATATTTAGCTCTCATATATTGAACATATATGCTCCATAGAGGGATGGAAAGAGGACACTAAAAGTTACGTGGTGGATGACAAACTACAGGCTATCTAATTAGCATTTTCTGGTACGCAGCCTCTATATGTAATTGTACTACTACTAATTGAAAGGAAATACTACACTATATACATTCTTTCTCCTATGAGCCCATTTTAGCTTCTTAGAAGGTGATCAAGCAGATGACATCCCACTCAACCTGTCTTATATAGACCACCCACCTTCTGGATCTACAGATAAGCTCGAAAGGTTTTCTTTTTGGTACACACAATCACTTCTATGAGCACGAATTATCACCATTTTTAAATACTACACTATTAGGCGCATGTCTTCTTACACTTCTTTTTCAGAACTACTCCATCTGTAAGCCAAACAGACCCCAAGAAGACTGTTGCCGTCTTTTAATTAAGGATCAGTGAGTTAAACAGCATATTCACCAATACACCATCACAATATCTAACTTGAAGTTTGAGGAGATAAAACGATTACGGTGCGCTGTCCCTACACATTTTCCATATATATATATATATATATATATATATATATATATACACATGTGTATATACACACAAATATACAGTCAGGTCCATAAATATTGGGACATTGACAGAATTTTCATATTTTGGCCTCTATTCACCACCACAATGGCTTTGAAATGAAACAAACAAGATGTGCTTTAACTGCAGACTTTCAGATTTAATTTGAGGGTAATTACATCCAAATCAGGTGAACTGTGTAGGAATTACAATGGTTTCTGTATGTGCCTCCCACTTTTTAAGGGGCCAAAAGTAATGGGACAAACTAAACAATCCTAAATCTAACTTTCACTTTTTAATACTTTGTTGCAAATCCTTTGCAGGAAATTACAGCCTGAAGTCTGGAATGCATAGACATCACCAGACACTGGGTTTCATCCCTGGTGATGCTCTGCCAGGCCTCTACTGCAAATGTCTTCAGTTCCTGCTTGTTCTTGGGGCATTTTCCCTTCAGTTTTGTCTTCATCAAGTGAAATGCATGCTCAATCGGATTCAGGTCAGGGGATTGACTTGGCCATTGCATAACATTCCACTTTTTAGCCTTAAAAAACTCTTTGGTTGCTTTTGCAGTATGCTTCGGGTCATTGTCCATCTGCACTGTGAAGCGCCGTCCAATGAGTTCTGAAGCATTTGACTGAATATGAGCATATAATATTGCCCGAAACACTTCAGAATTCATTCTGCTGCTTTTGTCAGCAGTCACATCATCAATAAATACAAGGGAACCAGTTCCATTGGCAGCCATACATGTCCACGCCATGACACTACCACCACCATGCTTCACTGATGAGGTGGTATGTTTTGGATCATGAGCAGTTCCTTTCCTTCTCCGTAGTCTTCTCTTCCCATCACTCTGGTACAAGTTGATCTTTATGAAAGCAAAAACAATACAATAGAGAATCCTCGCGCCGACACTTATCCAATGAATTGTTCGAAAAATTTCCAATGAAGAATAAGAACTTGGAAGTAACCAAATCTTCTTATCAATGCGTATGTTGAAATCCCATTAGTACATGCAAATAAAACACATAATATTTGGTGTTAGCGATAATTCAAATAAATTGTTGATAGATGACACCTCTGAACGGAAACCATATAGGAAGTCCCTCAAACCAATATCCTTGGGTGTCAGATGGAAAAAATTTTCACCTCATAGAATGTGAGAGTATATAGATGTAAATGCTCACATTAATGTTACCTAAAAGAAATATGAGTGAATCCCTTCAAGGTTTCTTTAACCCATATGAATAGATGGAATCAGGTAAAGTGCTTACATAGAAGCTTACTTGAGGCAAATGTATGATAAGCCTGTAAAGGTTTCTTTCTCCCTTTTTCAACCGTGAGGAATGCCTGTCAGCAGCATGTCAGCAGGGATTGGCTTTCTACTCCAACTTCCCTTTTCAGCAGTACTTTTATTTTCCCTTCTTCCACACCACAGCAGAAAGACAAGGGTCACCTACCCTTTATAGTGCAATGTCCAAGGTGATTGGTGCAGTGTAATGTATTTCCTTGCTGCCAACACGGTTGCGCTTTGGTGTGGTTTTTCTTTTATTTCAAATTGATCTTTGTCTCATCTGTCCATAGGATGTTGTTCCAGAATTGTAATGGCTTTTTTAGATTTTGTTTGGCAAACTCTAATCTGGTCTTCCTGTTTTTGTGGCTCACCAATGGTTTGCATCTTGTGGTGCACCCTCTATATCCACTCTTGTGAAGTCTTCTCTTGATTGTTGACTTTGACACATATACATCTACCTCCTGGAGAGTGTTCTTGATTTGGCCAATTGTTGTGAAGGGGTTTTTCTTCACCAGGGAAAAAATTCTTCTGTCATCCACCACAGTTGTTTTCCGTGGTCTTCCGGGTCTTTTGGTGTTGCTGAGCTCTCCGGTGCATTCTTCCTTTTTAAGAATGCTCCAAACAGTTGATTTGGCCATACCTAATGTTTTTGCTATCTCTCTGATGGGTTTGTTTTGACTTTTCAGCCTAATGATGGCTTGCTTCACTGATAGTGACAGCTCTTTGGATCTCATATTGAGAGTCGACATCAACTGATTCCAAATGCAAATGTCACACCTAGAATCAACTCCAGACCTTTTACCTGCTTAATTGATAATGAAATAACGAGGGAATAGCCCACACCTGTCCATGAAATAGCTTTTGAGTTGATAGTCCCATTACTTTTGGCCCCTTAAAAAGTGGGAGGCACATATTGAAACCATTGTAATTCCTACACCGTTCACCCGATTTGGATGTAATTACCCTCAAATTAAATCTGAAAGTCTGCAGTTAAAGCACATCTTGTTTATTTCATTTCAAAACCATTGTGGTGGTGAATAGAGGCCAAAATCTGAAAATTCTGTCAATGTCCCAATATTTATGGACCTGACTGTATATATATATATATGTATACATACATATGTGTATATATATATATATATATATATTTATATATATATATACATACATACACACACATATGTATATATATACATACATATGTATATATTAGGGGTGTGCACCGGCCACTTTTCGTGTTTTGTGTTTTGGTTTTGGATCTGGATCTTTCTTCGTGTTTTGGATCTGGATTGGTTTTGCCAAAACCACCCTTCGGTGTTTTGGGTTCTGGGTTTTGTGTTTTGGATCTGTATTTTTTTTTAAAAAAGCATAAAAACAGCTAAAATCACAGAATGTGTTGATTTTTCTGCTCCTATGCTATTATTAACCTCAAAAATCGTAATTTCCACTCATTTACAGTCTATTCTGAACACCTCACACCTCACAATAGTGTTTTTATGTCCAAAAGGTTGCACTGAGGTAGATGGATGACTATGCTAAGCGACACGAGTGGGCGGCACTAACACGTGGCCCATCTAGGAGTGACACTGCAGTGGCAGACAGGATGGCAGTTTGAAAAACTAGGCCCCAAACAGTACATAATGCAAAGAAAAAAAAGAGGTGCAAGATGGAATTGTCCTTGGGCCCTCCCACCCACCCTTATGTTGTATAAACAGGACATGCACACTTTAACAAACCAATCATTTCAGCGCCAGGGTCTGCCACATGACTGTGGCTGAAATGATTGGTTTGTTTGGGCCCCCACAAATCAAGCTGGCAATTAATCTGTCCCTGCACAAACTGGCTCTACGGAGGCAAGATGTCGTCCTCATCCTCATCCACCGATTCCTCACCCTCTTCAGTGTTGTGTACATCCTCATCCTCACAGAGTATTAACTCGTCCCCGCTGGAATCCTCCACCACCACAGGTCCCTCTGTACATTCTGGAGGCTGGTCTCCCTTGAAGAGTTGATAATTAATTTTTATGAACATCATCTTCTCCACATTTTGTGGAAGCAACCTCCTATGCCTTTCGCTGACAAGGTTCCCGGCTGCACTAAACACTCTTTCAGAGTACACACTGGAGGGGGGGCAACTCAGGTAAAATAGAGCCAGTTTGTACAGGGGCCTCCAAATTGCCTCTTTTTCCTGCCAGTACAGGTATGGACTGTCTGACATGCCTACTTGGATGCTGTCACCGATGTAATCCTCCACCATTCTGTCAATGGTGACAGTATCATATGCAGTGACAGTAGACATGTCAGAAATTGTTGCCAGGTCCTTCAGTCCGGACCAGATGTCCAAACTTGGTCCTGCCTGCCCTGCATCACCGCCAGCGGGTTGCTTAGGATAGCTAAGTTTGTTCCTGGCAGCCCCAGTTGCGGGAGAAAATGAAGAAGGAGCTGTTGACGTGTCACGTTCCACTTCAGCTGACAGTGTTTTCACCAGCAGGTCTTTGCACCTCTGCAGGCTTGTGTCAGCTGGAAAGAGAGACAACACATAGGCTTTAAACCTAGGATCGAGCACGGTGGCCAAAATGTAGTGGTCTGATTTCAACAGATTGACCACCCTGGAATCCTGGCAAAGCGAAAGAAGGGCTTCATCCACAAGTCCTACATGCCGAGCGGAATCGCTCTGTCTTAGCTCCTCCTTCACTTTCTCCAGCGGCTTCTGCAAAAGCCTGATGAGGGGAATGACCTGACTCAAGCTGGCAGTGTCTGAACTGACTTCACGTGTGGCATTTTCGAAGGGCTGGAGAACCTTGCACAATATGGAAATCATTCTCCACTGTGCTTGAGTCAGGTACATACCCCCTCCTTTGCCTATGTCATAGGTCGATGTATAGGCTTGAATGGACTTTTGCTGCTCCTCCATCCTCTGAAGCATATAGAGGGTTGAGTTCCACCGCGTCACAACCTCTTGCTTCAGATGATGGCGGGGCAGGTTCAAGAGTGTTTGCTGGCGCTCCAGTCTTCGGCACGCAGTCGATGAATGGCGAAAGTGGCCAGAAATTTTTCGGGCCACCCAAAGCATCTCCTGCATGCCCCTGTCACTTTTCAGAAAATTCTGCACCACCAAGTTTATTGTGTGAGCAAAACATGGGACGTGCTGGAATTTGCCAGATGTAATGCCCGCACAATATTGGTGGCGTTGTCAGATATCACAAATCCCCAGGAGAGTCTAAGTGGGGTAAGCCACTGGGCGATGATTTCCCTCAGTTTCTCTAAAAGGTTGTCGGCGGTGTGCCTCTTACTGAAACAGGTGATACACAGCGTAGCCTGCCTTGGAACGAGCTGGCATTTCTGAGATGCTGCTACTGGTGACGCTGCTGCTGTTGCTGCGTAAGGTGATACATCTACCCAGTGGGCTGTCACAGTCATATAGTCCTTAGTCTGCCCTGTTCCACTTGTCCACATGTCCGTGGTTAAGTGGACATTGGGTACAATGGCATTTTTCAGGACACTGAGGACACTATTGTTGACGTTTCTGTACAGTCTCGGTATCGCCTGCCTAGTGAAGTGGAATCTAGACGGGATTTGGAACCGGGGACACACTACCTCCATCAATTGTCTAAATCCCACTGCACTAATGGCGGATACCGGACGCACGTCTAACACCAACATAGCAGTCAAGGCCTCAGTTATACGTTTTGCTTCAGGATGACTGCTGTCGTACTTAAAGGACTGTTGGAGGGTCAATTGTTTAGTAAAAGTAGTGGTGTTCCTACTTCCTCTCTGGGATGATGAACGACTCCCAGCAGCAGCAACAGCAGCAGCGGCAGCAGGAGGCATAGCAATGCAGGATCCTCCGGAGGAATCCCGGGTAGGAGAGTCAGTCATGCCAGTGACATGGCCTGCAGGACTACTTCCGATCCTGACTAAGGAGGAAATTGACGAGGAGGGAGTTGACGGTGTGGTTTGCAGGCGCTTGAATACAACAGGACAACGGGATTTAGGTGTCCCTGGACTGCTTACGGTCTTAGCCAAAGTTTCTGAACTTGACAGTAACTTATTATGAACACTCTGCAGGTGCCGTATAAGGGAGGATGTTCCTAGGTGGTTAACGTCCCTACCCCTACTTATTCCACGTTTATATATGGTACATATGGCAAGACAGTTGTTGTCCGGATTTGGATAGAAATATTGCCAGACCAAAGAGGTGGAATGTTTGGTCTTCTGCCCAGGCATGACCGTGATGGGCTTTTTCATCCCATGGACAACAACTGTCTCCCCCGGAGCCTGATTTAAACAAACCACATCACCATCAGAATCCTCCTCGCCAACTTCCTACTCAGCGCCAGCTACACCAGTATCCTCATCCTGTTGTACTTCAACAGTGACATCTTCAATTTGCATATCAGCAAGTGGACTGTGGGTGCTCCTTTCAGCACTTGCAGGGGGCATGCAAATGGTGGAAAGAGCCACCTCTTCCCGTCCAGTGCTGGGAAGGTCAGGCATCGCAACCGCCACCACACTTGGACTCTCATTGGGGATTTGTGATATCTTCTTAGAACGCACAGTTCTTTGCTGTGCTTTTGCCAGCTTAACTCATTTGATTTTTTTAGCGGGAGGAGGGCATCCATCGTCATGTGAAGCTGAACCAGTAGTCATGAACATACTAGTCATACTAGTATGACAGACACTAGTCATAGGGAAAGACCTTAGCCGTTCCTTGCCACTCCGTGTCATAAATGGCTTATTGGCAAGTTTACGTTTCTCTTCAGATGATTTAAATGTTTTTTTAAGGTCATTTTCCTGAACTTTGTCATTTGGGATTGTATGTGGCTTCTACTATGACATTGGGCATCGGCCTTGGCAGACGACGTTGATGGCATGTTATCGTCTATGTCATGACTAGTGGGAGCAGCTTCAGCACTAGGAGGAAGTGGTTCTTGATCTTTCTCTATTTTATTTTTATCGGAGAAAGTTTGGTCATCCATTCATGTTAAATCGATTTGATATTTAGGTGCGGCTAAGGCGCACACAAACACAGAAAATATTTTTTTATTTTTGCTGGAGAGTAGTGCACTTTGTGGGTTACACCACAATTTAAGAAATGAGCCAGCCGGCCCTTTACTTATGGGACACAGGCGCACGCTTGGCGCTGCTCCTTTGTTGATGCACATGCGGCTACTGCGCACACAATTCACAAACACTGAAAAATTTTTTTTTTTGGTTTGGACTGGAGTGTACTTTGGGGGTTACAGCACCCTAAAACGGTCAAGCCAGCCGGCCCTTTACTTATGACACAGGCGCACGCTTGGCACTACTTTGTTGATGCACGTGCGGCTACTGCGCACACAATTCACAAACACAGAAAATAATTTTTTTTTTGGTTTGGACTGGAGTGTACTTTGGGGGTTGCAGCACCCTAAAATGGTCAAGCCAGCCGGCCCTTTCCTTATGACACAGGCGCACGCTTGGCACTACTTTGTTGATGCATGTGCGGCTAGTGCGCACACAATTCACAAACACAGAAAATAATTTTTTTTTTGGTTTGGACTGGAGTGTACTTTGGGGGTTACAGCACCCTTTAACGGTCAAGCCAGCTTGCCCTTTACTTATGACACAGGCGCACGCTTGGCACTACTTTGTTGATGCACGTGCGGCTACTGCGCACACAATTCACAAACACAGAAAATATATATTTTTTTGGTTTGGACTGGAGTGTACTTTGGGGGTTACAGCACCCTTTAACGGTCAAGCAAGCCGGCCCTTTACTTATGACACAGGCGCACGCTTGGCACTACTTTGTTGATGCACGTGCGGCTACTGCGCACACAATTCACAAACACAGAAAATAATTTTTTTTTGGGTTTGGACTGGAGTGTACTTTGGGGGTTACAGCACCCTTTAACGGTCAAGCCAGCTGGCCCTTTACTTATGACACAGGCGCACGCTTGGCACTACTTTGTTGATGCACGTACGGCTACTGCGCACACAATTCACAAACACACAAAAAATATAATTTTTTTAGCACTTGGGGGGAGCACCCCTGATGGACAGAGCACCCCCTGGACAACACTACAGCACCCCTTTAGGACTGGGATACTGCACAGGACACAGCCCCTATGGAGAACTGACTGCACAACACAGTCCAGCCAGCCCCTATGGACTTTGAAGTAGTGGACACAGCACCTATTAACAACAGCAGCACAGCACAACACAGCCAGCCCCTATGGACTTTGAAGTACTGGACAACAGCAGCACAGCGCAGCACAGCACAGCACAACACTACTCTGCACTACACTACACTACACTACACAGCCCAGCCAGCCCTAACTCCCACCCTCCCTCTTCACTGTCCACAGCCGAGTGAGAAAATGGTGCCGACGCGGGTACCTTTATATATGATGACGTTTTGCCTCAATTTCAGATCCGAGTCAGGCGGGAAAAGTCGAGCCTGACTCGGATCTGCCTTGGATCGGGGGGGCTCGGGGGGGTTCGGATTTCAGAAATCCGAACCCGCTCACCCCTAGTATATATACATATATATATATATATACACACACATATATATATATATATATACATACATACACACACATACACATATGTATGTATATATATATATATATATATATACATATGTATATATATATATATATATATATACATACATATGTATGTATATATATATATATATATATACATAATGTATATACTAGGGGTGAGCGGGTTCAGATTTCTGAAATCCGAACCCCCCTAAGCCCCCCCGATCTGAGGCCGATCCGAGTCAGGCTCGACTTTTCCCGCCTGACTCGGATCTGAAATCGAGGCAAAATGTCATCATCCCGCCTTCCGGGTCTCGCGGGTTTTGGATCCTATATAAGGTACCCGCGTCTGCGCCATTTTCTCACTCGGCTGTGGACAGTGAAGAGGGAGGGTGGGAGTTAGGGCTGGCTGGGCTGTGTAGTGTAGTGTAGTGTAGTGCAGAGTAGTGTTGTGCTGTGCTGTGCTGCGCTGTGCTGCTGTTGTCCATAGGGGCTGTGTCCACTACTTCAAAGTCCATAGGGGCTGGCTGTGTTGTGCTGTGCTGCTGTTGTTAATAGGGGCTGTGTCCACTACTTCAAAGTCCATAGGGGCTGGCTGGACTGTGTTGTGCAGTCAGTTGTCCATAGGGGCTGTGTCCACTCCAAAGTCCTGTGCAGTGTCCCAGTCCAAAAGGGGTGCTGTAGTGTTGTCCAGGGGGTGCTCTGTCCATCCTTCTGTGTTTGTGAATTGTGTGCGCAGTAGCTGCACGTGCATCAACAAAGTAGTGCCAAGCGTGCGCCTGTGTCATAAGTAAAGGGCCAGCTGGCTTGACCGTTTAAGGGTGCTGCAACCCCCAAAGTACACTCCAAACCAAATAAAAAATTATTTTCTGTGTTTGTGAATTGTGTGCGCAGTAGCCGCACGTGCATCAACAAAGTAGTGCCCCATAAATAAAGGGCTGGCTGGATTGACCGCTAAAGGGTGCTGTAACCCCCAAAGGGCACTCCAAACAAAATATTTTTTTTTTCTGTGTTTGTGAATTGTGTGTACTGTTGCTGCACATGCATCAACGAAGGAGCAGTGCCAAGCGTGTGCCTGTGTCCCATAAGTAAAAGGCCAGTTGGCTTGTCCATTAAAGGGTGCTGTAACCCCCAAAGGGCACTCCAAACAAAATGAAAAAATATATTTTTTTGTGTTTGTGAGTTGTGTGCGCAGTAGCCGCACGTGCATCAACAAAGTAGTGCCAAGCGTGCGCCTGTGTCCCATAAATAAAGGGCCAGCTGGATTGACCGCTAAAGGGTGCTGTAACCCCCAAAGGGCACTCCAAACAAAATAAAAATTTTTTTTCTGTGTTTGTGAATTGTGTGCACTGTGGCTGCACGTGCATCAGCAAAGGAGCAGCGCCAAGCGTGCAACTGTGTCCCATAAGTAAAGGGCCAGCTGGCTCATTTCTTAAAGGGTGGTGTAACCCACAAAGTGCACTAGTCTCCAACAAAAGTAAAAAAATATTTTCTGTGTTTGTGTGCGCCTTAGCCGCACATATATATCAATATAACATAAATGGAGGACCAAACTTTCTCCGATAAAAATAAAATAGGGAAAGATCAAGAACCACTTCCTCCTAGTGCTGAAGCTGCTGCCACTAGTCATGACATAGACGATAACATACCATCAACGTCGTCTGCCAAGGCCGATGCCCAATGTCATAGTAGAGGGCACATACAATCCCAAATGACAAAGTTCAGGAAAATTACCTTGAAAAAAACATTTAAATCATCTGAAGAGAAACGTAAACTTGCCAATATGCCATTTACGACACGGAGTGGCAAGGAACGGCTAAGGTCTTTCCCTATGTTCATGACTAGTGGTTAAGCTTCACATGACGATGGAAGCCCTCCTCCCGCTAAAAAAAACAAACGAGTTAAGCTGGCAAAAGCACAGCGAAGAACTATGCGTTCTAAGAAGATATCAGAAATCCCCAAGGAGAGTCCAAGTGTGGTGGTGGTTGCGATGCCTGACCTTCCCAGCACTGGACGGGAAGAGGTGGCTCTTTCCACCATTTGCACGCCCCCTGAAATGAGCACCCACAGTCCACTTGCTGATATGCAAATTGAAGATGTCACTGTTGAAGTACAACAGGATGAGGATACTGGTGTAGCTGGCGCTGAGGAGGAAGTTGGCGAGGAGGATTCTGATGGTGATGTGGTTTGTTTAAATCAGGCTCCGGGGGAGACAGTTGTTGTCCGTGGGATGAAAAAGCCCATCACGGTCATGCCTGGGCAGAAGACCAAACATTCCACCTCTTTGGTCTGGCAATATTTCTATCCAAATCCGGACAACAACTGTCTTGCTATATGTACCATATGTAAAGGTGAAATAAGTAGGGGTAGGGACGTTAACCACCTAGGAACATCCTCCCTTATACGGCACCTGCAGCGCGTTCATAAAAAGTTACTGTCAAGCTCAGAAACTTTGGCTAAGACCGTAACCAGTCCAGGGACACCTAAATCCCTTTTTCCTGTTTTATCCAAGGAATCGGTGGATGAGGAGGATGAGGACGACTTCTTGCCTCCGTAGAGCCAGTTTGTGCAAGGACACATTAATTGCCAGCTTTTTTTGTGGGGGCCCAAACGAACCAATCATTTCAGCCACAGTCATGTGGCAGACCCTGGTGCTGAAATGATTGGTTTGTTAAAGTGTGCATGTCCTATTTATACAACATAAGGGTGGGTGGGAGGGCCCAAGGACAATTCCATCTTACACCTCTTTTTTTTCTTTGCAGTATGTACTGTTTGGGGCCTAGTTTTTCAAACTGCCATCCTGTCTGCCACTGCAGTGTCACTCCTAGATGGGCCACGTGTTTGTGCCGCCCACTCGTGTCGCTTAGCATAGTCATCCAGCTACCTCGGTGCAATCTTTTGGCCATAAAAACAATATTGTGAGGTGTGAGGTGTTCAGAATAGACAGTGGAAATGAAGGTTATTGAGGTTAATAATTGCATAGGAGCAGAAAAACCCACAAATTCTGTGATTTAAGCTGTCTTTATGCTTTTTTTCAAAAAAATACAGATCCAAAACACAAAACCCAGAACCCAAAACACGGAAGGGTGGTTTTGGCAAAACCAATCCAGATCCAAAACACGAAGAAAGATCCAGATCCAAAACCAAAACACAAAACACGAAAAGTGGCCGGTGCACACCCCTAGTATATGCATATATATATATATATATATATATATATATGAATATACTAGGGGTGTGCACCGGCCATATACATATATTTTTTTTTTACAATTGTTTATATATATATATTGCCCGATCACTGTGGCTAGCAGTGATCAGGACACATGGGTCCTTGGGGAGGTGGAGCTGAGGCTGGAAAAGAGTGTGCGGGGGTGGCGGGGGACATGGCAGCAGCCGCGGCTATCAGGGCCGCTGCTGCTGATCCTACACAGTGATCTCACTGATCACTGTGACTGTATTCCGGAGCCGCAGTGGGTGGGTGTCCCACTAGTGGCCCAGAGACATAGCAGTGGCGGTGGCTACCAGAGCCGCTGCTGCTGCTGCTGGTACACAGTGATCTCACTGATCACTGTTCCAGAGCTGTAGTGGGTGGGACACCTGCTAGCAGCCCGGAGATATAGCAGCGGCGGCGGCTACTAGAGCTGCTGCTGCTACTGCTCGTTCACAGTGATCTCACTGATCACTGTGTTCCGGAGCCGCAGTGGGTGGGTGTCCCACCAGCGGCCCGGCAACATAGCAGCGGCGATGGCTACCAGAGCCACCGCTGCTGCTGCTGGTACACACTCACTGATCTCTTTTCCAGAGCTGCAGCAGGTGGGACACCCGCTAGCAGCCCAGAGATATAGCAGCAGCGGCAGCTACCAGAGCCGCCGCTGCTGCTCGTACACAGTGATCTCACTGATCACTGTGTTCCGGAGCCACAGCGGGTGGGTGTCCCGCTAGCGGCCCGGAGACATAGCAGCAGCGGCGGCTACCAGAGCCGCCACTACTGCTTCTGACGGTCCGGCTGCCCGATCACTGCTAGCCACAGTGATCGGGTCCCAGCAGCAGCTGCGGCTACATGATCCATGGCTGCTGCTTCTATGGGGGTTGCGACGAGGGCCGGATCACTGTGGCCAGCAGTGATCGGGACATGAAGGAGGGGGAGCCGCAAGTGTAGAGGGACCAGAAGGTCCTTCTGAGGTGGGCGGCTGCAGGAAGTTAACTTCCAGCAAGCCGCCCACTGTGTGTTTCTGACTGGTCGTATCAGGTATGACCATGTCAGGGAAAGCCCACTCTGGTATGGTCGTATCTGATACGACTGAGCCATGCAAGTGGTTAATACTTGAGTGTATTCTTGGGCCTTGCTGCAAAGTAAGAATGTTTTCAAAACTAGAAGTGTTAATAGTTTATTGTTATCAATTAACAAAATGCAAAGTGAATGAATAGAAGAGAAATCTAAAAATATCAGTATTTGGTGTTACCACTCTTTGGCCCTCATTCAGAGGCGCTCGCAAGAAGCGAGCACTCATTCTGAATGAGGGCGGCCGCTTCTATTATTAAGTGCGGCCTCCTGGTCGCTAGCTAAGCTGTGGGTTACCACCCACAGCTTAGCGACCGACCAGGGTGATGGTCACGATGGTCAAGACCATCGGGGCTTGCGACGAGACCCTAAGGTTGGGTCTTGGCAACCGCAAGCCCCAAGTAGCTTCCTGCTCTGATCGAGCAGGAAACTCCCCACTGACATCACTGCTGATGTCAGTGCGGCCGCCCACCAAATGGTTGGCGTTCCTTAAGGAACACCTCCATTGTGAAACCACCCCCCGCCCCACCTACAAAAAGGGTCCGAGCTGTCGATCAACATCGACATCTGGCCGTTTTGTGGTGAGCTCCTGAGCGAGAGAGTTTCTCTCTCACTCCGGGGCTTGCGCACGCACAGTGCGGCCGCTGCGCGCGTGCAGGACCAAAATTAGTGACCCGGTTGTGAGCGCTCAGCACTTGCGACCAGGACTGAATGAGGTCCTTTGTCTTCAAAACAGCATAAATTCAATTCTTCTAGGTACACTTGCACACAGTTTTTGAAGGAACTCGGCAGGAAGGTTGTTCCAAACATCTTGGAAAACTAACCACAGATCTTATGTGGATGTAGACTTGCTCAAATCCTTCTGTCTCTTCATGTAATCCCAGACAGACTTGATCATGATCAGATAATAGCTCTGTGCATACGCGCATGCAGGGGGGGTTTCTGATTACACAGAAACCTCCCCTGCCTGCAGATCAGTAAGTGCGGACCTCAGTGAGTGCGGTCTGCACTATACAGTAACAAGCACACCGCTGCCGGCGACTGGTAGTACACTCATACTACTCAGCGGCTATGTGTTTGTTTTGGAAGCCAATGAGAGCCAGACAGACTCTCATTGGCTGTTACACCCACTGCCAGAGCCAGCCTGGAGCTCACTCATGAGCTCCACCTTCCGGCTCCCACAGTGGGTGATGGGAGAGATGTCATGACGTCTCTCCCATAGTACAGAGCGAGCCGGGAGTATAGTGGAGTGGACAGTGGCAGGCGCAGGGATTCAGGTAAGTGTTTTTTTTTCTTCTTTGTCCTATATATGTAAGGGGCACTACAAAAGTCTAGGGGTACTGCACTGTATAAGGGGCACTACTGGGGGCACTGTCTAGGGGGGACCACTACTGGGGGGCAATGTATATGTATACTACTGGAGGCACTGCATAGGGGGACCACAACTAGGGGCACTACATAGGGGGGCCCTGTTTATGGGGCACTACTGGGGGCACTGCATAAGAGGCACTACTGGGGGCACTGTAAAAGAGGCACTACTGGGGACACTGTATAAGGGGAACTGTATAAGGGGCACTACTGTGGGCATTGCATAGGGGGACCACTACTGGGGGCACTACTGGGGGGAGGGATATCTTTAATAAATTATGCTGGCTGTATTTATTTGCCTGCTGCATTCATGTTTTTTAGTGGTAGAGGTGTCTGTGTCAGTCAGTGTGCACGTACCCCGTCATAGGCTGAGTGGTATATTTTACTGTAGTGGTCCTAAGCTGTTTCTATCTATCTATCTATCTATCTATCTATCTATCTATCTATCTGTCTGTCTGTCTGTCTGTCTGTGTGTCTATGTATGTATGTTAATATATATATATATATAAATATATATATATATATATATATATATACATACACATACACACACAGATATATATATATATATATATATGCACATAGATGGTGGCACTCAGGTATAAATGATCTCCAAGACACAGGTAATTATAATCAACATTTCAGAGTACTTTATTCCTCCGTCATCTGGTATCCTGATGATGGAGTAATAAAGTACTCCGAAACGCTGATTGACCTTTTATACCTGAGTGACGCCATCCATGTGCATATATTGGGATCCACAGGCAGGGTCTTTTCATGGAGATATTGGATGCTGGGTGCCTTCAGTGAAGAAGTATGCACAAGAAGAAAGAAAACTGAAGCACTCCAAATTTTAGTTAAATAAGTGCAAACTGTATTGACATATACAGCCGATGTTTCAGGGCCCTCACAGCCCTTTTCTCAAGGCGGCCAAATACAGCAGAAAAAAATACAGTAACAGACATACAAGTGAATGCTTCTTACCTTATAGAAGCAGTCTGAATCATTGGGCCATGACTATCTACAAGTGACCGTCTGGTTCATACAATAGCTGTCATAATGCCATGGATCATGCAACAACTTCAGCTACCTCTGGAGACCCAGCAGGCTGCCGGGCATATTTTTTTTCTCCAAAAGATCGACACATAGCTTCACTGATGTTAAAGCCCAAGAGATTCTCTTCAAGGAACAATGGCCTACTATGGACACGGTGTCACAATTGGTGTCTGCGAGTTACCTGTCTCAGGGGGTGATCGGGTTTCAATGGACGCCGGCATGACTGGAACCACAGATGATGTAGATGAATAGCTCTTTTATTATAAGAAGTGGGTAGCAGTGAGAACTGCCTTTGGTGATGAGTGACTGGAACTGGAAACTTGAGACGTTGGAATGTGACCAGAAGGAACTTGGAGGGACTGGACTGGGACCGGCAGGTAGGCTGACTGAGCTGGTCGGGTTACTAGTAGATGGGCTTGCAGACGGATGTAGCGTGGAAGCTACTTGTTGTGGCTTGGGAAGCCGTGGGTAGACGCTGATAGCTGGGTAGCTACGTGGAGCTGCTGGATAGCTGTGGGTAGACGCTGGTAGCTGGGTAGCTACGTGGAGCGGCTGGATAGCTGTGGGTAGATGCTGGTTGCTGGGTGAATACATGGATAGAACTGATGAGCTTGGAACTTGACTCTGGACTGGAATAACGTGACAATGGCTGAAGGGAAATCAGGTAATGCTGAGACGAGGGTTAAACAGGGTGATCCGGAAATGCTGTGACAATGTTGGAACTCAGGTGCAGGCTGGATTGGATAATTGGGAAAAACAGGTTTCAGGAAGGAATGGGTAGGTTTGTGAACTTTAGGTTCAGGGAGGGAGTAGGTAGGTAAAAGGAGCAGGAGTTGATCCACAGCAGGAAGCAAGGCAGGGTGACACGATGCAGGTTTACAGAGTGCCAGGGACAACCAGGAGTAGGACTAGCAGCAGAGCACAGGTCAGGTATTGCTGTAACAGGATGACTTGATGCCAGGTATTACTGTAGCAGGTTTTCTGGAAGCACCGGGGGTTGCTGTAGCAGGTTTCAGGGATACACTTGAAATGCAGAAACAGCATGAACCATACACCATGGGAAGATGAGATGTTCAGGCCCAGAATGCTATCAGGGGAGGAAACATATACCCTGGGTCTGGCAGCAATTGGTGGATATGGACAGGTGGTCTGGCAGTAGCATTCTGAGTGGTGGAAGGCATAACATGCAGAGGGAGTATTCATCTCTGCAGCTCTAAGAATCAGAACCACACCTGCAACTCCAATCAGGGCTAGCAGTGCTCACAGACAGAAGAGACCAGGTGCAGTAATTACTGTGACAGGAATGCAGAGAGAAGTCAGAGCAGATCACCCAGGAGAACTACAAACACAGATCCATGGGACAGCTGACAGGGGTAAGTCTCAAGGCAAAAAGGTGACAACTAGACAGGGTCGTGACAGTACCCCCCTCTTTATGGGTGGACTCCAGACACAAACAAAAAAAAACTTTCTTCAAAGCTCTTCCCAATTCTCAATTTTGTTGGGGTACTTAGAGTGCAAAGTCTACAAGGGAGATAGTTCAAGACCTTCGCCGATTCTTCTTTCTGCTGCGAGAACGTTTTGTGCCAACCGACGGACAAGGAATCTCTGGTAACTCCTGTGGAAATATGTGGCTGGGAAGGACAGGATCAAAATTTTGGGAGGAACAGTAGCAGAAAGGGGACAAGGAAGTGTGTGCACAAGTCATGTTCTGGGTTACAGATTCAAAAGTGCTGCTCTCTTGGGATGCCTGGAATTTGGCACGCTGGCCCTTGAAAACTTGACCTTGTTCGGATTTCAGAGGAGTGGAGGACGAATTCTTGGTAGCACAAACAGACTGCTCGGACAATATTTTGGAACTGAGAACTTCGCTAGAATTTTGGTTTACAGGGTAAGGACCAAATTCTTTGACAACAGCTTCACTGAAAGTCTTTATATTTTGAAGCATTGGATCATTGGAGTTGTAAATAGGGGCAACCCAATCCCAAGTTTTACCCTGAAAAGATGAGATAATAAACTCTACCATATTAGTAGACTTGACTCCACATGACAAAGAAGAATTCATCATACCGAAGAATTGTTTCAATAAAGCATAGTATTGAGTTAAGTCCCCATCAAAATAAATGCATGTTGGAGTAGCCGACGAATCCTGTGTGTTCAAGGACTGTGGAGCACATTCAGGTGCAGGGCTGGAAGAGACTTGAGGATGCTCCGATTTATGAGGAGTCAAAACAACAGAAGCTGACAGATGTTCAGTATTTGGACCAACTGATGGGACTGGAAGGGGTCCAGAGGAGCTAGAGACAGTAGCATCAACAATCAAAGCTGAGAACAGACTACAGAGATTGTCATCTTCTGGAACAATATATGCAGGAGACGGTGAACAGGAACCATAATCAGATTTTGTAGTACAAGACACTTCTCCCTGATAACAGGAACTTGAAACCCCCTCCTGAGGCATGAGACTTGAGACCCCCTCCTGGGGCGCGAGACTTGATACCCCCTCCTGGGGCATGAGACTTGAGACCCCCTCCTGGGGTACGGGACTTGAGACCCCCTCCTGGGGCGCAAGACTTGAGACCCCCTCCTGGGGCGTGAGACTTGAGACCCCCTCCTGGGGCATGAGACTTGAAACCCCTTCCTGGTGCACGAGACTTGAAACCCCTTCCTGGGGTATGAGACTTGAGACCCCCTCCTGGGGTACCAGACTTGAGATCCCCTTCTGGGGAATGGGAGTTGAAACCCCTTGCTGGGGTGCAAGACTTGAAACCCCCTCCTGGGGTACGAGACTTGAAACCCCCTCCTGGGGTACGAGACTTGAGACCCCCTCCTGGGGTATGAGACTTGAGGCCCCTTGCTGAGGTGCCAGACTTGAGATCCCCTTCTGGGGTATGAGACTTGAAACCCCCTCCTGGGGTATGAGACTTGAACCCCACCCCTGGGGTACAAGACTTGAGACCCCTCCTTGGGCTGCTGACTGGAGTCCCCTGCTGGGACAAGCAGAATCCGGGCTGGGACCGGAACGGGCAGAATCCGGGCTGGGACCAGCACGGGCAGAATCCGCGCTGGGGCCAGAACGGGCAGAATCCGGGCTGGAGCCGGAACAGGCAGAATCCGGGCTGGAGCCGGAATGGGCAGAATCCGGGCTGGAGCCGGAACAAGCAGAATCCGGGCTGGAGCCGGAACGCGCAGAATCCGGGCTGGAGCCGGAACGGGCACTGAGACGTTGACACTTGGAACCACTGCTGGAGTTGCAAAGGAATCAGTCTTTAATGAAGTGGTCAGAACTCCCACAATAGAGACAGAGCTGTAAATCTTTGCACCGCTGGCGTTCGGCCACAGAGAGCTTGGGGCGTGGGTAACTACGATGTCTGACATTACTTGGTTCGGAAGAATCCTTGTTTCTTAGGGATTCCAATGCAGAGGTTTTAGTCGAGACAGAGGCAGCTCTAAAAAATTCATGAATGATCTGAAAAATTTTGCTGAGTAGAGCCTGAAGCTGTTCCAGCAGTTGATGGAAGGTAGTTAGGGGTTCAGGTAAGGTTTGGGTAACATCTAGCCGGTTATTCAGGATTTTCAAAAGCTGTAGCACTTGATGCTGTACGGCCTCCTGTGAATCCAAGCGGGTAACCAGGTTATGGAAAGCATCTAGTCCCTTAATAGGTGCTTGATCCGCCACCATCGTTGAGACTGAACATTCTGTCACAATTGGTGTCTGCGAGTTACCTGCCTCAGGTGGTGATCGGGTTTCAACGGAGGCCGGCATGACTGGAACCACAGATGATGTAGATGAATAGCTCTTTTATTATAAGAAGTGGGTAGCAGTGAGAACTGCCTTTTGTGATGAGTGACTGGAACTGGAAACTTGAGACGTTGGAATGTGACCAGAAGGAACTTGGAGGGACCGGACTGGGACCGGCAGGTAGGCTGACTGAGCCGGGCGGGTTACTAGTAGATGGGCTTGCAGACGGATGTAGCATGGAAGCTACTTGTTGTGGCTTGGGAAGCCGTGGATAGACATTGGTAGCTGGGTGGCCACGTGGAGCGGCTGGATAGCTGTGGGTAAACGCTGCTATCTGGGTAGCCATGGGTAGATGCTGGTAGCTGGGTAGCAACGTGGAGCGGCTGGATAGCCGTGGGTAGACGCTGGTAGCTGGGTAGCTACGTGGAGTGGCTGGATAGCCTTGGGTAGATGCTGGTAGCTGGGTAGCTATGTAGAGTGGCTGGATAGCCGTGGATAGACGCTGGTATCTGGGTGGCTACGTGGATAGAACTGATGAGCTTGGAACTTGACTCTGGACTTGAATAACGTGACAATGGCTGAAGGGAAATCAGGTAATGCTGAGACGAGGGTTAAACAGGGTGATCCGGAAATGCTGTGACAAGGTTGGAACTCAGGTGCAGGCTGGATTGGATAATTGGGAAAAACAGGTTTCAGGAAGGAATGGGTAGGTTTGTGAATTTTAGGTTCAGGGAGGGAGTAGGTAGGTAAAAGGAGCAGGAGTTGATCCACGGCAGGAAGCAAGGCAGGGTGACATGATGCAGGTTTACAGAGTGCCAGGGACCAACCAGGAGTAGGACTAGCAGCAGAGCACAGGCCAGGTATTGCTGTAACAGGATGACTTGATGCCAGGTATTACTGTAGCAGGTTTTCTGGAAGCACCGGGGGTTGCTGTAGCAGGTTTCAGGGATACACTTGAAATGCAGAAACAGCATGAACCATACACCACGGGAAGACGAGATATTCAGGCCCAGAATGCTATCAGGGGAGGAAACATATACCCTGGGTCTGGTAGCAATTGGTGGATATGGACAGGTGGTCTGGCAGTAGCATTCTGAGTGGTGGAAGGCACAACATGCAGAGGGAGTATTCATCTCTGCAGCTCTGAGAATCAGAACCACACCTGCAACTCCAATCAGGGCTAGCAGTGCTCACAGACAGGAGAGACCAGGTGCAGTAATTACTGTGACAGGAATGCATAGAGAAGTCAGAGCAGATCCCCCAGGAGAACTACAAACACAGATCCATGGGACAGCTGACAGGGGTAAGTCTCAAGGCAAAAAGGTGACAACTAGACAGGGTCGTGACACACGGCCTATGGACTGGAAGATTCATATAACCAGTTATCACAGTTGAAGGGATTTCAGGCTGTGTTCCCAGGCTGGGTCTTGGATCTGTTTTGTTAGACTCGGATGCACTCTGGAGAAGACTGGGTTTGATGAAGTTCCTGTGCATGAAGGAAAATATATTGGCAGTATAGACCTATGAGTGGATAATGAAGGGCAGCTGAATTCTGGGAGGCAACTGGACTCCAAGTGAACGGAGGATGGCTGTTTCTCCATTTAGGACAGGGAGGTAACTTGACTCCAGGTGAATGCAGGATGGCTGTTCTCCAGTTAGGACCGGGAGGTAACTGGACTCCAGGTGAAAGGAGGATGGCTGGTTCTCCAGTTAGGACCGGGAGGTAACTGAACTCCAGGTGAAAGGAGGACAGCTAGTTCTCTGGTTAGGACCGGGAGGTAACTGGACTCCAGGTAAATGGAGGATGGCTAGTTCTCCAGTTAGGCCTGGGAGGTAACTGGACGCCAGGTGAATGGAGGATGGCTTGTTCTTCGGTTAGGACTGGGAGGTAACTGGACTCCAGGTAAAAGGAGGATGGCTGGTACACTCAGTGGAGGCTAACTGAGGAAACAGCAATACACTAGAGAAGCACAGTAAGAAGCATACACAGCAAGCTATGAGTCCTGTTGCACTGGTAATTTGTTAAGGGGACAGGATGTCCCTTATGGGCTGCTGGAGGCTGACTAGCTGAATCCTGAAGGATAGCTGCTCCATTAAAGGAGACAGTGTCACATGACTTGGTCCAAGATGGCTGCACCCATCTTCTCCGGGGAGCAGCAGCTGGACCATGTAGGCTGCCGGAGCTGCTGCAGCAGAGAGACAGAAGATGCCAGCAGAGGTCTGTGGAGGAGAAGAAGCCACCACAGCAGAGCAGGGAAGCAAGCCATGGGTGTCAGTGTTCTGGGAAGAGTATGCCGATGGAGCCAGCCAGAGAGGACAGAGCTGCTGCAGCACCATGCGAGTGCTGAGGGGAAGCTCCCACAGTGGTAAGTAGTGGCGTCTGATTCTGGGGTCTCTGTGGCAGTGTGTGACAGTACCCCCTTTTCCATGAATAGCCACTGGACACTTTCTTGGTTTATGAGGAAGCTTCATATGAAACACCTTGACTAGACGAGGAGCATGAACCTCAGAAGATTTTATCCAAATTCTTTCCTAGGTCCATATCCTCTAGAATACTTTCAACTTCAAACTCTTCTCCTCGATGAGTTTGTACACTAGAAGCTTTGGGAAGAGCCTTCTGGAATCTGTTTAGGATCAGTGGCTTCAGAAGAGAAATATGAAAGGAATTAGGAATACAAAGAAATGGTGGCAATTTCAACTTGTAGGCAACTGGATTCAGAACCTTGATTATCGGAAATGGACTAATGTAACAAAGAGCCAGTTTCATTGAAGGAACTCAGAGTCTGAGATTTCGAGTGGAGAGCCAGGCCATATCTCCAGATTGAAAACTTGGGACAGCCCATCTTTTGCAATCAGCGAATTTCTTGTATCAAGCCGAGGCTTTGGTCATGGCAGAACAAACTTTTTCCCAAATGTTAGAGAACTGTTATAGAGATACCTTGGCTGCTGGCACATCTAGAACTGGAAGTAGAGGTAACTCTGGAACTCGGGGATGATGACCAAACACAGTGAAGAAAGGAGTTGATTTAGTGGAAGTATGGTAATGGTTTTTATGAGCGAATTCAGCCCATGGGAGAAGTTCAATCCAGTCATCCTGAGAGGAGGAGATGAAAGTGCAAAGGAATTGCTCTATGTCCTGATTGACCCTTTCGGTCTGTCCGTTGTTTTGCAGATGGTATGCGGTGGAGTATTTCACTCACTGAACAGAGTGACTTCCAAAACTTTGCCACTAATTGCACCCCTCTGTCAGAAATGATTTTTTGGGGTAGGCCATGTAACCTGAAAATTTATTTTATGAAGAATTGAGCAAGTAATGGTGCAGATGGTAATCCAGTGAGAGGTACAAAATGGGCCATTTTAGAGAATCTGTCCATGATGACCCAAATTGCATTATGACCACGAGATGGAGGAAAGTCAGTAATGAAGTCCATAGATAAGTGTGTCCATGGTTGTATCGAATGGCCAATGGTTGTAGTTGTCCCATAGGAGCCTTAGGGCACCTTGTGTTGAAGACACATGAAGATACATAGGTCCTTACGTACACTTTCATTGTAGGCCACAATAAGACCGCTGGATGAATTCAAGAGTCTTATCCATACCTAAATGTCCAGAGAAGTAGGAAGCATGTGCCCATTGAAGTAATTTCTTACGGAGATTGGAAGCAACAAAAGTTTTCCCAACAGGAGGCATCGTGGACAAATTGGTAGAAGCGAAAGTAGTTGGATCCAGAATTGGATGAGACTGTTCCTTAGGTAGATCCGGGTCACTTTCCATGGAGCGAGAGAGTGCATTGACTTTGCAATTTTGTGATCCAGGGTGATAGGAGAGTTTAAAGTTGAACCTAGAAAAGAACATCGCCCATCTGGATTGCCGAGGGTTAAGACAATTTGCAGATTTAAGATATAACAGATTCTTGTTGTCTGTATAAATGGTGATTGGAAATTGAGCCCCCTCTAAAAGATATCGCCATTCTTCGAGCGCCAGTTTTACTGCAAGCAGCTCTTGGTCACCGATAGAATAGTCCCTCTCTGCTGGCAAGAACTTCCGGGAAAAGAATCGGCATGATTGAAGCTTATCATCTTCAAATCGTTGGGAGAGAACTGCTCCGACACCTTCAGAGTAGGCATCCACTTCCAGGATGAATGGTCGAGTTGAAACTGGGAGCAGAGACGAATGCTTGTTTACAGAGTTGAAATGCAGAAGTAGCTTCGACGGATCATTTAGTTGATCTGCACCTTTGCAGGTGAGGGCTGTGATAGGTGCTACCAATGTTTTAGACCCCTTCACAAACTTGCGATAATAGTTGGCGAAGCCTAAGAACTGCTTCTATGGATTTCAGGGATGAAGGGAGAGACCAATCAAGAATGGCTTGTAGTTTTGAGGAATCCATTTGAAGACCTGTTCTAGAGATGATGTACCCCAAGAATGGTACACTTGAAACTTTGAATAGACATTTCTCCAGCTTGCAGAAAATTTGGTTTGAGTGTAATCTCAGAAGGACTTCTTTTACCTGATTCCGATTACTCTTCAGGTCCTGAGAAAAAATCAAGATATTGTTCAAGTAGACCACACACTTGTACAGAAGATCTCGAAAAATGTTGTTGACAAAGAATTGGAAGACAGCCGGGGCATTGCTGATGCCAAATGGCATAACGAGATATTCGTAATGCCCATCCCTGGTGTTGAAGGCTGTTTTCCATTTATCTCCGGGGTGAATACAGATCAAATTATAGGCTCCTTTTAAGTCAAGCTTGGTGAAAACTGTGGCTCCTTTGACTCTATCAAACAATTCAGTTACAAGAGGAAGGGGGGTAGTGGTTCTTGATGGATATGTCATTAAGACCTCGATAATCGATACATGGGTGTAGACCACCATCTTTCTTTTTTACGAAGAAAAATACAGCCCCAGCTGGAGATGTAGAAGATCGAATGAAGCCTTTACTTAAATTTTCCTGGATATACTCCAACATGGCTTGAGTCTTGGGTAAAGATAGTGGATATATTTGTCCTTGGGGAGGATTTTTCCCAGGAATCAGGTCAATGGGGCAATCCCAATCACGTTTTGTTTACTGAAGATTTCCTGGAAATCTGAGCAGGACTTGGACAGGCCTGCAGGACCCTTTAGGGCAGAGGATTGAGCAGGTACTATCCGATGAAGGCAGTTCTTGAAACAAACTATACTCTAGGAGGTTATCTGCATATTAGACCAATCAATTTGTGGAGAATGTTTCTGTAGCCAGGGTAAGCCGAGAACTAGGGAATGAGAGGCTTCGGGAATCACTAGGAAGGACAATTCCTCAGAGTGGAGCACCCCAATGGTGAATTTAAGTGGCATTGTACGATGAGTGATGGTACCACTTGTAATATGACTACCATCAATGGCAGTTAACGTGAAAACTTGAGGCAATGCTTCGATGGGAATTTGATGTTTGAGGACAAAGTCTGAAGTTACAAAATTCCCTGCAGCTCCGGAGTCCAATAAGGCTAGAACGACTTTGGATTCTCTGGAGAACTCCAACTGGGCTTGGAAGGTAGAGTCAGACTTCCTAAGTGAGTCGATGGCTACTCCTAACTTAACCTCTCTGTCGTAAGTTAGGAGGAGGCGTTTCCCGGACAGATAGGATAGGATAGGATTTAACTAGATAGAAACATAGAAGCATAGAATTTGATGGCAGATAAGAACCACTTGGCCCATCTAGTCTGCCCCATTTTTAAACATATTGTTACCTCAACCCTTATTGATCCTTACTTCTTCTGAAGGATATCCTTAGGTCTATCCCATACATGTTTAAATTGCTCTACTGTCTTAGCCTCTACCACCTTTCTGTGAAGTAATTTTTCCTCAAATTTCCCCTGAACCAACCACCCTCCAGTTTCACAACATGTCCTCTTGTTCTAATACTTCTCTTTCTTTGAAGAATGTCTCCTTCCTTTACCTTGTTAAAACCCTTTACATATTTGAAAGTTTCTTTCATGTCCCCCCTTTCCCTTCTACTCCAAACTATACATATTAAGATCTTTTAGTTTTTCCTGGTACATTTTGAGGTATAGACCTTGCACCATTTTAGTTGCCCTTCTTTGTACAGTCTCTAATGTATTAATATCCTTCTGGAGATATGGCCTCCAGAACTGAACACAGTATTCGAAATGAGGACGTACCAATGACCTATACATTGGTAGTATCATTTCTTTCTTTCTACTACTGATTCCTCTCCCTATGCAACCAATCATCTGACTTGCCTTCCTCTCTGCTTTGTTACAATGTTTGCTTGCCTTTAAGTTACCTGAAATAGTGATTCCTAGATCCCTTTACTCTTCAGTAGTTTCCAGTATAGTGCCATTAATACTATATTTAGCCTTTGGATTTTGAGACCCAAGTGTATGATCTTGCATTTTTTGGCATTAAACTGTAGTTGCCACTTTCTTGACCATTCCTCTAGTCTACCTAGATCATCAATAATTTGTTTAACCCCTCCTGGTGTGTCTACCCTGTTGCATACCTTTGTGTCATCTGCAAAAAGGCATATTTCCCTTCAATACCATTTGCAATGTCACAAATAAAGATATTAAAAAGCACTGGTCCAAGTACAGATCCCTGAGGTACTTCACTAGTAACATTTCCCTCTTGAGACTGCACTCAGTTTACTACAACTCTCTGTTTCCTATCCTGCAGCCATGATCTTATCCATTCAACTATCTTTGTATCCAATCCCATGCTTTCCAGTTTATTTAACAGTCTGTGATGTAGAACTGTGTCAAAAGCCTTACTAAAGTCTAAATAAGCTATATCTATGGCCCCCTTTTTTCTAGTTCCTTAGTTACCCAGTCAAAAAAGTCAATAAGATTTGTTTAACATGATCTCCCCCCAGTAAATCCATGCTGTTTGGGATCCTGCAAATTGCTGGATTTGAGATAATCTATGACTCTTTTAAGAGTGTTTCCATCAATTTCCCAACTACTGATATAAGGCTCACTGGTCGGTAGTTGCTTGCCTCTTCCTTGCTTCCACTTCTGTGCAGTGGGACAACGTTTGCTTTTTTGCAGTCATCTGGAATTACTCCAGTAGCTAGTGACTGGTTGAATATTTCTATTAATGGTGTTACCAGCACCCCTTTAAGCTCTTTTAGTATCCTTGGATGTATCCCATCAGGCCCCATTGATTTATCCACTTTCAGTTTTGAGAGTTCTGTTAGGATCTTCTCCTCTGTAAATGTGCTTGTTCCTACCTCATTTTTCTGATTACATCTGCAGCTTGAACAGACAAATCACATGTGCACAACTCCAAATTACTGATTATATATAAACACATTATGCAATAAAATTTCACTTTTCTCAGTGAAATTGCTTTTAAACCAATAAGGGAGGGGTGCTAGTCCAGGCTGAAGGCATCTACTTTCCTTCAGATGTGCAATAAAGCACATTAAATGGAGTGTATAGGAAAGATTAATCTGCAACTTAAGTGTGGCCCCTTGCCCTCTCTCTCAGTAATGAATACTGAACAAAATAATTATTAAGATGATCAGTTATTACATTGTCTCTCTCAACAAGACTCCCTATTTCTGTCTTTAGTCTTTTTATTCCACCTTTTGTTTTTCTCCTTTTGCTTATATACTTAAAAAAAGTTTTGCCCCCTTTACTGACTGACTGCCATTTTCTCCTCAGCTTCTGCCTTTGCACATCGGATTACTTTCTTAGCCTCCTTCTGTCTTACAAGATACACCGCTTTGTTTTCATTATTTTGTGTCTGCTTGTATTTCCTAAAAGCCATCTTTTTTGCATTCACAATACTTGCTACCTCTTTCCCAAGCCACACTGGCTTTCTTTTCCTTGTGGTTTTCCTAACCCTTTTGATACAAAGGTCTGTCGCCTTTAATATTGCACTTTTTAAATTTTCCCACCTCTCCTGCACTCCTTTCAAGTTCCTCCACTCTGCCAAAGATTCGCTTACACATCTTCCCATCCCTGCAAAATCAGCCTTCCTAAAATCTAACACCTTTGTTTTTGTATGGGGTGAGTCAGTATCTGTCTTTATTTTGAACCATACTGCTTGATGATCACTAGATCTCAGGTTTTAACCTACTTTTACATAGATATTCTGTCTCCATTTGTAAGTATTAAGTCTAATATTGCATCTTTCCAAATGGGCTGCCTCACCAATTGATGGAGGGAGGCTCCTGCAATGAATTCAGGATGTCCCTACTTCTAGTGGAACTTGTCACAGACACTTCCCAGTTTATATCGGGTAGATTAAAATCTCCCATGATTATAACCTCTCCTTTTAATGCCATTTTAGTGATGTCATGCAATAGTTTATTGTCCAGTTCCTCTTCCTGACCTGGTGGTCTGTAGATCACCCCAATACGAAGAATCACTTTCTCCCCTGTTTCTATAGTCACCCAAAGGGACTAGTTTTTTTCATCAATACTATGTATTAACATAGTATTAATGCTTTCCTTGACATACATTGCTACTCCTCCTCCTATTCTTCTAATTCTGTCCTTCCTAAATAATGTATATCCCGGTATAGCTATTTCCCAGTCATGATTTTCATTGCACCATGACTCTGTAATAGCCACAATATCCAGATCATCCCTTGTCATTATTGCAATTAGTTCAAGGATTTTATTTCCTAAGCTCCTAGCATTTGCACACATTGCTCTTATAGTTTTATTTGTTTGCTTATTTCTCCTGTTCCTAGGTATATTCATCTCTCTGCCTATGTTTATTTGGTTTTGTTCTGAATTATCTTCTGTTGCTGTAGATATGCTTCCTGTTTCATTTTCCAGCAGAAATAATATCTCTTTATTGGGGGAGCAGATTTATTTTTTCTTGTTTGATTTACTGCCCCCCCCCCTCTTTTAGTTTAAATAGTTCTTGGTGAAACTTTCAAACTGTTCACTTAGTATTCTAGTTCCTTTTGAAGATGGGTGCAGGACATCATATTTGTATAAGCTTCTTTCTTGCCAGATGGCGCGGCTATGGACTGTCAATCCAAATCCCTCCTCATAACACCACTTCTGTAGCCACATATTGAAGTTTCTGATGCAATGATTTCTATCTTCCCCTCTGTGAACTGGCAATACTTCTGAAAATGTCGGGCCGAACCATAGTACATGCAAATATTCTCTTTCTGTCCTTTTTGCCGCTCTTCGGAATAGTTTGGGGTTGCCTTCGAACTTGCTTGGAGGTGCGAGTTGGAGTCTAGCAGTAGGTGGTGCTGAAGGCGGAGGTGAGACAGAGGAGGAATGTGCAGCTTGAGCATTAACTGGAACGGAGTTTGACAATAGAGCCTGAATGCTATCCAAGAAAGATGACATATCCTGAATGAATTGGATAAGTTGTATTTGAGGAGTTTCTTGTCTTTCCAGATGTGACAGAACATCCTGAGAGGAATCTACTCCAGATCCCTGACCACTTGCCGAGTCCATCTGGCCAGTGCAAACTGTCACAGTCAAAGGGATTTGAGATTGTTCCCAGGCTGGGACTTGGATCTGTTTTGTTAGACTCGGATGCACTCTGGCGGAGACTGGGGACCTCATTCAGAGTCTCTCACTAGATGCGATCGCTCACCCCCAGCATATGCAAATTTGTCAAAGTGACGCCACAGGAAGCGATCGCTCGCCAAGGCATAAGCACGCCCACCATGTCTTAGCAAGCAACCAGCATACGCCCAATCACACAGGCAGAGCCGCCCACCAGCACACATCATCTCCAGGAAGTGTATTAAAACATTGGTACATCGAGGACAATTGGAAGCAATTGCAGTGCTTGTGGTTGCCTTACCCTACCGCAAACACTGCGAGGACTTCAGTGTAAAAAACAGGCATGTGACGTGTACTATGACGCTGCCTGTTATTTATGCACGCCTCTAAAACAGCGTTGAAACACTCAGGCATGCCTGCGTTCACACCTCCACTCCCCCATTATTAGTGTCCTGTCCCTGTTACCACCCACAAATGGCCTCTCCTGTCACTCATTTCACTTTTCCTGGGTGAGCGAGTGGCCTGCGATCGCACAGAGTAGTTTGTGCATGCGCAGAACGAAGCGTGCGCATGCGCATATGCAAACAATCGGGCCACTTGTGAGCGTACAGCACTAGCGAGAGACTCTGAATGAGGTCCTGGGTTTGATGAAGTTCCTGCGCATGAAGGAATATATACTGGCAGAAAAGACCTACAGTACGAGTGGATACTGAAGGGCTGCTGAATTCCAAGAGGTAACTGGATTTCAAGTGAATGGAGGATGGCTGGTTCTCCGGTTAGGACCGGGAGGTAACTGGACTCCAGGTGAATGAAGGATGGCTGGTTCTCCAGTTTTGACCAGGAGTTAACTGGACTCCAGGTGAAAGGAGGACGGCTGGTTCTCCAGTTTTGACCGGGAGTTAACTGGACTCCAGGTGAAAGGAGGATGGCTGGTTCTCCGGTTAGGACCGGAGGGTAAATGGACTCCAGGTGAATGGAGGACAGCTGGTTCTCCAGTTAGGACCATGGAGGTAACTGGACTCCAGGTGAAAGGAGGATGGCTGGTTCTCCAGTTAGGATCGGAAGGTAACTGGACTCCAGGTGAATGGAGGACGGCTGGTACACTCAGTGGAGGCTAACTGAGGAAACAGCAATACACTAGAGAAGCACAGTAAAAAGCACACACAGCAAGCTATGAGTCCTGTTGCACTGGCAATTTGTTAGTGGGACAGGAGGTCCCTTTACATGGGCTGCTGGAGGCTGATTGGCTAAATCCTGATGAATCTGCACCCATCTTTCCGGGGAGCAGCAGCTGGACCATGTAGGCCGCCGAAGCTGCCACAGCAGAGAGAAAGTAGATGCCAGTGGAGGTGTGTGGAGGAGAAGAAGCTGCCACAGCAGAGCGGGGAAGCAAGCCACGGGTGTCAGTGTTCCTGGAAGAGAATGCTGACAGAGCCAGCTGGAGAGGACGGAGCCGCTGCAGCACCATGCGAGTGCCGAGGGAAAGCACCTGCAGTGGTGAGTAGCGGGGTCTGATTCTGGGGTCTCTGTGGCAGCATGTGACAAGAGTTGCTAAAACTTAATAAATTTGAAATTGACTACTTGATTCATGAAATTTCCCTATTGGAGTGCTATCGCGAGAGGATGATACCACGGGGATTTAGAGTCCGCAACATTCCGACTATCGCACGATACAATCTGGACTTTTTACGCAAATGGAATGGCACTCTGAATAAATATAGTATGGATTTAATGCTCTTGGTCATAGATGAAGCCGGATGAGTACTTAAAGCCACACGGGAGAAAATAGTGAAGTTAGAGTCTACTCATAGAGCACATTCAGAACAAGACACAAGCAGAGACTGGCTCCAAAAATTACAATCTCAATGCGTTCAATACCGCAGTGAACTGATCAAGTTTACAAAAGCAAACTTTTATATTTGGAGTGCCGCCTCGTAGCAAGTTCAATCTATCTTTATATATATCTATATATACTATATATATATATATATATATATATATATATATATACAGTCAGGTCCATAAATATTGGGACATTGACAGAATTTTCATATTTTGGCCTCTATTCACCACCACAATGACTTTGAAATGAAACAAACAAGATGTGATTTAACTGCAGACTTTCAGATTTAATTTGAGGGTAACTACATCCAAATCAGGTGAACGGTGTAGAAATTACAACGGTTTCTATATGTGCCTCCCACTTTTTAAGGGGTCAAAAGTAATGGGACAAACTAAACAATCCTAAATCTAACTTTCACTTTTTAATACTTTGTTGCAAATCCTTTGCAGGCAATTACAGCCTGAAGTCTGGAACGCATAGACATCACCAGACGCTGGGTTTCATCCCTGGGGATGCTCTTCCAGGCCTCTACTACAAATGTCTTCAGTTCCTGCTTGTTCTTGGGGCATTTTCCCTTCAGTTTTGTCTTCATCAAGTGAAATGCATGCTCAATCGGATTCAGGTCAGGGAATTGACTTGGCCATTGCATAACATTCCACTTTTTAGCCTTAAAAAACTCCTTGGTTGCTTATGCAGTATGCTTCGGGTCATTGTCCATCTGCACTGTGAAGCGCCGTCCAATGAGTTCTGAAGCATTTGACTGAATATGAGCATATAATATTGCCCAAAACACTTCAGAATTCATTTTGCTGCTTTTGTCAGCAGTCACATCATCAATAAATACAAGGGAACCAGTTCCATTGGCAGCCATACATGTCCACGCCATGACACTACCACCACCATGCTTCACTGATGAGGTGGTATGTTTTGGATCATGAGCAGTTCCTTTCCTTCTCCATACTCTTCTCTACCCATCACTCTGGTACAAGTTGATCTTTGTCTCATCTGTCCATAGGATGTTGTTCCAAAACTGTAATGGCTTTTTTAGATGTTGTTTGGCCTTCTCTAGTCTGGTCTTCCTGTTTTTGTGGCTCACCAATGGTTTGCATCTTGTGATGAACCCTCTATATTCACTCTTGTGAAGTCTTCTCTTGATTGTTGACTTTGACACATATACATCTACCTCCTGGAGAGTGTTCTTGATTTGGCCAACTCTTGTGAAGGGGTTTTTCTTCACCAGGGAAATAATTCTTTTGTCATCCACCACAGTTGTTTTCCGTGGTCTTCCGGGTGTTTTGGTGTTGCTGAGCTCTCCGGTGCATTCTTTCTTTTTAAGAATGTTCCAAAAAGTCTGCAGTTAAAGCACATCTTGTTTGTTTCATTTCAAAACCATTGTGGTGGTGAATAGAGGCCAAAATCTGAAAATTCTGTCAATGTCCCAATATTTATGGACCTGACTGTGTGTATATATATATATATATATATATATATATATATATATATAACAAATAAAACTGCGGCACTCCAAATTTCAGTTAAATAAGTGCAAATTGTATTGGCATATACAGCCGACATTTCAGGGCCCTCACAGCCCTTTTCTCAAGGTGGCCAAATACAGCAGAAAAAAAAATACAGTAACAGACATACAAGTGAATGCTTCTAACCTTATAGAATGAGTCTCGATTATTGGGCCGTGGCAGACCAGGGCGGCATGGAAGATCGCTGAGGTGAGTCCCGTCACGATGACGTCAGCATCTGGCAGCCTGGTTGCCAAGCAGGCTGCATCACGGACCAAGCTGTCGAGTTACTACACATACTAGTGATCTAAACATGTGTAGTGAGTACTAGTAGTTACACATAATAGTGCGTGGCAAACTACAGCGCCAGAAAAAAATAGTACTTATGACTTATTAATTATGAGGAAAATCCTGCTTAGGGAACGGACACATGAAGAAAACTAAATCATAATGGTATAGACCACTATAGCATGAGGGACACTACAAAGAGCAGCACTGGACCCATAATTTGTTAAGGCTACTGTGGTTGGAAACTAGAAAACATAGCTGGAACTATAAACCATCTAGGGAAAATGCATAAGGGCAAGTCTTTAATGGCTTTGGTAGATAGACTGCAATCACCAAGAAAAACCAAAAGACAAATAGCAAAACTATGCTAAGTGAATACAGAAAGAACCTGAGTAAAATCTAGAAAACAGGGCTATTTGTGACTACATGGCTGCTACAACTAATTAAAGGTCTCTATAATAAAAATGAAACCTCTGGGCTGGCAAGTGTTCAAAAAATGGTAAGCAACTAGTGTGTATTGTCAATACAGTATAGTATTCCAGTTAATCTTCTTGTTGAGGCCAAGGGGGGAGATGGTGTTAAGCTGGTGTATCCACCTGGTCTCCAGTTTCAAGTTTATTCTCTCTGTCGCTACAATGTAGAGATGTTTTTATGTGGTCGATGACCATATGTTTAAGAGAGTCCACATTATGGCCTAATTCCAGAAAGTGGCCAGCTACTGGTTGTTCTGACGATTTCCGGGTATAAGCCAATTTAATGGATGAACGGTGTAGCGCCATCCTTTCTCTCATAGTATGTATAGTTTTGCCTACATAGTAATATCCGGGAAGCAGTCGGGAAGCCAATGGACGGAAACCCGACTGTCGGCTTCCTGACTGTATAATCCCGGCAAGGGTTTATTGAACTTTATTGAAATCCCGACACCTGTCATTTTCCCTATGCCGGGAGCCCGGCACCCGGCTTACCGATCGAAGGTAAGCTGGGCGACGGGCGCGGACAGGGGGGGAGAATTTGGTTTAGGGTTCCTGGAGGGAACTTAGGGCTAGGCACCCCCGAGGGAGGTTAGGTTTAGGCAAGGGGAAGGGAGGGTTAGGGTTAGGCACCCCTGGGGGGACGTTAGGGTTAGGCACCCCCCGGGGAACTTAGGTTTAGGCAGCGGGGAAGGGGGAGTTAGGTTTAGGCACTTAGAGGGGGGATTAGGGTTTGGTACTTGGGGGGGAGGTTAGGGTTAGGCACCCCTAAGGGACGGTTAGGGTGTAGAATAGGTTAGAGAATACTTACCTTTCTGATCGGGATTTTCACTGCTGCCGGAATGCCGCTGTCGGGATTTGGTAAATCATACTGGATCCTAATATCCACATGGGCAGATAATAACATAGATATATGTGGAGAGACAATTTAGAACAAACTTGATGTTATATCATTTGTCCTTATGTGGATGTTAATGGTGTAATGTCTTTATGGACGATTAAGTCTCTAATATTGCAGCCCAGTGTAAAACAAGCCATTGGTCTCTTAGATTTCAAATTAGGTAAATCCTTGTCGGATGCCAATATCGGCCACAGCGCCCTACTGGCCCATTGTACTACTGGGCTCGAAGTTTGGAACTGTAGTTTCCATGGGATGTGGTTCCTACGCTGTTTGGATACAGGATGTAGTAGATGTTCTCTTGGAATTTGTAGGACCTCTTCTTATTGCTGTCTCAGTAGTGTCCCCTAACCACAAATTTGTCGATAATAGTATCGATTGCTTTACAAGTTTCCACTAAGTCACCTGAGATTCTGGCCACCCTAAGCATCTGGGACTTGGGAAGACCCAGCTTAAGGGGCTTAGGGTGGTAGCTGGTGGCTTGCAGTAGTGTATTACGGTCTGTGGGTTTACTGTAAATTCCAGTACAGAGTTTCCTCTCCTGAACAGTGACCTGGACATACAAGTAATTCATGGTTAAAGCACTATATTGGTACATCAACTTGATGGGTGAAACACATGCAATAATGGTGGACATCAGTCCTATCAACCGCTGTTCTCCTCCTGTCCACAGGAGGAACATGTCGTCAGTGTACCTTTTATAAAGTAAGATGTATCTGGTAACCTCAGGATCTTCAAAAAACATTTGGGCAAGTAAGAAGCTGGTCATGTCTTTTATGAAGGTTGTCTGTTTCATAATGAGAGGCTGTAGGACCCCGTCCAGAAACATAGATATCGGCTGGTACAGGGAGTCTCTAGCAGATATAATTGGATGGCCCGGAGGTTGCTCAAGGCTTTTGTGTATTTTTGGCACTAGATAGAAGACTGTTACCACAGGGTGGTCCTGACTTAGTGCCTGAAGGAGGTTATCAGTGATAGTGTTGTTAATTTTAGCTTGTCTTAAGATGGTATCTAATTCAAGTTTGAATTCAGCAGTAGGGTCCTTTGGTAGTAAGCGATGCGTGGATGTATCCAGAAGTTGATGATCGCACTCTGCCTGATATTGTGTCAGGTTTGGATCACTATAGCTTCCTATTTGTCCGCAGGGTGGATGACTACATCTCTGTCAATCCATTTGCGGCAAAAGTCCAGATTGTATCATCCGATAGTCGGGTTGTTGCAGCCTCTAAATCCCCGTGGTATCATCCTTTCGTGATAATACTGCGGTAGGGAAATTCCATGAAGCAAGTAGTCAATTTCACGTTTTTTAAGTTTAAGTAACTGGTTATATGAATCTTCCAGTCCATAGGCCTTAACCACGGTAGGGGGGGATTATTTCCACCATAAAGGCTTCTATATACTTAGAGGCACCCTTATTTGAAAGAGGAGAGTACTCCCTTTCATATGATGTTGTCTCTTAGTAGTTTCTGGTGCAGATGTATGAAGCTCTAGAAAGTGATAAAGTGCAGAGTGATAATCGTCCAGCCACTCAGCTCCCAACTGTCATGTTACAGGCTTTGTTTAAAAAATTACAGTTGGGAGCTGATTGGCTGGACAGTTATCACTCTGCACTTTATCACTTTCCAGAGCTTCATACAACGGCTCCATTGTCTGGTAATGACTTGTTATCCCCAAACTATATAAACCTGCTCTGCAAAAGTACTTGTAGAGCCAGCAGATGGGGTGGGCACTTAATGTACCTGATATCACCCATTCTGGCACATTTACACTTGGGGGCTTTCACTTACTGCCTAGTGATCACCCGACCATAACACTCTATGCTACAGAAAGCATAAGGAAATTCAGAGATGTGTGGTTCTAATGCCCTGATCTTCCCCCGCCTTGGCATCAATAAACACAAACACACACATTTGTTTTTAATTCACTTTCTTATAAATTCAGTTACCAAAGCACTTTTTTTATAAATTTTGGGGAGATTGATTCTGTAAAGTCTTATAGAAATATAAAATGACAAAGTATTATTTGTGTAGGTACTGCGATGTTGGAATGAGACCTGTCTAAAAAGTAAATATAGTCTCAGCAGTGAAGGGGTTAAAAGCATTGATGTATGGATCTGTTGGACATACAGGAAAGTGCTGTCCCTAAGGAATTAAATGGGAAACGGAACTTTGCTTCCTTTATTTAGCCACAAATTATATTAATTACTTCAATTGAGTACATGTTGACTAGTCATCTTTATTATTATTATTATTATTATTATCATTTATTTATATGGCGCCACAAGTTTTCCGCAGCGCCTTACAAAGTACATAAACAAATAGATTGATATGCAGTGACTTACAGTACAGTACAATACATTACAGGACATGGATAATGTACATTGCTACATTCACGACCATAACACCCAGATAAGCAACAATGCAAAGCAATCAAGTGTTCGGTGCCCTGGTAGAGAGTAAGAAGTAGATGAAGGTATAGTAAGGAGATGAACAAGAGGGTAGAAGGCCCTGCTCATAGGAGCTTACATTCTAAGGGGGAGGGACAGACAAACAGGGATGACACAGATGGGGTAGGCAGGGAGGAAGGAGCATGTAGCAGCAAGTTAAGATGAGAGCTGGAAGGCTTTGATGAAATAGTGGGTCTTGAGAGCCCGTTTGAAGGATTGTAGAGAGGTGGAGAGTCTGACGGGAAGCGGTAGAGAGTTCCAAAGGTGGGGAGCAGCACGGGCAAAATCTTGGAGGCGGGAGTGGGAGGAAGTAATCAGCTGGCATGAAAGGTGGCGTGCATTTGCTGAACGAAGAGGGCGGACAGGAGAGTGAAGGGAGATGAGATCAGAGATGTAAATGGGAGAAAAATGGCTGAGGGCTTTGTAAGTGAGCGTGAGAACCTTAAATTGGGTTCTAAAGGGGAAGGGGAGCCAGTGGAGGGCTTGTAGGAGAGGGGAGGCAGATGCAGAGCGTTTTGAGAGGAAGATGAGCCGAGCAGCAGCATTAAGGATAGACTGGAGAGGAGAGAGATGGGATTTGGGGAGGCCAGATAGGAGAAGGTTACAGTAGTCCAATCTGAAGATGACCAATGAGTGTATGAGGGTTTTAGTGGCATCCTGGGTGAGAAAGGGTCTAATCTTGGAAATATTTTTAAGATGAAAGCGACAGGACTGTGAGAGATTCTGGATATGTGGTTTGAAGGAGAGGGTGGAGTCCAGGATAACTCCAAGACAGCGCACTTTGGGGCTAGAGGAGATAGTTGTGCTATCAATTGATAAAGAAATGGTGGGAAGTGTGGTTATGTAGGGGGGAGGGAAGATGATTAGCTCAGTCTTAGACATATTAAGTTTAAGAAATCGCTGGGACATCCAGGAAGAAATGGCAGAGAGACAGTTGGAGACACGAGTGAGGAGAGAGGGAGAGAGGTCAGGGGAGGAAAGGTAGATCTGAGTATCATCAGCATAGAGATGATATTGGAGGTCAAAAGAGCTGATGAGTTCACCTAGTGAGGATGTATAGAGTGAGAAAAGGAGAGGTCCAAGAACAGAACCTTGGGGAACACCCACTGTAAGAGGCTATGGGGGAGAAGAGGAGTCATGAGAGGAGACAGAGAAGGATCGGTCAGAGAGGTAGGAGGATAGCCAGGAGAGGGCAGTGTCACGCAGACCAAGGGAGTGAAGGATTTGCAGAAGGAGAGGGTGGTCCACAGTGTCAAAAGCAGCAGAAAGGTCAAGGAGAATGAGCAGAGAGTAGTGGCCCTTGGATTTAGCAGCAAGGAGGTCATTGCTGACTTTTGTGAGGGCAGTTTCAGTGGAGTGGAGAGAACGGAAGCCAGACTGAAAAGGGTCAAGGAGGGAATGAGAGGAAAGAAAGGTGGTAAGGTGCTTGAAAACAGCACGCTCAAGGAGTTTGGAAGCAAAAGGGAGGAGAGAGATGGGACGGTAGTTGGAGAGAGTGTTGGAATCAAGGGTTGTTTTTTTTAGTATGGGGAGACAAGGGCATGTTTAAATGCAGACGGGACAGTGCCTGTTGATAGGGAGAGATTAAGGAGGTGGGCAAGATGGGAGCAGGCAGAAGAAGAGAGGTAGCGGAGGAGATGTGAAGGGATAGGGTCAAGGGGGGAGGTGGAAGGGGGGGAGGACTGGATGAGGGACATGACTTCCTCTCCAGATACAGGGGAGAAGAAAGTTAGAGTCGGTAAAATTGAAGGAGAGGGGTGATCTGGGAAGAGAGGAGGTGGATGGCATGGGGACTGGTGGGATATGATGTCCTGACGTATGGAGTCAATTTTAGATGTAAAGATGGTAGCAAAATCAAGTGCAGAGAGCAAGGAGGGGAGGCGAGGAGGGGGTGGGCGGAGGAGGGAGTTGAAGGTGGTGAAGAGACGTTGGGGATTTGAGGACTGAGAGGAGATGAGGTTCTTGAAGTATGACTGTTTAGAAAGGGAAAGGGCAGCACTGTATGATGAGAGCATAAATTTGAAATGGAGAAAATCAGCCTTAGAGCGTGATCTTCTCCACTGTCGCTCGGCAGTTCGCGAACACTTTTGCAGGTATCTGGTGCATTTGGAATGCCAGGGTTGAGGTGTAAATCTGTGGGGGTGAATAGTGATCGCTGGAGCAACAGAGTCCAGAGTCATCTTAATTTACAGTGGCTTTAAAAGGTATTCACTCCCCCCTTCTGTTGGTTATTTCACATTTTGTTGTATTACAACATGGAACCATGAAGAATTTAAATGAAATGTATTCCCACTAAATAACACAAATCAATAATGTGCCCCCAAACTTGTAATCCAACCATGTGTTCATATTTGCTGCTATAGCTATACCAGATTTCCATTGGCACAACCAACTTTCTACACAAGTCATATAAATAGTACAGTGTATTGGAGTGCACCTGTGAACAGTTATGGTGTGTAACACGATTGCGGCATAAATACACTGGCACTGTGAGCTACCCCAGGTGCTTTGGGTATTTCATGCTTCTCTAAAAACTGTGTGGAGTGGAGACCTTAGCTGGGTACATACTGGGCCTGATTCAGTGTTGTACGCAAACCCGATGGTCTGTGTACAACACTGATGGTGAGAAATCTGCACAGTTCTCCTTCTGTGAGATTGCTCGCAGTGCTCCCAAACTGCAACATGATTGGATGATGCAGCTGTTTGGGGCAAAAACAGGGTCGTTTTACATGGGCGGTGGTTGGGCTATAAAACAGTGGCTCTTTTACTACTACGGGGGTGTGGGAAACTACTGTTAATATGATCTATGACCACTGGGGGGGTCTAATGGAATGGGGGTGGGAGGTAGGTTTACAATTGGGGCCTATGGAAAGGATGGGGTGCGATACACCCCCTAGGCATATTATTTTTCAATAAAATATTTTAATATATTTTTAAAAATACGTTCTAAACTTTATTAAATAAAAAAACAACAATTTCTGACCGGTTTTGGTGGAAACAAAGTGGTTAAGAAAAAGGCACTGGACCAACAGTTCTCAAAATCACTGTGTAGTAGGGTCTGAGCTTCCCACACAGCACTATCTGTATTCTCAGCCAATCACATGGGTTATGGGAACAGGTGCTAAGGGTATCCGGTCAGAAGGTTGACAGTAACCATGTCGACAATCATAATGCCAACACCACAATGTCGACATCAGCATGATGATTTGTTTTAAAACCCATCAACATGTCCCATGTTGACATCCTCAGAATGTTGACATGTTCAGAATGTCAACATCTGAACTCTCACCATGTAAAATGTCAACATGAAGTGGATGCCAATGGTAAGGGTTAGACACCATCTGGAGAGTTAGACTGTGGAGGAGATAAGTGTTAGACCACGGGGGGGAGTTAGAGTTTGGCACTAGGGGGAGGGTTAGGGATAAGGAGTTCAGTGCTCACTGGAATGCTGCTACAGTTACATCACTGCCAGAACTCATCCTGACGTGACTGCGAGGACACTGGAAGAAGATGCTGTAGCTGCCGGGAGAAGGAGAGACACCACTAGACCACCAAGGATCGTTTATAGACAGTTCATCATGTCGACATATCATCCATGTATACATGATGAATGTCAACATCGTCACTTTCGACATGCTGAGCATGTCGACAGTTTGACCATGTCGAAAGTATCATTGCAACATGATAAATGTCGACATGATAACTGTTGACTAATCCAACCCAATCCGGTGCTAAGCTCCTCCAAACAGGACTGAGCACATACTCTTAGGACCCCTCTTGCTTAGCAGCATGGGACTGGGAGAATAGTGACAGAGATGTGCAGGAAGCCTGACACAGGCACTATGCAGAGTAAAGTAGATACATGTAGCACACAGATGCACCATGGACAGTGGCCAGGTCACAGAACACAACTGTCGTTACTTCCCTCATTGTAAATATTTGCATCACTCATTTGTAAAGTTTCTACATATCTCCAAGGGTTTGGATATGCTGATAATGCCGGTGGTCAAAATCCCAGCAGCATAATCCCAATGGTGGATATCCCGATGCATGCAGGTAAGTATTCTTACCCTTCCCCTAACCCTAACCCTACCCTCTCGCAGTCTAACACCAAACCCATACTTTTTGCAGCCTTCCCTAACCTCCCCCGCAGCCTAAACTTAACCATCCCCTTCCGCAGCATAACCCTCTCCCTAGAGCCTAACCCCTAACCTTGAACCTAACCCTAATACTCACCATCAGGATCACAGCCGTCGGGATTCTGCCTGCAAGGATTCTGACTGTTGTTGGAATTCCGGGGTCGGGATTCTGTCCACCGACATTGCCTGTGCCTGGATAGTGACTACATCCTATCTCCACTATTTATTCTCACTGTAAATAAGCTTTCTTATTAGGGCATTCAGTATGCCCGACAGAGGAGGAAATCCCGATCGTCCTAAAGTTAAGTATAAACTAACCTAATTGTACCCACTAACCCTATCCCTCCTTTAGGGTGCCTAACCCTAACCCCCCCCTGTGCCTAACCCTAATCCTCCCTCTAAGTGCCTAAACCTAACCCCCCCTTCCCCGCCGCCTAAACCTAAGTCCCCTGAGGGGGTGCATAACCCTAACCTCCCCATGGGGGTGCCTAACCCTAACCCCCCCTTCCCCTAGCCTGACCCTAACCTCCCTGGGGGGGTGCCTAACCCTAAGTCCCTCCCGGGATCCCTAAACCAAACCCTCCCCTGTGCAGCTGTCCACGCCCGGCGCCCGGCATCCCTTCGATCGGGATGCCGGGCGCCGGTCTCCCGGCGTTGGTAAAATGACAGGCGTCTAGATTTAGATACCTGTCATTTAACCCTCGCCAGGATTAAGTGCTCGGGAAGCCGGTGGTCGGCAATGCGTCCGCCGGCTTCCCGAATGTATACCGTTATTAGGATAGTAGATGTTTAATAATTAAGTGACACCATACAGTAATAATAAACAGGGATGTGTTTTCTCTGGTCTGCAATGTCTTAAAAGTGTTATATTTAAAAAAATACTTCTATGCCTACAATATTTACAGATCATATGGTCTTACATTGAATAGTGTATAGTGAAATCATGAAAACTAATAAAAACAAAAAGGATTGTGTAGCAGGGTCCGTATGAAACATATATTATCATCACTAGCCAATGCTAATTGTGACTGGGCTAACTGTAGAGCAACCCCTACCTTCCTCAGGTTTTATGTGTTTGACATAATGCTCGAAGTGTGCTGGTATGCAACTTTTTTTTACAAGTTACAAGCCAGCCGTGAGTGTTTGTGCGGCTGGCTGTATTAATGCTGCAGAGTCCAGAAGGAAAGGCGGGCTTAGAGCACAGTCTGAACCCTGCAGTAAGTGGACTGCTACCTTGTCTATCTACTAGGTGGCGGCGGAAGCAGCACCACCGCAGCAGCATTGTCCCCTCCCTCCTCCCAGAGCAGCTGCAGGCCGGGCGCCTCCTTCTCTCTGCCTTCACACATCTGCAGAAGCCAGAGTGACTGGGGAGGCTCTGCGGTCCCTCTATAAGGCAGCCCGACTCCCGAGTGAAAGTACAGCACAGACGACTGTTGGGAGTGGTGGACGGGCTTGCCTCAGTAACTGTTTTATGCACTTTTACAGTGGTACTCAGACATTGATTAGGCTTATCCTATCTCAAATTCATTTTGGAAGCCCCAGGCTTCCATATTTGCAGCTCCCTAGCGGTCTGAGCTATCATTAGGCAAGCAGCTGCACATGGAGCCCGGGGACAGAACATACCTCAGGACCCTCATCCACCTATTGCACGCAGCGGATCCAGGATCAGGGCCTGTGCCACCATTACTGTGCCAACAACTGGAGGGCGGCACTGAGTCAATGAAACTAAAAAATTAAGTATGTTTTGGACATCCTTCTTTTCAGTAGCGCTAGCGACGGTCGCGGGTGATGTGTCTAATCAGTCAGAGCCGCCGCTGTCTCTAAATCAGCTCACCCTACATCAGGGCTTAAAGAGAGCCAGTATACAGTGTTATGCCATACCGCAGATGGCGCTGGGAGCAGCGGCAGCATTAAGTGGAGATGTGTCCCACTGGGGACACATCTCTGAGCAGCACTGGACAGAATTACACTATAAACCCGGTGCCAGTCATGAACCAATCACAGACCAGTGGCCAGTCTAGAGGAATCCTCATTGGCGGTGGGGTGGTCTTTAAAATTTGGTGCCGTCCGCTAGCCAATAATGGCTTGCGGACCAGCAGCCAATCAAAAGCAGCTACGCAGCTTATCTGAATGGTTGTCAGTCCATGTTGTGATTGGTTCACAGCCGGAACCAAGTCTAAAGCCTGGAGGGAGGTTGCCGAGCTGCTCGTGGAGCTGCTGTCCCCACTCCACTGCCAGGGAGGTGAAGTCAGACTTTGTCAGCACAGTCAAGTCCGGACATGGAAAAAGAGGTACATGGGGTGAGAGAGGGAAGGAAGTAGTGTGAGATAGAGGAGTTGGGTGAGGGAAGTAGGTAGTGTGAGTTGGAGGGAAGCAGGTAGTGTGAGGAGCTGGGGGTGGGTGAGAGACGAGGTAGTGTGAGGTACAGGGGGTGGGTGAGAGACGAGGTAGTGTGAGGTACAGGGGGTGGGTGAGGGAAGTGGGTAGTGTGAGGTGCAGGGGGTGGGTAAGGGAAGAGGTAGTGTGAGGTACAGGGGGTGGGTGAGGGAAGTGGGTAGTGAGGTACAGGGGGTGGGTGAGGGAAATAGGTAGAGTGAGGTACAGGGAGTGGGTGAGGGCATTGGGTAGTGAGGTACAGGGAGTAGGTGAGGGATGCAGGTAGTGTGAGGTACAGGGGGTGGGTGAGGGAAACAGATAGTGTGAGGTACAGGGAGTGGGTGAGGGAAGTGGGTAGTGTGAGGTACAGGGGGTGGGTGAGGGAAATAGGTAGAGTGAGGTACAGGGAGTGGGTGAGGGAAGTGGGTAGTGTGAGGTACAGGGAGTAGGTGAGGGAAACAGATAGTGTGAGGTACAGGGAGTGGGTGAGGGAAGTGGGTAGTGTGAGGTACAGGGGGTGTGTGAGGGAAATAGGTAGAGTGAGGTACAGGGAGTGGGTGAGGGAAGTAGGTAGTGTGAGGTACAGGGGGTGGGTGAGGGAAGTGGGTAGTGTGAGGTACAGGGAGTGGGTGAGGGAAGCAGGTAGTGTGAGGTAAAGGGGGTGGGTGAGGGAAGTGGGTAGTGTGAGGTGCAGGGGGTGGGTGAGGGAAGCAGGTAGTGTGAGGTAAAGGGGGTGGGTGAGGGAAGTGGGTAGTGTGAGGTGCAGGGAGTGGGTGAGGGAAGCAGGTAGTGTGAGGTAAAGGGGGTGGGTGAGGGAAGTGGGTAGTGTGAGGTGCAGGGGGTGGGTAAGGGAAGTAGGTAGAGTGAGGTGGAGGGAAGCTGGCAGTGTGAGGTATGGGGTGTGTAGTAGAGGGAATTAGGTAGTGTGACGTGCAGAGGCTGTATCTCATTGTCAAAATCCCCAAATATGGGGTGGGGGTTTCAACTAAAATTTCCATACCCCCACTTCAGTATTCCCACTTCGAGCACTGGTTTGACATATGCAGTGATCTTTTATTAAGTGGAGCAAGAAGAACATTAATAGTAATTAAAAGAAATATTGCTGAGACCTGTATATATAACATGATCAGTATGTACGAGATGTGTGATATTGGTGTGATCTGTGTATAGTGAGTATCAAGGCTGTGCGATGTCAGTGTGAGCTGTGGGCCTGATTCAGAGATGTATGCTAATGTAACCACAACTGCGATTTCGCTCGGAATGCAGCTGCAAAAATATGCTAATGACTCACTCGCCATCCAGTGCTTATAGATTCCCACTGAAAGCATCTAAAATCCGCCGCTCACACACAAAACCAGAAACATCTGAAGCATCAAATGCAGATCAGGAGGCCATTGGCATTATGAGTAAGTCTAAGACCCCGCAAATGCAGTGAGTCTCCAGACATGTAGAAGGCTCTCCTGCTGTGAGCAAGGATGCAGTGGCTAATTATGCATGCCCTGAAAACAGTGTTTAAATGCTTCGACGCGCCTGCATTTTTCTAACCACTCCCGTTACCTCCCCCAAACACTGATTACCTGTCACTCACTTTGCAAGTGATTTCATTGTGTGAGTATAATCACAAATAAATTGCTGCGTATGCGCACTGAGGCTTACACACTTGCTCAATAGCTAGCAATCACTCAATCTGCGTAAATATAGGTATTGCGTACAGCTCTTATCAGGCCCAGTATATAGAAATCAATGTGTATCTGGTATGGGATATCTGTGTGACCTGTGTGAAGTTGTCAATATGTAAGTGTTTGATATCAGTGTTACCCCTGTATACTGTAGTTATCAGTGTGTATTAACCTGTATGTATCAGGCATGTGATGTCATTGTGACCTGTGTATAGTTATCAGTGTGTGTGATATCAACATGACCAGACTCAGACTGGGCTGCCAGGGAGTCAGAAAATATCTCTGGTGTGCCCCTCTGGTTTGTAACCATGCCCTCTATCATGTGAAGGTGTGGCCTATGGCACCATTCACTATAGCAGGCTGCAGTGCAGCGGCTTGCAGGGCAGTCATCAAAGCTACATGCAGAGGACCGGGGCACACTGCAGTAAGACTTAGTATTGCACTACTAGTTATAATTCCCAGTAGTCTTTGCAGAGGGGTCAGAAGAGCATGTGCTGAGCTCTGATTGGGGGAGCCCATCACATATCCCTCTGACCTGTGGAGATCATCAGCAGTGCAGCCTCACGGGAGTGACTCATTGTGAGGCTGTGACTGCTTCTCTGCTGGCTGCCTGAGATTGCTGTTGCTACTGGTGAGTACACTGTATGGGCACTACAGTGTGGCATAACGTGTGGGCACTACAGGTGGCAAAATGTATTTACACTAGTGTGGTATAATGTGTGGGTACTGCAGTGTGGCATAATGTGGGGGACACTACAATATGGCATAATGTGGGGGCACTACAAAGTGGCATAATGTGGGGGGCACTATAGTGTGGCATAATGTGGGGGGCACTACAGTGTGGTATAATGTTTGCGTAATACAGTGTGGGATAATGTGGGAACCACTACAGTGTGGTATATTGTGAGGCACTACAGTGTGGTATAATGTTTGCGTAATACAGTGTGGGATAATGTGGGGATCACTACAGTGTGGCATAATGTGTGGGCACTACTATCTGCCTGTACTACCTCCATAAACCCCTGCATACTCACCACTGGAATACATACAATTGACTGGCAGTCGGGATGGTAGCAGTCAGAAGACCGACAGCGGCATCCCGATGTTCAGGATCCCGACAGTGGCGGTAAGTAGCCTTACCCGCCCCATCTCCCCCCCTAACCCTCCACTTGGTGGTGACTAACCCTAGCCTCCCTCTGGTTGTGCCTAGCCCTAACCCCCCCTCCCTGCAGCCTAACCCTAACCTACCCCGAGAGGTCCCTAATCCTAACACCCGATCCCCAGCCCAACCCTAACCCGCATACTTATGATCGGGATGCTGGCAGTTGAGCTGACAATGTCAGTCTCTTAATCTCTTTGGGATGGCATCGTCAACATTCTGATGGGCGTCTGGATTTCGGCATCGGTATATTGACATCCGGCATCCCATTCTCCTGCAGCCTGACTGCATACCCTCACCACTACCTGCTGTATCTGCACTAACCCCTGATCCCTCCTTACCAAACACAACCTATCTGCACTACCTCCTGACCCCACCATACTCATCACTAACTATCTGCACTACCCCCTTGACCCCTCCATACTCATCACTATGTATCTACACTACCTCACTGACCCCTCCTTATCAAATGCTATCTCTCTGCACTACCTCCCTGACCCCTCCATACTCACCACTACCTATATGCACTACCTCACTGACCCCTCCTTATTAAACACTATCTCTCTGCACTACCTCCCTGACCCCTCCATACTCACCACTACCTATCTGCACTACCTCACTGACCCCTCCATACTCATCACTACCTATCTGCACTACCTCCCTGACCCTCCATACTCATCACTACCTATATGCACAACCTCCTGACCCTCCATACTCATCACTACCTATCTACACTACCTCCCTGATCCTCCATACTCATCACTACCTATCTGCACAACCTCCTGACCCATCCATACTCACCACTACCTATCTGCACTACCTCCTTGACCCTCCATACCCACCACTACCTATCTGCACTACCTCCCTGACCCTCCATACTCACCACTACCTATCTGCACTACCTCACTGACCCCTCCATACTCATCACTACCTATCTGCACTACCTCCCTGACCCTCCATACTCATCATTACCTATCTGCACTACTTCCTGACCCCTCCTCACCAAACACTATCTCTCTGCACTACCTCCCTGACCCCTCCATACTCATCATTACCTATCTGCACTACCTCCTGACCCCTCCTCACCAAACACTATCTCTCTGCACTACCTCCCTGACCCCTCCATACTCATCACTACCTATCTGCACTACCTCCCTGACCCTCCATACTCATCACTACGTATCTGCCCTACCCCCTGACCCCTCCTTATAAAACACTATCTCTCTGCACTATCTCCCTGACCCTCCATACTCACCACTACCTATCTGCACTACAAACCCTGACCCTCCATACTCACCACTACCTATCTGCACTACCTCCTGACCCCTCCATACTCACCACTACCTATCTGCACTACATCCCTGACCCTCCATACTCACCACTACCTATCTGCACTACCTCCCTGACCCTCCATACTCACCACTACCTATCTGCACTACCTCACTGACCCCTCATTATCAAACGCTATCTCTCTGCACTACCTCCCTGACCCCTCCATACTCACCACTACCTATCTGCACTACCTCACTGACCCCTCCATACTCACCACTACCTATCTGCACTACCTCCCTGACCCTCCATACTCACCACTACCTATCTGCGCTACCTCCTGACCCCTCCATACTCACCACTACCTATCTGCACTACCTCCCTGACCCTCCATACTCACCACTACCTATCTGCACTACCTCCCTGACCCTCCATACTCACCACTACCTATCTGCACTACCTCACTGACCCCTCCTTATCAAACGCTATCTCTCTGCACTACCTCCCTGACCCCTCCATACTCACCACTACCTATCTGCACTACCTCCCTGACCCTCCGTACTCATCACTACCTATCTGCACTACCTCCCTGACCCTCCATACTCTTCATTACCTATCTGCACTACCTCCTGACCCCTCCTCACCAAACACTATCTCTCTGCACTACCTCCCTGACCCCTCCATACTCATCATTACCTATCTGCACTACCTCCTGACTCCTCCTCACCAAACACTATCTCTCTGCACTACCTCCCTGACCCCTCCATACTCATCATTACCTATCTGCACTACCTCCTGACCCCTCCTCACCAAACACTATCTCTCTGCACTACCTCCCTGACCCTCCATACTCACCACTACCTATCTGCACTACCTCACTGACCACTCCTTATCAAACGCTATCTCTCTGCACTACCTCCCTGACCCTCCATACTCACCACTACCTATCTGCACTACCTCACTGACCCCTCCATACTCACCACTACCTATCTGCACTACCTCCCTGACCCTCCATACTCACCACTACCTATCTGCACTACCTCCTGACCCCTCCATACTCACCACTACCTATCTGCACTACATCCCTGACCCTCCATACTCACCACTACCTATCTGCACTACCTCACTGACCCCTCCTTATCAAACGCTATCTCTCTGCACTACCTCCCTGACCCCTCCATACTCACCACTACCTATCTGCACTACCTCCCTGACACTCCATACTCATCACTACCTATCTGCACTACCTCCTGACCCTCCATACTCATCACTACCTATCTGCACTACCTCCCTGACCCTCCATACTCACCACTACCTATCTGCACTACCTCCTGACCCCTCCTCACCAAACACTATCTCTCTGCACTACCTCCCTGACCCCTCCATACTCATCATTACTTATCTGCACTACCTCCTGACTCCTCCTCACCAAACACTATCTCTCTGCACTACCTCCCTGACCCTCCATACTCACCACTACCTATCTGCACTACCTCACTGACCACTCCTTATCAAACGCTATCTCTCTGCACTACCTCCCTGACCCCTCCATACTCACCACTACCTATCTACACTACCTCACTGACCCCTCCATACTCATCACTACCTACCTGAACTACCTCCTGACCCCTCCATACTCACCACTATCTATCTGCACTACCTCCCTGACCCTCCATACTCACCACTACCTATCTGCCCTACCTCCCTGACCCTCCATACTCACCACTACCTATCTGCACTACCTCCCTGACCCTCCATACTCACCACTACCTATCTGCACTACCTCACTGACCTCTCCTTATCAAACGCTATCTCTCTGCACTAGCTCCCTGACCCCTCCATACTCACCACTACCTATCTGCACTACCTCCCTGACCCCTCCATACTCACCTCTACCTATCTGCACTACCTCCTGACCCTCCATACTCATCACTACCTATCTGCACTACCTCCCTGACCCCTCCATACACATCATTACCTATGTGCACTACCTCCTGACCCCTCCTCACCAAACACTATCTCTCTGCACTACCTCCCTGACCCCTCCATACTCATCATTACCTATCTGCACTACCTCCTGACCCCTCCTCACCAAACACTATCTCTCTACACTACCTCCCTGACCCCTCCATACTCATCACTACCTATCTGCACTACCTCCCTGACCCTCCATAGTCATCACTACGTATCTACACTACCTCACTGACCCCTCCTTATCAAATGCTATCTCTCTGCACTACCTCTCTGACCCCTCCATTCTCACCACTACCTATATGCACTACCTCACTGACCCCTCCTTATTAAATGCTATCTCTCTGCACTACCTCCCTGACCCTCCGTACTCATCACTACCTATCTGCACTACCTCCTGACCCCTCCATACTCACCACTACCTATCTGCACTACCTCCTTGACCCTCCATACTCACCACTACCTATCTGCACTACCTCACTGACCCTCCATACTCACCACTACCTATCTGCACTACCTCACTGACCCCTCCATACTCATCACTACCTATCTGCACTACCTCCCTGACCCTCCATACTCACCACTACCTATCTGCACTACCTCACTGAGCCCTCCATACTCATCACTACCTATCTGCACTACCTCCCTGACCCTCCATACTCATCAGTACCTATATGCACTACCTCCTGACCCTCCATACTCATCACTACCTATCTGCACTACCTCCCTGACCCTCCATACTCATCATTACCTATCTGCACTTCCTCCTCACCCCTCCTCACCAAACACAATCTCTCTGCACTACCTCCCTGACCCCTCCATACTCATCATTACCTATCTGCACTACCTCCAGACCCCTCCTCACCAAACACTATCTCTCTGCACTACCTCCCTGACCCCTCCATACTCATCACTACCTATCTGCACTACCTCCTTGACCCTCCATACTCATCACTACGTATCTGCACTACCCCCTGACCCCTCCTTATCAAACACTATCTCTCTGCACTATCTCCCTGACCCTCCATACTCACCACTACCTATCTGCACTACCTCCCTGACCCTCCATACTCTCCACTACCTATCTGCGCTACCTCCTGACCCCTCCATACTCACCACTACCTATCTGCACTACCTCCCTGACCCTCCATACTCACCACTACCTATCTGCACTACCTCCCTGACCCTCCATACTCACCACTACCTATCTGCACTACCTCACTGACCCCTCCTTATCAAACGCTATCTCTCTGCACTACCTCCCTGACCCCTCCATACTCACCACTACCTATCTGCACTACCTCACTGACCCCTCCATACTCACCACTACCTATCTGCACTACCTCCTTGACCCTCCATACTCACCACTACCTATCTGCACTACCTCCTGACCCCTCCATACTCACCACTACCTATCTGCACTACCTCCCTGACCCTCCATACTCACCACTACCTATCTGCACTACCTCCCTGACCCTCCATACTCACCACTACCTATCTGCACTACCTCACTGACCCCTCCTTATCAATCGCTATCTCTCTGCACTACCTCCCTGACCCCTCCATACTCACCACTACCTATCTGCACTACCTCACTGACCCCTCCATACTCATCACTACCTATCTGCACTACCTCCCTGACCCTCCATACTCATCACTACCTATCTGCACTACCTCCTGACCCTCCATACTCATCATTACCTATCTGCACTACCTCCTGACCCCCTCCTCACCAAACACTATCTCTCTGCACTACCTCCCTGACCCCTCCATACTCATCATTACCTATCTGCACTACCTCCTGACCCCTCCTCACCAAACACTATCTCTCTGCACTACCTCCCTGACCCTCCATACTCACCACTACCTATCTGCACTACCTCAATGACCCGTCCTTATCAAACGCTATCTCTCTGCACTACCTCCCTGACCCCTCCATACTCACCACTACCTATCTACACTACCTCACTGACCCCTCCATACTCATCACTACCTATCTGCACTACCTCCTGACCCCTCCATACTCACCACTACCTATCTGCACTACCTCCCTGACCCTCCATACTCACCAATATCTATCTGCACTACCTCCTGACCCCTCCATACTCACCACTACCTATCTGCACTACCTCCCTGACCCTCCATACTCACCACTACCTATCTGCACTACCTCCCTGACCCTCCATACTCACCACTACCTATCTGCACTACCTCCCTGACCCTCCATACTCACCACTACCTATCTGCACTACCTCACTGACCTCTCCTTATCAAACGCTATCTCTCTGCACTACCTCCCTGACCCCTCCATACTCACCACTACCTATCTGCATTACCTCCCTGACCCCTCCATACTCATCACTACCTATGTGCACTACCTCCTGACCCCTCCTCACCAAACACTATCTCTCTGCACTACCTCCCTGACCCCTCCATACTCATCATTACCTATCTGCACTACCTCCTGACCCCTCCTCACCAAACACTATCTCTCTACACTACCTCCCTGACCCCTCCATACTCATCACTACCTATCTGCACTACCTCCCTGACCCTCCATAGTCATCACTACGTATCTGCACTACCCCCTGACCCCTCCTTATCAAACACTATCTCTCTGCACTATCTCCCTGACCCTCCATACTCACTACTACCTATCTGCACTACCTCCCTGACCCTCCATACTCACCACTACCTATCTGCACTACCTCCCTGACCCTCCATACTCACCACTACCTATCTGCACTACCTCACTGACCCCTCCTTATCAAACGCTATCTCTCTGCACTACCTCCCTGACCCCTCCTTACTCACCACTACCTATCTGCACTACCTCACTGACCCCTCCATACTCATCACTACGTATCTGCACTACCCCCTGACCCCTCCTTATCAAACACTATCTCTCTGCACTATCTCCCTGACCCTCCATACTCACCACTACCTATCTGCACTACCTCTCTGACCCTCCATACTCACCACTACCTATCTGCACTACCTCCTGACCCCTCCATACTCACCACTACCTATCTGTACTACCTCTCTGACCCTCCATACTCACCACTACCTATCTGCACTACCTCCTGACCCCTCTATACTCACCACTACCTATCTGCACTACCTCCCTGACCCTCCATACTCATCACTACGTATCTGCACTACCCCCTGACCCCTCCTTATCAAACACTATCTGTCTACACTATCTCCCTGACCCTCCATACTCACCTCTACCTATCTGCACTACCTCCCTGAACCTTCCTTACCAAACACTATCTTTCTGCACTACCTGTCTGTGCCCTCAATACTCACCACTACCTATCTGCACTATTCCTTTGACCCTTCCATATCAAAAACTACCTCTCTGCTGTTTGTACTATCCTCCTGGCCCCTCCATACCAAACACTGCAGTGCCTCTATGATCCTTCCATGTCTACCACAACCTCCTGTGCCCATATAACTGATTTGCCATATATATTGAGTTTTATTGTATTATGTTTTTAGTATATAAAAGGGTCATAAATTATACCAATTTTTTTTCCCATTATAGTTGGCCACACCCCCTCCAGTGACTGGCGACACCCCTTTGTGGGCCTCTATTATTGCATACCCCTGTGGGCCCTTCATGTTCAAGTTCACCACTGAGTATGACCTGTATATATCAGGCGTGTGATGTCAGTGTGACCTGTGTATAGTGATCAGTGTGTATCAGGTGTGTGATATCAGTATGACCTGTATATATCAGACATGTGATGTCAGTGTGACCTGTGTATAGTCATCAGTGTATCAGGTGTGTGATATCAATATAACCTGTATGTATCAGGCATGTGATGTCAGTGTGACATGTATATAGTGATCAGTGTATCAGGTGTGTGATATCAGTATAACCTGTATGTATCAGGCGTGTGATGTCAGTGTGACCTGTGTATAGTGATCAGTGTGTATCAGGTGTGTGATATCAGTATAACCTGTATATATCAGACATGTGATGTCAGTGTATTCTGTGTATAGTGATCAGTGTATCAGGTGTGTGATATCAGTATAACCTGTATGTATAAGGCGTGTGATGTCTGTGTGATCTGTGTATAGTGATCAGGGGCGGATTGGGATTGAAAACCAGCCCGGGAAATTTTTTGGAAGCAGCCCTAAATTGGGGGGGAGGGGGCGTGGTCTATTTAGGAGGTGGAGTCTTTCTTCTTGAAAGATGAACACTTTTGGACTCTGGGCCTAATTCAGACCCGCTCGTGAGCGCTGAGCACTCGCAAGCGTGTCGATGTTGGCCAAGTGCGCATGCGCGAGACCCGAATAACGATGGCCAAGCTGTCGCTATGGGTCTCGCACCAAAGGGGGTGTGCTGTTGATGGTGAGTGACAGCACGCCCCCTTTGGTCGGTGTGCCGGGGGCGTGGCTTCCCAGACGGAATCGTTCCCATGGGAACGCCTACCATCTGGGGCCAGCCCCACGGACATCACAAGTGATGTCAGTGGGAGTGCTTTTGGCTCTGATAGAGCCAAAAGCACTCCAGGGCTTGCGGCAACAAGACCCTACCGCAAGGGTCTCATCGCAAGCCCGATGGTAACGATGGTCTTGACCATCGCGACCATCTTTTTGGCCGCTCGCTATAGCTGTGGGTGGTCACCCACAGCTATGCGAGCGGCCAGGAGGCTGTTTTAAAAACTAAGAGGGACGGCCCTGATTCAGAGCGAGCGCTCTGTCAGAGCGTCCGGCTCTGAATCAGGGCCTCTGTCCCAGTGTAGCTTACATGCTATATTCCCTGCCACATGCACATAAATAGTGGGAGTGCCGAAAGGAAACCCACACACATACAGGGAGAATATACAAACTCAACACAGTTAGGGCCTTGGCAGGTATTGAACCCTTTACCTCCGTAATGTGAGGCAGTAATGCCTAAACATTATATGAACTGTAATGCCCAGTTTGAGTAGCTCCTCATTTGTCAGGGTATGTGGGGGGATTGGATTTCACTTTCAGTCCAGAGTGCAGCAGTGGACCCCTCACCTCTCTCTTCCCCATCACCCCTAGAAGGCCATGCCCCGCAGAGCATCAGAGGAGTCCTGGGAGAGAAACATGACTGGCACACAATTGTGAAGCTAACTAGTTATCTTCTGTCTCTTCAGCTCAGGGGTATGCATGGAGGGACACAGCCAATTTGGATAATACAGAGCAGAAATGGATTTAGAACTCATGGGGCCCTAAGCAAGTTAGTTTGGGGCTCCACTCCCTCAACTGCATACAATTTTGCACATACACACTGCCCCATAGCCGCACACACATACACTGTCCCCATAGCCGCATACACACTGCCCCAAAGAGCACACACACACACACACACTGCCCCAATGACGCACACACACACTGCCCCACAGACGCACACAGACATGGCCCCCATAGCCACACACACACACACTGCCCCATAGCCGCAGACACACACACATGCCCCCCCCATAGCCGCACACACTGCCCCATAGCTGTACACACACGTGACCCACAGACGCACACACTGCCCCATAGCTGCACACACACATGGCCCATAGCTGCACACACACGTGGCCCATAGACGCACACACTGCCCCATAGCTGCACATACACGTGGCCCATAGACGCTCACACTGCCCCATAGCTGCACATACACGTGGCCCATAGATGCACACACTGCCCCATATCTGCACACACACGTGGCCCATAGACGCACACACTGTCCCATAGCTGCACACACACACTGCCCCAAAGACGCACACACACACACTGCCCCTTAGCCACACACACTGCTCCATAGACGCACACACACACAGCCCCATAGCTGCAGACACACACACATGCCCCCCATAGCCGCACACATACACACTCATGCCTCCCATAGCCGCACACACACTACCCCATAGCCGCACACACACATACACACACATGCCCCCCATAGCCACACACATACACACACTGCCCCATGGTCGCACAGACACACACACATGGCCCCCATAGCCACACACCCCATAGCTACACACACTGCCCCACAGCCTTCAAATGCTTACAGCAATACAACCAACAAGACACAGTGACAGGACAGTTACAAAGATCTAATTTTACCCTTCCCCTGAAGCTCAATGAGTTCAATGCTCCAGCCCTGGCAGTGCCGGCCCCGGGGATGTTATCACCCTGTAGATCTGTAGAAGGACGGCAGTGCACTGCGCCCTGTGCAACACTGCTGTCTCTTCCCTTCCCTCCCCCTCCAGCTTAAATCTTCACTACCAGCGGCTGGGTGGAGGACGGGGATCTCCTCCTAAACCCTGGTAAGACTGACTGCAGCCGGTTCCCTGAGCTCCTTACCTCTGCACACTACTGTAGTTGCAGTTGGAGCCTGTTCTTTCCGCCCGGGCCGGCATGACTCTCTCCCTGTATAGAGTCTGTGCTCCAGCCGCAGCGTTGCCGTAGAAAGCACCAGCCCCTACACTGACTGGAGAATACATTTCTGCACATGCGCAAAAGCTCCCAAAGCTGCCTGAGCGGAGCTGAGCTCCGATCAGAGCAGCTATAATATTAAATGGCCCGGCCCTGTGTAAACTATTGAGAGGTGGCGGCCCAGCGGGAACTGACCCGGTTTCCCGGCGGCCCAATCCGCCCCTGATAGTGATCAGTGTATCAGGTGTGTGATATTAGTATAATCTGTATGTATCAGGCATGTGATGTCAGTGTGACCTGTGTATAGTGATCAGTGTGTATCAGGTGTGTGATATCAGTATGACCTGTATATATCAGACATGTGATGTCAATGTGACCTGTTTATAGTGATCAGTGTATCAGGTGTGTGATATCAGTATGACCTGTATATATCAGACATGTGATGTCAATGTGACCTGTTTATAGTGATCAGTGTATCAGGTGTGTGATATCAGTGTGACCTGTGCATAGTGATCAGTGTGTATCAGGTGTGTGATATCAGTATGACCTGTATGTATCAGACATGTGATGTCAGTGTGACCTGTGTATAGTGATCAGTATGTATTAGGTGTGTGATATCAGTAAGACCTGTATGGATTAGGCGTGTAATGTTAGTGTGACGTGTATAGTGATCAGTGTGAATTAGCTGAGTGATATCAGTATAATCTGTATGTATAAGATGTGTGATGTCAGTGTGACATGTGTGTATTAGGTGTGTGATATCAGTATAATCTGTATGTATAAGGTGAAAGAGGGGGGAGGGGTACTGCGCTTGTATGAACTTGCAATACTGCATATATAAATGACAATCACACTGTGTGTATTGGTGGTAACTTTTGTTTATTAGGAGTCACCCTGCTCCTGCAAGGTTAAATTTATGTGTATCCGTAAATGGATACTAGTTCTAGTTCATTCTAAAATGATGGTAATAATAACTTCAGGTGTTTTTAAATGAGGTGTCCCACTTAGTGGGGGTGGATAAGTTCCAGGTGGATACTAGTGTATTGAGTCAGGAAATGTAATATTGTCCAATACTAATTAGTATGTTGATGAATGGTATCAGACTAAATGGTGTAGAAACAAATGTCAATACGCAACGTATTGTAAGCAGTGTCTGGCGGGGCGGCGTCCCGTAACCCCCAGGTGCACTTACTTACCCTCCGCGTCCTTTCTGTACACCTCCGGGTGTACTCGCAGTCTTCCTCTGTGTCCTCCTGGTCTCCGATGTCCTGCGTCTCGAGGATGCAGTCCACACTGGGTTCCGCGAGACTTCCGGGTGTCACGTGTGTAGCGATCTCGCGGCACCCGGGCTCAGCAGGTTCTCCAGCGGCTCTACTCGCTTCTAGCGCGAGGAGACTTCCGGATTCCTATTAGGCATCAGATGGATCTGCGGTGGATAGAGTGTCTCTTAGATTCGTGACTCCGACGCGTATCGACCTTCCAGGCCTTTCTCAAGGAGTGCTGGTGTGCAGGGCCAGATTAACAATGGGGCGGATGGAGCTACAGCTCCAGGCCTCCACATAAAAATAGGCCCATCAACATGACAGTATGATTACCAGGTGCCTAACTGGCCATACATTATAAGTATTTAAATTGTTTTTCTAGTTCCTCCCACCCTAAAGAAAAAAATTATGCAATTTTTCTATTTCTATGTAGTTAGGGAGACATTGTGGTCATAGTGTAGGGGGTGTACACACCAAGGTGACTCTGACCACAGCCACACAGCACTGATCACAGCTCTTCCCCCTTCTCAATATAGGCCCTTGAACATTTTCAGCTCCAGGCCCATGTGGGCCTTAATCCGGCCCTGCTGGTGTGTGCCATCTTGTATGTGGCATCCCCATATATAGGGGAGATGTCTGCGGACACCATCTTGGTTGTGGCATGTGTGTCATAATAGTCAATTCCCATACACGGTGGCCATCTTTATTGAGGGGATTGTTTTAGATGATGGTCGGCGGTCATCTTAATTAAGGGAAAGGCAGATATATGGTAGTAGTAATGTTAATCCAAATGTGGTTTATTCTTTGGTAATGACTGCCAAAAGAATGAACTAGAACTAGTATCCATTTACGGATACACATAAATTTAACCTTGCAGGAGCAGTGTGACTCCTAATAAACAAAAGTTACCACCAATACACACAGTGTGATTGTCATTTATATATGCAGTATTGCAAGTTCATACAAGCGCAGTACCCATCCCCCCTCTTTCAGTTTATTGCATATAAAGGTTTGGGTGACCTTTAAGGTACCGCTGCTGCATGAACACACAACCCCTATCAATTTAGTGAGAGCGCAGGTAGACACCTATAATTATATCATGTATGTATAAGGTGTGTGATGTCAGTGTGACATGTGTGTATTAGGTGTGTGATATCAGTATAATCTGTATGTATAAGGTGTGTGATGTCAGTGTGAAGCGACCGAAAAGGGGAGCATGGTCTGCTGCACCCATGAGTCACGTCCCCTGTTTTCGGCACGCTGGGGGCATGCTGAGAGAATATATGCAGCATGCATTTCTTCACCACTTGCTTTGCTAAGCAGACTTCCCCCCACCTTCTCCCCACCAAGGGACACTTCGGCCCGAGGATGGGACAGCGGGACTGTCACGCCCTGAATTGTCACGACAAGATCTGCATAGTTGGGAGGTAATTTGTGATCTATGCAAAGTGATCAGTGTTTATAGGGTAAATAGAAAGGTATCAATGGATCAGGTGAGGGGGCCCCAAACTAGTATCTTGTCTAGGGCCCCATGGAGCCTAAAGATGCGTACACACCTAAAGATATAGTTGTTCAATCTGCCTGGTGGGATGAAAAATCTAATAATGTATGGGAGCAAACAACAATAGACATTTCCTCACAAACACTGATGGACAAGATTTTCCTCCCCACCAGACAGATTGAACAGATATATCTTTAGGAGTGTATGCAGCCAATCTAGCTCTGGACAGGGCCATGATGATAGGTTTCAGTCAGACTAAGAAGTGGGCAGGATATGGAAGAAATTTGGCTCAGACATTTTCAGGAGTAAATAAGTTAGTGTACAACTCATTTATCAAGTGTCTAGATTGGATTATAGATCCAGCACTGGGTTGTACAGAGACATGCTTTCTTCATATACATTAATGTCTACAATTTAAATATACCTTAAATGCTGAAGACCATTTACCTAAGAGAATGCATTATTTCATTGAACGTCAAACATAGAATAGTTAGAGAACTAGCTTTTTCTATTGTAATGACAGGTTAAAAGAAAGTTATAATTAGGCAGGAATGTTAAGGAAGATCCACTATAGCTACATGTTAAGGCCCCCATATATCAGAGATTGATTGCAGCAATCAGGCAATTTGCAATCGATTTTGTATAAAATTTTTTCCTTTTTTCAATCGATTGCAGATTGCAGTATTGCCACAATCGATTGAAAAAGGGAAAGATTTTTATACACAATCGATTGCAAATTGCACGATTGCTGCAATCAATCTCTGATATACAGTATGGGGGCCTTTACAGTATGACTAGCTTTTAAACATGTCACCTTTCTTGGATTGGGACTAATTGGGAAGGTATTTTTTAACCAAGTCAAATTTTAAATAAAATCTCCATAGGTGAAGTAGACAAAAATAATCTTTGATTAGCAGAAAACTTGCAACTCATTTTGTCACAATGGCTAATTAATGAGAAGTCAATGCATATGGCTTGTTATTACTGCCAGCATAAGTGTAATAATCATAAGTTTAACATCTGATAAAATTTTATTTCTGTTACTATTTTTTTCTTATAAAATTTGACACAGTGTTGCATTCAGACACAAGTATACGGATACGTATGTTCTCATACACTTTTCCTTTTGGCATTGCATGGTGTTTGGCATCAAATACAAAGTTGCTTATAGTGGTCAAGACACACTTGAGTTGTATTTTTGTTGCAAAAGTATTGGTATAATGTTGTGGATTAAGCACAACGATACAGTGCATGAAGCATGCTGTGTCTCTCTCTTTTATTGGACCTCTGTCTTTTGCCTTTTTCTACAGGCACAGCTGATCCAATGTATTGGAGTAAGCAGGTAATAACAATTTGTAATAAATAATATGGCAAAATGATTGCTTAAGACCCAAAATTCCAAATTGAAATTGGCTGCATAAATAATGGAAGACTAGTATTAAATAAGTTACGTGGTAGGTTATATATTTAGCTACCCATAATGTGTATCCACTTGCTAGAGTACCATAAAAATGTTTTGATTACATTCTCACTTATGGGAAAGGTTACCAAATCAAGCCCATTTATGAGAGTATTTAGTGCTTATTAGGTCCCTTATTTGTGAGTAAAAAAGAAGATACACTTATAACAAATACAAAGTAGATAAAACGATGGATATCAAATGGTTGTGCAAAGTAGCCCATTCTATATCATAACCCAAAAAATAATGTCACCAAATTCAAACACAACATAGAAACACAAAAAATGGGAATATACTTAGTTTTGGGTGCTAGTCTACATATAATGAAAAAATTGTGCCACAAGAGGTTATAATCACACTCTAAATATGCAATAAAAAATACGTTCCTTAGTGGGTTATCGGAGTCCTTCTGATTAAAGCATATTATCCAATCCTGTTCATCTGTTTCATGTTTTCCTCGTTTGGCATGAAACAGAATGGAATAACATATATGTGTAGTGTGTTTCATAAAATTCTAAATTAAGTTCCACCTTGTGAATCAGATGTAGGAGTGGTGATAAACCCTCAAGATAGAGAAAGTGAATATCACAATAGTTGATCTAAATAGAGAGTACCTCACTCACAAAATATCACACTGTAGTAAAGGTATCTTTTATCTCCGCTGTGCATGGTCTCATACCATATATAAATCCACACCAGAGGAAGGATAAAATGGTGAAGGGGGAAAATATTCCACAAAAATCAGTGATTGAAATGTATTTATAATATCTGTAGTTGAGACACAATTAACAAAATATATCACAAAAAAAACCCAAAAATTAATAGTGGAAAAAGGGTTTACAAATAATCACAGATTGGGACCTGAAGTTGTGAAAACAACACTTCAATGATAAAACTCAGACAGTCAAAAGATGTGCTTATTCAGCAAAGCTCAGGTATAAATTGAATGGTGGCTTATACTTCCTGCTTGTTGATGCTTTTTGGCTCAATAGGATCCTTTCTGAAGACATGTTGGAAGTGTGCGAGCATTTGGTATTTATTCCTGAACCCACCAATCAAAAAGATGCCAGATGTGTCATCATAATTAGATTAGTAAAAAGATCTTTCCTATTTGATAATATATGCAACAAAATATTCTGTCCAATGGGCTAATGGGCTTCAAAATAATGTTCCTACAGCTCCTATCTTAATAAAACAGTGGTTAATTAATGTGTAAAAAACATTTAATTCACGTCATACCACGACAGGAAATGACGTGTGCGTTTCACATTACCAGAAGTAGTGTGTCTGGCGGAACACATTTCGGGGGTCCATACCACACCTCCTGAAACAGGAAGTGGTATGTGTATTCTTGGATAATCAGGATGCCACATAATCAGCACCCGGAAGTGACTGGTGCAGCAAAGCATCCCCTGGGTCCAGAAGTGATGTGCGTGAGCCCCGTATTACCTTGAGCCAGAAGTTACATGTACATCCCCAAATGTAAAGTAAATAAAAACAAAACCATGTGATAGAAAATAAAATTCATAAATAAAACTGGGGTGCCATATAGTCTGCACTCGGAACTGGCCTGTGTGCAGAGCATCCCCCGGGACTGGAAGTAATGCGCGCAAACACTGCATCATCAGGACCAGAAATGGCATGTGTATCCCCCAAATAGGAGATAGACAAATCAAAACAACTAAATAAAAACTATAAGAAAAAGCAATTTGCATAATCTATGAACAGGTTATGTAAGAAACTGTCAGTCATCATTCTCCAGACAAAGCACAAAAGTCCATTAGTAGTGGTCCAGGGCAATACTTCCAGGTATTCATCGTTGTTCCCATAGTCCCAGACATCATTTTAACGTCAAGATTCAATAACTTGAAAAGACAGGTATCGAATTTCCGTAGATAAAAAGGACTATATGCTAATCCGTGCATCAATTTTTCATATTTGAAACATTTTCTAAAAATAAACTGAGAACATACCGTATATACTCGAGTATAAGTCGACCCGAATATAAACCGAGGTACCTACTTTTACCACAAAAAACTGGGAAAACGTATTGACTCGAGTATAAGCCTAGGGTGGGAAATGCAGCAGCTGGTAGTGCCCCCAGTAGTAATCCCCCCTGGTAGTGCCCCCAGTAGTAATCCCCCCTTTCAGTGCCCCCAGTGGTAATCCCCCCTTTCAGTGCCCCCAGTAGTATTCCCCCCCTGGTAGTGTCCCCTGTAGTAATCCCCCCCTGGTAGTTCCCCCAGTGGTAATACCCCCTTTTAGTGCCCCCTGTAGTAATCCCCCCTGGTAGTGCCCCCTGTAGTAATTGCCCCTTGGTAGTGCCCCCTGTAGTAATCGCCCCCTGGTAGTGCCCCCAGTAGTCCCCCCCCCCAGTAGAGAGAGACGTGATAAGAATAAAACAAAATCACTTACCTGAAACTCCCGCTCCTGGTCCCGCCGCTAACAGCTCCTCCAGCCGCTTTGAATGGGAGAGATGTCATTACTCATTGCGTCTCTCCCATTACCCACTGCGGGAGACGGAAGATGGCTCCCGCAGTGGGAGCAGCAGCAGCCGCTGAGAGTCTGACAGACTCTCAGCGGCTGCTGATTACAACAAACACACAGCTGCCGGCTCCGGCGGCTGTGTGTTTGTGCTGTGTAGCGCTGACCGAACTCCGTCCGGTCAGCGCTACACTTCACTCGAGTATAATCCGAGGGGGTACTTTTTCAGCACAAAAATGTGCTGAAAAACTCAGCTTATACTCGAGTATATACGGTAATTACTCCCTAAAAAATATAGCACTGAGAAAAAGAAAACACATAAAAATGTGTGAAGCAAGAGGGAAAGAAACAAATAACACAAATAAAACATTGGAGACCTATAAAACCTAAACAGAATATTCCTAAAACAACATGATAAAAAAATATTAAAAAAAATCCAGGTCAATTATTACAAGAACCATTTTAACTCAAAGTCCGTGTTGAGGCTTCGAAGAATCACTGTTTTATAGGAATATATACAGTTCATTTCTGTTTTTAATAAAATTATAGAAATGTCTTTACATCCCTTTCTACCCTTAAAAGTTCTAATACTATAAAAACCTATGATGTCGAAGTAGGTACAGTTGTGTACCTTTGTGAAGTGAGAGGAAAGTGCATGCATGTCAAGGTTTTTTTTAGTTAGTTAATGCTTAATTATGTGCACTTTTAAAACTTTTAAAGTGTGTCAAATGTAAAGCTTATTATACTGTATGTACATTGAATTGCATAGACCACAATTTTGGTGTTGCACGTGGTGAAGATCCCTAGGTGAACAAGTGGGAAACCATTAAAGAAACCTTGATATGATCAGCATCAAATGTTTTACTGTGAGTGTGGTACGCCCTATATCTACAGAATAAAGATACATTTATATATTTATTAACTTCTTAATTTGAGTGAGTGGGGTACGCATTATCCTTCCTCTGATGTGGATGTATGTATATATGGACACTGTTAAACCTCGAGGTCTCAAAGATCAATTATCCTTCAGTGCCTTTTTATAGATATACAACTCCATAGCCTACTGGGCTATGTATATTAGTTATTAAAAATAGGATAAAGAGAGCGCTGATAGATAAAAGTAAATCTCTTTAGTAAATATAAAATAACAATTTTAATAATAGTCAATCATAAGACAATATAAATCATTATAAAAATGGCCAATAAGACATATATCAATGATTATAGATGATACCATAAACCAGCTGGATGCCGATTTTAATGATAGTCAATGTAAGAAGGTGGATATAGTCCAAATTCTTGTAAATTGATTTAATTCCAAAAGGAGTATATAGAACCCACTCCTTACTGGTTAGATTATAGTCCTATATATCAATGATCCAATTGCAGAAAAAATATGGTGGACATCCAGCATTCCGGAGATAAAGGTTTTCCTTTTTATATAAATAGTCACCAATTACTCACTCAACCGACTCAGTGGTAGCGTTGAAAAATACAGGTCCAGAGAGACTGCTGGGAGATAACTTGGAGTTCCACTTGTTGCCGATCGAATCACCTGGCTTACTCACAGCATCAGCCTAGTGGTGGTGAACGGGGCCGTGTAGCCAAAGTATACTGGCTCAGTGCGTACTCACGGCTCCACTTGCAGCGTGGTCTCTAGACTGCCCAAAAACGATGTGTCTCTCGGATGCAACAATCAGCGGGTGTCACCCATCAGCTGATTAAGGGCAAAAAACAGCCGGTATGAATGGTTCAAAGTCATTAACACGTTTCTCCGTTCTTTAGCAATTCTAACGGTTTCATCAGAAGGACCTTTAGAATTGCTAAAGAACGGAGAAATGTGTTAAGGACTTTGATTAACGCAGGTATAGAGACATCCAGCATCTCACACATTAGTTTCCTGTATAATGACAAAAAACAATCCACCAAGGGAAGAGCGCAGTCAGTAAACCTTACTTTTTACCTATATCTATATACCAGTGCCAGTATACTGATCGTATTCCAAAATTAACATGTTCCCCTACTTTTGTAAAAATTAAGGGTCAGGGTAATTCATCATTCCTGTAAGGCAGGAGATATCACAGATATCTCCTGGTTACAATTCTGTCCTGATACTATAGTATGGGGATGGAGAAATTATGTAATTCATCAAGTTCTGAAAAAGCATATTTTGTGAGTGATACTGTACACCATTCTGGCCACTCCCAATACCCAGGGCCAGATTAAGGCTTGTGGGGGCCCTGGGGCAACTAAGTTGTGGGGGCCCACACCAAGCCACATGGAGCCTACCTCCCCTCCCTCTCTACACAAAGCCTACCCCTAACCCTCCTGATTACTTACCTTCTGGCTATGTTGTGAATGCAGCAGCACAGTCAGCGCTGCTGCATAGAGCGCAGAGCAGCTCCTGAAGCCCGGCATCAGTGATCAGCGCCACGTACATGATGTGTCACGTGATGCTGATGAGGGAACTCGGGAGCTGCTCTGCGCTCTATGCAGCAGCGCTGACTGTGCTGTTGCATTCAGAACATAGATCAGCAGCAGCTCAGCCACCATCCAGGAACAGGGTCCACATATACATACTGTATATACACATAAACACATATATACAGAACATGTATACACATAAACACATACATACACATATATACTAAAAAACACATATATACACAACATATATACACAAACACATACATGCACATATATACACATACATACATTTACATACACATAAACACATACATACACATATATACACATAAACACATACATACACATATATACACATAAACACATATATACACAACATATATACACAAACACATACATACACACATATATACATATATATATATACATACACTATATACACATACATACACACATATACACAAAAACACATATACACAACATATATGCACATATATATATATATATATATACACATAAACACATATATACTGTGATAGAAGCACTGGTAAAGTGGTCAGTGGCTGGTACATTTGTCCTAGGTTTTTGGCCTATGTGTTCTAAAAAACCCCAGGAGAAGTCTGTTTTCTAAGCAGACCAGAGTATTGGCTTTTGGAAAAGCCAGTTTGGGTCCTGGGGCTGTGGATGTGAGGAAAGTGAGGGCTCCATCCACAGGCCACTCCAGGTTTTGGGGATTTCAGCCTGGTAATAGGCTCATTAGGGCTTGCAGCTAGAAATGGCTAATATTAGCATGGTTTGTTTGTGGCTGAGTGTCTCACACCTGGGAGAGCAGGCAGACTAGCCTGTTCAGAGACACTTGGTGATAATCCTTGTAAGTACTGTGCATGTGTTTTGTTGATGTTGAGGGCAATACACATATGTGTATGTTTTGTTTATGTTTATATTCATTTGGCACAATAAAGACTGGCGCTGACCAGTTTGTATGAGAACCCCTCACTTGTATCATGTTTCTACGGCTGCTGTGTGTGTAAAGAGGGAGTCCATCTACCCCAGGAGAGGGACCCCTATCCCAACTGTGTCACATTTGGTGGAGAATGCGTGCAATCACACACTGAAATTGCAGCAAGGAAGAATTTTTCGTTTAAAATTTAAAGGGACAGACACCAAATTGTCAGTGTGGATATAAATATGTGTCCTTTGAAGTCCATAGAGGTGGCATCTGCAGATGCTTAGGGAAGCCAGATTCTGCTTCCAACCTATAGCCCAGGACAAAATGGAGGCCATTGTTAAAACCTTGTTCCAAGCTATGGCAGCTCAGCAGGAAACAAACAAATTTCAGCAAGAAGCTACCAGGGGTCAGCAGGAAGCTACCAGGGCTCAGCAGGAATCCACCTGGTGCAACTATTGGCCTTGGAGGCAGCCCAGAGGCAACAACAAGTCACCATCAAGGAAACCCGCCAGGCCATAGTGGAAAACAGCCAGGCCATAAAAGAGGTGGTACAACAGCTTATAGTCCAGTTTGGAGATGCTTCCCCTGCTCTTCTAACTAACACTCACACCATATGGGCCAGTCACTTTCTTCAAAAGATGACCCAGAGTGATGATGTGGAGGCATACCTTACAGCCTTTGAAAGAACCGCTGAATGAGAGAAGTGGCCTAAAGAGCAGTGGGCAAGTCTTGTGCCACCCTGCCTGTCTGGAGAACCACAAAAGGCCTACTATGATTTATGCCTGGATGATGCCAAGGACTATGCAAAGTTAAAACGGGAGATCCTAACGCGCTTGGGAGTCACCTCATTTGTTCGGGCCCAATGAGTCCACCACTGGGAGTTCCTAATGAGAAAACCTCCACGTTCACAGATGCATGACCTCATCCATCTAACCACAAAATGGCTGCAGCCCGAGACGCTGACAGGACCACATATTGTGGAAAGAGTCGTGATGGACTGGTATCTGCGATTGCTACCTGCGTCTCTGTGCAAGTGGGTGATCCATGCAGACCCTAAGTCCACAGACCAGCTAGTCGAACTGGTAGAGAGGTAAGTGGTGGCTGAGGAGATGTTGAGTCTGCCCCACAGAGCCCCGATGGCGCATCGGCGAATTCCCATTGACACTGGTAAGACTTTTCCAGGGGAGAAGGGTGCTGGGCAATGGAAGGTAATCAAGGCTGGGGGGGGTGGAACCTGGAGATGGGCCAGCCAGGCCAGGAAAGTTCCTACCCTGTAAAAGACTAGATATTAATGTAATTCAATGTTTCTGATGTGGTGGTTTTGGCCATATTGCGGCTAATTGTTCGCTTACCTCTGAACCAATGCAATGTGATACTGCTCATGTCAACCGCAGGATGTCTTTCTTTGCACAACCAGACTGTACTGCTGACCGGCAGGTTGAGACAGATAAGCACATGTGTATACTCACCGTAGAAGGCAACAGAGTAGAGGCCCTGTTAGATTCTGGTAACCTGGTTACACTTGTGAAGGCTGCACTGGTGAACCCCTTGAAGCGTAAGGGTAAAACGGTTGGTGTGACCTGCAAACATGGGGATACCCAGTATTATGTTACTACAGAAGTGAACATAGAAACACTGTATGGTTCCACGATAGTCTCTGTGGGTTTGGTTCAGGGCTTAATGTATGATGCAGTATTGGGGAGAGACTTTGCTCACTTCTGGAAGTTGTGGGAAAGCCGAATTTTGCACAGAGGTAAATCACCCTGACTCATTTGAGAGAGTTACTGATGTAGTAGCAGAGTCAGAGATGTTCCCTTTTTCTAGTATGATTGGCGAACTATAGAATGCGGAGCATGATGGTGGCTCACCAAGTGGTGTGCCACCCACTGAGGTGGAGAGAGTTATTGAGCCCATGGCCCGCCTGCCTGATCTTGAGGTCATGAGAGAGGTCTTTGCCATGGAGCAGTTGAATAATCCTACTCTGGTAAAAGCCAGGGAGAATGTCAAGGTGATTAATGGTAAACCCATAGACCCCGATAGTCCTTTGTTATATCCTCATATGGCAGTAAGTCAGGATTTGTTGTATCAGGTGACTAAGAAGGGGGAAGATATTGTGGAACAATTACTAGTTCCCAAAGCATACAGAAGAACAGTGTTAGATCTGGCCCATGGTCATATAACGGCAGGCCACCTAGGGGTAGAGAAAACTACTGAGCACATTGTGCAGAGGTTTTTGTGGCCCGGGGTCCATAAAGAGGTATCTGACTATTGTGTATCCTGCCCTGAATGTCAGTATCATGCTCCAAGGCCACAATTCAAAAGTCCCCTGGTACCATTACCCATTATTGAGGTTCAGTTTAAAAGAATAGCTATGGATTTGGTTGGGCCATTAATTAAATCTGCCCGGGGCCATCAATATATTCTGGTCATAATGGATTACGCTACCAGGTACCCGGAAGTGATACCATTACGCAATACGTCAACCAAGACCATTGCTAGAGAATGGTCCATGTCTTTAGCAGGTTGGGAATACCTAAGGAGATCCTGACTGACCAAGCTACCCCATTTATGTCAAAAATCATGAAGGAGTTATGCCGCCTGTTTAAAATTGACCAATTAAGAACCTCTGTGTACCATCCCCAGACTGATGGGTTAGTGGAGAGGTTTAATAAAACTTTAAAACACATGCTAAGGAAAGTAGTGGACAAAGATGGTAGAGATTGGGATTACTTGTCACCTTATTTGCTGTTGGCCATAAGAGAGGTTCCCCAATCCTCCACTGGGTTTTCCCCTTTTGATTTATTGTACGGGAGACATCCAAGGGGGTTACTTGACATTGCCAAAGAGACATGGGAGGGGCAGTCCAGTCCATATAAAAGTTATTGAGCATGTTTCTCAAATGCATGAAAGAATTGCTGCTGTGGTGCCGATAGTAAGAGAGCACTTGGAACAGGCCCAGTAGGCACAGTAGAGGGTATACAACCGCAATGCTCGCTTACGCAACTTCGCTCCTGGGGACAGAGTGTTGGTGTTGGTTCCCACAGTAGAAAGTGAACTTTTGACTAAATGGCAAGGACCCTTTGAAATCTTAGAAAAAGTGGGGCAGGTCAATTATAAAGTTTACCAGCCGGGGAAAAGAAAGCCAGAACAAATATATCATGTAAATCTTATAAAACCCTGGAAGGATAGAGCAGCACTGTCAGCCATCCGAGCCCCTCCAGTAAACCCAGGGCGCATGGTATCCAAAGTGACAGTGGCAAAAACCCTGTCAACCAGTCAACAGCAGGAAGTTAAGGAATTTCTGATCAGAAATAGGGTGCTGTTTTTGGACCTACCAGGGAAAAAAAACAGTCATCAAACATGACATAATCACTTACCATGGGGTTAAGGTTAAACCAAAGCCCTATAGGTTACAAGAAGCACAAAGAGAATCAGTGTTGAAGGAAATTAAAAAAATGTTAGAGTTGGGTGTAATTGAAAAATCGCATAGTGAGTGGTCAAGTCCCATTGTGCTCATTCCATAACCCGACGAGAGTGTGCGATTCTGCAATGACTTCCGGAAATTGAACAGTGTGTCAAAGTTTAATGCCTACCCTATGCCTAGGGTGGACAAACTAATTGAAAGGCTGGGGACAGCCAGGTATTTAACTACTCTTGACTTAACCAAAGGGTATTGGCAAGTGCCATTAACTAAGAACGCCAAAGAAAAGACAGCTTTTTCTGCACCAGAGGGGTTGTTTCAATACAAAATGTTGCCCTTTGGGCTACATGGGGCACCTGCTACCTTTCAAAGAATGATGGATAGGATTCTAAGTCCCCATAGACAGTATGCTGCTGCTTATCTGGATGATGTGGTCATACATAGTCCTGATTGCCAGTCTCACTTGCCCAGAGTACAAGCAGTGTTGGACTCCATCTATAAGGCAGGTTTGACAGCCAACCCAAAAAAGTGTTGTCTGGGGATGGAAGAAGTAAAATATCTTGGGGACACCATTGGCAGAGGTTTGATAAAGCCACAGCTCAATAAGATTGAGACAATCCAAAACTGGCCACGACCCCTGAATAAAAGCAGGTGAGAGCCTTCTTAGGGATCACTGGGTATTATAGGAGGTTTATACTCAATTTTGCCACCATTGCAATCCCACTGACTGACCTTACCAAAGGCAAACAGAAAGTCATGGTGGAATGGGGTCCTGAAGCAGAGAAGGCTTTCCAGGAGTTAAAAACAGCATTATGTACTCAACCAGTTCTGATGACCCCTGATTTTGATAGAGAGTTTGTTGTACAAACTGATGCATCAGATGTAGGCATCGAAGCAGTCCTGTCCCAAAGCAAAGAGGGTGAAGAACACCCAATTTTCTTCTTAAACCGAAAATTAAATATATATGAAAGAAACTATGCTACGGTCGAGAAAGTAGCATTGGCCATGAAGTGGGTGTTAGAGACTCTCAGGTACTACTTGGTGGGAAGAAAGTTCATATTGATCACTGACCATGCCCCTCTGAAGAGGATGTCAGAAAACAAGGACAGTAATGCAAGAATAATGTGATGGTTCTTGGCATTACAAACCTTTAAATTTACGGTAGAACACAGGCCAGGAAGCCAGCTGGCCAATGCAGATGCTTTGTCACGTGTCCATTGTTTGGGGGCTGCAGTTGTTCTGCCCCACAGGTCAAAACAAAGGGGGGATATGTGATAGAAGCACTGGTAAAGTGGTCAATGGCTGGTACATTTGTCCTAGGTTTTTGGCCTATGTGTTCTAAAAAACCCCAGGAGAAGTCTGTTTTGTAAGCAGACCAGAGTATTGGCTTTTGGAAAGCCGGTTTGGGTCCTGGGGTGTGGATGTGCGGAGAGGGAGGGCTCCATCCACAGGCCACTCCAGGTTTTGGGCCTTTTAGCCTGGTAACAGGCTCATTAGGGCTTGCAGCTGGAATTGGCTAATATAAGCATGGTTTGTTTGTGGCTGAGTGTCTCACACCTGGGAGAGCAGGCAGACTAGCCTGTTCAGAGACACTTGGTGATAATCCTTGTAAGTAATGTGCACTTGTTTTGTTGATGGTGAGGGCAATAGGCCCTACCATTATTATAGAGAGGGAATCTGCTGTGTAGCTAGTGCCCAGCCGGGCTAGGACTTATGTTTATGTTTTGTTTATGTTTACAATCATTGGCACAATAAAGACTGGTGCCGACCAGTTTGTATGAGAACCCCTGACTTGTATCCTGTTTCTACGGCTGCTGTGTGTGTAAAAAGGGAGTCCATCTACCCCAAGAGAGGGACCCCTATCCCGACTGTGCCACATTACATACATACACAAACACATACGTACACATATATAAACAATAAAACAGTACATTTACACTTACATTTTGTGTAGCTGCTGTTCCCTTCAGTAGGCTCCACCCCCTCACACCATAATCCCGCGATTTGCGGATCATATGGGGGCGTGGCTTACCATATTGGCTCTGCACCCACTTTGGCTGCAGGGAAAGTTTCTCCATCAGCGTTCACTAGTATTGGGGGCCCCGGGATAACCGCCCCGGTTGCCCTCCCTTTAATCCAGCCCTGCCGATACCATTCACAAGCTGCCGTTAATATGGCAGCTTGTGCAGCAGAAGGGTCTTTTCAGATCCTTCTTGCTGTTTACTAACCTCTGGCATCTCTGGCTGTCACTGGCTCCCCAAGCACGTCCTCTTGTGCTCACCTGCAGGGGCATCGGGGGGAGCTTGTGCAGCTACACTGAGGACCAAAAGGTTTTTTAAACTTGTAACAAGTTTAAAACATTATTGTCACTAGTGATAATTATATAATGATGAATAGGTCCCTGTATGAGATCCTTGGTCTCAAATTCCAGTCTTAGGCCCTCATTCAGAGCCACTCGCTATCGGCAGTACGCTCGTTCCGAGCGATGTTCGCACATCTGCGCATGCGTACGGTTTTTAGTACGCATGCGCGAACCAGTCAGTGCGGCCGAAAATCATTTGTACGCAATATAGCGAGGGCCTGCTATTTTGAGTGACAGAATGAGGCGTATGTGGGTGGTAACAGGGGAAGGTGCTTGAAAACGGGGAGTGGAGATCCGATCGCAGGCGTGCTTAAAGGTCAAAACGGGCGTTTTATGGGTGTGCATAATTAATATAGCAGCGTCAATGACCACGTCACTTGTTTTTTTTTAACTCAGTACTGCTCGCAAAATAGCGGTTGCAAAAACCAACCACAAGAATAGCGAGCAGTTCATATCCTGTTCGATGTACTCGATTAATCTAATAAATAGCGGACATGACGTATGGTGCGAGCGGCCAGGGGGCGTTTTTAAGAAATAAAAGAGCGTATGTTTTGCTCGCTCGTTCAGACTTAGAGGTGTGAACAGACTGCAATGTGCGAACGGATCATTTGCATAGCCACCCCTTGTTTTTGAACGAACGCAAATAGCGAACGGCTCTGAATGAGGGCCTTAGTCTTCATATCTCTCCATATTTAGCCAAGGGTACTAACCAATCTGTGTGAAAACTTTCATGTTTCTTGCCCATGTTTTTGTCTGTAAAAACACATTGGGGCGAATGCATAGTTACTGATTTTTATATCCTCCACTCCTGAAGTAGCCTGGAGGAAAAAACAGCTGCTTTTGCGGTTGGAAATAGAGGAATTTCAGCAGATACTGTATTAGAGATAACTGCTGTGGTCCCTCCTTCTTAACTTCTGGGGATACTTAGCCTTTGCGGGGATACCCAAAAATGTCTGTTTTCAGGGGATTTCCCGCAAAATTAGCTTTATAAATATGCTATGAACACACCATACAATATATTGTTCGATATATATCGTCCCGACGCGGATCGGAACAATATATCATACACTCCACATATTATGTACATCCAAACCGTCGTTCCCAGCAGTCGTTGTGCTGCATGGGACTATTCAATGAACGACATAGTGTAGTTACATGCAGCATGTAACAATACTTTTCATCGTCGTATGGCGTGAGCAATGTTTTGTTACATCACTCGCCAAATCGCTGTTTACACCGTCATAAGGTGTGTACCCAGCTTTAGACTTTGAAGCAGAACATTACATAAAAAAAAAAAACATTATGTCTGATTATAAGTACACCCCTGCATATATATTTATCTGCAGCTTTTAATATACTTTTGCCCCTGAATGTTTATATGATCTACAGTATGATCACATGTAGTTCTTAATAATGAGGCATTTTTTTTAACTCACATGAACAAATTTTTTACTTCCTTCATGGATTTATAAATCCCCATAATGAGACAGTAATCCTAAAGCCTGTGTAATGATTACTGTGACCCAGACTTCTCTCATTTGTGTTATATATATGTTCAATAGAAATATAAACTATTGAATTTATTTATTTTGCTTTAACTAGTCCACATGGATTATATAATGAGAAAACATAAAAAATGTATATCTGACTAGAGATGGTAAATTAATCTTTATAACTGATTTGTAATTTATGTTAGTATATTCATATTAATGGGAATTAAACAAATAAGTCTTCATCTATGTCAGAGCAATTCTGAAGACCATACAAGAATATTACTGGAGATTGCAATAATTGGTATAATTTATAATGCTACATAAATCCCACTCTGAGTCTTAAAATCACCATTTGTTTACTGTTCATTGTCAATAAAACAGCTTGGAATATTGAGTTCCAGGAAAATACAACTTGCTTGTAACTCTGTATTACACCTGAAGAGGCAGATTTGTAGTGTACACTTGCCTCTCTAGTACAGTAAGGGCAGGCACACATAGGTGTGGGCCACCCTTAAAGATTCGGCCTAGTTAGAGAAGACTACTTCCCCAGATTATGGGTGTTCGACCCCTGGTTCAAACATACATGTTAATGTTGATGATGTTCAGCATGAATCTTTGTATCTGTCCTGTGTTATTTTCCAACTTGGGTGTGAACGAAGGCATTTCACAATTTTTCTATGCCATTACTAACAGGGATATCAGCAGCATATTGTAGCTTGTTTAGCATGGGAATTCCCTAAGGGGATAGGCCTGCAAAATAGAGCCCCTCATCCTAGGAAAAACCTGTCCCTTGCTGATAGCATGAGGGCTCTATCTATCACACCTGAGCAGTGGATATTGGGGTAATAAATGTAAAAGATATTTAGAAAGTATATATTAGTATGTGCCATTACTGACCCTGGCAGTTATCTGATGCCTGGACACTATAATGCCACATATTAAAGTACTAAAACAAAAGCACACAGCAGTGGCATCAGGAGTGCTGGTGTCACCAAAAGGGGTGCGGTGCCACACCCCATGGTGTAAGATGTTTTGGCGGCATGACCACCGATTAGAATATGATCCTTTCCATCTCCAGAAATTCGATATCGGTCTTTTCAAGTTATTGAATCTTGACATTACAAATGATGTCACAAATGTAACGTGTCACACCCCTGTTATCGTCATGCTGGGAGCTTGCTCAGCTCTATGGAAGCTGCTGGGCATCCCCGGGCTCTTCCAGCTCAGTGTGGATGATGCGCACACCACCCATTACTGCTGTTTGGTGACACCATCCGAAGGGGTGACACCAAAATAGCAGAGCAAGCTCTGCTTTGGTGTCAGCCCCTTGGATGGTGTCACCTGGTGCGGTCCACTCTCCCTGTACCCCCTTAGTGATGCCAATGGCACACAGGCATCACATAAAAGCTCTTTATTTGAAATAAAGTTCAAGGCTTCTTATAGGGTGGCATATGTGCAGACTTACTTGTTATGTAAGCTAATTGAATCAACCCATAAATGCTGAATCATGTCATTGTGACCCCACCCCCGGCTGCACAATACCTGTAATCTCAGTACTGTGTAGCGGGTGCATGGCCGCGATGATGCGATCACGCAGTCACGCCCCCATCACGCCCTCCAATTCACATCACGCACCCACTGCTGTGCCTATCTGGCTGCCTCCTCCGGGAAGAGGCAGCCAGATTGTCGGCAACCTGCCTAAAAGTTACCATATTCCTTCTCCCTACCCACTTCATTATATGAACCTCATGTTGCATGCACCATCTTCTTTCTATAATTTCCTGCCGGATCTGATGTAAATAGAGGGCAAGTATGTGATAATGTAATATGGTAAAATACAGATAGTAAACACTCCTGGAAAGCCTATGTTTGTGCCTCTGACAGCAGAATATAGAACTGACTGATTTTGCAAATGTAACACTTTCAACCAGTTTAAACTGCAAACAGATAGAGCAGTCTATTGACTCCCTGGAGGGCGAAGATTAGCTTCCTGTTGTAGATTATTAACTCTGAGAAATCCTTTTACATACCTGTAAATCCTAACAGACTAATCTTCTCCTTTTTTTTAAACCAATGTAATTAATTTTTACATTTCAATCGGATTTGTTGATTTTTTTTGCACAAATAATAAAACATTTTATTCAAAGCATAGCATGAATAAAGGCTACAACAGGTGGAATTAGGAAGAAAATTACAAAAAGGTAATTTTCAAGACCGAGATTAATAAGAGTTTACACACTATATTTGTATTGAAAATCTCCTGGGGTAAATACAGGAATGCTAAAAGAGATTAACCCAGAACAAAATTAAAGCCAATTCCTCAGTCACCAAGCTAACTGTAATGTTAATAAAACATGATCTAGAATGTGGACTATTTATTCCCTACTGTGCTGTTTTTTAGATTTAAAGCTTTCATTACATTGTAATGCCCTTCTGTGCATTCCCATCACAGCACACAGGAGCAGGGAAATGCGTGTTTACTGCTAGAGTCCTGCAGGGTAATCTGTTGCTCTATAGTGTTGTTTTGTTTTAGAGACCCTGTCCATACCCTTTCATTAGAGGTACATTTGACTATTATTAATGAGAATACATGTATGACCCTTACTCATCACTAAAAAGCTATTTTGTTACAAAGCACATCACAAAAATACAATAGAGACATGAATCATTTTGATATTATGTTTGAAAGCTCAACTGTCGCCAGCACAACTTCAATACTATTCTAAACAGCACCAGTAAGCAACATAACCTAAAGGCCCACCATCCCACCGCTTGTCCGGTTCTGTGCTAAAGTGGGCGGGACTGTGATGGCATTATTCACTGCTCTATGCCCCCCTGTAGTTGCCCTTGGGACCTCCCTATCCTGGATCTCCCAGATGGGAGTCACTCAAAGTCTGCAAATATGTCTAAAAACTTTATTTATTTGGACATATGCCAATTTTTGTTGCATAAATATATATAATGTGTTTATATCTAGATTTTTACACATCTTAGATAATAAATATTGCTGATATGTCATTGTACACAGTAAAATATCAAAGTATCTTATTAAAATTGACTACAAGTTACCTTATTTCTATGAAAGTCAATGAAATTTAAGTCACAGGCTTCAGGTAATTTTATTTTTCCTTTAATAGATTGTGTGTATGTGAAAAAAAAACCCACATTAAAGAAAAACCCATTGTACTAGTAAATTGAAAAGCACCATAAGATAGAGACAAGGAACGTGTAATGATGGCAACATTGAGCATTTTGTTTCATGCAGAAAGTGTTTCAAAAAGCCTCTGGTTCCAGTACTGTGCTTGGGAATCATTTAATTTGTTTACGGAACACTCAATCATTGAAACAATGCCGCAGACCCCACTGCACTACAGTATCTGACATTTTAATGCCCTCTAATACATAAAAAAAATAAATAAGGTAAAAAAACCCCAGAATGCTTATTACAACATAGCAGTGACGTGCAGTGAGGCCAGTGGCTGGGGAGGCACACATCGAGATGGGTCTGAGTCCTGGGAACCTGTCTCACCCCCTACTCACTGTTACTCTCCCCTCACTACACTAAGCGTCAGTGTACATTGATTCTCCTACCTGTATCACTGTGTCTTCCCTTGCTGCTGCTGACTGAGCTCTGATCTCTAAACATTGCAATGCACTTCCTGGTCACATAACACATCCAAGGTGTCCATCAGTGCTCAAGGCTCGACCCCATACTCAGAGGCATGCCTCTATTAGCCCTCTTTCTGTGCACTGTACTGCCCATGGTGTAGACTCACTACCAGCTTTGGAATCAGTGTCTGACTATCACTATACAGAAGCAAGGCTGAGCTGTTGCTGCCTCATCTCTCATCTTCCTGTAGTCCCAGGGAGCTCAATAAAGCTGGTGAGTGTTAACTATAAAAATGATTACAATAAACAAAGAATATGTTTATAAGTTATAAATATCTTTTTTATATTATTCTTGAAATTTTTATATCAAATCTCAGGAGTATGACGGGGGGAGGCTCTGCCATCCTTGCCTACCTTGACTGCACATCCCTGCAACATAGAGAATTAACACTGTCTGTAGTACTGTTAGACCAGTGGAGTTATACACCATCCTCCTTGCCTCTGCAACCATTTACCTTTCCAAACTAACTAGAGCAGCAAACCTTATATTTTACTACTGATATGTTTCGAATAACACACCTTAGCTGCAGGTATGGAACTCACAAAGTTAGACCTTAATATAATGCACACTTGCATCATCAGCTGCAGCAGGCCCCAACATACATAAAGTAGAGACAATAAAGAAATGATAGGGTACGGTAACTTGTGCCCCCTAACTGCAGCAAAGCACCAACTCAAAAGGACACCAAACCTCATAGATATACAGACAGGAAAAATGGAGTGGGTCACAAGTGCTGTTAGAATCAATTTATGTAGAGGACCCTTGCCTTCCTCTGTAGAAGATTTCCTACATTTTTCAACAGATTAAAAAGATAATAGAGAAAAGCAGTGATTCATCCATATAATCAGTTCCTTTTTTTCAATACTTCGTCTGCATCACCAGACTCACCACAAATCAATGAGATGTGTGCATCAAAAGGTATCTTTAATCTTCTCTATATACACTGAGTACCATATAGCACCCCCAATGTTATGCAACTCACCAATTAGTAAACCGCTACTTTCATGGAAAGGTTTCTTTTCCAACTGGATAAGCTTGTCACAGATGGACACTCTGACCCCCTGGTTTGGATTTACCTTTATCTAAAATTGGCTTTACGTCTATCTGGAGAATAGTTCCATCTCCCATTCCTATTCCCGGGATATGAGTGGAATCCTTTATTTACCGGAACTTGATTTGGTCTGGTTTCCCTCTGGGAATACATCAGAGTGTCCGTCTGTGACAAGCTTATTCAGTTGAAAAAGAAACCTTACTATGAAAGTAGCGACTTACTAATCGGTGAGTTGCATAACATTGGGGGTGCTATATGGTACTCATCACCTTTTTATTTGTTTATTATTCATGTACTTTTAATTCTTTCTTACTATATTAACACTTATTGATTATCTTTACACATATATACTTTACACTTCACTATCACCTTCTTTCCTTTTTTTGTGTGATGCCCTGGGGATGGTCCTTGGCTGGATTCTTTCGGGGTGCTCTACTCCTCAGACATGAGCGACCACTAAATTTTTTATTGCAGTTCTGAGAGGCATGAAGGGGGCCAGCATTGGGAGGATGTGCTGGTTCATATAGTGCCATTTGGAGGTTTCTGGGGTACCTCCTAGGTGAGTCAGCTCTCGGCTTATATATATTTATATATGTGCTGTTATTATGCAGTACATTAATATGTAATTACATGACCCAGAGTGGGTGCTACTATTAGGTAGCATTAATTATTTTGGGGTGAGCATTTGGGCGTGGGGCCCCCAGGGTTACTCTGGATGGGCTGTTTCAGGGCATCACCACTTAACTCACATCGATACTTTTTCATCACCTTTTTATTTGTTTGTTTATTATTCATGTAATTTTAATTCTTTCTCACTATATTAACACTTATTGATTATCTTTACACATCTATACTTTGAACTTCAGTATCACCTTCTTTCCTTTTTTCATGTGATTCCCTAGGGATGGTCCTTGGCTGGATTCTTTCGGGGTGCCATGCGCCTCAGACGTGAACCCCTGAATGTTAGGGATGCCGGTATAGAGGAGCCTTGATGCTGGCCCAGCGCTTAATCATATATTTGCAAATGTATGCAACTAATACCTCTGAATTTCTATTATCATGTAGGGTTAAAGTATTTTTGGTGATATTGTTGCAGTGTGCTGGAATGAACACCCTTTTAAACCCCGCCCTTTATAAGCACCTGTGCAATATCATTAAGCTGATGTGAGCGACCACTAAATTTTTTTTATCTCAGTGCAGTGGCACATGCAGGATATCTAAAGGGGGTATCCAAATGTTTGATTTTAGAGCGAATGTGGCCAGTCCATGCAGAGGACAGAATTAGTACTCTACCAGTTTTAATATGCGTCATACAAAGTGTATTGTGTGCCATAATTCCAGCATATACAGGACCAGTGATCACAATAAGCCATTTGATGTGGCAGTAGGGCCATCCTTCCTAAGCTGGATGTTTTTATTTTAGATGTGGGCACCATTTCAAAGCATGGGAGCAAGTCCGGGAGTCTGGGGGAGTAGCAGAAGAACCTAGGACTGCCCTGGACATATATGTGTAGATATTGGACACTATTGTAGTGCATTCCTAATAGTACATGTTTTCCAGATCTCCTAGTTGGTGCACAGGTTATTTATTACTGACTGATACATGTTAAAAGATCCACAGGTGGTGCTAATTATTTCATTTGTGATACTGAGAAGAACATGCAAAACTAGCAAAATTCTATTATATTACTATTTCTATTGTGGTCATGTGTGGGCTGGGGAGGGGGGTTTCCAGGCAGTTGGAAACCCCCCTGCGTTTGCCTATGCAGTGTATATAGAGAAGATTAAAGATAGAGTCTGGTGACGCAGACGAAGTATTGAGAAAAAGGAATTGATTATATGGATGTATCACTGCTTTTCTCTATTATACAGTAGAGACAGTTTATGCAGCAAGGCCATGATGGAGGGACAATACAGATGTGTCCTCCATCAGGGGTAATTTAAGAGACAAGGAGGACCATGTGCATTTTCTCACCGGCGCATGTTCCAAGTAGACTCTGCACATTAACGTACAGGTAAGTACAGTATATAGACTATGGGTGCTCAGTGTGTGGTGTGGGCCCCCAGGGCCCAGAGGCCAGTATGCACCCACATCTTGTGCCCATTAAAGATATGCCCATATCCTCATTCACCTGTCATTTTTCTGCCACATAGCTTGGGATGCATGATGCATATTCTAAATGTGCTGTGGTGCACCTGGCGCGATACGGCGTATTAAGTTGCTACCAGTGGCGTCTCCAGAAGCGGGGCTGCAGCGCAGTCCAAAATTCAAATAGGGGGAGTACACCAACTGTCATTTCAAATGCTGCCAAACATAGATGGCTGGGACTCACTGGCAGTTGAAGTAGTTTCCCTATTTGAATTTTGGACTGTGCTGCAGTCTCACCCCTGGAGTCACCACTGGTTGCTACACAGTATAATATCAGTTTTCAAATGACATCTATCATAAACTGTACTGCACCTGCACCAAAAAAGACACATATTCTGTTATAGGATTGCGACCAATTTACAATACTTGTGAATAGTACAGTGTGACAGAGTGGGTCTCTCCCACATTCTGAGGAAAGGGTTAACTTCCCTGTAGCCAGGAAGGAACCACACCCTTACCTCAATTAAGATCAGCTAACTTATAAAAGCCTGGTAAGTTAATCAGGGGAAATGTGAGGGAGAGGTTGCACCTTCAGAAGCTCTCTCTATGCTGGACAATATGAACCATGACTGCTGTGAATACTCTGCTCATTTGAACTGCTGTCTCATGTAAGCTGATTTATTATTCCTGAACTATGTTTGCCTTAAGTAAGAAGCCATTACACTGGCTATTCCTTTTCAACTCTGGAATAAAAAGCTTACTTGTTTGGAACACCTCAGTCTCCCATTGGTTGCCTGAACTTACCTACTACATTGTGGTTTTAGAGTGGGATAAAATGGGTCCTATGCCAGGGGTAATAAAGAGACCATCATGGAAGCCATTTTACAACAAATGTTGGACTTTTTTGAACAGCAGCAAGCAGTTTTAACTGCCCCAGTACTCCCCAAAATGCAGGCCTCAGATGATGTGGCGGCCTTACTTACCACTTTTGAAAGGGTTGCTACCTTGCAATCATGGCCCAAAGATTCCTGGGCCATACAGATTGTAGGGTCATACAGATTGTACAGATTGTTCAAGCTGCATACGCCACCCTCTTCCTGGAAGATACAAAAATATATGACCGAGTGAAGGTTGCCATAGCAGATCAGTTTGGCCTCTATCCAGAAAAGTAGCAGTGGAAATTCAAGTCTGTGTCTTATGATCCTGATGGAAGGCCACGTGTCCTGGCCCAGAAACTGGCTGACCTACATAATTCTGCCCGGCTGGTGGAGTTGGTCACTTTGTAACAGTTTGTTGCACTTTTCCCTGCCCAAGTTGCTTGCTGGGTCTGGCTGCATCGAGTTGAAAATTTGGATTCCGCTGTCCGGCTAGTGGAAAATGCCTTGCTGGTGCAGGATGGTATGGAAGACCTTCTTTAATTATGACAGAGTACCTCCCTGTATTTCTCCACAGTGAGCATTGTGTCAGGATAAGGTTCCCTCATGTATGGATTCGGATAGGCATCATTACTCTTCACAGGCGATGGCTTTGGGAAAATTGAGGCCCACAGCTTCACCATTCTCTTCATGTTAAGAGGCTCAGAAGACGTTCTATAGGGAAGATGATGGCCACCCATTTTCCAGAAGTTGGAGGTCCAGAGTCGGGGGCTTCCCCATTAACTCCAGCTCATGTGTTCCTCCTGTGGCCAAGGTGGGCATCAAGAATGGACATGTCCACAGATGTATTGCTCTATTTACAGTGGCTTTACAGCTAGAGACCTGCCCTCTTCCGCCTAGAATACAGGTTTGTGTGCAAGTCCGTAATAGATTGGTCAAGGGTTGGTGGACTCTGGCTCTGCTATTACACTGATACAAAGGGATTTGATGTCCCTAGAGTTGTTGTTGCCCCATGAACCAGGCTGGATCTGTTGTGTGCATGGAGATGTTTGGGCCTTTCCTGTTGCCATGGTCTATTTGATATTCAGGGGAAAGACTGCCAAACTACTGTATATGTGGGTGTGTGTCCTTGGTTACCAGCCCCTGTGCTAATAGGTCATCACTGGTCTCACTTCCGGGCTTTTGTTTTGCTGGAGGAACAAGTGCCTGCAGCAGTCCTTGGAAAGACATTTCCCTTCTCCCCTGATTTATTTCTGTCTTAGGTAAAGACTCCTAAATCTAAAAAATAAAGGAGAAGGGATCACAGAGATTGACTTGCTCATGATGTTTTGTTGGGAAAAAAGCTCTCTTCCCATAAAGCTACTGCTCACAGTGTGCCTGTAAATGCTGATGTTCCTGTTCATGTCAATGTATCTGATAATTTTGATGAACCTGTCGTTACTAATGTGCATATGCATGCTGATATCCATAGTACTGCTGAGAGGCCTAGAAACACTGATGTATCTAGCAGCTCGCCTAATCCTCGTATCTTGGGGAGTAATGCTGAGGTTCAATTGAGTAGTATTAATGATGAGGTCTTAACACTTCCCCTTGTGCCTCAACCTGATTTAAGAAAGGCCCAATGGGAAGATCCTGTTTTAAAAAGGGGATTTGAACAGGTTCTTTCAGTGGATGGTGTCCTCTTGTCACATGTAAGAAGTATAATATCCCCATTTTGTGTTGCTTAAAGAGGTTTTATATCGACTAGACAAGCACAAACAAATGGGGGAGGTTATACGACAGTTGGTGGTCCTGGGCCCTTTCAGAAAGCAGGTTCTGGTTTTAGCCCATGCAGTTCCTTGGGGTGGTCATTTGGGATGGGATAAGACAGTGAAGAGAATAACCTCCCGGTTCTATTGGCCAGGTGTTTATGCTGAGGTCTCATGGTTCTGTCCACTTGCTCAGAGTGTCAAAAGACAACAGAAAACCAACCATCTCCTGTCCTGCTGGTCCCTCTCCAAATTGTAGGGGTTCCCTTTGAAAAAAACAGGGGGTTGGTTTAGTGGGTCTGACTGAACCACTGTCTAAAGGCTATACATTCATTTTAGTTGTTGTTGACTGCCACCCATTGTCCGGAGGCATTTCCCTTAAGGGTTGCTACAGCCAAAAAAGCTAAGCTAAGTTATTAGAGCTGTTTTCCAGGGTTGGATTATCTAAATAAATTCTTGCTGACCAAGGGACAAACTTAATGTCTAAGTTAATGCAGGGGGTGTTAAAGTTGTTAAAAATTAAATCTGTCAGAAGTAAATCATCCCCAAACAGATGGCTTAGTCAAAAGATTCAACCGTACACTAAAGTCTCTGTTAAAGAAGTTTATAGAGAAAGAAAAAAAGTGGGATGAGCTTCTACCCTATTTGTTATTTGCAATCAGATAAGTGCCCCAGGCTTTTACTGGCTTTACCCCTTTTGGGATTCTTTATGGGAGGAAGCCAAGGGGTGTTCTCGACCTTCTGTGGGAAGCATGGGAAGAACAACCAATAGAGGGCGAAAGCATCCTTCAATATGTGGTCCAGATGCATATTTGCATAGATCTACTAGGTCAATTGGCACGGGAAAATTTGGTAAATGCACAGGAGGCTCAAAAAATCTCTATAACTGTAATGCCTGAACTTGAGTTTTTTCACCTGGGGATAAAGTCCTTTTGTTGTTACCTACTCAGGGAAGTAAATTACTAACAAAGTGGCAAGGGCCATTTGTACTAATTAGAAAGGTTGGCAAAGTAACTTATGAAGTCTCTCAACCTGACTCCCATAGAGGTAGGCAGATTTACCATGTTTACCTCGATGAAAGCATGGAAGGATCAAGAGGTGTTTTTTGTAGCCCCTGGTAGTGGCCATAGTGACCTTGGTCCACAAATTTCTCAGTCCGATGGGGTCTCTCCATCCCATGAACTTTTGAATTAAGACAAGCTGAAGCTTACCTTGGGGATACTCAGAATGTGTTTTCTAATAAACCAGGGAGGACCAATTTGGTCTTACATGACCTTGTACCCCCCCCCCCCGGAGTAGTAGTTCAACAAAGACCTTATAGGCTTCCAAAGGAAAAACAATCACAGGTAATCAAGGAAATACAAGAAATGTTGAAGTTAGGAGTGAGGAGTCGTCTAGCAACTGGTGTAGCCCCATTGTCTTGGTCCCAAAACCAGATGGTTTTACAAGATTCTGCATAGACTTCTGAAAAGTTACTGCAGTGTCCAAATTTGATGCCTACCCAATGCCAAGGGTCAATGGCCTGCTTGATAGGTTTGGTTCAATCAGATATATTTCTACCCTTGATCTTACGAATGGATATTGGCAAATTCAGCTGACAGAGGAAGCTAGGAAGTAAACTGCTTTTTCTACTCTGATGGGCCTCTTTCAGTGGGAAACAATGCCTTTTTGCTTGCATGGTTCCCCGGCCTCTTTTCAGAGAGTTATGGAACGGGTGCTTCATCCTCAACAGAATTATGCTGCAGCATACTTAGACGATATAGTCATATATAGTCAGCATTGGAATGCCCATGGTAATAGACTTAGGGCTGTTCTTCATTTTTTTAGAGAGGCAGGTTTAAAATCTAATTTGAAGAAATGTGTTCTAGGTAAAAATGAAACAAAGTACTTAGGGTATGTGGTAGGCAGTGGGTGTCTAAAGTTCCTTGTGGGTATGGTACATGCACTAGCTGATGCCCCAGTTCCAACTACCAAGAAAGAGTTAAGGTCCTTCTCGGGTTTAGCAGGCTATTATAGGAGGTTTTTGCCTCAATTTTCTAATTTACATTTTTTTTAAATTCTGCTCCAAATAAACTATAGTGGTCTAGGGACTGTCAGTCTGCATTCACCAAAAATTAAACATCTTTTGTGTAAAGTCCTGGTTTTAAAGTCTTCAGATTTTGCCATGCCTTTTGTCATATAAACAGATGCTTCAGATGTGGGCTTGGGGTAGTTTTGTGTCAAGAGTTTATTGGCATTGACCATCCAATTCTATATCTTAGTAGAAAGTTGTTCCCACAAGAGACTAGGGGGTAAATTTACTAAGAATCGAGATAAGTCGAGATGACCATCTTGGGTGATTTATTCATTTTTTTCCTGCTTGCAAATTTACTAAAGGCAAAAGTCAGGTGAGTTAGAGAGATATTTCTCTCATCTCACTCGTAAAACTCGGGTGAGATAGCAATCTTGAATCAAATCACCATCGGGCCAAAACGGAAGTGCTTTTCACCTGAAACATACATCTCTCAAATTTACCAAGAATCGGGATGACAAGCTCGGGTGAGATAGGAGCAAACTGTCCAAATCACTTTTAAATCTCTCAACCCCCTGAGCTGCGAGATGGTCAGAAACATACACAAATCATTGTGATTTCTGTATGTTTATTTTTGTAAATGGTTAAAATAGATGTGAGGTCCCCCCCCCAAAAAAAAGACTAACCAGCCCTGGACTTGCCAGCCAGTCCTGGTTCTTAAAATTACAGGGAAAAAAATGTGTAGGGTTCCACTGTAATTTAAGAACCAGCACCAGGCAGCATGGACATTGTATCATTGATGTAACCACAAGGTTACTTGAATGTTACATAAATGATACAATTTAGCAGTTCCCACCATAGACTTCTATCCATTGAAGTCTATGGGAAAAACAGGCTGACCGTACACAGCCAATCAGCTAGCTGCTCCGACGGAGATGCCTGCTGATTGGCTGGCGGCTCTTTCAATGACGGGGCACATGTGTGCCCCGGTCATTTGCATGGAGTAAAGGTATGTGGAAACACATAGCTTTACTCAGTCCGGCTTAGATTCAGGAGCACCCATTTTTTTGTTTTAACCCCATGGATGCCTATTTGGAGAAGAGGATGTGAACTACACATAGGTGAGGTGAGTATGGATTTTTTTTATAGGTACCCCTATGGATTACTTCGGATACAAGGTGAGTATGTGTGATAGTGAGTGTGAGTGTGCATGTATGTAATAATAACATTTTACTTTCATGGTGTATGTCGTGTTTTTTTTCGTATTGCTTTGGTTGTGGAACTACAACTACCAGTGGGCCTGTAATGCCCCGCATGCTGGTACTTGTGGTTCTCCAAATACCAGCATGCGGGGGAGGCTTGCTGGTATGTGTAGTTACACAACTAAAGACAATATTTAACCATTTATTTTACACTTCACACTAACACTATCAACCAGGCACCCACCGCCCTAGGGTGTCGGGGATAGCCCCGTTCTATCAGCCTAGGAAAGGGGTGCCCTGGAGAAGAACCAGGACTGGCTGGCAAGTCCGGGGCTGGTTAGTCTTTTGGGGGGACCTCATGTAATTTTTTTAATAACATTTAACTCTTTTTTACAAATCTTAACACACAAGCAGAAAGCACATATTTATCACTGATATGTGCAGGCTGCTAGCTCGGGAGAGAACACTGCAATCTTGGGTGAGTAATCTCCTGCAAAACGAGATGCTCGGGAAAGATATCTCATTCTGCTTCACCATCGGCAAACTCGCTTAGCTTCAAATTGCCTATTGGTAAATTTGGAATAAAAAAAGTGATTAAATCACCCGAGTTTTGTCGAGTTCCCGCGAGATGAATCACTTGCAAATCGGGACCATCTCAAATGTTAGTAAATTTACCCCTTGATATTCTGTATCAGAAAAAAAATGCATCACTATAAAATGGGCTCTTGAGTCATTGAGGTATTATCTCTGTGGGGCCAGGTTTACTGTGGTTACTAATCATGGACCGTTAAATTGGTTACAGTCTATGAATAAACTCTAACGCAAGATTAACAAGGTGGTACCTGGCTCTCCAGCCTTTCTCTTTTGAAGTGCGGCACAGACCGGGACATCTACATATGAATGCGGATTTTTTGTTCGAAACTTTGCTGGAGAGTCGGGCTTCCACCACGGGCGATTTAGGTTCTCTTGAAAAAGCCTTTGACGGAACTCATGTCGGCACCGCTCAAGGGGTCCTTCTGTGTGCACAGAGCACCCCCGCACCACCACTAGACCACTGTCCACCTGGGAATGACCATTGACACTTTAGAGGTATTCTATCTATCTCTCCTCATTTGTTCTCTCACCGGCCGTTGCCCAATGCTGACACCCTGCGCTGCCTAGCAACAGGGAAAAGCTCTGAGCCAGCACCGGCAGCAGAAAAAGTAATTTTGTTTATTCACTGTGCTGTTGCCTGGCATGACTGGAGAAAGCAGATCCAACTGCATGTAAATACACAGATACTGCCTTTGTCTTCTTCTTTATACATACACATTTGTTTGCATTTTTTCTTTGATGAAAATACCTGGTCTGGATTTTTACATTCCCATTTATTAGAGGGATGCCTCATTAATGAATTAATTAAGTTATTATTTTTGGACATAATTTTGTGGTCATAGGGGTATATTTACTAAAGTGAGAGTTTTTAGAAGTGGAGATGTTGCCCATAGCAACCAATGAGATTCTAGCTATTATCTTCTAGAAGGTGCTAGTAAAATGTTAAGTAGAATCTGATTGGTTGCCATGGGCAACATCTCCATTTCTAAAAACTCTCACTTTAGTAAATATACCCCTTAGTGCTATTTTTAAACTGTTTTTTTTAACTTATTTATTTATTATCACCCAAATTTTCACCGATCTTTATTTCCACTGATTAGCACATATATGAATTTCCTCACTAATGTTTGTCTTCTCTCCTATTTTCTCTATGAACTGTGTGATATATAATTATTTATATGTACTGTAATATATTTTTTCTCTGCTATATAAGGATATATACAATATATTGAGCTCATATGTGTTTTTTATGTAGATTCATGTATTTTAAATATATCAATTAAAAGTTGTGGTTTAGTTAATTAAATTATTTGTTGAGGTGTGCCTCTACAATAAGGAGTGATTTTCTTTCCTTCTTTTTTTGGTACCTATGGTTTTTTCCTAGGGTGCACCCTCATATGGTATAAACTGCCCAGAAAAACTATTATAGGAATTATTCCTAGAAAAATATATACATATGTAATTTTTGCCTCAGTGCGGTGTACCACCATCCCCCCTTCCTATTTTTCCCTCATTGACACAATAACCCTCAGGTTATTCAGGATGTCTGGTGAAATGACACTGCTGGGTCCAGGGAAGCTGCATCCAAGGACGCAGCCACTGGCTTCAGCATGCCTCCAGCTGCCGCAGCAGGGAAAGAGCTGCCAGATGCCCATTGGTACCAAAATCTCAGCGGGCACCCGGAAAATTATGTATTGTAGGCAGCAGCTGCACATCTCCAGCCCGGCTCCTCCCTGGACCAGCTAAGCACATTGCACCGGCCCTGGGTGCAACAGCTAATAACATTCTACCTGACTCTTTTTGTCTGCTAGTGGCTGCTCCTGGAAGTCCACCGTGATTGACTGGTCGCATGTCCGTGGTCAATATTGTTCAACATTTTGGCCACCCCTGGTGTAGATGATGATCAGATTGTACATATATGTAACTGTGACACTGCAAGAGAAATATTGGATGTGCTGCAGAAAGTGCATGAGAGTTCATTTAAGAAATAATCTGTACTTAATAAGAAAGTTGTACTAGACTAAACTGCTTTCCTGAAGAAACAGTTGATCCATGAAACGTGTAAGTTTCCAAATAAGTGAGACTCATGTTTTTACTATTTTTTTTTTTTTATTTATTTGCATTTTTAAGTGTTTGTATTTATTTATTACTTAACATTTTAGTGCCAACAACCTAGTTAAATGTGTTTTATTTTATTAAATTAACCATTGTATGTTATAGGAACAGAGGGCCTGATTCAGCAAGGATCACAACTGCTAATATGCACGCAAATGGGCAATTGCTGCATACTGCAAATAGCATATGCATCACAGTGCGTGATCTGGCTACTGCGATCGGAACTGTGATCAGTCACTACACAGACCCATCGCAGAGTGATTCACAGGATGTGTTGTTTGTGGGTGGTGTCTGGGGGGTTGGTTGATGAAATGCAGACATGTCAGTGCATTTGAACGCCATTGCATGGGCGTGCATAAATAAACCATTGTGATAGGATATGCAGCTTAAGCTCCCACTGCGTGCAATGAAGTTTGCAATTTCTATGTAAGGTCAGGGCTGCTGTAATTCTGTGTGAGGTACCGATGGTTTCACTATTTAGCTACATATTATGGATGTGCATAAGGGGATGTGGGTGTCCTTATGTTAGGCTGCAACGGCATTGCAATTGCAATCATTAGCATATTTTTGCAGTGGATCTACGTGCGATTACGGAGCTGCGATAGCAATAACAATTCCTTACTGAATCAGGCCCTCAGTTTCAAGACATATTTATATCTTATATACTCTACAGTTTACAAATAAAATAAATTGTTTTCACACCTAAACTATTGTAGTGGACAATTCTCCTTTTCTTATGTGCACAGCTCACATAAAGTGAGTAAAGAAGGAGGCTGTTCATCGGACAGTCAAAGTCCTGGTAATAATGGGTTTTATTTATCCACATTTAAGGGTATTAGTTATCCACATTTAAGGTGTTTACTAAAGACAGCGCCAGATATTATGTTGTAGGAATAAACTGCTTTTATGCCAGCACATGAAGGATTATATAAGGTGTACTCTAGAAATGATAGAATGTCTTAGCTGCATAGGAGAAGAAATAAAGGACTTTCATAGAGTATCCCTGCTACTCAGTGGTCTACCAGACAGTTATGAGACACTTGTAGCAGTACTTTATGTCAGACAGAAGATGAACTGACTTTATTGTAAGTTAAAGAGAACTTGTGGATGAATTCAATTGCAAGATAGAAAGTCCAAATAAGCATACAACATTGAGAGTTCAGGACTCTATTATTAAAAGCACTAGTCAGAGACCAGATACATGTGAATGTTTTATATGTATGAATCTGGTCACTTAAAGGCAGATTGCAGACTGAATCAGCTAAAGAAACAATTTGCATAGCAAAAAGCAAAGAGTGCTATAAAAGAGCTGGATAATATTTCTAATGTTGAGTGTGCTTTCGATACATACACAGGCACAGTGGTAAATGCTTGGTGTATTGATTCAGGAGCTACAAATTACATACAAATCATAAGAATTTCTTTACTCAGACCACAGTAAATCAGATAGACTAGCGGAAGCCAGTGGCCATTATGTGGCCTCAGAAGGAATATGAGAAAGTTATATTTGCTCTCCAGTTTCTCCAATATTTACTAGAAAGACACTTATGAAGAATATTCCTGGTAATAATAGATGAATAAATAAATATATGTACATGATCTTTACACCAATCTGTTGTCTGTGAAAAAACTTAGGTAATAAATGCATTATTACAAAAGGTAGACACACACTTGCAGAAGGAAGAATCACAAATGAACTGTACCAGTTAAATAGTAATGAAGCTTTAAATACTGCTAAGTAGGAGAATATTAACTGGTAAGCTGGAGTATATTAACTGTATTCATATATAGCACTGTCTTCTAAGTCACAGAAATCCAGAAGCTATAAGAATACTACCCCAAGAACACCATGCAAATGGCATAAAGATTGAACTCTGCACTCTAGAAATTAAATGTGTAAGCTGTTTAAAAGGGAAAAGAAAGAAAGACTTTTGTAAATACCAGTAACAGCAGAGCTAAGAAGTGCATAGACCTAATTCACACAGATGTATGTGGACCAACGAAAAATGTGACCCCAGGACAAAGGAAATGCTTCCTCACATTCACTGATGATAAAGGGCCTGATTCAGCAAGGATCACAATTGTAAAGCTGCATGCAGGCAACTTTGCAATTGCAATCCTTGCAGTACTACAAATACAGCAGGAGGTGTATGACACCCCCTGCTGCACTTGCGATCCCAGCACTACGACGGTGATTGCAGGCTGGGATCACCATCGCAACCCTTGGTGGTCAATGGCCATGATGGCAGCCGGCACTGGGCAGCTAGCTGGCTGTGTAAGACTTAGCTTACTCAGGCTGGCTGGCTTGTGAGACCAGTAAACTGCGTACGTCCATGCAGTCCCTGGGCTGGCCGGTTCTGCCCCTTACATACCTCTTCCTGTCAATCAGGCAGAGACATTCAAGGGCTTGCATGCGTCTTAGCAGGACCCATTCTGCACACTCGCAGAATGGGCCCTGCGCACGCGCAGATTCCTGTTAATCAGGAATCTGCATTCAGCAGTGCACTTGCATACACAGCTGAAACAGGCCCAAAGTTCACAACACTTTACCTGCTGAGCAGTAGTGCACAGGTGAAGTCTCAGAAAAGCTTTAAAACTGTCTTGCTCAAGTATAGACATTTTCCAAAAACACTACATGCAGATAATGGGACAGAATATACAAGTAGCAAGACACAAGTCATTCTGAAAGATATGGAATTATGTTCCAGACAACAGTATGTGCAATCCAGAGCAATATGGTGTTGCTGAAAGGGTGAATCAGATACTCTGCAAAAGAGAATGGAGCATGATCTTTGAGGCAAAAATGCCAGCAATTTAATTGGGAGATGCAATGATAGCCTACTATCTTTAAAATCATTTATTTGGAAAAACAATTGAAAAGTCTACATATGAACTGTGAAATGGAAAAACACCAGACCTACGGCATATTTGGAAGTAGAGATACTGTAAGTGGTTTGGTTTTACAGAAATATGAGCACACACTAAAGGCCCCCATACATCAGCAATTGATTGCAGCAATCGTGCAATTTGCAATCGATTGTGTATAAAAATCTTTCCCTTTTTAAAATGATTGCAGATTGCAGAATTGCCACAATCGATTGAAAAAGGGACAGATTTTTATACACAATCGATTGCCAATTGCACGATTGCTGTAATCAATTGCTGATGTATGGGGGCCTTTACTTGGGGTTTTCAAGCAAAAGTCCTGGCTCAGGTCTTCCCAACAATTGTGGTTCTCAAAATGAGTCACAGAACATAATTTTCATGGATTGCAAATGAGTCCTTCCCTTGGGATCAGGTTCCATTTTACCCAGGAGAATGTATAGAGAGGTTGTGGGCTGTAGTTTCTCTTCAAAAGTCACCATTAGGATGCCATTAGATGAGAGAGAGACTTGTAGTAGGTAGATGGAGTAGGAGGGAAGGGTGACTGCAGGCTTCTTTGTCACTGTGTATGTGTGTTTGACAGACACACTAGCTAGCAACTGCAATCCACTGTCCTGCAAACAAGCTACTGTGTGTTTGTTTGTTTATCAGACATAGTAGCACCTGCAGCTGCAAGCAGGGTGTTATATATGTTTCTTAATTTGAACTTGTTGAACTTTTTTCTCAGAAAGATATCTAATCTATCTACACTGCAGTATATCATTTATATGTCGCTTGTGTTTGAGGTTAGCGATATAGTGTGATTTCAAGATTGTTTGTCCAAAAAATAGCATACTGTCCGTGCTGTGTCTGAGGGCCTGATTCATTACAGATCGCAAGTGCGATTACGCATGCAGATGGACACTTTTTGCATACTGCGCATGCGTATGCATAGTGGTGCGCATGAGCAAAGGCTCCACTGCGATCGTGATGCGATCACAGAGACTACGCAGACCCATCGCAGAGTGATTGACAGGAAGTGTACATTGGGGGGGGGGTGGTCGGTGAAATTCAGATGAGCCAGTGCATTTGAACGCCATTACAAGGGTGTGCACAAATTAGGCACTGCGATGGCATACGCAGCTTGAGCGCTCACTGCGTGTGACGAGGTTCACAATTTCTGAGTAAGGTCAGACCTGTTGTAATTGTGCATGAGGCTGCAATAGCACTCGATGTTACTGATGGTTTTGCAGACTTGCAAAGTATTACGGATGTGTATAAAGGGAAGTGGGCATCCTTATGTTGGGCTGCGACGGCATAGAGATCACAGACATTAGCCTATTTCCGCAGCGGGACTGCATGTGTAATTGCAGCTGCGATCCGTATTGAATCAGGCCCTAAGTTCGCATCCCAAAGACCTTTTTTGCTGTTAGAAAAGTTTTTTTTTAACCTGCAGTCTTTTATAATTTAATTTAAATAGTATTTGAAGAGTGTGTGTCTTAAAAAAGGTAGCATACATTATGGTACTTACTTTGGGTGTTGTCATGCATCTGTTAGCTGCACCCCAAAAAATTATCATTTAAGTGGAAAAAAAAATTATCTAGTGTGAAAAGATTTTGCAGTCTTTTAATAAAACTGCATGGCAAAGGTAACAGTTCTGCATTTCCCTGTCTCATTGTATGTGTTCACCCATTGTGGTGGCATTTACCTTCAACTGCAGTAGATTTACACCTGTTTTGGTGTTAAAACAAAAATAAATCATGTATCAGTATATAAAACCAGAGCAACCCAGTACTAGTACAGGCAGTCCTGGCTGGATCTCCTCTGACTCCCTGGACCCCTAAGCAGTGATGCAGTGGTCTGTGGCCACCGTCACCCCAGCTGGAATGCAGTGCGGCATTTGGAGCACATGCACCAGGAACAAAAGTGTGAGGAGGGAACTTTGGGCCTGATTCAGACCCACTCGCGAGCGGCTGTCCGCTCGCAAGTGGGTCGATGGTGTTCACTGCGCATGTGCACGACGGAGGGAGCTCCGTCGTGCGCATGCACGAGACGCGACGAGTGAAGGACTTTCCTTCGCTCGTTGTGTCTGATCAAAGGGGGCGTGCTGTCGATGTTGATTGACAGCACGCCCCCTTTGGTGGGCGTGCCGGGGGCGTGCCTCCCAGACGGGGGCGTTCCCAAGGGAACGCCTACCGTCAGAAGCCGGCCCCACTGACATCACTAGTGATGTCAGTGGGAGTGATTTTGGCTCTGATAGAGCCAAAATCACTCCGGCCTTGCGGTTGAGAAACTCAACCGCAGGCTTCGGCTCGCAGTCGCGATGGTCAAGACCATCGCGACCATCAACCTGCACGCTCGTATAGGCTGTGGGTGGTGACCCACAGCTATACGAGCGTCCAGCAGGACGCTCCATAATTATGGAGGTGGGCCCTGATTCAGAGCGAGCGCTCTGGTCAGAGCGTCTGGCTCTGAATCAGGGCCTTTGTTTCTTCCAGCTCTATTTGTATGATTTCTGCAAGTGCAAAAATCAGCTGCAGCAGGTAGGACTGATCATCAGTGCACCCTGAGAGACACATGCTACGCTATGCATGTGTGGAGCGGGGTGGAAGGTAATACACTTAGGGGAGAATGGAGATGGGGATGGAGGATGGGTCCAATTAAAGTAATTTAACACTGGAGGGGGGGTGAAATAGTTTTAAAATATTACACCAGTAACAGGGGAGGAGGAGCAGGGTACAAAGGCCCTGATTCAGAGCCGGACGTTTATTATTGAGGTTAATAATACTGTAGGAACAAAAACAGGCCCATTTTATGTGATTTTAGCTGTTTTTATGATATTTTAAGAAAAAAATCCAAATCCAAAACCAAAACCAAAAAACAAAACACCACGGAAAACAATACAAAACCAGATTCAGATCCAAAACCAGGAAAGATCCAGATCCAAAACCAAAACACGAGGGTCGGTGCACATCTCTAATATATATAATTGCTCTCATTGAGATAGATACATTTTCATATCATATGCTCTCCTTTAAAGCCTGGTAAGTATCCCTTTTTATTGTTTTACTATATATATATATATATATATATATACTGTATATATATAAATATATATATATATATAATGTGTTTATTGCAGGCGGCTCCCCTTTTTATTGTTTTACACTATATATACAGTCAGGTGCATAAATATTGGGACATTGACATAATTTTCATATTTTGGCCTCTATTCACCACCACAATGGCTTTGAAATGAAACAAACAAGATGTGCTTTAACTGCAGACTTTCAGATTTAATTTGAGGGTAATTACATCCAAATCAGGTGAACGGTGTAGGAATTACAACGGTTTCTATATGTGCCTCCCACTTTTTAAGGGGCCAAAAGTAATGGGACTATCAACTCAAAAGCTATTTCATGGACAGGTGTGGGCTATTCCCTCCTTATTTCATTATTAATTAAGCAGGTAAAAGGTCTGGAGTTGATTCTAGGTGTGACATTTGCATTTGGAATCAGTTGCTTTCGACTCTCAATATGAGATCCAAAGAGCTGTCACTATCAGTGAAGCAAGCCATCATTAGGCTGAAAAATCAAAACAAACCAATCAGAGAGATAGCAAAAACATTAGGTGTGACCAAATCAACTGTTTGGAACATTCTTAAAAAGAATGAATGCACCGGAGAACTCAGCAACACCAAAAGACCCGGAAGACCACGGAAAACAACTGTAGTGGATGACAGAATAATTATTTCCCTGGTGAAGAAAAACCCCTTCACAACAGTTGGCCAAATCAAGAACACTCTCCAGGAGGTAGGTGTATATGTGTCAAAGTCAACAATCAAGAGAAGACTTCACAAGAGTGAATATAGAGGGTTTACCACAAGGTGTAAACCATTGGTGAGCCACAAAAACAGGAAGACCAGATTAGAGTTTGCCAAACAACATCTAAAAAAGCCATTACAGTTCTGGAACAACATCCTAGGGACAGATGAGACAAAGATCAACTTGTACCACAGTGATAGGAAGAGAAGAGTATGGAGAAGGAAAGGAACTGCTCATGATCCAAAACATACCACCTCATCAGTGAAGCATGGTGGTGGTAGTGTCATGATGTGGGCATGTATGGCTGCCAATGGAACTGGTTCCCTTGTAGTTATTAATGATGTGACTGCTGACAAAAGCAGCAGAATGAATTCTGAAGTGTTTTGGGCAATATTATATGCTCATATTCAGTCAAATGCTTCAGAACTCATTGGATGGCGCTTCACAGTGCAGATGGACAATGACCCAAAGCATACTGCAAAAGCAACCAAAGTTTTTTTTAAGGCTAAAAAGTGGAATGTTATGCAATGGCCAAGTCAATTCCCTGACCTGAATCCGATTGAGCATGCATTTCACTTGATGAAGACAAAACTGAAGGGAATATGTCCCAAGAACAAGCAGGACCTGAAGACATTTGCAGTAGAGGCCTGGCAGAGCATCACCAGGGATGAAACCCAGCATCTGGTGATGCCTATGAGTTCCAGACTTCAGGCTGTAATTGCCTGCAAAGGATTTGCAACAAAGTATTAAAAAGTGAAAGTTAGATTTAGGATTGTTTAGTTTGTCCCATTACTTTTGGCCCCTTAAAAAGTGGGAGGCACATATAGAAACCGTTGTAATTCCTACACCGTTCACCTGATTTGGATGTAATTACCCTCAAATTAAATCTGAAAGTCTGCAGTTAAAGCACATCTTGTTTGTTTCATTTCAAAGCCATTGTGGTGGTGAATAGAGGCAAAAATATGAAAATTATGTCAATGTCCCAATATTTATGCACCTGACTGTATATATATATATATATATGTGTATATATATATATATATATATATAATATTTTGCAAGTCCTGCACACTCAAACTAATATTTTAAAATGCTGGGTGCTTGGTCATATAATGCATATAGAATAGAAACCAAAAAATGATACACCAGCACACCACTGTTCAATGCAAAAAAATGTTTTATAGTTCCATATCAAAAAATCATCAGAAACAACATCATATCAGTTCACTAAAAGTGCCAAATAGTGCTAGGTAGTGCATATCCAAAAGGGTACTTATCAGTGACCATACAGCATGAACCAATATAGCAGCATCATGAGAGGAAGCCCGACAGCTGTTTCGGCGCCCACCAGCACCTTCCTCCTGGGGCATAACTGACACAACACACGTCTGTCCCATAAGTACCATCACAAATGAATCACACCTGTTGGTCCATCAAATGCACCTGTTTAACGCACCTTAATCATGTTTCCATATCCATGGCCATGCTGTCCGCCGCGTCCAACGGGGACCCGGAAGTGACGCGTGCGTGCCAATGGAGTTTGCGTGTCAAAGACCGGAAATGACATTCCGGTCACATAAACACTGCAATAAATCTAATGCTTTGAACTAATTTGCTCGGTGCAAAAGGTAATGACCTCAGTAGCGCTAACATTATGTGACAGAATACAGGACAAACAAACAATTAAACACTTATATATAAGAAAAAAGAAAAAAAGAAAAAAGTATATTGCTGTACCAACAAAACTTAATCACAAAAAGCAATTAAAATTCAGTTCTTCGTTTAAACCTGAAGGGGATAATGTTTGTAGATTATATATCCATCGACTTTCACTCTGAAGCAGACGTTTATTACGATCTCCGCCTCTTGGAAATGGAGGTATGTGGTCAATGGGCATAACTTTAAAATCCAGAGGATTATGTTTATTCTCAACGAAATGTCTGGCAACAGGAGGAGTATTACCATCAATAATCTGGAAGGCTTTGCGTATAGAAGATCTATGTAACGCAATACGTTCTTTCAGCATTCTGACTGTTTTGCCAACATAAAGATGGTTGCATGGGCATTTAATGATATATACCACAAATTTGCTTTCACAGTTAAGACGATAATTGATGTGATATAATCTCTTAGTCTTGGGGTCTTCAAATTGATCACCAGTAAGTAAAAACCTACAATTAATGCACCCTGAGTAACGGAATACTCCTTTCTTCAAAGACAGCCAAGTTCTAGGGCTCTTGATGCTGATGTCAGATTTGGTAATGATGTCTTTCAAATTATTACTTCTTCTATAACTGAAGAGTGGTGGATTTTTACAGCATTCTGCTAGAAGAGGATCCATTTGCACTATGTGCCAATGACGTAGCACTGCACTTTTTATAATTGGTGAACTGATAGAAAAAATAGTGTTGAAAACCAATCTTTCTGATTTTTTATCGGTAGTTTTGCTGCTATTCAAAAGCGTGGTTCTATCAAGTTGTATACATTTCTGTACAGCTTCATGAATTTCATTAGGATCATAGCCACGAGCTATGAATTTTTTGCCCATTTCGTTTAAAGCACTGATTAAATCATTATTACTGGAAGTTATGCGTACCACACGGAGAAGTTGTGAGTATGGTAAACCCTTTTTAAGAGGTAAAGGGTGAAAACTGTCTGCGGCTAAAAGAGTATTTTTATCTGTTAATTTCGAATAAACAGAAGTCTCTATTATACCAGTAGAAACATCTACAAACACATCAAGATAGCTAATTCTCTGTGTACTGAAACTGATGGTAAATTTAATTGTACTTATACCAGTATTCAAATCATCCACAAATTTAAGGAGATTCTGTTCGCCACCAGTCCACACCATGAAGATATCGTCTATATACCGTACGTAAAAACTTATATATTTAGCCAAATAATGAGACATAATATGTTTTTTCTCATACACGTACATGTACAAATTCGCGTATGCCGGGGCCATATTCGAACCCATCGCTGTGCCCCGGCGTTGTAGGTAAAAAGTGTTATCAAAAAGAAAATAATTCTTATGTAGAATTATATCAATGAGCAAAATAACAAAGTCTGCTGGTGGACCTTCTTGGTATGAACTGGTGGCAAGCAGCTCTCTTATGGCTGACATGCCATCTGTATGTGGAATATTGGTGTAAAGATTAACGATGTCCATCGTTACTAATAAGACATTGTTAGATGGTAACGAAAACTGTCTCAACAAATTAAGAAAATGAGTGGTATCTTGTATGTAATATTCAGATTTTTGGACCAGTGGCTGTAACAGAAAATCAACGAACTGGGAAAGTGGTTGGCATAAAGAATTTTGAGAAGAAATTATCGGCCTGCCAGGAGGATTAACTAAACATTTGTGAACCTTGGGTAAGATATACAATAAGGGAATCACAGGATGATCTTGAGTTAGAAACTTTGCTGTATTTTCATCTAACCAAAAATTAGATAAGCCTATATTAATGATGCTATCAATTTCTTTTTTATATTTCCATGTAGGGTCAGTCGATAGTTTTTGATAGCACGTCTGATCGGATAGTTGTCTCATCACTTCATTGATGTAGTCAGATCTATTTAAAATGGCTATGCCTCCGCCCTTATCGGCTGGCCTGATAATTATTTCTTTATTATTCTGAAGAGAATTAATGGCTGCTATTTGGTCACCAGTAAGGTTGTTATATGACATTTTTTGTTTATATATAGCAGGCACTACATCTCTTTTTACTAATTTGATAAAGGTATCAATGAAAGGACTTTGCACCATCGGATCAAACGTGCTTTTTGGTCTAAAAATTTTTTTCTTTGATTCTATTTGTGTTCCCTTTGTTCCGAAAAAATTTCTTAATTTTAATTGGCGTTGAAATTTAAAAAGATCTACTTCAAAGTCAAAAGGCTTCTGTTTAAATGTTTTCACAAACGTAAGTCCCTTAGAAAGTACATCAAGTTCATTGTTTGTCGGAGTATACTTTGAAAGATTAAACACCACTATTTCTTTTTGGACTTGTTCCTGCCTCTGCCAGATTTTTCTTTGTCTAGATTTGCACTTGACCCCTCCCCTTCTACAGGGTTTTGATTTTCTGGCCTTTGTTGCATCTGTATAAAAGTTTTTCCTTTTAAAACATTCATCTTTGAGTGAACACTGTCTGAGTCACTCAAAGATGTATATGACTCCAAATCAGTGTAAGATCTATTTATCCGCTTTTTCTTATAGCCAACACCTGAATTCCATGCATGTCTCTGTTCTCTGCCATGAACCCACTGGTACACTCTATTATCTTTATAATCTTCACGTACAATTCTATATTTATTTTTTTTAAACATCAATAAATCATTTCTGAAGGTAGACACCATGTTCTCCAAACGTGGTAACCAATCAGTTTCAGTATCATCAGATAAAGATTTTAAACCAGTTGTTTCACACAAAGCAATTTCTTTTTCCAAAGCAACAATCTCTGTATTCACTTGTTGAATCACTAAAATAATAAGATCAAAGGAACATTGATTTAGTATCAAACACCATTGCCTGCAACATTCTGCATTCCCACGACCTAATGTAGGTTGATTTCTGATTCTAAAACCACGTGGGATAAGATTTTCCTTGTGGTATTGTGACAATGTAAGTCCATGTAAAGTCAATTCAACATGTCTTTTCTTTAATTTCAACAGGTCATTATAAATTTCACGAGGACTGTCCTTGTCAAACTCCAAAGTCTCAGTATTTGCAAACAAGATTTGAGATATATCTTTTTCACAAAATCTTTTTGTCCCAGTAAAGTCATTCATATCCAGTGATTGTGAATCCATTTCTCTTATATATTAATCAATTTCTTGAGGTTAGAAATGTGAGTAAAATTCCAGAAGAGTCAAAAAATCATTAACGGAGGTGCAATAACTTCATATAGATAGTTATATAGAATATTTTGCAAGTCCTGCACACTCAAACTAATATTTTAAAATGCTGGGTGCTTGGTCATATAATGCATATAGAATAGAAACCAAAAAATGGTACACCAGCACACCACTGTTCAATGCAAAAAAATGTTTTATAGTTCCATATCAAAAAATCATCAGAAACAACATCATATCAGTTCACTAAAAGTGCCAAATAGTGCTAGGTAGTGCATATCCAAAAGGGTACTTATCAGTGACCATACAGCATGAACCGATATAGCAGCATCATGAGAGGAAGCCCGACAGCTGTTTCGGCGCCCACCAGCACCTTCCTCCTGGGGCATAACTGACACAACACACGTCTGTCCCATAAGTACCATCACAAATGAATCACACCTGTTGGTCAATCAAATGCACCTGTTTAACGCACCTTAATCATGTTTCCATATCCATGGCCATGCTGTCCGCCGCGTCCAACGGGGACCCGGAAGTGACGCGTGCGTGCCAATGGAGTTTGCGTGTCAAAGACCGGAAATGACATTCCGGTCACATAAACACTGCAATAAAACTAATACTTTGAACTAATTTGCTCGGTGCAAAAGGTAATGACCTCAGTAGCGCTTACATTATGTGACAGAATACAGGACAAACAAACAATTAAACACTTATATATAAGAAAAAAGAAAAAAAGAAAAAAGTATATTGCTGTACTAACAAAACTTAATCACAAAAAGCAATTAAAATTCAGTTCTTCGTTTAAACCTGAAGGGGATAATGTTTGTAGATTATATATCCATCGACTTTCACTCTGAAGCAGACGTTTATTACGATCTCCGCCTCTTGGAAATGGAGGTATGTGGTCAATGGGCATAACTTTAAAATCCAGAGGATTATGTTTATTCTCAACGAAATGTCTGGCAACAGGAGGAGTATTACCATCAATAATCTGGAAGGCTTTGCGTATAGAAGATCTATGTAACGCAATGTCATTTCCGGTCATTATGTGACCGGAATGTCATTTCCGGTCTTTGACACGCAAACTCCATTGGCACGCACGCGTCACTTCCGGGTCCCCGTTGGACGCGGCGGACAGCATGGCCATGGATATGGAAACATGATTAAGGTGCGTTAAACAGGTGCATTTGATTGACCAACAGGTGTGATTCATTTGTGATGGTACATATGGGACAGACGTGTGTTGTGTCAGTTATGCCCCAGGAGGAAGGTGCCGGTGGGCGCCGAAACAGCTGTCGGGCTTCCTCTCACGATGCTGCTATATCGGTTCATGCTGTATGGTCACTGATAAGTACCCTTTTGGATATGCACTACCTAGCACTATTTGGCACTTTTAGTGAACTGATATGATGTTGTTTCTGATGATTTTTTGATATGGAACTATAAAACATTTTTTTGCATTGAACAGTGGTGTGCTGGTGTACCATTTTTTGGTTTCTATATATATATATATAAAAACAAAGGGAAGACTGGCACTCCAGTTCCATTATGCCGACGGCCGGGATGCTGACTCCATCACAGCACAGCATAGACAAGTCGTGATAACAATTACACAGATAAAGAAGTAGCACTCCACAGACTTCACAGCAACAATATGTACTGTATGCAATGTTTCAAATTTAATACATTCTTTCGTCAAGTCAGTGTGTTTATTGCAGGCAGCTCATCAGGGGCCCTACCTGCCTGGCCTTGCTGAGTGCTGCTGCTGGGCAGCTGGCGGGCCTGCTGCAGCGGGGCTAGATGGATGATGGATGGATCATCAGCTGCGAGGGACAGGGTGGCAGGTGGGCTGCGGACCCAGTGAGTCACTCTGTCTCTGTGCAGTGTGCACACATACACATCCGGCTTCTTCCCTCATTCGCAGGCACGGTAGGCGGCCATGTACAGTCTCTCCAGACAGAGAGGCAGCTGCGCAGGACTCTCCGGGATGTCATGATGTCATGCGGTACTCTCGCAGTGCTCCTCTGGGAACCTTGTGATCATGTAATTTCTAAGGGCAAAGGGGCCCGTCCACAGACCCCTTGTGTCCCGCCAGGCCCTAGGCGAGTGCCTAGGATGCATAGCAGAAAATCCAAATCCTGCTTTGGTCATGTGTACCCTAATTATACTGACAATTTGTTTATGACAGATTATGATCATATGAATAAAATAAAGACATTAGTCTATATTTATCTTTATTTACTTTTTAAGTTAAATGTCGTGTAATCATATCATCTATATATATATAAAATCAAATGTCTTGACTGACTCACTGACTGTTCAACGCCCAGGCCAATTAGCTTGATCTAGAAACATGAAAATCGGGGTGTACATACCTTTCATGACGAAGGCACGCACTAAGCAGGAAATTTTGAAAATTTGACTCCTAAGGGAGTGAAAAGGGCTAAAATGTTTCCTCCCCCTGTGCACTGTCCTGCCTGACTGTCTCATCGTGGTTGTAGCACAGTTCATAGTCAAACACCAACTGTCACCCCAAGTGCTGCCAAACATTATGGCAGTTGGTGTGGCTACCCTATTTGAATAGTGAGGGAAAGGAATGTGTTACTATAGAGGTAAGAGAAGAAAATGTGTTCTAACAGCAGTGAGAGTGGAATGTGTTACTATAGAGGTGAATAAAAGGGAATGCGTTTTTACACAGGAATGGGAGGGGAAGGTGTTACTACACCGGTGAGGGATATGAATGTGTTACTACACAGGTGAGGGAGGGGAATGTGTTACTACACAAGTGTGTTAGTGGTATGTCAAATGAGTTACTATGGAGCAAGGGAGGGGAATGTGTTACTACAGGAGTTAGAGGGCATAATGTGTTACTGCAGAGGCGAGGGAGGGTAATGTGTTACTACACAGGGGTGAGCGGGAGAAACGTGTTATTACAGAGGTGAAGGAAGGGAAATGTGTTACTCCAGAGGTGAAGGAGGGGAATAAGTTATTACAAGTGTGAGTGAGGGATTGTATTTCTACACAGGTGAAGGAGGGGCATGTCAAATGTGTTACTTACAACACAAGTGAGCGAGGATAATGTGTTACTACACAGGTGAGGGAGGGTAATATCTTACTATAGCAGTGATGCATTATTATAGAGGTGAAGGATTAATGTGTTACTGGAGTGGTGAGATGGAAATGGAAACAGTAAATATCTAAGGTCTACCCAGGTGAAAATGGGTACATCAGCCAGTATTTGTATATGAAACATGAGTGCCTCATGTTATAATCTTACATTTCTGAGTGTAGTGATTATGGGCCTGATTTATCACAGATCGCAATTGCAACAGCATACTCAGGGCCTGATTCAGAGACGCTCGTAAGCGGTCGCTCGTTCGCTCTGAGCGATGTTCGCACAACTGCGCATGCGTATGGGTCATAATGCGCATGCGCAAACCAGTCATTGCAGTCGGAAATCATGCACTCCCAAAACAGCGAGGGGCTGCTAATTTGATTGACAGAATGTACTGTTTGTGGGTGGTAACAGGGGAAGGTGCTTGAAAATGGGGGAGTGGAGATCCGAACGCAGGCGTGCCTAACGGTAAAAAGGGCGTTTAATGGGAGTGCATAATTAGTAAAGGAGCGTCATCGACCACGTCACTTGGTTGTCTTTTAGCCTGAACTGCTCGCAGTGATTGCGGTAGGAAAATCCTACCACAAGCACTGCGAGCAGTTCAGATGCCTTTCGATGTACCCGATTAATCTAATAAATACTGGAGATGACGTGTGTTGCGAACGGCAAAGGGGGTCTTTACAAAATAGCGAGCGCATTTTTCGTTTGCTCGCTCAGACATAGAGGCGTCAACAAACCGCAAAGAGCGAGCGCTCAATTTAAATAGCCGGCCCCTTTTTTGGAACGACCGTCCGCAAATAGCGTCCGGCTCTGAATCAGGCCCTCAGATCGGCCGATGGTGCATACTGTGCATGCATATGCATCGCAGTGCGCATGCATGAGTTAGCATTGCAATAGCACTGTGATCACTTACGCAGATACAAAGCCATTGCAGAGTGTGTGATGGGAGGTCAGCATTTGGGGGGGTGACGAGGGAGTGGTCGGAGAAACACAGGCGTGCCAGTCCATTTGAACGCCATTACTTGGGCGTGCATAAATTAGCCACTATGATGGCATGCGCAGCTTGAGTATTCACTGCGTGTGACGATGTTAGCAATTTCTGAGTAAGGTCAGACCTGTTGTAATTGTGCGTAAGGGGCAAATGTAACTCGATGTTCCCGATGTACACACAGGACATTACGGATGTGAGATAGCAGTAGCGGGCGTTTTTATGCTGGCTGTGCAAAGGCTTTGCGAATGCAGTAATTAGCGTATTTTTGCAGCAAATCTACGTGCGTAATTGCAGCTGCAATCGCAATAGCGATCCGTAGTGAATTAGTGAAAAACTATCAATGTTTCCCTTAATTAATCACTTTTGATATTTTATGAGCATCAAAGGTTTATAAGGGTGTAGGAAATGTGCAGAGAATGTGTTACTAAATTTGCAGAATAACCTATAGCTTAATGTGCTCACCAGTACTTAGTTGCCCTGCAGCGGTGTACACAGTTGTAGTGTTATATTTTTTAATTGGTGCTAGCAGCAGGAACAAAGGACACACTAAACAAATGGTGCCAAATAGAGTACCAAAAAACAAATGCAACTAATCAGAAAAGCTGGAATGGGATTCAGAGTCCAAGCAGAAAACTGGTCTGACAGTAATGTAGGGGAATCCAGTATCCAAATGACAGGTCAAGGTAGGCAGCAATCTAAAGATTGGTAAAGTGCTGGCAAAAGGTCAGGGCAGACAGCAATCCAGAGCACAGTTAGTATCTAGTCAATGTCAGAGCCTGAACTGGAAAAAGTACTAAGGTGGAGATGTATCAAGCCTTGAACAGAGATAATGTGGAGATGTTACCAAAAGCAACCAATGCACTTCTAACCAGTGGCAGAACTAGCGGTGGTGCAGCCGGTGGCTTGCACCGGGGCCTGCTGTGGTGCAGGGGCCCATAGCCCACCGCTAGTGTCCCCACAAGTGTAGTGCAGGCCGCAGTGATTCATTGGCTGCTGTGTCCACAGAGGGAACCAGCTGGAGCTCACTCATGAGCTCCGCCTTCTGGTTCCCCCCGCAGCTGGTGATTGGAGAGATGTCATAACGTCTTTCCCACAGTGCAGAAGAACTGGCCGTGAGGAGCAGACAGTGGCAGTCGTGGCAGGAGCGGGGATTTAGGTAAGTTGTGTTTTTTGTTTTTGTGTGTGTAAGGGGGTATGGGAACTGGCACAGCATAGGGGGGCCCTACTAGGGGCACTGTATAGGGGAGGTGGCCACTACTAGGGGCGCTGTATAGGGTTGGTGCTACTGGGGGCACTGTATATGGGGAACTACTGGGGGCACAGCATAGGGGGACCACTACTGGGGCCACTGCATAGGGGGACTACTTCTGGGGGCAATGCATAGGGGGGACTGCTACTGGGGGAACTCCGTAGGGGGGACCACTTCTGGGGGCACTATATAAGGGGCACTACTGCGGGGACTGCATAGAGGGACCACTACTGGGGGCACTGTATATGGGGCACAACTGGGGGCACAGCATAGGGGGACCTCTACTGGGGACAGTGCAATGGGGGGCCCAAAGCATATTCTTGCACCTGGGCCCACCACTCTCTAGTTCCGCACTGCTTCTAACTGTCATATATCAAGCATAGTCTTTGAAATGACAGAAGCTGATTGGATGCTTTCAGCAACTACTTACATTTTTCTCCTCTCTCGAAGGCTTGACATATCCCGCCCTAACAATCAGGCAGCTAACAAATTGCACAGTGGCAGAAGCTAAAGCCATTACAGGCAGATAACTAGGCCACCTAGCCACTCAGAAGCAACCACGCTATTAGAGTGGTTGGCATGGGAAGCTGCATGGAAAGCATGACTGTTGACAATGAGAATCTATTTTTCATTTGTCGGAATCCAGTGATGTTTTGCTTCCTTAAAATAAGAAGTTTCCAGTAGTTTATAGTCCTATTTGAATATGCCTCTCCCAAAGTGAAGTATTCATGCTATTTATTCATACTACCATGACATTGAATAAAACATTTATATAAAATGAAATAATATTACTGACATGAACAGAAAAGCCTATTATAATATTTTCCACAAAGGTTCAACATGTGGTACTGTAATGCAAATACATAATTCATGCACCTCATGCTGCTTTTTAAGAAGACACAGTTCATTCTTCTTGAAGACAGCAAGCAGCTTTTTTGCTCCAATACATTATGAGTCTCCACAAAGAATCAGGTCACAGGTTATTCCCTTCATGAGAATAGTTGCAGAATTGGTTCTCTATGGCGACTCTAGGCAATCTTGGTAGAAGTCATCAGAATGTAACCTTAGGATCAAAAATGTAAATATGTATTCCTAGAACCGCTTAATGTCTTTTTTACAAATCAAATCAATTTTCACTAAGGGCACATTTTATGTTTTTTGTTCACCTGCAAACAGAACATAAACTGCAGATAAATATACGTGCACAATCTTTCTGGAAACATTAAATTTAATGTTCTCAGAATTTGTCTAGGATCAAGACATTTTAACGCTGGCATATTTCAAAGTTTCTAATCACTCTGACAATTCTCCTATTAAACAACACCGACAGTTACTTTGGGGCATGTTTAACACATCCCACATTTTTAATAGTTGTGATGTAAGAAGGAATATGTAAATATTGTGCGCTGGTGCATAGGTGTAGTCACCCTAAATTCTGAACTGCAGCTCTCACAGTGGGATCTGCTTCCCATTAATAACTGTAATCACAAAAAGAGAAGAAAAATGGAGCACTGGAAATAATTGTGTACATATATTACTAGACAAAAATATTTTAAGAGCAGATCTATAATAAATATTTATATAAATCTATAATATTTCTGTCTAGTAATAAATTTACTAAATTTTTTGTAGAGTTGTGATGTGATAATATTGACAAAAATTGCAAAGCAAAAATATCTATATTTTCACTTGTATGTATTATTCTATAGGAGCCTTTCACTGGATAGATCTGGATGAAAACTTCACAGAGTGGTAACATTGGATCCCAGAAGACATACTAGGGGTTTGAGGTCCCGGTCGGACCTCCCGTTGGTGTATGCTGGGCAGAACTTTGACCCGGGGAGTCTGTTCTGGGCCTTCCACTGGATGGATTTGGATAAAAACTTCACAGAGGGGTGGCAATTGGTCTGGGATGCCAAATGGTTGTTGTTGGGTCCCGGTCGGACCTCACGGCTGAGTGCGCCAGGCATGACTTTGACCCAGGGAGCCTTATCTGGGCCTTCCACTGGATGAATTTGAACAACATAACATAATAAAATTTAATAAGTTAAAGATTTAAACCCGGGCAATGCCGGGTACTTCAGCTAGTAGTCCATGTAAATTAATGTATTTTATAGTATAAATATTTACAATGTGTTTTATAATCTTATAATGATCCCACATTCATCTGGGGCAGGGATTCATTTGTCGTGATTTTTCATATGCTAATGTTCAAAGGTGCAGTATGTCTAAAATGAAGTGTACAAATAAAGATGGCCACTGTGTTTGTGCAGTATGCAGTATTTGCCCTGCATGCTAAACAAATATTTTACATGTGCACCCTTTGTAGTGCAACATGGTTTGCTCAGTACATCAGTTCTTCATCCAAAAGCCCCGGGGTGCCCAGTTTATAATTAATAGTGCTTCACAGACAGGGGTGTGGGGAGGGCGGTTCCACTGGAGCATGAGCTCCAGGCGCCTTAGATACCAGAGGGCACCCCGTAGACTCCAGAGCAGCTGTCAAGAAGCTGACAGCCTGTGTTGGGTCCTCAGCAGCAACAGCAGATCCTGTCCTGCCTTCCTGCTCTAGTGAGAAACTCCTGGGGCTCTATTTATCACTGATGAGGTGGTATGTTTTGGATCATGAGCAGTTCCTTTCCTTCTCCATACTCTTCTCTTCCCTTCACTCTGGTACAAGTTGATCTTTGGGCCTGATTCAGAGCCGCTCGTAAGCGGCCGCTCGTTCACTCCGAGCGATGTTTGCCCAACTACGCATGCGTACGGATCGTTATACGCATGCGCGAACCAGTCAGTGTGGTCGAAATTCAAGTGCTCGCAAAATAGCGAATGCCTGATAATTTGAGTGACAGGAGGAGGCGTATGTGGGTGGTAACGGGGGAAGGTGCTTGAAAACGGGGAGTGGAGATCCGAACGCAGGCGTGCTTAAAGGTCAAAACGGGCATTTTAAGGGTGTGCATAATTAAAACAGCAGCGTCATTGACCACGTCACTGGGTTATTTTATAGCCAGAACTGCTCGCAAAATTGTGGTAGCAAAAACCAACCACAAGAATAGCGAGCAATTCATACCCTGGTCGATGTACTCGATTAATCTAATAAATAGTGGACATGACGTAGGATGCGAGCGGCCAGGGGGCGTATTTTTTTAAAAAACGACCGCAAGTTTTGTTCGCTCGTTCAGACCTAGAGGCGTGAACAGACCGCAAAGAGCGAACGGTTCATATGAATAGCCACCCCTATTTTCTGGACGAGCGAACGCTAATTGCGTCCGAGTCTGAATCAGGCCCTTTGTCTCATCTGTCCATAGGATGTTGTTCCAGAACTGTAATGGCTTTTTTAGATGTTGTTTGGCAAACTCTAAACTGGTCTTCCTGTTTTTGAGGCTCACCAATGGTTTACATCTTGTGGTGAACCCTCTATATTCACTCTGGTGAAGTCTTCTCTTGATTGTTGACTTTGATACATATACACCTACCTCCTGGAGAGTGTTCTTGATTTGGCCAACTGTTGTGAAGGTGTTTTTCTTCACCAGGGAAATAATTCTTCTGTCATCCACCACAGTTGTTTTCCGTGGTCTTCTGGGTCTTTTGGTGTTGCTGAGCTCTCCGGTGCATTCTTTCTTTTTAAGAATGTTCCAAACAGTTGATTTGGCCATACCTAATGTTTTTGCTATCTCTCTGATGGGTTTGTTTTGATTTTTCAGCCTAATGATGGCTTGCTTCACTGATAGTGACAGCTCTTTGGATCTCATATTGAGAGTCGACAGCAACTGATTCCAAATGCAAATGTCACACCTAGAATCAACTCCAGACCTTTTACCTGCTTAATTGATAATGAAATAATGAGGGACTAGCCTACACCTGTCCATTAAATAGCTTTTGAGTTGATAGTCCCATTACTTTTGGCCCCTTAAAAAGTGGGAGGCACATGTAGAAACCGTTGTAATTCCTACACCGTTCACCTGATTTGGATGTAATTATCCTCAAATTAAATCTGAAAGTCTGCAGTTAAAGCAATATCTTGTTTGTTTCATTTCAAAGCCATTGTGGTGGTGAATAGAGGCCAAAATATGAAAATTCTGTCAATGTCCCAATATTTATGCACCTGACTGTATGTATGTATGTGTCCCTGCCTGTATGTTTGTGTCTTTGTGTGTATGAATGTTTGACCCTTCCTGCCTGTATGTGTGTGTATGTACGTACGTACGTACGTAGATACGTACGTACAGTATGTATGTGACCCTGCCTGTATGTGTGTGTGCATGTATGTATGAATGTGTTACCCTGCCTGCATGTGTATGTATGTTTGTATGCATGTATGTGACCCTGCCTGTATGTGTGTGTGTGTGTGTATGTATATATGTATGTACAGTATGTATGTATGTATGTGACCCTGCCTATATGTATGTGTGTATGTATGAATGTGTGACCCTGCCTGCATGTGTGTGTGTATGTATGAATGTGTGTATGTATATGTAACCGTTCCTGTATGTGAATATGTTTGTATGTATGTGTGACCCTGTATGTATGACCCTGCCATGTATGAATGTGTATATATGTAGCGGTTATATTATATAGCACACACTTTTTTGGGGGGAAGGGGGGGGGGGTGCTGTAGCACACTTGTGCTCCAGGCACCCGGGCCACATGCTACACCTCTGTTCACAGATAGCAGCTGAACAGTTTAAAGTGAATAAGTGCTGCTGTGACTGTTGCAGCCAAACTTTAGCCATATAGAATGAATTGCCCCTTGTGTCCTGGTGAGTGAATAACGGCAGATGAGTGCAGGTACTGTTAGATAAGTGTGGATGGTTGCTTATATTACAATGATCATCTGCATGCACTGTATCGGCTACTCATAAACAATTACCCATTGTCATTGTGGAACTCTGGTTATAATAACTAATGCTGTAGCAAACATCTTTTTTGCAGATGGACAGTAATGAACCTGAAGAAAGTCATAATAGCTGTAGTGGGGTGCCAGAAACCCCAAGTCTCTGCTACATGTACAGAAGGTCCTATAGTGACAATTGGCAACCACTGTTTATGTAATTATAATTTTTTGTAGCACACATTTCTCTAATATGATAAACATAAACCATTACCCATATATGGAACAATAGTTGATATTCCTAAAACACAACAAAAAAAATTCCCCAGTTCCTGACTACATTACATGTAAACTACTATGGTACATGAAGCATACAGCTAAAATACAAGTTGCCACTGGGTGGCACTCTTACTGTTCTTGCTCTCAACAGAGTTTTTATGAAAAGAACAGAATTAAAATATTTCACTCATAATCTATGCAAAAAAGTAAAAGACTGATAACTTTATGTAGAGGATTATTTTGTTTAACAGCAAGTATCAAAATGGCACTGTGAAAAAATATTCATGACATTATTCACTAAAAACAATTAAAATATACTGGTATAGAATACGCCCTACATGGAATGAACCTATTAACTGCCCTGCAGCTTTACATAGTGTACAGAAAGTAGCTCCTGGTAGGAAAAAAAATATTGTGCAGCAGAAACCCTATGTGACTGCGTGGCCTATTGATCCAAAGGAAATTCATTTAACGTAAATTCACTTTATGTACATGACTTTAGGGCTGTAATCCTGTGGAAAGCTATTGTATGTACAATGTTTTAGGTAAGGTATTGGAGAGCCAGAAGGTGTTCATCTACCACAAGCTTTACTTGGCCGCCTATTGGCCAGCCTAAGCATTAAAGAAAAAAGGTTTCTAACAGGGCTAGCGCCTAATAGCCCAATGTGCCGAAGCCGTACATGTGGCGGTCATTTATCTTGCGATGAATAGATGCACATCTTTCTGGCTTCTTATAATTTCTTCTTAGCTTATAGATTTAGCTGATTTTCTCATGAATTATACATCATTTTGCCTCTCCCTGGCCTATAAAATATATATGACTATGAGTGAGTGTACAGTACATGCAAGAAGCTGTCACTTGTCTTAGCCTGAGGAAACTGTTGCAATCAATGGTACTGTACTGTATGTGTATATGTGTAGACAGGAGGTTGTAACAGCAGCATACTAAGGTAACATCATGACTTATATAACGGTTTGGGCAATGTTCTTTTAATGCTTGGTTTTCAATGTATTATGCAATTAAAATTGATGATAGTTTAGATGGATAAATAGATTAATGTCTCAATATCCTAAGCATCCGGTCTTACATTGTCTTATTCCCCACTCAAACGCTACCCCTCTAAAACAAAAAAGATTGCTTATAATAAAGTAGTGAAATGTAATTATAGATATTTGTACAATTATATGCCTAATTGCTTTTTGTAACATACAATGTATCTTTTAACTTTCATGAACATCAAAATCAAATAGGTTAAAAAAAATCCTTTTTTACATCGGATTGCCATCTGTGAATTCTGGCAAATGCCAGAAGGCCTGGAGTGCTAATGGGCTAGTGGGGTCAATGGAGGCTGCTTTTTATGTTAATAATTATTAATAATTAATTAATTAAAAATCTGTACTTCAAAATCTGTACTACAATCCTCTGCCAGCAGGCTAATAAGAAATGATGTTGGCGAGGGTCAGCAACCACATTGCCTATTGATGTGAGAGGACCAAACTAAGTTGCTGATAACTATTGATTATTCTATGAATTATTAGTGAAACTACATTTATTTATTGCACCAATCAAGTGTTTGTGCTATTATTGTTTTAAGTGCACTTTGTGTGTCTTCAATAATAAAGTTGTGAATATACAGATGTGTCCGGCTACAAGTGTGTCTTTAATAATAAAGTTGGGAATATACAGATGTGTCCGGCTACAAGTGTGTCTTTAATAATAAAGTTGGGAATATACAGATGTGTCCGGCTACATCTTTGCTCCATAAGCCATGTAGCGCACCCTGCTAGTCACGCTGTGCCTTGGCGTATTGAGTCTCATCATAACATACTGAAACACTGGAAAAGCCGGAGAGTGTAGTACAAGTTTCTGTCCCCCAGATGTCACTTTTCCTAAACTGCACTGTACATGCATAAAAAAGACAATGCAATGTCTGTAGTACTGCCTGAAGATTGGCTTACTGAACCTGTCATTCGGTACGCTATAGTTGTCATGAAACGAAAGCTGTAAATGAGTGTGTAATAAAGGATTAAATCATTCGGAGTGACGGCCTAATTCAGACCGGATCGATGGTGCCCTAGTGCGCATGCGTACGACGGAGGGAGCTCCGTCGTGCGCATGCGCGAGACCCGCATAACGACAGCCAAGCCAAGCTGTTGCTATGGGTCTCCCACCAAAGGGGGCGTGCTGTCGATGGTGGGCGTGCCGGGGGCGTTGCTGCCCAGATGGAGGCGTTCCCATGGGAACAAAGGCGTGCCAACATGACAGACCACCATTTCTCATTGCTCTGGGAACATTCCTTTCTATATGCACCTTAATGCTGCCAGTAGTAGTGCAACTTATGCAATGCCCCAGTAGTAGTGCCCTTCTTGCAATTCCCACTGTAGTAGTAAGCATGCAATGACACTAGTAACTGTGCCCCTTATGTAATGCCCCCTGTAGCAGTGTCCCTTATGCAGTGCCCCCAGTAGTAGTGCCCCTTTTGCAATACCCCATTGTAGTACACATTATGCAGTGCCCCCAATAGTAGTGCCCTATATGCAATGCTCCCTGTTGTAGTTCACATTATGCAGTTAACCTTATGCAGAGCCCCCAATAGTGCCCCTTATACATTTACCCCAGTGCCCCCAGTAGTGCCCCCTCATACAGTGCTCCTGTAGTGCCCTTTATACAGTGTCCCCAGTAGTGCCCTTTATACAGTGCCCCCAGTAGTGCACCCTTAAAGAGAGCCCCCAGTAGTGCACCCTAATACAGTGCCCACAGTAGTGCCCTTTATACAGTGCCCCCAGTAGTTACCCTTATAAACTGCCCCCAGTAGTTCCCCTTATGCAGTGCCCCCAATAGTGTCCCTTATGCAGTGACCCCAGTAGTGCCACTTATATAGTTGCCCCAGTAGTACCCCTTATAAAGTGCCCCAATAGTGCCCCTTATGTAGTACCCCTTATGCAGAGCCCCCAATAGTGCCCCTTATACATTTACCCCAGTGCCCCCAGTAGTGCCCCCTTATACAGTGCTCCTGTAGTACCCTTTATACAGTGTCCCCAGTAGTGCCCTTTATACAGTGCCCCCAGTAGTGCACCCTTAAAGAGTGCCCCCAGTAGTGCACCCTAATACAGTGCCCACAGTAGTGCCCTTTATACAGTGCCCCCAGTAGTTACCCTTATAAACTGCCCCCAGTAGTTCCCCTTATGCAGTGCCCCCAATAGTGTCCCTTATGCAGTGACCCCAGTAGTGCCACTTATATAGTTGCCCCAGTAGTACCCCTTATAAAGTGCCCCAATAGTGCCCCTTATGTAGTACCCCATATGCAGTGCCCCCAGTTGTGCCCCTTATACAGTGCCCCTTATACAGTGCCCCCAGGAGTGCCCCCATTCAAACGGGCTCTCAAGACCCACTACTTCATTAAAGCCTTCCAGCTCTCATCCTAACTTGCTGCTACATGTTCCTTCCTTCCCGTCTACCTCATCTGTGTCACACCTGTTTGTCTACCCCTCCCTTTAGAATGTAAGCTCTTACGAGCAGGGCCCTCTACCCTGTAGTACTTCTCCCTACTTCACTTTCATCTACTTCTTACTCCCTACTAGGGCACCTAACACTTGGTTTCTTATGCTCTGCTGCTTATATGGGTGTTATGGTCACTAATGTAGCAATATATATTATCCAGGCCCTTGTCCTGCATTGTATTGTATTGTACTGTAAGTCACTGGTCACCTATTTGTTTATCTACTTGGTAAGATGCTGCAGAACACTTTGGGCTCTATATAAATAAATGATAATAATAATAATAGTAATAATAATAATAATAATAATAATAATAATCTCTTCCAAAAATATCACACAGAAGATGGTGCTGTTGGCAAAAGGTAGGGAGGGGGTGTTTTAATGATTGGGGGGTGCATGCCTAGATTATTCAAACTACTATAAATCCTCTATCAACTTGTAACTTAAGGAGAGTACTGTACCAATAGCCTTTTCATAGAAAGTTGAGCTCTATTGATGGCCTTACCAATCTACATTTTGGTCTTCACAATCTATGGAGCTATAAATGAAAGGACAATTTTTTTTTAAATCTTAAACAGCTCATGCACTCATTTTCATTTAGGAGCCTAATTATAATTTATACCTCACTTTGGGGCAGATGTACGAAGCTCTGGAAAATGATAAATTGGAAAGTGATAAACTGCAAACCAATCAGCTCCTAAGTGTCATTTTTTAAACACAGTCTGTCAGATAACAGTTAGGAGCTGAGTGGCTGATAGTTTATCACTTTCCAATTTATCACTTTCCAGAGCTTAGTACATCTCCCCCCAACTCATAAAAGTTAATTTTCTTTTCATCGCTTGTCATAATCAACTTTTAGCTGAGCGATTTACAGCTGTCACAAGTATACTAGACCAGAGTATAGTGCCCATGTTCCATATAGTCCAGATTTGGGGCATGATATAGAGGCACATGCTATGCCGATATTCAAGCAAATGGCCAAAGTTTTTTCTTCTGCGTATACATCTGAGTTGTACCGCGCATGCATCCCAATTTCGTTCGTACAGAGTTGCAGATCCAATTTAGATGCCTGGTAGCAGAAATAAAAGGGGCATTCCTGAACAACAACTGGGAGGTAACAGGAAGTGGCTACAAAGATGCACAAAGATATTGCATCTTATGGGAATATCACAGGTGTCCCCCTGGTTGCAGGTATGTCACTGGTCGCAGGTGTGTCACTGGTCACATGGGAGGCCATATGCAGATTGAGAAACTGCACCTGCCATTGCTCTGATGCAAGTTTCGCTGTATTTCAGCATCAGGGCTGGATTAAGGCTTGTGGGGGACCCAGGGCAACTAAATTTCAGGGGCCCCTTCAAGCCACACGGAACTTCCCCCCTTCCACCTAAGCCTTCTGCCCTCCCACCCCCAAAGCTTCCACTGCTGACTTACCTTAGTGCCAGCGTGCGGGTGTGACCTCCTACCAGCAGAGCTGCTTCCTGGTCCTCTCATCGGCATCGCGGACGTAATGTGTCTCATGGCGCCGGTGAGAATACTCGGGAGCTGCTCTGCGCTGTATGCAGCAGCACTGACTGTGCCGCTGCATACATTGATAGCGAATCGCGGCAGTGAGGCTCAATCCGTGAACAGGTGTCACTAGACATCTGTTCTTGGCAGGGTCACACTGACCCTGTGTGGGGGCCCCTCCATGTGTGGGGGCTCAGGGACGATTGCCCCTGTCGCCCCCCCCTTAATCCGGCCCTGTTCAGCATCTATGGACACTGACAGTGGGTTTCTCAGTCCTTTGAATTGGCATAAGAATGAAGTCGCAGACACAACTATGGCAAAAGGTGCAGCCGCACTTGCATCCGACTTAGGATCAGACCCTTGATGTTCAGTTCCACTGTTGAAAAAAGTATGAAAAGAAAGTATTTTGAAAACAAAATACATATACATAAATAAAATTATATTATATATTACTTATTTATAATATATTTTTTTCTTTTTCATTAATAAACTTTTTGTTTTCTATAACTAAATATTAGAGATGAGCGGGTCCGGTTTCCTGAGAACCGGAACCACCCAAACTTCCAGTTCTGAGGCGAGAACCGAATCTGGCTTGTGTTTTCCCGCCTGACTCGGATCTCAAAATGAGACAAAACGTCATCATCCCGCTGTCGGATTCTAGCAGGTTTTGGATTGTATAAAAGCCCTTCCCACGGTGATTGGTGCCATTTGCTTGCTGAGCCCTGGCATGTCAGGGTTGTGCTTCATCCAAGAGGGACTGCTGTATCCATCCTGGGGCTTCTGTGTCCATCGAGGGGTTGCTGTGTCCATCAAGGGCAGGGCTTCTGTGTCCATCCAGGGTCTGCTGTGTCCATCCAGGGGTAGCTGTGTCCATCCAGGGGCAGTGGCTGCTGTGTCCATCCAGGGTTTGTTGTGTCCATCTAGGTAGGGGCTGCTGTGTCCATCCAGGGGCTGCTGTGTCCATCCAGGGGCTGTATCCATCCAGGGGCAGGGGCTGCTGTGTCCAACCAGGGGTGCTCTGTCCATCCAAGGGTGCCCATTGTATAAATAAAATAAAAGCTAATAATAATAATAATAATAATAATAATAATAAAATTAATAAAAAAATAATATATATTTTTTTTTGTGCTGTACCCCAGTGTACTATATTATTATTTTTTTTTTACTGTGAAACTGCCTGTCAGACTGCAGTGTAATATTCATACACGTATTGTTTGTGACACTGTAAGTGGTAACGCAGTGTATTGTATAATAAATATTGTGACACGATAAGTGAAGAATGCATGTTTTCATAAAAAATATTGTGACATTGTAACTGGAAAATGCAGTGTATTCATAAAAAATATTGTGACAGTGTATTCGTAAAAAATATTGACACTGTTAGTGGAAACGCAGTGTATTTGTAAAAAAATATTGTGACACTGTCAGTGGAAAAATATTGTGACGCTGTCAGTGGAAAACGCAGTGTATTCATAAAATGTTTTTGCAAAATTCAGAAACTTTGGCTAAAAAGTAACAACAAGCAGTCCAGTGACAGCTAACGCCCTTCTCTCTGCTAGATCCAAGCACCTGCCATCTTTACCACCAACACCTTCATAAACAATATCCTCAATCATGAAGCGATTGGTTTGTTTGGGCCACTACAAAAAAAGCTACTAATGGGCAGCTGACATTGCCGGCAATGATCTCTACATATACAAACTGGCTTTACAGAGGTAAGATGTTGTCACCATCATCAATCATCATCATCTGATTCCTCACCCTCATCAATTTATACATCATCTTCACATAATATTAATTTGTCCCCGCTGGATCCACCATTACAGGTGCCCCTGTAATTTTTGCATGTAATTGACGGTAAAGGTCTTTCTTTTAGAATTTGTAGTTCATTTTGATGGCCATCATCTTTTCCCCATTTTTTCGGAAGTAGCCCCATAGGCTGATCATGGACAAGGTTCCCGGGTGTGCTGAAAACTCTTTCTGGGTACACTGGAGGGAGGCAGCTCAAGTAAAGCAAAGCCAGTTTATGCAAGGGCCTCCAAACTACCTTTTTTTCCTGCCACTAGTTAAACAGACTGTCTGACATGCCTATTTGGATGCTATCATTAACATTTTTTAAATAGTCCCCAACCATTCTTTGAATGGTGGTGTCATTAATTGTAGGCAATTCTGACCCGACCAGATGCCAAAAGTTAAAACTTGGTTGTGTTGATTCATCTGCATCACCAGTGGGTGTTTTGAAAGTTTAGTTTTTTCTCGGCCGATGCACTTGCTGGAGAAACTGAAGGAGAAGCCATCACTGCATCACGTGCCACTTGAGCTGACATTTTGCTTACCAACAGCTCATTAAATCTCTTCAAATCTGTGTCCTTTGGGAAAAAAGAAACAACATCTTCATCCCTTCTGGGATGAAAATCCACTCCAAGTAGCTGAAACAGGCATGGCACTCAAGGATTCTCAAGAAAGATACAACATAAGACTTAAACCTTAAATCTTGCATTTGCTCTTTTCTGCTTGTCCACATATCTGTGCTGGTTAAGTGGACAGTGGGTACAATGGCAGTTTGGAAGCCACTAGTTATGTTCTTTAATGTCCCTGTACAGGTTGTGTAATGCTTTTCAAGTGGAATCTTTACCGAGGATTACTTAACAGTCAATTATTTTGGAAAGCACTACTAGTAGTCTTCCTGGTCCCCTTCTGGGATGAAAATCCACTCCTAGCAGCAGCAGGCATGGTGCTCAAGAATTATGTGAATGAGTAAAATATTTTTTGTAAATGCCTCCCCTCCCCTCTCCCCTTCTCCCTCATAAATTTACTTTGGAATAAAAAAATTTAATTTACTACCAATCAACCCTTCTTGTCCATGCCTTCATCTACATACATATTCCAACTCCCTCAGGCCTCTTGATTAATAAAAACATTTGTTTCCTGATGTGCCATGTTGGAAGTTGAACTGCCACATGTTTGTGCCGCCCACTGCTGCAGCTGAGCTTAGTCAGCCAGCTAGCTTGGTGCAAATATTGGAAATAGGAAAATGAGGAGATAACAAATAGGGTGCACAATAAAGCTACCTAAAATTCTATCAATATTCCAGAAGAATCTCACCACAATTCACAACAATAACACAGAATCAAAAGTGGAATAGACAAAACCTCTGGCACTAATTATGATTAGTATGATTATTATGATTATATATAATTATGATACATCCCTTATTATTGATAGTACAGAAGGTGTTGTCTTGTGATAGAATCAAGTTGGCTGAAATTTCTACTTCTGGATCAGGTCTCAAAATGGCTACTGTTTGGTCATAGCATTAGGGGAAACATCAAAAAGAAAAAACAGAGAAACCAATGTGTAGTAATATCAGGAGACCGAAATGTGTTGACAAACTACTAGGGGTGTGAGTAGCTCAACATTTGGACTCTGTCTTTTCACTTGGATTATCCATTTTGATTTATTTTTATTGCTGCATGTGTTTTTGAACTTTGGTCACTTTGTTATGCACCTTTTATGTGTTTTGGTGCTGATTGAGTTTTTTATAGGATATTTTTGTTTTATACTATTAAAAAATCTTTTGGATTGAAACCGCATTTGTTTTACCTATATATACAATGGAGCAACATTTTTGAGGACTATGTTGAAAGATCAATCTTTACCAAATATAAAGATGTGTAGGGGGTGTGGTGATATGCTGCTTAATAGAGTCTAGGTATATACACACATACACACACACACACAGTTTGTATATATATACATACATATGCACACACACACATATATACACATGGTGTGTGTAAATATATATATATATATATATAATATATATATACATACACACAGTGTGCGCATATATATATATATAATATATATATATACACACACACACAGTGTGCATATATATATACTTACACAGTGTGCATATATATGTATACATATATATACATATATATATATATATATATATATACATATATATATACACACATACACACACACATCTTTTTTTAGACATTTGCAAATGGAATCTGCTTACCTTTACATGTAGAGCTGTATAAGTGCAGCTGCCACAGGGTCCAGGATCTCTGTGTGCTGACTGTAGTGGCAGGAGATAGACCTCGCTGGACCACTGGAAAGGGGAGCCTAAATCCACCAGTGCTTATGACTCTGGTGATTGTCAGTGGTCCGACTCCTGACCGATGTCGGTGTTATTTGCTGCCCGGCCCAGCACTGCTAAAGGGTGGTCTTCTCACAAATGGACCACCCCATGGTGTCACCTGGCTGGCCCTGCTTACAGTGCCGCACTCTGCCGCCCCCGCTGTGGTTCCCTGGTTGGAGGCTGGAGCACAAGCTCCATATTCACTAACTCAACGCTGAGTCTCCTAGCTAGCGGGCGGCACTCTTAAATGCCCGCTAGCCAGAGCCTATGACAGCTTCCTGTTTGCGTTCTGCAGTAGAATGCAAATCCAGGAAGTGTGGCAGCCGCCACAGGCATACATAGAGGAGTTAGCCTATGCCGTCAGCTGCTGTAGCAGGCGGCCGGGCAGGCAATGTCAGCCGGCCCAGCAGAGGGGAACTATCCCGCTATCCTGGTGGCTCAATCCGCCCCTGCAGGCGAGTATAATATTGTATGTGGGTGCAAGATGTGCGGTGCACCTATTATAAATACTCCACTGGTTTACAAAAAACAGATCTAAGCCTCTTCCACCCAGGCCCAGAACTTGCTTGGGCACAATTATATTCTTTACTAAGATACACACACAAAAAACAAGTCAACAATGGCTGGCTGCAAGTAGCAGGCACAGATCACAATCCTGCTGCCTAGTAAATACTAGGATAGTAAATCACTTAATAGAAAGAGGACAATGAAAATATTACATTGGTCAGGAGGGACACCTGTTCTGTTCCCACCAGTGATCTACAGTAGGTAATTTAATATGTGTCAAACTGCTTTATTATGGATTCTTTCTCGATAAGTAATGCACTTCATTTAAACATGTTTTACTGTGATCTATTCATCTACTCTGATTTGTTGTTATATAATAAATAATACATTGCGAGACTTGTACAATTTTTTTCAAAATATAACATATTTGCTGGGTTATTGCCCAGCAAATAACCCAGTAAAATGTGCCAACAGTCTCTAGTGACAAAATGCATTCTCCTGCAGTCACTGCTGGCAAAAGAAATATTGGGGCCTGGTACACACATATTTTAGCACCCCCCATCTCTTCCCAGTGGGTACAAAGTTAAAATAAGCAGGGCTTAAAGTGGTACTAGAGAGGCGCACAGAAATGTATGTTCTCACCGTGTTTGTATCGGTTTGATCTGGGTTCTCTGCTTTCTTCCTCCAGTTCACAAACATCATAGTAGGTCATATTGGCTGCTGACTTAAATATACCCTAGTTTGTATATGTTAGGGAATTTTGAGAGTAAGCTCGAATGGAGCAGAGACTGTGCATGTGTAATTGATGAGGTAATAATAATAATATCCCTACAGCTCCAGTGTTCTCTCACAAAATTGCTCTCCAATACCCCCTATGGTCCTCTACAATATGTGGCAAACCCCACTGACTTGCATACAGTATATTAGTATCGATTCCTGCCTGTCTATACCTTCTAAAATAAATAAATGCTTTCAGACTTTGAGTGTGGTTCCAAAGCACAAAAAGTTATTATTCATTATAGAAACAGATGGTTACACGCTGTGATCTAAATACAATTAGCGCAAATAAATTATACAGACCCAAGGTACAGTTGTTACATACGCACGCGCTCTGGACCCAGATACCGTCATCAAAGTAGAAACCTCCGTCAGCAGCAAAGCAAGCAGACTGGCATCCAGGTTTAGAAAGCCCACATATATACCCTTACAGAGATAGGCAATACAGTAGAACAGTTTGGCATGATTCCATTGGTTCTTCTTCCTGGTTTTTGTTACAGTACAGTTCATAGGTCAATTCATATGGTCACAATCCAGCCTCCAACAGCCCTTTGTGTCCATTTTCCCGCTGCATAATAAATCTAAGCTGGCTACATTACAGAGTGCATTTTAATCTTTAACTCTCTATGGTCCATAGTTTGCAGACACATGTTGCGATCTTCTCACTGATGGTACCGGAAATCTGCAAAGACAGTGGATCAGTACAACACCAGACACGGTCTGCTTACCATGTACTAAACCTTAGATATCAAATTACATTTATTTCACAACATTAATAATACTGAATAAACCTTGAATATTACACTTTAATGCTAGGGAACCTTTTATGTAAGTGTGCAATATGTAAGTATTGGGATATTGAGAAAAGACGCTAGTTAGCGTTGTGCGACCACGTGTTTGTGGAGTACACCATGGTACATGTTTTGCAGGGTTGATCATTTTATATGTTTTAGTGACTGTCTATATTTATATTATGAGGACTTTTAACTTCTTTCTATTGCGTGGGAATCGCACAACACTAAATAATAGCATCACCATTTGTACTTATAATCGGTGAGATTAACTAAAATGGCGCTGGGCAGCCAGTCGCAAAATGGCGTCTCATTGCCATTCGCAAAATGGCGTCATGCAGATTTAATTTTAAACCGATCCTGTCTCAGCCAATTATCTGGCTTCGACATTAGGCACAAGATAATGTATTTTTGTTAATGTGATTGTGTCTGTGGGGGAATACCATTGCCAATGCAGCAGATGTACTGCTTTTATATGCTTATATTTACTTTTAAAATATGAGTTCAATTTTAAATTATGAAGTTGAATTGTGTACCTGGAAGTCTCTGCACTACTGGTCTCTATTTTGTCTCCAACTGTACTCACATATATGTGAGTATACAAACAGGGTGGTAATTATCTATAGGTATATACAAGGAATTGGCTACAGATCTGTTTCTAAAATACTACTGCATATAGAAATACCATTTATCTACTATAAAGAATGAGGAGTTGTGCACTTGTATCCTTTTTGTGATTAGCAAATATATCACTTTTATTTGGATACCCCCATTAGTGGAGGTAGGTGGACGTTTGTCCGACAACTGCATGAAAAAAATAAATAAGCAGTGTCATAAAAAAATTTTTTTTTTGCTGTTGTCAACAAAAATCTCCAGTCTTTAACTGCATGGCAAAGGTAACAGCCCCTCCTTTCCCTATTTCAGTATATCTACAATTGGTGTGGTGGCAGTTATGTACAATAATAGTGCTTTACTACTATCCAGGTGTAAAAATCATTGATCAGTCAATAGAAAAGCAAGAGCAACCAGTACTAGTGCTGGCAGTGATAGTGCATCTACTAATGGAGGTCAAGGAGAAAAAAGGTTTAAGAAAGGGTACCTCAAATCTAAACAGCATTTAAAAATTTTAAAGAAAATATCACCTCTTACTATAAAGGGAAAAGTTACTGACGAAAAATGTAAAATTGCCAACATGCCATATACCACACACAGTGGCAAGGAAAGACTTAGACCATGGCCTTTCTTTGCAAGTGGTGGTCCTGCTACTACTGTTTCATGCACTAGAATGTCTATTACGAAAGCCCAGGCCAAACTCAGTCATTTTCTGTAACCTCACATGCACCACCTTCTCGTTCTAAAGCTATATGTGTCACCTTTAAAAGAGGGTTTGTGTGTTCACAAACTTCACAGATTCCAGAGGAGAACCTAAGGGTGTCTATGAGTACTGTATGGGAGTCTTACATTTCAGACACTGTAATTGTAGAGAAGCTGAGAAGACTCCATCCACCCTTTCTGAACCCTCTACTATGGAAATGCTAGATGATGAGGGTATTATTTGTGTATATAATGAAGCTTCTGATGATGACTGTGTTTGCAAATAAAAAGTCGATAAAATTCACGTTGCTGGATGTTGTTTGTGTCAAAGTAAGTTAGCCACCAGAGGCAGCAGTTCTTGGCAGCAATAAGAATTACATTGTCATGCCCGGGCATAAGACTAAATAGCCACTTCTGTGTGGTATAATTTTCTCACAAACCCTGAAAACATTTGTGATGGTATCTGTACCATTTGTGAGGCCAAAGTAAGTAGAGGTAAGGACAATTATCTAGGCACCTTCTCCCTGTTATATCATTTGCAGTCAGTCCATGCCACTTATTTATCAAAATCTAAAAATTCTTGTAAAAAAATAACAAGCAGCCCAGCATCAGCTACCAGCAGCATGGATAGATCCCAGCACATGCAACTTCCACTGCCAACACCTTCATCACAGTAACCTCCTCAGTAATGATCAGATTTAGTCCTGTACCAAAACCGCAAAGGCTAACTGACTCCTCCCTTATCCAGGATTCCCAAGATAATTAATTTCACGCTAGGGCTTCTGCTGGGAGAGAATCTTCATCACAGAATGTGACCAAAGCTTCAGTTTCTCCTGCAAATGCTGCTGTCATGAAAAAACTGTCCTTTTCCAAGGGTCCCACTGGTGATGATGATGAGTCAACTCAGCACACTAGAGTGAAAACATCATGACATTTGGTCAGGCTTAAAAGAATTTACCAACATTATTGGCACCCTTACTGTGACTTACTCTGATACAATAGGCATCAATAGAATGGTGGAGAATTATTTTAATATTAATGTACAAATTAGCATGTACACAGTTCCTTTAAATACTGGGAGTTAGTTAAAGGCAATTTGGAGCCTTTTCAGCAAACTAGCTTTGGTTTACTTAAGCTTCCCATCATCCAGTGTATACTCGGAAAGAGTGTTTAGCACAGCCAGCAACCTTGGGAGCTATCGGCGTAGGACACTGCTTCCTCAAAATATGGAAATACTGATGTTCATCAAAATGAACTCCAAATTCTATGAGGAAGATGTTTTCCACCAATTACAACAGTGTACAAAGATTTCTGTAATGGTGGATTCCTGTGGGGATGAGACAATATTGTGTGGTGATGATAATGATTTTAACAGTGATGATGATGAGGATTATATTGACATCTTATAACTGTGATGATGATTAATAGCACTCTTAGCCATCTTAAGCCCATTAGTGGCTTAGTTTGTGGGGCACAAACAAACCAAGCACTTGAGGCACAAAAGTGTCAGTTCCTATTGTTGAAGTGATTGTGCATATCCTTTTTAATATACAACATAATCGTGCTATGGGCTTTGCCAATATTGTGTGTGTTTGATAGACAGCATATATTATTAAACTTTACTCTTTACTGGAGCATTCATGTTATTTTGCATCTTGCAAGGACATTCACAACCAACTTGCTTGTGGTCCGGTCCCACTGCATACCTCTCCCCAGGGTCAGCGTCTCATCCAAGTGTATGGGCCCTGTTTTCTTCAGCTTCTCCACAGATACAGAGTAGTATCATCAAATCATAAAATTAATAATTATCACTCTGCCTTGAATCTCTTGTATTGTCCTGAGGCCTGTGACTTGCTGTATGGATTCAGTTTCCATTTTAAAAATCTCATTGGGATTTTAGAAGCTTGTATTTTAATAGTTTGTCCATGTTTTTGATTTAATTTTCTTTATAGTTATTAGTACTGTTAGAAATCAATCAATCAGTTAATCAATCAATCAATCAATCAATCAATCAATCAATCAAACAATTAGGATAAAAGAACCCAGGCGCTTGTGAGTTTGTGAACCTTTACAATCTATAAGCAACTAATTGAGGTAGTCAGCCTCGTAACGAAATTGAGATAAAAAACAAAGGACAGTCGCACAGACTGAAGGTTTCACTAAATATACTCAAGCCAACAGATCAAATTAATAATAGTAGAGATGAGGTGCCTATACCCGTATGGTGTTGCGCTCCACCCGACCAGCGGGGAGTGACTCAGTAAAACTGTAATCAGTGAAACAGAATAAGCTGCCGTCAGGGTATTTGCCTCTTTAAAACATAAGTTTCCCACAAGTAAGATCCACAAACTCCAAGGGACACATCCCAATGTTACCGGTCTTGTACTCCAGAAGCCGCCGGGTGTCTGGGCGCTGTCAGGGTCCAGGTATCCCACCGACACGGCGCTGGGTACCTCCGTTTAGATGGGAGTCACAGCGATCGGCACCAAGATATCTGGGTGCCGATCGCTGTGACTCCCATCTGGACAGAGGTACAGAACGCCGTGTCAGCGAGATATCTGGAGCCTGTCAGCGTCCATACACCCGGCGGCTTCTAGCCACCTGCCACAAAGAACATCCAGGTGCCGATCGCTGTGACTCCCATCTAAACGGAGGTACAGAGCACCGTATCAATGTGATAACTGGACCCTGACAGCGCCCAGACACCCGGCGGCTTCTAGAGTACAAGACCGGTAACATTGGGATGTGTCCCTTGGAGTTTGTGGATCTTACTTGTGGGAAACTTATGTTTTAAAGAGGCAAATACCCTAACGGCAGCTTATTCTGTTTCACTGATTACAGTTTTACTGAGTCACTCCCCGCTGGTCGGGTGGAGCGCAACACCATACGGGTATAGGCACCTCATCTCTACTCTTACTAAACTACCATCCTTTCTGCAACTGCAGTACCACTATGGCCCTGATTCAGAGCCGGACGCTCTGACAGAGCGCTCGCTCTGAATCAGGGCCGTCCCTCTTACTGTTTGGAGCGGCCTCCTGGCCGCTCGCATAGCTGTGGGTGACCACCCACAGCTATAGCGAGCGGCCAAAATGATGGGCGAGCGACCATTGGTCTTGCGACGAGACCCTTGTGTTAGGGTCTCACTGCCGCAAGCCCTGGAGTGCTTTTGGCTCTATCAGAGCCAAGAGCACTCCCACTGATATCACTGGTGATGTCATGGGGCCGGCCCCAGATGGTAGGCGTTCCCATGGGAATGCCTCCATCTGGCTAGCCACGCCCCCGGCACAAAAAACCAAAGGGGGTGTGCTGTCAATCACCATCGATAGCACGCCCCCTTTGGTGCGAGACCCATAATGACGGCTTGGCCGTCGTTATTCGGGTCTCGCGCATGCCCACGACTGAGCCGCCTCCGTCGTGCGCATGCGCACTTGGGCAACATCAACCCGCTTGCGAGCACTCAGCGCTCGTGGGCGGGTCTGAATCAGGCCCTATGTTCATAGATATGCTATGTTCTTTTAAAACTGCCATGAGTTTGTGCCACTGCTCTGTTGCTTAGTTTATACCTCTTTTCCACCAAAAACCCAGGTCCGACCTGGGTTTTTGGACATCGTTCCAACCCTGGTCAGGCCCAGGACAGACCCATTTACACTGCACCTTCGATCTGGGTTACTCCCAGGTCAGCCCTGTTCACACTGAACTCAGGTCTGCCCTGCTAAACCTGTGAGGTCATAAAAAGTGGGAGGTGACTGCTCCACAACCACCAATCAGCTCATTTTAGGCATGACCAGGGTCGGATAACCCGGGTCGCACCGTTTACACTGCACCATTACCCGGGTCCATCCTGGGTCCAACCCTGGTAGCTACCTGGGTTGGATTGCTGGGTCACTTGACCTGGGTTATTTTTCAGAGACCCTTTTACACTGAGCTGCAGGTTTTTGCTCTGGTGCAAAAGGGGTATTAGTCAACTTGCTGCAGCCTTTGGCCAATATTGGTGAAAACAATATTGTGAGGTTTGAGATGGTCAAAATTTACTGGAAATTAATGTTATTGATGTTAATAAATAATACTGTAGGAACAAAAACAGTTCCAAATTTTTTAAGATGTTTTATCAATTCTTAAGGAATACCAAAACCAAAACATTTGAGAGTGATTTTGCCATAACCAAAACATGATGAAGATTTAGAACCAAAACCAAATTATGGGGGTCCGCACACATCTCTACTTCCTCAACATCTGATTAAAACAGTATAAAAAAATTGAACAGCAAATCAGTGTAAATTTAATTTCCCTTTCCAAAGAAAAAGACATGTAAAAAAAATCTACTGTTTATTTTAGAGCAACCCAAAGAATTGGCTAATTTGGCTAATAAAACACTTTAATAAGAAATAATAAATAACAAAAACATCTCATTAGGATCATATAAAACCTTAAACATATACCCAAGAGGTTATAATACAAAAACTAAAGTACTGAGCCTCTTCCTGACCCCCTGAGGCAATGGGGCTAGGTAAAAATTTATTATCAACAATTATTTTATTTAGATGATTATAAATTAGGTTGTGCATAAGGGAATGGGTATGAAATATCACCGGCCGCATGGCCGGTGGTTCGATTCCCGTCAGCGGCAGCCCGACAGGAGCTGGAAATCCCGATCGTGGATAGGTAAGTATCCACTAACCTAACCTAACCCCCCTAACCCTAACCCTCCTTAAGGGTGCCTAACCCTAACTTCCCCCCCAAGTGCCTAACCCTAATCCCCCCTCTAAGTGCCTAACCTTAACCACCCCCTTCCCCGCTACCTAAACCTAAGTCCCCCGGGGGGGTGCCTAACCCTAAGTCCCCCCCGGGGGTGCCTAAAGCTAACCCTCCCTCCCCCTAGAGCCTAACCCTCCCAGGGGGGTGCCTACCCCTAAGTCCCCCCCGGGAGCCCTAAACCTAACCCTCCCCCCCGCGGCTGTCCGCTCGCGGCGCCCGGCATCACTACGGTCGTGATGCCGGGCGCCGGTCTCCCGGCATCTGGGAAATTCGGGCGTCTACATCTAGACGCCCGTCATTTCACCCATGCCGGGATAAGACAGTCGGGAAGCCGGCTGCCGGTATATAGGCAGTCGGCCTCCAGATTGCTTCCCGTGCATGAGAAAAAGGGTATAGTTTATATGAATGTGTAATAGTATGTCTTTTAATGTGTTTATATAAAAGTGTTTCTCAGACTGTCAGGCAAATTGTCTCATTAAATGTAATAGAGCTGGATTAACATAGAGGCTGACGGAGCTTCAGAAATAGACCCATGAGGGGATGCACTTACATTTTTTAATACATTTTTTTTAACTGTAACAGCATTCTGCATGGCTCGCAGCTCCTGTCTCCCTTCTCTAACACTGACTGCTTTCTCAGTATGTTAGATATTGGCTGCCTCTGCAGTAAAGCAATTTTTTATTTTCTTTTGGATGCAAATGAATCCATTCTTGGAGCCCTAGGAAAATCTGTAACTAAAGGAAAAGTGGTGCATCTTAGTACACACTATACTACATAAACCTTGATTATGAAGCAGTTGTATTTTAAGACATGATGGGGCCCATGCAGGGGCGTATTAAGAGAGGAGGGGGCCCATGTGCAGTCTCTGTCTGGGGCCCCCTCCTCTCTCCCTGGCAGCTGGCACTGCACTGAGCACAGCAGAAGACTCTAGGCACTAGTCTGTGCCAAAGTCTACTGTGCAGGCACAGGTCACCCAGGAAATGTCACAGCAGCCATTTTACCAATGATTTCCCTACTGTGCATGCGCAAAACACTGGGAAAATGGCACGACGGACATTTTCCAGTTGATTTGTTCAACGATGCTACCGCAGATGCGGGACTCCGGAGAGGTAAGTATTAAATAAATGGGTGAAGGGTGTGTGGGGTGAGCCCCCCTGTACCCATTATAGATACACCCTGGGCCCTATGCAAATGTTCGGTTCCCCTCCTGCCTGTAAGTATGGTGCATGCATAGGAGAAATGTGGCGCATGGAAGTATGGCTTGGTATGTGTGGGGTTGGTATTGTGGCCCTTTCCTGACTTAACTCTCTGCCTGCACCACACATTCTGCACCACGAACCCTTTTAATTAATCCACTGCTATATGGAAACAATCCAGAAACAAATGTACGCAAGTACAAGCAATGTACACACATTTCAGTCGTATCTGCACCTGCAAATGAAGAGCAGTAACTTGGCTACAACAAGGTTTTCTAATGTAGGCAACGTTTGGAGAGGACATGTCAATGGAACTGCAAGTTATGCAGAGTTGGATGGAAGAGTAAATACACCTGTCTCCAGGGCACACCAATGATGATGTATGATGAAGACAAGCATCAGACAGAGTATGGATAGGGGCAGAGGCAGCACAAGATGTATATGACTCTGCATATGGGTGAATATAGTTATTATAGTTTTCTGTAGGCAATGCAGGTACTATTACAGATGAATTGTGTTCAATTCAGTATCAAGCCCATAGTTGTCAAGTATGTCATATGAATCGGCTACGGAGTATTTTTAGTTCTGTAAATTGTCTCACAATTGATCAATTAGTTCATTGAACATCTTCCTTTCATCTTCATCAATACTTTCACAAACATCATGCACAAATACAATAAAATTTGACATGAACATTTATCATACCCCTCTTTTATTATCTGAATGTCAACAGGGGTTGCCCACCACTATAACTTATTGGTTTATACATGTCACCCTAGACCATTTACAACAATACATTGCCATACAGTATTTATCTGTGCTTTTATATTACATATTTTATTTAATCAAGAAATAATTATTTTATTCAGAGGCACTATCTTTATGTTAGACTAGATGTTGTCTTTGGCGTTCCCTGAGTATTTCTCTCTCCCTCTTTTCTCCTGTCTGTACGTTTCCTCCTTTATTCAGCACTACCTCCTCTTTTTCTCTTCCTCTTACTCCCGCTCTTACTCCAATTCTCTCTTCCTCTTCTTCTGTATATTTCTTTTATCAGTACTTAAGTTTAATATATATGTTCTTCTTAGCATTACCTTTTTTTCTCTTCATCTTTTCTATTGTTCTTTATGAGATATCCTCGCCATTTCTCCTCTACAGAGTGTTTTTCCTTTCTGTATGTGGCCTGTGTGTCTTTTTCAGAGTATCTGTGTTTTTATCATGAGGTGATATGTAATGAGCAAGTATGGGAAATTACAGAAGTGTTTGCAGACTAAGGGGTATATTTACTAAAGGTCAATTTTGTGTTCGATATTAAAATTGCTTAAAATCATCAGACATCAACTTCATGTTTCAGGGTCTAAATTGCAGATTTACTAACATTCAGTTTTGAATTCAATTTGAAAATCAATGTCGATGTCAGTTGGATTTTGCAGGCGTAAATGCAGTCGGTTTTGATCTTTAAGTTCAAAACCGACTGCAAATACAACCTAAAACATGGAGATAAACCCTTACAAAAAAGAAGCACTGCACAAATCAATATAATTTCTACGCTGTTGCCATGGCAACTCACCCCCTTACTCCTAATTGAATTGGTGCAGCCGCTTGGTGTGGCTGCACCAGTCACACACCCATTTCCCATTACAGCCCTGCATACAGTAAAGGCATGACAAAAGAAGAAATTTACTCAACTATTAAGTAAACTAGTTAATAAAAGGTGTAGGAGGTCATATACAAGCAAATAAAGTAAAGTTGAAGACATGTACAGAATACAAACCAAAGACATGCACTAAGAATTGTATCCAACTTACATTGTGGTAGAAAAAAATAATTCCAATAGCAAATATGTAAAAATCATGTCACTAAAATAAAATACAGAAATAAACCATGTGTACCAAAACCAGTCCAAATTCATATGCTATTTAATTTGTAGAATATTGTATATATATATATATATATATATATATATATATTAGGGGTGTGCACCGGCCACTTTTCGTGTTTTGTGTTTTGGTTTTGGATCTGGATCTTTCTTCGTGTTTTGGATCTGGATTGGTTTTGCCAAAACCACCCTTCCGTGTTTTGGGTTCTGGGTTTTGTGTTTTGGATCTGTATTTTTTTTAAAAAAAGCATAAAAACAGCTAAATTCACAGAATTTGTTGGTTTCTCTGCTCCTATGCTATTATTAACCTCAATAACCTTAATTTCCACTCATTTCCAGTCTATTCTGAACACCTCACAATAGTGTTTTCATGTCCAAAAGGTTGCACCGAGGTAGCTGGATGACTATGCTAAGCGACACGAGTGGGCGGCACAAACACGTGACCCATCTAGGAGTGACACTGCAGTGGCAGACAGGATGGCAGTTAGAAAAACTAGGCCCCAAACTGTACATAATGCAAAGAAAAAAAAGAAGTGCAAGATGGAATTGTCCTTGGGCCCTCCCACCCACCCTTATGTTGTATAAACAGGACATGCACACTTTAACAAATCAATCATTTCAGCGCCAGGGTCTGCCACACAACTGTGGCTGAAATGATTGGTTCGTTTGGGCCCCCACAAAACAAGCTGGCAATTAATGTGTCCCTGCACAAACTGGCTCTACGGAGGCAAGATGTCATCCTCATCCTCCTCATCCACCGATTCCTCACCCTCTTCAGTGTGTACATCCTCATCCTCACAAAGTATTAACTCGTCCCCACTTGAATCCACCACCACAGGTCCCTCTGTACCTTCTGGAGGCTGGTCTCCCTGGAAGAGCTGATAATTCATTTTGATGAACATCATCTTCTCCACATTCTGTGGAAGCAACCTCCTACGCCTTTCGCTGACAAGGTTCCCGGCTGCACTAAACACTCTTTCGGAGTACACACTGGAGGGGGGGCAACTCAGGTAAAATAGAGCCAGCTTGTACAGGGGCCTCCAAATTGCCTCTTTTTCCTGCCAGTACAGGTATGGACTGTCTGACATGCCTACTTGGATGCTGTCACCGATGTAATCCTCCACCATTCTGTCAATGGTGACAGTATCATATGCAGTGACAGTAGACATGTCAGAAATTGTTGCCAGGTCCTTCAGTCCGGACCAGATGTCCAAACTTGGTCCTGCCTGCCCTGCATCACCGCCAGCGGGTTGCTTAGGATACCTAAGTTTTTTCCTGGCAGCCCCAGTTGCGGGAGAAAATGAAGAAGGAGCCGTTGACGTGTCACGTTCCGCTTCAGCTGACAGTGTGTTCACCAGCAGGTCTTTGCACCTCTGCAGGCTTGTGTCGGCCGGAAAGAGAGACACCACATAGGCTTTAAACCTAGGATCAAGCACGGTGGCCAAAATGTAGTGGTCTGATTTCAACAGATTGACCACCCTGGAATCCTGGCAAAGCGAATGAAGGGCTTCATCCACAAGTCCCACATGCCAAGCGGAATCGCTCCATCTTAGCTCCTCCTTCACTTTCTCCAGCTGCTTCTGCAAAAGCCTGATGAGGGGAATGACCTGACTCAAGCTGGCTGTGTCTGAACTGACTTCACGTGTGGCAAGTTCGAAGGGCTGGAGAACCTTGCACAACACGGAAATCATTCTCCACTGCGCTTGAGTCAGGTGCATACCCCCTCCTTTGCCTATGTCATAGGTGGATGTATAGGCTTGTATGGCCTTTTGCTGCTCCTCCATCCTCTGAAGCATATAGAGGGTTGAGTTCCACCGCGTCACAACCTCTTGCTTCAGGTGATGGCAGGGCAGGTTCAAGAGTGTTTGCTGGCGCTCCAGTCTTCGGCACGCAGTCGCTGAATGGCGAAAGTGGCCAGAAATTTTTCGGGCCACCCAAAGCGTCTCCTGCACGCCCCTGTCGCTTTTCAGAAAATTCTGCACCACCAAGTTTATTGTGTGAGCAAAACATGGGACGTGCTGGAATTTGCCCAGATGTAATGCCCGCACAATATTGGTGGCGTTGTCAGATATCACAAATCCCCAGGAGAGTCTAAGTGGGGTAAGCCACTGGGCGATGATTTCCCTCAGTTTCTCTAAGAGGTTGTCGGCGGTGTGCCTCTTACTGAAACCGGTGATACACAGCGTAGCCTGCCTTGTAACGAGCTGGCGTTTCTGAGATGCTGCTACTGGTGACGCTGCTGCTGTTGCTGCGTAAGGTGATACATCTACCCAGTGGGCTGTCACAGTCATATAGTCCTTAGTCTGCCCTGTTCCACTTGTCCACATGTCCATGGTTAAGTGGACATTGTGTACAACGGCATTTTTCAGGACACTGAGGACACTTTTTCTGACGTTTCTGTACAGTCTCGGTATCGCCTGCCTAGTGAAGTGGAATCTAGACGGGATTTGGAACCGGGGACACACTACCTCCATCAATTGTCTAAATCCCACTGCACTAATGGCGGATACCGGACGCACGTCTAACACCAACATAGCAGTCAAGGCCTCAGTTATACGTTTTGCTTCAGGATGACTGCTGTCGTACTTCATCCTCCTCGCTAAGGACTGTTGGAGGGTCAATTGTTTAGTAAAAGTAGTGGTGTTCCTACTTCCTCTCTGGGATGATGAACGACTCCCAGCAGCAGCAACAGCAGCAGCGGCAGCAGTAGGCGTAGCAATGCAGGATCCTCCAGAGGAATCCCGGATAGGAGAGTCAGTCATGCCAGTGACATGGCCTGCAGGACTACTTCCGATCCTGACTAAGGAGGAAATTGACGAGGAGGGAGTTGACGGTGTGGTTTGCAGGCGCTTGGATACAACAGGACAACGGGATTTAGGTGTCCCTGGACTGCTTACGGTCTTAGCCAAAGTTTCTGAACTTGACAGTAACTTTTTATGAACGCGCTGCAGGTGCCGTATAAGGGAGGATGTTCCTAGGTGGTTGACGTCCCTACCCCTACTTATTTCACCTTTACATATGGTACATATGGCAAGACAGTTGTTGTCCGGATTTGGATAGAAATATTGCCAGACCAAAGAGGTGGAATGTTTGGTCTTCTGCCCAGGCATGACCGTGATGGGCTTTTTCATCCCACGGACAACAACTGTCTCCCCCGGAGCCTGATTTAAACAAACCACATCACCATCAGAATCCTCCTCGCCAACTTCCTCCTCAGCGCCAGCTACACCAGTATCCTCATCCTGTTGTACTTCAACAGTGACATCTTCAATTTGCATATCAGCAAGTGGACTGTGGGTGCTCCTTTCAGCACTTGCAGGGGGCGTGCAAATGGTGGAAAGAGTCACCTCTTCCCGTCCAGTGCTGGGAAGGTCAGGCATCGCAACCACCACCACACTTGGACTCTCCTTGGGGATTTGTGATATCTTCTTAGAAAGCACAGTTCTTCGCTGTGCTTTTGCCAGCTTAACTCTTTTGATTTTTTTAGAGGGAGGAGGGCTTCCATCGTCATGTGAAGCTGAACCACTAGTCATGAACATACTAGGGATCGACCTTAACCGTTCCTTGCCACTCCGTGTCGTAAATGGCATATTGGCAAGTTTACGTTTCTCTTCAGCTGATTTAAATGTCTTTTTCAAGGTCATTTTCCTGAACTTTGCCATTTGGGATTGTATGTGCCCTCTACTATGACATTGGGCATCGGCCTTGGCAGACGACGTTGATGGCATGTTATCGTCTATGTCATGACTAGTGGCAGCAGCTTCAGCACTAGGAGGAAGTGGTTCTTGATCTTTCTCTATTTTATTTTTATCGGAGAAAGTTTGGTCCTCCATTTATGTTATATCGATTTGATATATACGTGCGGCTAAACACAGAAAATAATTTTTTTTTGGTTTGGACTGGAGTGTACTTTGGGGGTTACAGCACCCTTTAACGGTCAAGCCAGCCGGCCCTTTACTTATGACACAGGTGCACTCTTGGCACTACTTTGTTGATGCACGTGCGGCTACTGCGCACACAATTCACAAACACAGAATATAATTTTTTTTTTGGTTTGGACTGGAGTGTACTTTCGGGGGTTACAGCACCCTTAACGGTCAAGCCAGCCGGCCCTTTACTTATGACACAGGCGCACGCTTGGCACTACTTTGTTGATGCACGTGCGGCTACTGCGCACACAATTCACAAACACAGAAAATAATTTTTTTTTGGTTTGGACTGGAGTGTACTTTCGGGGGATACAGCACCCTTTAACGGTCAAGCCAGCCGGCCCTTTACTTATGACACAGGCGCACGCTTGGCACTACTTTGTTGATGCACGTGCGGCTACTGCGCACACAATTCACAAACACAGAAAATAATTTTTTTTTTGGTTTGGACTGGAGTGTACTTTGGGGGTTACAGCACCCTTTAACGGTCAAGCCAGCCGGCCCTTTACTTATGACACAGGCGCACGCTTGGCACTACTTTGTTGATGCACGTGCGGCTACTGCGCACACAATTCACAAACACAGAAAATAATTTTTTTTTTGGTTTCGACTGGAGTGTACTTTCGGGGGTTACAGCACACTTAACGGTCAAGCCAGCCGGCCCTTTACTTATGACACAGGCGCACGCTTGGCACTACTTTGTTGATGCACGTGCGGCTACTGCGCACACAATTCACAAACACAGAAAATATTTTTTTATTTGGTTTGGAGTGTACTTTGGGGGTTACAGCACCCTTTAACAGTCAAGCCAGCCGGCCCATTACTTATGACACAGGCGCACGCTTGGCACTACTTTGTTGATGCACGTGCGGCTACTGCGCACACAATTCACAAACACAGAAAATAATTTTTTTTTGGTTTGGACTGGAGTGTACTTTCGGGGGTTACAGCACCTTTTAACGGTCAAGCCAGCCGGCCCTTTACTTATGACACAGGCGCACGCTTGGCACTACTTTGTTGATGCACGTGCGGCTACTGCGCACACAATTCACAAACACAGAAAATAATTTTTTTTTTGGTTTGGACTGGAGTGTACTTTGGGGGTTACAGCACCCTTTAACGATCAAGCCAGCCGGCCCTTTACTTATGACACAGGCGCAAGCTTGGCACTACTTTGTTGATGCACGTGCGGCTACTGCGCACACAATTCACAAACACAGAAAATAATTTTTTTCTTGGTTTGGACTGGAGTGTACTTTCGGGGGTTACAGCACCCTTAACGGTCAAGCCAGCTGGCCCTTTACTTATGACACAGGCGCACGCTTGACACTACTTTGTTGATGCACGTGCGGCTACTGCGCACACAATTCACAAACACAGAAAATAATTTTTTTTTTGGTTTGTACTGGAGTGTACTTTCGGGGGTTACAGCACCCTTAACGGTCAAGCCAGCCGGCCCTTTACTTATGACACAGGCGCACGCTTGGCACTACTTTGTTGATGCACGTGCGGCTACTGCGCACACAATTCACAAACACAGAAAATAATTTTTTTTTTGGTTTGTACTGGAGTGTACTTTCGGGGGTTACAGCACCCTTAACGGTCAAGCCAGCCGGCCCTTTACTTATGACACAGGCGCACGCTTGGCACTACTTTGTTGATGCACGTGCGGCTACTGCGCACACAATTCACAAACACAGAAAATAATTTTTTTTTTGGTTTGGACTGGAGTGTACTTTGGGGGTTACAGCACCCTTTAACGGTCAAGCCAGCCGGCCCTTTACTTATGACACAGGCGCACGCTTGGCACTACTTTGTTGATGCACGTGCGGTTACTGCGCACACAATTCACAAACACAGAAAATAATTTTTTTTTTGGTTTGGACTGGAGTGTACTTTCGGGGGTTACAGCACCCTTAACGGTCAAGCCAGCCGGCCCTTTACTTATGACACAGGCGCACGCTTGGCACTACTTTGTTGATGCACGTGCGGCTACTGCGCACACAATTCACAAACACAGAAAATAATTATTTTTTTGGTTTGGACTGGAGTGTACTTTCGGGGGTTACAGCACCCTTAACGGTCAAGCCAGCTGGCCCTTTACTTATGACACAGGCGCACGCTTGGCACTACTTTGTTGATGCACGTGCGGCTACTGCGCACACAATTCACAAACACAGAATATAATTTTTTTTTGGTTTGGACTGGAGTGTACTTTCGGGGGTTACAGCACCCTTTAACGGTCAAGCCAGCCGGCCCTTTACTTATGACACAGGCGCATGCTTGGCACTACTTTGTTGATGCACGTGCGGCTACTGCGCACACAATTCACAAACACAGAAAATATATTATTTTTTTAGCACTTGGGGGGAGCACCCCTGATGGACAGAGCACCCCCTGGACAACACTACAGCACTCCTTTAGGACTGGGACACTGCACAGGACTATGGAGAACTGACTGCACAACACAGTCCAGCCAGCCCCTATGGACTTTGAAGTAGTGGACACAGCCCCTATTAACAACAGCAGCACAGCACAACACAGCCAGCCCCTATGGACTTTGAAGTAGTGGACAACAGCAGCACTACACTACACTACACTACACAGCCCTAACTCCCACCCTCCCTCTTCACTGTCCACAGCCGAGTGAGAAAATGGCGCCGACGCGGGTACATTATATAGGATCCAAAACCCGCGAGACTCGGAAGGCGGGATGATGACGTTTTGCCTCGATTTCAGATCCGAGTCAGGCGGGAAAAGTCGAGCCTGACTCGGATCAGACTCGGATCGGGGGGGCTCGGGGGGGTTCGGATTTCAGAAATCTGAACCCGCTCACCCCTAATATATATATATATATATATATATATATATATATATATATATATACAGTATATGTATATATATATATATATATATATATATGTATATAGTCTTTGAGCTGTACTTTCACTGTATAATGAGACAGTTAAATATGAAGGAAAACATAGCCAATTTGGCACCCACCAATTTCAACTCAATGACGGTGGATTAATCAAGGCTGATTTGAACCTGCTTCACCCTGTCATTGCCTTTGGTCTGATCTTCACGCTGCAGTAATTTTCCATTTTAACTGGTTTTGTCATAGATGAGAATATTAAGACAGCAAAGTGCTTTTTTGCCTTGCTTCTGACAGAGAGACAATTTCCACTAATATAAGCAAGGAATTACATTACAAACAGTGAAAAGCAAAACATGACCTAGGTTAGGCAGAATGTGTCACACAACCGTTTGGTTTCTGCTTTTTCGTAAACTGTCCTTTCAAAAGGTTTTCTGCAATTCTCAAGGTCATCAAAACAATCTCGGGAATCAGATCTTTTATGCAGAAATGTCATCAATGCCTTTTTATCCTGTCCAACTGTTAAAATCAAAGGTCATTATTTTTCACTGGGATTCTAAAGATGATAAAAAACATTCTAAAGACAAGAAATAATAATGTGCTGTGGGAGATTTGTCAGTAGTTATTCTTTGCTGTTTTTGCTATAGTAAATCATGATTCATTACAGCAACTCAAGCAAGATTGCTGCCCCAAAGCAGTAAAAAGCTCATCATTAATAGAATATATATAATTCCAAGCTGGGCTGTATACCTCACCACTTGGGGCTCTATTTACTACAATCCGCATTGGTAATGCAGACTGTAGTGTGATATTACCGAGTGAATTCGCATTGCGAATTCAGGCAATATCACAGGGATTTACTACAAATCCCTTGCAGGGACAGAGCTTGCGATAAAGCTCTCTCCCTGCTAATCCCCTTCGGAGCCTTATCACGGTATTTTCGCAAAAAATACTGTGATTAAGTGCCCGCGCATGCGCCGACCGTTCACCGCAGCTACCCCCCCTCTGGCGCTAAGCTCCGCCGCTGGCGCTAAGCCCCGCCCCCACGATTGTGGACCCCCCGCGACCCCCCCTCCCTTACTTACACTTACCTGCATGCTCCAGGCCTCCGGTGATGTTCTCCATTCCTCCCGTCAGGTGATCTCCCATACTGCACTGGGGCCCGATCACTTGATGACCAGGCAGCAGTGCACTGTGGGAGACCAGCTGACCGGAGGGGAGTCATCCCCGGAGGCCCGATCACCAGTCCCTGGAGTCAGGTAAGTAATTTTTTTTTTTACTATTTTTCTTTTCTTTTTTTTTACAGTAATCAGCTTGCGGTCTGTTTAGACCACACAGCTGATCACAGGGACCGACTCCCGGCTCTGCTCTCCCCGTTAGAGCAGGGCAGGAGGCCGGTAACTGGGGGGAGACCCTGGATAACGCCACCTCCAGGTGGCGTTATTATCACAGGGCTTTCCCCGGTATTTTTTTCACATTTATTTTTAGTAACTATGGTCAGATCACATTTCCCATTACAGTTATGGGAAATGTGATCTGCTTTACTAAAAATAAGTGATATTTAGGGGTTGGAGTAGAATTTTACGATTTCTACTCCAATTGCCTTGTAATAACTATAGGTGGTACTAACATAATGTGAAAAGGGTGTGAAAACACCCTTTTTCACATTATTTTAGTAAAAATAATGTTGATAAATAGAGCCCTTGTTGTGATAATTGATGCTCAGGTCATTGATCCCTTGTGATTGCATTATCATTGTAGTTAGATATGGATGAGCTGAAGAACAAAAGCATAGACCACTGATTTATAAAGGTCCATACAAATGCTTTGTATAGGTGTGGAAACAACTTTATGTTTCCAATAGGTCATTTCATTTATATTCTAATCATTAAATATCTACTACTATTATTATTATTATTATTATTATTTACTTAAATGGCACCACAAGTGTTCCACAGCACCTTACATAGTACAAAAACAAATAAGTTGACTAGTGACTAACAGTACAATACAATACAGGACATGGATAATATACATTGCTACATTAGCAACCATAAAACCCAGATAAGCAACAGAGCAAAGCAACCAAGTGTTAGGTGCCCTAGTGGGGAGTAATAAGTAGATGAAAGTAGAGAAGGAGAAGCACAAGAGGGTAGAGGGCCCTGCTTGTAAGAGCTTACTATCTAAAACTATTATATATAGGGTGATTTTACAAGAAAAAACATGCATATATAGTTTATCTATGATGACAACTCATATGAATCATGTAATTAGAGATGTGCACTGTGGACCTCATTCAGAGGCGGTCGGAGGATGCAAGCGGTCGCTCTGAAACTGGGCGGCCACTTGCATCCTGACCGCCCGCCTCTGTTGCAGTCGTTAGGCTGTGGGTTTACACCCACACCTCTAATGAGCGCTCGGGTGATGGTCAGAGACCATCGCGACCATCGGGGCTTATGACGAGACCCTAGGGTAGGGTCTCATTTGTAGTAAGCCCCGGAGAGCTTCTGGCTCAGTCAGAGCTGGAAGCTCTCCACTGACATCACTAGTGATGTCAGTGGGGCCTCCCACAAACGGTAGGCGTTCCCATGGGAATGCCTCCATTTGGGCTGCCACACCCCAGCCCACCTTCCAAACGGGTCGAGCTGTCAATCAACATCGACAGCTCACCCCCTTTGGATAGAGACCCGCTACGACCAGCACTGTCAGTCGTAGCGGGTCTCACGCATGCGCACGAGGGAGCCGGCTCCCTCGTGCGCATGCGCACTGGCCAAACATCGAGGCGGCCGTGCGGTCGTAGACCATACGGCCGCCTCTGAATATGGTCCTGAGTCCCATGTTCTGGTTTTGGATCTGGATTTATCTTCTGTGTTTTTTGTTTTGCAAAACCACCCTCAAAAGTGTTTTGGTTTTAGTTTTGGATCTGGATTTTTTTTAGATAATATTTTTATTGAACAAAAAGTATACACACCATTTCTTGGTATATCAATGACATGACATAGGAAAAACATGTAAATCAATAAAATACAAATATCCCATATAAGAGTCGGTATTATATAGTGACACATCATGGAATATAACATCGCAAATATGTAATTTCAAACCGGCATACAAAATCTGGAGTGGGACGTAAAATAGAACAAATTCTGATAATAGGATCCTGATGAATCTGGTTCTCTGAAGTTCACTGGGCCCAAAGAGAGTTCTGTATATGTGTCAGGAATCCAGTTGTTTATGGCCAGCTTGGAAAGAATAATCAACACACAAGCAATGGGTGGTTTATGATACCCTCTGACATGTATTCATTTCAGTTACAATTTTATAGCACTCTGGTAACAGTTGGAAAATGTCTCTCAACCCCTACCTACTAGATATTATCCCTAGCAATAAGATAAGCAGGATGCAGAAAGTTACAGAAAGCTACCGTACATTCAGTATTGTTCTTGGATGTGCCTGGCATTGGAATGTGCACGCAGTTCTATCCTTGAGATAGCTTCTCAGAAATAGCTAGCAAGTGAGAGTTTTTAAACATTTCTAAACAGTTTTTGTCTCTTGCAAGCCATGTAGCTGACAATGAAATAGGTTAATGAATAACATTTAGCACAAAATGGTACAAGATGGCTGCCGATAATACAAGATGGCAGCCAGACATACAGAACATAATGTTAACTCTATCAATCCCATATTTTATTAATAAACCTAACCTTTCCCTCGTCTGCCTAACTAGAGTCGAGTCCTTAATCTATCCTAAGTACAGATATGTATACAGATATGTATACATATGACCCCTGCTGCAGAACCCATTTGTAGGATCCCTCCCATTGAAGGAGGTATGACCTATCATTAGGTGTGTTTTTGACTGAATGTAGGGTTATTGGCAGACTTGAAACCCACAGCGAATTGGTCTCTACCATTATCTTTTGTATTTTTAACTTTAAAGTGTAGTTCAAATGTTCCATGCACCTGAAACTCTGTGGCCTGTGGGGGGTGTGAAGAGCAGAAACTATATTTATGTTTTGTAACAAAGCCTGTAATATTTCCCCTGTAAAGTGTCCCTCTTTCTATTGCTTCTAGTACACCATATCTGCAAATCACTTTTGACATTATTTTCTTTGCCACCGTTTTGGCATTTGCATGCCCACAAGGCCAAGGTCCGGCCAGTGACCAAATATGTTGATACAAACAAGCACATGGCCCACTCCAGAGCATTTGGGCAGTTGTATAAAGTCTATTTGAATCCTCTGAAAGGGATATTGGGTCTGGGGTGTACTTCTCTGAGGAGTTAGGACAGTCGTACCTGAATTATTCAAGGCACAGATTATGCAGCCTGATATTAATGATTGCGCTGCTTGTGCAAACCCTGGTGCTATCCAATGTTTATCTCTTGCCATAACCCTGGCATCCTTTGATATGTGCACTTTCCCATGTTGAATTTGGGTAATAATAGGGTAAAGGGCTTTTGGCAGACACAAACTTTGACCTTTGCACCACTCTCCCTGCAATTCCTGTGCTCCCTTTTTCAGCCAGGCCTTTTTTTCCTTTTCTGAGGCCTGCTTCTGGAGCTGGTGGAGTGTGACTTTGTCAAACTTGGTGGATTGGGTTACCACATAGGTGGGCTCACCCTGGGGCAGTAGGATAAGGGTGGCCTGCTTGGCGGCCTGGTCTACCAGTCTATTGACCTCTGCTTCATGGGTAGTGTTTCGAGTATGAGCCTTAATTTTGATCACTGCGAGCCTCGAGGGCAGCTAAAAGACTGTGATCAAAGCCCTGATGTGATCTGCATGCTTAAGTGGTTTACCTGATGAACAAAGAAAATCTCTGCTCTTCCAGATCAGCGCATAATCTATCACAATTCCATAGGCATATCTGAATTCTGTGTAAAAATGTACTTTCTGACCTTTAGTGTGTATGCAGGCCAGTGTGAGAGCTTTCAGCTCAGCTTCTTGTGCAGACATGGGACTAGGTAATGGTTTTTGAATAAACACCTCAGTGTCAGTGGCTACAGCACATCCTGTGTATGGGATGCCATCAATATAATACCTAGAGCCATCAACATAAATATTTAAATCAGCATCAGGCAGTGGAATGTCAGTGATGTGCGAGAGAGGTCCTTATTGTCTAATAAATTCAATGAAATCATGCTAAAAATCAAAAAAAGTTTGTGTATTTTCAGTGTCTGCTGCTTTCTCACTATCACCCTCAGTATTTATGTGATAGTGGTGTCCATTTATCCTCCCTTCTTTTTACTCTTGCGGAAGTAATGTAGTAGGAGTCAATAGTGTTCACCTTTTAAGTGTCATGTTTGTTGGTGCCAACAGTGCGACTTCATATTTAGTTAATCTAGCAGCTGAGAGATGTTTAGTTTGTGCTTGATTAAGAATCTCAGTGACTGCATGTGGGACCATGAGTATTAATTGATGTCCTAGAACAATATCAGTAAATTTCTCAAGTATCAGAGCCGCTGCAGCGACCGATCGCACACATGTGGGTGCTACACGTATTACAGGATCAAGTTGTATTGAATAGTAAGCTAGTGGCTTTTGTTTTCCTCCATGTGTCTGGGTTAAAACGCCTTGTGAATGCGAGGAAGTTTCATAACAAAACAGCATGAAAGGCTTTTGGTAATTTGGGAAGGCTAATGCTGGAGCATTAAGTATGTCTTGTTTTAAAACATTGAATGTTTCTTCCTGTCCTGTAGTCAGGCAGAGATGTCCTTGTTGTACTGTCCCTTTAAGAGCACCACACAAGATTTGTAGCTTGTTTGAGACACAAGGAATCCACTCTCTGCAATAAGTTAGCAAAATTGTCAAAACTAGGGTAAGTGAAATTGTGGCAAAGTCAGAGGTACAGACAGTAGTTCAATCAGGACACAAGTTAGGACTTAGGCCCTCATTCAGAGCCGGACGCAATTAGCGCTCGCTCGTCCTGAAAATAGGGGTGGCTATTCAAATGAACCGTTCGCTGTTTGCGGTCTGTTCACGCCTCTAGGTCTGAACGAGCGAACAAAACTACGCCCCCTGGCCGCTCACATCCTACGTCATGTCCGCTATTTATTAGATTAATCGAGTACATCGACCAGGGTATGAACTGCTCGCTATTCTTGTGGTCGGTTTTTGCTACCACAATTTTGCGAGCAGTTCTGGCTATAAAATAACCCAGTGACGTGGTTAATGACGCTGCTGTTTTAATTATGCACACCCATAAAACGCCCGTTTTGACCTTTAAGCACGCCTGCGTTCGGATCTCCACTCCCCGTTTTCAAGCACCTTCCCATGTTACCACCCACAAACGCCTCATTCTGTCACTCAAATTAGCAGGCATTCGCTATTTTGCGAGCACTTGAATTTCGACCGCACTGACTGGTTCGCGCATGCGTATAACGAGCCGTACGCATGCGCAGTTGGCCAAACATCGCTCGGAGCGAACGAGCTGCCGCTTACGAGTGGCTCTGAATCAGGCCCTTAATCCTCACAAAGAATATGTTACTCAGCTAAGAGGCCAAAGACTTTCACATTATTAAATAGTAAACATGGGGGCGTGGCCACAGCGGACATGGAGTAGCACACATGTTAATGTGCTTTCCAGTAACAATATCCTGACACCTCTCCTGAGTGATCCTCCGGGACAAAGTCTTACCTCATTCATTGCCAAAAGATGCAGGGACTGCATAGGGCTTGACATTGAATCACTGGGAGCTCTGACCATTGGAGCATTTCTTCTCGGCAGGGTCTGCAGCAGCATGCGATAACATGGGACACCAGCTGCCTTCCTGGTTTGTGAGCTGCAGCTCTCTGTACCATAAGTGTTGCTCTCTGTATTATAAGTACTGCGCCTGTCAGTGTTGAGCCTGCCTAGCGCTCTGGACTGTTACTGGGTCCACCTGGCCAGATCCTTTTCTGTTTCTACTCCTCTGGATCCTCTTCCTAACTGCATTTTTTAAGGCAGCCCTCCTCTGCCTTAACACCGACCGCCATCCTGGGTGGGAAGCATTACCTAGTTACAGCTCCCCTTCAGCCTCCTGTAATGTTTACAGTTCCTTCTCAACATGGGTAAAACTCATACTGCTACTGCAGCTGCCAAATTAGAAAGATTCTCTAGAAATTCTACCTCACAGCCTCCACCTGCTGAGACTGGGACCCTCCTGCATCCCCACCAGCTGTATCAGAGTCAGGGGAATAATCTACTGCTGCATTACAATGTGTGCTGGATGTTGTAGCGGCTTGTGAAAAGAGGCTTGCTGATAAAATCGGTGAGGTACAATCATCATGATCTTCACCGAGTTCGTGTGGGTGAGGTGGAAACTTGCACTTCTACATTGGAAGACACAGTGTCCCCTTTGAAGAGACTGTAGAAAAATGGAATTGTGGGAGCGCTATGATATGTAAATGACAAATAAATGCACATATATATCAATAAAAAAGTAATGTACACATTTAATAATATAATCACGTAATAGAAATAAATAGACAGAGAATGGGTAAATAATCAAAAATTGAATGAATACAACCGATATGTCTATAAATCGGTATACAGGTTATGAAAATGAAACATATAGACAGTGTGTAGCAATGCAACAGTGGGATGAATCATCCTACGATATACAGAAAAAAATATATAATAATAGTAATAGTAAAATCTTCAAATGTGATGCTTTGTGATAAGTCTCACACAATACGATACAAATAAACAATAAGTAAATCAATTAGGATGAATGGATAAATTCATAGCATACAGAGCCAACATGTATAACAACCATATGAATAGTAGTATGTGGCAAAGATGACAGAGAAATATAGATGAAAATGTCACTGTTAGTTAGAATTGATGCAGTCAGAATATCTCCATATGTTCTCAGGAATGGTCTGAGATCAGTGGGGATAATAGAGTCTTGCACAAATGGTGTGGTGAATACACTAGACTCCCAGATGGCTGCGGTACATAGAAAACTATCTGATATGGAAGGGCATCTTCGGCGCAATAATGTCAGATTCATGGGTCTGCCGTAGAAGGAAGAAGGCGCTTGCCCTGAGAAATTCTCTAAAAGTGGCTTCTGGAGGCCTTTTCATCATATTTCACTGTGGAACAGGTTCACTGTGTAGCAACTAGAGCGCTATCTCCAGGGGCACGACCGCATAACTTTATCTCCAAGTTTATGCATTATCAGGATCGTGATACAAAGCTACATTTGGCTCATACTAAAGGTCCTCTGGAACATAATGGTTCTCACATTTTGGCCTCTCCTGATTTCTCTGTAGAGGTCCAGAAGGAGATGGCTCAATTTCTCCCAATAAACAGAAGGCTTCTGGAGCTTAATCTCTCCTACTCTATGCTGTTCCCTTCAAGGCTGAATGTTGTTGCTGATGGAGAGACTAAATTATTTTCTACTACCAGAGATGCTGTGCTGTGGTTGGACCTTCATATGCCGGCCAGGAGGCCTTAGGTGAATGACTGATTTATTGTGATCCTTCTCATACTTGCTATTGCAAGTAAATATGCTCTAGAAGTGCTCTTTACTGTGTATATGCACTCAGTTCTTCTTTAGCTGTGTAATCAAAATTTTGTAGTGTTGTTATATGTGTATAAGTTATGTCAGTGTTTGCACATGGCATTGCAACTCTTTTTGTAATATCTGTTATTGCACGTAACTGTTATAGTTGTGCTCTTTAAAATGCTTGTGCATTCAGTTTTTCTTTTTTATCTGCTAATATAACTTCCAGTAGTATTATTATTAGTATTATTTTCATGTTTATACATGCTATTGGCCTTAATCTACACTATGTTATTATTTTCATTATATAGCGGGTTATGGTACAAGGCTTATTTGTGGATTTTCTTATATTTCACATTTTATAACCTGATATATTAGTGATTTCGATATGCATATCAGTTTTTATTTTTTGTCCCGAGGGTACATAGTACTAGAGGGTCTCACGTGTGTGGGGGTCATTGTATACTTTGCCCCCACATAGTTAGGAGGATTGACATTTTGTGTCTTTAAATTCTCTTTTTCTGTGGTTCAGGTATAGGTATGCCAAGGTTGGGGATTGGTATATAGGGTGGATTTTTTTTGCAGGGAACAGTTGTTAAGGATTATTTTTATAAGGGATTTTTACTGTTATGTTTCAAACAATTGGTGTGTGGTCTCTTTTGTGTACAGGAGCAAGATCTTTTTGATCCCCATTACTTTTTCAGGGGTTACGTGTGCAGTACATGGTAGTATTGATACTTTTCCATTCATTGTTTCATGATGTCTACTAACAAACTTAATATTCTCTCTTGGAATATAAGGGGACTTGACGATAGAATCATGCCCTCTCTGGTCCTCAGACAACTCAAAAAGTATGGCTCAGATTATCAGATATTGTATGTCTCACTGAGACACATCTTGTGGGGGGTAGGTTACTTTCCCTAAAAAGGGCGTGAGTAGGTTGGGCATATCATGCTTCCTACATGACTGCATCTAGAGGGGTCTCCTTTCTTATCCATAAATCTGTTCCTTTTAAGCTGATACAAAGTGATCCCTGGGGGAGTTATGTATTTTTAAGATGCAGGATAAATTCCATGCTCATCTTGCTGTTAGCAGTGTATGTACCTCCTCCCTACTTGCATGATGTATTGAAAAAGGCTGCTGAGTTTATAGCTTTTTCCACGGGAACATCTACTATATGCATTGGGGATTTTAATAATGTTCTGGACCCTACGTTAGGCAGACAAGGTGTATCTCACATTGGCAGTCAGATGGGCGGTGGTCAGTTTGCTAGTTTTCGTGACTGGGTTGGGCCTGGTTGATGCCTGGAGGGCGTTATATCTGGCATTAAAACAGTTTTCCTGTTTCTCGAGTTCACACCACTTGTTCTCCCGGAATGACCTGGCTCTACTCACTCAGCCCAGAATTCAATTGGCCCTATGAAACCAGGGGCATTTCAGATAATTCTCCACTAGCAGTTGGGTTGTATCTGGCTTGTCAGCATGGTCAGTCTCTTTGGAAACTTAACCCATTCTGGCTGATGCATATGGGTGCGGGCTCTCAGTTGGAAGCGGCATGGGAGGAATACTATGTTATTAATCAAGACTCTGCTCAGGACCAGGTAATTTGGGATGCATTGAAAACATTTTTAAGGGGGAGTCTGAATAAGTGGGCGGCAGAATTAAAGTCCTCTTACAGTTACAGGGAAGTTTAGCTGGAAGCTTCCTGTAGATCGTTAGAGCTGGCATATATTGGGGATGGTCCGGAATCTTCTAGGATGACTTGGTAAACCACTCAATGGAAATTGAATGATTATTTGCTAGACAAAGCCAAATATAGACTAATATTTAATGAACACTCACACTATGCAACTGGTAACAGGCCAGGGAGTTATTTATCCAGGGCTGTATGTTCTTCTGCGGTGGTGGTGGAGATCACTGGTGTGGATGGCATGGCTTGCATTCAAAATTCACAATGCCTAATAAATAAAGATAGTGCTAATAAATTGACAAAGAAATATAAATGCAAAACAGTGTCTGAAAACAAAGCAAACCACACATAAAATACATAAACATAAGAATTTAATTCATGTAATTGCCACCTAGTAAACCTTAGACAATTCTCAGACTGACTCCTGCAAACAGATAAATGCCCAAATAATTTAAATACTTTTTTAAACCATTTCCTTGTTGCCTTAGTTCCCACTCTATGACATCATTGAAAGAGATCTGTTGGTATGCCACTCTGTTTTACATGATATGTATGTCCTTATTGTCCAAGAACAGATATAGTTATGGTAAAATATGCCATAACACTTTTCTGGAATATAGAAGAGATATGGCATTAATTTTACTAATAAAGTTATCATATTTTGTACATAAACATTTGCAACAAAATTATATGTCATATTATATGGATATATAGGAGAGATACATCATCATCTCAGGTGTCTCAGCTGGCATATATAACACATGTTATTTTGTGTCTTTCAGGAGCCATATATGACATGTGTTTTATAATTGCTTTCACTGGTTATAAGTTTGTTAAGAAGCAACTTTATACATGAATATTTACAAGTACTAATTTGATCCATTATGTTTCCAATAAGTATAATTCTCCCTGAAAATAAAGAATTGTAGCCAAGCTTTGATTCTCTTAACTGGGAAACAAATGTGTAGAAAAACTACACAGGTACCGATTTACAAAGTTTTTTAATTAAACAAATACATCACCTTGGCCACAGTTCACCTCCTTATTAGACACCTACATCTATAGTAAATCTTCTGTTTTATTCCATGGAGTAATCCAAGGTATCAGGAATAATGAAAACATAACAAAACAAACAAACCTACTATTTTCTTCAGGAGCTGGGGGACCTCCATATTTCCTGGATACCAGCCTAGAATAAACTGGTTATGAATACTTATTTTGGGCAAGTTGTGGAGCATCATGTATTTATTTATTTTATTTTAAAACAGTGAAAGATACATACTGGTCCTGTCATTTACACCAAGACAGGGGCGTATCTATAATGGGTGCAGGGTGTGCGGTGGGGGTCCAGAAGGGCCCCGCATTGCACATCCTGCACCCGAATGATCTAAAACTCACCTGTCCATGGTCCTGCGTCGGGTGTCAGAGCTGCACAGAACTCCGGAAAATGGCTGCCACAGCCATTTTTCCGGCATTCTGTGCATGCACATCAGACTCTGGGCACATGCTAGTTCCCAGAATCTACAGATTCTGTGGTGGCCGGCCAGCCGCATCAGTCTCTTAAGACACCCCTGCACCAAGACTCCTAAGAGCAAATTTTCCAAGGCTGCATCTCCTGTGGTCACCCTACATTAACATATGTATTTCTCTACTGTACTCTACTTTTGCTTGTCTATCCCAAAACTTGCTTGGTCAAACCTTAAAATCTGCCCATATTTTACTGTATGTGCGCAGTGCAGCAAAGATTATTTTTGCAGCCCACAGTTGTACTCAATGTCCATTTCTGAATCAGACCCATAGTGTGGATTGGCATTTCAAACAATGATAAAACAAAAGCTGGACTCAAAAACTGACTTATGGGAAATTGTCTTATCCACTGCAAAACTCTATTCATGTGAAAATGTGCATAGTTAGACCCAGGTATAGTGGTACTAATTAGCTCTGCATAGAGACAAATATTTGCATTTTCCATGCATCCTCGTTTTGAGATATATACTCCCAAGATAATTCCACCTCTGTATCAGGCTAAAAGGGGCCAGACTGCTATGTTGAAGCTAAAAGGTACCAGACTGTGTTGCTTGGGGGCTAAAAGGATTCAGACTAATTTGTGAGCTCTAAAGGGGTCAGCTAGGGTGTTGTGTAGAGGGAAAAAGGAGCCACATCGTTGTGTAAGAGTTAAAAGAGGCTAAACAGGCTGTTGTATAGGGGCTAAAATGGGTCAGTCTTCTATAGGGGAACTTAAAAGACCATTTTTGGCATGTAGGGCTAAAGAATTAAGTTATTTTATGATAAAAAATATTTAAACATATGTAAACATTTATCTAGTAATAATAACCTCCTTAGAATAGGGCAATATTGGCTAATAGAGATGACTTCCAGGGCATAATGCGCTAGAATTGTTTGTGTTCTAGTGGGATTTTTATATAATGTATTTAATTTATGAAGCACTTTCAATAATGCCCTAAAATTTAATCATATTTCCCTATTATTCTATTAGAAAATTTTGAGCAAGGTAATATTGGTACACAATGGGATACAAACTGTTGTGTACATAACACTTTGCTTACACCGTGTATAATCACAGTCTAGAAAAGGCCAGGTTTAATATTGTATAAATAATATCAATATATATTTTTGTAAATATTCTATTAAAATGATTTAGACATGTATTCATTATTTGAGCAAAAAGTCTGTGCTGGACTTTTCGCTCCACATCTGAGCTTTTCTGGGGATAAAGTATCGAGCGCGTGCCCATTTTATCCCCGTATTCAATTTGGAGCCGGCGAAAACAGGAGCCTGTGGAAAGGTATCGGGAAAAATAGGGGAGTTTTCGGGAATTCATCCTGGGACCCCCCTAATGATGTCCAGACATGGGGGATCACTGTGGGAATGCCCGTTTCGCCCTGCAGAATGTGTTCTGCATTTTTAAATTGCCGTGGAAGGTGTTTTTTTCCCGACATTATAGAAGTGATGCAGAAGAGCACTTAGGTTTTTTTTTTCATTTTAAAAAGTGGTCCCATCAAATTTGGGGCACATGAAAATGAGTACTAGCATATTTTTAAGTCCCTAAACTTATTTTTAAAAAATTCAGCAAAAATGCACCTGCCGCTAATAGCCTATTCTAGAAAACACCTGCTGCATACTTACAGAATACCCCTGAACTTAATGCGCTATTTTTAAACACTGTTCCCCAATTTTTTTTCTTTTTACCCCAAAATGAAAATAATTTTTTTGGCGTGTCCCGATTTTTTTGAAAACTTTTTTTTGACACAGTTCATTTTTAGGGGCTATTCCCAGGGGTGCAGGCTATTTTTTTAAGCCTGCACCTGTAAACCCCAATTCTGCACTTTTTTTTGCCATGTAAAACATGGTGAAAACTTATCCCCGTTTTTTTACAAAGACTTTTCGAACCGGCTGTAAAAGGCTGGCTGGCTCATCTGTTAAAGGGTGGTGTAACCCCCAAAGTGCGCTCCACAAAAAATAAACAATTCTTCTTTTTTTCTGTGTTTGTGTGTGAATTTTGTGCACTGAAGCCACATGTACATCAACAAAGGAGCAGCGCCAAGCGTGCGCCTGTGTCATAAGTCTGTTAAAGGGTGGTGTAACCCCCAAACTGCACTCCAAAAAAAATAAAAATATTATTTTCTGTGTTTGTGAATTGTGTGTGCAGTAGCCACATGTGCATCAACAAAGGAGCAGCGCCAAGCGCGCGACTGTGTCATAAGTAAAGGGCCAGCTGGCTCATCTCTTAAAGGGTGGTGTAACCCCCAAAGTGCACTCCAAAAAAATTAGAAAATTCTTCTTTTCTGTGTTGTGAATTGTATTCGCTGTAGTGTATTTTGTATGTGCATCCACAAAGGAGCAGCGCCAAGCATGCGCCTGTGTCATAAGTCTGTTAAAGGGTGGTGTAACGCCCAAAGTGCACTCCAAAAAATGTCCGATAAAAATAAAATAGGGAAAGATCAAGAACCACTTCCTTCTAGTGCTGAAACTGCTACCACTAGTCATAACATAGACGATAAAATGCCATCAACGTCGTCTGCCAAGGCTGATGCCCAATGTCATAGTAGAGGGTAAATAAATTCCCAAATGACAAAGTTCAGGAAAATGACCTTAAAAAAAACATTTAAATCATCTGAGGAGAAATGTAAACTTGCCAATATGCCAATATATCAAACGAGCTAAGCTGGCAAAAGCACAGCAAAGAACTGTGCGTTCTAAGAAGATATCACAAATCCCCAAGGAGAGTCCAAGTGTGGCGGTGGTTGCGATGCCTGACTTTCCCAACACTGGACGGGAAGAGGTGGCTCTTTCCACCATTTGCACGATCGTAGTGATACCGGGTGCCGCGAGCGGACAGCCGCGGGGGGGCGAGGGTTAGGTTTAGGGCTCCCGGGGGGGACTTAGGGTTAGGCATCCCCCCGGGAGGGTTAGGGTTAGGCTAGGGGGAGGAAGGGTTAGGGTTAGGCACCCCCGGGGGGGACTTAGGGTTAGGTACCCCCCCGTGGCACTTAGGTTTAGGCAGCGGGGAAGGGGGTGGTTAGGGTTAGGCACTTAGAGGGGGGATTAGGGTTAGGCACTTGGGGGGAAGATAGGGTTAGGCACCCATTAGGAGTGTTAGGGTTAGGGAGGTTAGGTTAGTCTATACTTACCTAGCCACGATCGGGATTTCCAGCACTGTTGGGCTTCCGCTGCTTCGCACTCTGCTCCTGTTGGGCTGCCGCTGATGGGAATCAAACCGCCGGTGGTATATCATACCCATTCCACTTCACTAGGCAGGCGATACCGAGACTGTACAGAAACGTCAGAAAAAGTGTCCTCAGTGTCCTGAAAAATGCAGTTGTACCCAATGTCAACTTAACCACGGACATGTGGACAAGTGGAACAGGGCAGACTAAGGACTATATGACTGTGACAGCCCACTGGGCAGATGTATCACCTTACGCAGCAACAACAGCAGCGTCACCAGTAGCAGCAGCTCAGAAACGCCAGCTCATTCCAGGGCAGGCTACGCTGTGTATCGCCGGTTTCAGTAAGAGGGCACACCGCCGACAACCTGTTAGATAAACTGAGGGAAATCATCGCCCAATGGCTTACCTCACTTAGACTCTCCCGGGGATTTGTGATATTTGACAACGCCACCAATATTATGCGGGTATTACATCTGGACAAATTCCAGCACGTCCCAAGTTTTGCTCACACAATAAATTTGGTGGTGCAGAATTTTCTGAAAAATGACAGGGACGTGCATGAGATGCTTTGGGTGGCCCAAAAAAATTCTGGGCACTTTCACCATTCAGTGACTGTATGCTGAAGACTGGAGCACCAGCAAACTCTCTTGAACCTGCCCCGCCATCACCTGAAGCAAGAGGTTGTGATGCGGTGGAACTCAACCCTCTATATGCTTCAGAGGCTGGAGGAGCAGCAAAAGGCCGTTCAAGCCTATACATCCATCTTTGACCTAGGCAAAGGATAGGGTATGCACCTGACTCAAGCGCAGTGGAGAATGATTTCTGTGTTGTGCAAGGTTTTCCAGCCCTTCTAACTTGCCACACGTGAAGTCAGTTCAGACACTGCCAGCTTGAGTCAGGTCATTCCCCTCATCAGGCTTTTGCAGAAGCAGCTGGAGAAAGTGAAGGAGGTGCTAAGATGGAGCAATTCCACTCTGCATGTGGGACTTGTGGATGAAGCCCTTCATTAATTTTGCCAGGATTCCAGGGTGGTCAATCTGTTGAAATCAGACCACTACATTTTGGCCACCATGCTCGACCCTAGGTTTAAAGCCTACGTGATGTCTCTCTTTCCGGCGGACAAAAGCCTGCAGAGGTGCAAAGACCTGCTGGTGAAAACACTGTCAGCTGAAGCAGAACATGACACGTCAACAGCTCCTTATTCATTTTCTCCCACAACTGGGGCTGCCAGGAAACAACTTAGATATCCTAAGCAACCCAAGAAAAAAAAAAAGGTACAGGTGCACAACTCCAGCATTACTAATTATATATAATACATTATGCAATAGAATTTTGCAATACATAGAGGTTTTAGCATAATCATGGCCATGGTTATGGGCCTACCCACCGTGCCCAGGTAACCTCTGAGGGTAGGTCCCTAACATACTGTGGTTGAGCCAGGTGAAGTGTAAGAAAGTATAAGATACTGCTGCATATATAAGAAAGTGAAAGTTAGAGGTTTTTAGCACCTCTATTGTTTGTTTAATATATATGTATTACTTTTAAACCTCTAATTTGCAGCAGCAGTGGGTGTGATATGTATTACCGCCGGCCGCATGGCCGGTGGTTCAATTCCCGGCAGCGGCTGCCTGACAAAGGAGGAAATCCTGATCGTCCTAAAGGTGCCTAACCCTAACCAACCCCCCTGTGCCTAACCCTAACCACCCCTCTCAGTGCCTAAACCTAACCCCCCCTTCCGCGCTGCCTAAACCTAAGTCCTCCAGAGGGGTGCCTAACCCTAACCTCCCCCCGGGGGTACTAAAACCTCTATGTTTGCAAAATTCTATAATGTATTATATATAATCAGTAATGCTGGAGTTGTGCACCTGTACCTTTTTTTTCTTGTGTTTGCAACTAAAGACTCCACAGGTAGCACCTCCCATTATATATATTCAGGGTGTGCAGTCTAGGGCCCAATTTTCTATATATCCTAAGCAACCCACTGGTGGTGATGCAGGGCATGCAGGTCCATGGCCATTGAGAGCCTGGCCAGGCCCGGTTAATGGGGGGGCATGGCCTAATTGTGGGAAGCATGGCCATGCCCCCTTAAAAAAAAAGAAATAATCACTTTTTCAGCGCCGCGTAGCGGTGCTGTGCGCCGGGGAGGGGGTTGCTGTAAGCCCCCCAGCCCAGTGCTAAGCAGCTCACGATCAGTGTGATTGCTCCCCCCCATAGCCATAGGAGACTGCTCTGGCTGGGGGGTGACACCGGACCTGGGCCCGGGTAAACAATACCCACTCCCCCCGCTCTCGGCACCAATGGGCAGGACCAAGTTTGGACATCTGGTCCGGACTGAAGGACCTGCCAACTATTTCTGACATGTCTTCTGTCACTGCATATGATACTGTCACTATTGGGATTACATCGGTGACAGCATCCAAGTAGGCATGTCAGACACTCCGTACCTGTACTGGCAGGAAAAAGAGGCAATTTGGAGGCCCCTGTACAAATTGGTTCTATTTTACCTGAGTTGCCCCCCCCTCCAATGTGTACTCCAAAAGAGTGTTTAGTGCAGCCGGGAAACTTGTCAGTGAAAGGCATAGGAGGTTGCTTCCACAAAATGTGGAAAAGATGATGTTCATGAAAATGAATTATCAACTCTTCCAGGGAGACCTGTGGTGGTGAATTCCAGTAGGGATGAATTAATACTCTGTGAGGATGAGGATGTAAACAACACTGAAGAGGGTAAGGAATCAGTGGATGAGGAGGATGAGGTTGACATCTTTCCTCCGTAGAGCCAGTTTGTGCAGGGACAGAATAATTGCCAGCTTGTTTTGTGGGGGCCCAAACGAACCCATCACTTCAGCCACAGTTGTGTAGCATACCCTGGCGCTGAAATGATTGGTTTGTTAAAGTGTGTATGTCCTGTTTATAAAACATAAGGATGGGTGGAAGGGCCCAAGGACAATTCCATCTTGCACCTCTTTTTTTCTTGCATTATGTACTGTTTGGGGCCTAGTTTTTCAAACTGCAATCCTGTCTGCCACTGCAGTGTCACTGCTAGAAGGGCCACGTGTTTGTGTCGGCCACTTGTGTCGCTTAGCATAGTCATCCAGCTACCTCAGTGCAACCTTTTGGCCTAAAAACAATATTGTGAGGTGTGAGATGTTCAGAATACAAAAAAAAAGAGATTTGCCCCCCAGCACACTGCAGCAAAAACAATACTTAAATCCTACATGATAATAGAGATTTAGATGTATTAGTATTAATTACACATTTGCAAATATATGAATAAGCGCCAGGCCAATCGTCAAGGCTCATCTATACTGGCGTCCCTAACATTAAGGGGCTCACGTCCGAGAAGCAAGGCACCCCAAAAAAATTCCAGCCAAGGGCCATCCCCAGGGCATCACACGAAAAATGGAAAAAGGTGATAGTGAAGTATAAAGAAAAGATGTGTGAAGATAAATCAATAAGTGTTAATGAAATGATAAATAATTAAAATGACATAAATAATGTACAAACGCCCTTTACAAGCACCTGTGTTATGCAATTAAGCTGATCTGAGCAACTACCATATTTTTTTTTTTAGATGTTCAGAATAGACTGGAAATGATTGGAAATTAATGTTATTGAAGTTAATAATAGCATAGGAACAAAAAAACCCACAAATGCTGTGATATTAGCTGTTTTTATTCTTTTTTCAAAAAATATACAGATCCAAAACACAAAACCCAAAATATGGAAGGGCGGTTTTGGCAAAACCAATCCAGATCCAAAACACAAAGAAAGATCCAGATCCAAAAAACCAAAACACAAAACACGAACAGTGGCCGGTGCACACCCCTAATACATACACATGTATACAAAATATAAAATAGTCTTTCTTGGTGTATCTGTGGAGGGTTACACTTTTCAGAATGTTGGGGCTGCACCAACCCCCACTATTGTGCTACTAATGAGGACTCAAGCCAAATGTACCTTGTGACCGGATGGCTTCCAGCCCGGTCTCCTGATCACAGGTTGGGATTTCAATCCCCACTTGACCTTGGGGTATCAGGGATTCCGCTTACCATCAGTGACCACCTTTCACTAACTCTGCCCACTGTGCTGTGGGTGTAACAATGCTGCCACCACCAAACTCTACCATCGGTGTTTGGAACCACTTCTTAGGTACACTCAGGCTCCTACCCCGGCGCCTGGGACAGCTCTGCTGCATATGCGTTGACTAACTGTGGACACACCTCCTGTTTGGTGTCGGTTGTTTCCTCCTAATCCCTAGCAATTGGCCAGGCTCTGCACAGTAGTGGCAGAGGGCTTGAGTTTTAGGGATGCCTGACTCAACCCAGAACAGTAGGAGAACGAAATAGCGTTTGGTGCATTTCTGTTGGTAGTAGGGTACAGATGCAGTCGAAGTAAAGGCAAAAGGTGTTTATTGCACAAAGTCTTAAAAAAAAGACCCTCCCTTCGGATTGAAAGGGAATATCAGCATACATGAAATTTTATCAATCAGCAGTTCTTGTCCACCAAGGATTTTCAAAGATGTACAATTTTACCAGGCATGAAAGCCTTCTTTTATTCTACTCCAATACACATTACCACAGGGGGTAAGTCCGCCCTGAGATCCTCTTAGCCAATCAGGCTGTCTCACAAAACATAAATAAATATGACTTAGATTTCACAGAAATTAAAATCAATTTCCTCGATACCACGCAAAAACATTTGGCTTTCTTAAACTTAAACTGAGTTAGCATATACTGTTTCTGAAAAGGTAAATATAATGCAAATTTCTATTGCATTTGTCCTTTCACATGTCTATGACTAAACCAGTTTTGGCTGTCTGAGTCTAACACCTTCTAAGTTCTTACACAAAATAGAAGCTTCCTAAACACAAACAAATTGCTTTCCCCAAACTTGCAGGGGTATTGTACATAGAGACACACCAGAGACCTCTGCATTGCATTTCAATGAAGGTGCTGTAAATGAAGGTTTGGTCACTACTTCAGGATAATTAACATATCACTAGGAGGTGAGAATGTCTCAAAACCATGTGACTTAAATGTTACAGCCTTCTAAAACAAAATAACTTATACATTCCTTATAAGTGCATAGGCTAAACATTTAAAAAGTACATTTCCACAACTGCGCACAGCACATTACATATATATTCGCAGTACTTGGTGCACTGCGCCTAAAGGTCTTTTAAAAATGGTGCCATGGCATAAGGGTTAATCTTTTCAGTGCTGTGGCAGCCATTTTAATCATGTGTAGTCAGCCTCTGGCCACATACCTGTTAAGCACTCTAGACTGGACACTGGACACTGTTTCAAAAGGACACTTTTATTCATCATTTGAATTTTTACTAGTACACTTATGATATGGTATAGTGCCCTCTGTTTTTTTATATTTCCTTACTAACAGGGGTTCTACTGTGAAGTGCAGCTGCAAATTTATACTACGAGGGCTACTGTACAGGCATCATGAAATTTGTCCAATTAAGCATTTGCACATAAATGCACTTTTTTACAAACCGTCCAACTCTACATAATTCTTCTGTGTTCTATGTTTTCCTCTCCTCTTAATATGACACTGCTTATGTCACATGGAACTTTGGGCCTGATTCAGAGCCGGACGCTATTTGCGCTCGCTCGTTCAGAAAAAACGAACGAGCGGCCGCTTACGAGCGGCTCTAAATCAGGCCCTTTGTTTATAACTAACAGAATCAAACTAGCATCAGGTCACTGTCTCCACACATGGTGTCTGTATCTGCATCTTTTACTGGTCACACTTTATGCATTTGCCTCTACAAAGCCTTTCCCGGGTGCACACCCGCGCATCTGACTGTGTAGGGACTGAGATCCACATCTTGGTGCATCTTTAGAGATCACCATCAGATGCACCATCAGATGCACCATCAGATGCACCATCAGATGCACCAATGAAACTTGCACCAGCCCTATGGGAGGTGCAGATTCTCCGTCTGAGTAAGGCCTTCTATGTGAGTGATTAAGCATCTGTGTACGGCAATACTCCAGTGACACGCCTATGACACTTCTATAAGACAAACCATCTCAGAGAGACCATAAGATGGACCAACTCACACAGGTCATAAGATGGACCATCTCGGATGGACCGCCACATCCCAGGAACACCCATCACATTTTCAATCTACTTCTCCATGTGGGTGTCTGAAATCGCAACTGCAACTCTGTACAAACACAGGGTCTGATTTAGAGATGGATGTAGTGCTGTCATTTACACAGCTGAGTGATGTTTTGCTTTTGTGCATGTGTGAAAACTCTTGAAAACCCTTACTGCGCATGCACAAACCAATGTTAGCGATGCCGTTTGCAATTGCATATGATATTTCTAACATTTCAGAAGGGGTTTGAAATCCCTGGGTGTTTCAGTGTGGAGACTGGGAGTTGACCTAAAGTGATCAAGAAAAGTGGACTTTTCATGGGAGTGTTAGGGAACACATGAGCATGTCTGGGCTGCTACATTTCCCAATGCAAATACAATGCTTTAGAGGCCATGTTTAGTTGGATTTGTGGATAGTACCTAGAGTAGAACCTAGGCTTCCTGAAATGTCGATGTTGCAACCAATGTTTCAACAATGTTGTAGTGTTTACAACCTCCATCGCATATACACAGACCATGTGATCATCTGTGTATTTGCAGAAGGCTTTGACTTTGTCTTCCTGTAGGTCAGCACAGAAATAAATAAAAAAATGATTGAACATGGTAGACTTGGAAATGTTTCCATTTCATTAACTATGTACAGATACTGTATGTCCTCATACACCTAGTGTCTTTACACCATATGGCACAAGACACCTAAAGCAACTGAGCTGCTATGAGAGGTTAGTGTACCATCTTTTTCACCTACTCACTTCGCAGACACATCAAAGCACCACTCAAAGTGTTCTGCAGATGCTAGATTGTGACTTTAACCACACAGGAATTAGTTTGAAACACCTACAAAGTCGCAGATGAAGCACAATGGAAATTGATTTGAGAAACAGGCATGGCCGCTGCATAATAGCACTTCGCCCATGGATTCAGTCTCATTTGCTCACAGATGATCAATGCATTCTCGCAAACTTGTTTTTTTCACTTCCAGTTGTTTTATTTATGCAAATAAGATTGACATTTTGAGTGAGAAAGATGCTTGTCGCGGCCGAGTCGCCCAGGACCTGGTACTCCTAGTGGGGCTATACAGTATTCCGCGAATTAAGCCACAGTATATGACACATCTGCAGCTAGTGAATAATGGTCATTAGTAGAACTAATTCTGTATTTTTTCTAATCAAACCAGATTTTGATCCTTCAAAACATTCATGTAGATGCTACACACACTATATTGTCTTCCAAATTGTTGAAACAACCAAATTGGTCAACAAGACCTGTATGTGTATGGCAATCACAAGCTTGGATGATTTAATTGTACCCTTCTAAGTAAAAGTTGCACTCTGCTACTAAGAAATATGCTCTTTGTAGAACATTCTGTTAAAAAAAGTAGACTGGGAATAATGTAACTCCAAGTTTGAAAGAGAATAACAGTGCTTCACTATTTTCAGCTCTTTTAAACATTATCAAAGGTGTTTTAAGTAAGTATGAATGAACAAACAGTGAACTCTACCTTGATGTTTCAAATCTGAGTTTTGAGCTTTGAAAATATTTGAGTTTAGTTGCACTTTAAGGATTTTCCACTGTGTGGCCAAAGGATATTCTACATTCCAATCAAAAAGCAGTTTTAGTGGTAAATTTACAAAGAATTGTGTCTGGACTGAGTTTAAACACTCACAGCATTGCTGTAACTCAGGAGACTTTTGCCTGCTGAAACTCTCAAATTTATCAAGAATCATTATTTGCTGAATCGAGTTTTTTGATGGTGTGTGTGATTGTGTTTATCCCTGAGTTCCCTGAGTCAGACAGCAGCCAAACTCACCCAAACAAGCAGACTGCACATATCAGTGAGATACGTTCATGCTGCTTGTATGTGTAAAAATAAATAAATGGTTAATTAAAAAAAAATAATTACATAGGGTCCCCCCGCAAGAGCATAACCAGCCACAGGCTCCAGAACCAGTTTTGGTTCTGAAAATACGGGGGAAAAAACATGTATGGTTCCCCTGTATTTTATGAACCAGCACTGGGCTCCCTGTGCTAGTCCTGGTTTTAAAAATAGGGGAAAAAATGGTGTGGGGTTCCACCTATTTTGAAAAACAGCATCGGACTCAAACCTAGCTGTGGTGTAATGCCACAGCCAGGGGACCCTTTCACTTGGTCTCATCGGCCAAAGCATTAGATAGTCAGCCCAAGTTGGGGATCTCAGCGAAGGTGGGGACCCCCCAATATAGGTGTTTCCCCTCTCCTGAGCACCCCAGGCTTAAGCTGAATCCCAGGGCTCTTCCCTGCACCCCTGGCCAGTGGGTGCAGGGGTTATAGTGTGAATAAATTTGTTTACAATATTGGTAATGTATTCCAATTTGATGAGTATGCCATATTGTATTAATGATAGTATGTTAAGACACTTTTTGCAATCTATAGTTAATATATTTGCAAAGTAGTTTTGACAAAGCTGTATATTGTCATGTCCCTAGATGTTTTCCTGTTGTTAAATTTTTCTGTCCCTTAAGCTGCTTTCTCCTCCCCATTATCACCATTCCCCACTCACCCTCCTCTAGCCATGCCCTTCCCTGCTCTCCCCTCTCTCACATCCCTCTCTCACATCCCATAGGGTGTATGTAATTGTGAATGTGTATGCACCTATAATTGATTCTACAGGCTTGACAGCTCCTATCCTACTAAGCTGTAGCTTTATCTTTATATACTGTATAATATGCATGAGATATGTGGAATAACAGTCTGTTTTTCACTCTTCAGATGTGCACAAATTATTTCTGATGTGCACAAATGATTCTCTAATATTTTGGATCAGCAAGAAATTAAAGGATATATTAAAATAATGTATAATATAAACAATATTCAACAATTTTCAAGAGTCTTTCTTTATAAATATCTGCCTGTATAACATACATTCTAATCACACCTTGAGAAATGTGTGGAATTCAGATATTATGATAAAAAAACTCTATTTGCAGGCTGCTGTGTTATGGAATATTGGGGGAGATGTAAGAAGTGCCGAAGTGTATCAGCACACGTTATGTGCGCTGATACTGCTTCTCACCGATGTATGATCAGGGGGTTTGTGCTATGCCCCCCTGTCATTATTGGCGCTGCTATATACAAGATAGCAAGTCTGAACGGCAGGGCATGTATGAGCGGTCTGTACGCCTGATCGTTCCACCCGCTGTAGCTGTCGGTATCTACAGCTACATCCTGGTGATGCCCTATCCCCACAACAGGGTCATCGCTGTCCCTGCTGCGGAGGCTGCCAGCTCCAGGGCTGCATGCAGGATCTCCCGATACTTGCAAGATCCCGCGCATGCTCAGTGGAGCCGGCCGGGACTGAGACACAGAGCATCAGCACTAGGCTAATGCGCTCTGGTCTCTAGCAGGGATCACCGGAGGGGGGAGTTAACGCTCCTTCACTCCGGCCAATGAGATGTTCATACATCTCATCATTAGTGCTTCCTGCTTCGCCTCAGTAAAGAAGCGAAGCAGGAAGTGATGTGGTGGCACTTTATCGTGCTGCTATAATACATCTCCCCCATTGTTTCTAATTATAGTGGCATTTTCTTTGTTCCATATCAATGTAATAATATTACACCTACCCAGGGAGCATAGATTTAGGTGTTTTTTTGGCGGGGATAACTATGATTTTTTGTTTGCAATTCCCCCTGCAGCACTGAACAAACATTCAGACATGAAAGTGTTTAACAATATTTTACATTCTGGGCACTTATCAGTCATTATTTTGTCACATTACATCTGCCAACATTCAATCAGATCGTATTTGGTAGAAGGGACAATTCAGGTTACAGAATTGGGTGGCTTTTCTTTCTCTTTCTCATCTGCATCATTTCCAATAAAATAGATTTTATTGGGGGAAATATTAGTAGACTTTCCCTTTCCCTGTGAATGAAGTCTCATGAACATTTACTGAGTTTTATTACAATGTAAAAAATTCAAACCGCTTTAATTTTATTCTTGAATTATACTTTTTTGTTTTATTGCTTCATTTCACATCAGTTCTGTACTTTAGGTGCCCTGGTGTAATCTTTCTCCAGTTTTTTCCCTCTCTCCCATTTTTTTCTTATACTTTTTTGTCCATTTTTTTGTTTCTCCTAGCTCTGCTATCCTATTGGCCAAGCACACAATTAAAAATTATCTATTCCTGGCTCAAATCAGCCAAAAAGAACAATAAGAATCATTCCTTACAGCCTTCCAAATCCTTGGTTGTAGCAGAGTAGCAGATACAAACAGTAGTTGCATTAGAAATAGTTCAGTAGAATTTCTAATTTCTAAAGAATTTCAATGTCTATAGCTGGTTGATGAACGACCCTGGTTGACCCTAGATTAGAAATATGCGCAGATCCCTGTATTTTGTTTTTTGGCAAAAACACCCTCAAATGTTATGGTTTTCCTTTTGTCAAAACTACCCTCAAATGTTATGGTTTTGGTCCAGATTCGGTTTTTGTTTTGGATTTGTTTAAAATCATGTAATCTGGACCTGTTTACATGCACTTCAAAACCTTTCAGCAGACCCAAGATGGGACTCAGTTCTACTCAGACCCCGAAAAGTGATCTGAGTCGGTACTCGATTCGACTCGGAATCCCAAAGTTAAGGTGCTTGGTTTGCAGAAAAAGTGAACTGCACATTTCTATTGATGGATATCTAAGTGTAAATTGAGTAGTTATTGAGTTGGGAGGAATTTGGACATTATGGTTTATAGTGGCCACTTCAAGTAATTTCAGGTCCTTTACATATTTTCTAGTACTTTGTAATTTAGTTGTACAATCCAGCATTGTGCAATAGTTAACCGTATTAATTATTAATTGATGTACCAGGCAAAATTTATGTAACTCAGTAGCAACCCATGTCACAGTTGAACTTGGTGTTGAATAATTATACAAACAAGGTGTAAGCATACTATGACACATGGTAAGGGCCATTGAACTGGCCCCTTACCTGTTTTTAATTTAAACTCAGAAATTTTAATGCTATAATTGAATTGTTTCTAATCCACATAACGAATGTTTTACCAGTAATTAAGTTATGATCTTATCCTATACCAACACTCTATATTATCTTTGCAAAGGTCTGGTCACTGATTTTAATTTACTTTCATGTTACCAAAATACAGTGTTGTAGAGGCAACCTGCGCCCTCCAGACTGCAGCTCAGTCACACACCCAGAGTGCACCACAACTCCAAACCTTGAAATAAGAACAAAACGGGTGGTTCAACAAGCGCTGTCTTCCAAGACCATGCGGAAGTCCTTCTTGATTGGGACTGTCACTCAAAATATATAAAAAGAGAATACACAGCAAATTATGCTACTCTTGTGTTAAGAAATGTTTCTGTTGATATGGAGTCTTGATTCCACGACTCACCTCCTTAATAAACAATGTGTTCCTATCAAGGTATCTTTGTATTCAGGATTTCCTCATACCCTATATTAAGGTTTGTTCATGCTTTCCCATCAAGAACCCTTAGGTATACAAACTCACCTGGGATCAGGCATCGATGTCCACATAAAGGTATCTTTGTAAGGAATGGCAAATGGTCCTTGGCAATTAAAAAAATCCTTGTCCAATGTTATGCAAAAATATGGATTTTATTTGGACAAAAACCATATACAATGGTACATACATAAAACACTGTCTCCACTAAAGCTGAGTGGAAGGCAAAATGACAAGAATAAAAATAGAAAAAAATACCAAAAGTCTCAGTATAGGCAAACACCAACGTTTTTCTGACATAACGTCCTTCCTCAAGGTCTATTGAGACACAGTACCTGTAAGGGTATATATACCACTACAAAGGTCACATGACATCTATGGAATAGGAAAAACCTGGAAAAGATCCATCTACTTTCCATATTTACCAAAACAAAAATAACCCTTTAAAACCTTAATACAATAAATATATAAAAACATATGGTAATACATCTGCAATCACATGATACATTTTGACCATAACAAGGAGAAATAGCAAACACAAGAAATAAGTCCAGTCCATGTATTCAAAGAGACCCCAGATCAGAAGGGATTTTGGCGCCAACAAACAATAATCCTTGTGAGAAGAGTAAGAAAGTCATTTCCTGATCTTTGTATGTGGAATGCAAACATCGATGCGTCACTTCCGGGTTCTCATCTGTGAACCGCAGAAACCGGAAGTACACAAGCGGCCAGTGTGGAGCGATCACTGACGCGGGTGTCCATTTCCAAAGGGCCCACAAGGAACAGGAGACGCTGGTAGATAGGTTCCTCATAATAAACAAAATGTTCCTATCCACGATCCACAGACTTCCCCCCAATTATTATGGCACATGTAAACGGGATGATCGCGCCCATTTGTATGGTATTAGCATATTAAACACTTGGGGTTTTACATGCATGGAAATAGCAAAAGAAGGTCCTCACAGTGATGGGGGTACACATGTAAAATAATAAAAACAAAGGTTAAGAATTAAGCAAATACAACTAAGAAGAATAATATTAATAATAAAAATCATAAAAACCACTTTATCTCAAAATCAATGTTAAGACCCTTAGGAGCTAGGGATTTTAATAAGTAAATCGTCTTCATCTCCATCTTAGCAAGGATATTGTCTTTGTTGTCAGTCCTCCAATTAGTCTTCGCTACTTGTATGCCACAAAAAGAAACAAGGTGTTTTATACCACACTGATGTTGAGTTTTAAAGTGTGATGATACATTATGGGATATTAAACCTTTTTTAATGTTTCTCACGTGTTCAGATAGCCGCTCTTTTAGCATTCTTTTAGTTTTCCCCACATATTGTTTACCACATGAACATACCAACAAATAAATACAATACTTAGTGTGGCATGTTATAAAATCTTCTATTGGAAACACCTTATTAGTTTGAGGGGACCTATATTCAGGAATTTTAGTTACTGGGCTTTTACAAGCTTTGCACATACTACATGTTCCGCACCTATGAAAGCCCTTAGATTTATTATTGTTAGGTAGGGTCAGAACAGAAATGGCACTTCTCACTAGATTATCCCTGATATTACGTGCCTTCCTATATGTGAACCTGGGTCTAAAATTAATATGAGATTTCAAGCTAGGATCTTTTGTTAAAATCCCCCAATGTCTCTGTATAATCTGTTCTACTTGTTTATACTGGCTATTAAATTGAGTAATAAAAGCTATACCATTATTTTTATCTGGGTCACTATTTTTCTTAATATTCTGGATCGCCTCTATTCTATCTAGACGTTATCCATTCTCCCTAGCTGTTTCTACTACATTAATGTCATACCCTTTACTAATGAATTGATTACTCAAGTTTTTTGCCTATTCCTCATATACACTGACTTCTGTGCAATTTCTGCGAATTCTTTGGAATTGACTATTAGGTATGCTTTTAAGCCAATTCAAATGATGATTACTTTTGGCCTCAATGTAACTATTGCAGTCCGTGGGTTTGGTATAATTTTTGGTTTTAAAAATACCATCTTCTACATAGATCGTTAGATCGAGCAAGTCAACCGAGACTTCACTAACACTAAAACTCAGTTTGATATTATGAACATTATTATTCAAATGTTGACAGAAGGTATCTAAAGCATCTTGATCACCCCTCCAAATGAAAATAATATCATCAATATGCCGACGCCATGACACCAGGCTGGCACCAAATTCATGTCCACTCCAAACTGAGTGGTCCTCCCACCAAGGCATAAATAAATTGGCATAGCTTGGTGCCAGCCTGGTGCCCATGGCCATGCCTGCAAGTTGTAAATAAAAGGCGTTATCATACCTGAAAAAGTTATTACATAAAATTAACTCAATACCCTCCAAAATAAAATTCTGTATGTCCTCTGTCATATTTTCTTTATTCAGAAAATATTTTACTGCTTCCAAACCTGTTTGATGTTGAATAATCATATATATAGAGGTGACATCTGCTGTCACCAATCTATATCTGGGAAACCACTCTATAGAGGAAAAATCATTAATAGTGGATATAGTATCCTTTAAATACGATGTAGTTTTTTGTACCAATGGTTGAAGGAGATGGTCAAGATATTGCGACAAATTTCACAAGATTGAATTAGTACCTGCTACTATAGGGCGTCCAGGGTTTTTTTTGTTGTTCTTATGGATTTTAGGTAATATGTATATTACTGGTATGGAAGGATTTTCTATGTGGATATATCCTTGTGTAGCTTCTGTAATCACTTGCTTTGATGCATACAAAGCCAAAAAGGTATCCAGTTTTTTAGTAATAGAAATAGAAGGATTAGTTCTAAACTTTTTATACGTTTTACCATCAGACAATTGTCTGATGATTCCTGCATTATACTCATCCACATCTAAAATAACAACACTTCCCCCCTTGTCAGCAGGTTTTATCACTATTTGTTTATTATCCTTCAAGGTTTTAATTGCTGATCTTTCTTCTTTGGTTAGGTTCATATCTTTGATAGGTTTAATATTCAATCTTTCTAAATCTTCTTTCATCAATCGTTCAAAGGTATCTATATAGCAACCTTTCTTATGGGCTGGGAAAAATTTAGATTTCTTCCTAAACACCGAAAACTCCTGACAATCATTAGTCTTAACTGTTTCTGTATCTGGATCGTCAAAATATTTCTTTAGAGTTCATTTTCTGATGAATTTCTGGAGGTCAATAAAGACCTCAAATTCATTCAAACGACTTGATGGAGCGAATTTCAGTCCTCACTCCAACACTTTCCTTTCACTTACATTTAGTTCATATTTACTCAGATTTAGTATCGTGGTTTTGGATGTAGTTTTATTTTTAATAATATTATCCACATTTTCATTGTTACCACCCTTATCTATTCTCTTTCTTTTTCTTTTCTTTCTCGTTTTACCTTGGCCACCCGTAATGCCCCTAGGCTTCCAATTTTTTAGGGTATAGGGATCCCTATTTATACTAAGAAATCATCATCATGGTTAGTGAGTGGTTCAAACCTGTTTCTCCAGTTACCTGATTGGTGATAATCCTTCCTTCTTCCCCAATTGTCCGATGATTTAGCCAAGGGACGGTTTTGATGTTTAGTATAATAATTTTGAGGACTCATCACAGTAGTCCGATTGTAGTTAGTTTTAAATGATCCCCTCTCAAAGTAATCAGGCCTAGTGGGTCTTAAAATCCTTCTAACAGAAGGGGATCTTAGATCCATATATTTAGATCTTTGTGGATTTCTTCTGTTTATGTCTTTATTCTGGGAGTAGTTAGAATGATAATTTTTTTCTTTTTTAGTAATCATATGCTCATTCCCATTGATATAGTCATTTTTGTCCCTCCAATATTTTTTTTCTTTTTTTTGTTTTTTAATTCCCTCTCATTCTTTTCTATTTTCCTAATACTTTGTTCTTCTAAAAGCTTAAAATCACCTGCATTTTTGAAAGGATCTATTAAGCTTTTATATGTATTAATTTTATCTTCTAACTTTTGCATTTCCTTACTTTTTTCCTTAATAATGAGATTCATAAGGGAAAAGGAACAGTGGTCCAATATTTTGAACCACTCAGTATATGCAAACACCAATGCATTTCTGACATAACATCCTTCCTCAGGGTGTACTGAGACACAGTACCTGTAGGGGTATATATACCACTACAAAGGTCACATGACATCTATGGAATAGGAAAAACCCGGAAAAGATCCATCTACTTTCCATATTTACCAAAACAAAATTAACCCTTTCAAACCTTAATACAATAAATATATAAAAACATATGGTAATACATCTGCAATCACATGATACATTTTATTTATTAAAAGAGGGAAAGATTTGGTGGGAATTGAGGACACTAGAAAAATATTGAAGTGAGAAACTTATTCCTAGGGGTCTATGCATAGATAAGGTCCCATCTTTTGAAAGTAGTTCCTCTGAGTTTAGAACTGAGTGGTTCAAAATATTGGACCACTGTTCCTTTTCCCTTATGAATCTCATTATTAAGGAAAAAAGTAAGGAAATGCAAAATTTAGAAGATGAAATTAATACATATAAAAGCTTAATAGATCCTTTTAAAAATTCAGGTGATTTTAAGCTTTTAGAAGAACAAAGTATTAGGAAAATAGAAAAGAATGAGAGGGAATTAAATAACAAAAAAAGAAAAAAATATTGGAGGGACAAAAATGACTATATCAATGGGAATGAGCATATGATTACTACAAAAGAAAGAAATTATCATTCTAACTACTTCCAGAATATAGACATAAACAGAAGAAATCCACAAAGATCTACATATAGGGATCTAAGATCCCCTTCTGTTAGAAGGATTTTAAGACCCGCTAGGCCTGATTACTTTGAGAGGGGATCATTTAAAACTAACTACAATCGGACTACTGTGATGAGTCCTCAAAATTATTATACTAAACATCAAAACCGTCCCTTGGCTAAATCATCGGACAATTGGGGAAGAAGGAAGGATTATCACCAATCAGGTAATTGGAGAAACAGGTTTGAACCACTCACTAACCATGATGATGAATTTTTAGTATAAATAGGGTTCCCTATATCCTAAAATATAGGATGCCTAGGGGCATTAGGGGTGGCCAAGGTAAAACGAGAAAGAAAAGAAAAAGAAAGAGAATAGATAAGGGTGGTAACAATGAAAATTTGGATAATATTATTAAAAATAAAACTACATCCAAAACTACGATACTAAATCTGAGTAAATATGAACTAAATGTAAGTGAAAGGAAAGTGTTGGAGTGAGGACTGAAATTCGCTCCATCAAGTCGTTTGAATGAATTTGAGGTCTTTATTGACCTCCAGAATTTCATCAGAAAATGAACTCTAAAGAAATATTTTGACGATCCAGATACAGAAACAGTTAAGACTAATGATTGTCAGGAGTTTTCGGTGTTTAGGAAGAAATCTAAATTTTTCCCAGCCCATAAGAAAGGTTGCTATATAGATACCTTTGAACGATTGATGAAAGAAGATTTAGAAAGATTGAATATTAAACCTATCAAAGATATGAACCTAACCAAAGAAGAAAGATCAGCAATTAAAACCTTGAAGGATAATAAACAAATAGTGATAAAACCTGCTGACAAGGGGGGAAGTGTTGTTATTTTAGATGTGGATGATTATAATGCAGAAATCATCAGACAATTGTCTGATGGTAAAACTATAAAAAGTTAAGAACTAATATTTCTATTTCTATTACTAAAAAACTGGATACCTTTTTGGCTTTGTATGCATCAAAGCAAGTGATTACAGAAGCTACACAAGGATATATCCACATAGGAAATCCTTCCATACCAGTAATATACATATTACCTAAAGTCCATAAGAACAACAAAAAAAACCCTGGACGCCCTATAGTAGCAGGTACTAATTTAATCTTGTCAAATTTGTCGCAATATCTTGACCATCTCCTTTAACCATTGGTACAAAAAACGACATCATATTTAAAGGATACTATATCCACTATTAAAGATTTTTCCTCTATAGAGTGGTTTCCCGGATATAGATTGGTGACAGCAGATGTCACCTCTCAATATACGATTATTCAACATCAAACAGGTTTGGAAGCAGTAAAATATGACAGAGGACATACAGAATTTTATTTTGGAGGGTATTGAGTTAATTTTATGTAATAACTTTTTCTGGTATGATAACGCCTTTTATTTATAACTTGCAGGCACGGCCATGGGCACCAGGCTGGCAACAAGCTATGCCAATTTATTTATGGCTTGGTGGGAGGACCACTCAGTTTGGAGTGGGCACAAATTTGGTGCCAGCCTGGTGTCATGGCGTCGGTATATTGACGATATTATTTTCATTTGGAGGGGTGATCAAGATGCTTTAGATACCTTCTGTCAACATTTGAATAATAATGTTCTTAATATCAAACTGAGTTTTAGTGTTAGTGAAGTCTCGGTTGACTTTCTCGATCTAACGATCTATGTAGAAGATGATATTTTTAAAACCAAAAATTATACCAAACCCACGGACTGCAATAGTTACATTGAGGCCAAAAGTAATCATCATTTGAATTGGCTTAAAAGCATACCTAATAGTCAATTCCAAAGAATTCACAGAAATTGCACAGAAGTCAGTGTATATGAGGAATAGGCAAAAAACTTGAGTAATCAATTCATTAGTAAAGGGTATGACATTAATGTAGTAGAAACAGCTAGGGAGAATGGTTTACATCTAGATAGAATAGAGGTGATCCAGAATATTAAGAAAAATAGTGACCCAGATAAAAATAATGGTATAGCTTTTATTACTCAATTTAATAGCCAGTATAAACAAGTAGAACAGATTATACAGAGACATTGGGGGATTTTAACAATAGATCCTAGCTTGAAATCTCATATTAATTTTAGACCCAGGTTCATATATAGGAAGGCACGTAATATCAGGTATAATCTAGTGAGAAGTGCCATTTCTGTTCTGACCCTACCTAACAATAATAAATCTAAGGGCTTTTATAGGTGCGGAACATGTAGCATGTGCAAAGCTTGTAAAAGCCCAGTAACTAAAATTACTGAATATAGGTCCACTTAAACTAATAAGGTGTTTCCAATAGAAGATTTTATAACATGCCACACTAAGTATTGTATTTATTTGTTGGTATGTTCATGTGGTAAACAATATGTGGGGAAAACTAAAAGAATGCTAAAAGAGCGACTATCTGAACACGTGAGAAACATTAAAAAAGGTTTAATATCCCATAATGTATCATCACACTTTAAAACTCAACATCAGTGTGATATAAAACACCTTGTTTCTTTTTGTGGCATACAAGTAGCGAAGACTAATTGGAGGACTGACAACAAAGACAATATCCTTGCTAAGATGGAGATGAAGACGATTTACTTATTAAAATCCCTAGCTCCTAAGGGTCTTAACATTGATTTTGAGATAAAGTGGTTTTGATGATTTTTATTATTAATATTATTCTTCTTAGTTGTATTTGCTTAATTCTTAACCTTTGTTTTTATTATTTTACATGTGTACCCCCATCGCTGTGAGGACCCTCTTTTGCTATTTCCATGCATGTAAAACCTCAAGTGTTTAATATGCTAATACCATACAAATGGACGTGATCATCCCGTTTACATGTGCCATAATAATTGGGGAGAAGTCTGTGGATCGTGGATAGGAATGTATTGTTTATTATGAGGAACCTATCTACCAGCGTCTCCTGTTCCTTGTGGGCCCTTTGGAAATGGACACCCGTGTCAGTGATCGCTCCACACTGGCCGCTTGCATACTTCCGGTTTCTGCGGTTCACAGACGGGAACCCGGAAGTGATGCGTCGATGTTTGCGTTCCACATACGAAGATCAGGAAATGACTTTCTTACTCTTCTCACAAGGATTATTGTTTGTTGGTTCCAAAATCCCTTCTGATCTGGGGTCTCTTTGAATACATGGACTGGACTTATTTCTTGTGTTTGCTATTTCTCCTTGTTATGGTCAAAATGTATCATGTGATTGCGGATGTATTACCATATGTTTTTATATATTTATTGTATTAAAGTTTTAATGGGTTATTTTTGTTTTGGTAAATATGGAAAGTAGATGGATCTTTTCCAGGTTTTTCCTATTCCATAGATATCGTGTGACCTTTGTAGTGGTATATATACCCCTACAGGTACTGTGTCTCAGTACACCCTGAGGAAGGACGTTATGTCAGAAACACGTTGGTGTTTGCCTATACTGAGACTTTTGGTATTTTTTTCTATTTTTATTCTTGTCATTTTGCCTTCCACTCAGCTTTAGTGGAGACAGTGTTTTATATATGTACCATTGTATATGGTTTTTGTCCAAATAAAATCCATATTTTTGCATATCATTGGACAAGGATTTTTTTGATTGCCAAGGACCTTTTGCCATTCCTTACAAAGATACCTTTATGTGGACATCGATGCCTGATCCCAGGGGAGTTTGTATACCTAAGGGTTCTTGACGGGAATGCATGAACAAACCTTAATATAGGGTATGAGGAAATCCTGAATACAAAGATACCTTGATAGGAACACATTGTTTATTAAGGAGGTGAGTCGTGGAATCAAGACTCCATATCAACAGAAACATTTCTTAACACAAGAGTAGCATAATTTGCTGTGTATTCTCTTTTTATATATTTTGAGTGACAGTCCCAATAAAGAAGGACTTCCGCATGGTCTTGGAAGACAGCGCTTGTTGAACCACCTGTTTTGTTTTTATTACTTTCATGTTAATTGGCCATTTCTCTTTGAGGCAGAGTGAATGTAAGAGATATTCTCAGGCTTCTTTTATGCTCTGATATCCAATACTTTTCATCAATGTTTTCTCTTGTTTAGATTGTTCTGATATTAGATTCATGGAGATTGATCCTTGTGTACATAGTGCAGGAAACATGGGACATTGTTATAATATTACTAAGGCACCATCTTATTTGTTAAGGCTCCCACAAAGTTTTTGAAAGTAATTGTATATGTGGAACTACAGATTTCTGCATACCATGGCTGCCTAGGTAAGCTGGCATTAGGATGCTCTTGCAGTCATACGTCAATGTCCAAGTTATATAATCTACAGGTATGGAAAACAATCTCCATGAAATTCATTATTGTGGAGAGGTAGAAATATTATTGTATTCTGTCAGATGTTTTAGTCAACCTAAAGTGCCCAGTCTTGTCATTTCAGGCTGTCAAATAGTCTTTAAGTTATTAAGTCAGATAACTTTGTTATACAGTATTCTTGGTGCTGCTCATGTTGCAAGTGCAGTCCTCTGTTTAACTCTCAATTCTGCACCTAAAATTGATCCTACAGGCATAACAGCTCCTATCCTACTAAGCTGTAGCTTTCTCTTCATATACTGTATAATATTCAAGAAATATGTGGTTTAACAGTCTATATTTCACTCTTCAGATGTGCACAAATTATTTCTGTAACTAGTGGTTGGTTGTAATTGTCGAACTTTGTCTCTACACATTGTAGAATGATTTAGGTAAAGCTGGGCATGTTTGTGTCTTCCTTCTTTTCATCCCCTTCTGCTCTTGAAGGCTCTACAGAGAGAGTGACAATATTAAAGCAATCAAAGGAACAATAACTGGTTTATTGAGCCATTCATCATTTTACTGTATATTTAGAGGTGATCACGGGCCGATTTTGAAGCTAAAATGCCCTTGAAAATACAACTGGAAATGAATACACCATTGTCTGAACACAGCAGCAATTTCCCTAGACAGGAATACAACATAGGAATTTACCAAAAATCATAATTAGAATCACGGGTGTAATAAAACCAAACATGATGTAAATATAGAACTTACAAATAGACCACCTCCTGAGCAGTGTGTCTAGCAGAAACATACACAGATCAGTGTAATCCGTTTACGTTTCTGCCTTTTGGTGTTGAATATATGGTTAATTTTTCTGTTTAATGATGTGGTTCCCCTCCCCAAAAAGCATAACCAGCCCCAGGCTCCTGAGCCAGTCCTGGTTCTAAAAATATGGGGGAAAAAATTGTAGGGTTCTCCTGTATTTGAGGAACCTGCACTGGGCTCCCAGAGCCAGTTCAGGTTCTAAAAATAGGGAAAAAATTTAAGTGGGGTTCCCCCTATTTTTAAAACCAGCACCGGGCTCAAACCTAGCCAGGGTGTAATGCCACAGCCAGGGGACCCTTTCACCGGGTCTCTCCGGTTGAAGCATTAATACCACAAGCTAGTCATCACAAACTGGGGATCTAAGCGGAGGTGTGAACCCCCCAATAAAGAGGTCCTCTCTCCCTAGCACCCCAGGCTTACGCTGAAGGCCAGGGCTCTTCCCTGCATCCCTGGTCAGTGGGTGTAAGGGTAATAGTGTGAAAATTAAAATTATACTATTGTTTTTTACAGTAGAACTACAGGTGCCAGCATGCCTGCCCTTTGGCACTTGTGGAACTACAAGTGCCAGCAGGCGGCCGGCACCTGTACCCCCAATGTAAAATAATTGTAAAAAAAAAGACAGTACACACACCATAGAATTTAAAAGTTTATTACATACCTAACACCCTCACGCATACTTACCTTCTACCAGATGTTCACGTCCCCTTCTCCAGTAGAATTCCCACAGGTTTAGCCATGAAAAAAAAATCCAATACTCACCTACCTCCAATATTCACCTACCTTCGATCCCCTTCTGCTGTAGGCTCCTTGGGACTTGGCAAAACAAAAAAACTAGGTACCCCATCCATATCGGACATGTAGAGATGTATGTGTTACATAAATACATCTCTACCACAGTGTTTTTTTAAATTAAACATTTTGTTACATACAAGCAACCTGCACGTATCTCACTGATATGTGCAGGCTGCTTGTTCAGGGGTGATTAAACACAGATAGGAATGAACATACACCATCAGGAAGCACAATCCTGACAAACACGGAACCTTGGTAAATTCCAGAATTTATTTAAAAAAAACCCTCCTGATTCTGATTGTTCTTACCCATGTTTAAATATGGTCAGACACAGGCAGGACACTATTCTTAGTAAATTTACCCCGAGAATCCACTTTGAGCATCTTTCAAGGCTGAAAGAAATACCACTTGGTGCGTCACACTTGCACAGCTCCATGCTACACTAGTTGCAGATTTTCTGTCACAGTATGGCCTCCAATGTGAGCAATTAAGCATCTGAGTTTGTAACCAGTTCAGTGATACTTTGCAACACTCTTATTTCATGCCCATAAGACGTACTATGTTTGTGTGTCTGAATAGCCACCTCCTAGGAATGACCAGCACATTTCATGGTGCTTTTCATTTATACACAAAGGGCTACTGCCGAAGGAGTCACTGGGCTTGTATACACAGAGGGCTAAGGCACAAAGAGTTATGGTGCTTTTATACACAGCGGGCTACTGCCCAAGGAGTCATAGTGCTTTTATACACAGAGGGCTACTGCACAAGGAGTCACAATGCTTTTAATTTATACACAGAGGGCTAATGCCCAAGGAATCACGGTGCTAATTTACACACAGAGGGCAACTGCCCAAGGAGTCACAGTGCTTTTAATTTATACACAGAGGGCTACTGCCCAAGGAGTCATGGCACTTTATATTTATACACAGAGGGCTACTGCCCAAGGAGTCATAGTGCTCTTATAAAAAATGGGCTACTGCCCAAAGAGTCATGGTGCTTGTATACACAGAGAGCTAAGGCCCAAGGAGTCACGGTGCTTATATACACAGAGGGCTAAGGCCCAAGGAGCAACAGTGATTGTTTACACAGAGGACTACTGCACTGCCCAAGGTGTCACTTTAATTAGCAGAGTAGTGCAGTATCAGCGTGCAGTGTGCCCCCCCTACAGTCACTTAACAGCACAGCCAGTAGCCACTAGTCTGGAATCTGGACACAGCCAACTTCCGTGCAGAGCTCTGGGTACCATGCATGCCGATTGAGTCAGACTAACAAATGGCACCGAGTCACGGCCACGCAGTGTCTTATATAGAGGCTGAACATCATCCAAGTGTTGTGAGAATCCAACGTTGGGAGGATGACGCTCAGCCTCGAAGTGGGATCTGACTCAGGATTCCCAGTGTTCGGAGCAGTTCAGATTCCACAGAATCATAACCCCACATCTCTACTAGAAACACAAAGGTACACCTTCTAAAAGGCGTATTTTTGGGATAATATTCAAATTGCAATCCAGCAGTTTACTACAAGTCTCGTGCAGTTTGCTCTTGAGCACATATACTGCATTTTGCATATGTTAAAGTTTACACACATTCAATGTAATTTTACTTAAATCGCAAATTAATAAATACTATGGTTTGTGTTTGAATACTGCATCCAATTTATGTTGGCTTTAATATAACATAATAAACAGTACTTTGAAACATTACCCTTCTGTATCTCATGCCAGTTGAGAGCACCATACAGTATGTGCAGCCTTTCTGTTTAAAAATATATGGAAAAGACAATTTCATTAGCTTAGTATAAACTCACCCCTAAGCAGCTCCATAAAGATATCCTGCTTTTGGAGGTGTCCCATCAATTCTTGAATTACATTTTGAAAAATAAGGTTAGAGTTTCAATCTTTTTTTTTTAAAACAAAGCACAGAATCTTTGGTGTAGCACCTGTGTAGATGGCATATGCCTATGAATATACTCTATAATATTAACAGTATACCTTAGTGTAGCTCTATACCTTTTTTGCTTAGTACTAATGTTCTTCTATCATTGCTCTCTAATTCATAAAATGCCAGTTCAGCATGGAAGACTGTACACTTGTCAGACAGTTTTTTCTAGTCTGTGAATGTCAGGGTCAAAAGTTGCAGCTAGGAAGAAAGAGCTATCAACTAATCTATCAATCCAATCAGTTAAAGAAAAATTAGTGTCAGCAAATTTCCATAGGCAAAGCACAACAGCAACAGCAATACCATGACTACAGCAGTAGATAATGATGTAAGGCTTTCTACTATATGAATATTACTCTAGATTTATTATTTGAGTTAACAGCTGGTGTAAATATGGTTACCAGTCATGCACAATTTCATTGAAATACACCAAATTTAATTAACTTTCCAAAATTTTCTTTATATAATCACTTTTTTTTCAACAATTCTTTGACTGCGATTTATAATTATTTTTTTATATCTTTTCTCCTTTTTGTTTTACAATACCTTATATTGTATATATTATTATGGTATCCTTTACTTAACAACCCAGACATAAAACTCACTCATTTAAAACAATTTAACTTTTTATTGAGGCTATGCTATATAATTACATTTTTACACTGATTAATTAAAAATATTAATTAAGCTCATTGTCCATCTAAGGATGTGTTAGCCAATAAACAAATTCTTAATTAAGAAGTATATTGCTTTCAGGAATATACTATATCCTTTTTTTCACAAATATATTAAAACAATCGTACATCATTTATTTTATTTTACTCAGCTAGTTTTATTTTCTATGTGTCAATAACAAATTTTATTATGTTATAAGATTTACATGTTTTTAGTGTTCATAAACATACAGCTGCAAATATTGTTAAAATGATTTGAATAGAGAACAAAGTTTTAGGGGACAATGAAAATAAATACATTGTGAGTAATATAAATGTTAATAAGTTTATTAATTTAAAAATTTATAGATTATTTTATGAATTATAAGATCACGAGCTACAAAAGTGGTTTAAGTGTAATATTGTAACAGTTACCAACACATACAGAATAGTAAGGATTATGTGGAGAAATACAAGAAGGCACTATACAGTTTATTATTCAGTCATACAGCACCTAGAACTGGGAATGCTTTATAGAAATGTATGTGTTTTTCATTGTTGTAAGTTCTCTTCATAGTATATTAAATTTTTAAAACTTAATGTGAATTGTGCCATTAATGGACAATTTCTTTCCTAACTGTAGCACACATTTTATCTATACTACAAGATGCATACCCAGCGGCATCATCTCAGGTTTTAATAAAGTAACCAAGTACCAAGGCAGAAAAAAATTAGCTTCCACTTATTTGTTTCATAAAACATAAACATGTTTAAATTCTCTTAATATAAGTTATCTCTGCAAAGAATTGATGGCCTCTTTTATATTACTTATTGCAGTTTTTCACCCATCATCAGATTCTTTAATGATTGACAGTCCTAAAACACATTACAGAAAAGTATGAAATTAGGCCTTTGGTACCAGTAACACTTTGAAGTGCAGTATAATGTTAGGTGGTTCCTTTTAAATGGTCTGCAACTGAATTTTATACAGAGCTCCAGGTTGGAAGGCTTTCGACTCAGGCCAAATGTGCCATTCTTAATTTACTATTTTGTAAGGCTATGTGGACATTTGTTTCCTAGTTGTTTATTTGAAAGAGCTGCTTATAGCACAGTGGGAGACATTTACGAAGCTGACCCACAATGCACTGGAACTGCAAATTTCATGAATAGACATTTATGGCTGTACACATAGACATACAGGATGTCAGTTATTAAATTACATTGATATAGATATTAAAGAATAAATAAGAAATCTCCATATTTTTAAAATGTCCTTACTCTGGATAAATAGTACAACCTTAAAATAAATGGGGTAAGGGAGTAAATGTGTTAGTTGGCACTACTGTTTGATTACATATTTACTATTCCACATTATGCTCACATACTTGTACATGCCTAATTCCTTTATTTTCCAGCAAAATAATATAATGTGGGGCATGCATCTGTAAATGGAGCATACATCTGTAAATTTGCCAACTCATAAAGCTATGGGGGGAGGGTATTTTACAAATGTATGATTTACAATTTTCATGCATTTTGATGGCCAATTTGCACACTATGAATGATCAAAGTAAAGACTGCACATTAAGCCAAAATTTTCTGTCATCTCTATAAACTGCTCTTTGGCCAGAGTATACATTGAGAGACAGCAAAACCACTCATACTTTCAATAAATCCAAATTAGATTTGAAAATCTGAAGAATTTATTTTTATTGTATTAAAAGGATTCATAAAGATAATTAAATTGAATGGTAAAACTGTAGTACAAACAATGGAATTGCAATATTCACTCCATGCAATGCAAGCATAAAAGCATGCAATATGTACAGTATGAGCTATGGCAATGTATGCAAACAACATCAAATGCATACATGGGAATCTGCTAGTAGAGATGTGTGCGGACCCCATGTTTTGGTTTTGGCAAAACCACCCTCAAATGTTTTGGTTTTGGTTTTAGCAAAACAACCCTCAATGGTTCTTTTCTGTTTTGGTTTTCTATAAAATTAATAAAAACAACTAAACTCATATAATGTGAACCTGTTTTTGTTCCCTCAGTATTATTAACAATAAATACGTACATTTCCAGTCATTACCAGCCAATTTCGACCACCTCACAGATCAAAATATTGTTTTCACTCATATTGGACCAAAGGCTGCAGTGAGTTGACTGGCTAAACTAAGCAACAGAGCAGTGGCACAAACACATGGCAGTTTTAAAAAAATATAGCACATCTAGGAAACATAGGGGCACTGCAGTGGCAGACAGGATTACAGTTTAATATAAACCAGTGGTGCCCAAACTGTGTGCTGTGGCACCCTGGGGTGCCTCAGGACACTTGCAGGTGTGCCTCAGTTTGGTGGACCAAGATCAAATCAAATTATGGTCAATGTAATTTAAAAATTGGGATAAACAGAAGCACAAACCTGTCCACCACCACATAACTGAACCTAAGGATGACAGGTAAGCACAATTTACTTATTATTTATCTTTTTACATTTTCATTAACAAACTTTTACCCTAGGGGTGCCTTGAAAACAATCTTGATACTTTATGGTGCCATTATTTAAAAAGTTTGGGAACAACTGATATAACCAATAATGTTTTCATTAATCAAGAACTAAATCAGAGGCCTGAGGCCAGCACATGTAAATAGAGGTGGAGTATTTAGTGGAAGCCAGGTAAATGATTAATTGATTGATTGATTATAGTACTTATATAACTGTATTAAAAAAATCTGAGACATGAAATCAATTATTAAAAGACAAGCATTCAAAATTCTAATGATTTTTAAAGTGGAATCTTATTCCAAACAGCAAACCTCAGGGTTTAAGGCAGAGGAACAGCCTAGTCGAAGTTGATAATTAGGAAACAGGGCTTATACACCTGGATGAGAAGCTGATGAAGGATGGCATTGCCAGATACAAAAGAACATGAATGCCTCAGTAAAGTACAGTTATATACACTGCCTGTCAAACACACCCAATTTGGCATAGCCCATAATGAAAGTGGTGCACTATGGAATTGTCCTTTGGCCCTCCCATTTACTCTTATGTTGGATAATAGAAAGGAAATGCACAGTTTAACAAATCAAGCACTTCAGATCACAAGGTTCCCAGCTGTTCTAAACACTCTTTCCGAGTACACACTGGAGGGTGCACAGCTTAAGTTAAGCAAAGTTAGTTTGTACAAGAAGCTCCAAATTACCTTTTTTCCTCCCAATATTCAAAGGACTGTGTAACATGCTAATTTGTAAATTTTCATTAAAGGAATCCACCACTATTGATGCTTACTGTACCAAATTAAGGTCCTCATTCAGAGCCGTACGCTCTGAGCAGAGCGCACGCTCTGAATGAGGGCCGCCCTCCATAAAAATGGAGCGTCCTCCTGGACGCTCGTATAGCTGTGGGTCACCACCCACAGCCTATACGAGCGTGCAGTTTGATGGCCGCGAAACTGCGAGCCGGAGCCTGCGGTTGAGGTTTTCAACCGCAAGCCCCGAAGTGATTTTGGCTCTATCAGAGCCAAAATCACTCCCACTGACATCACTAGTGATGTCAGTGGGCCACCAAAAGGGGCGTGCTGTCAATCAACATCGACAGCACGCCCCCTTTGATCAGACACAACGATCGAAGGACTTTCCTTCGCTCATCACGTCTGGCGCATGCGCACGATGGAGCTCCCTCGGTCGTGCGCATGCTCAGTGCAGACCATTGACCCACTTGCGAGCGGACAGCCGCTTGCGAGTGGGTCTGAATCAGGGCCTAAGTCATGGTAGAGGTGTCAATAATTTTGGGAAATTCTTTTAAGCTTGACCAGCTGTCATAATGATATTGACAGCATGGAATTGATATCCTCATCACCAGTGGGTCTCTTGGAAAAAGTCAGTCACCAATTTGAACCACCAGCAGGAACAATGTATGCCACCTAGCCTGCATCAGGAGGATTATTATTATTATTATTATTATTATTATTATTATTATTATTATTATTATATGACCTCCTATGGTAAAATTCATTATTTTTTCTTTGGTTAGTCAATCATTTATTATTTTTCCTTTTTCTTTTCTATATATAAATTTTATACCACCAATCTGTATCAAGCTGTCATACATGCAATTATGCACTTACTCATTTATAGTAACTTTACCAAGGCATGGTCAGCAAAATACTAACTGGAATTGACATGCCTCTAAGGCATGTCTGTCTGACAGGGCTATTAGCCTATTACAACATATATCCACAACCATGGACCAATCAACAACATGTACCAGAGGACCAATCAGAGAGGGGTCAGGTCCCAAGGAGGCACCTTAACACCCTTCTCCCAGGGGAAGGTCTACCTAAGGACCAAAATGCATTGAGGGAATTAAATACCTTCACTTCTACAACAAAATATTCCTACTCCACCACCCACTTTACCACAGTCAGTAAGGAATTGCTAAAGCCTGCTAAGCTCCCATATTGCAGTCACATGAAGCGCATCACAGGAAGCTCCATCACAGCAGCAGTGTTGGTCTCAAATACAGCAGTGGTGAGACAGGAGACAGATTATGAGAGAAGCATAAGGTGAGTCTCTACTTTGGAGGGGGTATACAGTGATGGGCTTTACAAACCCAATCCACGTTATCCCCTCCCCAGGCAGTGGCAATCTCTATCCATGGGCTGCATTCCCCAGGGGGGTTGCCAGATCCCAGGCGCACCTCTGGCAATCTACTGCAGACATGGATGCCCAGTCTGGGTGGCCCTAAACCAATTCAGGTCCCTCATGCCCTGTAAACAAGACCAGAAACATCCACTGACAGGATCTCACTGCACCCGACTTCACCACTGTACACTGCGGGTCACCGCAATCCATATTATAAGACTTTGAACTTAATACTTACCATAACATTATCAGTAACTCTACTCCAAGTGCACTATCCTCATTAATGCACCCATGGACAATTTGGAATTACTGCAGCTGAACATTCATGTGGTCTGTGTTCTGGGATCCAGTATCTTTCTTTACCACATATCTGTATCAGAGACTCAGTGCCAGCACCACCATTGACAGACCTTTATTGCATTTCCAGCATTAACACCTTTTTAACTAGTTTCTATTGCTTTCTGTTTTTATTTTTTGTTATCTATTTCAACAACCATCTTCAGTATACTTTGATACCATTATTGCAGTCCCACCAATTATCATTTTACAAACATGCTGACTACTGTTATTTGGTTTTAATTGTTTTGGTATTGACCCATGTACTAAACTCTATTACACCAGTAAAATATTTCATAACAAAACATACATGTACAGTGTTATCTATCTATAGATAGGCATCCAAATCCACACATAAGGTTTTTTTTAAACAGTCTTTTGGTACTCCTTTAATCATTTGCTGAAGAAACTGAAGCAGTAGACATTGCTGTGTCATGTGCCACTTGAGCTGATAACTTGCACATAAGGAGCTCTTTGCATCTTAGATTCTAAGTCAGTTAGAGAGAAAGACATTGCCTAGGATCAAGCATGTTTGCCAAAATGTAATGATCCAATTTTGAGATGTTGCAAACTCTTTGGTTTTGGTGAAGCAAATAAGAACATGATCTGCAAGTCCAACATACAGTGCTTAGCTAATCGCTTCATTTCATCTTATCCTCTAGGTGCTTTTCCAGTAGTTTAATTAAAGGAATCACCTGACTCAGGCTGGCTGTGTCTGAACTCACTTTATTTGTTACAATTTCTAATGGTTTCAGTAGCTTGCATAAAATGGAGAGTATTCTCCACTTTGCTGGACTAAGGTACATTACCTCTCCTTTACCTATTTCATGGCTTGTTGTGTATGTTTGGATAGCTGTTCCTCTAGTCGCTGAAGCACATAAAGGGTGAAATTCCACCTAGTTACTACCTCTTGCTTCAGTTGGTGGCATGGCAAATGGAACTGTTGTTGCAGCTGATGCAATCTTCTACAAGCAGTTGCTGAATGCTCAAAATGTCCAAAAAGTTTTCGAACTACACACAGTAAGTCTTGCATGTACCTGTTATTTAAAAAAAATTCTGAACCACCAAGTACATTGTGTGCGCAAAACATGGTACATGTTCAAATACTGTATACGCAGTTGTAATGCTCGTACAATGTTACTTGCGTCATCAGAAATGATAAATCCTGAGGAGTATTAGCAGTGTATGCCATTTTACTATGACATCTCTGAGTTTTTCCAACAGGTTGACATTGGTATGCCTCTTAGTGAAGTTGGTGATGCAGAGAGTAGCCTGCCTGTGAATGAGCTGGTGTTGTGTGATACTGCTGCAGGTGATACACCCATCAGATAGGATTGTAGTATTTAGCACATTGGTATGGGGCAACACATTGTATTCAGCACTTTATATTTATTATATACTGTAGCACAAGTCTGTTTTCAATTTATTACATTAGGAGGGACCTTCTGCTGTCTCTTTTATTACTTTCAGTCCTTGCCCAGGTTCACAGCAGGACCCATCAGAAACTTGGCTGCCACTCTCGCACATTGTGCATACGTGCACATGGAAGTTATTTTTGGACTCATTTCTCAACTAATCTTCCACTAAATGACACAGTTTATTTTCTTTTGATATTTATTATTTAAATAGTGTTTGGAAATATAAAAAAAAAATCAAGCTTTAGCATGAAAGGCAAACATGAACAACAAATACAGTAACAAAGCTTGAATATAAATGGTGCATACAAATTGCATATCAGACACATATTGTAGATGTATTATAGTTAAAGCAAAATTATTAGATAAAAATATATTTTGTGTACAACCCTGCAATTTTATTATATCAAGTTTGCTTGCATTTGATATCCTATAATTGTGAGGGTAGCTAGTTATATTTGAAGGTGAGTTTGTGTCTATTAACTAGGACAAATCCTGTGTCAGAGTTCAGCCGGGGATCGGCCATCCCTTACCATCCCGCCGGCTTCCTCTGACTTCCCGGGCAGTCGGGCGGCTCGTGCGGCGATGTGGGAGGTGCTGAGCATTCTCCCTGATGCTGTGTCCCAGGTGGCCTGGTGCAAGGGGATCGGAGTCCCTGTCATGGGACTGTCCTTCCTCCCCTGACAGTCTGGACGGTCAGCTGACGCTGTGGACCTATCAGTGGGCTTCCAGGGGTATATTTCCGGCTCCTGTGTATCAGGTAGTTGCCTGAACAACCATTGCCACTGCTAGTGTTACTAGTGGTCTCTCGTTCCAGGTTCCCTTGCTTCCAGTGATCTATTCCTGTGTACAGCTATATCGTTTATCTCACCAGTGCTTTACCACCTCAGCCTGTGTGCAGCTATATCATCCATCTCACCAGTGCTTTACCACCTCAGCCTGTGTGCAGCTATATCATTCATCTCACCAGTGCTTTACCACCTCAGCCTGTGTGCAGCTATATCGTCAGTGCGTTACCACCTCGCCTGTGTGCAGTATACCTCCATTCCACCAGTGTGTTACCACCACCACCTGTGTGCAGTATACTATCCATTTCACCAGTGCTTTACCATCACAGCCTGAGTGTAGTTATATGTACCCACCTCTCCAGCGTTGTAATCTCTGGCTGGCTCCAGTGCCACTACCCACCTCATTACTGGACTCTGAGGTCCCTACCTACGTGTTACAGTATTGCATCGTGGTGCACTCTTTCTGACCGGCAACCCGGTAGAGTGTGTCCGCAGTGCACACTTCCTTGTACTTCAAGTACAGTGTCCCTATGTGCCCCTTACTGGCACCGACCCTTTTGGCCATGAGTGTTCGTCTCTCCTTTTTCCCGCAGGCTTTGGTCACCTAGTCAAAGGACCGCGACCTGCTTACGAGGTGCAGCTCAAGCCCATATCCCGATTGGTGGGGTCACTGGCGAACACCATCTCGTGGGTTAGATTCCGCACCTTTGACTAGGTCTCGCCAATGACCAAGACCCGTGGATGTGGAGGTCGTACATTCAGGCCCCTCGTCTCCGTTTCCAGAAAACCGCCTCCCAGCGTGACATCCTGTTTAAGTGTACTATTTTTCATTTTTGCTTTTAAATAATAAGTCTAAAAATATATATTTATTTTAAACACTACTTAGACAAAGCCATAAAGACCAACATGTGGATAACAATTGGTTACAGGGATTAGAGAGTGGCTTTAAGGGAGCCTTTAATTACATTTGCACAAAAGTTGTAATAAACTGTAGCTGCCTGGTAGGGAAAGCTAATGATTTATTTTACTGAGATTGTTAGAAAACTTTGTAGTTTACCAAGCCAAATGAGCAGAAGCAGAAATTGTTTATTAAGCAGGGCAATGCTTTATGTCATTTATTTTTTCTCCGTGCCAAGCTCAATATACAATTTTGAAAAAAATAAAAGAGCTCAAAATATTATTTTCCTGTCATTGCTGTTATCTCTAAGTCCAAAAAAAACAAAACTGGCCTAAGACTGTTTTTTTAAATTAGCTTCAGGTACTGTGAACTGAGCTACACAGGGAAGGGGAAGGTCAATGTAGTACAGATGGAGAAGAGTCTGCAGTGTTAAATTATCCTGGAAGGAAAGTGGCAGGCAGGAAATTACTGGGAGTGTTTTATGATGTAATCATGAATCGTTCGTGTTCTTTGTTATGAAGCAGGACTGCATTGGAATCGGCCGTGTTTCGGTATGATATTCCATTAAGGCTATTCTCTGTGTTCTCAGCCTGAGCTACGTTCAGTTGCTTGCTGTAACAAGCTCTTTCCGAAAGAAAATGCTCTTTTGCATTAAGGCCTTTTTCGTCTTTCCTTGGTTACTTTATCATATAGGACAAATTAGCGCTATGGGGCTTCCTGTCATAGGTGAAAATTCAGCAAATAGATAAGAATGGAATGTGGTAAAAATTTCAACATATACTATGTCAAAATTCATATACTGCCAGTTATGATGTTGTCAGTGTTAATATGTCAACATTGAATATGGTGGTAAAGAATGTCAACATGTGCACAATGTCATCATTTGAAATGCCGACATTCCGCATCGATTGGCAGCAGAGGGGGAGGTTAGGGTTAGACACAGTGGTATATCTATAATGGGTGCAGAGTGTGCGGTGCACATGGGACCCTGTGTCCAGGGGGTCTTACACCGCACACACTTCACCCATTTCTTCAATACTTACCTTTCCAGAGTCCCACATCAGTAGTGCTGCACAAATTACCGGGTAAATGGCGTGCCTATCTTCCCATTGTTTTGCGCAGAAGGCAAATCACCTGGAAAATGGCTGCTCCACTATTTCCCCAGAGACTTACGCATTCATGTTGCTAGAGTCTACCAGTGTTCCTAGTGCTCAGAGTCTACTAAGCTCAGTGCACTGCCAGGATGAGAGTAGACTACACACAAGTCCCCTCCTCTCTTAAGATGCCATTGGTTAGACACTAGGGGTTAGGTTAGTAGTTAGGAATGCTCACTGCAGCGAGTGCTGCTGGATCCATCGGAAGTCACCATCACCTGACCACTAGACCCAGAAGACATTGCTGGAGCCGTCGTACCAGCTGTACCAGGTAAGTCAATTGCTAGATCACCAGGGATGCTTTGTCCACATTCTAATCATGGAAACAATTCACCAGTGTCAACATGATGAATGTTGACCTGGTCAATAATGACATTCGGAGGATTATAACCAAGTTGACCATATGATTGTCGACATAATATAACACACTGGATAAAAACGGCTCAAAATATTCTACAGGTACAAAGCTGTGCCATCTGTATGGATTCTAAAGTGTAAATGTAGCCAATGTAATTCCACTCACTTCCTTCTATTCTTTCCAGGGGGCCAGAGTAATATTAAACCTGTGGGTGGTTTTAGGAACATTTGTCAGATTAATACACAGTGCACATCTAAAATCTCACACTGACAGCTATATGTATCAGGCTACATTCACTTATGTCCAAAAATCTCATAAAACACTGTGAAATAATAATATAGACAGTTCTGATTTCCTGATTTATATAAGTAATAATGAGACTAAATGAAGCTGTATTTTAGGAGAAAAACAGAAAGGTCTGTTTTAATACCTTCAGTGGCAAAGACTAGTGGGAAACATCCTCAGGATACACTATAAAAGTGCTAAGGATGAGCTCCACTTTAAAAAAGTAAAATTAGCCAATAATGCGGCACCTTAGTGGTTATTGTCTGGTGATCGCCTGTAATCACCATATAATAACACAATGCATTGCACAAATACTAATAGAACCTGCTGATAAAAATGGGCACTTAAAAGCCCATTCTCTCCCAAAGGTTAAGCTAGGTCCACAATAGACCATTTTTTAAATGATTTGTCATTTTCCGATGGATCGGAACGACAGGTCGTTCAATTCGTCCAGTGTGCATGCACTATGTGCGCTACTGCAGGGTTGTCCATCACATCTTCAGATCTGCCATACATGTTGCTCAATCTGAAGATGTTACTGATGACCCCATGCATTCGGATGCAACGGGATGCAGCGGGAGAATTACATATTGTGCGGTTGTTCACCAAGTTGTGTGGTATGGTGTGTATTGGCCGCACGATATGCTGTTCCATTGCATCTGCCATTGGATGGGTACATAGGTCGTCTAGTGTGTACTCAACTTTAGATTATATAAGCAGTGGATTCTGGGCCTGATTCAGAGCCTCTCGCTCTGACCGAGTGCTCGTTCTGAATCAGGGCCAGGCTTTTTTTCTTTTGGATCGGCCTCTTGGCCGCCCGCATAGCTGTGGGTGACCACCCACAGCTATTGCGAGCAGCTATCGCGACCATCGGACTTGCGATGAGACCCTTGTGGTAGGGTCTCGTGGCCGCAAGCCCCAGAGAGATTTCGGCTCTAATAGAGCCGGAATCTCTCCACTGACATGACTCATGATGTCAGTGGGGCCGCCCCCAAATGGCAGGCATTCTTATGGGAATGCCTCCGTTTGGGCAGCCACCCCCCCAGCCCGCCCAGCCAAAGGGGGCAAGCTGTCACTCAACATTGACAGCTCGCCTCCTTTGGTGCGAGACCCGGAGCGACGGATTGCTCATCGCTAGCCGGGTCTCGTGCTTGCGACCGGGTCTGAATCAGGCCCTCTGTGTCATTTCGAAACCTCTGAAAACCACCATAGATTGATAGCAGTTTCCATGTCTAATTGGGAGCATTTATTAAGCAGAGGTTTTGGGGAAAATTTACTAAAGGTCAGTTTTTGCTTTTTGGACAATTTTCCATCAGTTTCGCAAACCAATAATTTACTAAAGACGAAAACAATGGAAAAACATCCAAAAAGCTGATTTAAGAACACTTTAGAACATCAGACTAGCAATAATTTTTTTTACATAGAGAATAATAGTATCCGCAGATTAAAAATAACCAAAAAGTGACTGCAACTCATCTTCTTGTAGCAGATGAGTTTGGGAGAAGCACTGCACAGATTAGTATGATCTTTACAGGCTTTGTTAAGTGTCACAGCATAGAAAGAGTTCATATATATTGTGACAATAATCATATAGACCGGGTAAAAATCCAACAGAAGCTTTATTTCCTCACCACAGGCAGGTATACTGGACAGTGCAGTGTTCACAGGAAAGATGTTACAGGCTGGTACACAGAATCTTCCAAACAGCAATACAGTTCTTTTAATGGACTCTAAGGTCCAGGATCCCTAACACTAGTCACCCCAGGGCCTATAATCTGGGTGACTATTTCACTGTCAGGAACAGTTTCCCAGTGTCTCTGCAGCTCTTTTACCAGCCTCATTTAGATTTCTGTAATCAGCTGCCTTTCCAGACTCAAACTTGCATACACAAACCCTGGCCCGGATCTATCAGATCTATCCTGTCCTTACCACACTCCTTCCCCCTTAGCTTCAACCACCCTGGTGAACCTAAGACTTTTTCAGGTGAGCTCTCTGTCTCGCTCACCTCTATTTGTGTCATCTGACCGGGAACAAAATCCTCTACCAGTTTCCAAAGCTCGCCTTGCACCCCCACTTCCTCCCCTAGCTTCACCATATGGTTGCTTGGAGGTTAGGGACCCACAAACTTTCTGGAAAGGGCATCAGCATTGAGGTGCTGTTTCCCTGGTCGATGCTATACCTCAAATTTGAATGGCTGTAAAGCCAAAATACCAGCGGGTCACCCAGGTATTCACAGCTTTGTTTGTGTGCATCCACTGTAAGGGAGCATGATCTGTGTCTAGCCAGAATTCTCGCCCCAATAGATAATATTTTAGTGACTCTACTCCCTATTTAATCACCAAGCAATCCTGTTCCACTGTTGAATACTTGCGTTCTCTGGGCAGCAATTTCTGGCTAAGATACAGTATGGGTTTCTCTTCCTCATCTACCTCCTGGGGTAGGACAGCTACTAAGCCATTCCCAGAGGCATCAGTCTGAATAACAAACTGCTACTTAAAGTCAGGAGCTTGCAAAACAGGCTCTACACACAAAGCTCATTTTAAATCCTGCCATGTAGCCTTTGTTGGTCTAGACCACAATATCTGATTTGGAGATTGTTTCATAATATACTCAGTCAGTGGAGCTGCCCTAGTGGCAAAATCATGTATGAATCTGCAGTAATAACCCACCAGACCAATTAATGTTCTGAGTTGTGATTTACATTTACGTTTAGGCCACGTGAAGACTGCTTCCACCTTACTCGGCTGAGGTTTAACCTGCCCTCTACCTATGATATATCCCAAGTATTTCACCTCCACCATTGCAATGGCACATTTCTCAGTGTTAGTGGTAAACCCATGTGCCCATAAAGACTGTAACACTGCCTCTACCCTTGAAAGGTGTGACTACCAGTCAGAGCTAAAGATGACTACAGTATGTTGTCTAAACATGCAGCTGCATACTGCCAGTGGGGCCAAAGCAACTTATTCATAGCCCTCTGGAAAGTTGCTGGGGCTCCATGCAAACCAATAGGCAGCATTTTGTACTGGAATAAACCCTCTTGGATAGAGAAGGCTGTTTTCGCTTTAGCAGCTTCAGTCAAAGGAATCTTCCAATACCCTTTTGTCAAATAGAGAGTGGTGAGATACTGGCTTCTTGCTAGATTCTCCACCAGCTTGTCAACCCAGGGCATAGGGTAGGAATCAAACTGAGAAACTTTATTTAACTTGTAAAAGTCATTAAAGAATCTTAAAGCCCCCGAAGGCTTAGACACTAAGACAATGGGGTTATTTCATTCCCTGATTGACTCCTCTATGACCCCTAAGTGCAGCATCTTCTCCACCTCTCATTTTACCACTGCCCTTTTTGCCTCAGGTATGCTATAGGGTCACCCCGGGAGGAGTAACAAAATCATGTTGTATGTTTTGGGTCTTTCCTGGAATAGCAGAGAATACATCTTGGTTTCGTGCTACTAAGCTCACCACTTCCTGATTTTGGCTAAGACTGAGGGTGACCTCCATGGGTAACTAACAGTCTGGGGTTTTCTTTGCCATTAAAGAGGGCTGACTGGCACTTTCTTTCCAAGGTTTTAATAGATTTACATGATACATTTGTGCCTCCTTCCTTCTACCCTCCTGTCGTACCCTGTAGTTTACAGGTCCCTCTGCCTCTATGATCTCATAAGGGGCTCGCCTTTGTGCATACAATTTGCTTTCAGTAGTTGGCACAAGCACTAGTACCTTGTCTGGTTGGAAAGATAGGTCGACTGTGTTCTACCCAGTAGAAAAAGTGCAGAATTTTGGTTTTGGGGTGCAAACTTTTGGGAACCCCCCTGAACCCTTTGGACACTCCCTTTGATGCTAACTGCATCAAAAAATGCAAAAAACCCCACAAAGCACACCCCAAACAAGCACTTTGAAAAAATGGGCGAAAAAAATCAAGTGGTGCTGCAAATGCAAAAACTAGCGAAATTGCCTTTGGGGGTCTGCAAGTATAGGGGAGGTGATTTTTGGATTGCAGGTGTTTGCTGAAGGTGCGTTTTTGGTGCTTTTTAATGTTTGACTTTAGCAACTTTAAAATATGCTTGCACCCATTTTCATGTACCCCAAATTTTATGGGAATACTTATTTCCCCCCCAAAAGTTGCAAAATGCTATTCTTCACCACTTGCTGAAAAATGCTAAATGGCGCCTATTGAGACCATTTAAAACCCCCAAATACCTTTAGCAGGGCTATTCGGGGGTACCCATAGTGATCCCCCATGTCAGTGCATCTTTTGGGGGGTGTCAGGCTAATTTCCCCAAAACTGACAGAACTTTTTGCCGATTTCAGTTTTGCCGGGTCCCATTTTCGCCAATTTGGAATTGAATATTTGGATAAGCGGGGACGAGCGCAAAACTTTTTTGCACCCAAAAGCAGCGATGATGGTGAAAAGTCCAGCAACTGACTTTTCGCTTCTTATTGAATATGGCCCATAGTGTTGGATACAGTGTGAGTTGCTTACAGTGTGAGTCAATTACAGACTCTTTAACCGACTCACAATATACCCTGCACTGTAGTCATCCCACACTCTATCCCGCACTATATCATACCCGCACTGTATCCCACACTGGAATTAGAGATGTGCACCGACCCCCGTGTTTAGGTTTTGGTTTTGGATCTGGATCTCCCCTGGTTTTGGATCTGGATTGGTTTTGCCAAAACCTCACCTCCGTGTTTTGTTTTTCGATTTTGGTTTTGGATCTGGATTTTTTCAGCTAAAATCACATAAAATGGCCCTTTTTTGTTCCTACAGTATTACTAACCTCAATAACATTTATTTCCACTCATTTCCAGTCAATTTTGACCACTTCACAGCTCACTATATTGTTTTCATCCAGTTTAGGCCCAAAATTTGCACCAAGCTAGCTGGCTGACTAAGCTAAGCGGCATCAATTTATGAGGGAGAAGGGGTGGGGAAGAGGCATTTACAAAAAAAAAAAATATACATTCACATCAGTCCTTGCCACAGAATAATCCGCTGCTGCTGAAGGGGACCAGGAAGATTTCTAGAAGTGCTTTCCACATGAAAAAGCATTTCCCAACCTGTACAGGGACATTAAAAAAAACATAGTTAGTGAACTCAAGCGTAAGATCTATGATTTAAGGCAGAGTTAGCCAACCCTGGTCCTCGAGAGCTACCAACAGTGCATGTTTTTCAGGTCAACAACTATAATAATTAACTCCACCTATGGATCTTTTCAATTGTATCGGTGAGTAATGAATACACCTGTGCACCAGCTAGGTGGTCTGGAAAACATGACCTGTTAGTAGCTCTTGACGACCGAGGTTAGCTACCCCTGATTTAGACCTTATGTTGTGTCTTTCTTGAGAATCCTGCACCTGCTTCTACACCTAGGAGTGGATTTTCATCCCAGAAGGGGACCAGGAAGAGTGCTTCCAAAAACAATTGACAAAGAATCCTCTGCAAACCTTCTGTAAAGGCATTTTCCAACCTGTAGATGGACATTAAAAAACCAGAGTTAGTTAGTGGACTTCAAATTGCCATTGTTCCCACTGTCCACTTAACCATATTACTTAGATATGTGAACAAGCAGAACATAGCATTAAATGCAACATTTCAGTTTAAGGTTTAAGTTTTATGTTGTGTCTTTCTTGAGAATTCTTGAGCACCATGCCTGCTTGCTGGGAGTGGATTTTCATCCCAGAAGGGATGAAGACATTGTTATTTCTTCCCAACGGGATCTGAAGAGTAAGATATACATGTAAATAATTACTGGCAGGAAAAAGAGGCAATTTGGGGGTATATTTACTAAAGTTTCTAAAAACTAAAAGTGTTCATGTTGCCCATAGCAACCAAACAGATTGTAGTTATCATTTCTCTATTGCATTGTAGAAAATGATAGAAAGGATCTGATTGGTTGCTCTGGGCAACATGAACACTTTTCATATTTAGAAACTTTAGTAAATAAATATACCCCTTGGAGGCCCTTATACAAAAAATTGCCTTTGCTTTACTTGAGCTGCCCACCTTCAGTGTGTACTCAGAAAGAGTTTTCAGCACAGCCGGGAACCTTGTCAGTGATCGGCCACTACTTCCCCAAAATGTGGAAAAGATGATTTCTATCAAAGTGAACTACAAATTCTATGAGAAAGACCTTTACTGTCAATTACCTGCAAAAATTACAGAGGCACCTGTAATGGTGGATTCCAGCGGGGACAAATTAATATTGTGTGAAGAAGATGATGTATACATCACCACCGGATTATACCATCACCCAAGCCTATATCGTCATCCCATCCTGTGTTGTGTATAAATTACAGCTGCGCTCCCTGTTAGATTGGGGATTCATTGTCCACTTTAGTGGATGTGAGCTCCATTTTAATCCATATCATCACTACACCCCCTACACATTTTCTAACCTGGGTAACAGGAGGAACAGCTGCACTCTGGAATACATTGCATGAAGTTGCCCCTCTGACTCACTGAAAGTCAGGTAGAAGGGCCATGGGTAGGGAGTAGGGTCACTATAATCAGAGAACACAGTTTTAGCTAATTTATTCAATTTTTTTAAACCATATTCTATATTTTTTTCACCTTTGAAAATGTTTATGCAAATCTCAGCAGAGGCGTTTGTGATGCCATGGCTAGCGTGCACACACACAGAAAAAAAACGCATTGATTGATTGTATTAATTTTTGGGGGGCACTTGGGAGGCAGAGCACCTGAATGAGGCAACAGCCTCTTTGATAAACAAAACAGGCAGCACCCCTGCGCACCTATGTTGCTGATAAGTGTGGCTAACAGGTGTGCACACACACAGAAAAAGTTAGTTTTATTTTTTTAATGCTGGTGGTGTGGCAGACTAACACGCACGCACCAAAAAATTGATTTTATTTTCACACTGGTGGTGTAAACACAAAAAATTGTTTTTATTTTTTCACTGGTGGTGTGGCAGGCTAACACGCAAACACCAAAAAATTGTTTGTTTTGTTCACACTGGGGGTGAACTCCTGAAAGAGGCAGCAGCCCTTTGACACACAGCAGCACAGTACCCCTGCGCACCTACGCTGATGACAGGTGGCTAACACGCACACACAAAATGTTTTTTTTTTTTCACAGGTGGTGTGGCTAACACGCACACTAAAAAATTGTTTGTATTTTTTCACTGGTGGTGTGTGGCAGGCTAATATGTACACACCAAAAAATTGTTTTTATTTTTCACACTGGAGGTGAACGACTGAAAGAGGCAGCAGCCCCATGACAGACAGCAGCACAGCACCCCTGCACACCTACGTTGATGACAGGTGTGGCTAACATGGACACAAAAAAAATTGTTTATTTTTTTTCACACTGGGGGTGGGTGAAGAGCACCCCTGATGGACACAGCACCCCCTGGACAACACAGCGGAACAGTCAGCCTCTATGGACAACAGCCAGCCATCCCCTATGGACTACAGCCATCCAGACAGACAGACCTTATGGACAGGACAACAGCCAGCCACTACAGGCAGGACAATAGCCAGCCTGCCCCTCTATAGACAACAGACCAAGCCCTTATGGACAGGACAACAGCCAGCCCATATATGGACATTAATCAGCGAGCCCCTGAGTGACAACAGTAGCTATCCTCTATGCACAGTGTCAGCATCAGCAACAGAACAGCACAGGTCCCAGCTCCCTCCCTCTTCACTCTCCATAGATGGAATGAAAAATGGCGGTGATCGCCAAAACCCGTGAGAATCTGACAGTGAGATGAGGATGTTTTGCCTCGTTTTCAGATCCGAGTCAGGCAGGAAAACCTGAGTCGACTCAGATCTGACTCACATCACCTAAGTTCGGGGGGGTTCAGTTCTCCGAGACCCAAACCTGCTCATCCCTAGTGAGTACTGCACAAAGAATAACTAATATTGATGTTAAAATATGTCCAACAGGAAAAGTGCCAAAATAGGCTCAGCACAGGGGTGAGAAGTGTATCAGCAGTGAATCTGTCCATGAAAGGTATGGCTCTAAAGCTGCAGTAGATTGGACTTAGTTTCTTGAACTTTGGCCTGATTTTAAGTTGTACTCACTTCCAAATGTGGCTGCACCTCATAATTTTTTTAGCAAACTGTGAATACGTTGTGGCCAAATTATGCAACTTAGAGCAGGTACAAGTGATTCTTAGTTATCAGTTGTTAGATATTGATGACTTAATGGTCTTTACTGGGTAGCAACTGTGTAACAACAGGGCATTTCCACATAAGATGAAGCATCCTGTGGGCATGTATCTAGAGTTGTGAATCTATCCTGAGTTGATTGTAAGCAGAGTGCACACCATTTTTAGTAGCATCTTTTGCACCAAGCACGGGGTAGACGTAAGTTCAGTTACTAGTAATAATGGCTCCTCTTGCAGCTTGGGACTGGAATAAGTGTGGTTACATAGATGCATCTGATTCAATTTACAATCAGATGGTCAAATAGGACGTCTAATCACTGGAAGTGGATGAAAATGCCACTGCTTTATGTTCGAATCAGGCCCTTTGTGCTCCTCTTCAGAATATTCTATAAAAAATATTACTAAGAAATAAACCAATTTTCAATGGCATTATTTTATGCAGTAAATACTGGATGTTGATCTATAACATGGGGATTGTAAATGGGGAGAAAAGAATGCCATAGGCAATAATATTCCTTATAACAGCCCTATTTTCTCTCTGGTTTAAATTAGGGATGTGCGCCGACCCCAGTGTTTTGGTTTTGGTTTTGGTTCTGTATCTCCTCATGTTTTGGATCTGGATTTGATTTTGCCAAAGCCCCCTTGTGTGTTTTGGTTTTAGTAATGGATCTGTATTTTTTTTCAAAAATAGATAAAAACTGCTAAAATCACATAATGTGTGTTGTTTTGTTCCTACAGTATTATTAACATCAATAACATTAATTTCCACTCATTTCCAGTCAATTTTCACAACCTCATAGATCACAATATTGTTTTCATCCGGTTTAAGCCCAAAATTTGCACCAAGCTAGCTGGCTGACTTAGCTAAGTGGCAGCAGTGGGTGGTACAAACACGTGACAGTTCAACTTCCAACATAGAACATAAGGAAACATATGTTTTCATTAATCAAGAGGCCTGAGGGAGTTGGAGTATGTATGTAGTTGAAGGCAGGGACAGGAAGGGTTGATTGGTAGTACATTTCATTTTATTTTTTTATTTCAAAGCAAATTCATGAGGGAGGAGGGGAGAGCATGGGTGAACAATATGTCCCATGTTTTGCCCACAAAATGAATTTGGTGGTTTAGAATATTTTTTTTTAATTAAAGAGGCATGCAAGAGATGCTGTCTGTGGCCATAAACATTTCTGGCCATTTTTGGCATTCAGCAACCGCATGTCAAAGATTGCAGCAGCAGTGGCAGTTCAACTTCCAACATGGCACATCAGGAAACAAATGTTTTTATTATTCAAGAGGCTTGAGGGAGTTGGAGTATGTATGTAGTTGAAGGCAGGGAAAGGAAGATTTGATTAGTGGTAATTTTTTTTTTAATTCCAAAACAAATTTATGAGGGAGGAGAGGAGGGGAGGAGGGATGGCATTTACAAAAAATATTGAAATCATTCACATCAGTCTTTGCCCCAGAAGAGTCCTTGAGGGCTATGCCTGTTTCTGCTGTGAGTGGACTTTCATCCCAGAAGGGGACTACTAGTAGTACTTGAAAAAAACAATTGGCTGTTAAACAATCCTTTGCAAGGGGAGCAGGTATGACAGCAGTCACCAAGTTGCATAGCAGTTCACTGATGACATAACATCTTTGCTGGTATTAGATGTGCATCCAATATCCGCCAATGATGCAGTGGGTTTTAGACAGTAAAGTGAGGTCTTTTGTCCCTGCTACGAAATCCCATCAAGATTCCACTTCAATAGAAAAGCAATTCCCAACCTGTAAAGGAACATTAAAAAAAACTTAATTTGTGGCCTCCAAAATGCCATTGTACCCACTGTCCACTTTATTATTATTACTATCCTTTATTTATATGGTGCCCCAAGTGTTCCACAGCACCTTACATAGTACATAGAACTAATAAGTGAATAAGAAACAAGTAACTTACAGTACATTACAGTACAGGACAAGGACACAATTCATATACATTGCTGCAATAGCGATTAAGGCACTCACAATAAGCAGCCGGGAGTTGGCAGTCATGTGTTAGGTGCCCATATGAGGAGTAAAGAGTAAAAGAAAATGTAAAGAGAAGCACATGAGGGAAGAGGTCTCTGCTCGTGAGAGCTTACATTTTAAAAGGGGAGGGGCAGACAGACAGGCATGAGACAGAAGGGGAAGAAAGGGAGGAAAGAGCATGAAGTGGGTTACGATGAGTGCTGGAAGGCCTTGATGAAGTAGTGGGTCTTGAGAGCCCATTTGAAGATTTGTAGAGAGGTGGAGAGTCTGATAGGGAGAGCATTCCAAAGGTAGGGAGCAGCATGGGCAAAATCTTGGAAGCGGGAGTGGGAGGAAGTAATCAGTTGGCAAGAGAGGCGGCATGTATTTGTTGAGCGAAGTAGATGGGCGAGAGTGTGAAGGTCAAAAATGTATGTGGGAGAGGATTTGGTGAGGGCTTTGTAGGCAAGTGTACGAACCTTGAATTGGCATCTGAAGGGGAAGGGGAGCCAGTGTAGGGCTTGAAGGAGAGGAGAAGCAGATGTAGAATGTCTGGAGAGGAAGATGAGCTGAGTAGTAGCATTGAGAATCGATTGTAGCGGAGAGAGGTGAGAGACTGGGAGGCTAGCTAGGAGAAGGTTACAGTAGTCCAATCTGAAGATGACCAGTGAGTGGATGAGGGTTTTAGTGGCATCCTGGGTGAGGAAGGGTCTAATCCTGGAGATATTTTTTAGGTGGAAATGGCAGGACTGCAAGAGGTGCTGAATGTGTGGTTTAAAGGAGAGGGAGGAGTCTAGGATAACTCCAAGACAGTGCACTTTGCGGCTAGAGGAGATAGTTGTGCCAATAATAGATAATGAAACTGTTGGAAGTATTGTAGTGGAAGAGGGTGGGAAGATGTTCAGCTCAGTCTTAGACATGTTAAGTTTAAGAAAGCACTGGGACATCACAGATATGTGGACAAGCTGAACAGAGCAAACACAAAATGTAAGATATAAGTTTTATGTCATATGTTGTGTCTTTCTTCCCAATGGACACAGATCTGAAGAGATACAAAGAGCTGTTGGTAAGCAAATTGTCAGCTCAAGTGGCACATGATGCAGTGATGGCTTTTCCTTCAGTTTCTCTAGCAAGTGCATCTGCCGAGAAAAAACTAAACTTTCCCAAAAGACCCACTGTTGATGCAGATGAGTCAACACAAAACACAAAAATGCTTGCATAGATTCACTGCAGATGAAGTAACAGGAAGGAGATTCCTAGATGGTTAAGGTTTCTACCTCTACTTACTCTAACTTTACAAAGGGTATAGATGATTTGACAATTGTTGTCCGGATTTGGGTAAAAATAATTCCACACATAAGAAGTTGATTTTTTTTGCCTTATCATGGGCAATAACTGTTTCTTCCACTGGTGTCTGATTTACACAAGCAACATCCTCATCAACAACATCCTTATTAACGTCAGCTACACAAATATTCTGCTCATCCTGGTGCACTTCCACAGAAGCATCCTTGATTTCTATGTCAGCATGTTCTCTTGTGCTTACATCATCATAAGAGGCAGAACCACTAGTCATAAATAAAGGCCAAGGTCTTATCCTTTCCTTGCCACTTCATTTGGTGAAAGGCATATTGCCAATTTTATGTCTTTCTGCAGCTAACTTTCCTTTTGATGTTTTTATCTTTACCACTGTAAAAGATTGGTTCTTGATTTTAGATGCCTTGACTTAAGTACTGTATGTCCATGGGCATTGACTTTAGTAAAGTATGTAGATGGACTAGTATCAACATGACTGGTGGCACTGGCAGCAGCTCCAGCACTAGCATGTGGTTCCTGCTCTCCTCTCAACTGATTGTTCTCCATATCAACAAACACGAATGAAGTGGGGTACAGCACACACGTTAATTTATACCAATTTTAAATATTACACTGCGGTATCAATGACCTACAGTGTCAAAAGATTTTTTATTACTAAGAAAAGAATAAAACACTGCGCTACCACTTACAGTGTCACAATATTATTTATGAATAAGAATGACACACTGCACTACCACTTACAGTATCACAAGATTATTTATGAATAAGAATGACACACTGCGCTACCACTTACAGTGTCACATTATTTTTTATGAATAAGAAAAGAATAACACACTGCACTGCCACTTACAGTGATATCATTATGTTTTATATATAACGCATGTTATTTAGCACTTTGTTGTGGTCTTGTAGTCGGCGTGTAGACTAATCATTTCTTCAAGATTGAGGAAAGAAGTGAAAAGTTGCATTTTGTTTATTGCTAATTTTGTGTTATTAAATTGTAAAATTAAATGCAAAATTGTGAATATTACATTACGGTTTCACTTACAGTGTCACAGTGTCTTATTTTTCTGAATAAGAAAAGAATAACACACAGCGCTACCACATAGTGTCACAAGATTTTTTATGAATAAGAAAAGAATAAAACACTGTGCTACATGGCTAATACATGGCATTTTCCACTTACAGTGTCACAATATTTTTAATGAATACACTGCGTTTTCCTCTTACAGTGTCACAATACTTATTATAAACTGCTCTACCACTTAGAGTGTCACAAACAATATGAGTATGAATATTGCACTGTGGTCTGACCAGCAGCATCACAGTAAAAAAAAATAAAAAAATAATAATATAGTACACTGGGGTACAGCACAAAAAATATATTATTTTTTTATTAATTATGTTATTAGATGGACACAGCAGACCCTGGATGGAGACAGAAGCCCCTGCACTTGAAGGACACAGCAGCCCCTGGATGGACACAACAGCTCCTGGATGGACATAGCAGCCACTGCCCCTGGATGGACAGAGCAACCATTGGATGGACACAGCAGCTCCTGCCCTAGATGGACACAGCAGCCACTGCCCCTGGATGAACTCATTAACCCCTGGATGGACACATCAGTCCTTGCCCTGGATGGAAACAGCAGCCCCTGGATGGATACAGCAGCTCCTGCCCTGGACAGATGCAGCAGTCCTTGGATGGACACAGCATATCCGTTCACTACACTCTTCACAGCCGGAGTGACATGGCACCGATGACCGGGTACCTTTATAGTATCCAAAACCAGCGAGAATCCGACAGCGGGAGGATGACATTTTGCCTCGTTTTGGGAGCCGAGTAAGGCAGGAACTCCCGAGTTGTGCTCATATCTCAGTTCATAACGTGAAGTTAGGGTGGGTCCAGTTCTCTGAGAACCGGACCTGCTCATCTCTAATTTAAATGCAATATACCTGTGGTGAATGCACCACAGGCAAATGTACATATAAAAAAATAGCAGTATTTTATCTTTGTGCTGACAGCTGAGAACATCGATGCTGCCACTTAAATAAAGCAGAAAAAATATTCTTGCTTTGTTTCTACACTGCCAACATTCAACATCATGTGCAGCTTCTAAGGGATGTTATAGGTGTTTGAAATCCCACCTAACGAAGGAAATATCTGACTGATAGGCTTTCTGGGCTTTCTGAGGTGCCACACTGATACTGTACTACTGTTTCAAATCTCCCCATGGTCATTCAAAACACTTATGAAATCCTGTTACTTTCTACCTGCAAGTCTCCAGTTGTGTACAGTGCCACAGCACAGAAAATACGGACCCTCTTGAAGTGGTCCTGCCTCAGCAGATGTGTCCTCACTAACATATCATGTCCTCGAATTACAAAATGGAAACATTCTAGCATGATTTAGCTTAGCCCTAATTGAGAACTAATAGCATCTCAGAGTTTTAAATTCCATTCAAAAATATTATTGTCAGATAATATGTTTTATAGATTGAAACAGAACCTTTTGTGAAAACCTCAATAACAATTTTGTTTAAATATATAAAATGTGATCTAAGGGCCTGATTCACTACGGATCACTAGTGCAACCGCGGCCGCGATTATGCACACAGATCTGCTTCGAAAATATGCTAATGAATGCAATTGCAATGCTGTCGCACTGCCAGACAGAGACGCCCCCTACCACTATCGACATCTGCAATACCTTCAGTCCTGCGTATACATCAGGAACTTTGAGTAACATTGGCCACCCAATCTCAATTACAACAGGTCTGACTTTACTCAGGAATTGCTAACCCAGTCACACGCAGTAAGTACTCAAGCTGGGTATACCATGGCATTGGCTAAATTATGAACGCCCATGCAGCACTGTTTAAACGGACAGGCAAGCCTTCATTTCTCCGACCATTTACCCGTCACCATGCCCAAACGCTTACCTCCCGTCACTCAATCTGCGATGGCTTTGTGTGAGCTGCGTAATTGCAGTGTGATTGCAGTTCTGTGGATGCGCACTGAATTTTGGATTTCTCTCTAGTGGAATATCTAGATACCAAATGTGCCTTTTATAACCTCAGTACAGACAGTATATTCTCCTCACACATGTATGATTGCACATTCCCTAGTATACCAAATTTGTCAGCACTTGAAAAAGCCCTGTCCTTTTTGCCTCCAAAAGGTCAGAGGGAAAGTCTAGGTTTACCTGAGGAATCCACTTCAATGGGATGTAGTACTGAAGTCAACAGTGAGAATGTTAACATTCATAATGTCAACAGCAGTAAGTCGGCAATCATGTTGTCGACATGGTTACAAGTTTTTTCCTTTCAATTGCTCTAGCTATTTCCAGTGCTACAGTGGTTATGTCTTCGGTCACCCAGTTGCAGCCTGCAGCATCTGCGGATAGTGATCATATATATTCTCCATTTCAGTTGGTTTATAAATTGGTTAAAAAAAATTCAACCTCTGTTGCACCTGGAAAGGGGTTCAGCTAATTCTAGTAAGCCAGAGGAATTTCTCCACGTTACATCAATCATTTGGGAAGCTTTGAATTTGGAGCAGGGCAATGGGATACTGATGTTTGATCTGACTGCCATGTTTTATATCCCAATAGTTTAAATGTATGGGTTTTCTTATAAGTAAGAGTTATTTTTTTTTCACAAATGTTTACCAGTTGTTCTATTTTATTTATTTTCTTACCTGGTGTATTGTGATTACCACTAACTGGCCACTACTTAAATGCATTTTATTGGTGGGTCCTGGTGGGTCCTCATATTGGGCCTGATTCTGATTCAGACGTGCACACAAACATGCAACGCCGATGTTCACAGAATTGAGCGATTATTTGCTACTACGCATGTGCAATACACTATGAAACCCCCGCGGCACATGCGTTACCCTTTGTGTACACTCAAAGGTGCTGTTGTGTACGAGAGAGAAGGTATCAGAAAGCGATAGGGCCTTCCTGGGTGGTGACTGGGAGGTGACTTGTAGTGATCACAAAATAATCTGTTGTGTGGGCATGTTAAGAGAGTGTTGTTAGCGTGTCAGTGAAAGTGGCTGTGTTCTCAGATGCAGAGCGGCAGCCACAGTGTCCAGTTTTGTGCTGCTTATCTCCTAAAATAGTTTTCAGAATGATGCATGTTCCTGGCTTTGAAAATTCCACTGTAAATATGTTATCTAGGTGTAATTAGGGAAAAAGGATTTGATGCCAGCAGCTGAGTTGGTTGGCGCTTCATGCAAAATTATGGGCCTGATACAGATTTGTTGTTGATGTTTTCACAGTTGGGTGATTATCTGCCATCTGAGTCACACTGCACATGCGTCAAGGTATATTACCATAGTCGCTCACAGCAAGTAATTATTCGCAGTTTGATTGACAGTCAGGGAGCGTTTAGGGGTAATTATGGGGTATGTCGGTTAAAATCGCAGACGTGATGCAACCTTTTTAGGGACATGTCAGATCCTTCTGCTGCAATCCTGTATGCAGTAAACATGGCTCCAGGTTTTCATTTACTTCTGCGTGACCATACAGTTACTAAGGACTGCTCACATCAAATGATCTGCAACCGATGCTGCGTCATTGTAAGAAGATGCTTGAAATTGCAAGGATTCTGATGGGCTTCTCAATACATAACCCAGTGGTTGTGACATTTGTATATTTTCGCATAACAGCTACATACAATATCACAGCTGTGGTGGCAATAGCATATAGCACTGAATCAGGCTATATTGTGTGATGCTACGGAATATTGTCATTTATTTGGGGTTTCTATTTGAGAGGCAAAACAAAGTCCTTAATTTGAGAGTCCTGGATGGAATTTATTTATATCCTAAATTGAACAGGTGAAATGGATCCTAATAATAGTTTTTTAATTGCTAACTTTAAAATTCTGGGTGAAAATTAAAACAGTTAAAGAAGATAGGAAATGGCCTTTAGATATTGATATCTTACATCAAATTCTGGCTAACCTTTTCCATGGTCTTTTTTGATATATTTAATGGTCAGCGGGCATGTGGCACCCTCCGAGTGATCTCTAGAGTGTGCTTTCATTTTTAAGAATGTAGTGTGGCTGAGGATGATTTGTTGCTTTGTATGATACAAATGTCCAAAACCAACCAATTTGCAGATGGAAATTAATCACATTATTAGCCCAAACTGACTCAAGAATTGCCCTGTACAACTGGCCCTGATGTTTTAAATATATATTTGGTGATGTTTTGTTCTCTTGGTCCTGGATCACACTTTATATGGCACCCATTAATTTTGGATGCGTGCATCCATGTTTGCATTGACTGGGGCATCCACTGACTATGTTAAAGCCATAGGCCATTGGATGTCTTCCTCTTACAGAAGATATATTGTATATACAGTCTTCCACCCCACTGTGATTCCGATCTCCTGCATGAACTAGCCTAGGGCTTGCCACCATTGATTTTGGGGGAATAAAGGGATCTTTTCTGGAGTCTAATTGGCTTGTGAATTCTCTGAGGTTTTCTGCAGGTTTTTTTTTTAACTTAGTTTGTTACTTTGTATAGTTTTCAGGTTGAATAATTTGCTAAGTTGTAATGTTGGTGGGTGTGGTCACCTGTATCTGTATTTACTCAGTTATCAACAAAACAATAGAATTTGTGATCATCATAGACACAGAAGCACTGTAAGTACAGAAGTACTCTGATCTGTGCAGTACTTAGGCATAGTCTATTGAAAAGAGGACAATACGACTGAACTTTCACATTATAACACACAACCAGTATCACCATTGAATCAAAACAGACAGGCAAACAGGATTCTTAGTAAATCCATGATTTGGGCCCAAAAAACTCATGTGAGTCCCTGAGATGTCCAGAGTGTTTAAACTCAGCCAGTCATGATTCTTAGTAAATTTACCACTAGGAGTGTGTCTGCTAGAGATACGTCTGTTCTTTCAGGTGCAAAGGAAGTTACTGTAGTTGGATTGCAGTTAGAGATCATTGTTGGAGCAGCTTTGATGATTTGTTCAGGAAATCGGTTTGTAGATTTGCCTTGCTATGAGTTTTGATGGCATAGTTAGGTGTCATTGACTTAGGGAAAATGTTAGCAGATACTGTACCCTATAAAGGGGTAGCAGAATATATAATCAAACATGGGCTATTTATTTCTGTAGAAAAAAGATCAAACATATGTTTCAAACTTAATATGCTGCTTTCGACATATGGGAAAGGATAGAAGAAACACCTTCTTCAATATCAGCGTCTGAATGAACACACCACCTAGCTACTGTAGAATTATAAAAAGTAATAGGCGCTGTGGTTATTAGAAAATTATTTGGTTTTGAAAATCTACCTGCTGCTCTCTATGACTAGCCACTCTGTTGGGAAACCCAGAAAATTTTTTAGAAATGGATGAAAGCGCAATGACATATAACAATCAGATATTTATTGATTCAATTCTAATGAATAATCAGTTAAAACCATGTCATATATCACAGTGAACAAATATCTGACATGTGTGAGTGAATCTAAATAAATACATATGATGTATATGAACTAAACACTGTTGGCATCAATAAAATATAGAAATAAATTGAAATGAAATAAAACTCATGTATTGACGGTGGTATTGTGCACAATACCAGCTGACCTTATGGTTGGGGCTCCCGATTAGAACTTCACTTGGAAACAGAAGGCAGTGTCCGTATTGCCGTTCTTATGTACCTGTCACCATTCAAATAGTGTTCTGACCTCCTACCAATGTAGGGGAATAGTTTATATATGCGGTAACAAGGAGAAATCAATCCAGGATAACCGCTGGTGTGGAGCCGCCCAGTGAAGGTCTAAGAATAGTTCCGTGCTACATCCTGTGAGCAACGGTACCTGTTGCTAGCCCCTGCTGTCAGCAGTCAGAGCTCAGGGTGCAGGAGAGCAAATAATTCATTCAACATATAAGAGATCTGTTTATACCTATTTGAAGATCATTTGTGATAAAAAGGAAAAATCCAACAGAGTCTTGGATTGATTTCTCCTTGTTACCGCATATATAACCTATTCCCCTACATTGGTAGGAGGTCAGAACACTATTTGTATGATGACAGGTACATAAGAATGGCAATACGGACACTGCCTTCTGTTTCCAAGTGAAGTTCTAATCGGGAGCCACAACCATAAGGTCAGCTTGTATCGTACACAATACCACCGTCAATACATGTATTAGTGACACTTGCACAGTGATTATCATTCACTGATCTCACCTCTATTATCTGAGACTAACATTTCACCTCTTCCCACTGGCAGAGGTGCAACACTTTCAACACAATACATAATTTTTTAGTTTTACTTCATTTCAATTTATGTCTGTTTTATTGATGCCAACAGTGTTTAGTTCAATATACATCATATGTATTTATTTAGATTCACTCACACATGTCAGATATTTATTCACTGTGATATATGACATGGTTTTAACTGATTATTCATTAGAATTGAATCAATAAATATCTGATTGTTATATCTCATTGTGAATTCATCTATTTCTACCTAGCTACTGTACCTTCTTTTTTATCTACCTTTATCAGCTGTGGAATACTGATGACATCTGCATGTATAAATAATACAGTAGAGAACAGTAGTTGCAATTAGGGGTGTGCACCGGCCACTTTTCGTGTTTTGTGTTTTGGTTTTGGATCTGGATCTTTCTTCGTGTTTTGGATCTGGATTGGTTTTGCCAAAACCACCCTTCCGTGTTTTGGGTTCTGGGTTTTGTGTTTTGGATCTGTATTTTTTTTAAAAAAAGCATAAAAACAGCTAAAATCACAGAATTTGTTGGTTTCTCTGCTCCTATGCTATTATTAACCTCAATAACCTTAATTTCCACTCATTTCCAGTCTATTCTGAACACCTCACACCTCACAATAGTGTTTTTATGTCCAAAAGGTTGCACCGAGGTAGCTGGATGACTATGCTAAGCGACACGAGTGGGCGGCACAAACACGTGACCCATCTAGGAGTGACACTGCAGTGGCAGACAGGATGGCAGTTAGAAAAACTAGGCCCCAAACTGTACATAATGCAAAGAAAAAAAAGAAGTGCAAGATGGAATTGTCCTTGGGCCCTCCCACCCACCCTTATGTTGTATAAACAGGACATGCACACTTTAACAAATCAATCATTTCAGCGCCAGGGTCTGCCACACAACTGTGGCTGAAATGATTGGTTCGTTTGGGCCCCCACAAAACAAGCTGGCAATTAATGTGTCCCTGCACAAACTGGCTCTACGGAGGCAAGATGTCATCCTCATCCTCCTCATCCACCGATTCCTCACCCTCTTCAGTGTGTACATCCTCATCCTCACAAAGTATTAACTCGTCCCCACTTGAATCCACCACCACAGGTCCCTCTGTACCTTCTGGAGGCTGGTCTCCCTGGAAGAGCTGATAATTCATTTTGATGAACATCATCTTCTCCACATTCTGTGGAAGCAACCTCCTACGCCTTTCGCTGACAAGGTTCCCGGCTGCACTAAACACTCTTTCGGAGTACACACTGGAGGGGGGGCAACTCAGGTAAAATAGAGCCAGCTTGTACAGGGGCCTCCAAATTGCCTCTTTTTCCTGCCAGTACAGGTATGGACTGTCTGACATGCCTACTTGGATGCTGTCACCGATGTAATCCTCCACCATTCTGTCAATGGTGACAGTATCATATGCAGTGACAGTAGACATGTCAGAAATTGTTGCCAGGTCCTTCAGTCCGGACCAGATGTCCAAACTTGGTCCTGCCTGCCCTGCATCACCGCCAGCGGGTTGCTTAGGATACCTAAGTTTTTTCCTGGCAGCCCCAGTTGCGGGAGAAAATGAAGAAGGAGCCGTTGACGTGTCACGTTCCGCTTCAGCTGACAGTGTGTTCACCAGCAGGTCTTTGCACCTCTGCAGGCTTGTGTCGGCTGGAAAGAGAGACACCACATAGGCTTTAAACCTAGGATCAAGCACGGTGGCCAAAATGTAGTGGTCTGATTTCAACAGATTGACCACCCTGGAATCCTGGCAAAGCGAATGAAGGGCTTCATCCACAAGTCCCACATGCCGAGCGGAATCGCTCCGTCTTAGCTCCTCCTTCACTTTCTCCAGCTGCTTCTGCAAAAGCCTGATGAGGGGAATGACCTGACTCAAGCTGGCTGTGTCTGAACTGACTTCACGTGTGGCAAGTTCGAAGGGCTGGAGAACCTTGCACAACACGGAAATCATTCTCCACTGCGCTTGAGTCAGGTGCATACCCCCTCCTTTGCCTATGTCATAGGTGGATGTATAGGCTTGTATGGCCTTTTGCTGCTCCTCCATCCTCTGAAGCATATAGAGGGTTGAGTTCCACCACGTCACAACCTCTTGCTTCAGGTGATGGTGGGGCAGGTTCAAGAGTGTTTGCTGGCGCTCCAGTCTTCGGCACGCAGTCGCTGAATGGCGAAAGTGGCCAGAAATTTTTCGGGCCACCCAAAGCGTCTCATGCACGCCCCTGTCGCTTTTCAAAAATTCTGCACCACCAAGTTTATTGTGTGAGCAAAACATGGGACGTGCTGGAATTTGCCCAGATGTAATGCCCGCACAATATTGGTGGTGTTGTCAGATATCACAAATCCCCAGGAGAGTCTAAGTGGGGTAAGCCACTGGGCGATGATTTCCCTCAGTTTCTCTAAGAGGTTGTCGGCGGTGTGCCTCTTACTGAAACCGGTGATACACAGCGTAGCCTGCCTTGTAACGAGCTGGCGTTTCTGAGATGCTGCTACTGGTGACGCTGCTGCTGTTGCTGCGTAAGGTGATACATTTACCCAGTGGGCTGTCACAGTCATATAGTCCTTAGTCTGCCCTGTTCCACTTGTCCACATGTCCGTGGTTAAGTGGACATTGTGTACAACGGCATTTTTCAGGACATTGAGGACACTTTTTCTGACGTTTCTGTACAGTCTCGGTATCGCCTGCCTAGTGAAGTGGAATCTAGACGGGATTTGGAACCGGGGACACACTACCTCCATCAATTGTCTAAATCCCACTGCACTAATGGCGGATACCGGACGCACGTCTAACACCAACATAGCAGTCAAGGCCTCAGTTATACGTTTTGCTTCAGGATGACTGCTGTCGTACTTCATCCTCCTCGCTAAGGACTGTTGGAGGGTCAATTGTTTAGTAAAAGTAGTGGTGTTCCTACTTCCTCTCTGGGATGATGAACGACTCCCAGCAGCAGCAACAGCAGCAGTGGCAGCAGTAGGCGTAGCAATGCAGGATCCTCCAGAGGAATCCCGGATAGGAGAGTCAGTCATGCCAGTGACATGGCCTGCAGGACTACTTCCGATCCTGACTAAGGAGGAAATTGACGAGGAGGGAGTTGACGGTGTGGTTTGCAGGCGCTTGGATACAACAGGACAACGGGATTTAGGTGTCACTGGACTGCTTACGGTCTTAGCCAAAGTTTCTGAACTTGACAGTAACTTTTTATGAACGCGCTGCAGGTGCCGTATAAGGGAGGATGTTCCTAGGTGGTTGACGTCCCTACCCCTACTTATTTCACCTTTACATATGGTACATATGGCAAGACAGTTGTTGTCCGGATTTGGATAGAAATATTGCCAGACCAAAGAGGTGGAATGTTTGGTCTTCTGCCCAGGCATGACCGTGATGGGCTTTTTCATCCCACGGACAACAACTGTCTCCCCCGGAGCCTGATTTAAACAAACCACATCACCATCAGAATCCTCCTCGCCAACTTCCTCCTCAGCGCCAGCTACACCAGTATCCTCATCCTGTTGTACTTCAACAGTGACATCTGTGGGTGCTCCTTCCAGCACTTGCAGAGGGCGTGCAAATGGTGGAAAGAGCCACCTCTTCCCGTCCAGTGCTGGGAAGGTCAGGCATTGCAACCACCACCACACTTGGACTCTCCTTGGGGATTTGTGATATCTTCTTAGAAAGCACAGTTCTTCGCTGTGCTTTTGCCAGCTTAACTCTTTGATTTTTTTAGTGGGAGGAGGGCTTCCATCGTCATGTGAAGCTGAACCACTAGTCATGAACATACTAGGGATCGACCTTAGCCGTTCCTTGCCACTCCGTGTCGTAAATGGCATATTGGCAAGTATACGTTTCTCTTCAGCTGATTTAAATGTCTTTTTCAAGGTCATTTTCCTGAACTTTGCCATTTGGGATTGTATGTGCCCTCTACTATGACATTGGGCATCGGCCTTGGCAGACGACGTTGATGGCATGTTATCGTCTATGTCATGACTAGTGGCAGCAGCTTCAGCACTAGGAGGAAGTGGTTCTTGATCTTTCTCTTTTTTATTTTTATCGGAGAAAGTTTGGTCCTCCATTTATGTTATATCGATTTGATATATACGTGCGGCTAAACACAGAAAATAATTTTTTTTTTGGTTTGGACTGGAGTGTACTTTCGGGGGTTACAGCACCCTTAACGGTCAAGCCAGCCGGCCCTTTACTTATGACACAGGCGCACGCTTGGCACTACTTTGTTGATGCACGTGCGGCTACTGCGCACACAATTCACAAACACAGAAAATAATTTTTTTTTGGTTTGGACTGGAGTGTACTTTCGGGGGTTACAGCACCCTTAACGGTCAAGCCAGCCGGCCCTTTACTTATGACACAGGCGCACGCTTGGCACTACTTTGTTGATGCACGTGCGGCTACTGCGCACACAATTCACAAACACAGAAAATAATTTTTTTTTGGTTTGGACAGGAGTGTACTTTGGGGGTTACAGCACCCTTTAACGGTCAAGCCAGCCGGCCCTTTACTTATGACACAGGCGCACGCTTGGCACTACTTTGTTGATGCACGTGCGGCTACTGCGCACACAATTCACTAACACAGAAAATAATTTTTTTTTGGTTTGGACTGGAGTGTACTTTCGGGGGTTACAGCACCCTTTAACGGTCAAGCCAGCCGGCCCTTTACTTATGACACAGGCGCACGCTTGGCACTACTTTGTTGATGCACGTGCGGCTACTGCGCACACAATTCACAAACACAGAAAATAATTTTTTTTTTGGTTTCGACTGGAGTGTACTTTGGGGGTTACAGCACCCTTTAACGGTCAAGCCAGCCGGCCCTTTACTTATGACACAGGCGCACGCTTGGCACTACTTTGTTGATGCACGTGCGGCTACTGCGCACACAATTCACAAACACAGAAAATAATTTTTTTTTGGTTTGGACTGGAGTGTACTTTCGGGGGTTACAGCACCCTTTAACGGTCAAGCCAGCCGGCCCTTTACTTATGACACAGGCGCACGCTTGGCACTACTTTGTTGATGCACGTGCGGCTACTGCGCACACAATTCACAAACACAGAAAATAATTTTTTTTTGGTTTGGACTGGAGTGTACTTTCGGGGGTTACAGCACCCTTTAACGGTCAAGCCAGCCGGCCCTTTACTTATGACACAGGTGCACGCTTGGCACTACTTTGTTGATGCACGTGCGGCTACTGCGCACACAATTCACAAACACAGAAAATAATTTTTTTTTTGGTTTCGACTGGAGTGTACTTTGGGGGTTACAGCACCCTTTAACGGTCAAGCCAGCCGGCCCTTTACTTATGACACAGGTGCACGCTTGGCACTACTTTGTTGATGCACGTGCGACTACTGCGCACACAATTCACAAACACAGAAAATAATTTTTTTTTGGTTTGGACTGGAGTGTACTTTCGGGGGTTACAGCACCCTTTAAAGGTCAAGCCAGCCGGCCCTTTACTTATGACACAGGCGCACGCTTGGCACTACTTTGTTGATGCACGTGCGGCTACTGCGCACACAATTCACAAACACAGAAAATAATTTTTTTTTGGTTTGGACTGGAGTGTACTTTTGGGGGTTACAGCACCCTTTAACGGTCAAGCCAGCCGGCCCTTTACTTATGACACAGGCGCACGCTTGGCACTACATTGTTGATGCACGTGCGGCTACTGCGCACACAATTCACAAACACAGAAAATAATTTTTTTTTTGGTTTGGACTGGAGTATACTTTGGGGGTTACAGCACCCTTTAACGGTCAAGCCAGCCGGCCCTTTACTTATGACACAGGCGCACGCTTGGCACTACTTTGTTGATGCACGTGCGGCTACTGCGCACACAATTCACAAACACAGAAAATAAATTTTTTTTTGGTTTGGACTGGAGTGTACTTTCGGGGGTTACAGCACCCTTTAACGGTCAAGCCAGCCGGCCCTTTACTTATGACACAGGCGCACGCTTGGCACTACTTTGTTGATGCACGTGCGGCTACTGCGCACACAATTCACAAACACAGAAAATATATTATTTTTTTAGCACTTGGGGGGAGCACCCCTGATGGACAGAGCACCCCATGGACAACACTACAGCACCCCTTTAGGACTGGGACACTGCACAGGACTTTGGAGTGGACACAGCCCCTATGGAGAACTGACTGCACAATACAGTCCAGCCAGCCCCTATGGACTTTGAAGTAGTGGACACAGCCCCTATTAACAACAGCAGCACAGCACAACACAGCCAGCCCGTATGGACTTTGAAGTAGTGGACAACAGCAGCACTACACTACACTACACTACACAGCCCTAACTCCCACCCTCCCTCTTCACTGTCCACAGCCGAGTGAGAAAATGGTGCCGACGCGGGTACCTTATATAGGATCCAAAACCCGCGAGACTCGGAAGGCGGGATGATGACGTTTTGCCTCGATTTCAGATCCGAGTCAGGCGGGAAAAGTCGAGCCTGACTCGGATCGGACTCGGATCGGGGGGGGCTCGGGGGGGTTCGGATTTCAGAAATCCGAACCCGCTCACCTTTAGTTGCAATATAAAATGACACATGTACAGGGCTGAGACTTCCATTAAGCAACTTTAGGCAGCTGCCTAGGGCACCGGGACTTCTGGGGCAGTAGTGTTGCATTATAGGTATGAATTGGTATTTCTTTGAGTGCTGTGCTCAACAGTAGTCACACTGGGTTGAAAGGAGTTCAGCATAGGGGCACTATACAGAAAGGGGAAGAGGTAAGGTAACTACACAGAGGCGGAAATACAGGATGGTTCCAGCGCTTTCTATGATCTATCCTATAAATTTGTTTGATGATGTACTCGATGTATTCAGAGGTATGTAAAAAAACAGAATGGCAAATTGTATAATACCGCAAAAAAAAAGTTTTATTTTTTAAGAAAAATAAACGCACTCACCATTTACCGGTGGGTGATAGGCGTTGGACACAATTTTCACTATGGTCGTGCGGTGGTTGCAAATGCAATGTAGATCTGGATACCTTTGGGTCACTCCATAGATGGGGGAAAACACATATGACAAGCTTCCATAGTGTAAATCAGTAATACAAGGTCCTACAAGATTACCTAGTATACTCACCTTGAATGGTATGTGATGGAAGCCTTGGACATTTGTATTTTAAAACCGATATCCATCGGTTTAATATAGAGTTTGTTGAGCTTTGTGTAGATATTTAAATCCAAAAAAATTTGCTTGCAAGCATCCAGTAATCAAATAATCATAATAAATAAATAAATAAATAAATAATACATTGGGAAAACATCCAGACCACTGAAAAACAGGATTAGAGAACATATTCTAAATATAAAGAAGGGTCTCACCACCCATAGTGTTTCTAAACGCTCTTAGATGTTCATTCAAGTAACTCGGAAGGTCTAAAGGTCATCGTAATAGACAGGATCATCTAGGAATGACAGGAGGGGACAGATCGAATAGATTTTCACGAAAGGAAACCTTTTGGATTTTCCAAATGAAGACCTTTTCTCCCCTTGGATTGAACATCGACATTGATTTGGCAGATTTTCTCTAGCATGTTCATTATTGTTGCCCCTGCAATACATCCGAGCTGTAAGTACAAAACTTTAGAATCACCTTCATTTAAGCCAAATGACATTTTTAGAATTTTATATTTTGTGTCATGTTTACTGTACAGTTGCTATTTGCTTTTCAAAATCTCCCACTTTTGGATTATAAATTTTTACATCTATCCTCAAAGAAATGTATTAAGCTTTCCGAGGCATTTTGAACACTGTACTGATTGATCATCTAATTCACACTGCGTGTCTATATGTAGAATGAATTAATTATAACATAACACTATTTGCCCATATGTCACAAATACATGCACAATTACATCCCCTGAAAGCACAAAATCAATTGCACTTCACATTAATATATGGATGACCATAGTATTCACAATTTACAAACAACACATTTTTTATATTTACACACTTATTAGAGACCAATTCTATCTATCTACTCTTTTATTTATTGAAGTTCCAAAACACACACATATATATCATTCTATACAACATCCATCCATTTATACATTAAAAATAACATCACTTTAAGAAGACCTTCTCACATTACTAGCACTTTTTTCTGTGCAATGTTTTTTTTTTCTTCAATTAAATCACATCACATGGGTCATGTCAATCATCATTAACTAACTTCCAGCTCCCTATTTTAAGGCCAGGTTGTTCATTCCTCAACTACCAGCCTGAGGAAGTAGACAATGGTTCTGTGAAATGCGTTGCTAGGTAACCATCCATTGGTTCTCTCCACTTTTTCATTTCTGAACTATGTATTTTGTTTTTTAAACAATTGTTTTTTTTTTTAAATATATATTTTTTTAATTCTATTTTTTTTAATATATATATATTTTTTAATCCCAATTGTGTTATTTCATTGTAATAAATGTTTTCAATGTCTACTTATAATGAAAATTATTTTTATTATCATCTGGTGTGATTAGATAACATCATTATAGACTAATAAACTATAAATTATTTGATTACTGGATGTTTGCAAGCAAATATTTTTGGATTTAAATATCTACACAAAGCTCAACAAACTCTATATTAAACCGATGGACATAGGTTTTAAAAAACAAATGTCCAAGGCTTCCATCACACCCCATTCAAGGTGAGTAAACTACTTAACCTTGCAGGACCTTGTTTTGGGTTTACTGACTTGCATTATGGAAGCTTGTCATATCTGTTTCCCCCATCTATGGAATGACCCAAAGGTATCTAGATCTATGTTGCATTTTGCAACCACCACAGGACCATGGTGAAAATTGTGTCCAATGCCTATCACCCACCGGTAAATGGTGAGTGCATTTATTTTTCTTAAAAAATAAAACTTTTTTTTTTATGGTATTATACGATATTGCCATTCTGTTTTTTTACATACCTCTGAAAACATCGATAACACCATCATACAAATTTATAGGATAGATCATAGAAAGCAATGGAACTATCCTGTATTTCCATAACTGTCTTTTGGGGGGCATTGTTGAAAGGCTCCTACCATTTCAAGCTGCAAATCTGGATCTACCATTGGATCTAATAGGGAAATTGGCACCAGTCTCATTTATCCCTAAACTACACAGAGGCACCTGGGTGAGGCAGGATCCACTGGTGTGATCTGGAGGACAATGGCGAAAGGAGGATCACTGGGAGAACTTGTAGATGGAAGACACCAGCAATGGTGCTGATATAACTCAAGCATGCTCTGTAGAAGTGCCTGTTGTCAGCCGCCAGACTTCCCAAAGCCACAAGCTTTGCCCCAAACCACCAGACAATGGTCATGCTCTTCACAACCTCTACGGAGTAGAAGGTTCTGGGCCCTGCTTTGGTTGGGGACAGTGTGTTGCCATGTCTCTGAATTATCCACAGCACCAGCCTCCATCTTTATAGCTGCAGGAAGACTGTGAAGTCCTGATATAGTGGTCTCCTACAGTATCGTTTCAGACCACACAGATTCTAGCATTTACATTTTTATGGGCCTCTGTGCCTACTAGTGCTTCTGTGATAGCTGCTATCCATACATACAGAACATTTATTTTTAAGAGCCCTCAACACTCCTCTGACTGGATCATGATCCTCTGAGGCTCTTTTACTGATCCATCCATGACTTCCTAGACCTTTTATGGTGGACAGTGGGTCAGTGCCAACCTGCAAGTCTTCCAATTGCTTAGTCCCTTATTTTCAATGTATACTCAGCAGATCACCAGAGGTTGGGAACAGAAGTCTACTCAGACCTGCCAGTCCACAGGTCCCAAAAATAGCAACAGATCTTGTATACAGTCACACCTGGTGAAGATGTAAGGTAGGCACTTCAACTTGAGGAGCAGTGATTTTGTCCTCTACAACTTTGTATTCCTAACCTCCTTTTAAGATAACTCTCCCCTCCCTCTGTAGTCTATTTTTGTAAATTAGCTTTTAGTAGCTGCCCTTAACTTAGAGCTTGTGAAATAAAGTACAAATAGTGTCAGAATGGCCAACCAGAGTGTCAGGGAAATTTCCGGTGGGCCCCACTACATACACATATTGCCCAAGACTGAGTCAAAATCATGCGAGTGTAATTTTATGTATTGATGAGAGCAGGGGAGGTAGTGTGAAGTTTTGCTTGGGGTGCCTAGCACCTTGCACCAGCCCTGCACATTATTATTGGACATTCATTTAAATAAGTAAGATGGTTTTAATTTGAATGAGGGAAACATAAGCTTGCTTATTGAGTAGATACTGGTATTAAGCTTTAAGGGGTATATTTACTAAAGTTTTTAGAAGTAGAGATGTTGCCTATAGCAACCAATCAGTCTCTATTTACTAAAGTTTTTGTCTGGCGTGAGCAGAGGGTGTATTGTATGGCCATACCTTTTTTTGGGGGGATAGAGCTAATTGCTTGCTCATGCTTACATTGCAACCATGTTATGTTTAATTAAAGCTTTGACCTTTTCCACTACTTACAGTCTTTTCAGTCATTATAGTATTACAGTAATAATATTTTTTGGCAATGGTTTTTATGAAAGATTTAATATGGGCTTTATCAAGAATCATTAGCAAGGCTGTTTATGGGGCCATTTATTATTTACACTTCAATAATCCCAGTAAGCCTCTTTTAGAAAAAAAATGGCTACTGACTGAGAACAATAGCTTGCAATGAACAGCACAGCAAATGTAAGGGACTTTGATATGTCTCAGATTCTGTCATTATAAGAATATTAAAGCAATTTATTTCTGAATATTAGCAGCCGTTTTCAATAAAACATCTTGTATTTTAGGTTCAATACAAGGGAGGATATCAAAACATATATTATTAGAATTAAGTTTTCATACATTTCACATTCAATAGTATCAAGACTGGGGAAACTGCATGCTTATAAATAAGCTTATCAAACCTGTGTTGTTGCTGCTTAAAATTATTATTGTCTTTTTTACCTTTGAAATCCTATCCTATATTCATTATGCATTAACACCCACTGTGTTCCTTTATTTGATATGGTAAAATATTTCCATAAATGCAGTTTAATTCCTTGGCTCTGTGCTGCAACATTCTGTATATAAAGCTAGTAGCACTCTGCCTGGCCAGGTTATCTAAGATATAGAACATGAATTATGTGGAAGGTAGTATCCCTTAGCTCATGTCAGCTTCTTCACAGCCTACTGTTTTATTTGGCTATAAAAGTTTAAGTGAAATGACATTAATCACATGGAAGCTTTCTAACACCTTCACTTATTGACTGCCAGAAGAGCAGACACTTCTACATCCAGCATTCTAACACTCCTCAATCTGTACAAAGAAGAAATTAACTGACACAGAAGCATCACTTGCAGCTAGCACTGATTTCTAGCCCTTACGGCTCTGGGCAGAAAAGCTATTGGTTTGGCACATTGCACAAGATATTCTCTGTTCTTTATTTTATCTATTTTTACATTAGCTATGGTGTGGGCTGTTTACACCATTATTTTCTCAGTTACTTGTGATTATATTGCATTTATAGTTGTGACAGATATTTTATTTTCTTACGAGGGAGGTGCATAAGTGATGGGGGAGGGGGCAGGAATGCGTGTATACAGTATGTTGCGGGCTATCTTCATCATTTTAATGTGTGCTGAAGAACTCATTTAACTTTTGCTCACATTTTCAATTAACTATTGACTGAGATGGATAGATTCAACTTAAAGGCTTTCAGGGTATCATTTATATTAAGTAGAACTAAGTCTCCCAAACAATTTAAACATACAGTATATTAGAGCCTACAAATGGCCTGCACAGCAACAAAATGCAGTCACTGAAACTCCATTTGTGTTTGGTGCTGCAGTTGGCATAAGTCTATCTAGCGGACAGTTAGAGAAATCTATTCATAAATAGCCTCAGGTAGTTCATCCAAATGTAAGTATATTAAGTCATCATCATAATTTGGCTGTGATGACATGAGTTATTCTCCACTCCCATGCCTCGTACCTCATGGCTCATGCTGGTAATAAGGGCCACACCAAGCTACTTTTATAGTCCTAGTCTTCTTACAGACTTTGCATTTTGCCAAATCAGTTCCGTAAAACTTGTACTGCCACCGGTACTGACATGTATTGTACCAGGACTGACATGTATTCTACTTCGCTATTACTAGTACTGTTAAGGGGAAGAATACAATGCGTGTTGAAGTATTTTAATATTTATATAGTTCTAAAATCTAGCCACCATAACCTGTAGTTGTATGAGGGAAATAAATTCCCTTTCATTGTGTTTATAATGTACTTATATATTGTATTTAGCTTCCCCAGTTTTCCCCAGTACATCTCATGGAATCTAACCATTCTATGAGGTGTTCTGGGAAGGTTTTGCACCGATTATCTTGTGAGAAAAGTGGCAGCAGGCTCATGTTTCACACTATCATGGTCAGATTGGACCCTTAAATGGTCACTTAGTTCCTGAATGTCCCATAGACAGAAAGCTCTAAATAGCTAAAATTACTCTGAAAGGTTAACTGGAGGAGGTACTCATCATTATCATAGATCCCCCTCTTCATTACCTTTCCCTAAAACCCTTTTTCCACTAAAGTAACCAGCAGACAGAAAGGCACCCACACCACAGTGGGTAAGCAGTAAATAAGGGGAACCTCCTTTAAACCCCATCCAACCCCCTTTCTGGGAAACCCAGTACCAGGAGACATCCTAGTGAATTATCTGCCACATATCACCTGGAGATGTGAGGTTGTCAGGATTCAGCCTGGGATCGTCCGTTACTCACCATGCCATCGGCTTCCCCTGACTAGCCACGCGGTCAGACACCAGGTGCAGCAGCGGGTGAAATGCTGAATATTATTTCCGGGCCTTGTTGACTTCCACGCAATCCTCCATATCGGAGTTTCCGCTGCGGTGGTCATGGGCACAGCCATTTTGTCTATGCAAGAATAGAACTATAAAGATAGTAAATAGGGCGCTGTGGTGAGAAGTCTTCCCAGCAGCTGCAAAAAGGGAAGGTAGTCAGCCTCCTATATGACAATATAGAAAGGAAAATATGCAGCGCTGATAATTGATGCAGTTTAATATAAATATAAAAACAATACAATCATGAAAATAAAAACATATCAAAAATATTTGTGTGTGGTAATAATTGTGGATCCACTGCGATAGTAGATGGAGGTCCAAATAACAACCTCATAAAGCATGCATATTATCCTATAGGCACTCTTGCTGCAGCAATATACTGGATGGGCACTGATGTAATGTCTCGCAAGGTAACTTGGGATATAGTTGTAAATCCAACAATAGGAAAGATTTTACCAGCTTATGTCCAGATGAAACGAGGGTCCCAAAATTAGCGATGGTATCACACCGGCGAACATCCAATGCACGGAAAGACCTCTAAAAGATTGATGCTGGAACCAGGGATGGCGTCCCAAGTTGAGAAAACTCCAATACAGTTCCTGAATAGTGTCCAAATGATGAGTGCCTGTTAGGAAAAAACCACCAACGCGTTTCACTACCACCTGGTAGCTTTTTCAAGGTGTCTCTATGGCTGATATACAGCCCTCTTATACTGCTTTTCATTAGGCTCAATCGTCCTCAGGTGGATCCAATTAGTTATATAAAAAACTACTTAGTAGTCAAAAATTAAATAAAGAAACAAACGATACAGACAACAGGAGGCAGACATTAACATACATTAATTCAAATAGTTAAACTTACTGTTTGAAATGCACTACAATATTCGATCTAAATCTCACCACAGATGTTTTCTGTATTTGTAGGTAATTATTGGTCAAAAGCAATCACGTGACCATGTGGAGCGCTATGGAATCACATGTTGCGTTCCAAGCCTCCGGCTGATGACGGATCTCTGCTGGGCGGCGGGTCACATGACCCGCTCGGATTTTCGTGTGGAACGCTATGGCATACAGCGCTGCATTCCACACTTCTAACTTCCCCATTCCATTTCCTATGTTCGTCACGTGGTTTCCCTGACGGGACCACCACGTACTCCTATACTGTGTGCCCATTCAGCGCTCAGATATTTTTAACTCCTTAGTCCCCAGATGTCATATCAAAATACTACATAGAGGAATATGGTATCGATCCTCATTATAATACTACAATTATATAAACTATGTCTTTAATCGAAAGAACAGAGAAAAAAATATCAATGTAACTATAAATAAAGAAATTAATAAAAATAAAAACATGACTATGTCTATTAGATGTGATATAGACATCATGATTAATAATATAAACTAAATAACCAAAACAAAAAAATAATAAATATATCACGGACAATATCCCAAAGGTAGATATTAACATTCTTAATCCACTCTGTATGACATATATACCATGAATTGGGTGGACCACTGAATAGAATAAACAGGTAAACCCCTGACCCGTTAGATATAACACACACCAGAGGTAAATCAGTGTTGAAGATACACTGGAAACATACATCTACGTGCAAAATTGAGAGCTCTAGAGGGTTTCATTTCGTTACATAATTGACCTATTTTTTATTTGGGATGGGGATATGGACACAGCTCTCAATTTTGCACGTTTTCTCAAGACTAACACTTATAATTTGACTTTTACTTACTATTATAACAAGAGTGTTATAAATTTTCTGGATGTAACCCTTGAGATTTTGGGTGATAAAATTATCACTTCTAATTACATCAAAGATGTTGGAACAGAAGCATATCTACACTTCCGTAGTGCCCATTACATGCCATGGAAGACCAATATTCCAAAGGGACAACTCCTTAGGATTAGGAGGAATTGTTCGACAGAAAAAGGATTCCAGGAACAAGCAAAAAAGTTGTTGGAATCTTTTATGAGCAGAGGATACCCTAACTATATCTTAGAGAGGGCATTCAAAGAAGTATCAGAAATAGATAGAGATTCCCTATTAGACCCAAAAAAGAAGATATTGTTAGAAACAAATGATAATAATCCAAAAGGATCTAGAGAGTTGGCTTTTATCAGTAAATTTAATAACCAGTCAAATACTATTAAACAAATCATTAAATCAAATTACCATATATTAAAAGTTGATCCTATACTCAACCAAGTCCTTCCCAGTCACCCTGAATTTATTTTCAGGAAAAATCGCTCCTTAAAAACCATTCTTGCTCCAAGCTTTATGAAATCCGTTCCTGTGGTCAAAGACTCGGACAATTGTACTAAGGCTTGGCTAAGCAGAAGAACAGTAGGTTTTTTTAGATGTGGAAACACAAGATGTACAACCTGTAAATTTGTATTAAATAAAACTATATCTGTTGTTACTATGACAGGAGAAGAAAAAAGTATTACCAGCTTTATTAATTGTAACTCTAGTTGGGTAATCTATCTCCTCCAATGTGATTGTAACCTCAAATATGTTGGTCGAACAACGAGACCCCTTAAGGTGCGTTATATGGAGCACCGTAGGAATATTTTAAATAAAAAACAGAATCATAGTATTCCTAAACATTTTATGGTGCAACATAATAGTGATCCAAGCTCATTAAAAGTTATCGGTTTAGAATTTATTCCATCAACCCCACGAGGAGGGGATAGATTTAAAAAACTCTGCCAACAGGAAATTTACTGGACATTTCAACTTAATTCTCTATTCCCAAGTGGACTTAATGAAGCCCTAGAACTTAATGCTATTCTATAAAATAGGGACATTTGGGTTTCACCTTAGGTGGTGGATTAATTATCTAGGGTTATTAGATGTATGTTTCCAGTGTATCTTCAACACTGATTTACCTCTGGTGTGTGTTATATCTAACGGGTCAGGGGTTTACCTGTTTATTCTATTCAGTGGTCCACCCAATTCATGGTATATATGTCATACAGAGTGGATTAAGAATGTTAATATCTACCTTTGGGATATTGTCCTTGATATATTTATTATTTTTTTGTTTTGGTTATTTAGTTTATATTATTAATCATGATGTCTATATCACATCTAATAGACATAGTCATGTTTTTATTTTTATTAATTTCTTTATTTATAGTTACATTGATATTTTTTTCTCTGTTCTTTCGATTAAAGACATAGTTTATATAATTGTAGTATTATAATGAGGATCGATACCATATTCCTCTATGTAGTATTTTGATATGACATCTGGGGACTATGGAGTTAAAAATATCTGAGCGCTGAATGGGCACACAGTATAGGAGTACGTGGTGGTCCCGTCAGGGAAACCACGTGACGAACATAGGAAATGGAATGGGGAAGTTAGAAGTGTGGAACGCAGCGCTGTATGCCATAGCATTCCACACGAAAATCCGAGCGGGTCATGTGACCCGCCACCCAGCAGAGATCCGTCATCAGCCGGAGGCTTGGAACGCAACATGTGATTCCATAGCGCTCCACATGGTCACGTGATTGTTTTTGACCAATAATTACCTACAAATACAGAAAACATCTGTGGTGAGATTTAGATCGAATATTGTAGTGCATTTCAAACAGTAAGTTTAACTATTTGAATTAATGTATGTTAATGTCTGCCTCCTGTTGTCTGTATCGTTTGTTTCTTTATTTAATTTTTGACTACTAAGTAGTTTTTTATATAACTAATTGGATCCACCTGAGGACGATTGAGCCTAATGAAAAGCAGTATAAGAGGGCTGTATATCAGCCATGGAGACACCTTGAAAAAGCTACCAGGTGGTAGTGAAACGCGTTGGTGGTTTTTTCCTAACAGGCACTCATCATTTGGACACTATTCAGGAACTGTATTGGAGTTTTCTCAACTTGGGACGCCATCCCTGGTTCCAGCATCAATCTTTTAGAGGTCTTTCCGTGCGTTGGATGTTCGCCGGTGTGATACCATCGCTAATTTTGGGACCCTCGTTTCATCTGGACATAAGCTGGTAAAATCTTTCCCATTGTTGGATTTACAACTATATCCCAAGTTACCTTGCGAGACATTACATCAGTGCCCATCCAGTATATTGCTGCAGCAAGAGTGCCTATAGGATAATATGCATGCTTTATGCGGTTGTTATTTGGACCTCCATCTACTATCGCAGTGGATCCACAATTATTACCACACACAAATATTTTTGATATGTTTTTATTTTCATGATTGTATTGTTTTTATATTTATATTAAACTGCATCTATTATCAGCGCTGCATATTTTCCTTTCTATACAGCCATTTTGTCTTTCTAGCCTGAATGGACCCTCCACCAATGGTAGCCTAGTCACCTCTCAGCTGACTCTCTCCTCCAATGGATGGCTATCTAAGGGTATAAAGCAGGACTCCAGGAAACAGGAAGTCGCCTGAACAACTTCTCTTCTCCAGTAGCTGCTAGCTTCGGATCACTGTTCCAGGCTGCATGCTGTTTTATCTTTAGTATGCTTCACCAGTCTCTGTGATATTTCACTTTGGTCAGTACTGTTATTCTCCAGTGATATTCAGCATTGGCCACTACTGATATTCTTTAGTGATACTGTATTCACTTCAGTGATATTCAACATCGGTGACTACGAATATTCTTCATTGATATTCAACATCAGTCACTACCAGTGATATTCAACATTGCTCAATACCAATATTCTTCAGTGATATTCGATATCAGTCACTACCAGTGACATTCAGCATTGGTCACTACTGATATACTTCAGTGATACTCAACATCAGTCACTTCAGTGAAATTCAACATCAGTCACTACCAGTGCTATTCAACATCAGTCACTACTGATATTTCTCCAGTGATATTCTACATCGGTCTCTACCAATATACTTCAGTATTACTAACATCAGTGATTACCGATATTCACCATTGACAATCTCCTGCCATTCAGTTGTCTTCTTATCTCCCTGTCATTTGTTAATTCCTGGGTCCCTGACAAGAGGCCTGCGACCTGCTCATTGGGCGCAGCTCAAACCAATATCCCAATTGGAGGGGTCACTGGTGAAAACCGTCAATGAGTTAGACTCTGTGCCTTTGGTCAGGTCTTGCCAAAACCCAGAATTAGCTGATGACGAAGTTGTATGTACTTCCTCATCGTTTACTGCTGCCTTCCCACCTTGTCACCCCGACTCCTAGTCGTAACAGAGGTTTGGCAACAGATAGCCCTGTACTGATCAGGGCGGACCTACTGACAGGGGTGCTGTCAGGTACAGTATTATGGCAATTTGAGGTGCGTAATAAAAATGTCTCTCCATGGATAAACTATATGATCATTTTGAGAAAGAAGCCTGAACGAAGAGGTAATGCTCTGGTCAGAGTACTTGTATTACTGAGCATAATGGAATTGGGACTATGCCATTTTCCTAGTCCATTGTGATTCAATTAAGGAAGCTAGTTTGCACTTTACTCTGCTTCAGTATTTACTTGCTGGGACACAAATTATGCTTTGTCCATCTTTTCTGGTGCATGCTTGCAGGGTTTAGCAGTCAGCAGTAGAGACTTTGGGGGACCCTGGAATTGGTTCATATACTCTGTTGTGGGTGGCAATCCTACTTTTCCTGATTTGCAATCTCTGGAGGGTATAGCCCTCTGGTTAACTTGGATCTAAATATCAGCGTTACCCTGAGATCTTTTAATCACACCCAAAAAAAATAGATAATCCCGCACAGGACCAGGGGCATATCTATAATGAGTGCAGGGTGTGCAGTGCACATGGACCCCCGGGTCCAGGGGGTGCCCAACCACACACCCTGCTCCCATATTATCTAAACTTACCTTTCTGAGGTCCCACGTTGGGTCTCTCAGCGCTGCTCAGAATGTGGGAAATGGCCACCGCGGCCATTTTCCAGTGTGGCATTCACAGTAAACTCTGGGCACACTCTAGTGTCAGTCGGCTGCCACTGTGAGAGGAGGGGCCCCTGACGGAGAATGCACACGGCCCCCCCTCCTCTCCTAAGATGCCTCTGCACAGGACTGTGTAGAGTTTTTCAGAAAAGTATTCAGAAATAACCAACTTACAAAATCACCATCTAATACATGTGTCTAAGAGTTGGAGGTGCATGAGCCCTGGAGCGAGTGAGACCTTCACTTGCTCCGGAGCTCACAGCAAAACGGGGCAGCTGTCAATGTTGATCGACAGCTCGCCCCATTTTGTAGGCGGGTAGGGGGGGTGGCTGAACAAATGGAGGTGTTCCCGAAGGAAAACCTGCCTTTTGTGAGCGGCCATACTGACATCACTGACATCACTCATTCTCTTGGCATTGCGAGTGCTGAGACCCTACCACAAGGGTCTTCTAGCAATGCCGATGGTCGCAATAATCACGACCATCGCCAGGCCGCTCGCACAAGCTGTGGGTGGTCACCCACAGCTGTGCGAGCGGCCTGGAGGCCGGAATAAAAAAAATTAGGGACGCCCTGATTCAGAGCGAGCGCTTTTAAATATCATGCACCTCTGAATCAGGCCCTAAGTACGAAGTACTCTAAGTCAAACAAAAACATATTATACATACTTGCCTACTTTTGAAAAAGCATTTCAGGGAGATTGTGAAAGCAGCACCTATGAGTGCTTGTTACAGTGGGCGTGTACTGATAAATCTGTGATGCGTGTCCTAAACCTGACTTAAATTAAAATGTAAACCAGCCCAAAAGCAGTTAGTAAGATTTGTTTGTTGATGAAAATACACTAATACTTTTCAGAAATTCATAGGGATCATTGTGCCTTATAATAATCAATGCAAGGAAATGACACTAATGATCCCATTTGAATGTATATATCTCTGTTTTTTAATATAGCTTCATAATGGGGGTAAGGATGAAATGAGGGAGATTGCTAGACTCTTCAGGGAGACAGGGAGATTTCTACTATTTCAGGAGTCTCCCTGACAATGAGGAAGTTGGCAAGTATGATATTATAGCATAGGCTAAAAGAGTGATTCTTTTGTGTGGCACAATTTTATTAAACAATGAAGTGATTTTAAATATTAAAACAAAGCTTTTAAATTCCAAATTTGCACAGGTGTGGCCCAGTTTTTGTAATTTGAGGCCAGAATGAAATCAAAGGTATCTAAAGGAATGACAGAATATAATCTGTTATTTCGCACCTCCAAAATATGTTGTACAAGTTTATGAACAATTTAATTACACTGTTAGTGCTAGTTTGTTAGTATGACTTTCTTGGATTGCAGTAAATTTCTTAAACATGTTGGAAATCTAAATCTAATCTATATCTAATCAAGATATTTAAGGCCTGATTCTGATTTGGGAGTAAAGTGAAAAAGATCAAGGGGATGTTTAAAATGTGCAGCGAGATTTAGATTTTGGAGGGGTGTGGTCCAAATTCAAATTTAAACTGCAGTGCAAAAATAAATCTGTCCAGGATTTGTGGACTACATGCAAAAGCAGCCGGTATTTATTCTGCATCAAAAAAATAAATGAATGCATTTATAAATCAATGGATTGCATTCCTGTACTGAGATTCACATTGGATTGAAACCTCTACCTTCTCCACTAGAACTCAGACTGGCATTACCTCTGCAGTGGACACCCCAGAGCAAGGTACTGTGGAATACAAATTATCTTTGGCTCCAGCTCCCCCTAAGACATCATTCACCTTTGGTCTATTCTCAGCAAATAACTATGATTTCTTGCATTAATAATCTAAAATACAGTATCCCCAGTCTCTAAAATCTGGAGGTCTGGTCATTTTAAAACACAGGATCCCATTTTTTTCCCCTGGAGACATGTTATCTTTACCCTTGCACAGAATATCCACTTCAAAAGGAGTCTCACACTGGGATTTTCACACCTATACAATAGGAATGGCTTCTAACACATTTCCACAAGCCTGCATTGCCCTGGAATAATTTTGTGTGACTAAATCAGCAACTGAAAAGGACAAGTTAGCTTATTTAGATACTCCTTATTCAAAATATACCTTTTGTACAAGAGAGAAGCAACTGGACATAGCAATAGCCAAATTAAATTAGACTGCTCATGAATCCCATTATAACTTCTGGATCACACAGAGTTGAGAAAACAGAAAAATAAAAACTGCTTGATCTTCTCTCATCATCAAATGTAATTCACGCTCTCTCATCGATGACGCAATGTATTTTTACACCTCAAGCTTTATGCTTTCACTCCGCCCACCATGAGCAGCAGTTCCTAATGATCCAGCAAAGGCTTCCATTCTTAAATCCCATGGCATTTTCAACTCAATGGGGCAGTCGTGGAAAGCGAGGATGAAAGTCTCTTATCCACTGTAACCACATAAGTTCCTTACCTTCAGGTTCACCAGTTTCATATAGGAGACAAATAGAAGTGGTACCTATCAAACGGCCCTGTGCTTGGAAGAACAGACCTGTAAACTCTCGCTCTGTGACTGACATCCCCAGAGCCCCCATACTCAATATAAAGAAAACTACAGGCCCTCTGGTATGCCCAATCAGGTCCGTCCTTTGTAATGCCAGATCTATAAGAAACAAGACTGCTACAATTGCTGACCTTATTGAATCTTCAGATCTTGCCTGTATTACAGAGACTTGGCTAGATGAAAATGCAGCTCCTATTTTGGAAGCTGCAGTTCCAACAAATTACTATGTCATTCACAACCCAAGACTTAACCGCAGGGGAGGGGGAGTGGCAATCTGCTTTAAAAAAGAACTTAAACTTAGGGTCCACCCAATGGAAATTACTCACTCATTTGAGTGCATTGCTGCTCGGAGTTCTACAGACTTAGGATTCAGAGTACTTCTCATTTACCGCCCCCCTGGAGATGGAAGGATATTTCTACAAGAATTTGTATTGTTGCTGGACTAGTTCTGGAGCATCAAAGATGGCTGATCCTTGGGGATTTCAATGCATGGGTTGATGATGAGCTCTCTCACCTTGGCCAAGATCTTCTGTGCACAATGAATGCTCTGGGCCTTACACAAGTCATTCCTTCAGCTACTCATATAAGTGGTCACACTCTTGATCTTGTCTTCCAGATTGGATTAGAAGTCTCTGACCTAAATATAAACCCAGTCACATGGTCAGACCACTACTCAATTTGCTTCTCAGTTACAAACCCTCAAAATAGAACTTTACCCATGGAGTTGACAAGGTGTCGTCCAAGGAGGGGCATGACCCCCCAGGCTCTTGCAGCAAACCTGGATCTTTATGCAGTAAAGGGGGCCTGTGAAGATCCTTGTTCTCTAGTCCATTACTATAACAGAGATGTGACAGCAGCAATGCATATTATCGCTCCTGTGCGTATACGACCCCGCATAATACACCGTCCATCCCCTTGGTTTGACAATAGTGTTAGTGAACTCAAGAAAAAGGGGCGTAAACTTGAAAGATGATGGAGGAAGACTAACCTGGTAAAGGATAAGTTAACACTAAAAAAACATACTAGAGAATATCAATCAACAATAACCCGTACAAAAACAGAGTTCCTTTCAAATAAGATCAAGGCAGCAAACAATAGGCCAGCTCAATTTTTCCGTACAGTGGAGATGCTTTGCAAACCAGCATGCCTGCAGCTTGATGAAACACTCTCCCAGTCAAGATGCAATGAGTTTGCAAAATTCTTTGCAGATAAAGTATCCTCCATCCAGGCTGGAATCCCCACAGTGCCATCAAAGGATTGCCAAACTACCACGCCTGCCAAGGTAAGCCACCTGTCTCCCTGGAATAGCTTTGACATAATGGATGTAAAAGACATTGCCAAAATTATCAGAATGTTGCGACCCACTGCCTGTGATCTGGACCCTGCCTCAACCAAGTTTCTCATAGAGTGTATGGACATGATTGGCCCTGTAATTGCAAAAATAGTTCAATGCTCTTTGCAAACAGGCATTTTTCCAGAACCACTAAGGAAGCAATTGTTAGACCACTTCTTAAAAATTCTAATTTAGACCCCGACTGCATGACCAACTATAGACCAGTATCAAACCTTCCTTTTCTAGGAAAGGTCATTGAGAAAGTGGTGGCAATGCAACTGGAAACCCGCCTGTCTACCCATGATATTTATGATCCATTCCAGTCAGGATTCAGGAGAAGACATAGCACTGAAACAGCTCTAGCTCTTAATCCTTCTGGATCCCTCAGCAGCATTTGATACTGTGGACCACGGGATTCTAATTGAGCACCTGAAAAATTTCTGTGGACTGGATGGCACAGTCCTTAGCTGGTTCAAATAATTTCTGACCGGCAGGTCACAGAGAGTTTCTTCTGGAGTAAACTCTTCATCACCAGTGCCACTTCCATGTGTTCCACAGGGTTCTATACTATCTCCCATGCTTTTTGCGGTATACATGCTACCATTGGGTGAAATGATCAGATGTCATGGCCTGGTATACCACTGCTATGCAGATGATACACAACTGTACCTGTCCTTTGCTCCAGGTACAAAGGACGCCATAACAACCCTAAATGGCTGCCTAGCTGAGCTTCAGGAGTGGATGAGTGCCAGTTGGCTGCAACTGAACCCTGATAAAACAGAGGTCCTTAAGATAGGTCACAAGTCAGGGCTACAGCATAACCAACCAACAGGACTTACGCTTGGGGGATCAGAATTACAAAACACTGAACAGGTGCGGAATCTTGGTGTTGTTCAGGATAGTGGCTTGACACTTAAACATCAGGTATCAGCCACAATCAAATCCTCATTCTTTCATCTGAGGAACATTGCCAGAATCAATCACTTAATTCCCTCAGAAGATCTGCCTAAAGTCATACATGCATTTATATCATCAGCCTAGACTACTGCAACGCCCTCTACCTTGGACTCCCAGCAAAATAATTGTACCACTTGCAGATGGTACAAAACGCAGCTGTCAGATTATTAACCAACCAGCCCCGTTCGAGCCACATAACACCCACTCTCTACTCCCTTCACTGGCTGCCTATTGGATGGCGAATTGTTTTCAAGATTGGCTTACTAACTTACAAAGCCCTACATGACCATGGCCCAAGGTACCTAAAGCAGCTTCTGATTCCTTACCGTCCCACTCGATTACTGCGATCCGTTGACGAAGGACTATTAACAGTAGTTAGAATCTCCCGGAATTCGTCTGGGGGTCGAGCTTTCAGTTTTGGGGCTCCAACCTTATGGAACTCACTTCCCCGCACAGTTTGAGAGGCCTCCACTCTAGAATCCTTCAAAAATAGACTCAAGACTTACCACTTCACCAAAGCATTTCACTAATGTCCCTTGTTTAAGATTATTTTGTATTTTGTACTGTAAAGGCAAATGTATAGCACTTTGAGTACTTTAGGAGAAAAGCGCTATATAAATAAAATTATTATTATTATTATTATTATTATTATTATTATGTATTTGCACAAGAGAATGCTTGCTAATGAAGGTCACACACTGCATTTTCATTACAGGCAGTTAATGTGATTAGTAGTTGTTGGAGGTGTTCTCTCTTATTCTTGCTTGTGTTTAACTAGAGTGGCTTACGTTCTCTACCGATTGCTGTCACTTCCTTTGGAATACTGGGACCAGAACAGCAAGGAGGGCTGTTTAATGCTAATTGTATATGTTTAAGGTGTCCAGCAGCTGACTCTCTTAAAATGTCTACATTTACTAGTTTATCCCTCATGTCTTCACTTCACTATCACCCCACTGCTAGATGCACAATGACACCAGTCACCAATGGCTGCTTTAATATTTGTTATGACAATGCTTCTACCTCTCAGCATCCACATGCCCTTTCCCAGCAGCTCCTACAATTGTCATTCCAATACCTTATGTATCAATTATTTCCCTGACCTTTTAGGGACTCATTCAGAGATGTACACAAACCTGATTGTTTGTGTACATCTCTGATGGTGGGGTATCTGCATCTGCACCTGCACAGGATCCGTCCTGTGTCATTGCATGCAGTGCCCCCTGAAGTGCAGCCTGATTGACATGCTGTGGCCATTTGGGGGCGGTGTCCCTGTTTTCTGGGAGTACCGAGGCCAGGGTCTGCATCATCCAATGTAGACTTCCTGGCCTTGGCTACGGAGTTGCGAGGGACAATCTGAGTAACCTATAGTTACTTAGATGGCTGATGGTCTCACAATTGATATGATACTGTGTCTTAGGAGAGAAGGGGTACATTTAGGGTGCTAGGAAGTGTATGGGTGCTATGGTGATTATACTTTAATCAGATTAATGTCACACACTACCACTTGGAGGAGCTGACCCTCCTATGATATGTGACAAACTACAAAAAATCAGAAAGAGTTGTGGAGCGCTGACCTTAACTGAACGAATTGATTAATCAGAAAAATATATCTTGTTCATAATAAAAACCTTTTAATTCATATAACAATTTAGAATACTAAAAAATATTTATCAATTCATATATGTGGCAAATATATATTGTAAGTACCAAACTAATGTTGACACATAAATGAAAATAGATGCAAAAACCCTTAATATTTCACAGCACTCAATAAAAATCAATACATAAGATAATGACTAAAAAAGTATTATATGTAAACCAGGGTTAGTAGTGGCAATGTCTGTTGACATCTGACAATCTAGGATGCGATGCACTGTAAAAAGTTTGGATGCAGAAGAGATCTATGAAGATTGGACACCAAATCGTGTGCAGATCGTGTGCAGAGCTGCCAGGGAGAGTTTCAAGGGAAATCATACACATCGGCTGATCGTGAGCACATCGCTATGTCTGTGGGCACCTTAAGTGTGTTGCCGCTAATCACTTCCTGGTGTGATGTCAGAGGGCGTGGCTTTACGCATTTCTCTGCCAAGTGCCGTTTCGTCAGAAGCACCTAACCCTTCTATGATGCATACTTTTATCTAGCTTTCAGCCAATCGGCTGTTCCTCAGTCTCTAGACACATTTATAGATCTTAGACTCAATGTACATAGTAAAAACCTCTTTTGAAAAATAAAAATAATAATATTTTCTACAATAGGTTTGACTCTATATCTATTATAATAGACTAAACTCTTATCTCTGGAGCATCATAAGCTCTCCTGGTTAGATTGAAAAATAAGGGTATGTATAATAAGTCAATTAATAAAAGGTCAATACAACAGACTGAGTCATAATTAACCGCATCGCATCCTCATAGGAGACATGTCAGTAAACATATCATAACATAAAAAACATTGTAGTATTAAAAACAAATAAATAATGAGAAAAACATAACCTCATAAACAGAAATCTGTATGATATAATAAGTGGATCTTAAATAATATTGCTTATTACATGCAATCATTTTAGATAATATACCTAAAATTAATTTCATTACCAAAGAAAGATTCTTATCATTATAGAACTAACCAACACCAGTGGCGTATCTACAGAGGATGCAGGGGGTGTGCTTGCTATGGGGCCCAGAGGCTTAGGGGGCCCGTCAGCCCAGCAAGCATCCCCCTGCACCCTCTGTAGCTGGTGCAACTGGAAACACTGGTCTCTGAGGCGATCAGAGACTAAAGACACCTCTGATTGCTTCAAAGGCCAGCGTTCCCAGAGATGCAGTGCGCGGGTGACGTAATGACATCACCCGCATCACCTGACATGTGAGGAGCCTGCCGGATCTAATTAGATCCTGTCAGCGGCATGCACAGACGCCGAAGCGGCGAGCGCTGACAATGTGTGGAGACGGGTAAGTACTACAAAGCAGAGGGAGGCACAGCATAAGGAGCATTACCTCGGGGCTCAGCATAAGGGGCATTATTGGAGGCTCAGCATAAGGGGAAATAACAGGGGCACAGCATAAGGGGCATTACCTGGGGGCTCAGCATAAGGGGCATTACCGGAGGCTCAGCATAAGGGGCATTACCTGGGGGCTCAGCATAAGAGGCATTACCGGAGATTCAGCATAAGGGGCAATAGCAGGGGCACAGCATAAGGGGCATTACCTGGGGGCTCAGCATAAGGGGCATTACCGGAGGCTCACCATAAGGGGCAATAGCAGGGGCACAGCATAAGTGGCATTACCTTGGGGCTCAGCATAAGGGGCACTACCTGGGTGCTCAGCATAAGGGGCATTACCGGAGGCTCAGCATAAGGGGCAATAGCAGGGGTACAGCATAAGGGGCATTACCTGGGGGCTCAGCATAAGGGACATTACCAGAGGCTCAGCATAAGGGGCAATAGCAGGGGCACAGCATAAGTGGCATTACCTGGGGGCTCAGCATAAGGGGCATTACCGGAGGCTCAGCATAAGGGTCAATAGCAGGGGCACAGCATAAGGGGCATTACCTGGGGGCTCAGCATAAGGGGCATTACCAGAGGCTCACCATAAGGGGCAATAGCAGGGGCACAGCAGAAGGGGCATTACCTGGGGGCTCAGCATAAGGGGCATTACCGGAGGCTCAGCATTAGGGGCATTAGCAGGGACACAGCATAAGTGGCATTATCAGGGGGCACAGCATAGGGGAATTACAGGGGGCACTGCATAATTGGCAATGTATAAGGGGTACTACTGGAGGCACTGCATAAGGGGCTTTAATACAGGGGCATTGTATAAGGGGAACTACTACAGGGGGTATTGCATAATGAGCACAACTACAGGGGCACTGTACAGGTAGACCTATGGGGGCCCCGAGGAAATTTTGCTATGGGGCCCCCATACCTTTGGTTACACCCCTGACCAACACTCTATCATTCGACAATATTGAAAGAGATAGTTCAACTTAGATCTCAATGTATATCTTCATTCAGTCCAGAAATAATATGATTCCGAGTCCCTGTCTATGTCTAAATGAGACAGTCACTCTGGAGCCTAATCGTTAACTAAACTTAGTCCAGTGTCCTGCATTGTCCTCCAGGTGAGAAAAGTACTAGAGGAATTCGATGATACCTTTATCCTATAATGATATATTCCTAAAATATATAAACACACATTTTACTGTATAGGGTTTGCTTGTCATACCGGGACCCTAGGGACCTAAGGGGTCGCTAAGAAGTGTTCGCTGGTAGCTGGCCGATTTCTCATTCTGTGCATGCATATGCATCGTAATGCGCGTGCACGAACCAGTGCGAGAGATCGGGGAAGTGTTCGCTCGCTGCACATAGACAGCCCAGCAGAGTGAGTGACAGGAGAAGCCATTTGTGGGTGGTGACTGGGGCTGGACATTATAAGCAGGGAAGTGGAGGTGCGATCACAGGTGCGCCTGAGCATCATAACGCTGTTTCAGAGGTGTGCATAAGTAGCAGGCAGCGTCATAGTACACGTCACCTTGATGATTTTCACACTGAAGTGATTGCAGTGCTTGCGGTAGGGTATGGTCTGCCTCAAGTGCTGCGATCACATATAATGGTACCCGATGTACTGATGGTTGCATACACTTCCTGGAGATGATGTGCGCAAGTGGGCATCTTAAGACAGGCTAGCGGACGTTTGCATGCACAAAGTGATCGCATGCAAAGACATAGTGGGCGTGCTTATGCCTTGCCATGCTGTCGCCTGCCTTGCTGGGTGTGTGCCAGATTTGCATATGCTGGGTGCAAGTGCACGCATCTAGCGAGCAGGTCTGAAAGAGCTCCCTAGAGCGAAACCAAAATTCTAACCACCCCGGTTAATAGCTAACCCTAATTGAATGTATGTGGAAAAAAAGGAATAGAGTCCTCAGAAACCTTAATGCTTAGATCAGATGTTATTGAGTTCTATCGTATCAATCAGACCATATGGTATTAAAGTATTTAGTCTAAAAATCCAGAAGGCCTTTTTTTTGCATAATCTTTGGAACCTATCACCACCCCTTTTAGTGATTTTAATTTGTTCGATTGCTTTCACTTTAAGATTTTTTAGACCTTCTTCTGGGCAATCAGAAAAATGTCTTGGAACGTTATGTGTTTGATGTTCCTTTAATACACCTCGTCTATGTTCCAAAAAATGTTTGTTTAATGTATGAATGGTGCAACCTACAAACTGTAGGCCACACCCACAATTAATTGAAATACTTCTTTGTTGGAATGTGAAGTAACCAAAGAGTTCCTATGATCTGCATGATCGCAAGTACGGTAATTGTTTCTTTCGCATTTGAAGAACCCTTTAGGTTTCGATGGTAACCAAGTTAGTCTAGGATCCTTCTGCTTATCAACCTCTATATTTCAATGAGCTGGAAGCTAGGCATTTTTTAAGATTGTGAGATTTCCTAAATACTACTCTACCTACTTTGTCCAGTGTGGGTGCTAAGAATCTATCCATTTGTAGTAGTGTCAAATTTTTTTCTATCATTTTCTGAATGTTATTTGCAGTGGAATTGTACTGAGTAACAAATGATAGACTTCTATTTTCGGTCTCTCGTTTTGTTGAAATTTTTTTTTGGTTATCAGGGTATCTAATTCTCTCATGTTCTTTAGGGCTAGGTCTAAGACATTCAGGGGGTACCCTTGTTCTACAAAGGTTTGATACATCTGTCTGCATTGCTGCTCATGCATCTCCTCACTTGAACAGTTTCTCCTTAACCGAAGAAACTGGCCTTTGGGGATGTTGTTCTTCCACTTTTTGTGGTGGCAGCTCTTGTAATTTAAATATTTATTACAGTCTACTTTTTTAATATATGTAGACATCTGTAGTCTATTGTTTATCACTGAAACTGTAATGTCCAAGAAGTTAATGCAGATCTTCTCCTGGGATACTAAGTTTAGAGATGAGGTAAAGGATGACGGCGACTGTAGTATTTCTTGTTTGAGTAGCTCGATGTATAGAATAGGAACTATGGGATGGATTAGTTCCTTCCCGACAGACACACTGCACTATATCTAACTCCTCAGTGTCTGATGAACACTTGAGGGAGTTATTGAGATTTAGGAAGGCATACGGGACACCATTACAATACTGCCAACTACATCATTATTGCTACTATGCTATAGACTTACTAACTGCTTGGCTGCCGGTACTATATGCTTTGACTGCTAACTGTGGCTGAACAGCACATAACAGATTTTGCAGCTACTAACCCTGGTTTACTTATTATACTTTTTAGTCTTTCGCTTATGTATTGATTTTTATTGAGTGTTGTGAAATTTAATTTTTTTTGTATCTACTTTCATTTATGTGTCAACATTAGTTTGCTATTTACAATTTATATTTGGCACATATATGAATTGATAGCTATTTTTTAGTATTCTAACTTGTTATATGAATTAAAAGGTTTTTATTATGAACAAGATATATTTTTCTGATTAATCAGTTCATTTAGTTAAGGTCAGCGCTCCACAACTCTTTCTAATTTTTGGGGCACAGCCATGAATCTGCAATGCTGTCAGAAGGCATCTTTTCTCCCTAGACACCTTCCAAAGACACAATGTGTTCTGCATCTATTTCTGAATCAGGCCAAGGCTGTAACTAGGGTAGTGCGACCAGTGCCGTGGCACAGGGCACCGCAAGACAGGGGGTGCTGTTTGGGCCTGTCAATTTTCCTGTTTATTATAATTCTCACTTATAGCTTCCTCTTCTTTTATCCCCAGCATCTCCTGGCCTCCCTTATCTCTTACCTGGCCCTTCCCCATGAGACCATGGCCCTTTTTCAGGTGCATTATCTAATGTCCCTATTTAAAAAATGGGGGTGGGGGGGCACCAATGCTCTCTCTGGCACAGGGCACCAAAAAGTCTAGTTATAGCTCTGATCAGGCCCTTAGCTATAAAATGATTTTGGACAGGACCATCTTTGCCTTCTGTTTCAGGTCATCATAATTTATTTGTATTATGATCACCTCATTGTAATATAAAATATATTAGGGTCTTATAAACAATACATAACAATAATAATAATAATAATAATAATATGGTGAAGTGTCAGGTATACAAAAATTATTAATATTTAGCATCAAGTAAAATAAGGTGAACACTAATTATAACTATACATAGCCAGCCCTTACAGTATGTTTCTAGCTGTCTACACTATTGGACTTGTATGTTGTTGACCCAATGCTGTCTGTCAGTACTTACCTGCATGACCATTGCATTTTATTAATAAAATACACTTTAATAAATCATCATTGTTTCACCCTTCGTCATTTCACAGTTATATAACTTCTAATAATTACAGAGTTAGAAATATGTGCACTTTATTAGACATTATGAGCCTGATAGAGAGTTGGCTGAAAATTTTGCACAATGTGCCTGATTCAGCAGGGATCACAATTTCAACCGAATACACAGATCGATGGTGCATACTGCTCATGTGTATGCACTGCAGTGCACGTGCGCAGGTTAGCATTGCGATTGCACTGCGATCACACATGCAGAAAGAAAGTCATCGCAGAGTGAATGATGGGACTTCAGCATTTGGGGGTGGTGATGGGGGAGTGGTCGGAGAAACGCAGGTGTGCCTGTCCTTTTGAATGATGTTTCCTGGACAGGCATAAATTAGCCACTGCAACAGCACATGCAGCTTGAGACCTCACTGCGTGCGACAAGAGTTGCAATTTCTGAGGCAGGTCAGAGTTGCTGTAATTGTGCGTGGCGGTCTGATGTTACTCAATGTTACTGATGTATATGCTGGACTGCAATGTATTACGGATGTGAGGAAGTGGTAGTGGGCATCTCTATGCTGGCTGAGTGGTTACAAACATTAGTATATTTTCGCAGCAGCACTGCGTGCGATTACGCAGCTGCGATTGCAATAGCGATCCTTGCTATATCAGGCTCAATGTATGCTAAAGAAAGGTACACAGAAAACTAGATGCATTGTATGTTCATTATAATAGCTTTATGCCAACAATACACTGCCCTATGTCCAGCATAGCCGCTCTAGGTATACAATATATTGCTGTGATCATCATATTGTAGTCTCATAGCCTGCCCCGCATGCTGGTACTTGGAGAACCACAAGTACCAGCATGCAGGGCATTAAGGGCCCACTAGTACCTGTAGTTCACCTGTAAAAAAATGTTTAAAAAAAACACAGGACACACACACCGTGACAGTATAAGTTTATTAAACATACATACACACACACATGTACACATACTCACCTATGTAACCTGTAGCATCGGTCCACTTGGGACCTGTGAAAAAAAACATACTCACCATCTCCTATGCGAGGTTCTGTCCTCTTCGTTCCAAAGTAGGCATCCCCGGACTTGGCAAAAAAACAAAACGAAAACGCGATCCACGAACTTAGTACCATTCTATAGAATGGCTGCGGCTGGGGGGCCCGGTGAAAGGGCTCCCCTGGCTGTGGCATCAGCCCCCCACTAGAAAAAGTCCAGTGCTGGTTCTGGAACATACAGGGGAACCCTACTAATTTTTTTCCCCTGTATTTCCAGAACCAGGACCGGATCAGAGCCCAGAGCTGGTTGCGCAGAATACGGGGGACCCCTACGTCGTTTGTCCCCCGTATTTTGGCAACCAGCGCTGGTTCTGACTAGCCCGGTGCTGGTTGTGCTTAAGTACAGGGGACCCCTACGTCGTTTGTCCCCTGTGTTTAAGCACACCCAGCACTGGGTCACTAATGCCTGGGGCTGGTTGCTCTTTTTTTGGGGGGGGCACGCCATTTTTTTCTTTTTTTACACAGGTTTTTTTTTTTTTTTTCACCACAGCAGCACAGACGGGTCTCACGGACCTGTCAGTGCTCTGTGTCAATGACACAGATGCAAGTAGCACGGATCTCCTGGTCCATGCGTGCATCTGTGTAATTGAAATACACAGCAGCACAGACGGGTCTCACTGACCCATCTGTGCTCTGTGTCACTGTCAGTCACACAGATGCATGTAGCACGGATCTCACGAGTCTGTGCTACATGCAAATGAGCACCATAATGCTGATTGGCTGAGAGCCGTGACAGACGGCTCTGTCAGCCAATCAGCACTTTGCCCATTAAAGGCAAAGGCATTTTTTTTAAAATGGCCGCTCGAGGCAAAACCTCGAGATCCGACAGCAGATCTCGAGGTTTTGCCTCGGGAGAGGGATCCGGGGCAGACAGGGAGATCCGAGCTTGGGCTCGGATCGCCCCGGATCCCCGAAGTTTGGGTGGGTTCGGTTCTCAGGGAACCGAACCCGCTCATCCCTACTTCCTAGTAACCTATATCCAATAAGGAAAGCATTATATATGCTATATGCTTTCCCATACAGTATAGACAGCATCTTAATAAGCAAAATACAATACACACAAAGATGGGCAGAGTGTAACATACATCCATTTGTGGAGATTATCTTGCATGTTTTCACACTGTATATGCTCTGCGACTACACAATCTTAAAAACATTTCACTTGCATGTCTACTTGCTACTGAAGGGATGTAACTGGCCTGTAATGGGGCGTTCTCATGTAGGCAAACTTCAGGACATGTCAATGAACTTGTGGGCTATGCAGACCATGGCATAAGAGTAAATTTGCTACTTTCTAGGTGTATCATTTGCACTTACTATAGGGCTGGTGCAAGTGTGCCCTGATGATAATGATGATGGTTATCAAATGAATTCAATGGATCTGCCAAACATGAAGAATACTATTAAATGAAGTTCCCCCAAATCTGGATTGGAGATACAGTGTAGGCATCTAAAATCTCTGTTGGCTTCATATAATGCATAATCGGTTCTATTTACTAGGCATTGATTGGAGATAAAGTGTAAGGGGCAAAGGTACCAGCCAATCAGCTCCTAACTGTAATCTTTCAAACACATGTTACATGGCAGTTAGGAGTTGATTGGCTGGTACTTTATCTCTGTTCACTTTAACTCCATCCAAGGCTTAGTAAATCTCTGATGGCTTTTATATACAGATCGCAGGGCTCTATCTTCTCCTAAACTAGCTTTGTGACAAAATCAGACCCCAGATGGTGAGAACTTCATCTAACCTACAGAAACAACTTAATTTTATTGAAAAGTTGATCAAAATTAATAAATAATTTCATTTGCAGGGACCAAAATATCTAAGTAGAAATGTTTAAAACCTGCTCTTGTTTCTAGAAGTTATGAACATTTAGCAAGTATGCAGATATAATTGTATTCCTCATCTGGCCTGTAGATGTCAGTGCTTAGCTGGCTTAACATCTTGCCATCCTGTCTCCTTATAAGATTCTACAACAAATCCATAAGCAGCTGCAAGGCAAATGTTTCATATCCCTCCCAAAGCAGTAATAGGTTATACTAAAGAATTTGTCACACAATGTGAAGTCATTCATTTTATGTCTTCGTTATTGAATTTAAGGAATGTCGTACACCATAATATGAAATATAATAATAATGATAATGAAAGAAATACAATAATACATTTAAATGTTTGCATTTACCTATTTTAAAAAGTTACATTGTATTGCACTTTTCAAACAATGCTGATGTTTATTTGGAATTGCTTCTGGTACAGCCTGCAGTACACAGTGTTGCGGGACTATAATATATCATGTCAGCAACTAACAAGTCAAATAAATAGGTAATTTAATTACACATCATATGAACAGTCCTCAGTGGTTTCAAAAGATTGATTTGAAGTCGCTGTGAAGATTCTCCATAGGATTCACACGGATTATAACAGCATGGACGTCCTTGCTTCCTAAAATATAATTGTGTAATTAAAAAACATTGCTTGTCTATACTCAGATTCAACACTGTTCTAAATGGGTTGTTGATAAGCTGGGCTGAAGCTACAGTAGCTCCCTATGTTAAGCAGATATCCAAGGGCTCAAGGTAGTTCAGCCCTGCTTGCAAACAAGAACAGCTTTCCTCGTTGTTAAGATGCAAACTGACACATACACACAATATTAAAAAGTACAGCTTAATTATAGCAGCAGGCAATTAACTATAAATGCCAGACCTCTTCCTTTTAACCACAGGCAGTGCACCTAGCTTCAGATATGGCTTAACTCCTAACTGACTTGAACATAGGGATTTATTATTTACTAAACAGGGCAATTTTTATCTGTCCTGTCCCAGGTTTTAAAGCAGTATTTTATTTAAAGCCAATAGACAGTGTGAATTAGGAAAGAGCAATATATGTATTTCCATAAGGAAAAATCCAGCTTAAAATCACCAAAAAAACTACTGTACTGTATGGCTAAAAGGATATTTGCTTGTACAGAGAGCCAAGCTTTGCAAATATAAAATACATTTAAAAATGCTGCACCCTACAATAGCCAATTATAGATAAAAAATCATTTCTCAGGGATAGGAAACACTGGTCAAAGCATGTACTTGTAATTGGCAGCAACTTTTCTGTTCTCTTCTCAGGTGAAAGTTCTCGCTGGATATTAATAGTTTTAACAACTGTACATACTGAAAAATCAGAGAATCGCACAAGAGCTTGTCCATGTACCCTCTATGTAAGCTACGCTCTCATGGCAATACATCATAGCTGCCTGGGGATAGAAAACAACAAACATTCATTAGTGAAGACAGCCAATGTGAAGTCCCTATTTTTATGAGCAAAATTGTCTTAACATAAACTGTCTGTGAAGCATACAAGACACTTTTCAATTAAAAGAATAAGTTTTTAAGTTCAAATTTTTCAAGAAGTTTTTCAATTAAAAAGTGATTTATAGTATAAACACCACAGGAATTTGTAGCAGCTTCTAATATCTGGGTGATTTACACAAAATAAACAAACATGGAGCCATTGCTTGTAGGCAAAATTACTATTCAATTTCTCATTTATTATAGTAAGAGACCATCTCCGGTATCCTTAGGACACCAGCTGAGAATACTGATGAGGAACTGAAAGTTTATGCTTTGATGTGGAGAGAGGTGAGATGGGAGTTCAGAGAAGGAGTATTGGCAGGTTAGGAGCCAGTGTCACTAAAAGAGGCTTACTGCTAGAAGGGCGAGGAAAGGTGGCATCCACACAGCAGTTCATCTCTCCAAAAGAGTAATTGTTTTCCCAGCAATATGCAAATTACATATAAGTTGCTGTCACCTAAGCTGCTTTCTTTTTGCAAGAAAACGTCCAGGAAAAATTCTCTTTAATTTTTTCAAAAGTACCTTTTAAAAAAACCCCTGCAAGAGGGGAGAAACATGTCAAGGTGTTCTTTGGACTGCTTTTCCAACTCATGACCAACTACACTGCTGTATTCCATCTGTGGAACCATTGTTTGGTGATTTGCACTACCTGCATATTAATTACCCACCAGTGTTGCTGAGACACACTGACGGACATTGCTGAGCCTGTTTGTGTGGACCATCATTTCTGCTATCTGTTGCCTCCACTGGACGGGGGATTCCCCATAGAGACAGACTGTCCAGCCTTCACCACCTGCGGCCTGATTGGGAGTCGCTTAGTCGCGAACGGCTCACCATCCTGCATGACTTCCCTGCCTGTAAGCCATTGGAGCTATACACAGTCCCACAGTTAGCCGCCGGAGCGGCGCTGGTCACAGGGACCAACATCACACCTACTTGTTTCTATTTGTCTGGGAGTCGCAGGAGCAGTTGGTTCCTAGGGAATCTTTGGAGCTTTGAGTCCACTGGGACAGGTGAGATACTGGACTGCGGGTTTTGGTCTGAAGACCCCCTGCTATTATATTGACCATACCAAGATTTTGTTAGCTCCACGGTTCCGGTATTTAGGGAGTCACAATACCCTATATCAGGTTTCAACTATACCCACTTTACAGATTGATATAATTCTGGTTGCCAATAGCAACATATGTTGATTACCATCTAGGCTCTACATAGAGTTTAAAACCTATCTTTTTTCCTATGATATATTGGAAACAGTATGTGTTTAGATTATTAATGCAACATTTAATTTCTTTTTTCATTTAATGTTTATTCTCTATAAATACTTTATACTGTATGTGTAAATGGGCGTATATATTGTCACCAGAAAACTCGATCTATAGATTTCACACATTTATTCCACTTAGCAGTTGTAGATGTATGCTATGTTTGGTTGATGGAAGTGGCCCTTCGGCAGGGACGTATCTATAATGGGTGCAGGGAGTGCGGTGCACACAGGCCCCCGGTCCAGCGAGGGCCCGCACTGCACACCCTGCACCCATATTGCTTAAAACTTACCTCTCTGAGGTCCCGCGTCGGGTGTCAGTGCTATACAAAAAGCCAGAAAAATGGCCACCGCAGCCATTTTTCTGGCAGTTTGCGCATGCGTAGTAGACTCCAGGCGCACTCTAGTGCCCAGAGTCTACTAATGCTCCAGTGGCTGGCCAGCCGTGCTAGTCAGCTGCCGGCCGCCGGGAAGAGAGGAGGGGGTCCCTGACGGGGAATGCACATGGGCCCCCTCTTCCCTAAAGATGCCCCTGCCCATCGGTCGTGTTAATTCTGCAAGTAGAGATACGTTTTATGCAGCTGTCCAGTTTCCTGTCATCTCTCACACAGACCCAGGGTCTCAGACACATTGAACTGCTAATCTTTGACAATGCCATCATGGCTCAAGTTCAAGAAGGAATGGTGCACGTAGTGCTATGCTGGGCTTTCGAATAAAATGAAAAATATACAGTACATGCTTACACTCTTTGCTGAGTGGAGGCAGTTGATAAGGCTGATACATTTGAGGGACTAATAGAAAAGAGGCACATACCACATTATTACTTTTTAGTTAGAAGTTTCATGTGAAAAGTTGGTGCCTACTTGTATTTATATGAACTGGGATTTAAATTAGAGGGTTTACTGCTGCTATTATCAAATCTTGGATTAAAATTCATGTTATTAGATACTATTTATTTATTGAATAAATCATAAACAATCTACTGGTTCGTTCTTTATTCAGATTTTTCTATTAGGATAGTAACATTTATTAATGTTACTGTTGCACTATTATGAATAATGAAATAATACATAAAATACTAAATAATATAGATTACAGGTACTAAATATTTATTTAAATGTGCTCAGCAATTGGTACACTGTGTGTATTTTGGTGGATGCCTTTCTTAAAGGGCCTGCATTTAATAAAAGGTCATAAAGGTCCTGCATTTAATAAAAACTGCAATCTTGTGGCAAGATGAACCATTTCTCACGATTTTGGAGATTAAAGCCCAAGAACACAGATAGACAACCACATGGTGCACACTCCAGAAACCCACTGCAGAATCAGTATCATGACATTAAGGGTTCTTGTGAAGTGGTTCTCAAACTCGGTCCTCAGGTACCCAAAAAATTCACATTTTCCCTGTCACCCAGCAGGTGCACAGGTGTATTCATTACTCACTGACACATTTTAAATGATCCACAGGTGGAGATAATTATTTCACTTGTGATTCTGTGAGGAGACCTGGAAAACATGCACTGTTTGGGGACCTGAGGACAGAGTTTGAGAACCTGTAATCTAGTGGAATCTTGTCCAAATCTACCCTCAACTGCTGGAGTGAAGCAAATGTTAATACACTGGTGAAAGCTGAAGGACTGCTGAAGCAGTGTGATATACTCTGTATTGGAGATGCTGCAGGACTGCTGGAGCAGAGGGAGGGTTAATACACAAGTGAAAACACTACCGTGTTTCCTCGATAATAAGACACTGTCTTATTTTTTTTTTTGGTCAACAAAACTCCATAGGGCTTATTTTCGGGGTAGGGCTTATTTTAATGAACATTGACAGCATCATGCCCTCAGTCCTGCTTTTATCCCCACCATGCCCTCAGTCCTGCTTTTATCCCCACCATGTCCTCAGTCCTGCTTTTATCCCCATCATGCCCTCAGTCCTGCTTTTATCCCCATCATGCCCTCAGTCCTGCTTTTATCCCCATCATGGCCTCAGTCCTGCTTTTATCCCCATCATGCCCTCAGTCCTGCTTTTATCCCCACCATGCCCTCAGTCCTTCTTTTATCCCCATCAGAGCCTCAGTCCTGCTTTATCCCCATCATGGCCTCAGTCCTGCTTTTATCCCCATCATGCCCTCAGTCCTGCTTTTATCCCCATCATGCCCTCAGTCCTGCTTTTATCCCCATCATGCCCTCAGTCCTGCTTTTATCCCCATCACGCCCTCAGTCCTGCTTTTATCCCCATCACGGCCTCAGTACTGCTTTTATCCCCATCATGGCCTCACTCCTGCTTTTATGCCCATCACGGCCTCACTCCTGCTTTTATCCCCATCACGGCCTCAGTCCTGCTTTTATCCCTACCGCGCCCTCAGTCCTGCTTTTATCCCCACCACGCCCTCAGTACTGCTTTTATCCCCACCACGCCCTCAGTCCTGCTTTTGTCTCCACCACGCCCTCAGTCCTGCTTTTATCCCCATCATGGCCTCACTCCTGCTTTTATCCCCATCACAGCCTCAGTCCTGCTTTTATCCCCACCACGCCCTCAGTCCTGCTTTTATCCCCACCACGCCCTCAGTCCTGCTTTTATCCCCATCATGGCCTCACTCCTGCTTTTATCCCCATCACAGCCTCAGTCCTGCTTTTATCCCCACCACGCCCTCAGTACTGCTTTTATCCCCACCACGCCCTCAGTCCTGCTTTTATCCACACCACGGCCTCAGTCCTGCTTTTATCCCCGTCACGGCCTCAGTCCTGCTTTTATTCCCATCATACCCTCAGTCCTGCTTTTATCCCCATCATGGCCTCAGTCCTGCTTTTATCCCCATCATGGCCTCAGTCTTGCTTTACAATTCTTTACTTACCATTATTTTTTTTTATTATGGCTTATTTTTGGGGTAGGGCTTATTTTGGACCGTTTTTCAAAAGTAAGGGTAGGGCTTATTTTCGGGGTAGGTCTTATTATTGGGGAAACACGGTAATACAACTAAATCTTTGGAAAGCCAGGAACCGAATATTACACCAAGGACTCAGAAAGTCTTGGAAGAGGATTTGGAGGCACATGAACACTATTGCTCAGGAACCAAGAGCCATAGATCCATTAACCATAAAGATTAATAGAAGTCCAGGCAAAGGGGGGGAGTGTACAGGAGCCATTTAAATATACTGTCTCTAAAGTGACTAACCAGGATTGGATAACAATGCTCAGCTGATGGTTTTGGCATAGTTTTGGCCTGCAGAAATGAGGAAGTGAATCCAAGATGAGGTACCCATATACCAGTTCCGCCATGTGTGATACTGAGATATTGCTGACAGACACCGCTGCAGAAAAAGGAGGGACCAGTGACCAACCGGACCAAGCAAATATGATCCGCAGTCCGGTGGATTATGTCAGCACAAGAGATAATGCCAGATACCAATTTCCTCTGTGACAACATTGACCTTAGGATCAAAAAGGGTGAAATCATTATAGCCATATCAGAGAAACCCACAATGCCCTCAAGATGAAAAGTGGCACCAAGTGTATCGCCATGCCACGGGACTTCTCTGCCTCAAAAGTCCCAACACATACATTGATCATTCCCACACTGTGAATTTAATAGCATACACCAGTCAAGTGATCAAAACAATAATGTAGGTGTGGCCACTTTCAACTCCACAATTTCTCTGCTACAATTTCACATAATGGCCGGTGACATCAAATCACTTCTGGGTTTGCCAGATTGTGTTAACCTGGAGCCGATCATCCTAAGTGCTGAAGTACATCCCAGAAATGAAAGAGAACTGTTTGGGGTGTGGTCTGGCTGGTCTCTGGAGTAGACGTGTTTCATCCTGGCTCCTGAGTGGCATTCCTTATTTGCCACATAAACAGATCCTTCTTGGACTTAGGGGGCTCTCCATCCACCCTGCCATGTCCCATAGGGCTTAGAGCTCCTGGGGAGATAAGGTCAGAGGATCCTGAAGACACCCCCTGAGTGCCTGTGGGTGGTGGCCAATCTGCCCTTCTGCAGCCTTGGACTAGATTTCCCACCTGACCCTGTGAAGACATCCAGCCTCTTTGGGTGTATGGTCCTGGCCTCCCCCTGCCTGCGGTTGCAGTTCCTGATGCCTCACTGAGCCCCCCTGGACATTGGTGATACCCGTGGTTACCTCTGCCTGTGTGGGGGTGCCTCCATTCTGGTGTCACTGGCTGTGATCTTCATCTGCTCTCAGCCATGGCACCCTGTGATCCTCTGCTGCCTCCTGGCTGTCTGCTGCTGCAACCCGATGGCTCTCCTGATGCTGCTTCTTCCAGCTCTCCTGCTACCATGGCACACTCCCACTACTCCCTCCAGTTCTGGGTGCAATCCACGGTGGGCCAGAGGTGCTGCCGTGGCCGCCATCCTGAAACAGCATGGACCCGCTGCTACTAGGTCCAGGTGACATGCTTGCCTACTTTTGACAAAGCATTTCAGTGATATTGCAAAAGCAACACCTATGAAAGCAGTAAAGTGGGCGTGTACTGCTACATCTGAGAGGCCTGTCATAAAACTGACTTACATCCAAATGTAAATGAGCCCAAAAGCAGGTAGTAAGATCTATTTGTTGATAAAAACACACTACTAATTCTCAGAAAATGCATATAACCATATGGATCACTGTGTGTTATAACCAATGCAGGGAAATTATACTAATGATCCCATTTGAATTTATATAGCACTGTTTTTTATATAACAGCTTCATGTGGGGTGCAATCAGGGAGATTGCTAGCCTCTTCAAGGAGACAAGGTGATTACTACTATTTCAAGGAGTCTCCCTGACAATGAGGGATGTAAAAAGGTCCCTGTGACCCAGCTGACCCTCTGGCAGTACCGGTGAGTGTCAGTGACCTGCCACCCTGCAGCCTGATTAATCTTCTATAGCATTTGTGGAGAATTTTGATACAGCCACTCTGCTGATAGAGGGCTGCCTATTGTTATTCCTATTACTGAGGCACTGGCTCCCTCTTGTGGTTAGTGGTTGTAATCAAACAGTAAAAGCACATTACATATTTTTCTTTTTTGGTGCCCTCTTCATCTATATCAGCATAATATTTTAAGGCATTCCCCTCTACATGCACCTCATCCCCCACTTTTTTAATATATGGGGTGCTCAGTGCTCGGACTCTTGCTCCATTGAAGACGTGATTCGTGATTACGATTTCTGGAATGGCTGCCTAACCATTGGCCTCTGGGGGTCTGTGCTCAACTGCAGTCCTTCTATATGATGTCTTTGTGTACATATCACTCAGCCAGCCCATTCCACACTTATATTAACCTATTATCTCTAACTATGGGCAAAGATAAGAAATCTGCTTAAAGAAAAGACAATCCTTGTCCCCGGAATGATTCCTCTTAACCAGACTTGAGACCCTTCCTTCTTCTGACTCCCTCCAATGAGGGACATACCCTCAACACCTCATACTCTTCTCTGGCTCCATCAAACCCACTAAGCCCTTCTTCTGCTGAAGACTAATCCCCCCACCCCTCTTCCAAACTGGTAATGAGATTAAAGAAATCTTGATCTATATTAAAACACTGCAGACTAAACAAGATCTTCAAATTACTATAAGGCAGGAAATGGCATCTGTTAAGCGAGACCTGTAACTAATCTCAGATTGCCTTACATCTTTGGAAGAGAGTCAAGAATCTACAGATACCACCCTCTCTAAATTGACAAATATAATCTCATCCCAGTCTGCTGAATTACAATATTTGAAGTCCTGGATGGATGATCTTGAGAACAGAGTTAGACGGAATAATATCCACATCAGAGTCCTACCTGAAGATGTCCAAACCCCTTATCTCATTGATGCCCTGACAAAGAATTTAAATGAGATTCTCAGCAATGATCTGAATGACAAAATAATCTTTGACAGAGCTCATTGGGCCCCATGTCCCCATGGTCCCTCTTATGACAGGCTGAGAGATGCAATTTTCGATTATCTCTTCCTTTTGGGAAAAGTAGTGTAATGTGCAAAGTTAGGCAATTGGATGAAATGGATTTCAATGGTGATAATATCCATATTTATCAAGACTTATCTTGGCATACACTACAGCTTTGTAGAGCCCTAAAACTGCTGACAAATGAACTCTGCAAATGTCAGTTGAAGTATCGATGGGGTTTTCCATTTCATCTTCAAGTGACTTTTTCTGGTAAAACACATTCAGTCCACGCTCCCTCAGATCTTCCTTTATTCTGTTCTACACTGGGCCTCCCCCTGTTTGAGATGCCTGAGTTGAAAGATCCTTTGGCTCAACCAGATTTACCTTCTCAACTGGAAAAACATTACTTTTGGCAGCAGACCCAACACTCAAGACGCCAACCGTCTTTCCATCCCTCCTGAGTTGGAATACACGAGGTTTTTGTTGCCATTTGCGTTTGTGGTTTCTCTCCATTTTCTTATGTTCCTGTCTAGGTCCAATACCATGTGCACACTGTGTTTGGAACTCATTTCTAAAAATTGTATATACTTTTTTTCTTGCCAACCATAGTCTCTTTACCAAAATTGCTTTCCAGGTTTCTATATTATATGACCTTTTCCACATTTCACTTTCCTCTTTTTTAGGACAAGTTGTTGTTTTTACTGTAATTACATGTTTTCATGGTATAATTCAAACTTTAGAAATTGTTCTATGTTCACATACATCTCTAATATTTGTATTATCTGCTTTTTCTTTTTATAAGATATAATTGTTTAGAATTGTTATTTTCTATATTATTGGGACCTCATTTGACTTTGATCCCCTATGACCCCTATCCTTCACCACTACCTACTATGACAATGGATTATTATATATATATTTAATTGTTCTTGATGTTGAATGATATTTTTTGTTTGTTTTTTTGCTTTTCCCTTTTTTTCCTACTCTCCCCCTTCCCTTTCCTTGTCCCAGGAATCACCATCACACTATTCCCCTAGTTTCACCTGATGACTACAGCTGCTAAGCTTATAGTTTCTTCCATTAACACCCGAGGCCTAAGCATTCCTGAAAAATGTCCAAACTACTGCACTATCTATGGGCTGGTAGAGCAGATGTGGCTATGATTCAGGAAACCCACTTTAAATCTGGACCGCGTGCCTTCTTCCCTTCATGATCGCTGCTTTCCCACCACTTAGCAACAGTCCTGAAGGGAAATCTAAAGGCATAGTGATTCTTTTTCACAGATAATACCCTTTACTGATCTTACTATTTGTAAACTGATTCCAGGCAGATTGCTTCTACTTACCTGTCAGCTTTTTAACCAAGCCTTTACATTCATTAACATATATGCTCCTAACCATGCCAAACACACCTTTATAAAAACATCTTTAGGCCAGCTCAACCCTCTGGTGAAGGGTATTACAGTTTTGGTGTGATATCTTAACTGGACTTTAGACCTCATCCTTGACATTTCTAATAACTCCCCTCGGTTCTCTCAAGCTAAATACCATCAAGTTAGATGGAGTTTCTGTGATCACCAGCTGGCTGACTCTTGGAGGATCTTGCATCTATTTGCTTGAGAAAGCTGACCTAGCGAAATACGCTTCAGCGTGTGTGCTGTTCGTGCAATATAAATGTAGAAATGTAATTTATGTGTGTGTTATGATAGGGAGGTGTGCGGAAATATTATCCGGAGTAATCAAATGGTCTACTAATTAAGACACTGCATATAGAGTAAGGAGACCACAGTGAATATATACAAAGGTGATAGACGGCACTCCTACTGTACTTCAAAGTAAGACTCTAGTGTATGCATATGGTCTTGCTAAATTGCATGCAGGCAGAAGGAGACCACTCTGAATATAGATAGAAATGACAGGTGGCACTGTAAGAATACCGGTCCCGGCGTCAGCAGCGCGCTGTTTTCTTACTACAGAATCAGAATCTCATGCATGCACATAGTCTCTTTAAACCAAATCTAAATGTATTAACAGCAGCAATACTAGACACTGGATACAAATATACAGCAGATTATATCCACACATTGAAAAACCTACATGTTTAATAACTCATATATTCATAGTATCATTGTATTCTTGGAATATGAGCCACTGTGTCTAGCAATACAAAAGGAATACTCGCCACTGTGTATAAAATATATAGCTAATTGCACCTGCATATTAGAAACCTTGCTACATGTGCAATAAGTCCCAAATACTTATAGCAGCATGTGCTATCTTCAAACTATTTAAATGAAATTTGATTGGAGGAATAAATAGGAGTCATAAATAACTTTATATTGAACTGCAAGATATAATAAAAATACTCATTATATATGATATGAGAACCGAAATCCTGCTAAGATAATTTTACTACAGATTGATAGAAAAAGGAACTATTCCTGTAAGAATAACTAGGGTATATTGTATCTGTGGAATATGGAAACAATTGTATTAATACTAGACAGTTGATAATTCAGTGGACATCTTATGATTATGTAGCAGAGGCTTTTGTGGGATGGGATACCCATAATACAGTATATCAAGTGAAGTGATATTACTTAGAACTGTTATTTACTTTAATGGACAACACACATAACTTAAAATAATATATACCAATTAAGAAGGACAGCACACTGTCTTGTTGTTGTAAACTTTATTTCTTTTCACATTTTCTATTCTTTATCACTCTATATATTTTTTTATATATGTATTTATTTGTATATTTCGCTTTATATGACCCTATGTAAGGGCTTATTATAATGTTATAAAAAAAGTGATTACAAAAGCTATAAATAGCTTTTACATTTTGATTTAATGAGGCCTGACATTTTGAAAGCATACCTAATAAAGAATGGATTATTTTATTCCATTATTTCTGCTTGAGGGATTGAGTGCACCCACTCTAATCTGATTCCTTTTTCTTTAAGTAGACATGTAACTTTGAAGGGTGGCACCTGTTTTGCACCTATAGAAATATAACATTTGTATTCTATAGAGATATACTTTGCAATATATTCCTCATTTGTGAATGTGATTTACTAGTATCAACCTGGTGCAGGATTTTCACTTTCTACTTTACACATAGGATCTTGCACCATACCTGATGCGATTACTTGTTCTATTCCCAACCCCACAAAATCTATTCTCATTTTGATTACCTATTTTTGAGCCACAGACACCTCTATATGCTCACTGACACTACTATTGGACTGATTACCTGGTCAGATCATGCCCCAATCTCTCTAATATTGGCATTATCTCACCCCTCTCCTGGACAGTGGACTTAGTGGCTCAATGAGTCTATCCTGCAAGACTCTCATTGTAAGACTATAGTTGACTCAGCTCTTTCTGATTATCTAACCCTTAATGATACCCCTGATGTTTCCCAAATTACCATCTGGGAGGCTCATACAGTGAGTGTGTCCTTTGAGGTAAATTTATTCAACTTATTTCTTCTATTAAAAAACAGAAATCTACACAGATCTCAGCCTTACCTCAGTGTATCAGTCTACTTGAGACCTCTCACAAATAATTCTTATCCAGTGATATTTACCTCGAGCTGTCAGAGGCTCGACCTGCACTTAATAAGCTACTTTCAATAAAATAAAGTAATCTTTGCAGAAGTCCAGAAGCCATTTCTACCAATGGGAAAAAAACAGGGAAGTATCAAGCCCAGGCCTTGAGAGCTCAGGCACACCCCACTCATGGACCTCTAAAAATGCTACCAGCTTTAGACCATACTATTCTACTATTTATAGCCAGGAGGGTTCCTTTCCTGGATCACCATTCTTCCTCCCTAGATGTATAAGACTATGTATAAGTCTCTGTAGTCTCCTTTCCCACCCTCTCTCCCTCAGAAAGAGATTCCCTAGAACTTCCTTTCACGTTGCAGGAAGTTGAGTCAGCCATATCTCCTCCCACTCAGGAAAGAGCCGTGGGCCAAATGGCCTAACAATAGCATATTATATAACTTTGGCTTCTATGCTTCTCTGTGCTTTTAGTGCAGTCTCTACAGATTTCGCACCAACCAATTTTTGGAAGCACATATAAAGGTCATCCTTAAATCAGGCAAGGACCCCTCCCTGTGTCCAAGCTACAGACCCATTTCACTCCTTAATGTAGACTTTAAATGATATGCTAAACTCATAGCTAACAGGATACAGACACTTCTCCAGCAATTAATTCACAATGATCAGATGGGCTTCATCAGAGGCAGAGAAGCTTGCGGCAATACTACTAAAATCCTTAATTTGATTCAGCTGGCACCACAGATAAACATGCCCATCATTCTCCTTTCAACTGACGCTGAAAAAGTGTTTGACAGGATCAGTTGGACGTTTATGAGGTCTGTTCTTGGTCACATGGAATTGGGTCATTTTGCTCTATAAAGGATCCTAGCCTTGTATGCATCTCCATCAGTGAGAGTGAGGGTAAATGGCACCCTGTTGGATGCCTTCTCTATAAGCTATTGATTCCTAACAGTCGCTAGTCACTATTTAGCGCTGCATGTCACTTAAGAAAGAATTGCTTTCCAGTCCAATCGTGTGGTTCCAAAGCACAAAAAGTTATTTATGTAGAACAATAACACGATATGAAATTTAACAATTAGAGTAAAAAGCAATGAAAATAGTACAGCTCGATACATTCGCATGCACACTGGTCCCAGTATACAGTCATCAATCCAGACATCTGCGGTCGCAAGAAGATACCTGTACACTGAGGTCAGCACACAGCTGAGGTCAGCACACAGCTTATATACCTTACAGAGAGACAAATTGACAGGTTCTTATTGGTTCTTGCTTCTGGTCAATCTTGTCATTGGTCAGTTCATACGGTGTCATCAGGGGTATGTCTCAATCCTACAATGGTCACATTGTGTAGTTTCCCGCCGAACAACTGGTTAAAACTGGCTACAACACTGCATACTAGTAATAACATTCTATACAATAACTCTCTATCATCCATAACTAACGGACACATGATGCCACTTCTTTGCCGATAGAAACGGATGTCTGCAAATAAACTGGGATTTAGTATGATACCAAACATGACATGTCCACGTTATTCTGACCCTTAGATCTCATTTAAGTACATATCACATCATAATTATTAGCTAACAAAACCTTTAATAACACTGGTTATTAATTATAATGTGTGGGAACCCTTTTATATGTATGCAGTCACATATGTGCATCTATATTGAAATAGCAAATGTGCATAGGTATGTATGTGAATACGCATATGAGCATCTACGTGTACATATGTGACTATACATACGATCATCTATGTGTATGTGTGTTTATATATATATATGTGTGTGTGTGTTATGTGCGTCATTGTATGTGTGCATGATGGATTTGCATTTGTGCGCATTGGATTGTGCGATGCAAAGTAGCATCCTCGTAACAAGTCATCTGACCATAGATGACTATATCATCAGATAATAATTGCAAGTGATCATATGCAATTATTTGACTTTGACAGTCCACCCTTTGATAGCAAAAATAAAACTATCACATTCTATTCTTAACCTTTTTAGTCATGCATAATAAATTAGTATTCAATGTTCTAGATGGTATGACACAACTTGGTAATTGAACTGTCAATAATGCGTTTAAAGAAAGGGTAAAATAACCCTTATACACACTCAGTGGATCTATAGGGGACCATTGGTAGGTTGTGGGACCTCATTGAACCTATAAAGGAAGTTTGGGGGAAATGAGACTACATTATCTAGGATGTTTAATGGAACATTTATAATACATTTTATTATACATGACCAAGCCTATTCACATGTTATTATCTGATGGTACATTAAATTTCAGGATTGTAATGCAGTTCTTTATCAACCTTAGTACCTATACCACCCCCACTCACCACCATCATGATCTCATTTTCACGATTTACCTTGGTGGTACATTTTCCACATTTTACCACAGTAAGAACACATCTGACACATAAAGCAATTACTAAAATGACAACAAGTATTAGAATAAGGAGCTTACCTATACTAGCAACCATCTCTTGTACCCACTCTCCCAGACCGGTGAACCATTTGACAGGGTTTAACCACGAGAACCATTTCTCTACTTTTTCCTCAGTATCATACAAGGAAGTATTATGGTCCTTCTGAAATTTCCACTTCAGTTATAGGATTTCATCCATTCTCCGGTCAATCACCTCTTTGGGGTCATCAGTATTATTGGTGATGTACGTGCAACACTTGTCACCTAATTGGGTGGCCAAAGTCACACAATATCCACCAGTAATAGCTGTCAGGTAGTTTAACATTAGCCTATGTTGTACCAATTCCTTTTAGTAAGCCTGTAGCTCCTTACCCGTATACCTGAAAGTGTCATCATACATCTCGGTGATGTTGTCTATTAATTTAGCCAGGTCTTGGATATATCTAAAATTTAAAGTTCCCCAAGTGATCCTGGTGGGATCTAATGCTACCAAAATTTGGAAGCCAGTTGTTTCACTAATCAACTGTGTGGCTATATGTTCTTCACCAGGGTTCATATTTCTTTTGTCACGATGTTCATACTGTGTGTGTAAGTACAGGGGTGGCACGGTTTTATGGATAAAATCATTTCATCATGTGTAAGGGTCATGATTTCTGGTACCACCCTTCCAAGATAACATAAACCTTCAGAATTCGGAGAGAGCCACTTGTACACCTGCCTTAACATATAAAACACACATCATCCAGGAGAACATAAGAAACAGAATGCAACATTATCATTGAACACATTATTCTGACAAAGAATCCTGCCCCTATTTCCACCATTTGACTGGTACATGTTTCTGGTTGTATAATATTTGCACAGTACCCTAATGATTCTCTGCCAACCATTACTTTGTCGTAACTATGCGTGTACCTATACCGGAAGTACCTCCAATTTTCAATAATTATGCGTACAAGTTCAGAATCGATAGGCTCATTATCAGCTTGGTGTGAATAGGACATTGTCTGATTGTTCCAGGTCACCTCACAATTTCCTGGTTTTCTGAAATTTGTTATATTTAAGCATATCAGGGATCTATTTATATACTAGTAATAACATTCTATACAATAACTCCCTATCATCCATAACTAACGGATGCATGATGTGACTTCTTTGCTGATAGAAATGGATGTCTGCAAATAAACTGGAATTTAGTATGATACCAAACATGACATGTCCACGTTATTCTGAACCTTAGATCTCATTTAAGTACATTTCACATCATAATTATTAGCTAACAAAACCTTTAATAAAACTGGTTATTAACTATAATGTGTGGGAACCCTTTTATATGTATGCAGTCACATATGTGCATCTGTATATTGAAATAGCAAATGTGCGCAGGTATGTATGTGAATACGCATATGAGCATCTACGTGTACATATATGACTATACATATGATCATCTGTGTATGTATATATATTTATATATACAGTATATCTATATATATGTATATATGTGTGTGTTATGTGCATCAGTGTATGTGTGTGATGGATTCGCATTTGTGCTCATTGGATTGCGCGATGCAAAGTAGCGTCCTCATAACAAGTCATCTGACCATAGACGACTATATTGTCAGATAATAATTGCAAGTGATCATATGCAATTATTTGACTTTGACAAAGCAATGGTATCCTACTGGGATGCCATCTATCCCCATTAGTTTTTGTGCTTTGCATAGAAGCCATAGCGAGGTCCATTAGAGCCAATCCTCATATCTCTGGCATACAAGTTGGAAGGGCAGAACAGAAACTGGCATTATTCGCTGACGATCTCAAAGCTACCATCTCCCAAAAGCTATGTGTCTCCCCTCTATCCCCCTCTCATACAGTGTCTGCCCTTTACCAACTGGTACCATCTAACCAGGCTTCCTCTATCCTACCTTGGGCTAAGGCCTGGGAAAAAGATTTTAGGTCTCTCTCTCGGATTTGGAGTGGCAGACAATTTTTCTTAAAAGCCCACACCAGCTCTATTTGTATTACTGCTAAAGAGACACAATATAAGATCCTAATGCGATAGTATAGACATCCAGCTTTGCTGCATGCCATGTTTCAATTTGTTTCCAGTTCCTGTTGGAGATATTCTACCACCTTAGGCTCCGTGTGACATATCTGGTGGCATTGTCCACTCCCATCAAATTTTTTGGTTTGACATTATCTCCCAGCAAATTTTAGGCACCTCTGTTCCTACAGGTCCCGCATTCTGGCTACTCAACCACTCTTCAATCCCGGTGGACCAGTTCAGGAAATCTATCACACCCCTGATACGTAAATATTGGTTCCAAAAGCTTGATTGTTTTATGTAAATGGAGGATATTTTGAACTCCTCTTCGGACAAGCCTTCTGATTTTACCAGTACCTGGTTCCATTGGTTGGAATATAAGTACTCAGATGACTTTAAGAATTATATGTCTTCCAACTCACCTACAACGTAACTCATGACACTCAGAAAGTAACTACCATTTTTCTTATTTGGGATGATCCCTTCCCTACTCTTTCCCTCACTCTCCCCTTCATACCTTTTTGCCTTTTCTTCTAAATTTTTTTGTCTTTCTTTTTCAGTTTTGTTGTTTTTCTATAGATATCCTTATTGGATATGCAGTATATTATTTGTTTGTTTGAGATTTTTGGATCGCTCTCTGTTCTGTTATGCTTTACTTCTGGTATGAATTGTCTATATTATTTATGTCTATCTGAATATCTTAATAAAAACAGAATATATAAAAAGAGAAAGAGAACTGTTTGACTGTAATATGATTGGGAAATTGCCAGTGATTTACCACATGCATCTTGATAAGTCTTTCCCACCCACAGTGTGTTCTCCCAGAAGCATATTTCTTGCCATGAAGGGCAAATTGATAGCAGAACCTAACCACATGATTTCACTAGGGGTCTTTGTCCCTGTAGTGAAAGCCACTCAATGAGTGTCAGCTATAGTCAAATTCAAATTCACTTGTGATTCTGTGAGGAGACCTGGAAACATGCACTGTTTGGGATCCTGAGGACTGACTTTAAGAACCTGTGTGCTAGAAGGAGCAGAGCAACTAATTATGGAATTGTGATGAACCTGAATAAATTAATAAGAAATGTCCGTTAATTCTGAGTCTCATCTGCCCTAATGGAGGCTCCTAATCTGTCTGGGTACATTTATTGAACACCCCTTGTGGCTGTTCTATGGTATTATCATCTCTTCTTCTAACTTTCTTTTCTACCTGCAGCAAGGAAGCAGACCTATGGTGAGGACAAGGACCAGCAGCACCATAGGGTAAGTAAACACATCATTTATGCTAACCAGCTGCACAATTGTGTCCACACCACCCTGATACTGCATTTTATTGTCCTTGAGGTATTCACAAATGGGGACATCACAAAAAGTCCCACAAGAGTCCTGATTCAGTAACTAGAGGTGTTAAGGGAACTGCATGAGAGTGTGAATTAATGCAAGCCATACTGAACATTCTGTCTAAAGTTTTTGCCCACCAACTTTAAGGACAAACATACACTGTTTGTCTACATGTGGTCACAGTTGTCAACATTGGCCAAATATCAGCCTACAGCTTTTGCCCACCAGTCCGAGGTTGGAACTCGTGTTTAACTTAACAACAGGACAGAATTAAACAAGAACCGGAGTACAGTTTTTGGCCACCAGAGCTCTAACAGAATTTAGGCTAACTCCACATACTTTAGAAACAATAGTTCAAACATATAGAGATACATTATCACAAAATGTGAACTCTTTATCCTTATCTACATTAACATACCAATTACCCTAGAGTGCTGTTCCCCCCCCTTTTTTTCCTCTCACCTACAGTATTCTAATACGCATTTGGTACTAAGGAGTCTGGGATATCTCCTACAATAGCAGCTAATGATAATTTTGCACAGTATTCTGTGAGCGCTGACCAAAAAGCCATCTATTTATATCTTGACCATAGTCAAAGTAGTGGAGAAAAACAGCTTTGTTCTCATTTGCATTGATCCAGTTCAACTAAACAAGGCGGCTCTCATAAGACCCATAGGATTCATAAGACATCACCCTCTCAAGATCATGGAGCAGGTAATTGCTGACATGCCAAATGCAAATATTTTCACAACCCTGGATGAGAATAGTTAATTCTAGCAGATCACCCTTGACAAAGAGTCATCCATGTTCACAAAACTAATGACACCTGTGGGTAGGTATGCCTTCCACCACATTCACTATGGTATGCACACTAGCAATGCAGTCTTCCAGAGGCACATGGAGCATCTCTTCAAGGGGTACCCATCTGAGATCTTGGGCCACACCATGGATGAACATGATATGCACCTACATAAAGTCTTGCATAGAATTTGTGAGGTCAACATTAAGCTAATCCTTGACAAGTAATGTTCCAGACTTTATGAAGGCTTAGATCACCTTTTGACCACTCACGGCATCAAATCAGAACCAACGAAAACACTTGCAGTCCAAAAGATGCCAACTCCTGTGGACAAACTCAAACTCCAGGGTTTCTTAAGTATGACCAACTGCCTCTCTAAATTCCTGCCACACAACAATGAAGTAACTGTACCACTTAATCAGCTCCTGCATGTTGATATTGAGTGATGTTGGGTGGACTATGGCAACATTGTTGATTTTTGTCTCAAGTCCATGTTAACCAGTAGCCCTGTAGTTCAATATTTTGATGTTCACATTCCTGTTCTCATCTTTGCTGATGCCTCTCAGCTTAGCCTGGTTATGGTCTGCATACAACACAAGCCTATTGCCTTTGCTTCTATAGCTCTCACTGAGACTGAAACAAACATGCATAAATAAAAAAAAAACTTTTGGCCTGGAAGAAGTTCCACAATTTAATTTATAGCAGACCTGTTCTGCAGAACATCAACCCTTGATCACAATTTTACATAAACCACTGCCCTCTGCCTTCTCCCAGATCCAGCATTTCAAGCTAAAACTCCAGTGGTACCACTGTGATGTGGTATACAAACATGGCAAGAAACTCCTTGCTGCCGATGCACTGTCCCGTGCTCACTTTCCTTATTCCACAGGTTCTCAAACCCGGTCCTCAGGACCCCAAACAGTGCATGTTTTACAGGTCTCCTCACAAAATCACAAATGAAATAATTATCTCCACCTGTGGATCTTTCAAAATGTGTCAGTGAGTAATGAGTACACCTGTGCACCTGCTGGGTCACCTGGAAAATATGACCTGTGTGGGGTCTTGAGGATCAATTTTGAGATCCATTGCCTTATTCTTATGTTTCCGATAATGATGATCTCGATGTCATGGACTTCATTGTTCTATAATCTAGGCATTTGAGAGCTTAAATATATTTATGTATGGGCTGTTATCATGTGGCACTACAGTATGCAATTATGGGCCAGAGTGGGTGCTATTATTATATAGCATTAGGGACGCTGGTATAGAGGAGCCTTGACGCAGCCCATTGCTTAACTATATATTTGCAAATATATGCAACAAAGATCTCTAGATTTCTATTATAATGCAGTATTCCAGCCTTTGTGCTGTTTTTTTTTGCAATGTGCTGGAGGGAACTTTTTTTTTTTCTATAGTCCAGAGTAAACCCCTCCCTTTATAAGCACCTGTGAAACAGGTCACCTGTCACTCAACAGGAATACTGTAGGAGCTATCTATCTATTGGAATGCCCATGTGGAATCCAATATGTGGGTCAAACAAAATAAAAATAAAAACCATGATAGTGAAACACCTTTACAATATTAAAAGAGGACTGAAAATCCATAGTGTATCAGCCAATTTTCTTGATAAATACAACAAATCCAATGAGACTTAAATTTAATGGAATCCAGAAAGTTTCACCACATGGAGAGGAGAGGACTAAGGTCTTCCTATAATCACAATTTTTAAATAATATTTTACTTATACGTTGACACATTCATCATCCATTTATTTTTGTTTAAATATTGTTTTTTTTATTCTTTATTACTTATTCTCATAATTTTACTTATTTATTATTTTCAATTTGTATTTAATTTTATTTTTTTTTTTAATTTCATTTATATTTATTTTTATTTATGTTTTTATATGTATATTTATTTTACATTTTTACTTATTCACAATCTTACCTTCCTTACATCCCCTCCCCTTGCCCTTTTTTCATTTTTTTGGTAAGCATAGCTGTTTTTATATTTTTAAATGATACTGTATTTTATATATGGCACAAAGAGAACACATGGTTGTCTCAGTTTTTAAGGAACTTCCTGTTTTCCGGCCATGACTTCCTGAATAAAGTTTTGCTATTTAAAGACAAAGTTTATTCCATGAAACCACCTTGAAAAAGTGAGACAGACAGAACAAGAAGCAGAAGAGACCGCCGACCTCTGACGTTATCAGGAGCCACAGCGAGTCACCAATGGCACAGTCCCTGCAAATATGGAAAAGGCACAGTGCGACAGACACAGTGCGGCAGGAGCCACAAAGGTAGGGTATTAATAGGGACAGTGAGTTACCATTAAGAACTATCTTATGCACTAAGCACTGGACAAGATTTCCCATTCTCCAAATTTGCACAAAAGCGCTAAACATTGGCTATTTATGTTTTTTACTGCTTTGCTTACCCAAACCCCACCTCTCTTCCCTATCCCTTACCAATCTTCCCTCCTCTATTTCTTCATACATCTTTTAGCGATTTATTGTTTTTATATTTTTCTCTTTTTGTTTGGTTGTTTTTTCTATTTTTTGGTTGTTTATTTTTTTGTTTTTTATTTATTTTTTATGCAAATACATCCACCTTGTATCATACAGTAACACGTTGAATTAGCGCTCAATGTGGTAACATTTACCTGTGAAAAACCATTAAGCTGATATGAGCCACCACTATTTTGTATTTGAGAGCAGCGTACAGAATATGTTAGTGAATTCCATACTGTGACATAAGTCCAGTTATGACAAGTCATTACACCGTTTGAGCCCTCTGCATCTTGGGAAAACAGTTGGAATCCACACTCCAGTGGGATTTGACAAAGTAGGAACTGTGCAGAGACTTGCTAATAGACCCAACAGCTATGTTGTGGATGCAGATTGTGCTTTATATGATCATAACAAGTGTAACCTGTTGGGTTGTCTGAATGTTCAAATACACTGCTCTCAAAACCCATTGTGCATAAACACAAATGGTCATGAACAAAGACTTTGTTGAGAGATCACGTGTCTGATCCTAGGTCATTCCCATGTCCATGTCCATTAGTGAGCCCCCTCAAGAGGAGCTCACCCCAAATGGGTCCCCACTATTGCTTTCCATCACCCTAGAGTCACATGTCTCTACTGCTAGATCCACCCAGCTGTCATGTTTCCCTAATACTGCTGCCACCCTCAGCTGTCATGTGTCCCTTCTATTAACACTAACTTATCTATAATTTTATATCGCTACTTCTACTCATCCTCCCAGCTGGCATATGTCCCTACTACTATCCCTACTAAGCTATCATATGTCCCTATTACTACCCCCATCCAGCTGTCATCAGTTTTCCTACTTCTGCTACTACCACAGCCTAGCTGTCATGTGTCCCTTTTATTAACACTACCCCATCTATAATCTTATATTGCTTCTGCTATTACCCCACCTAACTGACATATATCTTTCTTTACTATTATCCCTACTAAGCTATCATATGTCCCTACTACTACCTCCATCCAGCTGTCATAACTGTTCTTACTTCTACTACTACCACACCCCAGCTGTCATGTATCCCTACTACTAATACTACCTCATCTATAATCCTGTATCCCTACTGCTATTACAGTACCACCTCCTCCCACCTGTCATCCATACATCTCAAAATGGTAATAAGAGATTACAATTGTTGAAAAGAATTATTTAAAATGAAATCTATATTTTTTTATTATTTAAATGCATGTTTTAAATATCTTCTTTTCTTTAATAATTTTTACTATTTTAATGGAATTGGAAACTTTCAGTTCTGCTGTGTTTGTGTGAATAGGCTAGCCAGCTCACACATGCACATATCTACAGAGACTGGCACAGTGAAGTAGTAAATTAACTATTGCAACACGGAACAGTATGGCACTAGGACAGCTAATTATAACACTGCTGCCCCATCAATATTTTTTTTAGAAATTGCTGCAATATGTGGCAATGGAAAAAATGGCCTTATGACCAAAGCAAGTCCCTGTGTACTATACTGTAAACTAGGGGGGTGCATATGCCACTTTTTGTGTTTTGGTTTTGGATCTGGATCTTTCTTTGTATTTTGGATCTGGATTGGTTTTGCCAAAACCACCCTTCCGTGTTTTGGGTTCTGGGTTTTGTGTTTTGGATCTGGGATTCTTTTTTAAAAAAGCATAAAAACAGCTAAAATCACAGAATTTGTGGGGTTTTCTGCTCCTATGCTATTATTAACCTCAATAACCTTAATTTCCACTCATTTCCAGTCTATTCTGAACACCTCACAATAGTGTTTTTATGTCCAAAAGATTGCACCGAGGTAGCTGGATGACTATGCTAAGTGACACGAGTGGGCGGCACAAACACATGGCCCATCTAGGAATGACACTGCAGTAGCAGACAGGATGGCAGTGGGAAAAACTAGGCCCCAATCAGTACATAATGGGGAGAAAAAAAAGAGGTGCAAGACGGAATTGTCCTTGTGCCCTCCCACCCACCCTTATGTTGTATAAACAGGACATGCACACTTTAACAAACCAATCATTTCAGTGCCAAGGTCTGCCACATGACTGTGGCTGAAATGATTGGTTCGTTTGGGCCCCCACAAAACAAGCTGGCAATTAATCTGTCTCTGCACAAACTGGCTCTATGGAGGCAGGAGGCGTCCTCATCCTCCTCATCCACCGATTCCTCACCCTCTTCAGTGTTGTGTACATTCTCATCCTCATCCTCATCCTCACAGAGTATTAATTCATCCCACTGGAATCCACCACCACAGGTCCCTCTGTACGTTCTGGAGGCTGGTCTCCCTGGAAGAGTTGATAATTCATTTTTATTAACATCATCTTCTCCACATTTTGTGGAAGCAACCTCCTATGCCTTTCGCTGACAAGGTTCCCGGCTGCACTAAACACTCTTTCGGAGTACACACTGGAGGGGGGCAACTCAGGTAAAATAGAGCCAGTTTGTACAGGGGCCTCCAAATTGCCTCTTTTTCCTGCTAGTAGAGGTACGGACTGTCTGACATGCCTACATGGATGCTGTCACCCATGTAATCCTCCACCATTCTGTCAACAGTGACAGTATCATATGCAGTGACAGTAGACATGTCAGAAATTGTTGCCAGGTCCTTCAGTCCGGACCAGATGTCCAAACTTGGTCTTACCTGCCCTGCATCACAGCCAGCGAGTTGCTTAGGATATCTAAGTTGTTTCCTGGCAGCCCCAGTTGCGGGAGAAAATGAAGAAGTTGCTGTTGACGTGTCACGTTCCACTTCAGCTGACAGTGTTTTCACCAGCAGGTCTTTGCACCTCTGCACGCTTGTGTCAGCCAGAAAGAGAGACACCACATAGGCTTTAAACCTAGGATCGAGCATGGTGGCCAAAATGTAGTGGTCTGATTTCAACAGATTGACCACCCTGGAATCCTTTCAAAGCGAATGAAGGACTTCATTAACAAGTCCCACATGCAGAGTGGAATCGCTCCGTCTTAGCTCCTCCTTCACTTTCTCCAGCTGCTTCTGCAACAGCCTGACGAGGGGAATGACCTGACTCAAGCTGGCAGTGTCTGAACTGACTTCACGTGTGGCAAGTTCGAAGGGCTGGAGAACCTTGCACAAAACGGAAATCATTCTCCACTGCGCTTGAGTCAGGTGCATACACCCTCCTTAGCCTATGTCATAGATGGATGTATAGGCTTGAATGGCCTTTTGCTGCTCCTCCATGATCTGATGCATATAGAGGGTTGAGTTCCACTGCGTCACAACCTCTTGCTTCAGGTGATGGCGGGGTAGGTTCAAGAGTGTTTGCTGGTGCTCCAGTCTTCGGCATGCAGTTGCTGAATGGCGAAAGTGGCCAGATATTTTTTGGGCCACCCAAAGCATCTCCTGCACGCCCCTGTCACTTTTTAGAAAATTCTACACCACCAAATTTATTGTGTAAGCAAAACATGGTACGTGCAGATGTAATGCCCGCACAATATTGGTGGTGTTGTCAGATATCACAAATCCCCAGGAGAGTCTAAGTGGGGTAAGCCACTGGGCGATGATTTCCCTCAGTTTCTCTAAGAGGTTGTCGGCGGTGTGCCTCTTACTGAAACCAGTGATACACAGCGTAGCCTGCCTTGGAACGAGCTGACATTTCTGAGATGCTGCTACTGGTGATGCTGCTGTTGTTGCTGCGCAAGGTGATACATCTACCCAGTGGGCTGTCACAGTCATATAGTCCTTAGTCTGCCCTGTTCCACTTGTCCACATGTCCGTGGACATTGGGTACATTGGGTACATTGGGTACAACCGCATTTTTCAGGACACTGAGGACACTTTTTCTGATGTTTCTGTACAGTCTCGGTATCGCCTGCCTAGTGAAGTGGAATCTAGACGGGATTTGGAACTGGGGACACACTACCTCCATCAATTGTCTAAATCCCACTGCACTAATGCGGATACCGGACGCACGTCTAACAGCAACATAGCAGTCAAGGCCTCAGTTATCCGTTTTGCTTCAGGATGACTGCTGTCATACTTCATCCTCCTTGCTAAGGACTGTTGGAGGGTCAGTTGTTTAGTAAAAGTAGTGGTGTTCCTATTTCCTCTCTGGGATGATGAACGACTCCCAGCAGCAACAGCAGCAGTGGCAGCAGTAGGCGTAGCAATGCAGGATCCTCTGGAGGAATCCCGGATAGGAGAGTCAGTCATGCCAGTGACATGGCCTGCAGGACTACTTCCGATCCTAACTAAGGAGGAAATTGACGAGGAGGGAGTTGATGATGTGGTTTGCAGGCACTTGGATACAACAGGATAAAGGGATTTAGGTGTCTCTGGACTGCTTACGGTCTTAGCCAGCTCCATCGTGCGCATGTGCGAGACCCGCCTAGCGACGGGCTCTCCGTCTCTCCTGGTCTCACACCAAAGGGGGCGAGCTGTCACTCAACATCAACAGCGTTTGGTGGGAGGGCCGGGAGGGTGGCTGCCCAAACAGAGGTGTTCCCATGAGAACGTCTGCCATTTGGGGGTGGCCCCACTGACATCACAAGTGATGTCAGTGGAGAGCTTCCAGCTCTGTTAGAGCCGAAAGCTCTCTGGGGCTTGTGATGAACGAGACCCTACCACAAGGGTCTCGTCGCAAGCCCGATGGTCACGATGGTCAAGACCATCGTGACCATCATCATGGCCGCTCACAATAGCTGTGGCTGGTCACCCACAGCTATGTGAGCAGCCAGAGGCCACTCCAAAAGAAAAAAAAGCCCGGCTCTGATTTAGAGCGAGCTCTCTGTCAGAGCAAGAGGCTCTGAATCAGGCCCACAATTCACAACACAGAAAAGAATAATTTTTTATTTTTTTTGGAGTGCACTTTGGGGGTTACACCACCCTTTAACAGACTTATGGGACACAGGCGCACGCTTGGTGCTGCTCCTTTGTTGATGCGCGTGCAACCACAGTGCACACAATTCACAAACGCAGAAAATATTTTTTTATTTTTCTTGGAGTGCACTTTGGGAGCTTACACCACGGTTTAAGAGATAAGCCAGCTGGCCCTTTACTTATGGGACACAGGCGCACGCTTGGTACTGCTACTTTGTTGATCCACGTGCAGCCACAGTGCACACAATTCACAAACACAGAAAGTAATTTTTTATTTTGTTTGGAGTGCACTTTGGGGGTTACAGCACCCTTTATCAGTCAAGCCAGCTGGCCCTTTACTTATGACACAGGCGCACGCTTGGTGCTGCTTTGTTGATGCACGTGCGGCTACAGCGCACACAATTCACAAACACAGAAAAAAATATATTTTATTTGTTTGGAGTGCACTTTAGGGGTTACACCACCCTTTAACAGATGAGCCAGCCGGCCCTTTACTTATGACACAGGCGCATGCTTGGCGCTACTTTGTTGATGCACGTGCGGCTAGTGCGCACACAATTCACAAACACAAAAAAAATGTTTTTTATTTTTTTTGGAGTGCACTTTGGGGGTTACACCATCCTTTAACAGACAAGCCCGCCGGCCCTTGATTTATGACACAGGCGCACGCTTGGCGCTACTTTGTTGATGCACGTGCGGCTACTGCGCCACAATTCACAAACACAATAATTTTTTAATTTTTTATTTTTTTTGGAGTGCACTTTGGGGGTTACAGCACCCTTTAACGGACAAGCCAGCCGGCCCTTTACTTATTACACAGACACATGCTTGGCGCTACTTTGTTGATGCACGTGTGGCTACTGCGCACACAATTCACAAACACGGAAAATATTTTTTTATTTGGTTTGGAGTGTACTTTGGGGGTTACAGCACCCTTTAACGGTCAAGCCAGCTGGCCCTTTACTTATGAAACAGGCGCACGCTTGGTGCTACTTTGTTGATGCACGCGCGGCTACGGCGCACACAATTCACAAACAAAGAATTTTTTTTTTTTAAAGTGCATTTTGGGGGAGTACCCCTGATGGACAGATCACCCCCTGGACAATACTACAGCACCCCTTTAGGACTACAGCCTTTATGGAACAGTGCACAACACAGTTCAGCCAGCCCCTATAGACTTTGGAGTGGACACAGCCCTTATGGACAACTGACTATGACAACACAGCCCAGCCAGCCCCTATGACAGCAGCACAACACAGCGCAGCCAGCCCCTATGGACAACAGCAGCACAACACAGCCCAGTCAGCCCCTGTGGACTGAGTGGACACAGCCCCTATGGCCAACAGCAGCACAACACAGCCCAGCCAGCCCTAGCTCCCACCCTCCATTTTCACTGTCCACAACCAGAGTGAGAAATGGCGCTAACGCGGGGACCTTTTATAGAATCCAAAACCTGCGAGATCCAGAAGGCGGGATGATGACATTTTGCCTCAAATTCAGTTCCGAGTCAGGCGGGAAAACCTGAGCTGGACTCAGTTCCCGGCTCGGTTCCAAACCCTACTGTAAACCACCTTTTAAGGGTGGAACACTATGCATGGGCCAGTGCTGTTTGCTTGCATCTAAGCTAAAAAGTTTCCATACAGCCCCTGTAAGTCTTGTATATCAGTTCATGACTACTGCAGTTGTGGCTATTTAAATAATAATAACAATAAATTCTCCTTCATGTTTTATTTCTACTGCTTCATTACACAGGAGCTGATACAGAGATGGATGCTAAAGGCACAGCCACTGAATCTTTGTGAAATTATGCAAAAGCCTCAGATGGTGTCTTTAGTAAAAAGATTGCCACTGCTGGCTTCTGTGATCTGCTGCTGCATCTGAAGATGCAGCATCGATCATCATGTGTGAACATTGGACATCTGAGTAACCCTCCAGTGAAATCATGTTGCTGGGTCCAGTGAAGCTGTGTGCAAGAATTCAGCAGCTGGGTTCAGCACGCCTGGAACATTGTACAAAATGGGGATGTGTTGACCCCGTTATGTAGGTGTGCCAAGTCCAGGGTCTGCGTTGTCAGATGTAGACTTTCTGGACCTGGCATAGGTGGCCAGGCTAAGTAAGCTTCACCTCCTTCTGCATTTGCATTTTAGCTGGACGGTATTGCACAGCCACTTTCCTGCGGCTGTGCAGTACCATCCACATTGGAATCAGGACCTAAGGTGCCCACAGACATAGCGATGTGCTCACGATCCGACATCATGTATGATTTCCCCTGATCTCTCCCCAGGAGCTCCCCGGCAGTCGTGGGCACGATTCGGTCAAAAAAAATGCCAATTTGATTCATGATTTCACGATCTATCGAATCGTACGCATCGTGAGATCATGCCACATTAATCGTGAGTTTCCCAAAGCAACACAAGAGGCTCTTTACGATTGGTGGGAAATTTAAATAATAATAACAATGGGAGTGGCTAGCCAGGGGGTATAAAGCGCAGGCACCATTTTAACCCTGTGCACATTCTGCTCTGCTACTAGTGAGGCTAGGTGTATGCTAAACCCTGTACATTGCTACTGTGCTCTGCTTTGTATTTGGCTTGCCTTTTACAAAGTGTGTTCTACCTGCAATTGTGTGCTACCTGCATTCTATCCTGTTCCTGAATTCTGTGCTGATGCATCCCTATCAGTATAAAGTGTTGGTTGCCCAAGCTGAGGTCAAGGTGATCCAGGAGAGGGCCCAGCGAAGGAGGAGGAGAGCATGCTGGACCAAGGAGTGGCTGCAGCAAAAGGATACTCACTCACACATGTCCCTGCTGATCGAGACCAAGGAGAACAACCCGGACAACTACCGCAACTACCTGTGCATGGGTAATGCCATCTTCCAGGAGTTGCTGCATCTGGTGACCCCCCACATCTGGAGGCTAGACACAAGGTGGCGGAGGGCAATCCCTGCTGAAGAGAGGCTGGTGGCTACCCTAAGGTACCTGGCTATAGGAAGGTCATTTGAGGACCTGAAGTTTGGGACACTCATCTCACCTCAGTCCTTGGGCAACATCCCAGAGAGCTGCAAGTCTATCGTTACAGTGCTGCAGTACCAGTATTTCAAGGTAAGAAAAAAAAACCACAATACACATTTGTTTCTTGTTAAATAAAAAAGTTTTTTAATTTTTTAATTTTTTTATTTAACTCTTCATAATAACTGTATCAGCCAATAAGGCAGCATTAACAATACTGTGCTGCATAGCAGTCATTAACATTTGTGTGGCATCAACACTACATAGTAGTCAATTACAATTTTTTGGAAGGTTTTTTTTTAACTCACTATAAAAACTGACATAGACTGATAGACTGGGTCTTGATGGCATGCTGTGTGCTGCATAACTTTATGTGAAGGAAAACTACACAACGAGGACCAGTCCCAGCTAGACCAGAAGATGTAGGACCTCCGGAGGAAATTTCCCCGTTTACATCAGTATCTGCACCACCAATTCCTACAACATCGACAGCACGTGCCAAAGAAGTGAGGGAGGAGTATATGGCCTATTTCAATGGACCAGGTGCGGTGCCATGGCAGGAGGACTGTCTGTGAGATAAATTACTATAGTGGACAATTGGGATAGAGCTACAAGAACAATAAAAGGATTTGGTTTATGAACTGTGTCTCTACTTACCAAAATTTTCTCAAATGGTCCACTCACTTCAGGTGCTTCTTTTCCCTCTCACTCGGCCATCAGTACTACAGACTGGCGCTGTGGCTCCTGTTCACTGATGAAGCTTATCAGGTGATAGTACCACAGTGTTGGCTGGTACACATCATCAGTGCCTGCACTGGAGCTTTTTGAATCATCCACTGTTTTCATTTCTGTTATGTAAATGGTACGCAGGTTCTGGATTTTATGGTGTACTGTTTTAAGGTCAGCATCCACAATTAACTTTTTGGTGTAGTCCAACAACACCCCCAAAGCTGCCATTTTCTAAGACTTGTTGTGGTATTATCTAATGGATATATGCCATAGACATTCCTTTGCCTGTAGTATCTTGAAGAATCCAGTCACAAACTCATGTTCACTATCCATAGACTTTGCTATGAACAAAAAAGAATAAAGACATTTTATTAAGCTATAATTGTAAATTGTTTTGTAAATTTTTAATGTTTATTTCTACAGTTTTCAAGATTTTTTAAATGTTTTTTTTATCCAGGTTTTTAATGTTTGTATTTGTATTTTTTTTACAGGAATGTAATGTATTTTTAACAGTATTGTAATATATATATTTTTAGGATTTTAATGTATTTTTATTGTATTATAATATGTTTTTTTTACAGGAATGTAATGTGTTTTTAATAGTATTTTAATATTTTTTTTCAGGATTTCAATGTATTTTTATTGTATTGTAATATGTTTTTTCAGGATTTTAATGTATTTTTATTGTATTATAATATGTTTTTTTACAGGAATGTAATGTGTTTTTAATAGTATTGGAATATGTTTTTTTTACAAGAATGTAATGTATTTTTAAAAGTATTGTAATATATTTTTGTTGTTGTTGCAATGTATTGAACTAAATTTGTTTATGGCATTTTAATATATTTTGAGTGTTGTATGATTTTGAAGGTATTTATTAGGTGTGCCATGACATTGGTGGCCAATGAGTGGCTAGGTGGGTGGCACACATTGGTGGGCAGTGGGAGGCTAATGCATGACCCAGCCACCGGCCGCCTCATTCTGGCAGGCAATGGCTTGGTCATGCATTTATTAGTGGGTGGCACACATTGGTGGGCAGTGGGAGGCATGACCCAGCCACTGCTTGCTTCATTCCGGTGGGTGGCAGCTTGGTCATTCATTTATAAATGGGTGGCACACATTGGTGGGCAGTGGGAGGCATGATCCAGCCACCTCCCAACTCATTCCAGTGGGAAGTGGGTGGGTCATGCATTTTTAAGTGGGTGGCAAACATTGGTGGGCAGGTGGGTGGCACACATTGGTGGGCAGTGGGGTTGCATTAAATACAGTATCAATACTCACCAAAGTGCTGAAATCCAGACTTCAGTGTGCAGGCTCCTAATCATGCTTCCTTCTCTCCATGATGCTGCACAAGATGGCGGATGGGCGTGTACAGGTTCCTGTCTGTCAAATTCTGCAACATATGATGAATTGTAAGATACATCGTGAGTAAAAAACTACTCACGATAGGCACCTAATCATATCCCAGATTGGCAAATCTGCCCTACAGCACGGCAGATTTGAAGATGCGATGTACGACTAGCGTGGACGCTCATTGTCATCGTGGTTGTGAGTGGAGACTCACAATTTGGCCATATTTTACATGATTTGTCATCATGATTCGTCGAAATCGGACAAAATCTGGTAAAATATCGCTATGTGTGTGGGCAGCTTAAGTCTACATTCTTAGAAGCTCAGCAATTCACCCAATGGAGGACATAATGTTTTATATTAGTATAATTGATTTTTGCCACAGTCATCATTACACAGAAATCTTGTTTTATAACACATAAGGGCTAATTCTGAGTCACACGCAAAGTGGCTGTAGTTGAGGGCATATGTGTAAGCCTGATTTACAATACTACCTTATGCTAATGTGAGATTCTGTAGGCCTAATGTGGGTTTGTGCATCTTCATATGGAAAGCGCCGTGCCACCCATTGATTTTACACCAGTCTCCTCAACCTTCATCATTAGTATCTACACTTATACCATCACCATGCTAGTTCCATCAGAAACAGGCTGCCCCATACACATGAATTGCACAGAGCTTTAGATACATATCCATGGCACTCCCACAAGTCAGTGTGGTTATAAATGATCACATAGTCCAGAGCCGTAACTAGACATTTTGGTGACCTGTGCCAGTAAGATCATCGGTGCACCACCCCCAGGTTTTCTTTAAAGGGTATGGCCTTCCAGGGGAGGGGCGTACCCATATGTCTATAACCTCAGCACCCTCATGTCTGCATTCCAGCACCTGTATCCTCATGTATGCATCTGCAGCACCCTCATGTCTGTATCCTCCAGCACCCTCATCTCTGCATCCCCAGCACCCTCATGTTTGCATCCCGCAGCACCCTCATGTTTGCATCCCCCAGCACGCTCATGACTGCATCCCCCAGCACCCTCATGTTTGCATCCTCCAGCACCATCATGTTTGCATCCTTCAGCACCCCTATGTTTGCATCTACCAGCACCCTCATGTCTGCATCTCTCAGCACCCATCTTCATCTCCATGTCTGTGTAACCTGTCACTCCCATCATTACCAGGCACAGGCCCCAGGGAGGAGTGGGAGGAGTAGTCATCAGCATGGAGAGGTGAAAGGAGGAGAGGCAGCATGGGGAGGAGCCTGGGGAGGCACTGTGGGACAGATGCCATGACTCCTCTCCCCACAAACACTGGTGCAGTCTGGTGGTGGAGGAGCTCTGGAGTGAGAAGGGCTGCCTGGGCACACTGCTGAGAAACATACATTGAAGTGGATGCCAGGCAAATACAGTTTGTGGTGGCGGCCGGTTTCAATCTCAGGGCTGTTGTGCTCTGTGCGACAGCACCTGCTGCACCTCCCTAGTTATGGCCCTGACATAGTCACCACCCAAGTTTCCACCCGTATGTCATGGAAAGACAGATCTTGCCAAGTTCCGACCAACTCATAATGGAACGGACATATGCTAAGATGCATAAATTTGCACCTGCGCATGCACTGTATGCAAAAACTCACCTGAACTGCTGGGCAATGCTAAGAATTACCAGCTATATTATTCTAGGCACCGCTGAATAATTCTGAACTCTATGGGCTCTTCTAGCAATAACATCCTGAGAACTGCTGGGTAATGCTAAGAATAACCGGCTATATTATTCCAGGCACCACTGAGTAATGATGAACTCTACGGGCTGTTCTAGTGATAACATTCTTGGAACTGCTGGGTAATACTAAGAATTACCAGCTATAATATTCTAGGCACCACTGAGTAATCCTGAATTCTACCGGCTCTTATAACGATAACATCCTGGGAACTGCTAGGTAATATTAAGAATTACCAGCTATATTATTCTAGGCACCACTGAGTAATCCAGAATTCTACAGGCTCTTCTAAAGATTACATCGTGGGAACTGCTGGGCAATGCTAAAAATTACTACAGATAATATTCCGGGTAATGCTGGGCACTATTAGAGATAATATAGTGGGTAAGATTGGGAAACTAATGAGGATAATGTTCTAAGCACTATTGGTCACTACAGTGAATAATGTTTTGGTATAGCTGATTAATGCTGTGTATTACTGAGAATCTATTTCTTGGCACTGCTGAGTAATATTTTGCATTATTAGAGATGTGCGGGTCCGGTTCTCAGAGAACCAACAACTACCAAATTTAGGGGTTCCAAGTCAAACCAATTCTGAGATCAGAATCACTTTGGGGTACCGAGTTGAACTGAGTCCTGATTCGGATCTTACCGCAGTTCGGAACTCGGATTTAAAACCAAACATTTTAGCTGTATTTTCTATTTTCTTAAAAAAAAAAAAAAAAAAAACCAGGTGAGAGAAGTTTTGGAAAACCAAAACCAAGACCAAAACATGAAGGTGAATCTGGATCCAAACCAAAACACATGTGTCAGTGCACATCTCTACTAGAAATACAATTTTATTACATTTAAAGTATAATATTAGGGCAGTCCTTCGAGCTAATGGGAAAATTTATCTTGGCATTCTTTGGGCACTGAGAACTGCAAGGTATTGGTCGACTGTCCTGGGGATAATTTTATGGGCACTACTAGGTGCTAGGCATTATTAGGAATATTATTCTGGGCATTGCTGAGTACTTTTCAGTCCTTGCCTGACTCCACCCTCCTTATTTGTGCCTTGTGACTGACAATCTTTTATTTTAATATATGTACTTACCTAGGGTAAATCTAGTTCTTTACAGACACTGTATTCTGCATAGTATCCCTACTCTGAGCCTCTAGGTCCTCTCTAAAATATTGTAATGTGCTATACTTCATTTCTTCAATATTCAAGTTGGAAAGAAAGAAAAAGAAAGCCAGTGGCACAGCTTGTCAATCGATAAATTACAACTGCTTCAATATATTCTTGGTTCAGCACTTGCAACTAGATAGACAAGAGTTAAGCTCCCAGCACTCTTATTGTTCATATTGGCATCACATGGAGTTATAGATTTTTTGACCAACGTCCAGTACTTTCTGTACTCAGAAGATATTTTCTCCATCACATTTCTGACAGGCACTTTAAAGTCAGAAAGACTCTTGGGAACTCGACTTACATGGGAGGCGTTAAACATCCATACCAAGAACATTAATCACTGAGTGAAGCACCATGAAAAGGGCATTGAAGGACTGATGTATCATTGAAACATCCACAATACAGCTTCATTTCACAGGGGCACAAAACAAAATCACAGAATCTTTTTTTGAGAAGTCTGTAATTCTACTGAAAGTTTTGTTTTTTATTAACTTTATTGGGATAACAAACTATAGTACATAAAATGCAGCTGTCTTATCTATGACTGAAATATGATATTGGATAAACTCAATTAAATAATTATAAATAATATTTAAAATGCTTTATATAAAGCAATGCATGTATATTTTGTTCTATAGTGATTGTGTGACCTTTTACAATAGTATCAAATGTAACGACAAGAGCAAAATACTGGAATCTGTAAATCATACTGGACAGAAAGACAAATCAAACTATAATATCCACAATACATTGATACAATTATTCAAAGGCACAGTAGATGAAAAATATGGGACTTTAGACAAAAGTTCTAATTTTTCTGAACTGTACTCATTTAATATATATGTGCATGATATTGCTTACTCCCATAACACCTGAGAGAATTTTGGGTGGCTCTCCCAGATGCCCGGAAATGTTACCTGGTGGCCCATTTGCTCCCCTTTCCTCACTGCTGCCCACATCCTGAGTGATTTGGGGCGGTCTGATAGCTTGATTTCATGATCTGCACTATAATTGTGTCATTGTCCCACCCCATTCTTTACAATGCTGGTAAACATGGCATTTGAATAGTGGGGACAGTGCCAGGATACCCACCATGCTGCCCAATTGGCTACACCATGCCCCCTACACCTCCCATCTGGCTTCCCACTCCTGGATTCAACTCACCAGTCCATAATGAGCAAGGACTGTTGAATTGCATCCAATGAACATTGATTATGCAAAACGTAGCTCATGCTGTTGAGATGAGCTGCATCAGAGAACTAATTGCTGAATGTGTTCAAGACACACAAATACTCCAAGTTGCTAATGTAAAAACTATATTTTGTGACACTGTACAAGATATGTAAGTTGCCTCCAAAGAATAGGTGCATTTCTGGACATGTCGTGTTTAACAAATACTGTTAAACCTGATGTGCTTAGGAAATACAGATCTGGATCACTAAGCCTGTGACATTATTCAGGATATACCAGTCTTTATACAACCTTGCAATGCTGTTAATAATCATCTGCTCTTAGCAAGGACTATCTACAACAGTGTTGGCTAACCTTGACACTCCAGCTGTTTTGGAACTACATAACCCAGCATGCACTGCTACAGTTTTGCTATTAGGGCATGCTAAAACTGTGGCAGGGCATGCTGGGATATATAGTTCCACAACAGCTGGAGTGTCAAGGTTAGCCAACACTGATCTACAATATGCCACTTGATTATACAAAAAAGTCTAGGCAAATCTTTATGGACCAGGCCAATTAGGAATTTAGCATTAATTTGATACTTCAGTTTGAAACATTATGCCAGCCTGCCAGATTCTATTCTAATATCTAAGGATAAGGACAATATTTATCTACTGGTAGCAACATACTTACCAGCATACTCAATCCTAGAAAAGAATATCATATATTCTATTTTTAATACAAAATATTTTGACTAGCAGAAAAAAAGTCACATGGTACAAATGAATTAAAAAATCTAATTGTCTTGATGCACTTATTACATCTTTGGGCACAATTAAATATCACTGCGCATTTGGCTCCCGTAAAAGCCTTAAGTGTTTTAAATTTTCAAATTAAGACTTCCCCGTATAGAGCATGTTTCTAATTTTTTTGTAAATGACTTATACTAATCATTTTCTTCTTGTATAATACACTGCATTGAAAAAGCTTTCTTTTTTATATGTGAACAAAACATACATTTTTCCAGTCCCCACACACAAGAGAATAGTAAACCATAAAGTAATAAAATTTTATATATTAAACATAATGTTGTATATTTTCATTGCCCTAGGTCATTTGAATTACCTCTGGTAGCAGCTGCAGTCAGTAGTATTTTTGATCACAGTAAGGGGTATATTTACTAAAGTGCGGGTTTTCAGAAGTGGAGATGTTGCCCATAGCAACCAATCAGATTCTACTTAACATTTACCTAACACCTTCTAGAAGATTAAAGATATTATTAGATAAATGTTAAGTAGAAAATGATTGGTTGCTATGGGCAACATATTCACTTCTAAAAAACTGCACTTTAGTAAATATACACCTAAGTGTCTATCTAAACTAATGTAATAAGAAGATTGTATCTGTCTGTTTGTTCCTAGTTGGCATAAAAACTACTGAACCGATTTTCATGAATACGGAATAATTTTTTAGTGGAAAGTCCCCAAAACAACCTGCACTTTATTTCATCTTTGTCCGTCAAGTTAAAGCTGAGCAATAACAAAAAACAAAACTTATTGACATCATCAATGCCAGAGATAGATGTGGCACCATGTGCACAGCCGGTAAGGGGTGGGGGGAGAGGTGCTTTGGGCCTGGGTTCACTTGAATAGGATAGGCTACATAGCAGTCTGTGCACAGGGCACACAGTGACATTGGTGTGAGTGGTAGGTGAAAGCGCTGCTGTCACCAGTCTGTATAGCGCTACAGGTCACGTAGGCCACCAACACCTCAAATAAAAATAAAGTTGGCAGAAGCCATTTCATCATGAATGAAGACGTGGGAAACAGCTATTTATTTCTAAATGCAAACATGGAGCAAAATGTGGCATCCTAGTGTAAAATAGACTGTATCCCAGTGACCGCCATGTAATAGAGTTTTTTAGTGACCACCATACACAGTAATACAGACAGCATCCCAGTGACTACTCCACCATACAATACGGAGACCTTCCTAATGGTTTCAATACAATACAGAGGACATACATGAACTCTTTATATTGAGAGAGAGAGAGATAGAGATGAGCAGTTCGGATTCTGAGAAATTCAACATAGTCAAATTTTGAGGTTCCAAGTCGAACTGAGGCATAGATCGACTTCTCCTGGCAAATTTGTGTTTCAAAATGAGACAATTAACATTATCCCTATCAGTGTAAACGAAAAAAATCACATTGTTTTTGCCTACCTGCATCCAAAATTTAGGGCATCCTAGTGTAAAATAGACTGTATCCCATTGACTGCCATTTAATAGAGTTTCTTAGTGACCACCATATAATACAGATAGCATCCCAGTGATTGCTATACAATACAGAGGACATCTTATTTACCACCATAAATTAAAGAGACCTTCCTATTGACTGCGATACAATACAGAGAACATACATAAACTATATATAATGTATATAGTGATGTCTATATTTCCGAGTCAAACTGAGGCATGCTGTAGCTCGGCTCCTCCCGACAAAATAGTTTTTAAAAAATGTGGCAATTAACATCATAATCCCGGAAATGTCAGATCTTGCATATTATGGATTGCGTATAAATCCCCCCCTGTCATATTCCTATTCTACTTCTTATTCCTCCCTGAATTCCTTCCGCATTTGTCGGTGGGCAGAAAACACTTAACAGATCAGTATGATCTATGCAGGCTTCGTTATGTGTAAAACATATGTGAAATGTTTAATTTAAAAAAATGCATGGGTCCCCCCAATTTAATAACCAACCCTGGACCTCTGAGCCTTGTAATAGAAAATAGGGGAGAAAAGTGGTGTAGGGTTCTTCCTATCTTCCAATAACCAGCACTAGGTTGATCCAACCAGAGGGTTAATGCAATAGCAGAAAGACACACAGTGTGGGGTTCCCCTGCCATATCGTTATCTTGCCCCAAACTGGTCAGCCCAGGACTGGAATCCTTCAAAAAGTCAGGACTGAGTTTAGCTGTTTTATCCATTTTTAAAAATAGCCAGATCCAAAACCAAAACACGATGATGATTTAGAACCAAAACCAAAACATGGTGGTCTGTACACATCTCTAATATATATCAGGGTAATCTGGGCTCTTCAGTGACTAGGTTGTCTAATGGATTATCTGGCTATCTTCATACAAGGTAATGGTGCATACACACGGTACAACCTGCACAACCAACGATATCGATGATAGATATCCCTTCAACTTTCTGTAGTGCAGGGCAAATGATTTTGGCTGTACACACTGATAGATATCTATGATAGATATCTGATAGATATTTCAGTGATGTCATCTCTTAACATGCAAATCGCGTTGAAATCGTCCAAGTTGGCCTGCATGTACAGAAGACCATAGATATCGTTATCGTCCATGTGGGAATGCGCATCGTTAGACGTTCGTTGATCGTTTGCTGCATAAAAATGAATGATATGAATGAATTATCATTGATTGATATCGTTATCATTCATATCATTCATTAAAATCGTAACGTGTGTATGCACCATAAGTGTGCAAAGAGCAAATTAGTAAACTAGTACCCACCAGTTACTTTGTTGGATTTGCAAATGTTAAACTGTGGAAACTGGTGAGGGAAGTGCGTTAGGTGCCAGAAGATACCAGAAAATAATCTATACTATAGATACAAAAGCTCTGTCTTTTATAAGTTGGAAACATTCAGCATACTGGGGATGATTCTGAGTAGGACAGAGCTCTGTGCATTGGAGCAAACAGTGAATTTTAGCATTTACGCAGTTTTGCATATGTCCGTCATATTCTGAGACATACGGAACTTGGCAAGATCTGTCCTTCTGTGAAATGGCATTTTGGCGCAGGAACAATGTGAACGCACAGAACCACCTTGACTTGTGAGAGTTTCCTTATCGTGTCTGGGTCTATATCATACACTCAGTGCGACTGTGAGTTGTGCATACCAGGAAGGGAAGCCTGATTCCGACGTATGTCTTGCACCTAGCATGGAACTGGTGCAAGTGTCGGTTGTTGCAGTTGGCATAAATTCAATGAGTGGCATGGCTTTCCTCTTACAGATGTGCAAGCCACCACATTAGCTCTATGTTTTGTCATATTAGCAGAAGGTAGTAAATCTGTCTTCCACAGCTGCCCACAACTACAGCCAAATTGCGTAGGACTCAGAATTGGCCTCATTATGTGAGGACATGGCATTGCAAACTTTGCTGCAGCCTAGCATGAGAGTAGGGAACATACTGTAGGCCTCTCATGCCAGCATTCACGTTCAGCTATCTTTGTACCCTTTATTACAGTTTCTATGCTCCTTTCTATGGGATATAAGTTAGTATATCAGACCCTCATACTAAAGATAAATCTGCACTGATATGAATAATTTGTCTTAAAAGCGACAATCACCCCATGCATTAGTTATGTAAAGTTGTCTTTGCTATAAGGAAATCAGACACACTCCAAGGGGTATATTTAAGAATCGTGTCTGTACAAGTTTTAAACACACTGCACATCACAGGGACAAAAAAACTCACAAATGTACTATTTGCTTTCTAAGTGTAAAGCCCAAGTCTTCACCGTAGCCATGAAGTATCCTCAGGAGGCAGGTCCCCTTTTTGGGGCAGGGCCCCACTTTCTAAAGAAATCGCAGGGCTAGGATGACCAGTTTCGGGCTGGAGATTGCTCCATGCTGTGTGTCCCCTTTGTTGTGGCATAACCCCCCAGCTGGCTGAGTCCAGTGCTAGTTACTGGAAATACAGGTGAACCCCATGCAGTTTTCCACCCATTTTTCCAGGACTAGAATGGGCTCAAAAGTTTGGAACTTCTGCTGAACACGCTGCTGAGGAGGCTTACAGGGGTATTCAATATGTGTGCGATAACATCGTTTTTGCGTTAATATCGGAGGTATGACATCATTATCGCAGGTTTTACTTTTACACCGTATTCAATTTCAAAGACATCGCTGTTTTGAAAAGTCTTTGATAAAAAACGGGGATAACTTTTCACCATTGAATAGGTGTCAAAAAAAAGTGCAGAATTGGGGTTTAGGGGTGCAGGCTTTAAAAAAATAGCCTGCACCCCTGGGAATGACATTTAAAAAGAACTGTGTCAAAAAAAGTAAAATAAAAAATTAGGGACACCCCAAAAAATTAATTTAAAAATTGGGGTGAAAAAAAAAAATGGGAAAAAATTGTTTAACAATAGGGAAATAGGTTCAGGGCTATTCTGCAAGTATGCGGCAGGTGTTTTCTAGAATAGAATTATAGCGGCAGGTGCACAAATGCAGAATTTTTAAAAACTTACTTTAGGGACTTAAAAATATGATAGTACCCATTTTCATGTTCCCCAAATTTGATGGGACCACTTAAAAAAAATAACCTAAGTGCTCTTCTGCATCACTTATTCAATGTCGGGAAAAAAACACCTGCTGCGGCTATTTAAATCCCCGACTTTCAATTAAAGGCTAAAACGGGGGTACCCATAGTGTTCCCCCATGTTTTTACAACTTTAGGGGGGTCTTACAATTATTTTAAGGAAAAATTCGTAACTTTACGCAAATCCAACTTCGGAGTTCCTCGTTTTCGTTAATTTTATATTGAATACGGGGATAAGCGGGAGCGCGCACCATACCTTAACGCAGAAAAAACTCCGATATGAAACGTTAACTTCGACAGTGAAGTTAACGTTTCATATTGAATACCCCTCTATATCTTCTATTTTGGCCCAAATTTTCTCCATTTACAAACGTGTTGCATAGATGATTATTGGTAAATCACCCTGTTGTATTCCTGTCTATGGAAAGTACTTGCAAGTAGTTTCGTTGGTGTATTAACTTGTATTTGTGTGTCCGTCCGTGTTTTGCAGATCCAATTGTGTATTTACACCCATGTTTGCTTTTGGTAAATATCTGTGTTTGAAAATGTGATCTTGGACAGGCACGAATCTTAGTAAATATACCCCCAGCAGTCAACCAGAATCTAACAGTATGAAAATGGTGTAGATTCATTAGACAACGTCTTTACAAAATGCATGTTCTTTAGCACTGAAAAAACGTATTACATTTGTCTATTGTGTGTTACATGGATGTGCTCTCAGACACTTTAGGCCTTCATAATGCATTTGTATGTCTTAACCGATGAGATCACATTTTAGCAGATGGCAGTCGCCACTGAATCAATATCATAATGAAGTTTTTCCTCGATAGCAAAGCCCAGGATTCCAGTAAATCAATAACCTTTATTCAACTGAGCTCAAGAGACCTGCATACAAAACATGAGAGCCTGATTGGTTTCCCACTAAACTAGTGCTTGTCAGGGATAGAGGAAGAATCTTCATTACATTATTGATTGACTGCTAAGCATTGTCTGCAAGAAACCTGGTTCCATTCATTATATAAGTATATTTTTTATATGTAATGCATAATTCTGTTCACATATGTTGTATCTTGACAGAGATGGAGGACCAAACTACTGTACATATATCCAATATAATTATAATGATTTAACCCCTTGTAATTGTGATGAAAATTGACTGCACACATGTAAATGCTTACCAAATGCATGGCTCCTGAGCTTGCTGCCTTAAATTAATGGTTGTGCCTTTACCGAGGTGTGAAGAGGTGTTGAGGGTTTGGTGCAGGTGTAGTGCATTCACTGTACTTGCTCTCACCTTCAGGCTGCTGATGTGTCGAAGGCGGTTATGTAACACAGGTCTGAGGTCTCTCTAAAAAAAGAGCAAGAGCTGGGGACCGAGTAGTATAACAATGTTAAGTCATAGATAACATGGAGTAGACTTCCAATTACAGTTGCTTGATTTAGTGAATGGTCATCACTGGCACAACAGCCTTAAACCCTGATTTTCACATATAAGTGCTCTCCCACTGTGTTAAAACACCCAACCGGCCTCTAGGCATTCCCTTAGTCTGTCCTAGCTCCCACGTGCATCAGATAGACTTCGCCTAAAGGAGAGACACACAAGGGGAAACACAAATGGTCTACCGTACCACCCAGGTGCCTTGAACAGACTTGTCCTGCAAGAAGACAGACACATAACACAGAGCCTACTCAATGATATGACACTTGTCTCCTTGCTAGTAGTTTTCTCTGTATTTCAGCATGTGATCACAAGGGACAGCACAAATGCACCTGTCTTACAAACTCATTTTCTCAACTACCATGTGCCGACCACAACAAAAACAGATTATTAGCACCCTCTATACACTACTGCAAGGTATAAAAAACTAGTGACACTTTATACACCTAAATTTGTAGTCAATTGAGACATTTGTGATTCACACTCAGTGCTTTGTACTTTGGTCAATAGTACATCACCTGAAGAATGATATAAAATACAAAATATAAAAAACATATAGTGTAATATGTCCAATAAATGTGAGCTGCAAAACACACTTTAAGTGTCCATAAATAGAAAGTTAAACATTTGAAGGTAAATTCCTCCTCCCAAAAATATAGATACTCAAGGTGATACTGATACTGAAAGTGATTGGCTACTCTTACTTTTTAATGACTTGAATTAAGGCACACTCCTTAAGATAAATGCCACTCTTATGGTCTTGTTCAATTCTCCCAGCACACAAATAAAAAATAAAACATAAAACATAGTGTAATACAGATTGTAAAAAAAATTTGTAAAATGTGATATTTTGCACTCACAAGTTTAATAATTAAATGCACACAACATATGGTATTGGCCCCAAGCTACTTAAAGGTTGTGTTTGAATCGCTACCTACAGTACAGTCCTAACATTGTGGGCCTAATTGCAGCAGACATTTCAAGAATCCATACCACCAACTACACCAATCAATCTAGTGTATATACAATACACTTGTGATATATACATTTGTGATATTTTAGCAATTGTTATGTAGCAAATTATATTGTATGTATACTGTTTATGTTTAAAGGTGATGATGAAGTTCAGTAGTGGATGAAACGCGTTGGGACAGCTGCCTCTTGCCTAGAATGAACTTACTACAGATAAGCATCATATGAACTCTTTCAAGCTATTCTAACATTCTTAAAATTTTTAAAGCAATTTTTAAAGAGACTTTTAGAAATGTTTTCTTAAAGTTTTAATTGCTTATTATTGTTTATCTAGGTGTATCCTCCGGTGCTTTTATATCTATAATACTGATCTACTCTCATTTTTTATACTTTTTGAATATTAATTGAGTTGTTTTTTAAATATTCATTAGCACAATCCTTGCACTTTATACAATATAAGATTTGCACGTATGTGCTTATATATGTATATCTAGATCAATTCCGGGAAACAGGAATAAGATACCGTATATACTCGAGTATAAGTCAACCCGAATATAAGCCGAGGTACCTAATTTTACCATGAAAAACTGGGAAAACTTATTGACTCGAGTATAAGCCTAGGGTGGGAAATGCAGCAGCTACTGGTAGTAATCCCCCCCTGGTACTGTCCCCAGTAGTAATCCCCCCCTGGTAGTGCCCCCAGTAGTAATCCCCCCCTGGTAGTGCCCCCAGTAGTAATATCCCCCCCTGGTAGTGCCCCCAGTAGTAATACCCCCCTGGTAGTTCCCCCAGTAGCAACATCCCCCCCTGGTAGTGCCCCCAGTATTAACCCCCCCTGGTAGTGCCCCCAGTAGCAACATCCCCCCTGGTAGTGCCCCCAGTATTCCCCCCCTCCCTGGTAGTGCCCCCAGTAGCAACATCCCCCCCTGGTAGTTCCCCCATTATTAATCCCCCCCTCTGGTAGTGCCCCCAGTAGCGATATCCCCCCCCTTGTAGTACCCCCCGGTAGTAGCCCCCCCAGTAGAAAGAAATGTAAAAAAAACAAACACTTACCTGTAACCCCGCTCCTGGTCCCGACGCTGCTACAGGCTCCTCCGCCGCTTTGCATAATGGGAAAGACGTCGTCATGACGACGTCTCTCCCATTACCCACTGCGGGAGCCGGAAGATGGCTCCCGCAGTGGGAGCAGCTGTAGCCGCTGAGAGTCTGACAGACTCTCAGCGGCTGCTGATTATACCAAACACATAGCTGCCGGCTCCGGCGGCTGTGTGTTTGGCAGTGTGTAGTGCTGACCGAACTCCGTCCGGTCAGCGCTACACACGCGGTGCAGGCTGTGTCACAGTGACACAGTCTGCACCGCGGCCCGCATGGTACGCTACTCAGCAGCGTACATGCGGGCATGACACGAGTATAAGCCGAGGGGGTGCTTTTTCAGCACAAAAAATGTGCTGAAAAACTCGGCTAATACTCGAGTATATACGGTATCTAAAAGTATTTATTTATTTGTTTTTTTTATGTGTGTATATGTTTTAATATTAAATTGATACAAGCTATCTTTTAACATTTGGACATAATATATTTATTTTTTCACTCTTGCACATTGTTTGTTATAATATATACGTCAGTCGCTTAGGACCTGGTACATTCACATTATCTACACAAAAGGGCCCTTCCAAAGGTCCATTCACACTAGGTTCAGCTGACACCCCATATAAATTTTGGGAGAACGTAATTACACACCTTTTCTGTTAAAATCCTCGAATGAGTTGAGAAGTTGGCGCTGGTACCACTCTTTGTGTATATATATATATATATATATATTTTTTTTTATTATTGTGTATATATATATATATATATATATATATATATGTGTGTGTGTGTATATATATATATATATATATATATATATATATATATATAAAGAAAATAGGTAGGACAAGCGCCAATAATTAATGTACCCCTTACTTTCAAACAGATACAAAACTTCAACAAACTTTTTGTTTGGCTCCAAGCATGTTAAGAACAATAGATACGAAAAAGAATATGATCCCGAAATGTGTTGGCAGCTTTAAGTGTGGACATTGCAATATTTGCAGATTTCATCATCCTCAAAGGAAAACGTTTCAGAATTTCAAAAAAACAAGGAATACAAGATTAATGAATTCATGAACTGCAATTCGACTTCAGTAATATATCTCTTAGAATGCACATGTGGGTGCAAATATGTAGGTAAAACAAAATGAAATTTGAAAATAATAATACAAGAACACATCAGAAACAAAAAATAAAGTAGAAGGACATGTCATTTCAAAACATTTCTGCATCAAACACAACTCAAATCCAGAAGATTTTACATACAAAGCTATTGAACATGTGACATTGGGGCAGAGAGGAGGAGACTTAAGTAATTTATTGTCCAGGAGAGAAATGTACTGGATTTATGAACTAAACACTTTATCTCCTGTCGGCTTCAATGAAAGCTATGAAATAGCCCCGTTCTTATAAAACACTGCACAAGAAGAAGACAACGTAGTCCATGTGTCAATGTCTACTGTTATACCAATTCACAGAAGCCAGGGGTACCAACCCTACATAGTTGGGCCCAACTAGTACTTGGAAGGGTGACCTCCTGGGAATATTGGGTACAGTAGATGTGAATACATTAGAGGAAGAAGAATTACTAGAATTCATCCAGGGGGATATTTGTTCCCAGAATAGGATCATCTGGGTCTACATAATCAAGTCACGGACTTTCAAATAAACTATAAAAGATATTTTAAGCAACCAGGATGGACAAAGAGGATGGAGGCACTATGGAGACACTATACATATACTGTCATTCCACTCTGGTTACTCCCAATCTCGACTGACTTTGGAAGCTAAGCAGAGTTGGGCCTGGTCAGTACCTGGATGAAAGACCTCCAGAGAATACTGGGTGCAGTATTTGTTAATCATCTCCTGGAAAGAAATATATGCCAATTGTCCCCTGGGAAGAAGGACTACTTGACAGCAGTATTTTGGAAAATATTTGATATAGAGGAACCAACAGTGTTTAAACATAAGACTCATATTAAGAAAATTTTATTAAAAGAAGAACTCCTGAATGGATGCACACTAGAAAATAATTTCTAAACTGAATGTATAAAGATTATGCTGGAATAAGGATTGGTTATGGAGAAGATTTGTGCTAAAAGACACTTATTTTGAGACAGAACTTTATAATAATTTTTAGGAAAATAGATCACCCTGTAATTATATACATTCCTAAGTGGTCCCAAATAAATACTAAGAGGCTGACTAGATAAATATAAAATCAATATTAAAAGATACTTTCATTGCTTTATTTGTTATCCCCAGGTTGGATTCACTATGCATGTGCAAACAAGCGCTCAGTGAGGGTCCTACACTACGTGGCTGTAACAGTATGGGCGGAAGTATGTGGAATCGGAGCAGGAGGACTTGCGGCTGAAACCATAGAGAGGTGAATCACCGTGGAAAACAACTTCCGGGTATCGGCGAGGAACACCTTCCGGGCACTGGCATCATTAACACCACCTCAAGGCGGACGTGACATCACTAGTCCGGGCGGAAGGATATACGGACTAGCCAAGGATGGGCGGAAGAGCCGGATAATGCCGTTTTAAACCCCGTTCTTTATTATTTTCGATTCAGGATGCAAGTGATTATGCTTATATATATATAAATACATGGGATTACCCTAGAAATTACTCTCTTTTTTGTCCTGCCCATATATTGAAAGGGGTAGTATGTGTTTATATCTATATATGAAATAGGTTAAACCACAATTGTGTATTATTTGCTAATTTTTGCACTGTCACTTTATAATTTATCTATTTATTTATATACATATATATATATATATATATGTTTTTATGTGGTTTCCAGTCACACAATTTATAGTTGTAATCAACTAGCCAGTCGCTCTACAATTAATATGCATGTACAACTATATATATATATATATATAGAAATCCAAAAGGGCCGGTTCACGACTGTGGAACGCAGGCTCTCTGGTCTGTGGAACGCACTCTGCGGTCCCCATGACGATGTCGGCTGTAGTTTCCGGAAGTGTGGCGGTCACGTGCTTCCGGCGGATGGCTCCTGATGGACGGCTGGAGGCGCGCGCCGGTTGATGGTAAGGTACATATGGGGGGTTATGTGGTTATGTTATGTGTTTTGTTTGTATTGTGGTCCTGAAGATGGGGCTTCGGCCCAGAAACGGCTGTAGACCGAATTTAATACATTTCTATATTTGCATTTTCAATTACTCTGAGTGCCAATTTCTTTTGGATTTCTGTGGATTGATTTAAATTGCGCACCGGAGGCAGCTGTGTTGGTGTTGTGAGTGCCGGCAGACTTTGGATTTTATATATATATATATATATATATATATATATATATATATATATATATATACTTAATAAGTGCTCGCTTGATTTATTGTTACTTGTGATCGAGGAGGGAAATTTTGATTGCTAAGGATAAGATACAGAGTTTTGAGGCCACACACTTATCAGTACTAACATCAGACACACAATGTGATTGGCTTGCTAAACATAATACACAAATAGAGATGTATAAAATTGATCTTTTGAAATTCAAAAATGAAGAGAGAAAGCAAGTTGAGGCAGACTGATAGACGCCCTCTGTTTAGACGTACCCTTAACAAAGTTCGTTCTGATACATCTGAAGAAGTGATTACTACTGATAGTGACTCTGAACCATCTACTAGATACAAATCTAAGGGTCGTGGTGTATCACCAGTTGGAAATCGCACTAGGGCCCATTTTTTAGAAGCAGGCCTAAGGTTACCCGTAGAGGCAGGCAGAACCAAAGGCAGAGGAAGACCTCCCAGGGGATGGAGGACTTAGTTTTTAACTTGTCTGATAGGGTCTTGTCTAATAGTGAACTTTCAGTTTTGAGAAAGGGACTTTCCTTTGTCCCAACTGTACCCTTTGATATGACACAATGGAAATTAGAAGCACATTTGTTGAATAAAAGTCTTAAAATGAAAGAATATTTTTCGGACAAAATTTCTTTACCCTCAGACGCAATTACTTAAATTACAGCAGAGATCTAATTTTGATCCAATGAGTACTAATGCCTCTATGAAAACGTTCTCACTTCTTTTAGATAAAGCAGTTTGTGATGATCTTATGATAAGAAAACCACACTTATGGAATCTTAGTAAGGATGAACAAGCAGCTTTAAAAGAATTGGCAACATACGAAGATGTGGTATTTCGTCAAGCTGACAAGGGGGGCGCCATTGTGGTGTTAAACTTTGTCGATTATAAATCTGAATCAGAGAGACATCTTAGTGCTGTCTCTACATATAAAAAACTAACTATTGATCCTACTGTAGCTTTTAAGAAAGAGCTTGATTCTGTGTTGTCCACTGCTGTCTCACATTGGTTAATTTCTCCCACCATCAAAAAAGCCTTAGAAGTGAACCATCCTGTGAAACCATTGTTGTACTTTATTCCCAATATACATAAAGACCCAGTAAAACCTCACGGATGACCGATTATAGCCGCCCGTGGATCATTATATCAACCTATTTCAACGTATCTTGACACTTTATTACAACTTTGTGTACAGGCCTGTCCATCATTTTTGAAAGACACGAATAGTCTTTTACTGTCACTTTCTAAACTACCTGAATTACCACAGAATTGCTTGTTGTGTTCTGTTGATGTCTGTAGCCTGTATACCTGCATTCCCCATGCAGCAGGTATGCTGGCTACTAGGCTGTTGATTACCAACAATCCGCTGTATACTGGCCCACCTGTAGATCTGTTTATGGAGCTATTAGAGCTTGTTCTAGCCCGTAATTATTTCACGTATGATGGGTCGTATTTTTTGCAGCTTCTGGGGTGTGCGATGGGTTCCTGCGAACTTTGAGAATAGCCACCAGTCGTATGGAGGGTATTAAACAATTAGATGTGATGTACTACAAATTTAGTCAGAGGGGTTATAGTCTGTCCACCTTAGAACAAGCTAAAACTAAAGCTTTGGCAATTGCATCCGAGTTGCTGTTGTCTGCTAACAAAAATAAAAAATGTAATTTAAATAAACATGTGTGGGTTAATAAGTATAACCATATGAGTAATACGATTAATAGTCAAGCAAAATCGCTTTGGGCGATTATTACATCCAACAAAGATTTATATCCTATGCATGATTCCTCGCTCATGTCCAGTTATCGTAGAGGAAAGAATTTGAGAGACTATATAGTACACAATGATATTTCACAGTTGGGTAAAAGTAATTGTTCTTCCTTTTTAGGTACCCCTAGGTTGGGTTGTTTTAAGTGTCCGAACTGTACCACATGCAGATATTTGCAGACAGGACCAGCATTTTTTCACCCGTTTTCAGGGATTAAATTTAATATAAGATATCATCTCTCTTGTACTAGTAAATTTATTATCTACTCTATCACCTGTCCATGTTCTAAACTTTATATAGGTAAGACAGAATGTACCATAAGGGAACGTATGGCTCAGCATCGCTCAGCCATAAGGACAGCAATATCTACTGGTAACAGTGAACAACCTGTTGCCAGACATTTTGCTGTGGCTAAACATAATAACTCTTCTTTGAGATATAGAATTATTGATCACATACCTCCCCTGACACGTGGTGGTGACAGAGCACGTAAATTATTACAAAGAGAAACCGAGTGGATCATTAGGCTTGACACATTGGCCCCACGTGGCCTTAATGAAACATTGGGTATACATTGTTTCACCTACGGTAGATGTAGTCGTCAGCTAGATATTTTGATTTTTCATGGCTATGTTTCATGCATAGTTTTGGTTTTTACATTTTGCTTGAATATGTATGTCTCGGTGTCACTTTATACTACTTTATACTAGTTTATTCAGTTTTTTAAATTGCTGTGTTATACTCTAGATTAATTTAGTTCTGTCATAATAGACAGTAGGTACTATATTTGAACAGCATTGTGTTACCTCCTCTTATATTATTTAATGGGTTACCCAGATGTGTTAACCTGTTATTAAGATATATTCCCTGGCATTGTGTTTGTTCATGAATGCCAGGTTTTTATAGATATTTGTATGTGTTTTTCTATTGTTGTATTTGTATGTATGTTTGTTTTCAATTTTTAATTTACAAGGGGTTAATTGTGTGTTCATTGGTATGTATAGGGAGGTTATCTGTGTCTTTTGACAATATGGGTATGTGAACTGATTTGTCCATTTCTGTTATGACAAGCTTGGGGGCGTTACACTGAGTGACATGCAGCCAATCTCCACGAGGGGTGTGCTATTTAAACTAGATTTGTTTGTCTGTTATTCTTATGTTGGCTTGACAAAAGCACTAATAAAGGTGCTGAAATGTTGCTCTAAGAAGGTCTATGTGTACCAAGTTATTTCAGTCCGGAGTGCCGCTATTTGGACATCTATATTTCAGCAGCTCGCATTGGTGGTCTGACTGTGGAGGGCACCCGGCAAAGTTATTTCTTCTGTATTTGAAGAGTGCTGCATCGTGGATTTTATATATATATATATATATATATATATATATATATACTGTGATAGGATCACTGGTAAAGTGGTCTGTGGCAGGTACATTTGTCCCAGATTCCTGTCTTTTGTGTTTTAAACCCCCAGGAGAAAGTCTGCAGTGTAGCAGGCCTGAGTTTTGGCTTTTTGAAAAGCCGGTTTGGGACCTGGGGGTTGTGGGTGAGAGGAGAGGGAGGGCTCCACCCACGGCCACTCCAGGTTTTGGTTCTCGCAGCCTGGTAACAGGCTTGTTAGTTTTCAACCTGAGAGTGGCCAATATAAGCCTAGTGTGTTTAGGGCTGATTGTCTCACCTGGGAGAGCAGACAGGGAGTTTGCTCAGAGACACTTGAAAACCTAACTGTAAGTGTTGTGCTGTGCCCTTGTTGCTGGTGAGGGCATTAGGCCCTGCCAGGTTCTGGTAGTGAGGGAACTACCTGTGAAGCTAGTGCCCCGACAGGGTTAGGATTTATGTTTATGTTTTCTTTATGTTTGATTCTGACATTGTACAATAAAGACTGGCGCCGACCAGCTTCTACTTGCATCCAGACTGGTGTGCTGCTTCCCTGCTGCTGTGTGTGTGTGTAAGGAAGTAGTCCTCTACCCAGGAGAGGGACCCCCTAACCTAACTGTGTCACAATACACACAGTATGTAGATAGATATTGTGGTTAATCTCAGTGCCAAATAGGTCAGACTACACTTGTAAACCTTATACCTCAATGGTATTTGTAGTGAGAACTCAGTGTGACGCACTCCCTTAAATTATATGGGTGTCAGCTCTATCAACAGGGTTATGGCAGTGGCAATACACCATGCAAATTTCAAGTAGTGTGTGGAGTTGAAAATGAGCGCCCAAAAGTGCTTAAACACAATATCATTCTGGAAACTAAAAAATAAATTAACAGATACAAAAACTACCTCAGTTAATATAAGGAATTCATACGGTGACAATAATATGTAAACAATTGAAAAAGTGCAAAGTGTCTGTGTAAACGTGTTAAATACCTGATAAAATACACTAAATATGCTTATTGTTTAGACTTAGAAAAGTGCATTATGCCTCAATATAAACAACTATGGGGAACTCCAGACAAGGGCATTATGCATAAAATGTAAATTGGCGTGTAAAACCAAGTATCTGTTTAGAAAGTGCTTAATATATCAACATATTGATGTCACAACTATTTAAAAAGGTAAACAACATGTATCAATGTGCATAGATTGATTAAAAGAAATATTATGAATTACACAACCTTTTGAGGGTTAATACATATAACTATGACCACACTCACGTGAATCAATAAAGAAGCTTTATTCAAATACTGTACTGTATATGCATACAGTACATACAGAGGTGGTAATAACTGGGTGCCTAATGGTCCATTTCAACTGTTGCCAGTTTTCCACATATACTGTATAATGTCAGTGGTTTATAATAGTCTAGTTTTGCAATTGATTCACTGTTCACATAATCATTGTTACTATTAGTGCTGCAAAATTTGTTGAACTATTCAACAGTTTATTTACTAATGAATGAAGTATGCCCCACTAATGCCTTGTCAAATCTGGCTAACCGTGGTGTGCACAGGGAGGAACCTCCTGCATCGGCCCTTACCCACAGTGGTCAGCAATCACTCCTCAACTTACCCAAGTGCTGGATCATCTCTTGCTTAATGGCATTGGCTTAACTCCGGCAGCTACTTTACTGTCACTTCACATAGATAGCAAGTGGGCAAGTGCTAACTCATTAGCACAAGGGCTTAGGTGTCTAACTTTCTTCTGCCTTGACCCTGCGTCTTCTCTCTTGAATAAAGCGTCTCTTCATCTCCTATTCCAGCTGGCATGTCCTCTTTTGGCCATCTACTCTTCTTTTTCTTTCTCTTCTGTAGGTCTTCATTCTTCCCTCTCTGCTGTCATACTGAATGTGGACTACCCGGTAAGCTTAATACAAACCACTGTTTGGATAGGAATTATGCTGCAGCGTGCTGCTGCAGCTTTAATTGGCCTGCACACCACCAGTCATTATTGGTTTGTGAGTGATGCCATTTTTTAATTGCTGCAGACTGTAGCCAGCTACAACCAGGAAGGAGAACATTCTTACCATTTCTGATGCAGGAGATAGTGGCACCTTACAGACAGCAGGGTTCCTTCAGTTAAGGAATAATTTTCTCATGCAGGATCTCTACCATTGATGGGACAGCTCCATCCTCCCAGCATTGTCTCTCTTTTCCAGTACAGGTTGAGTCTCCCATATCCAAATATTCCGAAATACAGAATAATTTTGTCATGACTGAGATAATGAAACCTTTGATTTTTGATGGTTCAATGTACACAAACTTTGTCAAAGGCACAAATTATTAAAAATATTGTATACAATTACCTTCAGGCTGTGTGTATAAGGTGGATATGAAACAAATTAATTTATTTTCTGTACACAAACTTTGCTAGAGCCACAAAATTATTAAAAATATTGTATAAAATTAACTGCAGGCTGTGTGTATGAGGTTTATATAACACATACATGCATTCTGTGTGTATATTAGTGTCCCATTCCCAAGATATTTCATTATGATTTGAAAATATTCCAAAATACTGATATTCCATTATCCAAAATACCCCTGGGCCCAAGCATTTTGGATATGAGAGACTCAACCTGTACTGGGCAGCGATATTTAGTCCCAGCACTGGTCTCTGCAGCACCCCATGCTGCCTCTATCTGCAATCTAATCACAGAAAAGGAAATTACTGGTGCACTATGCAATCATTACTTTTCAAATTTAAATATATTTTAATTTCAGAGGTAGTTGGCATATCAGTGGCCAATGACACGGGCCTGCCCACCAGCAGCCAGGTCACCTCATTGAGCAGCTCCCTAACACTCTGGGGTTCACATCTGGGGTGCTGGGCACTCCAAAACCAGCTCAGTCAAGGACCCCCCCAGGGCATCACTCGAAAGAAAGGTGACAGTGAAATGTTATAAAGTATCAAGTGTGTGCAGGTAGCTAATGAGTGTTAAAATTAGGGGTGTGCACTGGCCACTTTTCGCGTTTTGTGTTTTGGTTTTCGATCTCGATCTTTCTTTGTGTTTTGGATCTGGATTGGTTTTGCCAAAACCATGCTTCCGTGTTTGGGTTTTGTGTTTTGGATCTGTATTTTTTTGAAAAAAGCATAAAAACAGCTAAAATTACAGAATTTGCTTTTTTTTTGATCCTACGCTATTATTAACCTCAATAACATTAATTTCCACTCATTTCCAGTCTATTCTGAACACCTCACACCTCACAGTATTGTTTTTAGGCCAAAAGGTTGCACCGAGGTAGCTGGATGACTATGCTAAGCGACACAAGTTGGCGGCACAAACATGTGGCCCATCTAGGAGTGGCACTGTAGTGGCAGATAGGATGGCAGTTTGAAAAACTAGGCCCCAAATACTACATAATGCAAAAAAAAGAGGTGCAAGATGGAATTGTCCTTATGTTGTGTCTATCTTGAGAATCCTGCGCCTACTTCTGCGGCTTGGAGTGGATTTTCATCCCAGAAGGAGACCAGGAAGAGTGCTTCCAAAAACAATTGACTTAAATAATCCTTTGCAAACCTTCTGTAAAGGCATTTCCCAAACTGTACAGGGACATAAAAAAAAACAGAATTAGTTAGTGGCCTTCAAACTGCCATTGTTCCCACTGTCCACTTAACCATATCAGATATGTGAACAAGCGGAACAGAGCATTAAATGCAACATTTCAGACTTAAGGTTTAAGTCTTACATTGTGTCTTTCTTGGGAATTCTTTCTTGAGCGCCATGCCTGCTTGCTGGGAGTGGATTTTGTCATACCAGAAGGGGACCAAGAACAGGATGCATGCTTTTCAAAAATAAACAAACAATTGGCTTAGATAATCCTTTGCAAACCTTTTTTTCTGGAATTTCCCAACCTGTACAGGGACATTAAAAAAAACAGAGTTAGTTAGTGGCCTTGAAATTTCCAATATTCCCACTGTCCACTTAACCATATTACTTAGATATATGAATAAGTGAAACAGAGTATTAAATGCAACATTTCAGTTTAAGGTTTAAGTTTTATGTTGTGCCTGGAGATCATTGAAAAAGAGCTCCACCACAAGCGGCAGATGAATAAACTCACACACAAAGGTTTAATAGAAATATATACAACACCAGATCAGGTGTTTACCCTGGAGGATCTGTCTGATTCATCATTATGCCCCCAAGGTTGTGCACATTCTGCCAAAAGAGAGACTGACACCATGGCTAAACATAAGAGTCACCTTCTGGATGTTAATTGTCTCATTTGCATGGGGAAAACCCAACCCTCAGATGAGATGGATCTCAGCCAGTGGACAACATTGAAATCACCATTAAAAGTCACAATGGAAGATTACAGTGTGGTATATCTTTCTTCACAGTCAGGAGAGGCTTCAGAGAACATGAAAAAAGATGCTCTAGGTGCTGAACTTTAAGGGATTTCTCCATCATGTTCTGCAGTGTGGAAAGGTTTACTTAACATGTTTTCTATATAGCAGTTCAAAGTTACAGCCTTCAAAGTGTCTGGCTATAACACCCACCTTGGGCATTTTTGGGCAGCGTAGCCCTGCACCACACAGGATAGCACCTGTAAAAATTGAAGAAGGGCAGCGGCCTACACCACAACACACAGGATAGCACCTGTAAAAATTATTTGTATTTTAAATTTTTGGACAGTGTAGCCCTGCACCACACAGGATAGCACCTGTAAAAATTATTTGTAGTTTTGGGCAGCATAGCCCTGCACCACACAGAACAGCACTTGTAAAAATTATTTGTATGAGTGTAACCATACAGCAGACAGGGCATCCCCTGTAAAAATTATTTGTATGAGTGTACCCCTACAGCAGACAGGGCACCCCCTGTAAAAGTTGTTTGTATGAGTGTACCCCTACAGCAGACAGGGCACCCCCTGTAAAAATTGTTTGTATGAGTGTACCCCTACAGCAGACAGGACACCCCCTGTAAAAATTATTTGTTAGAGCGTACCCCTACAGCAGACAGGGCAGCCCCTGGACAACACAGCACTACTGCCAGCCAGCCAGCCCCTATGGACAAGACAACAGCTAGCCCCTATGTAATGTATATGAATTATGAATATGACTATTAGATTGGAAAACAGTAACCAGCCAGCCCCTATGGTCAGCGTCAGCAACAGCTCCCTCCCTCCCTCTTCACAGTAGCCAGCCATACTTTATTATTATTATTTTTTTTTATAACAGACTAGTCCATCTAACACACTGAGCTTGCCCAGCTCCCTCCTAACTCACAGCCGGAATGAAAAATGGCGGTGATTATGGGACCTTTATAGAATCCAAAACCCACGAGAATCAGAGAGTGGGATGATGACGCTTTGCCTCGATTTAATTTCGGTTCCTGGCTCAGATCAGGGGGGCTCAGGGGGGGTTCGAATTTCTGAAATCCAAACCCGCTCACCCCTAGCTAAAATAGTAACAAAGGTAAATAATATGTGAAGTAATACATGAATAATAAACAAACATAAAAAGTGATATAAAAAGTGACTGTGTATTAAGTGGTGATGCCCTGAAGAGACCCAGCCAGAGCAGCTCAGGGGGCCCCACACCCAAACGCTCACCCCAAATAAACTGACTACATACATATAGGTAGGACTTACTTTGAATTATGCCTGTTACAAAATACAGTCAGATACTATTTTCCCTGCTTAAAAACATATAGAGGGAGGTGGGGGAGGGGTGCCAATCTAGACTGAAGTAATCTCAGACTTCAGATGTGTGTATAGATACACATGACATAGAGTATAAGGAGTGGCTCTAGACTGCACACCCTAATAATGAAAGGTGCGTTCAGCTGAGATTATGAAGTAATGTGCATAGAAAAGGAAATTGCTGATGCACTATGCGATCATTACTTTTCAAATTTAAATATATTTTAATTTCAGAGGTAATTGGCATATCAGTGGCCATCTACTTAGTCACCACAATGTTTCCCCCCAAACACACACACTCATTCATGTCATAAACCCCCCACATGCTCATCATACACTATTGAGCCTCCTCACAAGGCCTACCAGACCTCCTCACTTGCCCCTCAATGCAATCAGAAATTTCTTCATGCCCATGACATGCCCATCGAATACACCCACATATATTAAGAGCTTCCCATATGCCCATCAGACCACTGAACTTGCAATTTACATGCCCATCAGAGCCCACATGCCACTAGACCTCTTACAATGCCCTTACATACCACGAAAGAACAAAGAAATTCAGGCGCATGAAATGAAAAAGAATAAATCTAAATATAGTGTCTATACATAAGCTGCTCCAAAAAGGTAGTACCTGTAAACACACCTATAACCAGACAGAAAATGTAAATCTGGATAATGTCACCTAGATAAATGTTGGATAATAAACCTAATAGTGTAGTATAACTGTGACTGAATCCAGACAAAGAGCGCTAAATATACAATTTATTACATAATGCATAAAAGACAAAAATATTAAATATCTAAAAATCACACACAATACAAAACAAAACAATAACATACAGACTGGTTCAATGTAATTTATAAAAAGGCACAGCAGATAACCCCTGCAGAAGGTATCTCTGGTGTCTTATATTGAATGTAGCACTGTTCCAATGTAATTATCGGCCTCCAAACAAATAGTTAATACAAATCGCCCGTTGTTTCAAGACTCCTTAACACATATATATATATATATATGCAGGTTTATATCTATCCCCGCTCCAATTGACCAGAGATGGTCTCCACTTTTATTTTAACTCAGAGTCACACACTGACGTAATCTCACCAAAATGAGTATTTTGGGCTGGTATGCTCAATTAGCACCGCATGGAGAAGCACTGGTATGTTGAATACATTTAAAAGTCTTTTGAACGCTGGTTCATCAATAAGGACTCACAGTCCTGATAATAGCAACAGCACTGTCCATGTACACAAAGGTGGGAGAATAATAGAGACTACTTGACATAAGTAGATCTCAATAATGATACATTACCGCCGGCCGGCTTATGATGGTAAATATACTGATCTGTCAGGTATAGAGAAATGTCCCAGACCTTACTCCCACAGGTGTCTTGGCTCTGCTGGCTGATATTGATCTCATGCATGCACTCCCAATGCTGTAACTGAACTGCTCATCAGTCTTAAGGCCGTCTTGTTTCTCCACTGTAAGTCCTTGCGGTTTTGTCAGAGGGTAAGTCTCCTAATGATCCTGTCGGTGTTTTTAAACTCAAGTCAGCCAATCCGCTGACAGTCATCAAATATATCAGAATCATCTGTGTGTGTGTGTTTCCATCCACATTAGCTGAATATATATATACATATCTCCGTTCTTTTAAAAGAAACAACTACAAAATACGAATGTGGAAGAAAAATTATTCCTAATATTGAGACCATTTCATCCAAATATACTTTTAAGAGACATATTTCATTATAATGTATAGTGTTTCCATAATAACAATCAAAGAGAAAATTGCTATCATTGTTATCAAAGGTGACATTCTTAAAGTGTTTAAATACACCAACAATCTTCACACAAATATGTGTGTCTAAGGGACAGCACAGCGGCAATGTAACCACCCTGCACCCGGGAGACCAGGGTTTGAATCTCCCGTCCAACCAGCACTCCCCAGATTTTATTTTTTAAATATAAATATTATTTTGTTATACTTTATTGTCATAAGTATCCAAAACACCCAATGTCACCTTAGATCACTCTAGGTAAATCTATAAAGAAAAAATTGGTGTATTTATAAAGGAAATTACTATCTTACCAATAAAAATTGTTATCATTGTATATTATATTATGAAGAATTATTCCAAATATTGAGACCATTTTATCCAAATATACTTTTAGGAGACATATTTTATTACAATGTATAGTGCTTCCATAATAACAATCAAAGAAAAATTGCTATTATTGTTACCAAAGGTATAAATTCTCATTGTGTATTAGCTTTTGGTATTATCATGAATTATTATATTCCTTACTATAGAAACTAATTTGATGTAATCTCCTGCACATCATTTTAGGTATCTATACCATACTATCATAAATTCAATGGATAAGAATTTTATAATCAAAACCATACAATAGACCCCCAAAAAATAGAAGAATCAAACAATCCCAATTATGTGGTACATGTCTTTTATACTCAAGAGGACCAATAGGAACTTCTAATGCATAGAGGATAAACATAAGTGTAACGGTACTATAGAAGATACTCATTGGATTTTATACAAGATATCAATTCGATTCTATATCCTCTACCAGATACAGATCATTAATAAGTTTATACATAAACCACACAGAATGATAGCTAAAATCATTCTGGTGTCAAAAACCATTCAGCTCTATACTCTCATTAAGTCCTTGTGGGAACAATGTTCCCAACGCAAAAATCCAGTAAGCTTCTCTCTTACAGAGCATACCATATCTGTCACCTCCTCTATTGGTGGGGGCTATATGTTCAATACCAGTTATTGTTAAGACTTTATCATCTCCATTATGTTTATTCCACACATGTCTAGATAGACTGTGTGTCATAACACCTTTGAGTACATTCCTTCTGTGTTCCAGGAATCGAGTATTTAGACTTCGTGTAGTGCGGCCCACGTACTGTATGCTGCATACACATGTTATTATATAAATAACATAGTTGGATAGACAATTTATAAGATGTTCAATATTATATTCTTGGTTCATAGAACAGGAAAAGAAAGACTGTTTCTTATGGCTGATGTAATTACAAGTAATACATTTATTCCTACCACATTTATAATTACCCTTTATTCTTGTTGGTAACCAACTGTTGTTGGGTTGGTCTACTCTCATATTATCAATTTTCTTTACATTTGTTCTTTTAGTGTTTTGAAAAAAACTTGGTGCTAACTTATCCTTTAAATTACTTGTTTTTCTAAAAACAACTTTGACTTGGGATTCCAGATATGGTGTTAAAACCCTGTCTAATTTGAGTAGAGGGTAGTTTTTGTTTATGATCTTATGGATCTTATCGCTACAAATATTGTATTTTGTCACAAAGGGCAAGATAGGACTATCAATATCCCTTTCTGATCTGGTCTTAGTTTTAATCAGGAGAAGACTCTCTCTGTCCATAAGGTCAACCTCCTCTTTAACCCTTTTTAATAGGACTTCCGGATAGCCCTGCTCCAAAAAAGCTAACATAAGTTCTTCTGCCTGTTTATAATAGCTAATATTATCTGAACAATTCCTCTTGATTCTTATATATTGTCCCTTAGGGATGTTCTCTTTCCACTTAATATGGTGGCAACTTGAGTAGTTTAGAAAGCTGTGTGTATCTACCTCTTTTTGAAATGTACTAGTTTTTATATGACCTGCATCTACAGAGAGGGCAATATCCAGAAAATTAATATTTGAAGTGCTAGTTGTGCTTGTGAATGTTAAACCAAATGAGTTTGTATTAAGGTGAATAATAAAATCATTAATAGAATTCCCATCACCTTTCCAAATAAAAAATAAGTCATCTATATATCTGCCGTATAGCACCAAGTTTGCCCCGAAAGGACCGTTCCAGATCATTATATCTTCGAAATGTCCCATATAAAGGTTCGCAAAACTCAACCCATGCAGTTGTAAATAAAACTGTGAATCAAACAAAAAGTAATTGTGTGACAAAATAAAGCCCATGGATTTCAATATAAAGTCACATCTCATATTTCCTAAATTAGAGTCTTGCAATAGATAGAATCTAGAGGCTTCAATGCCCTGTTGGTGTGGTATATTAGTATATAGCGATTCAACGTCGCAAGTGATTAAATTATAATCATCACACCATTTGATATTTTTAATCATGTTCAGAAATTGTTTAGTATCTCTAATATACGATCGTAAGGAAATAACGTGAGGTTGAAGAAATGAGTCAACAAACTCTAACAAATTTGTAGTCATAGACCCTATACCCGATATAATGGGTCACCCCGGTGGTGCAGTGGTCGATTTGTGGATCTTTGGGAGGTGGTAGTACGTAGGGATAACTGGGTGCATATTGAATAAATAATGAAATTCTTTCCTAGATATTGCCTCTCCCTGCAATGCTAAATCCAATAACTCTTTGAGTTCCAATAAATACCTCTGAGTAGGATTTGTCAATAGTCTAGTATAAAATTTGGCATTCGACAACTGTCTATGTGCTTCCAAAAGGTAATCATCCTTATTTTGTATGACCGTCCCTCCACCCTTATCTGCACTTTTAATTATAATAGAGTCATCATTCCTTAGGCTATATAGAGCCTGTTTTTCCTGTTTACCTAGATTCTGATTAAATGTTTTGTGTTCTTTTCATTCTTTCCACACAGCTTCCTAAAGTCCATGGGCTTTATTTTGTCACACAATTACTTTTTGTTTGATTCACAGTTTTATATACAACTGCACGGGACTGCGATGGGCACCAAGTTTGTCCCGAGTTTTGCGAACCTTTATATGGGACATTTCGAAGATATAATGATCTGGAACGGTCCTTTTGGGGCAAATTTGGTGCTATACGGCAGATATATAGATGACTTATTTTTTATTTGGAAAGGTGATGGGAATTCTATTAATGATTTTATTATTCACCTTAATACAAACTCATTTGGTTTAAAATTCACAAGCACAACTAGCACTTCAAATATTAATTTTCTGGATATTGCCCTCTCTGTAGATGCAGGTCATATAAAAACTAGTACATTTCAAAAAGAGGTAGATACACACAGCTTTCTAAACTACTCAAGTTGCCACCATATTAAGTGGAAAGAGAACATCCCTAAGGGACAATATATAAGAATCAAGAGGAATTGTTCAGATAATATTAGCTATTATAAACAGGCAGAAGAACTTACGTTAGCTTTTTTGGAGCAGGGCTATCCGGAAGTCCTATTAAAAAGGGTTAAAGAGGAGGTTGACCTTATGGACAGAGAGAGTCTTCTCCTGATTAAAACTAAGACCAGATCAGAAAGGGATATTGATAGTCCTATCTTGCCCTTTGTGACAAAATACAATATTTGTAGCGATAAGATCCATAAGATCATAAACAAAAACTACCCTCTACTCAAATTAGACAGGGTTTTAACACCATATCTGGAATCCCAAGTCAAAGTTGTTTTTAGAAAAACAAGTAATTTAAAGGATAAGTTAGCACCAAGTTTTTTTCAAAACACTAAAAGAACAAATGTAAAGAAAATTGATAATATGAGAGTAGACCAACCCAACAACAGTTGGTTACCAACAAGAATAAAGGGTAATTATAAATGTGGTAGGAATAAATGTATTACTTGTAATTACATCAGCTATAAGAAACAGTCTTTCTTTTCCTGTTCTATGAACCAAGAATATAATATTGAACATCTTATAAATTGTCTATCCAACTATGTTATTTATATAATAACATGTGTATGCGGCATACAGTACGTGGGCCGCACTACACGAAGTCTAAATACTCGATTCCTGGAACACAGAAGGAATGTACTCAAAGGTGTTATGACACACAGTCTATCTAGACATGTGTGGAATAAACATAATGGAGATGATAAAGTCTTAACAATAACTGGTATTGAACATATAGCCCCCACCAATAGAGGAGGTGACAGATATGGTATGCTCTGTAAGAGAGAAGCTTACTGGATTTTTGCGTTGGGAACATTGTTCCCACAAGGACTTAATGAGAGTATAGAGCTGAATGGTTTTTGACACCAGAATGATTTTAGCTATCATTCTGTGTGGTTTATGTATAAACTTATTAATGATCTGTATCTGGTAGAGGATATAGAATCGAATTGATATCTTGTATAAAATCCAATGAGTATCTTCTATAGTACCGTTACACTTATGTTTATCCTCTATGCATTAGAAGTTCCTATTGGTCCTCTTGAGTATAAAAGACATGTACCACATAATTGGGATTGTTTGATTCTTCTATTTTTTGGGGGTCTATTGTATGGTTTTGATTATAAAATTCTTATCCATTGTATTTATGATAGTATGGTATAGATACCTAAAATGATGTGCAGGAGATTACATCAAATTAGTTTCTATAGTAAGGAATATAATAATTCATGATAATACCAAAAGCTAATACACAATGAGAATTTATATTAGTTGGATGGCAATCTATATTCTTTTATGAATACACTATTTTTTCTATATAGAATAACCTAGAGCGATCCAAGGTGACATTGGGTGTTTTGAATACTTATGATAATGAAGTATAACAAAATAACATATATATATTATAGAAAAAATAAAATCTATGGTGGTGCTGGTTGGACGGGGGATTTGAACCCCAGGTGCCCAGGTCGCCCAGGTGCGGGGCGGTTATTCTGCCTCTGTGCTGTCCCTTGGACACACATATCTATACCAAGATTTTTGGTGTATTTAAACACTTCAAGAATGTCACCTTTGGTAACAATAATAGCAATTTTCCTTTGATTGTTATTATGGAAGCACTATACATTATAATAAAATATGTCTCCTAAAAGTATATTTGGATAAAATGGTCTCAATATTTGGAATAATTCTTCATAATATAATATACAATGATAACAATTTTTATTGGTAAGATAGTAATTTATTTATCACCGTATTTATTTATATTCCTTTATAAATACACCAATTTTTTCTTTATAGATTTACCTAGAGTGATCTAAGGTGACATTGGGTGTTTTGGATACTTATGACAATAAAGTATAACAAAATAATATATATATATATTTAAAAAATAAAATCTGGGGAGTGCTGGTTGGACGGGAGATTCGAACCCTGGTCTCCCAGGTGCGGGGTGGTTACCTTGCCGCTGTGCTGTCCCTTAGACACACATATTTGTGTGAAGATTGTTGGTGTATTTAAACACTTTAAAAATGTCACCTTTGATAACAATGATAGCAATTTTCTCTTTGATTGTTATTATGGAAACACTATACATTATAATGAAATATGTCTCTTAAAAGTATATTTGGATGAAATGGTCTCAATATTAGGAATAATTTTTCTTCCACATTCGTATATTGTAGTTGTTTCTTTTAAAAGAACGGAGATATGTATATATATATTCAGCTAATGTGGATGGAAACACACACACACAGATGATTCTGATATATTTGATGACTGTCAGCGGATTGGCTGACTTGAGTTTAAAAACACAGACAGGATCATTAGGAGACTTAACCTCTGACAAAACCGCAAGGACTTACAGAGGAGAAATGCGTAAGAGAATCCCTATTCACCATCAGCTGGTTCTTAAAAAACTGAAAGAACAGACGGCCTTAAGACTGATGAGCAGTTCAGTTACAGCATTGGGAGTGCATGCATGAGATCAATATCAGCCAGCAGAGCCAAGACACCTGTGGGAGTAAGGTCTGGGACATTTCTCTATACCTGACAGATCAGTATATTTACCATCATAAGCCGGCCGGCGGTAATGTATCATTATTGAGATCTACTTATGTCAAGTAGTCTCTATTATTCTCCCACCTTTGTGTACATGGACAGTGCTGTTGCTATTATCAGGACTGTGAGTCCTTATTGATGAACCAGCGTTCAAAAGACTTTTAAATGTATTCAACATACCAGTGCTTCTCCATGCGGTGCTAATTGAGCATACCAGCCCAAAATACTCATTTTGGTGAGATTACGTCAGTGTGTGACTCTGAGTTAAAATAAAAGTGGAGACCATCTCTGGTCAATTGGAGCGGGGATTGATATAAACCTGCATATATATATATATATGTGTTAAGGAGTCTTGAAACAACGGGCGATTTGTATTAACTATTTGTTTGGAGGCCGATAATTACATTGGAACAGTGCTACATTCAATATAAGACACCAGAGATACCTTCTGCAGGGGTTATCTGCTGTGCCTTTTTATAAATTACATTGAACCAGTCTGTATGTTATTGTTTTGTATTGTGTGTGATTTTTAGATATTTTATATTTTTGTCTTTTATGCATTATGTAATAAATTGTATATTTAGCGCTCTTTGTCTGGATTCAGTCACAGTTATACTACACTATTAGGTTTATTATCCAACATTTATCTAGTGACATTATCCAGATTTACATTCCCTTACATACCATAAGACATCTCCACATGCTCCATACATGCCCATAAGACACTCCCACATATCAACAGACCTCCCATCCAAAATTCTCCCTTTATGAAATCAGGGCTCCATACTTGCCTTTTGGACTCCGTTTGTATAACTATACAGTGAAGGGTGGATCAAATGATATGCCAGCAATAAACTTAGTGTGCAGTAAAGAAGATATCAATTAAAACAGCAAAAAAACAGTATTATAATTTATTTTACAGTTCAAATGACTAGAAAATAAACTGGCAGTGCTCACTAGAGTTAGTATATAGCATTAGAGCTGGAGAAGAGAAAAATACATCTTTTTTGGAGGGGCACTCTTTAAATATTAAGTTGTAACTTTGTAATATTAATGACTTACCAAGACTCACAACAATAAAGACATAGAAAATGTGATAATATATAGTGTGTACGGGTCAAAATTGCCCACTACAAGAAAAAGAATGGGTGAAATATTCTTAAATAGTATTGAAAATATAGTTGTAAATCACACAGATTAAAAATTAGACTGATGCCACAGTCTAATCATAATAAAGAAAGCAAATTCACTATCCCAAGTAAGTATTGGACCTCATGACCTCATTATCTCACAAACAATCATCACAATCAGTCTGTCTCGTAGACATGAGTATATATATATATATATATATATATATACACACACATATACATATGTAGCTTCACTTTAGACAGGCAGCACACACTTTAAATCCAATGGCTAGAGTCCCTGGCACATAAATGGTTAATTATAGATACAAAGTAGAACCAGCACATCCAAGTACATCAAAAATAAAAAGTTTATAAGAATTACATCCATAAGGTGCATAAGCATATAAAATGCATCATGATATTAATTGCATCATAGCAGGAAAATAGGGAGGCATTCAGCATAAAGATCAGCACAGTTTAAGGCACAAAACCAATCAGAAGTAAACAATGTACTAATCGCATCCAGATATACACCATCCCATAAGCAGCCAGCCCAAAAGCCATTTTAGGGGTTAACAACCACCTTCGTCAGGAGCACGGCTAACAATGGGACTGGATCATACCTATATACCCTATACCATTAACCTCAATGAGGCTCACCTGAAACAAATTAGCTCGACAAGCAGCCTTCACCATTACACATCCTGCACTGGGCACCGGAAGTGATGTGACGGCAACTCCTGCTTTGATGCAGTTTATATGCTTATGCACCTTATGGATGTAATTCTTATAAACTTTTTCTATTTTTGACATTCTTGGATGTGCTGGCTCTACTTTGCATTTATATATATATATATATATTGTGATAGAAGCACTGGAGAAGTGTGGAATGGCTTCTATGTATGTCCTAGGTTCCTGTCATATGTGTTCTGAAACCCCCAGGAGAAGTTTGTTTGGGAAAAACAGAATAGAAATGTTGGCTTTAGAGAAAAGCTGGTTTGGGTCCTGGGGGTGTAAATGTGAGGAGAGGGAGGGCTCTAGCCACAGGCCACTCCAGGTTTTGGGCCATTCAGCCTGGTAACGGGCTCATTAGGGCTTTCAGATGGAAATGGCTAATATAAGCTGGGTTTGTTTGTGGCTGAGTGTCTCACACCTGGGAGAACAGGTAGACTAGCCTGTTCAGAGACACTTGATTACTTTCCTTGTAAGTACTGTGCACGTGTTTTGTTGATGGTGAGGGCAATAGGCCCTACCATTATTATAGAGAGTGAATCTGCTGTGTAGCTAGTGCCCAGCCAGGCTAGGACTTATTTTTATGTTTTGTTTATGTTTATATTCATTTGGCACAATAAAGACTGGCGCCGACCAGTTTGTATGAGAACCCCTGACTTGTATCCTGTTTCTACAGTTACTGTGTGTGTAAAGAGGGAGTCCTTCTACCCCAGGAGAGGGACCCCTACCCTGACTGTGTCACAATATATATATCAGACAAAATCCTCCGGCACTCCAGTCCCCTATAGGGATAACTTGCTCCGGTGCCTGCCTAGGGGATCAGCACCCCAACCATATAGAACCAAAGAAAGTGGCACTCAGGAGACTTAATCATCAGTGAAACAAACAAAAAGTTTTTACTCTGGTAGTCAATGTTTTTGGGACATGCTCCCCTTCTTCAGGTCAATAACAAACATGTGACATATAAGATAGACATATTTATCCACTAGAAAAGGGTAGTATAAAAAAATTTGGCGCTATTATCTTGGGCAGGTTGGTGATAACAGGATAGGGCATAAATAAATATGGAATACTTAACTTAAAAGTAGTCAGTGGGTGTTCATTGGGATTCCTGGATACCGTGGTTTGATGTGAGAATATTGAAGAATGTATATGAAAAAATGGTGTTAGAATATAAGGAAAATTAAATATATGACAGATATAATGTAATTTATCCTTAAATTTGATAGAGCATACCCCTACTCACTCGTCAGAGTTGGGGAATGTTCTTATAAAGGTATCTTTATGGTTTATTATTTATTCTAACAACACAATTTATATTTGAATGCTGTTCTTTTATGAGGTTATTGCATACCTCATTTACATCAAGAATAAATGCAAAACTCAAATAGAGGTTTCTTTTAAAATGCAGTAGGTGCGTACTAGTACTCACGTAGATGAATGTGTGGATAATCCTATGAAGGATTCTTTATATTGCTGGAAGCCTTTTTTCACAAAAGAATTTATTGGCCAACATATACATACAAAATAATATATATATATAAAATAATTTATAAGTATTAAAAAAAGGTGGTGTGTGACAGGAGCTGGCTTACAGTACGGGGATCAGGTATGACCTTGATGGAAATTCACCCTGAAAGGGACCAGTACCGAACAAAAGAATAATAAACAATGTGGGTCCTACCTTTGCTCCACTTTTCAGCAGTGACAATAAGTCAGAAATCCTGCACACAGCACCTGATCCCGGTACTTCTACCAATTCAAGATCTGTACTGGGATAGATCCCAGGTGTCAAAAAAGGCTGCACTTATCTAATTGGAGCGCCCTCATAATCCTCACCACTTTCAGATCACATATTTATACACTTTCTCATTAGATTTCCCCCATCAGCACTGTCCACGGGCTCGTCGCCTACGGCCTCCATCTAAGCACTTCCGGGAACGTACCTCACATCCGACCAGAGTGACGTAACAGGCCCTGGCGGTGTGACCATGGAGACACTGTGTAAACAACAGCAAGCATGCTGTACAGACAGAGTAATAGTGTAAATAATGACTAATAAGTGTAAACAAAGTGACATACTAAGATTATGATAAAAACAACAATAAAGTAATTTAAGATGCAGTGAATCACCGTAATAAAGTGCTACAGTATATATAATATACACAAAAATATATATACACATACACAAAGTGCTTTTTTTCGTGTGTAAATATCAAAAAGTGTAAAAAAAATAAATTTTTTAATAAAAATATGTGGAAAATGTGTGAAACAAATATTGAAATATGTGTAGAAAGTATATAAAGACAGTGGCCCTCATTCAGAGGCGCTCGCAAGAAGCGAGCGCTCGTTCTGAATGAGGGCGGCCGCTTGTTGTTTTTAGTGCAGCCTCCTGGTCATTAGCTAAGCTGTGGGTTACCACCCACAGCTTAGCTAACGACCAGGGTGATGGTCGCGCTGGTCAAGACCATCACGACCATCAGGGCTTGCGACGAGATCCTAAGGTTGGGTCTCGGCAACCACAAGCCACAGGGAGCTTCCTGCTCTGATCGAGCAGGAAGCTCCCCACTGACATCACTGCTGATGTCAGTGCGGCCGCTCACAAAACGCAATGCCTCCGTTTGTGAAACCACCCCCCGCCCCGCCTACAAAACGTGTCGAGCTGTCAATCAACATCGACAGCTGGCCCTTTTGTAGTGAGCTGCGCGTGTGCAGGGCCTTAACATTGACCCGGTTGCGAGCACTCAGCGCTTGCGACCGGGTCTGAATGAGACCCAGTGTGTGGGAAATACCAGGAAGCCACCATAGGCTACCCGCTAGCTGGAAGAATGTAATAAATGTATATATACAGAGTATATATATATATATATATATAAATAACATTTTATTTATAATAAAAACCTATAATTCATTCTGCAATCAAACCCACCTACATCCTGTACATCCTATATATTGATGAATAACTACTTCCATTAAAGACGGGACCCTGGTACTCCATTAACCAAGTACAGTATTAAATCTAAATATTTAACAATCAGAACTAAATAAAAATATAGTGAATCCTGAAAAAAGGAATTAATATATATTATAAAAAATATATAATCTATATGAAATTGATTAACCCCAAGGATTCAGTTAAACCTCTAGGGCATAACGTGTCCAAACAAAAAATCCAACGGGACTAGTTGGAGCAATCTCTTAGATCTGTTGCCCCCCCTCTGGGATTCAGGCACACAGTGATGGACTGGAGTACAAAGGGCCCACCAGGGCAATGCAGTGATAAAGGCCCATACTTTGGGGTGTGGCCAGCCTCCAGAGGGTGTGTGGCTATCCTCCACAGAGGGCGGGCTAACCATTAGTGAGGGCATGGACTGGGCCCCTTAAAAATGTATATATAGTAAATACTGCTGGTGCATGCATGATAGTGTACCAGATTAATAACAGCAATGCATTGTAGAAAATAAACCATAGTCCTGTTCAGTATAATGTAGCTTATGTATACTGTATAGTTCAAATGCACAGTCTTGAACCTGATCCTTGAAGAAGAGGGTGGGCCCTCAGGCAGTTGGGCCCACCGGGGGTTTCCCCTGTAGCCCTGTGGACCAGTCCGACTCTGTAGGCACATGATCTACAATTTTGTACATCAATGTGGCCAAGCTGTGTTTATATTCAGCAAAATGTCAGGCCACTGGTTGATCCCCAGTTCCTGATTGTAGGGTTGTATGAATAGCTAATCTATGTTGGGCCATTTTGACCTTGAACTAGCATTTGGTCTTCCCCACATAGTACAGCCTGAAGGGGCATGTAATAACATATATAACAAACTTCAAGCTGCACATTAAAGGCCAATTAATCTTATATTTTCTGCCTGGAAAGGGACATATTATTTCATCACCTGTAGAAAGATAGTGACACGTAGTGCAGCCTAGACATTTGAAACATCCATTCCTGTGGCTAAAAAATGAGTGGCAACCTTTTGAACCTACCAACATCTATCTTTAGAACTATATATCTGATATTTTTACCCCGTTCATAGCTGGGCATGATTCTAGAATGATGTTAAGACCCCAGATCAGGGTCAGAATAGATCATTGGCCATAGTCTTTTGGCCTCCTTCCTGGTATGAGTACTGGTGGAATTATATTAATTCACCCAAGGAATGATGTTCTTTATGTCCTTCTTCACCAAGGGTTTCAACAAATCCCTTCTATTTTTAGTCAAGGCTTTATTTTTTGCTTTTAATAAATCCTTCATGGGTAACCCCATTTATGGGACTTTTCTACCATCAAATTTAGTTGTTTCTCAGTTTATGAATTAACATTGGAAACTCGACAGACCCTTTAAAACTGTGAATAGTGTAATCCTTCCACAGTAGACCATGGGTGAAAGCTATCATATCTTAACAGCGCTATTGCAGTCTGCGGGTTTGGTATATAAGATAGGAACAATTTTACCCTCAGACACTTTGATCAAAATGTCTAAAAAACAAATCTAAGTATAGCTGGATGTTACTGTAAGCTTAATGGGACTGGTGGACTGATTCTGAGTATATACTAATCTTTCCAGCATATCATCTATGTAGCAGTAGTATAGAAATAACATACTACTAATGTTACCATCTTCAAAAAATAAATTCAGCTCAACCTCTCACATATAGGAATTGGCAAAGGACGGTGCCACTGCTGAGCCCATGACACAGCTTGTCCTTTGCCTGTAGAATTTGCCGTCAAACAAAAATTAATTGTGGATATGTGTGAATTTCAGCAAAGTAAGGAAAGACTCAATTTCTGGTCCTCTATCATGCACATTACCTTTGATAAAGTCTTTGATAGCCTGTATCCCAGCTTCATGTGGGATACAGATGTACAAACTGGATACATCCATGGTGGCAAGCAAAACATCTTTAGGTACTTTATCAATCTCAGTAAAATTCCTCAACAACATGTTGAAGTACTTCAAATGAGAGAATGTATTTTGCACACAAGGCTGAAGGTATGTGTCATGATACACAGCTAAAGGTTAACATAAAGATCCCGGGCCAAAATACTAGGCCTGCCTGGGGGTTTTTGCAAATCCTTGTGCACCTTGAGAAAGGTATAAAAGAGAGGTGCAATGGGGTGCTCATCAAATAATTTACTGTAAATATCAGACATGATAATACCAGACATAAACGCCTGTTGCAGGAATTCATAAAGTTCTTTCTTATAAACCGATGTTGGATCCTTATCCAACATACAATAAGTCTCAGTGTCATTCAATAAGCAGTGACATTCCATAATGTAGTCCACCGTATCTGTGTCAGCACCACGAATGATGATGTCTTGCCTGTCCCCTAATGATTTGATTGGCTTCTGTTCATTTTTGGGCAAATTATGATACATGGGGGTGTCCATCTTTTGACTCACCGACTCCAATAAGTTTTCAATGAGGTGATAAGTTTTCAATGAGGCATTTGTGGACATCGGATCAAATCGTGATTTGGGTCCCAATTTCTTTATGGTGCTAGGAACTTCAATAATATAGGGCATTTGGGATGTTTGTCAAAATGTTCCCTTTATTTCAATGTACGATTTAATTTATACATGTCCACCTTCCATTTAAAGGCATCTGGCTTATTGGTGGGAACATAAGATAGCCTTTACTTAAGACACTTATTTCATCCGGCAATACTGGAGTAGATGGGAAATTAAATATTAGAGCTTTCTCCCCCTGGGGGGCCTGTTCCCCTTTCCACCTCCATGTCTGCCCACCCCTTCTGGTATGTAGTTTTCTTGGACTGCTGCCCCAGCCCAAGTAATTACTCCTAAAGGGGTTGCTCTTAAAGGTGCAACAAATGGTTTAGATGGATCTCCAGAGTCACTGGCCGACATACGTGTAAATTGAATCCTAGGTTTACATCTTTATGAAATGAGGCACATTGTCCTTGCCCAGCATACTATAGGTATTAGAAAGCCACAAGTACACCCTATGTTGAGTATAATCCAATTGAACTTTGGAGAGCTCCTCCCTTTTGTATCTTAATAAATCACTCTTGTATTGTACTCAACTAAGTTTACCCAACCAGTCCACTGATTGGTCTGCAGCCAATTGTGTCTTATGTTCTGCCTCAAATTGCAAGATTTTCTCTTTAGCTATGTTAAATTATTTTGCAGACTCTTCTATAACTAGAAGGATAAGGTCGATCGAACATTTGTTGTGGATCAATATCCGACGCTTACAAAACTAAATAATATAACGTCAATATTATGTATGCTGAAACCCAATGCAGGATGAAGTTCTGTCCTTTCATGGGAACTAAGATCATGTAAAAATTTATGAAAAAGAGACACCTTCCCTTATTAAGAAAGTAACAAATCCCTTAAAAATTGCTAAGATTTTTTTTACATTTTTGATATTTGACTGCAATATACTTCAAAATCAGAAATGTACTATAAACCAAAAAATACTTTTTCAGCTTGATATGGACAATTTTAATATATTAAAAAATAAGCACAAAGTTTTTGAAAATATTAAACTATTTTTTTGGAAAACTGTTCTTAAATGTTTAAATCTGTGACATTGAAATGTTGACTTCCTTAAGTCTATTTTTGCCATATTTCAAATTAAAGCCTGTTCTGTTCTGAACAAAATGTGTTTTTCTGAAAATATCTTAATTCTTACCTGAGAAAATGTGTGGGTTTGTGACATATGCATATCCTATAACTCAAAAAATACATGTTTTTTTTCAAATAAATATGAAACAATGTCTTATAATATTAAACTAGTGACCTGTCCTGGCTTTGCACCAGAGCAATTGTGAATTTACGGTGATAGACTTTTTTAACCAAGATCTTATAAGATTGCCTTGTAGATGACATTTGCAAATTTTTCCTCCTGACATCAACACAAAAATATTCCGTTTTGACGTGGCATGCAAAAGGGCCACGTAAAGTTGTCCATGAGATAAACAGTCTCCACTTAGGTCAGCTCCAGCCACCTTAAGTGTTTGTCCCTGTGCTTTATTTAATGTCATGCCAAAGCAGACTCTTACTGGTAATTTTCTCATTTCATATTAAAGAATCATTTTTCACATAAATAAAATAGGAAGAGTAAAAGAAGGGAAAAACTGAAATTTTGTATCAGTAAACAGGGCTTACTTCATTAAAGTCTATCATTGTGATGTATCTTAAACGGTTAAGACAGTGTAAGCCAAGAAAGTGAACGGACATCCGTTTTGTCATTTACTTGCATCACTAAAATAGTCAATGCTCAGCTCCCTTTTGTCATACATTAATGTTTCATACACATAAACCTTCCTCGTCAAATGCTCTATAGCAGGGGTCTTCAAACTTGGCCCTCCAGATGCTGTGGAACTACACATCCCAGCATGCACTGCACATAGTTTTAGCATACTGTTATAGCAAAAAGGTGGCAGTGCATGCTGGGATGTGTAGTTCCACAGCAGCTGGAGGGCCAAGTTTGAAGAACCCTGCTCTATAGAATAGTGAAAACTGCTTCAAAATCCGTCCAGTGGTTCTCAAGATTAGCCCAGACAGACACCTACCAGGGACTTTATTTTATACTATGTATAGATGGATGTGTGCAATGAATAAAAGTAAATGGTATAATAATTTGCATTAGACCACATGGAATTACTTGGGGACCAACAAATATCTTGGTTGCAGTGCTCACAGTACAATAGCTGTTATGTGAATTTTTTTCATGCAAAACGTATATAAGTCATATCTTGTTAGTTTATCAGCAAAGTAATGTGACCTGTGGTAATGGCAAAGTAATGTGGTGTCATTAGATGTGTAGAGGAATATTATATTATCTTAATGCAGTATAACCTGGACATGCGGCTGGGGATGAACTGTTTATATGCTACTTTGTACAAGAACTAAAGAGGATTTGGGAATACAGTAGTCTATGTAAAATGTGTGTGTCTAGTGGTTTGAGAAAGACAACAGTGATGTAAACCAGGTCTTATCCAACAAATTGCATTTATTGTCTTTCACTGCAACATGCAACTACTAACTTAATACTGCTAAGCATATTCACAGAAAGTAAATCGCTTTTTAAGTCCCAAGGCTGTTAAAAGTTAGAGCTGTATAAAGGTTGTATGAGATGATAAATAAGATGCTAATACACTTTCCTACTTATCTTTTCAGGTCACCTTTGTCCCTGAAGTAAAAGCATTTAATTTCAAATATACCACTTGCATTCTGCTTACAATGTGATGACTTTGCTTTCTTTCCACATGTCAAACTGCATCTAAATACATACACTCATAGTAGTCTACTAATGTGCTAGTTTTATGCAAAATCACATAAATAAGTATTGTGTCCTCAAATACATTGAGAAATCTGATATTAAGCAATCCACATGAGACTCCATTTTGTAACAAGATGGCGTATGCCTGTAAAGTATTTACAAGTTTAAATGCAGAACAGTAGAAAATACATTTCCCAGTCTTTGAGTTTCAGTAGACCTTGGGCTCACCATATTATGTCTAGCAAGATAAGCTTATCAATAGGGATATATTCTGAACTGACTCCCATAAACCTCTCCCCCTAAAAGACTCCCTTTTACTAACCTTGTGGAACAATAGATGCTTGTACTTAATGATACTAAACAACCTTCTTTTGTAAGAAATGTTATAAGATGTGTGTACCTTTTGAATAGTACACAGAGATGCTTTTGCATTGACAGAGTCCAGTCTCAGTGTTATTTTCTCTGACTATCAATTGATACCTGAAAGAGATATCTCGATCAAGACGTTTGACACACATAACAAGGATTGCTTAATGCTAGACTGTTGAGGATCTTGAATTGGATTCATCAAAATTGGAGGTTAGCACCACGATTCCTAACCTTGGGCCAGGGACGGACACGACTGGAGTGATCGAGACAGCGAAAGCTAACGATACCGCAGTTGAGTAGCCATTGTCTACTCAAAGTTGGTATTTTGTTGTCCTTACATTCCTAAGTCTGTCTGCAGTTCCAAGTATGGATATCTGATGTGTCCCAAATTCTTGTTTTATTGTTATTTTCTGTTGGTGAAATTACATGTCTGAAATTGACTCAATGTGAGCAATGCAAATGTGTTATTGTCATTCAGCAGTATGAGAATTGGTTTCCCTGGTTGGCAGGGGTATTGCCCCTTTATTATTATTATTATTATTATTAACAGTTATTTATATAGCGCACACATATTCCGCAGTGCTTTACAGAGAATATCTTACCATTCACATCTGTTCCTGCCCAAATGGAGCTTACAATCTACTGTATACTCCCTACCACATGCTCACACACACACACACACTATGGTCAATTTTGTTGGGAGCCAATTAACCTACCAGTATATTTTTGGAGTGTGGGAGGAAACAGGAGTACCCGGAGGAAACCCATGCAAGCACAGGGAGAATATACAAACTCCACACAGTTAGGGCCATAGTGGGAATTGAACCCATGACTTCAGTGCTGTGAGGCAGTAATGCTAACCATTACACCATCTGTGCTGCCCCTTAATACACCTCGTGATCTTTACAGTTCAAGAGACAGAGTGAATAGACATAGAGGTGCCTTTTGTTTGTTGGTGATTATCTTAATACCAGAAAAGGAGAATTTTGGGATTTGTTTAAAACAACTTTGCCAATCAATTTATATCCCAAAAGTACGGTCATAGTGTGCTCAGAATTGCTAAGGAGACCCACTTTAGTAACAGAAAGTATACAAAAGAATCTGTGTCTGGTTTCTTCCTCTAGATAGAAGTACCTCATAGTACAGAGTAGAGTTTTGGCAAACCTACTGGGTAGAGTTTTGGTAAATATACCGCGTACTGAGGAGAGTTTTGGTAAACCTACTGGGTAGAGTTTTGGTAAAACCTACCGGGTACAGAGTAGAATTTTGGTAAAACCTACAGGATAGAGGTTTGTAGAACCCACAGATATGGGTAGTGTGGACAGCAAACACCTGTCCAACTGTCAAACCCCCATGGATATTATTCATACAGTATTAGGTCATGGGGCGACAGAAGGAATGTCTAAGCTTTTTAAAAGGGCTGGCATTCACAGAGATGGCACACTTGACTCGATTAAATTACAACAGATACGTAAATTACATGGCCCCTACATAAAAAGTAACACACTTGAAAGTATTCTCTTGAATTGGATAAAGGTTTCAGAACAGATATTGTTAGAAAGAGAATCACAAGAAATGGAAGAAGAGATAGGTAGCATGCATCTTAGCAATTATTCTGAAGGAACAACTGTAAGGACAGCAGGTCCAAGTTGTTCAATGGGCACTGGTAATGCTAAGAGGGGATGGAGGTACCCTAATGCAGATTGTCAAGCAGGTAATGACCCCAAAAGATCAGACTTGTTGGAATTGTAGTGCACATTGGTCAGTAAGCTGTAGAGCCTGTAAATTGGTGGTATCGTATACTGAGCCCAGGAAAGATACCAGGAGCTGGGATAAAGATAAGAAATCCATAGACCCCAGTATGAAACATACATGGAAATGTGAATGTCCCCAAATTAAACTGTGGATAGAACTAAATTGTAATGTTTGCAAGTGTAATAGAGACAGTAAAGTTTCACCCTCAGCACTACCCTCTGAAGGAGCAGTTGGTAACATCCCTGAAATAAAACCATCGACAGGATTATATCCAGTATTTACTCAGACAACACTCGTAAAGGAAGATCAACCTGCTAGGCAAGTTCACTGGTATAAACCGTGGACTCCAACAGACCAAGTGGCCTTTGCAAGGGATATACCCAATATAAATAAAGACCCTCTGGGATTTGCACATTATATGAGACACCTGCAAGTCTTTTACACTGCCACATGGTTAGATTTAGAACAGATGATGAAAACTACGATGGGTCATTTTGAAGCTGATCAGATAGCAAGGTAGGTAGCCCACAGAAATTAGGCAGAAATAGAAGACCCAAATGATGACCAAAAAATGGAAGCTGTTAGTGGGGAAGAATGGATAATAAAATGTGATACATATTGTGCAGACAAGTTCAACAATATGCCTTCACAGGATAATCCACAAGGACGTAACCAGTCTGTCACTGATTACTATCAGCAATGCAGACAGACGCAAAATGCAAGAGATGTGAGAATGTTTAAAAATTCATTCCTAAGTGGCTTAAAACCTGATTTGCTTAAAACCCTTACAACAAGCCACCCAGAGAATAGCACTTTAACTTCCGAAGTGCTCATTACAATTCTAAGATCCATCGAAGAGGATGAATCAGATAAGCAAAATAAGAAAAAAGGCACTCCATTGCAGACCATTTATGTTGTGCAATCCACAGGGAAACACCAGCAGTTAGTACTATTTAGTCACAAATCGGGTGCATGCTTTAAAAAGCCAACAACACCACCTGCTGCTGCTGCAGCAGTATCTAGTATTAGAACAAGCACAAGATCCCATGTTTGTATAAGAGATCAATTGTGTTTTCACTGTATGCAAACAGGACACCTTAAATTGTCCTCATCTCAGTGAGCCCAGAATGGAACACATAGGTACCCAAGCAAAGGAAAATGTCCCTCAGAATCCTATACTTCTCAACAAAATCAGTTCTAATGGCCCACAATGTACTATACCTATTACGATAGAGGGCAAGTACAACAGCACCGTAATCATAGATTCTGGAGCCACCAAAACTGTCATACAGTCTAAATTAATCCTATCAGAATTTTTGACCTCCACTGTAGTCCCAGCCACTAGCCTGGATGGTCAAATACAATAATTACAAAAAGCAAAGCCATTACAAGTTACTGTAAATATTAGAAACACAGTTTTTAGTCTCTGATGACTTCCCACTTAATCTGTTAGGAGCAGATCTATTGTTAGCATTAAATGCCACAATAGAATTCTGAGATGGAGAGGTGACCCTGACATCCAAACCAGGAATGCTTGGAAGAATTGCATTTGATACAAGTAACGCATTAACAAATCTCATTAATGTTGTTAAAATTGAAAGTCCATACCAAAATAAGATATTTGCTAAAGTCCCTGACACATTATGGGCAAAGAATAAAATGGATGTAGGATTATTACCTATCCAGCCTGTGGAAATTAAGCTCAAACCACTTGTACAGCCAGTCAAAATGAAACAATATGCTTTGAGACCCAACCAAGTAGCTGCTGTAACTCAACAGATAAAAGATTACCTTAAGGCAGGGGTTCTTAGGGAATGCCGTTCCAGTTGGAATTCGCCTCTGTTCCCTATTGCAAAGAGAACCCCAAATCCAGATGGGTCCCCCTCATTTAGGATGATCCATGATTTAAGAGAGATTAACAAAAGGTTACAAGTGAATATACCTATTGTACCTAGTCCACACACTTTGTTGAATGGTATACCGCCTACCTCACAGTTCTTTACTGTGATCGATCTAGCAAATGCATTTTTCTCAATCCCAATAACAAAGGAAAGTCAATTGCCACTTGCTTTACCACATCTAGATAAGCAGTATGCTTGGACCAAGTTGCCACAAGGTGGCGCTACAAGTCCTAGTGAATACACATAAGCTATGTTGCTTGTATCAAAGGATTGGCTGCCAGCCAATGCCAATACAGTCATTATACAATATGTGGACAATCTGCTTTTATGTGCTGATTCAGAGCAGGATTGTTTGCATGACACAATATCATTATTGAATTTTTTGCATGACAAAAATTGCAAGGTATCTAAAGACAAATTACAGTTCATACAGGAAAGAGTTGAGTTTCAAGGACATTGCATATCACATCAAGCCAAGCATCTTACAGAAGAGAGGAAGAGTGTGATTCAAAAAGCCGGTGTCCCATGTACATACAAACAGATCAGAGCCTTTTTAGGTTTAATTACATATTGCAGAGTGTTCATCCCTCGTGTATCCAGCAAACTCCAACTTTTATATGATGCACTCAAGGGACCTTTACAGCAGGGTCCACTTGAATTAACACCTGAACAAGTTGAAGTTTTTCATGTTCTGAAACAAGACATCATTAATGCACCAGCATTAGCCTTACCATATTACAGTAAGCCATTTACACTCTTTTGCCATGAGTCTAACTCACATGCTCAGGGGGTCCTTACACAGATACATGGACACAAGCAAAAGCCTTTGGCATACTACTCATGTCAGCTAGATCCTGTTGTCAGAGCAACGGTCACTTGTATACAAGCAGTGGCAGCGGCAGCCCTCATGTTAGAAAAAAGTGCTGACATAGTGCTAGGACATACCTTAACCCTTAAGGTACCGCATGGGGTAACTCAGATTTTGAATCAAGCCCAAACGAAACACCTGTCTGCCGCTAGACTTACAAAATATGAAGTGGCATTATTAACACCAAGTAATATCACTCTCAAAAGATGCACTGTATTGAACCCTGCATCATTACTTCCTCAGGTATCAAGTGAAGGGAGAGGAGGTGATACAAATGGTGATGACAGTGATATTGACAGCATCAAGGGGAACACTAAAAATATGCAAACTTTTTATTTTTCTGATCATGATTGTATTGAACTGATGAAGCAGGAATCATTGTCCTTATCTAACATTTCAGTGTTCCTTTTGTAGATGCAGACCGTACTCTCTTTGTAGATGGTTCCAGATACTATGTAGATGGAGTTCCATACACAGGATAAGCTGTAAGCACACCAACTGAGGTATTGGAACAAGGAGCTCTACCTTGTCACATATCTGCACAGGTGGCAGAACTCAAGGCCCTTACACAGGCCTGCATCCTTGCAGAAGGTAAAATTGTAAATATTTATACCGATTCCAGGTACTCCTATGGGATTGCCCATGATTACGGACAAATATGGACGAGCAGAGATTTCTTAGGATCTGCAGGTACAGTAAGCCAATCAGACATGCTGATCACATCAGAGCACTGTTTACTGCATTCCAACTGCCCCAAAAGCTTACAGTGTTGAACGTAAAAGTGCACACTTGAGACACTACACCCAAAGCTGAGGGCAATAGACTGGTAGACCAGGTCGCACGTGCCATAAGTCACTACTCACAAGGGCAACCCACTTATGTGGTAGATCCTGCTCCCAAGATTGACTTAAGTACCCTCTTAAAGCTACAAGCACAAGCTCCAGAGGCTGACAAAAATGCATGGTCAAAGCTAGGAGCTAAAGAGACAAATGGTGAGTGGGGAGAAGGTCAACATTTGTGTTTACCAAAAGCACTTTACCCAGTTATCTCCCAAATAATACATGGTAAGGTACCCTTGGGGAAGAATACAATGGTGGCTTTATGTATCTGCCCTGCAGAAACAACTGACTAAAATACATGGTTAAGTGTTTTCTTCTATTCCAGACCCCAAACTCGATACAGGTACCCGCCGCTTGCCCTGCAGAAACATCTGACTAAAATACATGGTTAAGTGTTTTCTTCTATTCCAGACCCCAAACTCGATACAGGTACCCACCGCTTGCAACCTGGAGATTGGGTGGTGATTCGAAAGCACACTAGAAAAACTCTTGAACCCAGGTTTGAAGGTCCACTCCAAGTCCTGTTGACTACACCTACTTCAGTGAAACTTCAAGGAAAGGACACCTGGATACACACTTCCCATTGCAAAATCTTCTACCAAGGGGAGTTGGAGTAATTTGAAACATGAATAGATACATGTTGCTAGGCCCCAAGCCAGACAAAGGCTTGTGGGGATGTATACTCTGCTTTGCTTTTTTTGTAGTCTTTATTATAGCTTTCAACTTTGAAGCATTTATTACACACACAAAAACAGGCAATGGTACAGGCAATGGTACAAGCAATGGTACAAACCATAGTACATCTAGAGAAAAGATGGAACTCCACCATCAGCTGAATGAGGTATGGGAAAACAAATTCATTCGCATGCATCACATTTTACCACAATTTGCCAAAACCACTGACTGATGGGTGTGTACCCATTCTCCCATATCCTCAAAGACTATGCCCTATGTAGCAGTCCCTGTCTTCTGGGAAGAAATTAAACAACTCACCCACAAGTATTCCAGTAAGTATACCTACTGTATAAATTCTATACATATATACGGAAGGGGAAGTTGGCAATTAAAAATCAACATTCACATATTTTTTTTGCTTTTGGTTCAAGTATAACTTGTGATTTTGAGAATGGATAGTGAAGTACAATTGTGGTTAAATGTAAAAATAAAATTAACATTTATTAAAATAAAAAAATAACAAAAATGTATGTAAGAATATGCTTGGGATGTATTAGTATGTAGATGTGTGATATAGAATATTTTAAGTATTATAGGTGATGATTGGAGATGATTTGAGATTAAAGTAATTTAAAATATTTTTTTGAAAACTATGTCAATGGATTGACCAAGTAATAAAAATGTAGTCTGCACACAGCGGCAGAACTCTCGGAGGTTGTCAGACAAGTATTTTTTGTGAACCCGGTGTCTATTTGTCTGTGTTGGTGTCTGGAGGCATGTACAGAAAGCTGGCAGGCCTAAGAAGACCTCCTGGCATGTAGTGAAGAACACTTCCCTGACCAGGAATCGAAACCGGGTCTCGGTGGAGAGATGCCGGATCGTACCCACTAGACCACCAGGGATGTCGGTGTTGAAGACAAGTTGTTATGTGCAATCATAAGAGAGTGTGGCAGTAGTTTGACCAGGCTGATACTGGATTAGTACTGTAGATATATAATAAAAACACTCTTCTTACTGTAACCAGAATGCTGGAGTGGTACATCTTGGCAACGTATTGACCAGGCTGAAACTGGGTTGTCACTGTAGTCCAGGATCCTGGAGCACTCAGATGGTCAACAGGACCAGATGCAGACATAACACTGGAATGGGTAGTAGGTGATGATACCAGGAACAGCATCAAATGGAGCAGGAACCAAGAACACTCACCATGTAGTGAGAATGGTATACACAGGTGAGTTGTAGGTTCGGATAACAGGATCAGGTAGGTATTCACTGTGCAACTAGTGGGATAGCTGCCTCAGGCATAGACAGAACCGGATTCAGACCAGACCCTGGAATGAATAGTGGATGATGATAACAGGGACGGCATCAATGGTGCAGGAACCAGGAATGCTCACCATGCAATGAGAATGGTATACACAGGCGAGTGGCAGGTTCAGATATCAGGAACAGGCTGATATTCTCCGTGCAGCCAGTGGAATAGCTGCACCAGGTGTAGATCACTTGCATGTAACAGAAGGAAGCAAAACTGCACAAACAGGATACAAGTAAGCAACAGGAGCTCAGTATACAGTAGCTCTTTCAGTAGGAACTGAGATTAGACATTGTACTGGCAATTAGGTAGAGTCAGCAGCTGGGATATATACCCTTGGGTTAACTGGGATAGGTTGAGCAGAGACAGGTGGTATGGTGAGGCTCAGGTTATCACTTGATTGGCTGTTGCAGACAGGTGATCGGGACTTGTCACTGCGGTACTCTGTAGCAGGCTTAGATCTTGCTTCAGGCCTAGCAGGCCAAGAAAAACTGAAGATTGTGTCTCTGGGATGTGATAGAGAATGCTGGCAGAATCGGCAAGTGACCCGGCGACAGGGGAAATACCCGGGTTGTGACAGAGGCAACTTAAGCCGCATGCAGGTTGGGGGAGGGCACCGAGGGTTTGGAGAGCCCAGGTAAAGAATACAAGTGTATGAACTGCCAAGATATCATCCATCCAGCCCCTTCCCTGACTCCATGACCATCTGCAAGCCCCTGCCCACTGTCTCTATGAGCAGGTAGGATTACCTCTTAATTGCCAGGAGGGCAATAACAAGGAGGTCTTGCCTCTGGACTGCAGGGTGTAAGCTCTGCCACTGTCTGTAAGGAAATCATTTAGAGAATGCACACATAAGAATTAATTATAGCTCTTCTGGGAAGTATTTAAAGAAGATATAGGGGGTGGTTTAATAGTTTTTTTGATGGCGATAATTAATAGGTGCCCGACAGAGCATTGTCTTGTGTGCCCATTAATTATCATGCTGGTGCCCAAAAGCATCAGGTTTAGCCATGTAAAGCAGCTAAACCTGTCTAAAGTCACAAGTTTCTGCTCCCCACCTCAGGAGGCTGCAAGCAGAAATATGTGCGCTGATGGCACTTGCATCCGATTAGAGAAACATTTGAATTGTTCCATTGGGTACCCATTAGCCAAAGCTGTAATAAAAACAAGTGAATTCCCCCCATAAAGTCTAGCAAATTTAGGAATATTGCAGCCAGGGGGTTGGATTTTACCCTACAGTTCTATCCCTACTTATCCTTTGTTTAGTGAGCCAGTGTTATTATTTTGCAGTCTTCTCTCTAGAGTACATTGGGCCTTATTGAGAGTTGAACATTATGCTGATTTTCATGCAGTGTGTGGACCATTTTCTGGGCTTATACTAGCCAGCGTCTGCGATCGTGCACACACAGAACAAAGCTCCAGCGTCTCAGTTATTGCGGCCATTCTGAGTGACCATAGACACACACAAGGAGTCAATATTTTCAACATCTGTGTCCAATGCTGCATTTGTGTATGCAGTTGCGTGCATCTGCGAGGTCTCCGTTGGGTGTTTCAATACAAATTCCACCGACTGTTGCATTAGCAAATTTTAGCAATATTTGCAAGTGTGTTTGCATTAGCGTACAACTCTGAATCAGGCACACTGTCCTTGTGGCTCTCCATGTGCTGAGCTGTACAGTGCTGCAGAAGATGCTAAGTACTTTTTATATTGCTCTACTGTACACTCTGCTGTTATACTGGCTGGTCATTGTATATGGATATGCTTTATAAATCTTAATGCTTTTAAACTACTTTTTTTTACAAACATCATGCATATAATTGTAATATAATAAAATCACATAAAGAAAGACTGCACCAGTGGGGGACATAATCAGTAAAAACAATATTTATCTGTTCATAGAATCAATGTAAAGAGAAGTAGCCTTTCTTAAATACACTTATTTATTAAAACACAATTAAACTAACATATTAAAATGAACACACAATAAATAATATACTATAGATTCTTGAAAATTAAGATATTGAAGGATCCCTCAAGGCTGCCTAAGGGTGAGGAGAGGACGTGGTTGAATACCCAGAAGCCTGGCTGTGTAATGTGCAGTGGATGTATTAATTGTAGATCGATGATCACTGGGTCAACATTTTCACATCCGCAGAGTGGTAGACCTATCAAGATCCGCTTCAAACTACACTGCCTTTTGGACTTCGTAGTATACTTATTAACCTGCCCTTTTAGACTTTCATATGTCAACATGAAAACACGATGTTTTTGTTAAAGGATGGTGAACCATCGGAGTTCCATCCGCCAAGCACTTACAACTGGATTGACCGACAAACCAGTTGCAAATCACTTCTCACTTCCTTCAACTTTGACAACAGGTGGCAAGCCTTAAATGCTGAATTATAGACTGTGTACCCACACTCAGGAGAGTTGGGGATCGGACTCTGCTATTAAAAAAACTTGAAAGCAAATGGATCTTTTTCCTACAAACAGTCGCACCAAAGGGCCTGAATGAACACAATTCCCTCAACATTTTCTTGCGATGATGCAGTAATATCTTCTGACATCATTACTTTTCTATATCTAGATCGTTCATAAATAATATAACCACTTTACTCTATTTTGCTATAGAGTACAATCTCCAGTTTAGTTTGTAGTTTTAAATACTGTGGGCCTGATTCAGACCTGCTCGCGAGCGATGAGCGCTCGCAAGCGGGTCGATGTTGGCCAAGTGTGCACGAGGGAGCCGACTCCATCGTGTGCATGCGCGAGACCCGCATAACGATGGGCAAGCCGTCGCTATGGGTCTCGCTACAAAGGGGGCGTGCTGTCGATGTTGAGTGACAGCACGCCCCCTTTGGTGGGCTTGCCGGGGGTGTTGCTGCCCAGACGGAGGCATTCCCATGGGAACGCCTACCATCTGGGGCCAGCCCCACTGACATCACAAATGATGTCAGTGGGGGTGCTTTTGGCTCTGATAGAGCCAAAAGCACTCCAGGGTTTGCAGCAACGAGACCCTACAACAAGGGTCTCGTCGCAAGCCCGATGGTTGCGATGGTCTTGACCATTGCGATCATCTTTTTGTCCACTTCTATAGCTGTGGGTGGTCACCCACAGCTATGCGAGCGGCCAGGAGGCCGCTCTAAAAAAAGAGAGGGAGGGCACTGATTCAGAGCGAGCGCTCTGAAAGAGCGTCCAGCTCTGAATCAGGCCCTGTGTTAATTTGTATATGTTTATTTTTCCTTTCAAGTTTATTTTTCCTTTTATTGTTTAACATGTAATGCTGTGTGATGGATCAGTATAGATAACTATGTAACAGGCCCAGGTCCGCTAAGGTACATGATCAAGCTATCATAGAGTCCTTCCTATAGTTGAGATGAACTTCTAGCCATTATCTTAGATGTTCTTGATTTCCATAAATGTCAACCTAAAAATTGGCATGTCATTAAGAGGCATACTGGTAAGATCTCAAGTGGTTCCTATTGAATATGTTGCACACGGGACCAGAAGTGGGGACACTGCATTCTGGAGTGGAACGCAGAAGTCGGAGTCTGTCATGGCTTAGAGTACAGCTGTGCGATATAGGGACATGGCTGCAATGCGTATTCTGCATTAATGTGTCCAACACATGAGATAGTACCTTATTGTGCTAACCGGGGACCATGTGTTGGACACCTCAGCCACACCAGAAGTGACGCTCACAAGCCCACGAGGATGCGAACATGGAGGTGCACTGGCGCCAATTGTCTAGGCGGACCTGCTATTTAGGGGACTGGACCTACTGTATAGGGTAAGTGTAGTCTATGCTATAGGTGTTGACTGTCCTTGTTGGATACCTTGTTGTGCTGATGGCTATCTTGATCAAGGTCTAACATTGCCCTAAATGTCGACATTGGATATATGTAAGCTAATAAAGGACTACCTTTTCTATTTGTCAATAACCCTAGCGAGTGCTCCAGTTTTTGTGTGTATAAATATATATATATATACATATATAATTCATACAGACATTATATATATATATATATATATATATATATATTCACCTTGACAAAGGGGCGTGTGTTGGGACTATGTGAAGGATCACATTAAAATTTATTTACCAGTCTCCATGTGCTGCTGACCCCCTGTCTTTCTACATACCAGTTGCAGATGGCACAGGAGCAACAGTGCCCGCGTTAAGCAGAGTGCCGGTCCAGTGAGCATTTATATATATATATATATATATATTTATATAATACAAAGTCTGGAGCCTGGCATTCACAAGAACAAAATGTCCAATATTTCTAACTCCATTGCCCTCTGACAAGAAGTGTATAGAAAATGAACCACACACAGATGTAGTAAAGACGGCGGCACTCGAGTATTTGAAGAAAGACAACAACTACAAGTATTCAGTCAAAGTCAACGTTTCAATGTGACAGCATTTTCATCAGGACATAATACATTACAAAAACACTGACCTTAAATAAGTGCTCCTCATCACCATGTCTCCGCGTGTTTCTTCCTGACTTCCGGCTGCAGACACGCTGGTATGCACATCGCGATGACGTCACCAACATGCACCCATCACTATAACAACAACTAAATACAAATGGTAAGGAAGCAAAAGTAACATCCATATTTTGGATACAGTAACAGCATATGTAACAGCTAACCAGCTACATTTAAATATAGCCTAAAATCCAGACATGCTAACAAAGGCATGTCAACATACACATACATATTAAAACAATTACTGAAAGAAAAAATATAACTAAAGCAACTGAAATGACACATATTGATAGGGCTTACATAGATACATAAAGTGCTAGAGTGCACTCTATGCACATTATTGTCATTGATGTAACATCTTAGATAATAGAACACACAATAATAATAATAATGCCCCACAACCAGAGAGCAAATAGCACAATACACGAATATGAATATAAAGGTTACAAGAAGCAATGCAGCCCCATTGTTTAGGGTTCAGTACATACCTACTATTGGCAGACATAATATTCAGTTCTGCAAATGCTGGGTTGCAACCCTAAATAAATGCTCCCTGGATTTGATGCTTCTCATTATCGAGGAGTCAACCAGGAAGCTCAATGTGACCAAAGAAGAGATTGCCTCCATTTAAAGCTGTAACAAAAAAAATTCTGATGGATGATAAATTATGTGACTGGCTGAGTAAACTTAATGAACAAGTAGAGACTTACCCAGCAGATCTTATTAAATTTAGACGTGAGATATTTGTCAAAGTTACTCAAGACTGTGAGACACAATATGTGTACAGCTGGCTTACTGGTGGCTCTCAAGGTAATCCAGCCCATGTGAGTTATAGACGGAATTTTAGACAGAAATTCTGTTTTGATTCTTCTAATGACTCTGGCACATCTACCAGTGAGTCGGACAATAAATTATAATGTGGCAAGAAATTCAACACCCTTCCTTTAGGGATGTGTACCAGGGTACAGTATACCACACAAAATGCCAATTCACCCGCAGAGGTGGGCAATGGAAAAGACAAAACCTGACAAAAGAAACCCCCGTTGCTCAAGAAGTAGTGTTCAATATCTCTTCTGCTGTTTTGACACACAAAGAATTGAGTATGTTACATAAAGGTCTGAATTTTGTCCCGACAACTAGATTCGATCCATTTCTTTGGAAAACAGAAATGTTTAAGTTGCAGAGACAACTTAAACTCAAAGAATACTTTTCTAATCACCCTTAGTGTAAGCCCTACTGAGATGATTCCAGAAGAATTGAAACAACCTCATGGTCCCTCTTTGATCCTCAATCAAATAATTCCTCTATTAAGTCATTTGTATGGCTGATTGATATGGAAGTTGACAACGAGGATTCCAGAAACTCTAAAACTTTTTCCAACATGTCTGCTGGTGAATTTTCGGCCCTCAAAGCACTTAGTGCATGACAGGACATTGTCATCAGAGCCGCTGATTAAGGTAGCTCGATTGTTGTTCAGAACTTATTTGATTACAAGGCAGAAATTGCATGACAATTATCTAATACTAATACTTACAAACCCTTGTCTGTTGATCCTATGCCTGCACTTAAGAAAGATCTAGATGCTATTTTACAATGCGCTCGTGACTCTGGCATCATCTCTCAATTTATTAAAAAACACTTGACGACTGATTTTCCAGTCAAACCCCTACTCTATACTTTATCTAAGATTCACAAGAGCCTTCAATGTCCACCTGGCAGATCTATTATCTCTGGCCAGTGGTCATTATTTCATCTCTATATATCTTGATCAGTATTTGCAGCCATGTGTGCAAGCTAAAAGGTCTTTCTTATAAGATACTACAGCTCTGCATATTGCTTTGGATAACCTTGGTGTAATTCTTGAAAACTGCTTCTTATGCTGTATTGATATGAATTCTTTATACTGTGTATTCCGCACAACCTAGGCATCTATGCCACAAGGAAGCTTATTTCAGATAACAAGTTATATACTGGACCTGATATAGATTTCTTTTGTGAATTACTTGAGCTACTTTTATGCAGGAATTTTTTCTGGTTTTTCTGGTCCGCAGCGGTCCTGACGTGCAAATCGGTCATCCGACCTGGGTATAGGGGCGAAAGACTAAGCGAACCATCTAGTAGCTGGTTCCCTCTGAAGTTTCCCTCAGGATAGCTGGTGCTGCACCTGTCAAACCGTAACGAATGGTCCTAAGGCGAGCTCAGGGAGGACAGAAACCTCCCGTGGAGCAGTTTCCTGAGGGAAACTTCGGAGGGAACCAGCTACTAGATGGTTCGATTAGTCTTTCGCCAACCTCTGGATGCGCGATGTTGTCCTCTGTGGTCCCATCATATGCGAACGCATTCATGTTTGGTGTTAAAGATGATTTACTCTTTTCTGATGATGTTATCTTAGAGAAGATTATGTATCATACTAGATATATAGATGACGTACTACTTTTTTGGGTTGGCAGTAGGGAGTTTCTTTACTCTATCCTTAACAAACATAATGAGAAACAGGGCCCTGTTCAGTTATCAAATAGGATTGAAACTGAGAGTATTGATTTTCTAAACATCACTATTAGTATTGTTGTAAACCAAATTCGTACGTCATTGTTTGTTAAACCAACTGACTGCAATATGTTACTTTTGCCCCACAGTTTCCATCCTAATGCGGTGCAGAGAAGTCTGCCATTCTCCCAACTATTGCGTATCCACAGAATTTGTAATAATGACGATGATATGCATGACAAAATGACCACCATGATTAATAAATTTGTAGAGAGAGGCTACAAGTTAGACTCTTTGTTGAAAATTAAACATAAAGTTCTTTCTGTTCCACGAGCTCACTTCCTTAGTAAATCCAAATGCCATTCTAATAAGATTATAGGGCCAAACAGATTCAATACAGTAGTTTTAAAGCTTGCAAAGCTATTACAAGATACTGACTTTTAACTAGTACTGATAAGGATCTACATGGATTACACGATAAGAGGATACTTACTTGCTATTCTCATGGTCACAATATCCGTGACTACCTGATATACTCAGATGTGACTAATTTTGGCAAACCTGTGTCAAAAATCTTTTGGGGCCCTTTAAAAAGCGATGCTTCAAATGTTCAGGTTGCATTACCTGTGGGCATATGCTCACCGGCAATATAATCAAACATCCATATTCTGCCAAACCATTTAATATCTGCCACCATTTGAGTTGTCTGAGTAGGTATGTGGTTTATCTCTTGATATGCCCTTGCAGTAAACATTACATCGGGAAGACTGAGCGCCAGTTCAAGGAGAGAATGGCATTGCACAGATCATCTATCCATGCCGTTATTCTCTCCTAGACTGGTGAACAACCCGTGACTAGGCACTTTGCCGAAGCAGGACACTCATTTACTGCAATGAGACACATGATCATGGATCAAGTTCCCCCCTTGATTTGGGGTGGCAATAGATCTAAGATTCTCCTCCAAATAGAGGCTAGGTGGATCTTCCTGCTAGATAGTATGAGCCCTAAGGGTCTTAATGAAACAATGGGGCTGCATTACTTCTTGTAACCTTTATATTCATATTCGTGTATTGTGCTATTTACTCTCTGGTTGTGGGTCATTATTATGTGTTCTATTATCTGAGATGTTACATCAACGACAATTATGTGCATACAGTGCACTCTAGCACTTTATGTATCTACAGTCAGGTGCATAAATATTGGGACACTGACAGAATTTTCATATTTTGGCCTCTATTCACCACCACAATGGCTTTGAAATGAGACAAACAAGATGTGCTTTAACTGCAGACTTTCAGATTTAATTTGAGGGTAATTACATCCAAATCAGGTGAACGGTGTAGGAATTACAATGGTTTCTATATGTGCTTCCCGCTTTTTAAGGGGCCAAAAGAAATGGGACAAACTAAACAATCCAAAATCAAACTTTCACTTTTTAATACTTTGTTGCAAATCCTTTGCAGGCAATTACAGCTTGAAGTCTGGAATGCATAGACATCACCAGACGCTGGGTTTCATCCCTGGTGATGCTCTGCCAGGCCTCTACTGCAAATGTTCTCAGTTCCTGCTTGTTCTTGGGGCATTTTCCCTTCAGTTTTGTCTTCATCAAGTGAAATGCATGCTCAATTGGATTCAGGTCAGGGGATTGACTTGGCCATTGCATAACTTTCCACATTTTAGCCTTAAAAAATTCTTTGGTTGCTTTTGCAGTCTGCTTCAGGTCATTGTCCATCTGCACTGTGAAGCTCCGTCCAATGAGTTCTGAAGCATTTGACTGAATATGAGCATATAATATTGCCCGAAACAGTTCAGAATTCATTCTGCTGCTTTTGTCAGCAGTCACATCATCAATAAATACAAGGGAACCAGTTCCACTGGCATCCATACATGCCCACGCCGTGACACTACCACCACCATGCTTCACTGATGAGGTGGTATTTTTTGGATCATGAGCAGTTCCTTTCCTTCTCCATACTCTTCTCTTCCCATCACTCTTGTACACGTTGATCTTTGTCTCATCTGTCCATAGGATGTTGTTCCAGAACTGTAATGGCTTTTTTAGATGTTGTTTGGCAAACTCTAATCTGGTCTTCCTGTTTTTGAGGCTCACCAATGGTTTACATCGTGTGGTGAACCCTCTACATTCACTCTTGTGAAGTCTTCTCTTGAATGTTGACTATCACACATATACACCTACCTCCTGGAGAGTGTTCTTGATTTGGCCAACTGTTGTGAAGGGGTTTTTCTTCACCAGGGAAATAATTATTCTGTCATCCACCACTGTTGTTGTCCGTGGTCTTCCGGGTCTTTTGGTGTTGCTGAGTTCTCTGGTGCGTTCTTTCTTTTTAAGAGTGTTCCAAACTATTGATTTGGCCACACCTAATGTTTTTGCTCTCTCTGATGGGTTTGTTTTGATTTTTCAGCCTAATGATGGCTTGCTTCACTGATAGTGACAGCTCTTTGGATCTCATATTGAGAGTCGACAGCAACTGATTCCAAATGCAAATGTCACACCTAGAATCAACTCCAGACCTTTTACCTGCTTAATTGATAATGAAATAGCGAGGGAATAGCCCACACCTGTCCATGAAGTGTCTTTTGAGTTGATAGTCCCATTACTTTTGGCCCCTTAAAAAGAGGGAGGCACATATAGAAACCATTGTAATTCCTACACCGTTCACCTGATTTGGATGTAATTACCCTCAAATTAAATCTGAAAGTCTTCAGTTAAAGCACATCTTGTTTGTTTAATTTCAAAGCCATTATGGTGGTGAATAGAGGCCAAAATATGAAAATTCTGTCAATGTCCCAATATTTATACACCTGACTGTATATACTGTATATATATGAGGACCAAATCAGTGACACTAGGAGACTTTGAAAGAAGTTTAATGTGACACCTCACACTGAAGTTTTGGGGCCAACATTTCCCTTTGTCAAGGTAAAAGAATAAAGAGTTAAGAACAAGAAAAGACTGCTTACCTTATAAAGGGAGAAGTCCACCAAGAAGAGTTAAGTGAACAGGACACCGCCTGATGACATAGTGCTGCGGCGTGTCACCAGTTGTCAAGGCAACCAGGACTCCAGCAGATGAACTCGGCTGGCCGTCCTGTAGTGAGAAAGCAGTAAAGAATGAGAATGGCTGAGCAAAGAAGTCAAATGCATTGGTATAAAGAAATTACGCCTTGTGCATACCCATAATTGATACTGCCTGTGAGTGAAAAAGAAGGGGAGAGGACAGAGGGAAATAGACGAAAATACGGGGATGAAGAAAATAGTCTAAAGGGCGAGAAATAGTCTAAAGGGCAAGTAATAAAGGGACCGAAATATATAGATAGATAGATAGATAATGCCTGTATGTATATATAATATACAGACTCTACATTATATATATATATATATATATATATATATATACACTGTATATAAAGCAAAGTTGGACTGGCACTCAGCTAGATCCGCTGATTCTCGTACATGTGCATAAATAAATTAGCATACGACGGGGCCATATTAGACCCCATCACTACCTCTGTTATTTGTAAATAAAAATAATTTTCCAATAAGAAAATATTTTTACACAACAAAAAGTCCAGGAAAAGTAACAAAAACTCAACACAAGGACCCTTGCAATGTGGACTGTTGTCAAGCAACTCCTGACAGATTCAATACCATCAGTTTGGTCAATATTTGTATACAAACTTGTTATATCCATTGTAATAATCAGAGGGAATAGAGCCTAATCTATCAAGTTTAGTCAAGAAATCAGTGGTGTCTTTTAAATAAAACTCCATATATTGGACCACAGGCTGCATCCACAAGTCAATCAATTGGGATAATGGCTGGCATAAGGACCCACAAGAGGAAATGATTGGCCTACCAGGTGGTTTGACCAAAGTCTTGTGCACCTTAGGTAACACATATATAAGTGGTATTCTTGGATGTGTCTGTGTAAGAATTGAGCAATGGACTCAATTTAATTTAATGACACTATCAATTTCTTTCTTATACACATAAGTGGGGTCATAATCAAGTACCTTATAACAATGTTCATCAAAGAGTTGTCTCAATTTCTGAAATATAATCAGATCTGTTTAGAACCACAACACTGACCCCTTTATCTGAGGGATGAAACACAATTGAGTGTTTTGTTTTCTAAGGAGACCAGTGCCTGAATTTCTTCTCTGATCAAGTTCCTAAGAGACACTTTTTGATCATTAATATAAGGCAAAGTCCCACTTAACCAGCTTAATAAAGGTTTGATCAAACCACCTGGTAGGCCAATAATTTCCTCTTGTGGGTACTTATGCCAGCCATTATCCCAATTTATTGACTTCTGGTTGCAGCCTGTGGTCCAAAATATGGAGTTTTATTTAAAAGATACAAATTATATCTTGACTAAACTTGATAGATTAGGATCTATTCCATCTGATTGTTTACTTGTTACAATGGATATAACAAGTCTGTATACAAATATTGACCACACTGATGGTATTGAATCTGTCAGGAGTTTTCTTGCCGACAGTCCACATTACAAGGGTCCTTGTGTTGAGTTTTTGTTACTTTTGTTGGACACTGTGTTGCGGAAAAATTATTTCTTATTTGAAAATTCTTTTTATTTACAATAACAGGGACTGCAATGGTGTCTAATATGGCTCCATTGTATGCTAATTTATTTATGCACATGTACGAGAATCAGCATATCATGGCTCATCCACTTTTTTCAGAGTTTATTTTCTTTTATGTTCATTATATTGATGAACTTTTTGTGGTGTGTACTGGAGGCATGCAACTCCTGATTTAGTTCACTGATGCTCTCAATTTTTTGGACACCAATTAGGTTTACCTTATCTTATAGTAGTTTGACCATTAACTATCTTGATGTTTATGTGACCAAAGTAGGCAAAAAATTATCCACAAGAATTTTCTGTTGGGAAACCGATAAAAATACTCTCCTAATGGTGGACAGTTTCCACCCCACTCCATTAAAACATGGAATTCCATTTTTGCAACTACTGAGAGTAGTGTGTCTGATAGAGATGTTTTACCACAAGCCCTACAAGAAATGAGGCAACGCTTCATCCAGATGGGGTACCAAATCAATGAGATAAATGAGGCTATTGAAAAATGTATGTGTATCAAATGGGAGGATACTTTGATTATTAAAGAGAGAAAAGCTAAAACAAACAGGATGCTTTTTTTCTCCACATACTGTATTGCCTCAAAGCATATCCGAGAGGTGATTTTACGCCATTGGCACATAATACAAACTGATGACTCCATTGGCCATCTTTGTCGTGAAATGCCACCCTTCTACTACAAAAGGAGTGGCAATATAAAGATGTGATAGCTAAAGCAGATATAGGACCCATTGTCATGGCTGCTGACACTTGAGACTCCTGGAGGGAGGCAGGCCTACTAGGCACAACAAACTGGGGTGGTCTTAGGAATGACCTTTCCATGAAACTCAGTAGCACAGGATAAAAGTAAAATAGAATTAATTCGCAAAAGAATTATAATCAGCAAGGTCTCATATAAAGTCTCAAATAGCACAGAGATTCATATATGCAATAATAAGTATAGGAGAGAATCCCCAAATATATATGCAGTCTTTAACATATAAAAACTAACATGGTAGAGAACCCAGAGTCCAGTATGAGGCTAATACCTCAGGATGATATTAAGGACCTTTGCCAGGGTAGAACCCCGTAGTAATGGAAATCCGGAGCAGAACGAACCCTGCAGAATAGTATAGTTCCGGGACAGGGCCATGCCCTGTGGTGCAGTGAGAGTTTTGTGGAGTAGTGAACCCGGAGCAGTGTTAAGCCCTGTAAGAAGATGAGATTCCAGGACAGGGTTGAGCCCTGCAGCATGGCTAGAATTCGGAGAGGGGTTGAGCCCCATGACGTGGAGAAGATTGTAGCGGGGTTTAGCCCCGTGACGAAAAGAAGATTGTAGCGGGTTTGAGCCCTGGGATGCAGAGAAGATTGTAGCAGGGTTGAGCCCCGTGATGCAGAGAAGATTGTGGCTAGGGTTCGGAGTGGGGTTGAGCCCCGTAAGGCGGAGAAGATTGTAGCAGGGTTGAGCCCTGTGGTGTGGCTATAGTACGGAGTGGGATTGAGCCCCATGATGCAGAGATGACACTGTAATGGTGCAGTTGACAACTGTAACAAGGATGAGTTCAATATCCACAGGAACGAAAAGACAACAGGTAAAATGCAGCAAAATGATGAAGCACAATGATGGATCAAAAAGCAATACTTAGACAATAGGAATGCTGGGCTCTGTAGTGCAGTGGATAACTGGCATCAGAAGTTCATCTGGAATATAACAAAGTCCACAGCAATCCACGGGCACAGCGGGGACCAAGAAAAGACCTGAAAGCAACGTTGCACAGACACTGAGACACAGTTAGTAACAGGCTTTATACTAGAGGTCTGTGATCCATAGGAAGTTTCAGAACATGTGACCAAAATGGAATCAGGTTTGAAATAATGAGCAATCTAGGAATCCCACAACCTGATGACACCTGGGAAACAGATGATAACTTTAACATTCTATCCACTGAATGAGAAGCATGCCAGCAAGCAGGATAGCTCTTCCACCGACCACAATGGAACTTTGGCAAAAGTAGTCTATCTTTATGTACTTAAATAGTCGCAGTCCTGACACCCATCGAAAATAAAACTTTTTTACAGCCCAAAAGTGGAGTCTTCAAGTGCCATGGGTGCGTTAACTGCCAGTCTCTTTTGCCTGGTGATTTCTCCATGGACCCCAGGATGGGTGCAAAATTTGAAATAAGACACCATTTGGATTGTAACAGTTATTTTATAGTCTATTTGATTAAGTGCCCCTGTAACCTTATTTACGTGGGTAAGACTATTCGAGCCTTAAAAGAAAGGAATGCTTTACATTGCTCATCCATCAAAAAAGCTCTTGTGTCTGTGGATCTAAAAACACCAAATGTCTCCAGACATTTTGTGTCACACAAGCATTCTTTAAAGGATTTTAATTGTATGCCTATTGATCTTATACCCCCCTTGAGACGTGGGGGTGACCGCAACAAATTATTATTACAAAGATAATGTTTTTGGATTAACCGCTTGAACACTGTTGTTCCCAATGGGCTCAATGAGGATCAATACCTTAGCTGTTATCTCTAATGTATCTCCAGCGTTACATGATATTTTCCTAGTATTTGGGTACTTATCCCTTCTAAGAACCTTTGGTGTATTTTGTATCTTTTCTTTTGTTGTAATGTTTCATTTGTATGTCATGTATTTGCTGTATGTATACTCAACTGCCTTACAATTATGCCTTCCACTGTCCTGTATATACCTGTACTTAATCATGTGGGTTACTTTATTATTGGGAATGTCACTGGTTAAGGTGCGACATCTGGTGCACTGCCGTGCAATTATAGTATGTTACTTTTATTATTTATTTATACTTGTGCTCCTAGTATTAGTTATCCCGGGTGATAATTGCCCTTTTTTGTCTCTCCCCTTGCTGCACGTTTTATTGCTGCTGTATCCTAGGCAACGGGCGTGACACTTCCCAGCTTTCTGGTTGCCGGGGTAATGGGTGACGCCACTTCCGCTTCCATGGTTGTCGGGGTAGCGAGTGATGTTGCTTCCGGCTTACTATGATTGCGGTAAGGGTCCAGTGTGTGTGTATTTTGGGTTTTGCATATTAGAAATGGCTTGGCACGCACTCTTACAGTTGAGTGGTATTCTCTTGATTGTGGCAGGTATAAGTTTGATGGCAGTTGCTCCTTTATGTGTCCATGAGGAAGGCGTGTGAGTCACGCTGAAACAGCTGTCGGGCTGAAGGATGTGCGTTCCCCCTCTGGATTACTGTACTGTTAGTTCTACCACCCTGGCTCATTAATACTGTAATTTCCTTTTGTGGGCTACATGAGTGAATGCACTGCTGTATACATCTCATGTCATTTTTCCTATAAAGAATCATCTTTTTGCAGTTAATTGATTGATGTGCTGGCTCTTTGTTTGATACTGCAACCATTTTTATGTGCCAATCACTCCTGGACTTATCATAGTGGTGTGTGCAGAAAGCTTGTGTATATATATATATATATATATATATATATATATATATATGTAAATGACAGGCTTAATCCACGGCACTCAACCATCTGGGGTGCCCTTGGTATGTGACCACACCATCTACATAAAAAATATCATACAAACTCGGCACTCACTTGGTTTTCAAACTGCAACTCCTTTGAATACAGGGAATGTTGGTTCCAAAATATTGCAATAATTTGTTAAGCTGACCACCACTTCACGGTCATTCCCATCTGGCCAGTCCCTACACTGATTCTCAGATAAATGATCTTGGGCTCAAGCTTGCATACATTTTAAACATGAATATGGGTCCTGGCTTAAAGAGACAGGACCACACCCTGGGATATCAGTTAATAAGCACCTGGATATAGACAAAAAATATATATATATATACATAAAACCAAGGATCCGGCAGTAATTTCAATCTGATTCTGCTGCAGCGCCCTTTACTGAACACTACACAAACAACAATCAATGTATTACACAGAACAAATGTGATATACAGACACATTAATTCTCCCTTTGTTGCCTTTTGTTTTGAGCCTGTTTTGGCAAAAGATTAACATTTTGACTTTCCCAAATATGAACTTAAATTGCCCAACTCCTGAACTCTACCAAACAGCCTTTTAAATCTGCTCGGTAATTAACTACTGCACCCAACATACTGATTAAATAGTATGTCATATTATTTTTAAATCTGGATCAAGGCAGGAAATTACTCTGTATCTGTGTTGGTATATTGGCCCTCATTCAGAGCCGTACGCTCTGAGCAGAGCGCACGCTCTGAATGAGGGCCGCCCTCCATAATTCTGGAGCGTCCTCCTGGACGCTCGTATAGCTGTGGGTCACCACCCACAGCCTATACGAGCGTGCAGTTTGATGGCCGCGATGGTCGTGACCATCGCGACCATCGAAACTGCGAGCCGAAGCCTGCGGTTGAGGTTTTCAACCGCAAGGCCCGGAGTGATTTTGGCTCTATCAGAGCCAAAATCACTCCCACTGACATCACTAGTGATGTCAGTGGGCCGGCTTCTGACGGTAGGCGTTCCCTTGGGAACGCCCCCGTCAGGGAGGCACGCCCCTGGCACGCCCACCAAAGGGGGCGTGCTGTCAATCAACATCGACAGCACGCCCCCTTTGATCAGACACAACGAGCGAAGGACTTTCCTTCGCTCATCGCGTCTGGCGCATGCGCATGACGGAGCTCCCACCGTAGTGCACATGCGCAGTGCACAACATCGACCCACTTGCAAGCGGACAGCCGCTTGCGAGTGGGTCTGAATCAGGCCCTTTGTCCTCTCACCATTTGTTTATTTTACTGCTGACCCTTTGTTGTGTGAGGAGGGTGTTAGGGGTGGGGGGTGGAATCAGTGTGGACACCTGGTTTGAGTCATACTTATTTGTCACTATTAGGCTGCCATAGCCGGGGCTGCTACAGCATCAGTGCATAGTTTAAAGTGTCAATAGAACATTTAAGATAAAGCTGGAGTTATTCAGGAGTTAAACAGGAGGAGAACAGAAGGAGAATTTAACAGATCACCAATTCCTGCTATTAAGGACTGCTTTTATCTACCACCACATTTCCATCATGCCTATGGATTGTGCCTCCACCTGGATCTTCAATGCTGTCCGCATCCCTCCTGATCTCCCAGTGCAAAGTGCTTACCCACTCCAACTATACCTTACCAATCCACGCAGCAAGATTACTTCTCATATGGTCTTTGGCTGTGGCCCCCAAATCATGAGGCTTGGTGCAAGTTTGCTGTACTCATTATTTTTTTTCCTCTTAAGTTTAGACTAACCTTTCCATAGATGTTAGATTACTGTGACCCTTGTATCCAGCCCATCTGTTTCACCCATGATTGTCTGCCCCCTCCCCTTTAGAATGTAAGCTCTCACGAGCAGGGCCCTCTTCCGTCATGTGCTTATCCTTCACTTCATTATACTCTAATTTATAACAGCACACAACCCTTGGTTACAGACACCATGCTGCTTATCTAAGTGTTATGCAGCAATGTATAAATCATGTATCTGTCCTGTATTGTTTGTACTGTTAATTTCTGTTTTCTTGTGTGCTTATTTGTCTATGTACTGTGTAAATGTGCTGCGGAACCCTTGTCGTGCCATATAAATAAAGGATAATAATAATAATAATAATAATAATAATAATAATAATAATAATAATAATAATAATTGTGCGGCACATTACTAGCAATTGTCACTAACAGTCCAGGCGCTATGGAAAGAAATGTGTTCTGTAGATGGGGAAGTGCACATTGTGCCCTGTTGCCCCATACCGGCCTGCACAGTCTCCTCTTTCATACGATGTTCCCCCTTAGTAGTTATTGCCTGGCGGTAGTAATGGCAATTCACAAAACACCGGATTCCAGGGACAGCATCACCTGCAGCCCCTATAAGACGGCTAGGGCTGCCCGAAGGCAGATATGTGGCTTCCCACTGGAAGCACTCACTCTGCTAATTGCAGCCCAGACTGCCTGGCCTGTGTGTGACTGGCAGATAGTGCTTCCAATAGGAAGCCACTGCCAGTCACAGACTGCAACTGGCTCACTGATGTGGCAGATTTTAATGGAGGGTAAAATCCGCCACTGATATATGTAACAGATATAGCACTTTTGGGTGTGCAGTCACACTCTGAAATACACATGCCGTGTTGTGTGTTCAACCAGGCCTGCCAAGAGCCGCGGTGGGCCTGGGGAACTGGGGGTGTGGCCTAATCACTGTAGGTGTGGCCACACCCCCTTGAAATAAAAAAATCTTCAGCGCTGCAAAGCGGTGCTGCGCTCTTGTGAGGGGGGCCGCTCTGAGCCCCCCTCACTCCTCCTACAGGCAAAGGAGACTGCTGTGGCTGGGCTGCTGTGAGTGAGGGGGGTGGCATTGGACCTGGGCCCACCCTGAGCCCCTCAGGAGGCCCAGGCAATTTGTACCAACTCCCCCCCCTCTCGGCGCCCCTGTGTTCAACCACCCAAGGTGTGCATATATGAGAGCATGACTGCACACCGAAGACTAATATATCTATCTTATAAAATAGCTCCTATTTTGTGCTAATCTGAGTTAAAGGAGAACGCCAAAAGAACTGTTTGTTTTCAGGATGGATGTTCAAAATGAATCCTTTTTAAGGATATAGAGTCCATTTCCTTGAACTGTAATAAGTAATTTGAGTGTAAGGTGCTTAAACTGTAGAGTTAATAGGGAAGTCCTTTATTAGAATAACCAGACTGGAACCAGAAGATGACTGGACTGGGACCAGTATTGGAGCCGGACTGGATCCGGGAGATGGCTGGACTGGAACTGGTATACTGGATGCCGATCTGGGACCGGCTAGGCTCGGATTCTAGGCTGAGATTTGCTATGTGGCTGACCAGGCTAAGATTGTCTGATCGGGTTGTGACTGGTAATGCATCTGACTGGGATGGTGATGGTAATACCTATGACTGGGCTGGGACCAGTAATGCATCTGGCTGAGCTGGGATTCATAATACATCTATCCGGGCTGGTGCATGGTTTTGTAGTGCTACTGGGCAGATTAGAATAGATGACTAAAAAGTAAAAGTAGTGAGTTTCACAGAAGCACTATGATGCAATCACAAGAGTAGATCTGTAGAATTAAATCTGAGCAATGTAGGAACAGAGGAGTCACTGGGTAACACAGTAACTTGGTGAGTTGCAGATTACAGCAGTACTGATGCTTGAAAGCACTGAAAAGCTGCAGCCTGCAAAGAGAAATCCAGCAGTACTAAGACACAAGGAACACAGGAATCAGTAAGTAAGCAACATGATTTGTTCATATGGCCATGTGCTAGTGAACTATTAGGGTTTAACTAGGCTGTTTTTGTGAGCAGATAGGGTGCAGTAATCATGTGGACAACTAAAAGAACCAGATAGGTGTAGGAATGGTCACATGACTAGAGTCATGATGACTGTGCCATCCTGAGCTGGTCCTATTTGGAACAAGAGGCAATGCAGGGAGTCACATGCAGAGGGTGAACCTGGAGACGTGGCATGCACAGAGGACCAGGAGGACATACCAGGACACCACATGAGCAAGGTAAGCTGATCCAGAGGAGAGAAATGTGACAGTATCCCCCCTTTAAAGGTGAACACAGAACACCTAGTTTGATTAAAAAATAGTCTCATAGAGACTTCTGGAACCTAGATCAGACAAATAAAATATCAGAAAACTTTTCCTAGAAGGAAGATGAGGCAAAGTTAAAATAAAGTTCTTCAGTGGTTCTTACATTTTCCTTGTTCGTACTTGAGGAGGAGGAGTCTTCTGTAGGGAAAAAACATTTTCAGAGAACATGGGACTTTCAAAGTATGGTTTCATTAGCTTCAGTCATATTCGGAATTGGAATCCAAGTTCAACTTTAGGATTAAAACTATCTTTTTAAGAGCAGAACCAGAAGGCTGCCTATTGGCTGGACACTTGGCAGACTGGGTGGATGAAGTCAAATACCCAGGACATTAAGAAAAACCACTGTTAGGTCAAGACAGGGAAGTGTATCTGACTCTCATGTCAATGGATGGAGACCTTTGTGCTGACATGTGAATTATCCTGTTCTTGATGATGTTGAAGTATTCAATACATTGGCCCAGCAAAGCCTGGTCTTGCTCAAACATCAAAGGAGTGGAGGATGGAGCAATTAACAGATTGTTAGCAGTTAGGGTAGGATGCTCGGATGATTCCAAATGGGCTGTCCTTGGACCAAATCTTTGCATTACTGCATTACAGAAGGCTGGAAGGTTGTTAAGTACTGGATCCTTAGATTCAATGAGTGGACTAGCCCACTCCAAGGCTGTTCCTCTGAAAGCTGAGACTGAGTATTTTACTGCCAAAGTCAGAGTGACAGGAATTGGAGATACAGTCTGAAAGTACATGTGACATTGGCGCACCAAAGTGGGGAACTGAACAATATCTCTGTTGAGGTAATGGAAAAGCTGGACAAAGCATGAAGATGGAATTGGAACTGGTCCGGAGATACTTGAACTGGCTGGAAGCGGAGGAGACAGAACTGGATTGGGACCGAAATTACTTGAACTGACTGGAACCAGAGGAGACAGAACTGGATTGGGATTGGAATTACTTGAACTGGCTGGAACTAGAGGAGACAGAACTGGATTGGAACCAAAATTACTTGATCCAGCTGGAACCGGAAGACTGGCGTTCCTGAATGAGACTGGCACACAGGAATCCCTGACTCGGGTTTTATCACTAAAGACCCCTCCTGAGGTTTTGGCACTAGGGACCCCTTTGGGGTTTTGACACAAGAGACCTCTCCAGAGGTTTTGGCACTTGAGACCCCTCCGGGGGTTATGGAGTTTTGGCACTAGAGACCTTTCTTGGCATGGAGGCACAGGGGACACTTCCTTGGGATGAGATACTAGAGACCCTTCCTGGGGTTGGCAAATCAGGAGTTTCTCCTAGAACTGGAGACTCAGATGCCCCTCCTGAAGCTGGAACATTGGACACCCCTCCTGAGATTAGAACATCAGACACCCATTCTGGGTTTGGAACACTGGATGCCCCAACTTGGGGTCAGAATATTGGATACCCCTCCTGGGCACAGAACATCATATACCTCTCTTGGTATAAGAGGTTCACAAAATTCTTTTTGAGGAACTTTCCTGACACTGCTACCAGAAACAGTGGAAACTGGATCTAAACTTTATACTCAAGATTGTTTGAAGACTTGAGTGTCCAAAAGTAGAGACCTGTCAACTCTTCTAGGCTTGTGGAGGAGGCAGTTCTGAATGAGATGATTGGAACTCCCACAATAAAGGTAGAGGTGAAAATCCTTGTGATGCTGGCTCTCAGCTTCAGATAGTTTGGGCCCTGGGAAGCTTAGATATCTATCCCTTCTTAGAGCTATAGAAGAGACCTTATTTCTCAAGGACCCCAATCTCACTTAATGGGCAGAAGTCTTGACATTGCAAGGAGAATTTCCAAGGAATAATGGCAACATCTAAATAATACTGGTCAATAGGTGTGGTAACTGTTCTAGCAACTGACAAGAGGTTCCAAGATGTTCAGGATTCAAAGCACTTGGTGACTGGAAAATCTGAGAATCCAAGCAGGACAACCAATGGATTGTTGAAGAGAGTCCAGACAAATCAATAAACCTTGGATAGTTTGTTTCACTACGATTTGTATCATCTCCTGATTCTTTAGCCTTTTCATAAAACCCTGAATCGGATCCGTCACTTGGGTTTGACCACCTGTGTTCATGTTAGGCCAGATCAAACTGTCAGGAATCTGGGATTTGTTTGTGTGGGTGCAGGGACTGGCACTTTGGAACTTGCTCTGATTTTGAATAGATCCATGATCGGGGTGTAAACATATCAGATAAGCTTTATTGATTTTATTAAAAGTATGCATATTACTTTATTTTGTAGTTCTATTATTTTAGATTTACTATACTGTAAGTACCCTACCATGTTGTTTGTCTACATATGTTTGCTTTTTATAGCCAGTGCTGGGAGGAATATTACAAGATAATTTTTTGGGTTTTGGGATGTACAACACCCAAGTGACATATCCTGGTTTAATTTGTTTAAATCTATTTCCAATTTAAATGTTCAAAATATAAACATATGAGCCTGGAACCTCAGATTTTTATGTCTTGGTTAACTATGAATAGACATATACAGAAGTGTGTGGTGCACATTAAATACATTTTCTCCTTATCAAGCAAAAGAGAACCCACAGGAAATGATGAGCAGGTTTTAATAAAATAGTGGTATCGGAAAGATATAGTAAGTTTATTCTTGCTCTCCACGAGCTTCACGAACATAATCCTGCAAATTCATTTATGACCCCCATTTTTGCCAAAATTGGAATAATTAAAAAAATTGGCTAAATCATTTATTTATTTATCAAAAATATTGAAATTAGAAAAGAATATTTGAGTCTAAAAGAGCATTGGTGCCCTTTGGAAATATGGTAGCTAAATACTGTTGGCCTCCAGTATTAGAGGATATTTGGACAAGTCATAAGCGCTGATTCAGAGATGGTCAGACATGCAAAGCCACCGCGTCTTTGTGTGCAGTAGCTGTGTGAAATTATGCAAAAGCCGCAAGAGATATCTTTATTCAAAAGACACCCCACTGTAGGCTTCTGTGATCTGATGGCTAAACAGCTAATTGGGGGCTAAGCTTCTCACTACTTAGGGATACACAGAATTAGCAGCAAGAACATGAAGGGATAACCAAATGCCCTACTACTTGGTAGATAGATATGGAGGAGGGGGGGTCTGCACTGGGTACAGTATGTGATATTACCTTATGTGTTAGATAAATGCATATAAATTAATGACCATTTATAAATATGTGTATGCACAATAACTAGGTGAATATATGAAAAATGTAGATAAAAAGTAGTCCTAGGTTAAGTATAGCCGCTTATATCAAGTTCAATTGATAATTGACTTTAATGTCTTAATGTTCAAAAACAATTTCCATTGGTGGATACATTAATAGGAAGTTAATGAGGGATTGTAGGTCCTGCGCAAGTGGTGTAAATGGTACTGCTTACCACAGGTATGCTGCTGCACTGGAGGATGCCTGACCTCATCCAGTGAATTAATGCAGAAAAAATGGGGGGACCAGATGCTGCGCACAACCTTATTCTTCTACCTTAAATCTACCTAATAAGTGGCTTTACTTGTCTAATCTTAATACATGAATTATATGCGTAGACGATATATGATCTATTGCTGTTAGCCCAAAATAATGATAAAGTACCATGTAAATAAATGTGCTTTTACTGATAAAAATTGTCACATTAATACATCACTACAATTCCAATACCAGTATAGTGTTTTGCCTTTACACTGCTGGTCATAGAAAATAAATAAACAAATAGTTGAATGTTCAATAAACAAATTATATGAAAGGATGCAAAAAATAATAATAAATGAATAAATAAATAATGTTAATGATATTAAATGAAAAAGGAAGGAAAATAAATAAATGGCATATGTAGGAAGTTAAGTATAGTGCTGTGCTCTGGAGGGTCGGGGTCCGTAGCTCCCTGGTCCTATGTTCCTGCAGCGCTCACCTCCATTGTACTTTTCATTATATGAATATATATGTACATATTAAGGAGCACTGTCACTTCATAAATAAATTATTTTAATATCATACAATTAGTTCCAGTTTCTGCATTTATCCTACACATAAGGCAATATCACATACCAAATGCAGATCCCCCTCCCCCATATCTATCTTCTGTGACCTGATGGGTGCATGCAAAGAGAAACCATTGGATAATCTACTCCAACATCTGACATCTGAATAACCCTCAGGTTACTCAGGATATCAGGTGAAATCAAGCTGCTGGGGCCAGAGAAGCTGTGTCCAAGGATGCAGCCCAATGGCTTCTGCATGTCCAGAATATGGGGCAGACTTGTCTGTTTTCTGGAATGCTGCCCGTTGCCGCCCCTTAATACCAGCAGCACGTCAATCATGCTGCAGCTTTTGGGGCACTCTGAGCGGCATCGCAGAAACAGACTGCACATAAGCACTGCGATCCCTTTTGCATGCGCAGATCTGGAAACATTAGAGATGAAAGTACAGTAATAAGTCACCCATTTGTTTTATTATTCCCTTTTGTTAACTTAACTTAAGCCTAAACCTAGATATAAACAGTCCAACACATGTTTATGGAATTAAAGAATTTATTGATCAAATTGAAATTTTAGAATACTGTAGGTGGCAAGAAGAAAGCAGTGCTCCGAGGCCACAGCTCGATGGATACTAATACTAAATAATAGGGGTGGATCCCCACCCTGCGCAGACTGACCTGAGGCAGTACCATCCTCCGTTAATTAGCACAGCCTTGTCCCCTCCCTTGGAATGGAGACCAGGTCCCCCCTTTAGGCAGTGACCAACTTGCCGCTCTCAAAGGAAAGATGCTACCCAGGCATGCGTGCGCTAATAATAGGCCACCCTTCCCGCCAAAGTCCGGTTTGCAGAACCAGGCCTGCCACCAAACTGTGACCCTCTTGAAATAAACAAAACTGCAGAGGTCAATGATGAACAGCTCTAGGCCCGCGCCTGTGAGGTGTACCCCATTGGGCCTATAAAAGCTCTCTGCACTGTAATGTAAACTTGGGTGTTGTATGATGCATCCGCCAATGCTATTGACAAATATGCAATGTCCACATCAGCTCAATACCCATGCACGTGCCCAAATCATTGCCTCCCAAGTGATTGACCACCTAGCCAGGGGCCCCAAACTACTTCTCTGCCACCCATAGGGCATCAAGCAGGCACTTCTAGCACATTTCTCAGAATCCCAACCAACGTAAATTACTTGCTCACATCAAAAACTGGGCCTGTAATGACAATTAGTCCTTGCTAGATCAGTAAATATAGGAATGCCCCATAAACCACACCCGACAGTGAGCACTCACGGACAACCCTGTTCACCTAGAAATAAATTGGCATTTATATAACAGCAAGCTAGCCCCAAGGAAAGGGAAACAGTAGTTGCGTGACCCAAATGATGGTGAAAAACATAAAACCTCTTTGAGGGCAAAACAGAAAAGCCCTTCAACCTCCAAAGCGGCAGTAGGCATAAGGCCCCTGGGTTTCCCAACAAACTCACAAGGAGCACACCTACTTAATGCAACTAGTCCCCCTTTAAATACGACTTCCACCACCCTAACTATTTTTAATAAGTCGACTGAAGCACCTGAAACCGCTGTGCAAGCTGCTGCCCTTATCCTAAATTAACGAGTCCCGCAAAGCTCCAAAGGTAAACCTAAAGCAATACGACAATTGCGAAACACCCTTGTAAACTGCTACCTGGACCAAGGGGTTAGATTAGCATGGATAAACACAGCCCACCACCTGGAGGGTAAACATTATTAAAGCACCCTGCAAGAGCAACCAGACAAATCACAGGATCTGCATGCGCCAGAATAGAAACCATCGCCCCCTGGCCAGTTAATCTCTCTTAGACCTATGTATTTAGCATAAGATCAATACTGGCTTAATAACCACATTATTTAACATTAAACCTGATAGCGCAGAAGTCTTATTAGCAGCAACTAGCTTGCCCATTCTAAAAACCCTAATGTAAGCTAATGAAAAGGCTAAACTAAAAAGGGGGCACTTAGTACTTGCCCAAAGAAACCCCCTTTACTTTCCCAATCGAATCCTGTAATAGGGCCAGGTTGATGGGGCTCCATGTAATGCCTGTGTTAGGATGCTCCCCTGCCCACCCTTTTAATGCCTTGGTTAGTACTAAATATTGGAAAAAATTTGAGATGCCACCGGATAACGCTGGAGACATAGCTGCCTGGGAACGCCTCCCTTTATGGCAGCTCCAGACAAACTGCCGTACAATCATCAACCATCTTACCTGACCCACTCTTGAAAGCTAAAAACCTGCCAATTGTACAAAACCACCGTGTAGGTCTTTAAGGTAATAGGTGCCAATGACTTCAGAGTGAGGCCCTTGATGCCGGTGCGATGATCCACCAGGCACAGAAAGGGAAGGTTAAACCATGTAAACTAGCGGGAGCCACGAGCGAATAAAACCTGTCCCACTGAAAACAATGTAAGACGTCCGCTATCTCATTTGCAATGTCCAAAACATGCCCTGCCCTAAACTTAATATTCCTTACACACCTAGCAGTGTCAAATGCCTCAACAACTGTAAGGCCGGATCTAATTCTGTCCTTGATTAGTGCCGGCCTATACCATGCCTAAGCTATTACCAAAACAGGATTCACCTATTGCAAAGCTTTGATGGCCCACAGCTCAACTGCCACTACAATTGGGAAAAGATCTAGAAGAAGGATATTCTTGGTTAGGCCCTGAACCCCACAAGAATCTGGCCAAGGCTCCATGCACCACTCCCCTTCAAAAATGCACCAAAACTTAAGGAACCAGACACATCTGTAAACAGTTGAAGTTCGGAATTGGCTACGGGTGCCATATCTGTACGCCGTTGCATTTGCACATAAAATCAACCAAATGCACACATCTTCACTCAGCTCCAGAGAAATGCAGATGAAGTGATGAGGCTTCCTAACCCCCTGCTCTCTCTAGCCATCTACCAAAAACCAGACCCCTAGGTATGATTCGAAACTGAAGAGACCCAACAGCGACTGAAACTGTATTAGCAAAACCTTTTATGCCGAAAAGAATGCTTCTAGCAACTCCCCCTTAACGCCATGCCTTCTCCATAGGCAAGCGTCATAACCCTATCAAGGTATCGATTTCTGTACCCAAATAAGATATGCACACAACTGGACCCTACATCTTGTCATGAGCCAACGGGGCTCTCATAACGAAGAACAAGGCCTGCAAAGAAAAATGTAAATCCTCGCAAACTTGGGCATCTACTTGCTCCCCAAAACAGAAAATCATCCAGGTATTGGGACACACCAGTATGTCCTATAACCGCCTCAATGCATCACTGTAAAAAGTAACTAAAACACTCAAAGAAAGTACACGAAATGGAACAGCCCATCAGCAGACATCTTTCTATGTAATAGAGCACTGCTACTTCAAATCCCATATATTCAATGGACTCGGGGTGAATGGGCAGCAGCCGGAAAGCGGATTTGATATCCGCCTTAGCTAGTAGAGCCCTCCCCCTAAAACCCTGTAGTATTTCCAGGGCATGTTTTAAAGATTGGTAAATGATGCAGCAATCTGACAGATATAATGCATGGTTGCCCACCCCTCCATCTGGGTAAGAAAGATGCTGTATCAACCCAAATTTACCCAGTTCCTTCTACGGCGCCTCCTTAAACGTGGCACACCTAAACCCTCCAAAAGCGGGGTGAAGCAAAAGGGGCAACACATGCGCCCCAACCTGACTCCCACCTCCACTTTACACCTAACGACTTCTGGGTGGTCACGCGCCAATTTCAGATTTCTCTTAGAAACTCCAGATATCTCCCGTGTCAAAGGTAAATGAAAACCCATGCCAAAACTTTGCAACAAAAAAGGCTGATTCCTCCCCAAGGGGATAAACAAAAAAAAAATTATTTTCTGAGCACCTCCTTGCTGCCCGTTGCATTATTCTCTTCTACCTGCACCGCAGACCAGCCCACACTCCTTAGCTGGGTTACCGCTCCCGCATAACATACAGATATGACCGTATCCACAGCCTCCCCCTAATGACACTGCACATTATTAAATGCATAGCAATACCCATGACTGATGCCCGCAGATCTGGGGCGTACAAGAATGGGCTGCTTCTGACCAGCTCAGGAATCCGCGGCATGCTAGGAAGTTGATAGACTGCAAGCAAAACCTCAACAACCTTGAAACCTAATTGAAACACTACCTGCCCCTCCTGCTGTGTCCTTACTGTCCCATCGTATTGATGCCAAGCTGTACCTTCAGCTGACGAGTGCATGCCGTGTACCATGTGTGTGTATTTTAGCACATTTATATACTCCCCACTTCTGGACTCAATGTAGAACACCGCAAAAATGTATGTACCCACCGCCCAATTCTGGTACGAACATCAGGCTTCCTCCGAAACTACCCCAGCTGACTGATCTGAAGCCCTATTCGCGACTGATGAAATCGCAAATATATACAAAAATGTACGCTTCCTGATCTGCTCTCTAAATGTAGATCTTAAATCCCTGAGGATAGCCCTATTTGCGCAATGAACCATAACCCCCGCTGCATCCGGCACCTGAGTTGCTGACACTGTGCAAGTTTTCTTAGGGCTCCCTCTCTTTCCCTTAAGTTTCTGCGCTAAGTAATGCATAAGCTTGCATGGCCTACCAGATGAACTAGAAAATTTGCTGGAAACTGGAGGATGGGGAATAACAGTGGCAAATGCAGGATTTTTAGAGGGGGGTTTCCAAATGCTTGATTTTAGAGTGAGTGTGGCCAGTCCATGAATAATTAGCACTTAACCATCTTTAATATGTGTCATACAAAGTGTAATGTGCGCCATAATTCCAGCATATCCAAAACCAGCGATCCCAGTAAGTAATTATATGTGGCAGTAGGGCCATCCTGCCTGAGCTATAAATGTTTTTATTTCAGATGGGGGCTCCATTCCAGAGCATTGGAGTAAGTCCGGGAGTGCAGCAGAAGAGCCTAGCACTACCCTGGGCATATATGTACATATAGGTCTTATTATGCACTGAATAGTGTATTATACTGTATTAATAATTGATTGACCCTATTGATGGTCTATAGCATTGCACCCAAACAGTGCATGTTTTCCAGATCTCCTAGTTGGTGCACAGGTGTATTTAATACTGGCTGACACATATTAAAAGATCAACATGGGTGCTATTTAATTCATTTGTGATTCTGAGAAGAACATGCAGTAACATTCTATTATTTTACAATTTCTACTGTGGTTATGGGCCGGGGAGGGGGGTTTCTAGGCAACCAGAAACCCCCCCTGCGTTTGCCTATGAATAAGTACCGCGCAATGATGAAACACCATGCTTGCCGGATCCTGATGATGAAGGACCAGCGACCACCTCCTGTGTGCCCATGACCTGTCCCTTAGTGCATGGTGCACCCACTGCAACTTGACTCGATGTCAATGTTGCACATGCCAGCCTTGTGACATTTCTGATGGACCTGGAACCCACAGAAATGGTGACCTGGGGGCTGGAAGGAATGACACGTGAAACACTGGAAACGGAAAATCCCTCCGCCAAAGGTGGAACAGGGGTGGTGGGAGCAGGCAGAGGGAAGGGAGCAGGTGCTGGTGGAAGAGGTGGCTGCAGAGGTTGGCGGGAAGGAAGGGGTGGTGGCAGGGCAGCATGGGAGGGTTTAATGGATATGCAGCTACTGGGGTTTGTGACCGGCCCAGCGGTAGCAGGTAGGCCTGGAGGTAAGCTGTGGGCCCATTTGAAAAGGGGCCGACCCCCGAAAAGTGGAGGGAATGGGGAAAGGTGTCTGGTGAGAAAGCTGGGGGGGCAGCTGAAAAGGGGGTGCAAACTGCAAGTGGGGAGCATGCTGTGGCCCGGTGGCAGGCAAATAAGGTGACCATACAGGGTAGCATGGGCTAGTGAAATCCTGTGGGGCCGGGTTACCTGGCTCCATGCCCAAAACCCACATTCATTGGTGCAGGGGATGCAGTGGTGAGAAAGTTGGGTGGGGGGGCGCTTGGTTCCCCAGTAATGGCAAACCCCCCAGCTGCAAATACACTAAGGGGGAGTCCTGGGTTAAACAGGAGTGGGGAGGCCTGCACTGAGGAAAGGGCCCCCCAGCCCATAAAGCAGTGGGGGTTGGGAAGGGACAGCAGGCCTGCAATGGCTGCTGTCACTCTGTTGGGAACCACCTAAGATGGCCACCACGACCCTATGGGCAGGGCCAACCACTGGTGCAGGGTGCGGGCTGGTCTGGTGAGAGGAGGTAAAGGCCAGGGTGCGGATGCCATCTGAGCCGCTCACGGCACTGCCAGAGAACCAGGTGGTGATGGTGGCCGGGGGGGACATGGGCATGCCAGGGGCACTGGCGTGCATAGCAGAGGTGCATGCAGGCGCAGCATCGCGGCCTGCTGCAGACCACATGCCATGTCTGGAAGGGCCTGAAGCTGCTGATGTGAGAGGCCTGGCTGCCTCCATCAAGTGGCAGGGGGGAGAGCGGAGCGCCGGGGTGAGGCATGCTTAATGTGAAATAAGGTCTGTGGCTGACAGAAAGGGGGAGCAGGAGAATGCTGGTAATGTGAATGGGGAGAAGGGAAGAGAAACGGTTGACAGAAGGGAGGGCTGAGGCAATGGAATAGACAAAAACAAGGAAAGGTGATAGAAAGAAGGGGGTTAAGGTGGAACAACAATAGCCAGTAAGATGAAAGGAAAAAAAAGTGAAAAATAACAGCAGATAAAGGAGTAAAGTAAGCTTTGAGAAACACTTAGCCAGCCTGGTTGAATAAACTGTAAAGAGGAAGATGGCTCCTCTCACCAGACTATTTTTATGGGACCTCTAAGCCCTCCCCTAAATCCTACAATAGGCTTATACTCCTCAAGTGACCAAAAACTAGCCGCAACCCCCCAAGCTTTTAACCCTCAATTTTTCTAACAAAATTACATATTGTATCAAACAGGGTGCTTATCTATCCTCAAACTTATTCAAGTATTCAGATGCATTTATCTAATTTACATAGATCACTGGATTAGGCCCAAAATCAATTAACCATTTCTGATTATCACAACTGTAACAGAGAAATTTGTTCATTGCTGTGATTTTACAGTACACATTATGCTTACTTCTGCTTAAAACACACGGCTGTTCTGCCCTAATTGCTGAAACCAATCTGCAAATAGTCCATCTTCCTAATGTAATCATTTTTATGTCTCTTCTTTTCCTTTGGGAACTGCACAGATCTTCCTGTCTCTGCTACTACAATACCCATAAAAGAGATATGATGTCTCTGCAGTCTCCACTGCTATGTTAAATATCATACACATTTGGTGTTGGAATATGTAGCTGCACTCCCATATACCGTTATAATTAACAAGGTTCTACTGTATAACAAGACGTATCTGCCTTTATCTAATCCAAGGGCTCTGCCTTCATATTAAAACCAAGCAGATAATTGTTTTCAGCATTTGTTCTCCCCAAGTATGCTTCATAGTAATATTTAAAACAACATTAAGAAAACCCACTATTAATAAAAATTGTTATACTCAAGAGGTAAACAAATTTGTCTGTCATTTATCTATCTATTGTGATATGCAGGACTGGATTGGGAATTAAAATGGCCCTAGCCCTGGAAAAAACTAGGAAAGTCAGTGTAGGCAGGACTGAAGCAACTGTGTTTGGGGCCAGCATAAATTAGGCAGAGATAAAATACATTTTACCTGGCAGTGTAAAAGAATAATTTTAATCACATTGCCACTGCCTACCTGTACCCAAAACGTACATCATTGAAGTGACATACAATAACAAGAGTGACCTAATGACCTCCATACAGAACTGAGAGCATCCTAGTATCTACCATACAATTCTAGTGATTATCACACAAGACAGAGAGCATCCTAGTGATCATCACACAAGACAGAGTGCATCTCAGTGGCTAAATACAATACAGAGTGCATACAAGTGACGGCAATATATAATACAAATCAACTTCATATATTTTATTGCACATTGTGAGTCCCTGGGGGTGAGCCCAGCACACTGAAAATACACAATTTACATAGATTTCCCAATATAATTTTTTCACTGTTGAAGTGAACAAAAAGCCAGAGCAATATAGAAAACATTGAAAAAGTCACATCCACATAAAATACACAGAATCAAGCCTGATCCACAAAAAATACATTTAAAAAAACACATTCACGTAAAATACATATTGAAATCCAGAACCACATAAAATACACTGAGAAAATAAGATTCACAGCCAACATTAATGTGTCATTGCAGCCCCCCCATGCCACTGCAGTGGCCCCTCATGTGTCACTCCAGCCACCTCCCTGAAGTATCTCAACAGCCCCACTCTGCCCCATAAGCATGAAAGCAGGCATCATCCCCCAAGCTCTCAGGCTGACCCCACACTGGTTCTCAGGCAGTAGTGCCCATTATGTTGTGCCTCCTGTAGTTGAGCCCCATATGCCATGCCCCCCTGTAGTTGTGCCCATTAAGCAATGCCCCCAGTATTTGTGGCCCTTATGCAATGCCCCCTGTAGCTGTGCCCCTTATGCAATGCTCCCTGTAGTTGTGCCCCTTCTGCAATGCTGCCCCTTGTAGTTGTGCCCATTATGCAAAGCCCCCTGTATTTGTGCCCCTTCTGTAATGCCCCTGTAGTTGTGCCCATTAAGCAATGCCCCCAGTAGCAGTGGCCCTTATGCAATGCCCCCTGTAGCTGTTCCCAATATGCCCCCAGTAGTTGTGCCCCTTCTTCAAAGCCCCCTGTAGTTTTGCCCATTAAGCAATGCCCCCAGTATTTGTGGTCCTTATTCAATTCCCCCTGTAGCTGTGCCCCTTATGCAATGCTTCCTGTAGTTGTGCCCCTTCTGCAATGCTGCCCCTTGTAGTTGTGCCCATTATGCAAAGCCCCCTGTAGTTGTGCCCCTTCTGCAATGCCCTTGTAGTTGTGTCCATTAAGCAATGCCCACAGTAGCAGTGGCCCTTATGCAAGGCCCCCTGTAGCTGTTCCCAATATGCCCCCAGTAGTTGTGCCCCTTCTTCAAAGCCCCCTGTAGTTGTGCCCATTAAGCAATGCCCACAGTAGCAGTGGCCCTTATGCAAGGCCCCCTGTAGCTGTTCCCAATATGCCCCCAGTAGTTGTGCCCCTTCTTCAAAGCCCCCTGTATTTGTGCCCATTAAGCAATGCCCCCAGTAGTTGTGGGCCTTATGCAATGCCCCCAGTAGCTGTACCCATTATGCATAGATCCTTATGGACCTAAGAAAATGGTGTCATACTAAATTAGATGTTTTTTTTTAATTATACCACATATATGCCTATTCATACAGCATTACATGTCGCTGTACATATCTATAAATAGTAATATTCCTATATGCTTCTTAACATTAGTGCACCCTCTATAATAATGACAAGAGTGAGTTCTTGCAAAATGAATGATAATCTCACACAGGCACATTAAACAACATAGTGCAAATGATGTGGGCACATTGAAATCTTGTGCATGTGCAATACACATTGGAAGGTGCCAGATTGATTGGCATTCTTATAAATGCACGGTCATACACTATGCGTCTGATTCAGAGTTGTATGCTATAAGCATCGCTACTGAGTTTTTGGATGTATCAGTGACGCTAATATATGCTAATGCAGCTGGAAGCATCTAAGTAAAAGAGGACACCTCTTTCCAGCATCACATATCAGAGTGCTGCCTCTGAAGATGCAGATTCAGATCATCATCGCGTCCATTGGTTGTGATGGTCGCAGTCATCCACCATCTGAGTAAGCCTCAGCATGCGATTTTGCATGCAAGTCTTAATCAGATTCTATTAAGTTTATTTATTTGTATTTATTAGCAGTTATTTATATAGCGCACACATATTCCACAGCGCTTTACAGAGAATATGAATATCTGGCCATTCATATCAGTCGATGCCCCAGTGGAGCTTACAATCTATATTCCCTACCACATGCTCACACACATACACACATAGGGTTAATATTTGTTAGTAGCCAATTAACCTACCAGTATACTTCTGGAGTGTGGGAGGAAACTGGAGTACCCGGAGGAAACCCACGCAAGCAGAGGGAGAATATACAAACTCCACACATTTGGAGCCATAGTGGGAATTGAACCCACGGCCTCAGTGCTGTGAGGCAGTAATGCAAAATATTACACCATCTGTGCTGCTCTATTATGTTCATAATAGCTATTTAATACGTATTTAATATTATTTTATTGACAAATCTTCATACTTTGTAATAAAATAATAAACTGAATCTGGTTTAAATAGCTATCCTTTACACAATTTGATAATAAAAAAAGAAAAAATATTAGCCAGTTAAGTGGTTAAATAGTTTTTCCACTTTGTATGTATACTGAAAACAGAAACTTATACGTATTACATTATAAGTGTAACATTTCAAAACTTCACAATCTCAAAATAATTATTTTTGTACTCCAGTTTTAAGAATATGTTGGTCACAGACATTTTCAAATATTGAGATGTGTTTGACATTTATAACGCAAATGATTCCTGGGTTACCGATTGATTTTATTTCACACTGAGTGAGGTATTGTTACACATACGGGAAAAATTTTACTTTTGAAACTATTTATCTTTCAAAAAGGTAACAGCCTAAATGTACTGTATGAAGGTTCTGAAGTGACATAAAATGATATCTAGTTTTAGTTTCTTGTTACTTTAGAAGCTAGAAAAGCAAGACATGAGAAGTATAATAATGAGGATACTGTGATTGGCTGTAGACAGTGCTCTATTAAATGTAATGATCTGATATTTTAAATGTGCTAGAGACCTATTTATCTATTATTATTTGCAGGATATCCACAAATAATAAGTATCCCCTGATTGTATCTACAGGGGGCCATAGCAGATATTAAAGATACCTGCCACAGTCCCCCAACAGCAGCCTCCATAGAAACCTGCTTACTACCATATTTACCAAATCAGCAACGTTACTAATCCAAAAAGCTGCTGTATGCATACCTTTAAACAAACACAATGAGATGGCCAAAATTGCCCCGGATATGCGTCTCTATATCTTCTTTCTTTCCTCACCTGAATAAGGTGAGACGTGTACACATAACATAAAGGTATCTTTACTTTTTCGTCCAGTTCTTTTTCTCATGCCCAATGGATCCTCTCTATATATAATCAAAGAAAACTGATCATGGTGTTTAAGTGAAAATCAGCTTTTGTACGTTCTCTACCTAAAACCATATTATTTCTGTCCATATTCCGCACTTCCTGTCTTATTTTTTCCATTAATTCATCATTATACCCTTTTGATATTAACTGATTTTTGAGAATCTCAGATTGGTTCATCCACCGGAAGTACGTTGCGAAGGTAGACAGGATGGTGGATGATAACACACCCACTCCCCAGAGCTCATGGAGAAACAGGTGGTTGATTAGAGGATTGTTTATCTATACCCAGGACCGGCACAAACGGACGGAGCATATCAACCATATAAGGACATTTGTATGCTGGGAGGATTCCATCCCGGGTTTTTTTAAGACAAAAAGACGATTTTATGGACATTTTATGTTTAAGTGTTTATTGATGAATTTGGAGTTTTTTTATTGTATTTTTAAGGAGTATGATACCTAGCAAAATGCCTTTTATTAAATAAAGTCAAAGGGTTATTATTTTTTAGGTTTTTAATGTATTTACGGGATTTGTGCAATTAAAAGTTGGTGATCACATGATCAATTAAGTTAAGGTGGAGGGTTTAAAAGGGAAGTAGTGGCAGCATTCCTTATTCACCTTGAAAAAGGACAGTGTGTGTACAAAACATGTTGGTGAGGGAGGAGTGCTGTTGAAATTTCTGTGACCATTTCCAGTGAGGTGATTTACCCGGGTATCATTCTCTACTTTTAGCATTACATCTTATACCATGCCTTTCTGGAAAGGCCATTTATGGTACAAAGTAATTTTTTATGATATGTTGTTTGCTGATAAATGTTTAAACTTTTAAACACCATGATGAGTTTTCTTTGATTATATATGGAGAGGATCCATCGGGCATGAGAAAAAGAACTGGACGAAAAAGTAAAGATACCTTTATGTGCACACTTCTCACCTTATTCAGGTGAGGAAACATCAAGGACAGCCCACAGACAAACTTTGTAGTGGAATTGTGTATAACACCATTTTGTCTATGTCTCTATTTCTTTTTTGGAAGAAAATATAGAGACGCATATCTGGCACCTTTTGGCCATCTCATTGTGTTTGTTTAAAAGTCTTAAAGGTGTGGTGATCCCGAGGTGGACTTTTGGCAGCAGGATCTATAATCACGCAGGTTATATTCTGTTTTTTTTGTGGCTGTATGCATACCTATATACTAATCAAATTATATTGTGCTTTTTAACAAGTGACTAATAAGATTGCTTGGCATCTAAGTGTTTATGTTTTATGTTTTTACTCACCTACTGTATATCCGTAAGTGGACTCACCTGCAAGGTTAATTTCTACAGTAGTTAGCTAAGACAAACATGTTTTACAAATACTATAGGTCTACAAGAACAATTCCTTCTCTAGTCCACTTGAAGTGGACACCATTTCATTATCCAATTTCCTTTTCTTATCAATTGTATGATTCTACAGATATATTGATGTGTTGGCTTGCTGTGATGTTGTAATGTTTTTTGTGAGTGTTTTTTATTAAAGTAGATCCTGTCAACTAAGTGGCAACTGTTTGTTTAGATTTGGTTAAAACTAGAGATGGCGGGTCAGTTCTCCAGAAATCCGAATCCACCCGAATTTCATGAATGTGGGTAAATCCGAGTCGCGGTTGTAATCTTCTGAGGAGAGGAGATCCGGATAAATCCAGGTCGCAGTTCTGATCTTTTTGAGGTTCCGAATTTGGATTTGAAATCTGAATTTTGGGTTTTGGATTGCATAAATTACATGATTTTAGCTGTTTTTAAAACTTTTTATCTATTTTTTTATTTCAAAAATCCTGATCCAAAACCCAAACCAAAACACTTGAGGGTGGTTTGCAAAACCAAATCAAATACTTTAAAGGAGATACCGATCCAAAACCAAAACCAAAACACGGAGGTCGGCACACATCCCTTGTTAAAACTGTGCCCCAGTGAGCAGTGTAAAGCATTCCTCTCCAGCACATTGTAGCATTTCTCTCTTTCCAGGGTTGGGAGTTATGGATATACTGTAAATAATTACAACTAGTCTCAAAAACTTGCTAGCAAGATAGGCAATTATCACCAATAACCACCACTGGTGGTTGCCTTTGCTAAATAGCAAAAAGCCCTATGTCTGGTAAAAAATACTTTTTGCTATTTAAAAAAATAATGGCTGTGGTTGCTCAAATTGAGTCTAAAATATGTGCCCAATTTACTTGCATATTTAGCAATATTGTGTGTACAGTACCTTGGAAATTAAGATGGACAACAACACAATGCACAATTCATACACATTACAGTAAATGGCTGGAAAGTGTAAATAATAAGTACCCAAATTGCATTGCTCCTCTGTAACTGCAAATCAAGCAAGATGCAAATATATCATTTTAACCTCTTTAGAGCCCAGTTCACACCTGGGTGTGATGCTGGAGCATGACTGTTAGTGTGGCAGTGTGGAGGATGTGGAAAAAAGTGTCCAACCTTTACTTTGTTAATTGTTAATCATGATAAAAACCCATCATGGGAAGGGGGAGTGTAATAGGGTTTGCTGCTGGGGAGCTTATCAGCAGGGAAAGTTTTATAGACTTGTGCAGGCTGAAGTGCATACAGTAACTTGAAATGTAGTCAGGATAAAAATACTGACAGCAGACAGAGCAGTGGCAGAACTCCCGAAGACAATGGAGTCATTTGCCTCCGGGCACCAGCCCTGAAGGGGGCTCCTGGCTCCATAGTCATCTGGCCATTCCGGGCACTGCTGAGGAGGAGCTGCATGGAAGTCCACTGGGGTTTGCGGCCATGAGACCCTACCATAAGGGTCTCGTCACAAACCCAATGGTCCTGATGGTCTTGACCATCGCGACCATCGCCTGGCCGCTCGCATAAGCTGTGGGTGGTAACCCACAGCTATGCGAGCGGCCAGGAGGCCGCAACTAAAAAGACAAGCGCCCTCCCTGATTCAGAGCGAGTGCTCGCTTTTTGTGAGCGCCTCTGAATCAGGGCCTAAGATAGCTGCCAGCACTATGAATAAGGGAGAAGAAAGGAAAAATGCATTGTAAATACAAATGAAAACAGCAGTGAGGATGAAAGGGAAAGTAGTAGATAGAAAGAGATAAAGCATGGCAGGAAAGCTGGAAACAAGGGGAGAAAAGAAAAATAGTGGACTAAGGGCCTGATTCAGCAAGAACGCAGTTGCTTATACGCACGCAATCGGCCGAGTAATTCGCACTGTGCATGCATCACAGTGCGCGTGTGTGAACCAGACTCTGCAACTGGGACTGCGATTGCAGAGGATATGCAGACCCATGGAAGAGTGATTGACAGGAAGTGCCATTTGTGGGTGGTGAAGGGGGGGTGGTTGTGTGAACGCAGGTGTGCCAGTGCGCTTCAACGCCATTGCAGGAGCGTGCATAAATTAGCCACTGTGATACCAGATGCTGCCTGACGCCTCAAAGCATGCGCTGAAGTATGCAATTCCTGAGTGAGGTCTGACCTGCATTAACTGTGCATATGGGTCCAATGTTACTTGATGTTACCGATTGCTTCGCTATGTTGGCCAAGTATGCGGATGTGTGTAAAATAAATTCATCTATATGTGAGATCAGCAAGACAAGTGAAAGCTGCTCATTTATTTTTTTACATTTTATATGTAGGTTCTCACAAGGGACACTCGGTTAATAATTGATAATGGTGGTCTGGGCCAGCGCAATGCGGTAACCGGAGTATGCATTGCAGGAGGGCGCTGGGCTAGAGAGATGCCTTCCCCACTCCACTGCACCAGCAATGTAGTTTCCTAATTTGTAAGTCCTGGCAAATCCTCTCTATACCACTGCGCCAGCCATGTAGCCACCTGCTCTGTGTGCCCCGCCATCTCCTCTCTGTATGTGTCTGAGTGATTACATCTCCTCCCCTTCCCCCATCATCTCTGCTGCCAGGGCCACCTCCCTTCATGACCCTAAAACACCTTCAGTCATATTCTCCTTCATTTAACACAAAATAAATGAGGGTATCAGACACATGCCATGTGCCTATTATATGGTAAATAGCCAGAGAGAATTTGTATGTGCATTCTTATAGGTGCACTGCCTCTTTATTTTGAAAAGCAAAGCATGGGAATGATATTTAAAAAGAAAAGCGGTGGTACGTACATGTACTGATGGATGTCCTCTGATTGCTATCGCCATCTTGGGATGGCAATAACAGTAATGATGCACAGGAAAAGGCATTTTTATGGTATTAAAAGTATTTATGGAAGTGTGGTCAAGGAGGAAAATTATTCAGAAGATGCAGCTCTCTGTCTGTGCAACTGGATTCACAGTTATATACTCAGTGCTCTAAGGGGAAAATAGAAGTGACTGTAAGGAAAATGTAAATGAGTTTTAATAGTTTGAAATCACTTTACAATAACCCAGCACCATATAACAATGACCCCAGACCAGTTCACAATAGCATTACAAAGGAGCCATCCCATCCTTGGCTCTACGTCAATCAGCAAAAAGGTCACATGGCCCTGAAGGTAGGGTTGGAGGAATGAGGAGGGTGAGAAGTGTGTGAGTGATCCTAGGAACATGAGCGTAATGTGGGGATGATCAGGGGACTGGGATGGATCTGGGGATGGAGCAGAGGATATAGGTATCCAGGGTGAGGAGGGGTGTGTACATGTGTGCGTGCTTGTGTGTGTGTGGAAGTCATAAGAGTCAGGGGTGAGCAGTAATGGGGTAAAGGTATAACAGTAAATTAGAACACTGCAGAGAAAGAAATGAAGTAAGACAAAGACAGTATAAACAATGGCAGTTTAAACAAGCAAGTTAGTTTAGTTACACCCCTGCCCTTGCACTTCACCCCAGACCCTTAGAGCTGTCTAATACTACCTCAAAAATCTGAGTGCTAACATACTGTTAGGACTAAGTAGCCCAAGTTACTTTTATATAGCCCACACATACAGTATTATGCAGTGCTTTACAGATAATATTTTGTCATTCACATCAGTCCCTGCACAGTGGATCTTACAATCTAAGGCAGAGGTTCCCAATTGCGGTCCTCAAAGCACCCCAACAGTTCAGGTTTTAGAGATAATCAAAGTTGAGCACATGTGGTTAAATCAAATTGACTGAGGTATTTTTTTTTGAGGTGCTCTGCGTCCCAGATGTGAACCCCTTAGTGTTAGGGACTGCTAGTGACAGAGAAGCCGTGACGTGGCCTAGCAGCTTCCCATGTAGTTGCAAATGCATGCAACTAATATCTCTGAATTTCTATTACCATATAGTCTTCATATATTGTTGCAAGTATAATTCAGTATGCTGAGGAACAATAGGGGGTTAAACCCCCCTCCTTTTTCTACTTGGTATGACCCCTCCCATTCATGCACCTGAAAATACTGCCAGATTGATTGAGCAGCTGCCATTTTTTGTTTGTTGTCATGAGATGCATGAATGAGCCAGCATTAGCAGGGCATGCTGGTTCTAGTAGTGCTAGTTGGAGTTCCAACTAGTTGGAGTTCCTAGGGGTGACTCCCAGGTAAGCTGGCTCTCAATTTGGATGCATTTATGTGCCTTTATCACGAGGCCTTACATTTGACAAAATATATATGTGCCTTTATCACGAGGCCTTATAATTGGTATATATTACATTTGGGGTGAGCATTTGGGCATAGGGACCCCGAGGCTGCTCTGGCTGGGCCTCCTCAGGGCATCACCACTTAATACACAGTTACTTTTCACATCACCTTTTATGTTTGTTTTTTATTCATGTAATTTTTTCACATTTATTTTAACCCCTTTTTCAACAATTATTAACTACTTGCACACATCTATACTTTACACTGCACTGTCACTCTTTTTCCATTTTTCGTGTGATGCCCTGGGGGGAGGGGTCCTGGGCTGGACACATTTTTTGTGGTGCTCTGCGCCCCGGAGGTGAACCCCTTAGTGTTAGGGACTGCTAGTGACAGAGAAGCCGTGACGTGGCCTAGCAGCTTCCCATGTATTTGCAAATGCATGCAACTAATATCTCTGAATTTCTATTACCATATTGTCTTCATATATTGTTGCAAGTATAATTCAGTGTGCTGAGGAACAATAGGGGTTAACCCCCCCTTTTTTCTACTTGGTATTTATTACGTCACCTGTGCTCAACCATGGATATCTCTATAACCTGAACTGTTGGGAAGCCTTGAGGACCGTGTTTGGGAACCTCTATTCCCAAAGCTGAGTCTGGCCCTTAGATCAGAGTAAGATGGAGCAAGTAACTGTGTCCCTGGACAAACCATGTTGCAATACAAGGGATGCATATAAAAAAAATTTTTTTGCATGCGGGGTAAAGACTGACTGTTTTCGCATATAGCTCACAAATACTGCACAACTTTGTTTTTGCACTACAATTTAGATTTTAGTTTGGACACCCCCCTCCCAAATCTAATCTCTCTGCACATGTGACATCTGCCCCACCTGCAGTGCATCATGGTTTTACCAAGATGCACAGTTACTTGCTATATATTATGCTGGGCATACACTATACAATTATCTGTTAGATATCTGTTCAATCTGGCTGGTTGAAATGAAAACCTGGTAATGTATGGGAGCAAATGACTTATTTTTAATGATTTTTTTGCAAACTGTTATTTTGTTCACTACTTACAGTAATACCTACATGCAGGTATAATGCAACATAACAGTATACTATAATCTATCATTATGAATTTTGCTCGTAAGAGTGCAAACCTAACTAGCAGCTTGACAACAAAAACATAGTTGAAAGTTCAGATAATGCTGATGCCTAATTACGATATTTTAGAGGATATACTTTATTTTTCTTAATCATAATTAGTAATATGTCAAACAGTACAATGTACAATATTCAGCAAAAGCAGACAACATAAGTCTAATTATTGTGGTGTGCAGGGATTTACAATATAATTAAGCTTTTCTGTGTATTTATTTCAAAAGAATTAAAATATGTTTCCCTCCTGAACATGAAATGCTTCTTTAATTTTAAATCAATGTATTCAGTCATGCAAACACCCCTTCAGCACTGATAGACACATGGATGTCATCCAGAGGGATAGCCTTACGTTATTTGACATCTGCCAGCAACATCTGTATGCTTTTGGAAAGTTTGAGGTTCACACATTTAGAGATCAGCATACTTAGCCTAGATTTGTGTTCTCTTGAGAATCAACCCTCTCAATGCCAAACATGCCTGGCAAGGCATTACCATGACTACAATACAATGGACTTTACAAAGGAATAAGAACAGAACAGACTTGGACTAGCCATCACAGGTATCATGTGATTCACTGGTGGGTCCCACACTAAAACCATTTATCTTGCTAATCTTAAATAATGAAAACTGTAAGAAAGGAGATTTTAATTTAACACAAACCACTGTGTAATCATCTATATATGAGATGTACACTTTCCTGTATAAAGCCATTCTATTTGATTTTGATGAGATGCCTATGAGCCTGGAGGTAGAGAAGTGGGTACATTAATGTAGGAATGGCTTATTCAAGATACCACTTATCGGTGAGTTTGACCCCAAAATTTAAAAAGCACTAATATTAAGAACAAAACATGATGAGATTTGTACTTAATATTAGTACTGCTTTACATTTTGAGGTCAAACCCGATGATAAGCAGGGGCTTTCAAAAGCCAGCACTTTGTAAATATAACCCTTGGTGCCATGGATGATCCCAATCATGAATTTCCTTTTGTATAAAGTTGAATGATGGTGCAGATCAGTGGCGGAACTAGCGGCAGTGCAGCCAGTGGCTTGTGTTGGGGCCCGCTGTGGTGCAGGGGCCCATAGCCGCCTGCATCCAACACCGCTGCTGCACCCACTGCCTTTGTCCTCTGGGCCCCACAGTATTTACTTGTAGTGCAGACCGCAGTGAGAGGGTCCGCACTACACAGTAACAAACACACCACCTCCAGCAGCACTGGTGTTTGTTATAGCAGCCAATGAGAGTCAGACAGACTCTTATTGGCTGCTGAGTCCATGGAGGGAGCATGGCTGGAGCTCACTCATGAGTTCCACCTTCTGGCTCTCCTCACAATGGCGGTTGTGGCAGGAGCGGGGAATCTGGTAAGTTGTGTAGTTTTTTGTGTGTGTAAGGAGCACAGGCACTGGCACTGCATAGGGTGGGGCATCACTGGGGGCACTGTATAGGGGGGTAGCTGCTACTAGGGGCACTGTATAAGGGGGTGCTGCTGGCGGTACTGTATGGGGGGGACTTCTGGGGGCACTACAGGGGGGGGACAACTACTGGGGACAATCCAGAGGGGGGACTACTACTGGAGGCAATGCATAGGGGGGGGACTACTACTGGGGGCAATGCATAGGAGGACTACTACTGGGGGCACTGCATAGGGGGGGACCACTTCTGGGGGCACTGTATAAGGGACACTGCATAGTGGGACCACTACTGGGGGTACTGCATAGGGGGGCCCACAGCATATTCTTCCACCTGGGTCCACCGCTCTCTAGTTCCGCCACTGGTGCAGATAATGAATAAATAAAATTAACTTCATATTCATCTGAGACTGGGATATAGGGTCTGATTCAGATCTGCATGCAGTTGTGGTAATGACGCAGTTTCAGCGATTGTTAGCGCATGCATAAAAGCCATACTGCAAATGTGCAGTGATTGTTTTGCCATCATGCTCAAACAGTGAATTCACTCATATTGTATGTGACAGGCAGTCAGTGTTTGGGGGAGATATCGGGGGCTGGTTACAAAAATACAGGCATGTTGGATTGTTTAAACACTGTTTTCAGGTGTGCATAAATTAGCCACTGAGATCTTGCTTGCAGCAGGAGAGCCCTCTGCATGTCTGGAGATATTCTGTATCTGGGGTTCATTCAGACCCGCTCGTGAGCTCAGGACGCTCGCAAGCTGGTCGATGTTCCCCCACTGCGCATGCGCACGATGGAGGGAGCTCCATCGTGCACATGCGCGGGACCCGGCGAGTGACGGGCTCTCCATCGCTCCGGGTCTCGCACCAAGGGGGGCGTGCTGTCGATGTTGATTGACAGCACGCCCCCTTTGGTGGGCGTGCCGGGGGCGTGCTTGCCAGACTGAGGCGTTCCCATGGGAACGCCTACCGTCTGAAGCCGGCCCCACTGACATCACTAGTGATGTCAGTGGGAGTGATTTTGGCTCTGATAGAGCCAAAATCACTCCTGGGCCTGCGGCAGCGAGACCCTACCGCAGGGTCTCCATCGCAAGCCCGATGGTCGCGATGGTCAAGACTAGGGGTGAGCGGGTTCGGATTTCTGAAATCCGAACCCCCCCGAGCCCCCCTGATCCGAGGCCGATCCGAGTATGGCTCGACTTTTCCCGCCTGACTCGGATCTGAAATCGAGGCAAAACGTCATCATCCCACCTTCCGAGTCTCACGGGTTTTGGATCCTATATAAGGTACCCGCGTCGGCGCCATTTTCTCACTCGGCTGTGGACAGTGAAGAGGGAGGGTGGGAGTTAGGGCTGGCTGGGCTGTGTAGTGTAGTGTAGTGTAGTGCAGAGTAGTGTTGTGCTGCGCTGTGCTGCTGTTGTCCATAGGGGCTGTATCCACTACTGCAAAGTCCATAGAGGCTGGCTGGAATGTGTTGTGCAGTCAGTTGTCCATAGGGGCTGTGTCCACTCCAAAGTCCTGTGCAGTGTCCCAGTCCTAAAGGGGTGCTGTAGTGTTGTCCAGGGGGTGCTCTGTCCATCAGGGGTGCTCCCCCCAAGTGCTAAAAAAAATATATTTTTTCTGTGTTTGTGAATTGTGTGCACTGTGGCTCCACGTGCATCAACAAAGGAGCAGCGCCAAGCGTGCGCCTGTGTCCCATTAGTAAAGGGCCGTCTGGCTTGTCCGTTAAAGGGTGCTGTAACCCCCAAAGTACACTCCAAACAAAAAAAATATATATTTTCTGTGTTTGTGAATTGTGTGCGCAGTAGCCGCAAGTGCATCAACAAAGTAGTGCCAAGCGTGCACCTGTGTCATAAGTAAAGGGCCGGCTGGCTTGACCGTTAAAGGTTGCTGTAACCCCCAAAGTACACTAGAACCAAATAAAAAAATATTTTCTGTGTTTGTGAATTGTGTGTGCAGTAGCCGCACGTGCATCAACAAAGTAGTGCCAAGCGTGCGCCTGTGTCATAAGTAAAGGGCCGGCTGGCTTGACCGTTAAAGGGTGCTGTAACCCCCAAAGAACACTCCAAACCAAATAAAAAATATTTTCTGTGTTTGTGAATTGTGTGTGCAGTAGCCGCACGTGCATCAACAAAGTAGTGCCAAGTGTGCGCCTGTGTCATAAGTAAAGGTCCGGCTGCCTTGACCGTTAAAGGGTGCTGTAACCCCCAAAGTACACTCCAAACCAAATAAAAAAATATTTTCTGTGTTTGTGAATTGTGTGTGCAGTAGCCGCACGTGCATCAACAAAGTAGTGCCAAGCGTGCGCCTGTGTCATAAGTAAAGGGCTGGCTGGCTTGACCGTTAAAGGGTGCTGTAACCCCCAAAGAACACTCCAAACCAAATAAAAAATATTTTCTGTGTTTGTGAATTGTGTGTGCAGTAGCCGCACGTGCATCAACAAAGTAGTGCCAAGCGTGCGCCTGTGTCATAAGTAAAGGGCCGGCTGCCTTGACCGTTAAAGGTTGCTGTAACCCCCAAAGTACACTAGAACCAAATAAAAAAATATTTTCTGTGTTTGTGAATTGTGTGTGCAGTAGCCGCACGTGCATCAACAAAGTAGTGCCAAGTGTGCGCCTGTGTCATAAGTAAAGGTCCGGCTGGCTTGACCGTTAAAGGGTGCTGTAACCCCCAAAGTACACTCCAAACCAAATAAAAAAATATTTTCTGTGTTTGTGAATTGTGTGCGCAGTAGCCGCAAGTGCATCAACAAAGTAGTGCCAAGCGTGCGCCTGTGTCATAAGTAAAGGGCCGGCTGCCTTGACCGTTAAAGGGTGCTGTAACCCCCAAAGGACACTAGAACCAAATAAAAAAATATTTTCTGTGTTTGTGAATTGTGTGCGCAGTAGCCGCACGTGCATCAACAAAGTAGTGCCAAGCGTGCGCCTGTGTCATAAGTAAAGGGCTGGCTGGCTTGACCGTTAAAGGGTGCTGTAACCCCCAAAGTACACTCCAAACCAAATAAAAAAATATTTTCTGTGTTTGTGAATTGAGTGAGCAATTTGCCGCAAGTGCATCAACAAAGTAGTGCCAAGCGTGCACCTGTGTCATAAGTAAAGGGCCGGCTGGCTTGACCATTAAAGGGTGCTGTAACCCCCAAAGTACACTAGAACCAAATAAAAAAATATTTTCTGTGTTTGTGAACTGTGTGCGCAGTAGCCGCACGTGCATCAACAAAGTAGTGCCAAGCGTGCGCCTGTGTCATAAGTAAAGGGCCGGCTGGCTTGACTGTTAAAGGGTGCTGTAACCCCCAAGGTACACTCCAAACAAAATAAAAAAATATTTTCTGTGTTTGTGAATTGTGTGCACTGTGGCTGCACGTGTATCAACAAAGGAGCAGCGCCAAGTGTGCGCCTGTGTCACATAAGTAAAGAGCCGGCTGGCTCATTTCTTAAAGGGTGGTGTAACCCACAAAGTGCACTACTCTCCTGCAATAATTTAAAAATATTTTCTGTGTTTGTGTGCGCCTTAGCCGCACGTATATATCAAATCGATATAACATAAATGGAGGACCAAACTTTCTCCGATAAAAATAAAATAGGGAAATATCAAGAACCACTTCCTCCTAGTGCTGAAGCTGCTGCCACTAGTCATGACATAGACGATAACATGCCATCAACGTCGTCTGCCAAGGCCAATGCCCAATGTCATAGTAGAGGCCACATACAATCCCAAATGACAAAGTTCAGGAAAATGACCTTAAAAAAAACATTTAATCATCTGAAGAGAAACGTAAACTTGCCAATATGCCATTTATGACACGGAGTGGCAAGGAACGGCTAAGGTCTTTCCCTATGACTAGTGTGTGTCATACTAGTATGACTAGTATGTTCATGACTAGTGGTTCAGCTTCACATGACGATGGAAGCCCTCCTCCCGCTAAAAAAATCAAACGAGTTAAGCTGGCAAAAGCACAGCAAAGAACTGTGCGTTCTAAGAAGACATCACAAATCTCCAAGGACAGTCCAAGTGTGGTGGCGGTTGCGATGCCTGACCTTCACCAGCACTGGACGGGAAGAAGTGGCTCTTTCCACCATTTGCACGCCCCCTGCAAGTGCTGAAAGGAGCACCCACAGTCCACTTGCTGATATGCAAATTGAAGATGTCATTGTTGAAGTACAACAGGATGAGGATACTGGTGTAGCTGGCGCTGAGGAGGAAGTTGGCGAGGAGGATTCTGATGGTGATGTGGTTTGTTTAAATCAGGCTCCGGGGGAGACAGTTGTTGTCCGTGGGATGAAAAAGCCCATCACGGTCATGCCTGGGCAGAAGACCAAACATTCCACCTCTTTGGTCTGGCAATATTTCTATCCAAATCCGGACAACAACTGTCTTGCCATATGTACCATATGTAAAGGTGAAATAAGTAGGGGTAGGGACGTTAACCACCTAGGAAAATCCTCCCTTATACGGCACCTGCAGCGCATTCATAAAAAGTTACTGTCAAGTTCAGAAACTTTGGCTAAAACCGTAAGCAGTCCAGGGACACCTAATCCCATTGTCCTGTTGTATCCAAGCGCCTGCAAACCACACCATCAACTCCCTCCTCATCAATTTCCTCCTTAGTCAGGATCGAAAGTAGTCCTGCAGGCCATGTCACTGGCATGACTGACTCTCCTATCCGGGATTCCTGCGGAGGATCCTGCATTGCTACACCTCCTGCTGCCGCTGCTGCTGTTGCTGCTGCTGGGAGTCGTTCATCATCCCAGAGAGGAAGTAGGAACACCACTAATTTTACTAAACAATTGACCCTCCAACAGTCCTTAGCGAGGAGGATGAAGTACGACAGCAGTCATCCTGAAGCAAAACGCATAACTGAGGCCTTGACTGCTGTGTTGGTGTTAGACGTGCTTCCGGTATCCGCCATTAGTGCAGTGGGATTTAGACAATTGATGGAGGTAGTGTGTCCCCGGTTCCAAATCCCGTCTAGGTTCCACTTTACTAGGCAGGCGATACCGAGACTGTACAGAAATGTCAGAAAAAGTGTCCTCGGTATCCTGAAAAATGCCGTTGTACCCAATGTCCACTTAACCATGGACATGTGGACAAGTGGAACAGGGCAGACTAAGGACTATATGACTGTGACAGCCCACTGGGTAGATGTATCACCTTACGCAGCAACAGCGGCAGCATCACCAGTAGCAGCATATCAGAAACGCCAGCTCGTTCCAAGGCAGGCTATGCTGTGTATCATCGGTTTCAGTAAGAGGCACACCGCCAACAACCTCTTAGAGAAACTGAGGGAAATCATCGCCCAGTGGCTTAACCCACTTAGACTCTCCTGGGGATTTGTGATATCTGACAACGCCACCAATATTGTGCGGGCATTACATCTGGGCAAATTCCAGCACGTCCCATGTTTTGCTCACACAATAAACTTGGTTGTGTAGAATTTCTGAAAAGCAACAGGGGCGTGCAGGAGACGCTTTGGGTGGCCCAAAAAATTTCTGGCCACTTTCGCCATTCAGCGACTGCGTGCTGAAGACTGGAGCGCCAGCAAACACTCTTGAACCTGCCCCGCCATCACCTGAAGCAAGAGGTTGTGACGCGGTGGAACTCAACCCTCTATATGCTTCAGAGGATGGAGGAGCAGCAAAAGGTCATTCAAGCCTATGCATCCACCTATGACATAGGCAAAGGAGGGGGTTTGCACCTGACTCAAGCACAGTGGAGAATGATTTCCGTGTTGTGCAAGGTTCTCCAGCCCTTTGAACTTGCCACACGTGAAGTCAGTTCAGACACTGCCAGCTTGAGTCAGGTCATTCCCCTCATCAGGCTTTTGCAGAAGCAGCTGGAGAAAGCGAAGGAGGAGCTAAGATGGAGCGATTCCGCTCGGCATGTGGGACTTGTGGATGAAGCCCTTCATTCGCTTTGTTGAAATCATACCACTACATTTTGGCCACCGTGCTCGATCCTAGGTTTAAAGCCTATATGGTGTCTCTCTTTCCGGCCGACACAAGCCTGCAGAGGTGCAAAGACCTGCTGGTGAATACACTGTCAGCTGAAGCGGAACATGACACATCAACAGCTCCTTCTTCATTTTCTCCCGCAACTGGGGCTGCCAGGAAACAACTTAGGTATCCTAAGCAACCCGCTGGCGGTGATGCAGGGCAGGCAGGACCAAGTTTGGACATCTGGTCTGGACTGAAGGACCTGGCAACAATTTCTGACATGTCTACTGTCTCTACATATGATACTGTCACCATTGACAGAATGGTGGAGGATTACATCGGTGACAGCATCCAAGTAGGCATGTCAGACAGTCCATACCTGTACTGGCAGGAAAAAGAGGTAATTTGGAGGCCCCTGTACAAACTAGCTCTATTTTACCTGAGTTGCTCCCCCTCCAGTGTGTACTCCAAAAGAGTGTTTAGTGCAGCCGGGAACCTTGTCAGCGAAAGGCGTAGGAGGTTGCTTCCACAAAATGTGGAGAAGATGATGTTCATAAAAATTAATTATCAACTCTTCCAGGGAGACCAGCCTCCAGAACGTACAGAGGGACCTGTGGTGGTGGATTCCAGTGGGGACGAGTTAATACTCTGTGAAGATGAGGATGTACACAACACTGAAGAGGGTGAGGAATCGGTGGATGAGGAGGATGAGGACAACATCTTGCCTCCGTAGAGCCAGTTTGTGCAGGGACAGATTAATTGCCAGCTTGTTTTGTGGGGGCCCAAACGAACCAATCATTTCAGCCACAGTTGTGTGGCAGACCCTGGCGCTGAAATGATTGCTTTGTTAAAGTGTGCATGTCCTGTTTATACAACATAAGGGTGGACAATTCCATCTTGCACCTCTTTTTTCTCTTGCATTATGTACTGTTTGGGGCCTAGTTTTTCAAACTGCCATCCTGTCTGCCACTGCAGTGTCACTCCTAGATGGGCCACGTGTTTGTTCCACCCACTCGTGTCGCTTAGCATAGTCATCCAGCTACCTCGGTGCAACCTTTTGGACTAAAAACAATAGTGTGAGGTGTTCAGAATACACTGGAAATGAGTGGAAATTAATGTTATTGAGGTTAATAAAAGCATAGGATTAGAAAAACCCACAAATTCTGTGATTTTAGCTGTTTTTATGCTTTTTTTCAAAAAAATACAGATCCAAAACACAAAACCCAGAACCCAAAACACGGAAGGGTGGTTTTGGCAAAATCAATCCAGATCCAAAACACGAAGAAAGATCCAGATCCAAAACCAAAACACGAAAAGTGGCCGGTGCACACCCCTAGTCAAGACCATCGCGACCATCATCATGGACGGGATGCCGCTCCATTTTCATGGAGGAGGGCACTGATTCAGAGCGAGCATTCTGGTCAGAGCGTTCGGCTCTGAATCAGGCCCTCTGTGTCTAACCATCTAACTAGTTGATTGGTTGGAATGAAAATCTGGTAAGGTATGAAAGCAAATGACAATCAGCAATTTGCTCCCAATCGCCGGAAAATAGACAAAAAACTTTTGTTTGAACAAATTGTTTCGATCAAACATTTAACAAACTTGTCTGAACATCCATTTTCATCTATTTTCTGGCATTTAGGAGCAAATTGCTCATCATCAATTACTCCCATACGTTACCAGATTTTCATTCCAACCAATAAACTAGTTGGATGGTTGGACAGAAAATCTTTACGTGTGTATGCAGTATTGCTCAGGAGGTTGATGGCTGCTGGATGAGCTTTCAATGTTTCCGATGTTTCCAGTTTTGTGCATGTGAGATGCTTTCAGTGTTTGTCTCTTAGCTCCTGCAAATGGGTCATTTGCATATTTCTGCAACTGTGTTCTGTGAGAAATCACAACTGTGATGGCAATTGCGTGCAGATCTAAATCAGGCCCATAGTGTGGTCAAGTTTTTGCAAAGTTAACAGGCAGTTGATCAGGTTAGGAGGCTCAAGCTCTTGGTGGCTCAGCTAAGTCCTCTCCATTTAACTGATGTGAGGCCCTGATATCTTGTTTCTATGGGGGAACACACTGAAAGGGGTATAGCTGCAATATTCCAAGAGGTGGTAGTTTAGTAGCATGCAAAACGATACACGGATTTGTTGGCACTGTTTGTACAGTAAGTAGCATCCAATAATGTACGCAGAGGTGTTGGCACTGTTTGTACAGTCCAGTAAGGTACACAGAGGTGTTGTCACAGTGGGAAGAGCATAGATATGTTGGCATGGGTGGGAGTAGCACATAGCGCACAATGAGATACACAAATGTGTTGGCACTGTGAGAACAGCATGTAGCATGCAATGAAAGTCACAGATGTGTGGCACTGTGGGAATAGCACGTAGTGTGCATTGAGATGCACAAATGCATTGACACTGTGGGAACAACGCATAGCATCAAATGAGATGCACAGATGTGTTGGCACAAAGCATATCATACAATGAGAGTCATGGATGTGTTGGCACTGTTGGAACAGCATGTAGCATGCAATTACATAAACGGAGTAGATGTAATAACCCTGGAGCCCAAAACCAGACAGTAAGTGTATCAGAGTACACACATGCACATAGGTCATAATTGCAAACAGGTAAATTTGGCACAGCCAAATACACTGGCCAGATCCACTATAAGACCTCCACTGGATTTCACCTGGGATCCCCGCAAGAGGACATGAACTTTACTCAGTGAGAACCCAGGTCATGGTAGTCTTTGTTGTTTCCAACCTTGAAAACAACAGAATATTTAGCTGGGGACTCTGCCTTTTCCCAACTTCTTGGGGCATTTGTACAGCAGTTTATCTGGGGCAGCACAGAAACATAGTTTGTGCTTAAGTCAGTGCTCACCCTCTGTTGGGTAAGGTGTTCTCTACCTAGCTGCATGGGTTACTCTTACTGGTCATGTGGTGGTTGGTACTGGGGTGCCTGTTTGGGTGACTCTCCTTTGTCAGCTGCCCTTTAGGTCAGCCAGATGTCACACTTGATGCAAATGGTATCATGCTATCTTGTGACTGCGGAAGGTATCTGGATGCTACAGCATCCTTGATGTCACCTGCCAATTCCTTCCAGAAGCTGGCTAAAAGGGCTTTCTCATTCCATGTCAGCTTAGAGAACAGAGGCCCTGATTCAGAGCCGGTCTTTTTATTTTCAAGAACGGCCTCCTGGCCGCTCGCATAGCTGTGGGTGACCACCCACAGCTATAGCGAGCGGCCAGGAAGATGGTCACGATGATCAAGAACATCACGACCATCGGGCTTGCGATGAGACCCTTGTGGTAGGGTCTCATTGCCACCAGCCCCAGAGAGATTTCAGCTCTAACAGAGCTGAAATCTCTCCCACTGACATCACTCGTGATGTCAGTGGGGCCGGCCCCAAACGGAGGCGTTCACATGGGCAGGGGCACTGAGAGGGGGGGGAAGTGGGTACAGTTTCCCCGGGCATGGCAGGGGGCCCGGGCCGCCCACAGCACTGCACAGGTTATTGTTTTTTATTATATATTTTTTTTTAGACAGTCACCCTTACTAATCCATTGCCGACGGTAGGCGGCAGTGCGGGCAAAGGGGGGTGGGGTTGGGGGGGGGAGTGGAGTGGAGTGGCGAGATGGGAGTGGGGGATCTGTCTCTGTCAGTGGCCACTTGCAGGAGTGTAGACGCACCACTGCGGAGCTGATGCTCTCGCGAGATGATGATGTCATCATCATCTTGTGAGGCTCTCGCCCATCACCAACAGGCACCAGTTCCAGGCTCCTGGTGGCCATCAGAGACAGGACGGATTATCATTGCAGAAATTAAGGTGAGTGGTGACCGTGGGCAAGACACTCAGTGTGACTGAGTATAAGGGTGTGACTGCACTGTGAAGGGAAGAGCTCCAGCGCGCAACTGACTGCTGTGCTGCGAGTCTGTCATTGCAGGGGTGAGCGCAGGCTCTATATACATATATATATATAATATGCACACTGTATATATGTGAAACACAGCCTGCCTTCATATTTACACACACAGCATACATACATACACACATGCACAGCATACATGCATACACATACAGACATGCACATCATACATGCATACACACACACAGCTTACCTACATACACACACAGCATACATACATACACAGCATACATACATACACACAAGGAATGCATACATACACACACAGCATACTGTACTTACAAAAACACATACGCACATAGCATACATACACATGGCATACTTACACAGATACACATAGTAGCTTGTCCTTTGATGTGCGGACTCTGCTGCTAGCTGCAGTTGGGGACCTCCTGCGTGACCCTGGGTGCCGGGCTACTGCCACTGCCGGCCGGCCACAAACATCCCACTCAATCTCGCTCTCTCTCTCTGAGAGTTTATAGCGGTGCACTGCCCAGCCACTGCTGGTTAAGCTGTCAGCGCTTCTGCGTCAGGTTATATGAAATTCACCTTATGCAGAAAAGCCGATAGCTGAACCAGCAGCGACCGGGCAGCTCCCATTGTGGTTTGGGTGGATCGCGGCCGGTGCAGAGATGGAGACGAGGCTTTTTTTCATCTCTGAATCTGAAAAAAAAAATGGTTCGCCAGGGGGGTTTCTGGGTACTTAGAAACCCCTCCTGAAAGCACTAGTGCAGTGACTGTGACTTGTTTTTTTTTAGACAGTCACCCTTACTAATCCACTGCCGATACTGTTTATATCATATTTATATAAAATGTACATATCTTCAAACATGTGTAATATATATGTGTGTATATATATATATATATAAATATATATATATATATATATATATTTATTGCAAGGTCTGACACTCATTGTTTTCAGTAAAGCTGCTGCTTACTGGGCACCCTCCACACTCCTGATATAGATAAATACAGTGGGATGGCGGCACTCCGGAATAAATTAGTAATGCTGTTCCTGACAAATGCGCAATAAAGCGCTGAAACATTGAAATCTTGTAACGCTGCAATGAGTCTTTATTTCTAATCTGGAGTGCCACCATCCTACTGTATTTATATTATTATCCTTTACTAATATGGTGCCACAAAGGTTCCACAGGTCCTAACACAGTACATAAATGAGTAAATAGACCCCTGTAGTAGTAGGTTGAAGGAGAAGATTGAGATGGACGAGAGCCTAGTATAAGTAGGGGAAGGAGAAGCACGTGAGGGACAAGGACCTAGTATAAGTAGGGGAAGGAGAAGCATGTGAGGGACGAGGGCCTAGTATAAGTAGGGGAAGGAGAAGCATGTGAGGGACGAGGGCCTAGTATAAGTAGGGGAAGGAGAAGCACGTGAGGGAAGAGGGCCTAGTATAAGTAGGAGAAGGAGAAGCATGTGAGGGACGAGGGCTTAGCATAAGTAGGGGAAGGAAAAGCATGTGAGGGACAAGGTCCCTGCTCACGAGAGCTTACATTCTAAAGGGGAGGAGCAGACAGACAGGTGACACAGATGGGGTAGATAGTGAGGAAGGAGCAGTGGGTTAGGATATATGCTGTGGAATGTGTGTGTGTTATAATATGACCTGATGTGTCAAAATTAAGCTCTTCATTCGTCTATCTCTATGACAGAAAATAGATTTTATTTATGTGTTATATACATATGAGAAATGTACTAAATAACATTGTTGCACTTTAATTTCTGTCTGTTACATCCAGCTAAAGATGCAGATATTGTAGGACTATCCCGCATCCTAATTGTGAATACTTTTGTCCCGGCTGCTGGGTGCTACGCCATGCTCCTGTGAGTGGGTGCTTCTCACATGCTAGACACACCCACAAAGTGGTGCAGCCGTGTCCAACATGCTGTGGCCATGCTTCCTCCTGGGGGGCCCCAAGGATGTTGCTGTACCCAGGCCCAAGATTTCTCTTGGCAGCCCTGCACATGGGAACGCCTCCATTTGGGCAGCCACTCCCCCATCCCGCCCACCAAAGGGGGCATGCTGTCACTCAACATCGACAGCATGCCCCCTTTGGTACGAGACCCGGAGCGACGGATTGCCCGTCGCTATCCGGGTCTCGTGCATGCGCACAATGGAGCCGGCTCCATCGTGCGCATACGCTCTGGGCCACCATCGACCCTATTGCGAGCGCTCAGTGCTTGCGACTGGGTCTGAATCAGGCCCAGAGTCTGAAGTTGAAAGACATACACTCCCACTGTGGAAGAACCTTGGTAGAGTAAAGGATTGATTATGCCACTGATTCATCAAAGATCCTCCAGAAAGCATTGATGAATATTGTAGAGTCCTGGAGAAGAGGGCCTGTCCAGATAACGAGATGAAAAATGCTATCTTGGTCCTCTAAAAAAAACTAAACCCTTTAGATACTTCAAAGTTAATCAATACTTGATTAAGGAATCCCTGGCAAGTGCTGTGGTCCCCTCCATATAACCTAGGGTTAGGGATCCGTACGTGGCTGTGCTCTGCCCTGAGCAATGGTGGCATAGGACAGGGAGGTGGAACTATTGAATTCCCAGAGGCTGTGAGAAGGAGCTAGTGGAATTCATTCTGGTACTGTAACATGACTTGTCCTGCAGACATAACATTATCTGTGTTTTATTGTTTGCTTTGTTATCTATCCTTCTGTATATTGCTGATGGAGTTCCAGCCATAGTCATGGCCTGGGTATTCTGTGGAACTTTGGGATTTTGCTTGTATGAAGGAAACACACTGAAAGAGGTATAGCTGTGATACTCAGGTGCCTATTCATCATAACTAAAATTTTTCTGGAGGTAGTTAGGTTTAGAACTCGCAAGGAGTTCTACCTAATTACTGGAGGAATTCATCATTCCTCCTCACCAACTATTTATTTAGAAAAGCTGTAATTTTTGCGATTACAGTTTTTCGGGAAATAGTTTGCCCTCTCCACACTACCTTACCGCAGCTGGAATCCGTGCTGCGCATGCGCTGTTACATCCGTAAAAGCAGTGCATGCGCAGCACTGCCTATAGCTGTGGTAATTCTGTGTGCCCCAACCCTCAACCTCCCTTCCCCCCCTCTGCTCACCTCCCCCCATCCTCGACTTACCTGGCCACTGCAGCCGCCTCCGGTTTCATCTGCTATTCTAAAGGCAGAACACAGTAAAGTTTAGAAAAAACAGCCACTGGAGCGACCAGGGAGCATCGGAGGGAGCGGAGGAGGACCTGCCCACCCTGACACAGGTAAGTGTCACCTACTATATGCCACTTCACACGGATAGTAATTCCATCAAATTCCGAAAATACATAATTTTCGGAGTTTGATGAATAGCATAATTTCCATATCCCATACTAATGTATGGGGAGTGTGGAAATGAATGCAGGTGGACTTAACCAGGAGATATCAGTGATCTTTCCTGTGTTAAGTGTCTTCATGAATCCTAAAATAACGGTAATTAAGGAAAATGTCCTTAAAAATTTTATTTTAGTGTTGCTGAATAGACCCCTCAGAGAGGTGGTAGTTTTGGTAGTGTGCAATAAGGTACCCAGCTATGTTGACACTGTTTTTACAGCATGTAGCATGCAATAAGGTACACAGAGGTGTTGGCTCTGTTTGTACAGTATGTAGTGTGCAATAGGTACACAGAGATGTTGACACGTAGCATGCATTTAGAGGCACAGATGTGTTGGCACTGTGGGAACAGTGTATAGCATGCAAGGAGTTACACCAATGCATTGGCACTATGGGAACAGCACGTAGCATACAATGAGAGGCATAGATGTGATGGCACTATGGGAACAGTGTTTAGCATGCAATGAGTTACACCAATGCATTGGCACTATGGGAACAGCACGTAGCATGCAATGAGAGGCACGGATGTGTTGGCTCAGTGAAAACAGCTCTTAGCATGAAATAAGAGGCACTGATGTGTTGGCAATGTAGGAACAGTGCAAAGCACACAGGGCCTGATTCAGACCAGGTCGCAAGCGCTGAGCGCTCACAACCGGGTCAATGGTGGCCCACAGCGCATGTGCACGACGGAGCCGTCTCCGTTGGGTGCATGTGTGAGACCCGGCAAGCGACGGGCAATCTGTCACTCCATGTCTCACACCAAAGGGGTGAGCTGTTGATGTTGAGTGACAGCTCACCCCCTTTGGTGGGCGGGCCGGAGGAGTGGCTGCCCAAATAGAGGCGTTCCCATGAGAATGCCTGCCGTTTGGGGGCGGCCCCACTGACATCACGTGTGATGTCAGTGGAGAGATTCCGGCTCTGTTACAGCCGAAATCTCTCTGGTGCTTGCGGCCACGAGACCCTACCACTAGGGTCTCTTCGCAAGCCCGATGGTCGCGGTGGTCTTGACCATCGCGACCATCATCATGGCCGCTAGCTATAGCTGTGGGTGGTCACCCACAGCTATGCGAGCGGCCAAGAGTTTGCACCAAAAAAAAAAAAGCCCGGCCCTGATTCAGAGCGAGCACTCTGTCAGAGTGACCGGGTCTGAATCAGGCCCACAATGAGATAAACAAAGTAGATGCAATATACCTTGAGCTCAAAACCAGGCAGTGAGTGTATCAGAGTACACACCTACACATAGATCACTAATACAAACAGGTGAAATTTGCACAACCAAATACACAGGCACCATGGGCGGAACTACTGGCCCACACTGCCTGTATGGCAGGCTGCAGTGCAGCTGCTTGTCGGGCAGTCATTAAGGCTGAGACTGACCCAGCCGGCAGCTACCCACAGGGGACTGGAGCAAGGTGCAGTCAGGCTCAGCACTGCAGTGCACTACTGGGTAATAAATCCCAGTAGTCTCTGCAGTGGGGTCAGAGGAGCATGTGCTGAGCTCTGATTGGAGGAGCCCATCAGATGCTACTCTGACCCAGCAGCAGCTCAGCCTCATGGATGTGACTCATTGTGAGACTGTGACTGCTGCTCTGCTGGCTGCCTGTGGATGCTGCTGGTGAGTACACTGTGTGGGCACTATATGTGGCATAATGTGTGTCGTCTACATTGTAACATAATGTGTGGGCGCTAGACGTGGCATAATGTGTGGGCACTACAGGTGGCATAATGTGTGGGTACTACAGTGTAGCATTATGTGTGGGTACTACAGTGTAGCATAATGTGTTGGGCACTACAGTGTGACATAACGTGGGGGGTACAACAGTGTGGTATAATGTGTCAGGGACCCACTGCATTTCCCTGTCACCCACTTCCTGTCACCTCTTCCTATCAACATCTCCCTGTCACCCACTGCCTCTCCCTGTCACCCACTGCATGTCACCCAATGCCTGTCACCCTCTCCCTCTCACCCACTGCTTTTCCCTGTCACTATTACCTATCACTCTATCCTTGTCACCCACTGCCTATCCCCTCTCCCTTTCACCTTTTGCCTGTTAACTATCCCTGTCACCCTCTCAGTCACCCACTGCTTCTCCCTGTCACCTCTCACCCTCTCCCCTGTCACCCACTGCCTCTTTCCTCTCCCTGTCACTCACTGCCTGTCACCTCTTCCTATCACCATCTCACCCACTGCTTTTCCCTGTCACTACTGCCTGTCTACCTATCACTCTCTCATTGTCACCCACTGCCTCTCCCCCCTCCATTTCACCCATTGCCTGTCATCAATCCCTGTCACCTCTCCCAGTCACCCACTGCTTCTCCCTGTCATCCATAGCCTGTCATCTCTCCTTATCATCCTCTCCCTGTTACCCACAGCCTCTTCCCTCTTCCTGTCACCCACTGATTCTCCCTGTCACCTCTCCTTGTCTACCTCTTGCCTCTTCCTGTCACCCTCTACCTCTCCCTGTCATCCACTGCACATTGAATTTGGAGTAGGGCAGAGGAGGGGGGCCCAAAGCAAATTTTTGCACCTGGGCCTACCACTCACAAGTTCCACCACTGACAGGCAAGGTGTCTAAGACCCCACCCCCTGCCCCCCACTGGACTTCACCAGGGATCCCTGCAAGACGATAAAAATAATGCCTAACTTACGGTCACATGAGACCACTGGCAGGGAGGGGCTATTAAGAGCACATGACCAGCATATCATAAGGAGTGTGAGCTGAGAGTTATTGTTATATATATATATATATATATATATATATATACTACCAGATTGTAAAAACAGCTCCTAATACAGCAATAACATACTATATATTGACTAATTATAGTCGTGCCCATATATTAAGGGCTGAATCCTAGAGAATTCCTGAGGGAGGGGCATGGTGTTTAAGGGGCTACACCTCCAAAGTTATTGGAGGTAATGAGCTGAAATTTGGCATGGGCGGGTAGAACTGTTGCTCGGTGCTGCATGCCAAATCTCAGGGAAAATAAATGGTTTTTGGAGTAATCTAAAGTTCCAACTCTCAGTGTTTTTAAGCACTTTCAATTAGGCCACTTTTCTGCTGTTCTCTATAAGGGATTTTTGGGAACGCATAAGTCAGGGTACAAGGCAAATTTAGACTTGGGGTTTGTTTTATTTGGTAGCTATTGTTCCAGGATAGGGCCTTTGGGGTTCAGGTAATTGTGAAAGTAACATTCTTAAAAATATTACCTCACAAATGCCCCTTTATATAGATAGGGAGCTTCAACTTGTTGCGCAGCCTAAGTAGGTGCCTCTAGGGGGTGTACTCACTGTGGCTTCACCTAGGTGCATCAAGATGGATGTCCTTTGTGGGCATTAGCGGCACTGGGACCTGGTAATGGTAGCAGGTGGTAGCAGTGGTGGAGACCCGGCAACGGTGTGTGAAATTAGCCAGGCGATAACCCAGCGACGGTGTGGGCGGCATCATTGGTGGTTTGGGCTTTAGCGGCGGGACCCAGCAGCAGCTTGGGAACTGGCAGCAGTGCAAGCATTGGCAGAGGGCCTGAATCCGAGAGCCAGCCATTCTGCGGAGTTCAGCAGCGCTGCCCATGAAATTCAAAGATGGCCGTTGCAAGCCAATCATGGTTCATGACATTGCCCTGCTCCCTCAGCTGGCTTGTATAAGCCAGTGCGAAGAGGTGGAATGGCAGTCCGATGGCCGGGAAGGAGCAGTCAAGAGCTCTTGAAGAATAAAGACCCCGGAAGTCCTAATGGGCATCGGCCATGTAAAAGAGGTAAAAGGCTGCCACCCACCAGGTGAAGACGCAGGAAGCCCTGGGGTGGCAGCAGCCATGCAAAAGAGATTAAAGGCTGCCATCCCCAGGCAAAGATGCCAAAGCCCTGGTGGGTGTTACAATCCTCTAGCAATTGCTAGGACCGAGATGGAGGTGTTGGAGATATGTGGCACATCGAAGAACAAACACAAGAAGTATGGTTAAATCATGGCAGTTTACTAAATAAATGATATGACGGACCAGTGAAAACTCAACATGTCAATGGTGCAATAAGGAGCTGAAACCATAGAACAGTCAATAGAATATACTGTAGGTTTACAGTCCAAACTAAAGTTGTTAAATGGCCAGGAGGCCTAGTAGACAGCAATGCTTGAAACGTGGTGAAGAAGCAGGATTGCTGGATGGCCTGAAGGGCCTAGCAGACAGCGATGCTTGAAACCTGGTATAGAAGCAGGATTGCAGTATGGCCTGGAGGGCCTAGCAGACAGCGATGCTTGAAACCTGGTGTAGAGGCAGGATTGCTGTATGGCCAGGAGGGCCTAGTAGACAGTGGTGCTTGAAACGTGGTGTTGAAGCAGGATTGCTGTATGGCCTGGAGGACCTAGTAGACAGCGGTGCTTGAAACGTGGTGTTGAAGCAGGATTGCTGTTTGGCCTGAAAGGCCTAGTAGACAGCGGTGCTTGAAACGTGGTGTTGAAGCAGGATTGCTGTATGGCCTGAAGGGCCTAGTAGATAGCGTAGCTAGAAACATGGTTTAGAAGCAGGATAGCTGTATGGCCTGGAGGGCTCAGCAGACAGCGATGCTTGAACCGTGGTATAGAAGCAGAATAGCTGTATGGCCTGGAGGCTCTGTAGACAGCGATGCTTGAACCGTGGTATAGAAGCAGGATAGCTGTATAACCTGCAGGGCTCAGTAGACAGCGATGCTTGAACCATGGTATAGAAGCAGGTTAGCTGTATGGCCTGGAGGGCTTAGTAGACAGCAATGCTTGAACCATGGTATAGAAGAAGGATAGCTGTATGGCCTAGAGGGCTCTGTAGACAGCGATGCTTGAACCGTGGTATAGAAGCAGGATAGCTGTATGGCCTGGAGGCTCTGTAGACAGCGATGCTTGAACCGTGGTATAGAAGCAGGATAGCTGTATGGCCTGGAGGGTCCTGCAGACAGCGTTACTTGAAATGTGGTATAGAAGCAGGATAGCTGTATGGCCTGGAGTGCCCTGGAGACAGCATTGCTTGCACCCAGGGTACTTGGGTCACTTAAAAGCTGGTGAGCAGAATACATACAGCATGTAGAAAATATAGATGGAAGTCTGGATGCACAGAGAGAAGCTTGCATAACCAAAAGTTCCACATGCAAACTCTATAGCCGATTGGGCGGTGACAGTCCAGGAAGTTCAAATAGGATCAGCTGCCAATCAGGCAACACTAGGAGGAAACACGTGAAATCCTCTGACTTCTGGGTCTCCTAGCAACCGGCAACCTAGATGCATGGTCAGGAGCAGGAGGAATACTGGCAGGAGACAAGTCCTGGACTGGATTTGTAACAGTACCCCCCCTCCCTTGATGCGGGGTTGAAGAACCCTCAGATCCAGGTTTATCAGGAAAGAAAGAAAAGTCTTCTCAGTCTGGGAGCATGGAGTGCATCTTCCAAAACCCAGGAACATTCCTCTGGGCCGTAACCCCTCCAATGAACCAAAAACTGTAATTTACCTCTGGAGAACTTGGAGTCCAGAATTCTTTCAACAACAAATTCCTGTTGACCATGGACAGTCACTGGACCAGGTTTGGCACTAGGCTTACTTCCAGATCTCGTGGAAGAGCAAAACTGTTTGAGGAGAGAGCAATGAAAAGTGTTCTTAATACATAAAGAATTGGGTAGTTGCAACTTGAAAGCAGTGGGATTCACTTGAGCAATGATGCGAAAAGGCCCAATGAATCTAGGTCCCAATTTATGAGTAGATTGGCGCAGCTTGTTATTCTTAGTAGAAAGCCAGACCAAATCTCCCTTTTTCAAAAAACATGGTCTTCGATGCCTGTCAGCAATACTCTTAGGTGTAGACAACGGAAGAAGAAGACCAGGAGGAGCTGTCCGAGTAGTCTTATTACGGGCACAGACTTCACATGCTAAAACAAACTCACAGACATCTTTGGCTAAGGATGGCCACCAGACAGAATGGGAGAGAATGTCCACAGTCTTAGAAATGCCTGGATGACCAAAGGCTTTTTTAGAATGAAAATCCAAAAGGACAGTTTTCCTAAGTCTGTCAGGAACAAAAAGAAGATGAGCAGGAACATTCAATGGAGCTTCAGATTGGCATCTCTGGAGTGTCTCAGCTAGAGTCCGGGTTAAGGCAAAATGAATGAAATCTTTAGGAGTGATGGGTTCTTCAGAAATAGAGACTTGTTGGTCAGAGAAGAAACTTCTGCAGAGAGCGTCAGCTTTAACATCTTTAGAACCAGGAATAAGATTGATGTTTCAATCATATGGTCGATGTGGAGGCAATGCATTAGCTTTTTGTTTAGAAAACACATCAGCAAAATCCAAATATTGAGGAGGAATGCTACAAGCGGACGAAACTTCAGGACATTTAAGCATCCACACAGGGAGTGAAAGGTATGAGGACTGACATTCAGGACACCACTTAATAATCTCCCCAGAGGACCAGTCAATGGAATGATTGTGTAATCTTAGCCACAGGGGGCCCAATACAATTGAACCAAAGGACTATGCAGAAGAAAAAAAGAAATGAGTTCAATATGTGAAACACCTATGGTAAGCCGAATAAGAGGTGTCTTAACCTTAAGAGTTCCTTTAGGGATTAAGCCTCCATCCAGGCCAGAAATGGAAACTTCTTGCTCTAATGGAACTGCAGGAATCTTTAACTTCTGAAAGAACGCATACTGTAGTCCATAAAATTAGCTGCTGCTACACTATCCAAAAAAGCCTGTGTCTTGAACTCTTTATTAGCTGAATGAAAGGATACAAGAACAAGTACTGAATTCTTGGAGGAAATTGAGGCTAAACCTAAGTGTAATCCCTTCTGTACACTTAGACCCTGCCTTTTTACGAATATCGAAGGACAGTCTTTTATGGAATCAGCCTTGTCTCCACAGTACAAACAGAGACTTTGTGAATGTCTTCTATGCCTTTCTCCCGGAGAAAGACGAGAAGATCCAATTCGCATAGGCTCCTCGCGATCCAGTGAAGGAGGCAACAAAGAAGATCGGGGGGACATAGTAGGCAACTGCTGCTCTGTCCATCTTTCACGCAAACGATGGTCAATATGTATAACTGTCTGCATGAAGTCATCCAGAGTCTTTGCCGGGGAATGTTGCACAAGAATGTCCTTTATTTCTTCAGAAAGACCAATTAGAAACTAGTTACGCAAAGCCGAATCATTCCAGCCTGATTCAACTGCCCATCTACGAAATTCAGAACAATAATCCTCTGCAGCTTTTTGTCCCTGAGAGCGAAGCTTGGATTCTGCAAATGATACCTTATCTGGGTCTTCAAACAACAGGCCCAACTGAAGGAAAAAGGCATCCACAGTCTGAAGGGCAACATGCGAGGAAGGCAATCCAAATGCCCATGTTCGCAGATCACCCTGAAGCAGGGAAATAATAAGTCCAACTCTTTGTATCTCAGAACCAGAAGAGACTGGACGCATGCCGAAATAAAGTTTACAACTCTCACGGAAATTCACAAACAAGTTTCTGTCCCCAGCGAAAAGATCAGGCAAGTTCATTTTGGGCTCCTTAAGTGCAGCTCCTAACGAGGAGGTACGGACATCTTCAACTTTAAGTGAGAGTTCATTAACTTTTTGAGTAAGAGTCTGAATTTGAGCTGCCAGAATTTGTGCTGGATTCTGCATATGCTCCATTGTAGTCGAAAGATTTGGTCGGCTATAATGTTACGATCCTCTAGCAATTGCTAGGACCGAGATGGAGGTGTTGAAGATACTTGGCACATCGAAGAACAAACACAAGAAGTATAGTTAAATCATGGAAGTTTACTAAATAAATGATATGATGGACCAGTGAATACACAACATGTCAATGGTACAATAAGGAGCTGAAACCATAGGACAGTCAATAGAATATACTGTAGGTTTACAGTCCAAACTAAAGTTGTTAAATGGCCATGAGGCCTAGTAGACAGCAATGCTTGAAGGTATAGAAGCAGGATAGCTGTATGGCCTGGAGGGATCAGTTGACAGTGATGCTTGAACCGTGGGATGGTGGCGACCATGCAAAAGAGCATAAAAGCTGCTGCCCCCAGGTGAAGATGCAATTAAATAAAATATGACAATATTAAAGTGTATTGTGTTTATTTTATTATTTCTTAACAGGTGGACTACAGATGCCAGTGGGCCCTAATGCCTTGCATGCTGGTACTTGTTCTTCTCCAAGTACCAGCATGTAGGGGAGGCTTGCTAAGACACGTGGTTCACCTGCAAAGAAAAATATGTAACACCACACTTACACAATCAACCCTGCACCCACTGCCCAGGGGTGCTGGGGATAGCCTGGGTTATCAGCCTATGCCTGGGGTGCCCTGGAGTTGGGGATCCTTTATTGGTAGGGTCCCCAGCTCCCCAGAGATACCCAGCCTTGGCTGAATAGCAGTCATGGTAATTCTTTTGCTGGAGGAACCGGTAAAAGGGCTCCGCCGGCTGTGGCATTAGCCCCCACTAGAAAGGGTCTAGTGTTGGTTTTGGTAAATACAGGGTAACCTTTCTACATTTTCTCCTGTATTTCCAAAACCAGACCACTGTTTTCCACCCATCTGCATCACTTTAATGCCCCTTCATCTGTTCTACTTAATATCCGCTCCCACTCCATGCCTTTATGTCTCCCCCATCCACACTCCTCTGTCTCTTCCCCCATCCACACCACTCTTAGCTCATCTGTGCAGCTCTCTCTTCTGCTCAGACCTCAGTTGCATAGACTGCATGTCTGTATTCCAATGGGCACACAATTCTGTAAATTAGCAGCTTCACCATTTTGTGAATGACAGCAACCTCACTCTGTGAGAGTGCTGAAACTGCAGTTAACCACAGAGTTTGATGGCATACCATATCTGTATAGTGCAAGGAACATGTCCATTAAGGCGTCCACCTTAATGATGTGCATTTCATTGGTTTTTGAGTGGCAAAAATTCAATAGGTTTTGTGAAAATTCAGATCATGTCTAAGAAGTCTGAATGGGACATTGTGACATAAAATATTTGTCTACACAGGGAGGATTTTTACTGTTGGAATACAATCTCATACTGTAGATCAGGCTCTGAATAACTCACCTGATTTGACAGTCTGCTACCTTCACAAAATCTTGATCGACCTTTTCAGATGTCTTCCCACCTTTCGTATCCAAGAAAATTACTCTTGTCCTCAGAAGAGGTGGACCACTCATCCTCACTGCAAATGGAACTTTTTCCACATAGGAAGTTTTTGGAAATGTAGCACACAAAGATTTGGTACGAGAAGATGTAGAACCGGCATTCTTTAGCTGGTGTCTTGTGTGGAAAGATGATTTTTCCTTCTGGAAAGTTGTAGTTCTCATGGGAAACTCTTGGGGAAACACATAACTAGGAACAATGGGGTCCAATATCGAATGGTCTTCAGGAAATGGATTAATGGCATGTACAGGATCAAATTCAGACTCAGAGGGCAAAATTTACTAAGCAATGGTTTGACGGCGGTTTCTATTCTATTATAAACCCTGGCGGTTTGGTGGGGGTTTCTATTCTATTCTAAACCCCGGGGGTTTGGTGGTGGTTTTGCAGTCGTTTCTAAATGACAGCCCTGTTCTATTCTATTCTAAAATGTGTTTTGACTGTTGTTTGGTGGCGATTTTGCTATCTGCAGATTTACTAAGTCCAAAACTGCTGCAAAAATGCCATCAAAACACATTTTAGAATAGAATAGAACTGGGCTGTCATTTAGAAACCGCTGCAAAAGTGCCATCAAAACCCCGGGGTTTAGAATAGAATAGAAACTGCCATCAAACAGCCGCTTAGTAAATTTTGCCCCTAGTCTGTATCCAAAGGAAGCACAGAAGAGTGAATATGACTTGAAAACCCAGAGGATTTCGGAAATGAACAGAGAAAAGCATAACCAATTCTGATGGTATCAGGTTTTAGGTCTCTAATAGCTTTTTTTTCTGGAGTGATTGAACTCGCTTTGTATAGTTATGAGAAGGACGTCACATAGTGTATCTGAGTTTAATGTCAGAGGATGGTAAGTTTGAGCTAGAAACCTTATTGAAAAATGTGTTTGTAGGCACACCCGTAAGAGCAAATCTTTCAAAAACAGCTGTATTGAAAGCATCTATATCCTGAAGTATTGGATCTTTGGACTTTAAGAGTGCATTAGCCCATTTCCAGGCCTCATCCCTGAAATTTGAGAGAAGAAATTTAACTATGTTTGTGGAAGTGATTCCACATGGAACAGTGCTCATAATGGCTTCAACCTGTACAAACAAAGCGGCATACTGTGTTATATCTCCATTAAAAATAATGAATGTTGGAGCATCAGAATGGGTAGAAACAGATGACAAGGTTGAATCAGTGTTAAGCAACCCGTCGTTCTCAAAGAAGATATGCTCGGGAAACAATTCCTTGCTGGGTGAAGAGTACATTAATTTAAATAAACCTTCCACATCAATAATTTTGATCCCCAGACTCTCTGCCTACTTCTGTTCAGATTCATCACCACCACAACTCATGACGAGGTAGTTGGTTTATTTGCAAATATTTTCAGTAACTTTGAACCCAATGCTCTCTATTAAAGACTTAAGTTTTTTCTTCCCAATGAGTCCCGAGACCTTATGTCAGACCTTCCAAGTAATTATCAATTCCTTGGGGAGTCTGCTTGACATCAAGAGCTTTAGGAACAGGACTGGTCTTGTCTCCAGAAGAAGGTGAAGGATCTGATTGTAAACATGAAGTCATCTTGGTCCTAAACTTTGAACCTTTTCCTTTCTTTGGCATAACACTGGAAACCCTCTGTTGGGGTATGAGACTCAAAAGCCCCTCCTGGGGTGAGGAACTAGAAACCCCCTTTTGGGGTATGAGACTTGATACCCCCTCTTGAGGGTCAAAACTTGAAACTCCCTCTTAGAGTTAGAGACTTGAGACCCCTTCCTGGGGTGAGAGACTTGAAACCCCCTTTCTGGGGTGTGAAACTTGAGACCCACTCCTGGTGTGTGAAACTTGAGCCCCTCCTGGGGTGAGTAACTAGAGACGCCCTCCTGGGGTATGAGACTTAAAACCCCCTCTTGGGATGCAAGATTTGAAACTCCCTCCTGGGGTGAGAGACTTGAGACCCCCTCCTGGGGTGAGAGACTTGAAACCCCCTCCTGGGGTGAGAGACTTGAGGCCCCCTCCTGGGGGGTGAAACTAGACACCCCCTCAAGACTTAAAAAACCCCTCCTGGGATATTACATCAGAAGACCCCTCATGGGGTACTATACTAGAAACCCCCTCTTGGGTTATGAAATGTGAAACGGAAACCCCCACTTGGGGTGTGAAACTTGAAATTCCATCTTGGGGCTTGAAACTGGCAAAATTAAGTCTGATTGTTCCAAAGGCTCTTCTTGTACTTGAACCACACTAGAAGTTGGCATGGAGGCATTGAATAACTCACTAGGAACTTTAGCACAGTGTACCCTTACTGGTACAAAAAACTCAGGCATGACACTAGGATTTGGCAAAACAAGTTGTTCCTTGAGGGTAACAGCTCAACTGTCTCTGCGGGCATTGTGGAGACAGATTCCCTTTTCAGGGATAGCAATTCTGTTGCCTCTTTAAAACCTGCTGAATCACATGACCTACTGAGACTGGGAAGACATTAGGCAATATCTGGGCTGTGACCGGTAGAAACAGAATCTGGGCTGTGACCAGTAGGAACAGAATGTGATGTGTCTCTGACTTTAGGAGGTTGAAATATTCTCCAAAAATTCCCTAGACAAGGGTAGAAACATCTAATAACAGTGCCCCAATCAAAGACTTGAATTTTCTTTTGCTTGGTGGACATCATCTCCTTGTCTGAAACTGAAGAAACAGGAACCTCCGATGGCTGATAGGAAGAACAAAAAGTGCAGACGTTGGCAGTCTCACACTTGCCACCACTTCTTGGTCAGTGCAAAGCACAGTCTTTAAGAAAGGGATTGTCATAATCACAATATAAGCACAGATGTAGTTCCCAGTGCTGCTGACATTCAACCTCAGTAAGTGTAGGGCACAGTAAACTTTGATGCCTTACGTTAGTTTGCTTGAGAGAGATGTTAGTCAAGTCAGGAGTAGTACTAGAAAGCTTGGGAATAACTTGAAAAAATATAGAAAGTTTTGTAATTGTTCTAGAAACTCGTAGAAACTCTTGAAATGTTCTATTTCACAAATATCAGATAACTGGGAGGTTGACTCGCAGACACAGAAAAATTTTCTTCCATAGGAGTAGTTGGAACTTGAGAAACAAACTCTGGAAAAGACAAAGGAGAATTCACAGGCTGGATTTGTAATGTGACTGGAGTCACAAGAGCAAGAATGGAATTAATTATCTTCAATTTACCAGAAAGATCTTGCAGCTGCTGTCTCATGAGTGGCTGAGTTGTTTTCTGAGTAGTCACACGAAAAACTGCTTCACCCTGAGACCTGGAGGTTTGCATGTTGGGCTGTTCAAACTGTCATGATTCATACAGGAGGTTCCTCAGGTGAGGACAAAAGTGAGTGACAGTGACTAGGTCTCTATTGCAGCCAAATCCAGGTTTTGCTAGACCTGCCCAGAGGCACAGAGTTTAACTCACTTGGTAGTTTTTACCAGTGACCCCTCCAGTTGGGATATGGGTTTCACCAAGTGAGCAGGTCACGTCCCTCTGGACAGGTACCTCGGAGTAGCAGGAAGACAGGAAACTATAATTAAGAGAGTTAACATTGGTCACGTCCCTCTGGACAGGTACCTGGGAGTGGCAGGAAGACAGGAAACTATAATTAAGAAAGTTACCACTGAGAACCCTAGAAATGTCTTAACACTAGGAAATGAAATGGTTACTGGAGATGATCCAGCTGCAACCTTGGTCTGATGAGCACTGGGAATGTAGACACAGGGGTGTACAGATAATTGTTAGGTACTCAGTCGCAGGCTTGCTCTGAAGAATCCAGGAAAGTGTAACACAGGAAAGCACTGAGAATTTGTTAGGGATCCAGTCTCAGGTTTGCTCTGAAGAACACAGGAAAGTGTAAAACAGAAATGCATTGAGAATTGTTAGGGATCCAACTGAGAGCTAACTAGTAATCAGCATGAAAGCTGACATGTGTAATACAGGAAGGCAGCTGGGGAACTGAACAGCACAATAATAAACAACACAGGAGATATTACATGAAGAACTGGAATACAGTGAGAGAACTGAAGTGACATGCTGGAGTCAGCATGGGAGCTGATACAAATAACACTGGAGGACAGTGAGAAGGCTGAAGCAACACACTGAGGATATTACATGGAGAAACACTGGTGAGTATCACAGTCACTGGAACAGAGAAGTTGTACAGCAATTTCCTGTTCCTGGAGTCTGACTAAATACCCCTGGGTAGCTGGTCATTAGATCAGAGGATCAGCTGATTGACCATGGGTCTACCATTGGGAGAGACTAGTCTGGTGATATGGACCAACATGGCTGCACCCATGCCCGGCACCCCAGGAACCAGGACGCACACACGGTAGCCCTAGCAGACCCTGGGGAGAATACTCAGCCACAACTCACCTCCACTCCCAGTGACTGAACACCTAAGCCCAAGGATGCTGGCATGGAGGTGAGTAGTGGCCAATCCCAGGCCGCATCCTGACACAGTCAGTGTAATGGGTAATCTAGGAATAAATATTGCCAGGTCCCAGTTATAAATGGAAATGCTCTTGACTCTCACAGACTACACTCTTATCAATTCACATTCCAAACAATGTAGAACTATGAAAAATGCCCTCTATATTGTTATTTTATTTAATATTTGTGATTACTGGTTGTGAGCTTGTTTCAACAACAGCAACTTTAGCATTACAGGAAAAATAAAAGTGGAATTAAAATTGTCCACTAACAAGATCAATTTGGCAACACTGTAAACTGCCAAGCTATGATTGATCTTCTTACAAAGACCATACCACTATTAATCAGTGACTGTGCTGTGAGTATATTGGGGTACATTTACTAAAGTGAGAGATTTTAGAAGTGGAGATGTTGCACATAGCAACCAGTCAGATTCTAGCTATTATCTTCTAGAAGGTGCTATTAAATGTTAAATAGAATCTGATTGGTTTCTATGGGCAACATCTCCACTACTAAAAACTCTCACTTTAATACATTTACCCAATTGAGTCTGTTTGTTTAAATTGGCAGATGTGTCTGTTAGGGCTAACATAGCCACCTATTTTATTTTATTTTTTTAAACCACAGCATTTGATCAGTTGCTATTGGATGCAAGACCTTTTTTTGTACAAGTACCATAATATATCTCACGTATGGTATTTTGTATAAATGTAAAACATTTTGCTTAAAATCACGTAAGAAAGTCAACCAAGTTAAAAAGAAACCCCACATCTCTAGACTTTATGTAACCCATTAAAGTTAATGACTCAGAATCCTTTATATAATCCTTTATATAAGGGCGAGGTTGGGTTACTTGAATATAATCCAAACTGTGAACATCTGAAGTACCAAGATGTAACCTTGAAGCCAGTTATAATTTAACAACATATTGACACTATTATTTTAACCAAGGATTCCGTGAATTTTTTTTTTTTTTTTTTTTAGCAGAAATGAATTTAAGCTGGAATTTAAACAAGTAGTTAAAGATAGCTGTTCATATAATAAAAAGAAAGGTACTGGAATCAAAATCTCTAATTTATTTTACAAGGACCGAAAAATGGTCCTGAATCTTTCAAGCTTAGGAACTGTTATATAATCAATGTTAATTCTAAATATTGTGGTTATAGATTAAAACAGATCATCGGAAGCTCAAACTAGAGGAATTATTTTATTAAAGGGGGAAAAAAAATATTATTATTATCAGTTATTTATATAGCGCACACATATTCCGCAGCGCTTTACAGAGAATATCTTACCATTCACATCCATCCCTGCCCCAATGGAGCTTACAATCTATATTCCCTACCACATGCTCACACACATACACACTAGGGGTAATTTTATTAGGAGTCAATTAACCTACCAGTATATTTTTGGAGTGTGGGAGGAAACCGGAGCACCCGGAGGAAACTCCACACAGTTAGGGCCGTAGTGGGTATCGAACCCACGACCTCAGTGCTGTGAGGCAGTAATGCTAACCATTACACCGTCTGTGCTGCCCACAAAAATAAAACAATATTTAGGGGATTCATATTGCCATAGCTTTGTTACTTTTATAATGAATGCTAATTTTAAGATTAAGAGTTATTCACTGCCGTCTCTAACATGGTCTTACTAAAAAACATTTTAAACCATTCAAATTAAAAATCTAGAAATGATGTTGAGTTAGAACGTTTTTGTGAACTGGGTTCACAAAAAATATACAATTGTATCTATACTATACACAAAATTACAATAATAGTACAAGCCATGCTTACAGTAGATACATGTAAGATATGCTTACGCCCATGTATTAAAACATTTATTTTAATAATGCAATACACATTCACTATTATGTGTGGATACTAACTGTTAAAAACTTTCTAATACAGCAGATACAACTCTCCTTTCCCAGCAAGGCAAAAAATCCCCTAGTAGCATAGTCAGTGAATGTGTACTTCAAACAGAAGCAGTTAGCTACTGTAGTTCTAATGCTCATCATCACCCTCAGCATGTACTGTATTTGCACCATCCCTTAGGCACCCACTATTAGCATGAATTTGACAGGCGTTTATGCATGTCTGTGGAGATCTGCATTCATTCGCAATCACCACACCAGCAACAAACACAGTGGGCTAAATGTAATAGGGTCCAAGTTTTGCAAATGTGCGAGTATAGAGCTATACTCACACATTTTTTAAACTCACCGTATGTAATAGGGTGCGAGAACATACAAACTCGCATGTTTCTCACACCCCTGCAACTCGCAATGGCAAAACCCACATCCAGTTGTTTTGCTATTGGAAGAATACGACTTGGCCAATGTCTTTAACTCGCACATTATTACTGACCTAAAACTCGAAAAATAATAGACCTGCTTCAGACTAGCGAGTATAGCCTGAGCAGGTGCCAGTTGCACAGAAACATGCACAGATCAGTGAGATCTGTGCATGCTTCTGTGTTTAAAAACAATTTTAAGTATAAAAATTAAAAATAAAATATGTGGGGTCTCCCCGCTAAAAGCACAACCAGCAGTGGGCTCAGTGTGCCAGTCCTGGTTGTGGAAATACAGATAACAAAATGAGTAGATGACCCCTGTATTTTTCACAACTAGCACCTGATTCTTCCTAGCGGGGTGTTTTATTTTTAAATTTTAACAGATGCCTACACGGATCTTTCTGATCTGTGAAGGCTTCTGTGTAACTCGCACCTAGTAATGAAAGTCGCAATACAAGGTGGGAGTTTACTGTCAGTTTAACTTGCATGCACTCACTGGATGTAGTCGGCATCCCGGCGTGCGGGATGCTGACGGTCTGGATACCGGCGCCGAAATCCCAACAGGTCGGGATCCCGACACCAGTATCCCAACCACAGGCATCCCAAAGGTAAGTATCGGGGTGTTAGGGGGAGGTTAGGGTTAAGTAGCATAGTTAGGGTTGGGCATTCGGGGGAGGGTTAGGGTTAGGCACTGGGTAGGGAGTGCTATGATTAGGGTACAGGGAGGGGGAGGCTAGGTTTAGGCACTAGGGGGGAGGTTGAGTTTAGGCACCAGGGAGGGGTTTAGGTTTAGGGTATGGGGAGGTTAGGCTTAGGCACTAGGGGGGAGGTTAGGATTAGGCACCCAGAATGGAGGGTTAGGGTAGGGGTTAGGAAATTATTCACTGTGCGATCCTATGGGTGTCGGGATTCTGCCTGTCGGAATGCCACTGTCGGTATTCTGACTAGCAGCATCCCGACAGCCGGGATTTCATACTCAACCCTGCACTCACATGCAAGTCAATCTGTGGCACTAAAACTCACACCCTATTACATTTGCGAGTTTCAGGACAAACCTGCACCTTTGCACCTTTCAAATGTGCGAGAATGTCTGAGCTTGTCATGCACTAAAAACTTGCAACCTTTTACAACTGGCCCAGTGTGTCCCTCCACTCTCATAATTAGTTTAAATGATACATGAGGCTAAACAGAGCAGTATTTTATTGAAATGGGTGGTTCTAAGGCTGTTGCATGTAGTATTAAAACCCCCTTCCTCTTCAAGTTTCTTTGAGCTGCAGCAGGATTGATAATAGGTCAGGAGCTTCTACTTAAACCTAAAATCTGATGCACCATCCCTGACTGTTGGGCTACTAGAACGGTAAACATAGTGAATCAACCTTTAACCACTTTCCTGGCACAGTCGTATCAGATACGACCACACCAGGCTGGGCTTTCCCTGACATGGTCGTATCTGATATGACCAGTCAGAAGTGCCCACTAGGCGGCTGTGGGAAGCTAATCTGCCAGTCCCTCTGCAACTGTGGCTGCCTCTCCAACTTGTCCCGATCACTGCTGGGCACAGTGATCGGGCACTCCGTGGCACCCCCCTCCTGGTGCGGCTGCAAGGGCAGCCGTGTGTTCCATATGTTGTGTCCCGATCACTGTAGCCAGCAGTGATTGGGCAGCCTGTGTGACCATCCTCATTGCAGTAGCCACAGCTCCTGCTAGCCGCGGCTGCTGCTGTCCCCCCGTGTATCCAGCACCGCATCTTTTCCCAGTGTGGCTGCCAGTTGTCCCAGGTCCCTCCCCCCTCCTTCTGGCATTGTGGCGGCCACTGCCACTTCGTCCCCTCCCCACCTTCCTCAAGGTGCCTGCTCTGTGTTCCCGGACCCTCCTCCAACCCCCTCCTCCCGCCGCTGCTGCGTCCCGGCCACCCCTCTCATCTGGGCAGCTGATCCTGTGTCCCTGGCCATCCCCAACACCCTCTCCTCCTGGCGCTGTGGTGGCTGTACTTTGTCCCCAGTCCCCCCTCTCTTCCTAGTGCCTCATCTTGTGTCCACAGACCCCCCCTAACCAACTCTGCGGTGGCCACTGCTGCTTCATCCCCAGCCATGCCTGTCCTCCAGGCGGCAGCTCCTGTGTCCATGCCCACCCACTAACCAGAGCTGCGGCGGCCGCTGCTGCCTCGACCTCGGCACCCCCTGTCCTCCAGGCGACAGCTCCTGTGACCACTCACCCCCCCAAGCCCCTGCAACCAGCGATGCAGCGGCCGCTGCTGCCTCGACCCTGGCTTCCCCTGTCCTCCAGGCGGAAGCTCCTGTGTCCACTGAACCCCCCCAACCCCCTGAAACCAGCCCTGCGGCAGCCGCTGCTGCCTTGTCCATGGCCCCCTTTCCTCCAGGCAGCTGCTCCTGTGTCCCTGGCTCCTCCCCCAACCCCCTCCTTCTTGCGCTGTGGTGGCCCGGCTGATCCAGGCTGTATCCACGGCCCACCCCCTGGTGCGGCTGCAGTTATGTGTGACAACTCTCTACAGCCAGCAACATCCATACCCCCTCCCTCCTATTCAAACTCTGCCTCTGATCTCGGCAGTATTTTGTGATATATACTGTATATATATATATATATATATATATATGTGTATTTATATGTGTGTATATATATATATATATATATATATATCTAAATAGCTGTCTGGACCGGCACTCCACTATACTGAATGTACTAATGCTCCTGTGCCCTCCACAAATGAGTGTAAACATCACATGGTCATGTGATATTTAGTGTCACATTATAGCAAACTTTTTTCTAAGTCTCCCAGTGCCGCTGATTTTTTTTCCCTATATATATATATATCTATATATATATATATATATATATATATATATCTATATATATATCTATATATATCTATACAGGTTGAGTCTCCGATATCCAAAATGCTTGGGACCAGGGGTATTTTGGATAACGGAATATTCCGTTGTTTGGAATAATTGCGTATCATAATGAAATATCTTGGGAATGGGACTCAAATATACACACAGAATGCATTTATGTGTTATATACACCTTATACACACAGCCTGCAGGTAATTTTATACAATATTTTCAATAATTTTGTGGCTCAAACAAAGTTTGTGTACATACATAAAATTCAGTTATGTTTCATATACACCCTATACACACAGCCTGAAGGTAATTTTATACAATATTTAATATAATTTATGCCTTAGACAAAGTTTGTGTACATTGAACCATCAAAAATCAAAGGTTTCATTTTCTCTGTCATGCCAAAAAAATTCTGTATTTCGGAATATTCCGTATTTCGGAATATTTGGATATGGGAGACTCAACCTGTATATATATATATCTATATATATATATCTATATATATACATATACTGTCATTCCACTCTGATTATGCCCAATCTCGACCGACCTTGGAAGCTAAGCAGAGTTGGGCCTGGTCAGTACCTGGATGGGAGACCTCCAGAGAATACTGGGTGCAGTATTTGTTAACTATCTCCTGGAAAGAAATACATGCTAATTGTCTCCTGGTATGATTGACTATGTGACAGCAGTATGTTGGGAAATATTCAATACAGAGGAACCAACAGTGTTAAAATATAAGACTCATATTAAGAAATTTAAATTAAAAGAACTACAGAACGGATGTACACCAGAAAATATTGTTTAAACTGAATGTGTAAAGACTATGCTGGAATAAGGATTGGTTATGGAGAAGCTTTGTGCAAAAAGACACTTTATTTTGAGATAGAACATTGAAATCAATTTTAGGCTAATATTTACATCAATAAATCGATCACCCTGTGTTTATATACATTTCTAGATATCAAGTTGGTCCCAAACAAATACTTAGAGGCTGACTAGATAAATACAAAATTAATATTAAAAGATACTTTCAATGCTGTGTTTGTTATCCCCAGGTCGGGAGTACTATGTGCAAACGAGCGCTCATTAAGGGTCCTACACTCCGTGGCTGTAATAGTATGGGCGGAAGTATGTGGAGTCGGAACAGGAGGACTCGCGGCTGAAACCATGGAGAGGTGAATCACCGTGGAAAACAACTTCCGGGTATCGGCGTGAAGCACCTTCCGGGCACTGGCATTACTTATACCATCTCAAGGTGGACGTGATATCACTAGTCCGGGCGGAAGGATATATGGACTAGCCAAGTATGGGTGGAAGAGCCGGATAAAGCCGTTTTTAAACCCTGTTCTTCAGTATTTTTGATTCAATATGCAAGTGATTATGTTTATATATATATATGATCACATGTGATTACCCTAGAAGTAACTCTTTTTTTTGTCCCGCCCATATATTGAAAGGGGCGGGTACCGGATGTTGATTGATCCTCATTTAGTCCTTTCCAAGGGGGTATAAAAATGTAGACCCCACAATACAGCACCACACCCTTGATGAAGTCTTGAACTGACGAAACGCATTGGAGCCTGCTGTTGCCATACCTGCCACGAACTATTAAGCTGCTACCTCAAATAAGCTGCTTTACCTATTTATATAGCTAATTTTTTTGTACCTAATCCCGAATCTCCCTGTTGTGTATGTTTTATGAATTGCCTTGTCTTTTAAACAAATATTGTTTTTATTCTAAAACTATTAAATTGTTTTTTAACTTTTACTGGTTGCACTTTTTCAATATAAAATCGTACTGAGTTAGTTTTGAATGTAGCACTCTACATACACTATCTCCTTGCACTTGATGGTATGTATTTATACCTATATATGAAATAGGTTAAATCACAATTTTGTATTATTTGCACATCTTGCACTGTCACTTTATAATTTATTTATTTATATACATATGTATATATGTTTTCACGTGGTTTTTAGTCACACAATTTATTATAGTTATAACCAACTAGCCGGTCGCTCTATAATTAATATCTATGTACAACTAACTATCTTTGATGTTAGTAAACTTACCATTACTAACTACTTATTAACAGAGAGCTGATGCTTATATCTGATAGGCTAGTGGGCAGTTGTTGAAGTTTTTTATCTGTTTGAAAGTAAGGGGTACATTATTTATCGGCACTTGTCCTACCTATTTTCTTATATATATATATATATATATATATATACACACATAAATATACAGCGGAAGGTCCGGCTCTCCCTTATGACATACAGCAGCGTCAGGTGCCCGCACAAGGTAAGACACACAGCGTATAAAGAAAGTGGTGCAGCACTCCAGGCGTCTTAGAAATGAAGAACTCTAATGCAGCATATGTGAAAAAGGCAACGTTTCAATGCCGTTTATTGTGGCATTTTCGTCAGGCTAAAGACAAACAATTACATCTTACCTTAAATAACCCCGTGAAGTGAACGCCGGAAACGGGACCACACGCCCGTTCAATCGGCGCACAAAGGATGACGTCATCAACAGATGCGTCATCAAAGTGCTACCATCACCATAGATACAAAAAAACAAAAATAAACCAACACAACAAAAAATATGGGTAATAGGAACAAAGCGCATGTATATAGATAGAATAGATGAACAAGTCAGGGACATAAAGCCATGGAACAATATTATATATGGCCAATAATTATAAAGTAAACAACAATATAAAAAGCGATTGCAATATAAAGATCAATTAGATTAATAATAACTAACACAAAGATAATAGGTGCAAAAAATTATAGAAAATTACTGAGTCCTAATTGCTCATTAAGTCCCTTGGGAACAAGAGTACCCAGGCGAAAGATCCAGCGAGTTTCTAGTTGAAGCAGCTTAAGTGACCTATTACCGCCGCGGACAGATAATGGAACCTGGTCAATCATCCTATATTTCAAAGTGGTAAGGGGGTGATGAGCCTGGCAGAAATGACGTGCAACAGGCTGGTCGCTATTGCCACTGAGGAGAGATGCTCTGATGGATGACCTGTGAGCTGCCATACGTTCTTTGAACATACGTTCTGTTTTCCCAATATATGACAGCCCACAGGGACAAAGCAGTTGATAGATAACAAATTTAGAACAACAAGTCAATCGCTGGCGTATAAATAATGTATATGTGTGTGTATATATACACACACATATATACTGTGTATTTACATATATATATATATATATATATATATATTACTGTATATATATTAGGGGTGAGCGGGTTCGGATTTCTGAAATCCGAACCCCCCCGATCCGAGGCCGATCCGAGTCAGGCTCGACTTTTCCCGCCTGACTCGGATCTGAAATCGAGGCAAAACATCATCATCCCACCTTCCGGGTCTCGCGGGTTTTGGATCCTATATAAGGTACCCGCGTTGGCGCCATTGTCTCACTCGGCTGTGGACAGTGAAGAGGGAGGGTGGGAGTTAGGGCTGGCTGCGCTGTGTAGTGTAGTGTAGTGCAGAGTAGTGTTGTGCTGTGCTGCGCTGTGCTGCTGTTGTCCATAGGGGCTGTGTCCACTACTTCAAAGTCCATAGGGGCTGGCTGTGTTGTGTTGTGCAGTCAGTTGTCCATAGGGGTGCTGTAGTGTTGTCCAGGGGGTGCTCTGTCCATCAGGGGTGCTCCCCCCAAGTGCTAAAAAAAATATATTTTTTCTGTGTTTGCGAATTGTGTGCACTGTGGCTGCACGTGCATCAACAAAGGAGCAGCGCCAAGCGTGCGCCTGTGTCTCATTAGTAAAGGGCCGGCTGGCTTGTCCGTTAAAGGGTGCTGTAACCCCCAAAGTACACTCCAAACAAAAAAAATATATATTTTCTGTGTTTGTGAATTGTGTGCGCAGTAGCTGCATGTGCATCAACAAAGTAGTGCCAAGCGTGCGCCTGTGTCATAAGTAAAGGGCCGGTTGGCTTGACCGTTAAAGGGTGCTGCAACCCCCAAAGTACACTCCAAAACAAATAAAAAAATATTTTCTGTGTTTGTGAATTGTGTGCGCAGTAGCCGCACGTGCATCAACAAAGTAGTGCCAAACGTGCGCCTGTGTCATAAGTAAAGGGCTGGCTGCCTTGACCGTTAAAGGGTGCTGTAACCCCCAAAGTACACTCCAAACCAAATAAAAAAATATTTTCCCTGTTTGTGAATTGTGTGCGCAGAAGCTGCACGTGCATCAACAAAGTAGTGCCAAGCGTGCGCCTGTGTCATAAGTAAAGGGCCGGCTGGCTTGACCATTAAAGGGTGCTTTAACCCCCAAAGTACACTCCAAACAAAATAAAAAAATATTTTCAGTGTTTGTGAATTGTGTGCGCAGTAGCCGCACGTGCATCTACAAAGGAGCAGCGCCAAGCGTGCGCCTGTGTCATAAGTAAAGGGCCGGCTGGCTTGACTGTTAAAGGGTGCTGTAGCCCCCAAAGGGCACTCCAAACAAAATAAAAAAATATTTTCTGTGTTTGTGAATTGTGTGCGCAGTAGCTGCACGTGCATCAACAAAGTAGTGCCAAGCATGCGCCTGTGTCCTATAAATAAAGGGCCGGCTTGATTGACCGCTAGAGGGTGCTGTAACCCCCAAAAGGCACTCCAAACAAAATAAAACTAAAATTTCTGTGTTTGTGAATTGTGTGCACTGTGGCTGCACGTGCATCAACAAAGGAGCAGCGCCAAGCGTGCACCTGTGTCCCATAAGTAAAGGGCCGGCAGGCTCATTTCTTAAAGGTTGGTGTAACCCACAAAGTGCACTAGTGTCCAACAAAAATAAAAAATTATTTTCTGTGTTTGTGTGCGCCTTTGCCGCACGTATATATCAATATAACATAAATGGATGACCAAACTTTCTCCGATAAAAATAAAATAGGGAAAGATCAAGAACCACTTCCTCCTAGTGCTGAAGCTGCTGCCACTAGTCATGACATAGACGATAACATGCCATCAACGTCGTCTGCCAAGGCCGATGCCCAATGTCATAGTAGAGGGCACATACAATCCCAAATGACAAAGTTCAGGAAAATGACCTTGAAAAAAACATTTAAATCATCTGAAGAGAAACGTAAACTTGCCAATATGCCATTTACGACACGGAGTGGCAAGGAACGGCTAAGGTCGATCCCTAGTATGTTCATGACTAGTGGTTCAGCTTCACATGACGATGGAAGCGCTCCTCCCACTAAAAAAATCAAATGAGTTAAGCTGGCAAAAGCACAGCAAAGAACTGTGCGTTCTAAGAAGATATCACAAATCCCCAAGGAGAGTCCAAGTGTGGTGGCGGTTGTGATGCCTGACCTTCCCAGCACTGGACTGGAAGAGGTGGCTCTTTCCACCATTTGCACGCCCCCTGCAAGTGCTGAAAGGAGCACCCACAGTCCACTTGCTGAAATGCAAATTGACGATGTCACTGTTGAAGTACAACAGGATGAGGATACTGGTGTAGCTGGCACTGAGGAGGAAGTTGGCGAGGAGGATTCTGATGGTGATGTGGTTTGTTTAAATCAGGCTCTGGGGGAGACAGTTGTTATCTGTGGGATGAAAAAGCCCATCACGGTCATGCCTGGGCAGAAGACCAAACATTCCACCTCTTTGGTCTGGCAATATTTATTTCCAAATCCGGACAACTGTCTTGCCATATGTACCATATGTAAAGGTGAAATAAGTAGGGGTAGGGACGTTAACCACCTAGGAACATCCTCCCTTATACGGCACCTGCAACGCGTTCATAAAAAGTTACTGTCAAGTTCAGAAACTTTGGCTAAGACCGTAAGCAGACCAGGGACACCTAAATCCCTTTTTCCTGTTTTATCCAAGGAATCGGTGGATGAGGAGGATGAGGACGACATCTTGCCTCCGTAGAGCCAGTTTGTGCAGGGACACATTAATTGCCAGCTTGTTTTGTGGGGGCCCAAACGAACCAATCATTTCAGCCACAGTCATGTGGCAGACCCTGGCGCTGAAATGATTGGTTTGTTAAAGTGTGCATGTCCTATTTATACAACATAAGGGTCGGTGGGAGGGCCCAAGGACAATTCCATCTTGCACCTCTTTTTTTTCTTTGCAGTATGTACTGTTTGGGGCCTAGTTTTTCAAACTGCCATCCTGTCTGCCACTGCAGTGTCACTCCTAGATGGGCCACATGTTTGTGCCGCCCACTCGTGTCGCTTAGCATAGTCATCCAGCTACCTCTTTTGGCCATAAAAACAATATTGTGAGGTGTGAGGTGTTCAGAATAGACTGGAAATGAGTGGAAATTAAGGTTATTGAGGTTAATAATTGCATAGGAGCAGAAAAACCCACAAATTCTGTGATTTAAGCTGTTTTTATGCTTTTTTTCAAAAAAATACAGATCCAAAACACAAAACCCAGAACCCAAAACACAGAAGGGTGGTTTTGGCAAAACCAATCCAGATCCAAAACACGACATATATATATATAAAATCTCAAACCATTGATAGTTTATATCGATGGTTGAGCCCATTGGCCACCGATGGCACTACAGTATATCATAAAATTGCTATTTTTATGGTATACATGTTTAAAAAATATTTTATTTTAGAAAATCGTGCTGGAAAAGTTTCAAAATGATGTTCTTGACCTATTTCAACCTTAAAAAAAACCTGACAATTTTGGAGCGATTTTTGGAAAAAGAATTAGGGCCTGATTCAGAGCCACTCGTAAGCGGCAGCTCGTTCACTCCTAGCGATGTTTGGCCAACTGCTCATGCGTACGGATCGTTATACGCATGCGCGAACCAGTCAGTGCGGCCGAAATTCATGTGCTCGCAAAATAGCGAATGCCTGATAATTTGAGTGACAGAATGAGGCGTATGTGGGTGTTAACAGGGGAAGGTGCTTGAAAACGGGGAGTGGAGATCCGATCGCAGGCGTGCTTAAAGGTCAAAACGGGCGTTTTATGGGTGTGCATATTTAAAACAGCAGTATCATTGACCACGTCACTGGGTTATTTTATAGCCGGAACTGCTCGCAAAATTGTGGTAGCAAAAACCAACCACAAGAATAGCGAGCAGTTCATACCCTGTTCGATGTACTCGATTAATCTAATAAATAGCGGACATGACGTAGGATGCGAGCGGCAAGGGGGTGTAGTTTCCCAAAAAACGACCGCAAGTTTTGAAAGCTCGTTCAGACCTTGAGGCGTGAACAGACCGCAAACAGCGAACGGTTCATTTGAATAGCCACTCCAATTTTCAGGACGAGCGAGCGCAAATAGCGTCTGGCTCTGAATCAGGCCCTTAGTCAGTTAAGTGGTTAACTCCTGTAAATACATTGATTACAACATGAATGATTACAACATGCCATGAAGATGGGTCAATAAAGCAGAACTCTGATTCTTTGTGACTGTTACTGCAAAAGGTAAAAATGTTCAGATGCATCATCATTCCTGCATTAGTAATATAATAATATAGGCAATTATGCACATATCTTATTTGTCCTTATTTTCATCCTGATTTCCTATGTATTGTTTTGAATTGCTGAAAGACATTTTTTTCATCATGGTACATTGAAAAGAACAATTGGATTACTCTTGTAGTGATCATTTTCTTTGGTCAGAGCTTCAACTATTTTCATTGTGTGTTGTAATGAAAAAAAAAATAGTTAAAAGGCAGTAACACATAAAGAACATTACACATACAGTAAAAAAGAAGTCTGTACAGTGAACATATCAAGCAGTTTTCTGTGATTTGTCCCATATTGTTGCCCTGCAGCGGGTCCCGGCAGAGACCCCAATCATAGCGGCAAACCTGGATCCCCAGGTGTCTAATCCCCACTTACCATTGCAGCTGATTTTGGCAGCAGCAGTGGGTCCAGCATGCACATTAGTGGCAAGTCTGAATCTGCAAAGATCCAGGTCCCGCCAATCACAGCGGTCCATTTTGAAAATAGCGCCATAAGCCAATCACAGCTCACCGTAGCGCAAATCCAAAAAGGCCATGGTGAGCCAATTGTGGCCTGCCATTTCATTGCCTAGCCCCCTCGCACTGGCATGTATTAGCCAGCGTGAGGAGGTGGTCCTGAATCCAATGGCGGCAAAGGAGAAGAGAAAAGCTCTTGAAGAGTAGAGAGGACGCCTATGAAGATACCGGATGTCCTGGGAGTTGACAGCCATTGTAAACAAGCTTAAACATGCAGCAGCCCCCCAAGTGAAGTGAAAAGAGCTGACACCCAAAGGAAGATGGGTAGGTGAAGACTGCAGAAGTCCTGGTGTAGCAGCGGCCACTGCAAAAGAGCTTAAGCAGCCTACTGCTCACCAGATGAAGATAAGCACAGAAGACATTAGAAGCCCTGTGGTTGCAGAGGGTGCCACACCTCAGGGTAAGAGTCGCAGAAGTGCTGATGGTGCTGACCCTCAGGTTAAGTATGTAGACACCCTGGGTCAGGGAGGCCTACATCTGAACCAGGCTTAGTTCAGCCAAAATCTGCAGGACTGGTAAGTCCACACAGTGAGCCTATATATTCACCTAGACCACCAATGTGTTGGTCACCAGGCCTGTGTGACAAGTGGGCACTATGCTCTGACACCATCGGGTTGAGGCCTAGTATGTGGGCTCTAGTCCCGGGAAGCATGAAAAAGCCGGCTTCATTCAGCCAAAATTTTCAGGACTGGTAATTCCATATAGTGAGCATATAGTATATATTCCCCTAGACCACCAGTGTGCCCAGACACCATAGAGTTGAGTCCTAGTAGTAGGTGTGAACTAGGCTCGGGAGGCATTAATGGGCACTAGGCCCTCTATTTACATACCTCAAATTTATGCAAGCACTAGGCCTGAGGATGCAAAGGGCATTAGGCTCAATAGTAACTTTATAAGAAGCCCCTGGTTTGGTGGGCACTGAACCCTAGGCTGTAGAGGACTTTAGGCCCTATAGTAATTGTGTAACAGGCCCCTTGTTAGGTGTGTACTAGGCAAGAAACAAAACTGATCACAGCGCTGAACCACAATTAAGATATTGATACAAATTTACAAATTATCTAAAAATTTAATTAATTTAATCAAGCAGAGTAACAAAATTAAAATTTATGTAGTGAATAAAAGAAAGGAGCAACAATCAATGTCACAGTGAGTATAACCAAGCCATATGACAGAGCAACAAATTGTAACTATATAATCATATCCACATGGGAAAGAGGCTATTAATAAGCTGGAGTCCAATTATTATGCCGAGGTCTCTTATGTAGCTTATATGAGAATTGCACAATGTCCTGGAGATGAGTTAGTGAATAAGTTGTAGCCTGTAAAGCAAGTCAAAAGTCCCGTGATTTGTTAGAGCACAGGTTCTCAAACTCGGTCCTCAGGACCCCAAACAGTGCATATTTTACATGTCTCCACACTGAATCAAGTGAAATAATTAGCTCCACCTGTGGACCTTTTAAAATGTGTCAGTGAGTAATGACTACACCTGTGCACCTGCTGGGTGACCTGCAAAACGTGAACTGTGTGGGGTCCTGAGGACCGAGTTTGAAAACCACTGTGTTAGAGCCTTGTGTCAGCAGCTATAAAAGTCTGTACTTTCACCGCATCAGTGGAAGTTCAGTATCCTTGAGAGCAGCTGAATGCAAACAGCTCCAGAAATGACAGACACGCAGGTTATCAGCAGTCCCACAGCGGGTTTAGAAAAAACAGCAGTATGGCTGTAAAGTGTGACTCCATGCGACTGGTTCGGTGCTTGAAGGTGCTCCTGTTGAAGTGAGACTATAACGGCAGTTACTGAAGTGTTTCGCCATGGCTCCACCCATGGCTTCATTAGAGGCATAGGTGTACTAGGCAAGAGGCACATAAGGGCACTAGGCCCTAGAGTATTTTCATATTTCCCATGGTTTTGCGGGCACTATACCCGTGGTGCAGAAGGACACCAGGCCCATTTTAGCATGTAGGTCCCATTAGTATGAAGCATTCTGTGGTAAACCACCCTATAACCTCATCATTGCATCTCCCACATTCATGCGCGAGTCCTTGAGCGAGCGAGAAATCACTTGCTCCGGGGCTCACAACAAAACGGGGTGGCTGTCGATGTTGATCGACAGCTCTCCCCATTTTGTAGGCGGGGAGGGGGATGGCTGGCCAAATGGAGGCGTTCCCAAAGGAACGCCTGCCATTTGAGGGCGGCCCTACTGACATCACTCATGATATCAGTAGTTGAGCTTCCTGCTCTATTAGAGCAGGAAGCTCACTGGGGCTTGCGGGAAAGAGACCCTACCATCGCGACCATCACTGGACCACTCGCAAAAGCTGTGGGTGGTCACCCACAGCTTAGCGAGCTGCCAGGAGGCCGTTTTTTTTAAAAAAAAAGCAGCTGCCCTGATGCAGAGCAAGTGCTCGCTTTTTGCGAGTGGCTCTGAATCAGGCCCTTAGGGAGAAAGTCATCGTAACACAGCCAGGTGGGTGGGCTGTTTAGTTGTGTTTGTTTGCAAGTGCTGAGATTGTGACTGTTCATCCAGCAAGGTAAATAGAATCCACTCTTTGATCATCTTTGTGTTTGTTATCCATAGCCAGCTTCCTTTTGGGTGATTTCCATTGTTGTGTTCTGGTGCTTGGCACAAGGGTGGCACCAAGTCTAAGGCAATGTGTACCAATGATGACCTTTGACTGAGCCCAGTGTAGGCTATCTGGAATTAGCACATTTACCTTCCTTTGCAAGGTCTGTGATTGGGTTCTTCTATTTGCACTGTTCATGTCTGACCTGAATTCCAGGACCATCAATCGGTATTTCATCAGAGGCCTGACGTGAGAGTGAGTAGAGTAAGGACAGTGCCTGACTATACCTGCATGGCAACAGACTCCCCACCCCTCACAGACATATGAATTACTTGGCAGTAAACAATATTTCTCTCACTTCAGAGATCCTTATACAGTATTTAGTTATATCCTCTGCATGGCACTATTTGAATATATGCAAAATCATTAAGATCAGAGTTATAATGTACAAACAGGTGACAGGTGCCAAAGATGAAGTATTTCACTTTAATGGACTTATTTCAAGATGCTGCCTGGGATTGGCTGTTACTTACCGCAGCGTTGGCTTCCCCTCAGTAGCATGAGCAGTCAGACATCAGGTGCAGCAGTAGGTGACTTGCTGAGTATTCTCCCCAGGGCCCAAGTGACTGTCACGCAATTATCCATATCGGAGTTCCTGCAGCAATAGTCATGGGTGCAGCCATCTTGGCTGAATCACCTGATAGATCCTTATCTAGTGGTAGCTGTGTCAGTTCTCAGCTGACTTGCACTTCCAATGGACAGCTACCTGGGGGTATAAGTAGGACTCCAGGTGAACAGGAATTTACCAGATCAACTTTGTTATTCCCAGATGGTTGCTGTTTGCTTCATCCAGGCCTCACATGCAATCTTCCAGAGACTCTTCCCAGTGGTATTTCCAGTATTTTCTGATAACATTTCCTAGGTACTGAGGGTCTTATTCAGACCCGCTCGCGAGCGCAGGACGCTCGCAAGCAGGTCGATGGTACCGAAATACGCACGACGGAGGGAGCTCCAGGTCTCACACCAAAGGGGGCGTGCTGTCGATGTTGAGTGACAGCATGCCCCCTTTGGTGGGCGTGCTGGGGGCGTGGCTGCCAGACGGAGGCGTTCCCATGGGAACGCCTACCGTCTGGGGCCGGCCCCACTGACATCACTAGTGACTAGTGACATCACTAGTGATGTCAGTGGGAGTGATTTTGGCTCTGATAGAGCAAAAATCACTCCAGGGCTTGTGGCAGCGAGACCCTACCGCAAGGTCTCGTTGCAAGCCCGATGGTCGCGATGGTCTTGACCATCGCGACCATCATCATGGACGCTCGCATAAGCTTTGGGTGGTAACCCACAGCTATGCGAGCGTCCAAAAGGCCGCTCCAAATTTAAATAGGATGGCCCTGATTCAGAGCAAGTGCTCTGGTCAGAGCGTCCGGCTCTGAATCACGGCCTGAGTCCTAATGTATTATTTACAAAATGCCATATCCTTGTGCAGCAGTCTGATAGAACACCTTTCTCCTGTTTTCTATTTAGAAGAGCCTTATTTTTGTACAGCAGTGCTACAGAACACCTTGCCTGTGTATGCTAATTCAAGTGCCTTTGCCTGTGTATTATTTACAAAGTACCATATCCTTGTGCAGCAGTGTGATAGAACACCTTTCTCCTGTTTGCTTTTTATAAGAGCCTTATCCTTGCACAGCAGTGCTACAGAACATCCTTGCCTGTGTGTGCTATTTTCCAGTGTCATATCTTAGTACAGCAGTGCTACAGAACATCCTTGCCTGTGTGTGCTATTTACCAGTGTCATATCTTAGTACAGCAGTGCTCCAGAACATCTTTGCCTGTGTGTGCTATTTACCAGTGTCATATCGTTGTACAGCAGTGCTACAGAACACCTTGCCTGTGTGTGCTAATTACAGTGCCTTTGTCTGTGTGTGCTATTTACCAGTGTCATATCATTGTACGGCAGTGCTACAGAACATCCTTGCCTGTGTGTGCTATTTACCAGTGTCATATCCTTGTGCATCAGTGTACAGACACCACATCATCCAAACTGGTGCAATCACCACTCTCCTTCAGTGACTGCAGCATATCATCACTTCCCTCCAGTGCTAGCTGCACAACCTACTCCTCAGTGGATTCTCTATCTCTGGTCTGCCACAGGAAACATGTCTATTGTGCTTACTCTGTACTAGTGGTATAGAGATTATGGCCCTCATTCAGAGCCGCTCGTTAACAGCAGTACGCTCGTTGCGTTCCGATGTTGACTAACCGCGCATGCGTCGGTGTAACACTGCGCATGTGCGTACTGCAGATTGCGAGTTTTTTTGGACTCGTTCCTAAAATAGCGTACAGGAAGTGACATGTCAAATGTGATTGACAGAACAGGGCGTTTTAGGGTGTTGACGAGGGTGGAGATGGAAAAACGCAGGCGTGGCGAGGCGTTTTTGGGGCGTACATACATTAGCAGATGCGAGCGTAAAATGTGTACGGACCGACTCCTACGTCACTGGATGATCCTCTTTCCCTTCCAAATGCTCGCACAGCTTAGGGTCTGGATTACTCGACCACATTGGCGATGGCCTTCTCCTCCGTCCCGGGACTCCACGATGTTGTTGCGATTAATCGCGGGAGGGCAGAAAAGCAATTAGTGTTGGATTGAGAACCGGCTTGGTATGTGTTTTGAAATCAGTTTTTTGGGATAGCACAAAACCGTACGCAGGTGGAACTCAGAGCTGCTAATGTCAGGATGACACAATCAATTTGCGTACATTTGTGGGGGTTTATTTGGGCAGCAATTTGGTGGTTCGGGCCTATTGTAACAATAATGTCACCATGTTTTCATTTTCGCACCATTTTATTTGTGCCTCTTGAATTTGCCTAATTATATGATTTTTTAAACGTTCCTTAAAGAGCCCTTTTTTTTTTTTTGGGCGAGTTTTTGCCTTTTGGCCCAGGATTAAATGTAACCCATTTGTACAATAATTTCACAATCCAATGTCATTTTTTAATTTCCAATTTATTGCTCAAACAAAAAAACTTATTTTTAAAATTTTGGGGACATCTTTTTTGCCCAAAGATATGTTCCAAACTCAAACAAATTGGCCCAACATAACTGTTGACATAAACATACAACAAAAAAATAAAAACATTTCACAAGAAAGGAGAGGGAAGTTTGGCCCAGAAAGGAATATGAGCCAAGCACAGAAGGATTGTGGGAAAAGTCACCATTGCTGTCACCGTTTTTTCACCCGTTTGGATGGGGGAGGGAGGGCGCCAGACCGGGTCCGGGATGTCATCGGGCTGGCCTGTCCAGAGGCAGATGTTGTGGCCTCTGGACTAGGCACAGGGCTAGGCACATTTGGAGGATTGGCGGATGTTGTGCCAGAGGTGGAGGATCCTGATGTTCCGGCAGGAAGGGAGGTCGGCTCCACCATGTGCTGGCGAACGAGCTTCTCCAGGGCATTGGCGATGCGGATGTTGGCCCTGGTGTTTTCCGCCAGGGCCTGACCAATGGTCACATTGGCCGCAGCATTTTGCTCCAGGGCCTCAGCCACCCGTAGCAGACTGGCGTCCATCCTCTGCAGAATCTCCGTATGGGAATCCGATTTGAAATTGAGTTCTGTGAGGAGGGCCACTGCCTGCGAGGGGGATTGCCCTGGACTGGCTTCTGCAGGGTCCTCAGCCGGATGTACTGGTTCCTCCCCTGCAGAGCCAGCAGAAATTCGGCGGCCAAGGCTCCCCTCTGGAGCAGACTCATCCGCCTGTGTCTCTGTTAGGAAAAAAGAGAAAAGCCTCACATTACAATCTACATATTGGCACAATAACATTTCAGAGTTGATGACATCCAAAGATTTACCTGGGACAACATGAGGAGCCGCAAAGTCTGGCATGTCCGTATCCATGTTGGACACGCCAAACCCCTCCACAGGCTGCACACACCCCTGTGCCAGCTCTTCTAAATCCATCAACTCCAATGACATAGGGGTGGGACCCCCACCTGTCCCCCTTGCATGCCTAGCCCTGTCCGCGAGTTTTTGCTTTAGGCGATATTTGAAGTCGCCCCATCTGTGGGAAAAAATGGAAGCCATTATCCTTTGGTTTAAAATGGGGTTTGTTTTTAGGGGGGGCAAGGGTTTACTTACCGCCGTTTGACATCCCGGGCTAGACGGACATAATCACCCACCCTATTGACAGCAACGGCTACCTCTTCCCACATTCTCCACTTCTGGCTTAGACTCATATTCCTGTCTGCCTGTGGCAGGATGTCCACACACTTCTGGATCAAAACCTCCATCTCCTTTCTTGTGAAATGTGGCTGCCTTTTTTTTTTGGCCGCTTTGGCCGGAATACTGGGCCCAGCAGCCTCTTCCATGTCATCCTCCTCACCTATTTGTGTAAATTTACAGAATTCTCAAAATCTCAACTTGCCTAATCTTATGTTTCAAATTAATCATTGATACAAAATGCATGAAAGACTTACCGCCTGACTCTTGGGCAATTTTTCCCTGGTCTGTTGCCATGTCTGAGGTCCAAACAAGAAATACACCAGAATTTGAATGTGTTTTCGTGACGTATTTATACATGCGTCCTTATTTTGCGGCCGCATCATTGATTGTGCGGCCCTATGATCCCTCCTTAATTTGTGTGGGAAACGAAACACTATTTATGGCTTGGTGTGTCTCAAGTTGAGGTGGCGTTTTTGGATTGTTGGAGGTTATCTTGGCTGGAGTTTATTGATTGCGTAGAAAGGAGTTGGCGGTTGGAGATTCGTTTGTTGGTTAGATTTGCGTTTTTATTTTCCGTTATCTTTGTTGGTTTATATTTTTGGGTCCTCGTTTCTTGATTTGGTAAGTTTTGTGAAGTCTAACTTTTGTTCAATTGTTGTTTCATTGTGTTTCTTATTTTTTGTAATTTTTGGATCCATAATTTTTTCTGTTTTAGACTTTGATTATTTTCGACCCAAAAGACCTTTTGATTTTGACTCTTATATATTTGCTCTTGGTAAGTCCATTTTTTATCTTGTATTTGCTAACTAATTAGCGCATTTTTAGTAGTTACTCTTGTGACTTGTATTAGCGAACTAATTAGCGCATTTTTAGTAGTTACTCTTGTGACTTGTATTAGCGAACTAATTAGCGCATTTTTAGTAGTTACTCTTGTGACTTGTAATAGCGAACTAATTAGCGCTTTTTTAGTAGTTACTCTTGTGACTTGTATTAGCGAACTAATTAGCGCATTTTTAGTAGTTACTCTTGTGACTTGTAATAGCGAACTAATTAGCGCTTTTTTAGTAGTTACTCTTGTGACTTGTATTAGCGAACTAATTAGCGCATTTTTAGTAGTTACTCTTGTGACTTGTAATAGCGAACTAATTAGCGCTTTTTTAGTAGTTACTCTTGTGACTTGTATTAGCGAACCAATTTGCGCATTTTTAACTGCTTAATAATCATTCTAACTTTTTGGTGGTTTCTCTTTCGCTTTTTGTGCCAACATTTCGACCCATTTTGATGTACTGTATTAAATGTCGCTTTGCTGTTTTGCTAAATGGGTGTTTGGCATATTTTAACTTTGGTCTAGCACAAAATTTATAAACAAAAAAGCACAGAGTGAAATGTGTCAAATAATTTTGATGTTTATTTTCAGTTTGGACGTATCATGACAATACCCCGGCATGTAAGCAGCAATGGATGGTATCATCAAGCTAAGTTGTTTTAATATAGTTTTGGGTGGGTCAAAAGCCTTACTTTGAAATCTTTGAATTTCAGGTTGATCTGGGGCGGATTGTTCTGGCCATGCTCCCGGAAGCCGACCAACCTCAATCTCGTCCCAGGCGTAGGCATCGTAGGCATGCAAGGCCCCAGATATTTCGAACACGTGTCACCCTTTTTGGAATGCCCGATGATGAGGTTTTAAGACGCTACCGTCTACCTCCCAAAATCATCATAGACACTCTCTCATTAATAGAAAGTGATCTTCAGCGGCAAATTGACTGTCCAACAGCAATACCACCACTTACGCAATTTATGGTGGCGTTACATTTCTGTGCCTCAGGATCGTTTCAAACAACGGTGGGAATAGTGGCGGGCATCTCCCAATCCTCCCTTTCCCGGATCCTGAGGGCAGTGATGGATGCACTTTTCAAGCACCTCCATTATTTTATTCAAATGGCTTTGGATATGGGTGCCCTTAGTGTGGCCAAGGCCAATTTTTACCAAATAGCTGGCTTCCCACACATCATAGGGGTTGTGGATGGTACTCACATACCACTTCAGCCTCCAGCACGGCTGGAGGCCATATTTCGAAACAGGAAACACTCTCACTCCCTGAATGTAATGGTGGTATGTGATGCCTCCCTCCAGAACCTGTCCCTGAATGCTAAATTACCCGGAAGTGCACATGACTCCTTCGTCATCCGGCAATCAGGGATATGGCACAAATTAACCAACCTACAAGCTGGTGATGCGTGGCTTCTGGGTAAGTGGAGACCTTTAGTACATAACAATGTTAAGCTTGATACACAGTGTTCCTGATGTTGTCAATTCTTTTCCATAGGAGACAGTGGATATCCTTGCATGTCCTGGCTGCTCACTCCTTATTTGGCTCCCACACCAGGCCCACAAAGTGCATTTAATTCCGCACTTACAGCCACCAGGCAAGTGGTGGAGCGCTGTATCAGCCTTTTAAAAGGCCGATTCCGATGCCTCCACCGCTCTGGTGGCGAGCTCATGTATTTGCCAGATATGGTTTCAAAAATTGTGGTCCTGTGTGGGATATTTCACAACATCGCCATAAGGAGTGGTGTCCCAATGCAGCCAGAGGATGCCTTACCTGAGGATGGCCCCCCCGAGGTTGGTCGGAGGTCAGTATGTGGGGGGGCCATACGCGATGATGTGGTGGCCAGATTTTTTAGGTAAGTTTTAACAAAACAGTGTTTATACCTAATGTGTTTGTGTTTGTTTGCGAACATCTAATTTTGTTTTCATTTTTTCACCATCTTCGGTTTGTTCACATAATCTTTGGCACTACAACGCTCACTACTTCATGCTCCCCTTACCAAACCTGGATCTGGTCATTTTGGGAATATATTCTGGAACCCATATCGCAACGCCATGTTTGTGGAATCATTTTGGCATGGTCCTTCCTCAACCAGTTCTTGATTTGTTGATTTTTTTTTTTTGTATTGGTATGTGTTGTATTTGAGATTATCACTGTGTGTTTTTCTTGTGAGTGACCACTATGATTTCTCAGTTATGTTGTGAATAAATGTTTGGAGAGTTAAATGTTCTTCCTTTTTTTGGACGTTACCAGCAAGTTTAACCAGGTTAACACACCTTACATTTGACTAAGGGGTAATCCAGTACTGACGCCAGTTGACCAAAAATGAAATATGTTTTCAGGTTCCCAACCCACACCAAAAGGAAGCCTGTCCAATCATTTGGCTTTGCAAGATTCGCCTAAGCAGCTTGCCCACCAACTAGGAACCTGTAAAATGTAGAAATATCTAATTGACACTACACACAAAAAGGGAAATGACATTGTTACTGTTATGTGTTTCTTGAGGGTGTTTTACATACAAATACAAAACCCAATCTAATTTTAAAAAAATGCAAAACCTTGCAGGAACAGTCTACTTATGTCAGGGTTAACTATCTTTGGTTTTGAAAAAACTAATGAGGCAGAACGTATATTAGAAATAAACAATTTATTTTGAAAAAGATAAAAAAAATAAAAAACTACTGCCGAAGGTTGCCAGACAGCCGGTCAAGGGCCACAAGCACCCCAATTACATTTTGGCGCATGTGTGCCACACATTCTTTGACCTCTTGCCGACGCCTCTGTTCCTCTGTGGGTGAGAAAAGTGTGTGGATTAATAAAACAATAGGGAATCCACATTAAAAAAACAAAAACACAACAAAATCACTCCAAAAAAAAAAAAAAAAAAAAAAGGGGTGCTGCAAAAATTACAAGGCCTATGTCGAAATACCCACAGGTGTGATATGTGTATGTTGAAATCAGCTGGAAGAGGTAAAGGCAAACTGCTAAATCACCAAAAAACAACCCAAAAATCACGAATAAAGGAACGACACATGATTACATACAAACAGTTTGTGGTTAAAAAAAACGCGAAAGAAAAACATACCGGTAGCCAAAACGGCAGATCCGAAAGTCCCTCCATCTTCATCCTCTGAGGAGCCTTCATTCCCCAAAGAACGGGGCGGGGGTATCACGGACTCCGGGGAGGGGGTAATTGGAAGAGGGGTGGTTGGAGGAGAGGGGGAAGGGGGACGGAGGGGAAGGAGGCCCGACAGTTCCGGGAGAGGGTCTTGGAAGGCTTGGGAGGAGGGGGGAATAGGGGAATTATTTGGGGTGGAGTGTTGGCTGGGGGTGGGTGAGAGTGGGCGGGACCGCCGTCTGGCTGGACGGTGACGGCGTAGTCTTGGCTGTCCCCCTAAAAGATGTCAAACAAATTGTGGTTAGTTTCTGGCCAAATCACATTTTAAAATCACCCACCACCAACAAAAAACATGCAAATATGAGTAGAATGAATAGATCAGAAATAGAGGGAAAACATGGCCATGCAGATATGAGGAGAATGAATAAATAGGACAGACATGAAAACATGCACACGCAGATATGAGGAGAATGAAAAAATAGGACAGACATGAAAACATGCACACGCAGTTTGCCCCACAAAGACAAACATGAAAACCACAATACATAACACTTACTTTCCACTATCTGCATGCGAAAGCATGCCAGCAAGCGGGGCGTTCGCCGTTGCAGGTCAGACCACCTGCGCTCCAGCTGGCCGATGTTGCGGCGTGAGCCGAAGGAGCGCAGGCGGGCCCGTGCCTCCGCATACGCGGAACGCTTCTGCCGGTTGGTGATGGGTGGAGGCTGGCTGGTGATACGCCGATCCATCACCTCCGTTAGCACCAGCAGCTCGCGCCTGGTGAATGCGGAGGCTCTCATGATGGCAATGGTGTTTTTCTTAAAAAACATTTTTGATAAAGTGTGCAAAAAATTTCTGATTGGCTTATGTATCTTGGAAATTAACAGGAGCAATTTTATTGGTTAGTGTATGAGTCATGTGTTCGACAGGGCCAGAAATCTCTGGAGAGTTATGATAGGCTTGATGCAGTGACATGCGTAAGCAAATTTAAATAAAGAAATGAACCCCGGGAAATATGCGGGGATCCACAGCAATAGAACAATTGTTTCATTGTGGCTAACATGTTTTTTGAGCAATAAAAGCGAATGTTTAGGCCGTACGTATTCTGCGGGTAAACACAAACACGGACAAGAGTAAAGTTTCTTGCATTGTGTTGAAAAAAAAAAACAATTAAGCTAATTGATACATTGATTGGCATGATACGATTAATGGAGGTAGGCAGAATAAAGGAGCAGGTAATCGACATCTGACATGGCCACTTCCGGTTTATACTTGTGCGTGCGTTCCCTTCAAGCCATTTCGGGGATGTACGCTCGCTATTTCGCACGCTCGTTAGTTAGAGGAGGGGTCGTCTGAGTTTGGGGAGGATTTTTAGATGCGAACGAAAATACGAGCGAGCCCTTGAATTTAAATATTTTTGTACATACGCCTAACGTACGTGCGCCCGCTTGCGAGTGGGTCTGAATCAGGGCCCATATTTCCAGTGGGCCAAAGCGGTGTGTCTTTTTCTATTCCCACTCGCATCGGATCCCTGACCTGCTTTCGGGTGCAGCTGAAACCCATATCCCACTTGGAGAGGTCACTGGTGAACACCTCCCGGCAGATTAGACCCTGCACCCTAGGTCAGGTCTCACCAACATCCGATGCTTGTGGACTAGGAGACTGAACATCCAGGCCCCTCGCTCCTGGCTCCTTCATTGACCCGGGACCACAACTTCCAGCCCCTCAGTAGGGGACTCCAGGATGCTAAACGTAACAGTTATAGGTTATTGTCAGGAAAACAATGAATCCTACAAAAAAGATACTAGATACACAGAATGTTCCCGAGCATACGGACTAATTAGAGATGGAAAAGGCAGACTGTAGTGTTCACTGTATGGGATGTTTTACAAATTTGTTAAATAAAGTATTGAAGTCAACTTGTTTAATATGAAAATCAGAAATATTTTTAAAAGCTGTTTAAAATCCTGTGATTTCCCCTCAATGTCTATTCCAAAAAATATATAAATTTATTATGGTATGCACTAAATAAGCTTTAAGCTGTGTTTCCTGAAAAAGCTAGAAACCACCAATCAATAATATACTGAAAGTCTTCTCGCTGCTGTACAATCACTTTAGGGGCACAACAATTCTTACAAATGAAGTGAAGCAATGTCTATGATGAATAGTACAAAATATTGACAAATTGCTCCTTGGTAATCTCAAGCAGATCTGCTTCACAATTGAATGTAACATATAGTGCTTTCACTACTTTCATATCTTTGAAGATGCAAAGATCTAACCAGCCTTTGCAGAGAAGCTTCCTTAAGTCCTGAGAAACAACTTGAAAATTTTAAGCAGAGAGATTGTTACTGTGGAACAGTAAAATAGCCAGCCAAAGATTGTGACCTTGCGTGAATAACAGTATACCATTCCAATCCAACACATTTCCAGTTCACATTCTTATAACTACTCTATTATGGATCCTCTCTTTTGAGAAAGTATTACATTTTACCAGATTCTTTCCACCTTAACACACCAAGTGACCCACCGCATTAAAGACCTGAAATCCTACAAGTGTCCCTTATTAAATTCTATATACAATCTATCACAAGCAAGCAGCCAAATAACACAAAAAAGCGATTCGGAAAGTGTGCTGTGGATGTGAATGTAAAATTGATGCTCTAGCTCAAGCAGTGAACATCCTAAAAAAATAATATCTGTTCCATCATCTCTTGTGAGAGTCAGCAAGAGCAGGCATGATAGTCAGAAAGCCCGGAGAACCAGGCTAAAAAACAACTTTACAGAGAAAAAGGTCAATTATTAGCTGACAGCAAGCAGACAAATGCCTCCAGAAAGGTTTATGACATAATTATCAACAGCAGTATCAGCAGCAAGTAACTGACATGCTATGGATCAGATTTTACTAAAGCTCAGATTCTCTTAGAAAGATCTGATTCTTTGCTGTAATACTCTGGTGGTATACTGTACTCCTTCTGTACATCTGAATACTCTCCCAGGGGAAGATTACTAAAGTTTACAACACAGAAAAGTAGCGGTGTTGCCCACAGGATTGCACCAATATATTGTGTGGTTGTGCAGTCGCATGTACACACTACACAATGTGCACAACATTGTTCATTGCATTGTCCCAGCTGCCATGCAGCACAGTAGATGGGATGATGCAATGAACGATGGCCAGGAACAACAGTTTGGGCATATACACTATACGATGAGTACGACATATCATTCCGATCCACGTCGTAACGATATATTGGATTATATATCTTATAGTGTGTACCCATCTTAAGAAATAGTGCAAGAATGAAGCCCATTGTCTTTCTTTCCAGCCATATACTGTAAGCACACCGTAAGCACAATTTTACAGTTAGCAGTAAATCTAGACAGAAGCTGCAGTTTTGTTAAATTTTGTTGAGCTATAGGGTTGCAAAGTTAAGATGTGATATAGTAACATTGGACCATACAAAAATACATAAATGTATGACCCAATGTGGGTGCTATTATATGTAGTGTTAGGACAACCAAAACAGAGATGCCTTGGAGTGACTTTGTTGCTTACCATATGTTTGCAAATATATGTAACTGAGATCTCTGCATTGCTATTATTATGTAGGATGCAAATCTCATTTCCTTGATCTTTGCAGAGTGCTGGGGAATTCTGTGTTTTGTTCTTGTCTAGATTAACCTCTTCATTACAAGCACATGTGATGGACAAACAAATTGTTTTGAGCAACTGCCATTCTGTGTACTACTAATCTGAGAGGCAGGTATGGGATCAGTAGTTGAAGGGTATGCTGATCCTTGTAGTGTCATGTTGGAGGATCATAGGGTGCCTCCAGGTGAGTTAGCTCTCAATTTAGAAATATAGAAATGTACAGTATGTGCTGTTATCATGTACCATAAGAAAATACATTAATGTATAACCCAAAGTGGGTGCTATTACCAAAACAGAGATGCCTTGGTGTGACTTGGTGGCTTAAACATATGTTTGCAAATATACTGTATGTAACTGAGATCTCTGCATTGCTATCTTATGTAGGATGAGAATCTCATTTGCTTGTCCCTTGCATTGTGCTGGTGAATTCTGTAATGTTTTTCTTGTCTAGATTAGCCTCTTCCTTTTAAGCACCTGTGATGGACCAATAAATTGGAGTAACTGCCATTCTCTGTGTGTGTATAGTGTCAAGTAATATACCTTCTTTCATTGAACTCAGTATTACACATTATCAATTACATTTGTTGTGTTAAAACTTCTTAGATTGCTTTTATTCTTTGTATTTGCAGGAAAGAATAGCTGCAGTGGTTCCAACAGTAAGAGAACAACTGGAATAGGCCCAACAGGCACAACAAAGGGTGTACAATTGTAATGCTGGGGAGTGCTTATTTTGGTTCCCACAGTAGAAAGTACATTTTTGGCCAAGTGACAAGGACCATATGAAATCATAGAAAAAGTGGGTGAGGTTAATTATAAAGTGTACCAGCCTGGGAAAAGTAATCCAGAACAGATCTACAATGTAAATCTTATAAACCCACGGAAGGATATAGTAGCTTTGTCTCCAGTAGCAGCAGTACCTTTCCTGAAGTAACAATAGCCAAAACCCTCTCTCTCAACTAGTTCACAGCATGAGGCTAAGTAATATTTCATTAAAAATCTAAATTATTTTCTGGCACACCTTGTAAAACAACAGTCATTAAATATGACATAATCACTGAACCAGGGATTAAGGTTAACCTAAAGCATTATAGAATACAAGAAGCCCTATAGGAAATTGAAATCTAAAGAAATTAAAAACATGTTGGCATTAGACATATTTGAAAAGTCACATAGAGGGGCCAATTCCCATTGTAGTCATTCCAAAACCTGACGGAAGCCTATGTTTCTGCAATTATTTCCGTAAATTGAGTAGTATCTCTAAATTTGATGTCTGCCCAGTGCCTTGCATGGATTAAATTATTGAATGCTGGGAACAACATAGTACTAAACCACTCTAGACTTAACCAAAGGGTCCAGGCAAGTGCCATTGACAGACCATGCTAAGAAAAGACAGCATTTTCTGCACTGGAGGGTCTGTTCCAATATAAAATGTTGCAGTTCGGGTTACATTGGGCACCTGCCACCTTTCAGATGATGATGTACTGTATACAATTCTAAGGCCCTATAGACAGTATGCTGCTGCTTATCTTGATGATGTAGTCATCTATAGTCTTGATTGGCAGTTTCACTTACCGAGGGTACAAGCAGTGTTGGACTACAGTACATCCATGAGGCAGGATTGATAGCCAACCCAATAAAGGTGTTGCTTAGGGATGGAAGAGGTAGAGTATCTTGAATACACAATAGGCAGAAGTTCCAACTTAATAAAATTGAGGCAATACAAAATTGGCCACAATTAATTAATAAGAAGCAGGTAAGAGCTTTCTTATGAATTACAGGGTATTATAGAAGATGCATACCCAATTTTGCCTCCATTGCTGTCACTTTGTCTGCCCTTACCAAGTGTAAACAGTAAATTATGGTTAAGTGTAATCCTAAAGCAGAAAAGGCTATTCAGATATTGAAGGTAGCATTGTACACCTAACCAGTTTTCATGACACCGGACTTTAATAATGTATTTGTAATACAGATACATCAGATGTTGAAATATTTGCTATGCTGTATCAAAGCAAATATGTTGAATAGTATCCTCTTATTTATTTAAGTAGGAAATTTAATATACATAAGAGAAATTATGCCACTATTGAAAAATAAATATTAGCAATTAAATGCGCATTAGAAACACTAAGGTACTATATTTTGGGGAGAACATTTAGATTGATTATGGATCCTGCTCCATTGAAGTTGGTGTCCGAGAATAAAGAGAGCAATGGGAAACTAACAAGATGGTTCTTGGCATTGAAAATGTTTTCAGTCTCAGTAGAACATATGCCAGGAAGACAACTGTCCAATGCAGATGCCTTGACCTGTAGCTTTTGTTTAGGGACTACAGTTGTTCTGCCCCACAGATTGTAACATTAGTGTGGCATATGTGACAAAAGCACTGGGAAAATTATCAGAGGGAGATATATATGCCCCATGTTTTTCCTGGTAGACAGTTATCTAATTAGCAATCTTGATTGCCAGACGGCCTGTAAGAGGCTGATAAACATTGGGTCAGTTTTTCTAGTCTGTCTCTCACAGCCTGGGGAGCTGGTTGAGGACTGCAGAGAGAGAGAGAGATATATAAACACCATTGCGTGTGTTTGTAAGTGCTGTGCTAAATATTATTTTGTGAGTTGGTACCTAGGTCCTTTCACCTTGAGAGAGAGAATTGTTAGAGCCAGACAGGCTAGGATTTATTTTTATGTTTTGTTTATTTTGTGCTCTCAAATAAAATTAACTGGAGATTCTTTCATCAAGACCCTGGACTCGTGTTATAATAATTGGCTGTTGCATGCAAGGTACTGCCATTTTACATATCTTCTTTCTCTGTCATTCTCTTTACTTGGATTCTGTCTGGTGGAATCTCCAACTAGTCCCCAGGAACAAGCTCAGCTCCCTTGCCTTCAGCAGGACACTCCACAGCTCCACATTGATCTGTCTACTGAGCCTCCTGATATGCTGCAGAAAAGTGTGCAAATATACATTTTCAATCCTATTCAAAAGGGAATCGGTATGTAATATTGTTGGCCGCAAATCCCAACAGCGGAAGCCTGGCAGAGGTGAAGATCCCGACAGCTAAAAAGGTAAGTATAACTAACCCTATTCTCCTCCCTAACCCTAACACTCCTTTAGGGGTGCCTAACCCTAACCTCCCCCCCTAGTGCCTAACCCCCCTAAGTGCCTAAACCTAACCCCCCCTTCGCTGCAGCCTAAACATAAGTCTCCCGGATGGGTGCCTAACCCTAACCTCTCCTGGAGGTGCCTAACCCTAACCCCCTTCCCCTAGCCTAACCCTAAACCTCCCAGGGGGGTGCCTAACGCTAAGTCCACCTGGTAGCCCATAACCTAACACTCCCCTTCGCGGCTGTCCATGCCCGGTGCCCAGCTTACCGTCAATCGGTATGCTGGGTGATGGGCTCCCAGCCTAGGTCTAATGACAGGCGTCGGGATTTTGACTCCTGTCATTAGTACCTTGCCAGGATTTGACAGTCGGGAAGCCGGCGGTCAGCATTGCGACCGTTGGCTTCTTGACTGTATCCCATTTAGAGGCATGGTGTAGAGCTATGGCATCCTGAGAAAGCACATGCTATGGTGCTCTAGGTTTCCATTATGCCTTGAACATCCCTGGTTCACATTTTGCCATACAGTGACATTCAGTTCACTTTATTCCACAGAGCCCCCACCCCTCTGTATAAAAAGACACTCCACCACCATTTGTTTAAAAGTGCACCCTCACCCCTCACTATAAAAGAGGACTCCTCCACCCCTCAGTATAAAAAAGCACTACCCCACCCTTCTGTATAAAAGAGCTTTTCCCCACTCTCTGTATAAAAGAGCACTCCTGCAACCCCTCTGTTATAAAAACATTCCACCGCTCCTCTGTATAAATTGACCCGACCACCTCTCAGTATAAAAGAGGACTCCTCCACCCCTCAGTATAAAAGAGCACTCCCCCACCCCTCTGCTCACACACTTTACAATGATACTGCCATTTGACTGTCAATTGTGTGTTGCCCTCTGCTTCCATTGGCACACAGAGCATATGCTTTAAGTGCTTTGTCCACAATACGCCACAGATCTTTTTGAGGTGGTTTATGCATTCATAGGTTGCAAACTAGTACCACTGAACCTGCATTATATTAAGTTAAAATATTTTTGTGCTATGAGTTGCAGTATTATTATAGTGATTTATCTGACATTCAGGCCATTCTTTAAAGCAGTCATAAAATATATACCTATAATATCCCTAGACACAAGTCTTTTTGCTAAGCTATAAATAAATTCACTCCCTCTAAAAGTTAGATGGCAGCCTTCCAAGGTACCTGCTGTTTTTCGAACATATATTTGTAGAGTAAGAGAAAATTTATTGCTCATATAGTGAAGTATAGCTGAGTAAAATTGTGCTTGTACAATGCAAAAAAGTGAACATGCACCAAACCAATAAGTAAATTGAAAGCTTATCTGAGTGGGCTTACTTTAGCAGTGCTTGTAGTCTTTATATGTAGGAATCTGGTTTACAAAGAAACAAAAATAGAGTAGTGTAGTATTGCTATGTGCATAGGCATATACTGTACAGTAAGGGATTATTATGATTCTGAAGGTCCTCTAGGTATGCAGCAAAACTCTTCGGAACCATATATATTGTACTTTATATTTTGTAATATGTATCTGGAATGTGGATCCATCCACTGTAATAATGTAACTGTTGTCACAACCCACTGTTGCGTCTTTTTGGACAACAGTGCTCCAGGAAGTTTTCTCAGGCCGATTGCTAGTAGACATGGATGCCGCACTGCTGCTCCGTAAAGTCCTCTTACCTTACTGCTCTGTCACCTTCTCCCTTCACTGATTGGATCTTCTTCCTTTTTACCCCCGCTGGTTCTCTGCTATGATGCCAGCTATAGTGTTCAGTACGTAGCTTCCGTTTCCTGTGAGTAAGTGTATGTTTCTATATGCTCCAGCTCCCCATGTCCAGCGTGTATCTCAAACTGTCTCTGCTGCACTTCAGCATCTGTGTGGACTTTCAGCCAGTACTCCACAGCCATCTCTTCAGCATCTGTGTGGATTATCTGCCAGTTACATCATTGCAGTCACTACCGCACGTCAATGTCTGCATGGGCTATCGCTAATTACATCAGCAGCCTCTGACTCACTTCAGTGTCTATCTGGACTTTCTGCTACTACACCACAGCAGTCCCTGCCGCACTTCAGCGTCTGTGTATACTACCTATTATTAACATCACACCAGTTTTTGCTGTACTACAGTATGTGTGTCAGTTATTTAAATCACAGCAGTCTCTGCCACACTCCAGCATCTGTGGGGATTCCAGGCTACACATCAGCCCTCAAAGCTGCTACCAGCCAAGTATACCTCAGCCCTTAAGCTGCAACCAGCCAAGTACACATCAGCCCTCAAGGCTGCTACCAGCCCTCAGCCCTCAAGGCTGCAACCAGTCAAGTACACATCAGCCCTCAAGGCTGCCAAAAGCCAAGTTTATATCAGTCCTCAAGGCTGCAACTTGGTCATCAGGCCACACTCCAATCAAATACACTCCAGTCCTCAAAGCTTCTTTATTAATTGACTACTCATCAATAGACTACTCAAAGCCTTTTAATCTATCGATTCACACCTCTTAAGATAATCCTTTTTCCTGTGAATTCTCCCAGTGATTCATAACACCTGTGTCAGCAATGTAGGGTTCACCTCTCCTGGTCTGAAACTGTTTCAACTCCTCCCTATTGTCCTTTAGATCCAATGCTTACAACATTTTTTAGGACTTTAAGGGAAAAATTTACTAAGAATCATGTTTGGTTGATTCTGTGTTTTTTGGAGATATTGGTGCGATTTTGCAAACCGGGGATTTAATAAAGCCCAAATCACACCTCAATGACTAAACGCAGCAAATTCAAACATTGGCCCAAACCTTGAACCCTAACATTGACATTCATACAAATCACAGATTTTGCTAAGAATCGTGTTTGTGAAATCACATCTTGCATTGCAAAATCAGTAGATGACCAAATCAGTAATGATTTTGAATGCTGAAAGTTTTTATATTCATCTAGCCTTAATCATGATGCTTATAAATGAAGATAAACTCAGCTGCATCACTGTCTGCGATTTAAACATGGCAGAAACATGCTATTTTTTTGTGTTTGGGCAAAGCTGTCTCTATTTTTGATTCTACAATATACTGTAAATGGAAGGACCCAGGAGCAACCAGAATATTTATGAAAATTTATTGGGATTACAATCATATTGGTCTTTTTTCGCTTGAACTCACAAATCCCCACAATTCTCCTGAAACCAATTCAATTGTTAATTGATTTAGTTTCAGGAGAATTGCTGGAATTGCTGGATATGCAAGTTCAAGCAAAAAAAGACTAATATACAGTATATATATATATATATATATTTATTTATTAGGGGTGTGCACCGGCCACTTTTCGTGTTTTGTGTTTTGGTTTTGGATCTGGATCTTTCTTCGTGTTTTGGATCTGGATTGGTTTTGCCAAAACCACCCTTCCGTGTTTTGGGTTCTGGGTTTTGTGTTTTGGATCTGTATTTTTTTGAAAAAAAGCATAAAAACAGCTAAAATCACAGAATTTGTGGGTTTTTCTGCTCCTATGCTATTATTAACCTCAATAACCTTAATTTCCACTCATTTCCAGTCTATTCTGAACACCTCACACCTCACAATAGTGTTTTTATGTCCAAAAGGTTGCACCGAGGTAGCTGGATGACTATGCTAAGCGACACGAGTGGGCGGCACAAACACGTGACCCATCTAGGCGTGAAACTGCAGTGGCAGACAGGATGGCAGTTTGAAAAACTAGGCCCCAAACTGTACATAATGCAAAGAAAAAAAAGAGGTGCAAGATGGAATTGTCCTTGGGCCCTCCCACCCACCCTTATGTTGTATAAACAGGACATGCACACTTTAACAAACCAATCATTTCAGCGCCAGGGTCTGCCACACAACTGTTGCTGAAATGATTGGTTCGTTTGGGCCCCCACAAAACAATTTGGCAATTAATCTGTCCCTGCACAAACTGGCTCTACGGAGGCAAGATGTCATCCTCATCCTCCTCATCCACCGATTCCTCACCCTCTTCAGTGTGTACATCCTCATCCTCACAGAGTATTAATTCGTCCCTGCTGGAACCACAGGTCCCTCTGTACGTTCTGGAGGCTGGTCTCCCTGGAAGAGTTGATAATTCATTTTATGAACATCATATTCTCCACATTTTGTGGAAGCAACCTCCTAGGCCTTTCGCTGACAAGGTTCCCGGCTGCACTAAACACTCTTTCGGATTACACACTGGAGGGGGGGCAACTCAGGTAAAATAGAGCCAGTTTGTACAGGGACCTCCAAATTGCTTCTTTTTCCTGCCAGTACAGGTACGGACTGTCTGACATGCCTACTTGGATGCTGTCACCGATGTAATCCTTTAACAGACAGACGCATGCTTGTCGCTGCTGCTTTGAGGATGCAAGTGCGGCTACAGCCCACACAATTCACAAAGACAGAAAAAAAAAAAGAATATTTTTATTGTTTGTGGAGCGCACTTTGAGGGTTACACCACCCTTTAACAGACAGACGCACGCTTGTCGCTGCTGCTTTGAGGATGCAAGTGCGGCTACAGCCCACACATTTCACAAAGACCGGAAAAAAAAGAACAATATTTTAATTGTTTGTGTAGCACACTTTGAGGGTGTCACCACCCTTTAACAGACAGACGCACGCTTGTCGCTGCTGCTTTTGGGATGCAGGTGCGGCTACAGCCCACACAATTCACAAAGACAGAAAAAAGAAGAATATTTTTATTGTTTGTGTAGCACACTTTGAGGGTGTCACCACCCTTTAACAGACAGACGCACGCTTGTCGCTGCTGCTTTGAGGATGCAAGTGCGGCTACATAGCACACAAGTCACAAACACATTAAAAAAATAGTTTTTTATATTTTGGAGCACTTTGAGAGTTACACCACCCTTTAACAGACAGACGCACGCTTGTCGCTGCTGCTTTAAGGATGCAGGTGCGGCTACAGCCCACACATTTCACAAAGACCGAAAAAAAAAGAACAATATTTTAATTGTTTGTGTAGCACACTTTGAGGGTGTCACCACCCTTTAACAGACAGACGCACGCTTGTCGCTGCTGCTTTAAGGATGCAGGTGCGGCTACAGCCCACACAATTCACAAAGACAGAAAAAAGAAGAAGAATATTTTTATTGTTTGTGTAGCACACTTTGAGGGTGTCACCACCCTTTAACAGACAGACGCACGCTTGTCGCTGCTGCTTTGAGGATGCAAGTGCGGCTACATCGCACACAAGTCACAAACACATTAAAATTTTTATTTTATTTTTTGGAGCACTTTGAGAGTTACAACACCCTTTAACAGACAGACGCACGCTTGTCGCTGCTGCTTTGAGGATGCAAGTGCGGCTACAGCCCACACAATTCACAAAGACAGAAAAAAAAAGAACAATATTTTAATTGTTTGTGTAGCACACTTTGAGGGTGTCACCACCCTTTAACAGACAGACGCACGCTTGTCGCTGCTGCTTTAAGGATGCAGGTGCGGCTACAGCCCACACATTTCACAAAGACAGAAAAAAAAGAACAATATTTTAATTGTTTGTGTAGCACACTTTGAGGGTGTCACCACCCTTTAACAGACAGACGCACGCTTGTCGCTGCTGCTTTGAGGATGCTGGTGGAATCTAGATGGGATTTGGAACCGAGGACACACTACCTCCATCAATTGTCTAAATCCCACTGCACTAATGGCGGATACCGGACGCACGTCTAACACCAACATAGCAGTCAAGGCCTCAGTTATACGTTTTGCTTCAGGATGACTGCTGTCGTACTTCATCCTCATCGCTAGGGACTGTTGGAGGGTCAATTGTTTAGTAAAAGTAGAGATGTTCCTACTTCCTCTCTGGGATGATGAACAACTCCCAGCAGCAGCAACAGCACTAGGAGGAAGTGGTTCTTGATCTTTCCCTATTTTATTTTTATCGGAGAAAGTGTGGTCCTCCATTTATGTTATATTGATATATACGTGCGGCTAAAGCGCACACAAACACAGAAAATATTTTTTTATTTTTGCTGGAGAGTAGTGCACTTTGTGGGTTACACCACCCTTTAAGAAATGAGCCAGCCGGCTCTTTACTTATGGGACACAGGTGCACGCTTGGCGCTGCTCCTTTGTTGATGCACGTGCAGCCACAGTGCACACAAGTCACAAACACAGAAAATATATATTTTTTTGTTTTGGAGTGTACTTTGGGGGTTACAGAACCCTTTAACGGTCAATCCAGCCGGCCCTTTACTTATGACACAGGCGCACGCTTGGCACTACTTTGTTGATGCACGTGCGGCTACTGCGCACACAATTCACAAACACAGAAAATAATTTTTTTTTTGGTTTGGACTGGAGTGTACTTTCGGGGGTTACAGCACCCTTAACGGTCAAGCCAGCCGGCCTTTTACTTATGACACAGGCGCACGCTTGGCACTACTTTGTTGATGCACGTGCGGCTACTGCGCACACAATTCACAAACACAGAAAATAATTTTTTTTTTGGTTTGGACTGGAGTGTACTTTCGGGGGTTACAGCACCCTTAACGGTCAAGCCAGCCGGCCCTTTACTTATGACACAGGCGCACGCTTGGCACTACTTTGTTGATGCACGTGCAGCTACTGCGCACACAATTCACAAATACAGAAAATAATTTTTTTTTTGGTTTGGACTGGAGTGTACTTTCGGGGGTTACAGCACCCTTAACGGTCAAGCCAGCCGGCCCTTTACTTATGACACAGGCGAACGCTTGGCACTACTTTGTTGATGCACGTGCGGCTACTGCGCACACAATTCACAAACACAGAAAATAATTTTTTTTTGGTTTGGACTGGAGTGTACTTTCGGGGGTTACAGCACCCTTTAACGGTCAAGCCAGCCGGCCCTTTACTTATGACACAGGCGCACGCTTGGCACTACTTTGTTGATGCACGTGCGGCTACTGCACACACAATTCACAAACACAGAAAATATATTATTTTTTTAGCACTTGGGGGGAGCACCCCTGATGGACAGAGCACCCCCTGGACAACACTACAGCACCTCTTTAGGACTGGGACACTGCACAGGACTTTGGAGTGGACACAGCCCCTATGGAGAACTGACTGCACAACACAGTCCAGCCAGCCCCTATGGACTTTGAAGTAGTGGACACAGCCCCTATTAACAACAGCAGCACAGCACAACACAGCCAGCCCCTATGGACTTTGAAGTAGTGGACAACAGCAGCACTACACTACACTACACTACACAGCCCTAACTCCCACCCTCCCTCTTCACTGTCCACAGCCGAGTGAGAAAATGGCGCCGACGTGGGTACCTTATATAGGATCCAAAACCCGCGAGACTCGGAAGGCGGGATGATGACGTTTTGCCTCGATTTCAGATCCGAGTCAGGCGGGAAAAGTCGAGCCTGATTCGGATCGGACTCGGATCGGGGGGGTTCGGATTTCAGAAATCCGAACCCGCTCACCCCTAATATATATATATATATATATATATAAAAAATATATCATACAAACTCGGCACTCACATGCTTTTCAAACTGCAACTCCTTTGAACATAGGGAATGTTGGTTCCAAAATATTGCAATAATTTGTTAAGCTGGCCACCGCTTCACGGTCATTCCCATCTAGCCAGTCCCTACACTGATTCTCAAATAAATGAACTTGATCTGCCATCTTGACCTCAAGCTTGCTTACATTTTAAACAGAAAACTGGGTCCTGCCTTAAAGAGACAGGACCACACCCAGGGCTATCAGTTAATAAGCACCTGGAAAAAGAAAAAAGTTTGTCTTACATTTGAAAAACAGGGTGCCCTAGCAAGTGTGACCACAAAATTTAAATAAACGACAGGCTCAATCCACGGCACTCGACCATCTGGGGTGCCCTTGGTATGTGACCACACCATCTACATAAAAATATCATCCAAACTCGGCACTCACATGCTTTTCAAACTGCAACTCCTTTGAACATAGGGAATGTTGGTTCCAAAATATTGCAATAATTTGTTAAGCTGGCCACCGCTTCACGGTCATTCCCATCTAGCCAGTCCCTACACTGATTCTCAAATAAATGAACTTGATCTGCCATCTTGACCTCAAGCTTGCTTACATTTTAAACAGAAAACTGGGTCCTGCCTTAAAGAGACAGGACCACACCCAGGGCTATCAGTTAATAAGCACCTGGAAAAAGAAAAAAGTTTGTCTTACATTTGAAAAACAGGGTGCCCTAGCAAGTGTGACCACAAAATTTAAATAAACGACAGGCTCAATCCACGGCACTCGACCATCTGGGGATGGGAATGACCGTGAAGCAGTGGCCAGCTTAACAAATTATTGCAATATTTTGGAACCAACATTCCCTATGTTCAAAGGAGTTGCAGTTTGAAAAGCATGTGAGTGCCGAGTTTGTATGATACTTTTTATGCAGATGGTGTGGTCACATACCAATGGCACCCCAGATGGTCGAGTGCCGTGGATTGAGCCTGTCGTTTATATATATATATATATTATATATATATATATATATTTACAGAAAACCCAGCACTCACCATGTTTAAACACTCACAATGATGTATAATAAGTAAATAAATAACGGGGATTTAGTTCATGGATTGATCAATGCATTTAAGCCCGCAGCCCACATCACAGGTCTGCACCCCAAATCTAGGAGTGGCGAGTGCAGTGGATTTATGACTTTGTTTATGCGGTTAATTTTTAATAACCTTTTGTGATCATAGCTTTCTCATGCACCCCATGTGCAAACTCGTTTATATTAACCTGTGTCAGCTGTCTTTTTGGTAGTGTGATAGAAGCTATGTCAGGTGACTGCCTTACCTTTAAAAGCCATTAGCTGGCAGGTGAGCTTTAAACCAGGTAACATTTTTTCAGTCTAAACTATGTGATAGCAGCTAACAGGTTTCCATCAGTGTGACGGATAGTGTAGGACCTGCAGAAAGTGGGGTCCCGTGATGTGAGCTGTGGGCTTAAATGCATTGATCAATCCATGATCTAAATCCCCATTATTTATTTACTTATTTATACATCATTGTGAGTGTTTAAACATGGTGAGTGCTGGGTTTTCTGTTTTTATTTATTTAAGCAATGTGGTCACAGGCCACTTGCACCCCAGTCCTGGGAATGGCGAGTGCAGGTCTGCACCCCAAATCTAGGAGTGGCAAGTGCAGTGGATTTCTGAATATATATATATATATATATATATATATATATTACTATTCAAATTGTATATGCCACAATTTGCAGAGAATCCCAATTGAATCAAAACTGACAGATACTGTAAATACAATTCATAGTAGGGATGAGCGGGTTCGGTTCCCTGAGAACCGAACCCACCCGAACTTCGGGGATCCGGGGCGATCCGAGCCCAAGCTCGGATCTCCCTGTCTGCCCCGGATCCCTCTCCCGAGGCAAAACCTCGAGATCTGCTGTCGGATCTCGAGGTTTTGCCTCGAGTGGCCATTTAAAAAAAAATGCCTTTGCCTTTAATGGGCAAAGTGCTGATTGGCTGACAGAGCCGTCTGTCACGGCTCTCAGCCAATCAGCATTATGGTGCTCATTTGCATGTAGCACGGACTCGTGAGATCCGTGCTACATGCATCTGTGTGATTGACACAGAGCACTAACGGGTCCGTGAGACCCGTCTGTGCTGCTGTGGTAAATAAAAAAAAAAAAACCTGTGTAAAAAGAGAAAAAAATGGCGTGCCCCCCCCAAAAAAAAGAGCAACCAGCCCCGGGCATTAGTGACCCAGTGCTGGGTGTGCTTAAATACAGGGGACAAACGACGTAGGGGTCCCCTGTACTTAAACACAACCAGCACCGGGCTAGTCAGAACCAGAGCTGGTTGCCAAAATACGGGGGACAAACGATGTAGGGGTCCCCCATATTCTGCGCAACCAGCTCTGGGCTCTGATCCGGTCCTGGTTCTGGAAATACAGGGGAAAAAAATGAGTAGGGTTCCCCTGTATGTTCCAGAACCAGCACTGGACTTTTTCTAGCGGGGGGCTGATGCCACAGCCAGGGGAGCCCTTTCACCGGGCCCCCCAGCCGCAGCATCAGCCCTGACCGCTAGTCAGCCCAGGCCGGGGATCCCTGGAGAGCTGGGGACCCCCCCAATAAAGGGGTCACCCTCTCCAGGGCACCCCAGGCCCAGGCTGATAGCCCGGGGCTATCCCCGCCACCCCTGGTGGCGGTGGGTGGCGGGTTGATTGTGTGGTGTGGTGTAAATAAAGAATATCAAACATTGTCTTTACAAGTAGAACTGCAAGTCCCAGCAAGCCTGCCCCGCATGCTGGTACTTGGAGAACCACAAGTACCAGCATGCAGGGCATTAAGGGCCCACTAGTACCTGTAGTTCACCTGTAAAAAAAATGTTTAAAAAAAACACAGGACACACACACCGTGACAGTATAAGTTTATTAAACATACACACACACACATGTACACATACTCACCTATGTAACCCTGTAGCATCGGTCCACTTGTCCGGTAAAGTATCCATAGGGGACCTGTGAAAAAAAACATACTCACCATCTCCTATGCGAGGTTCTGTCCTCTTCGTTCCAAAGTAGGCATCCCCGGACTTGGCAAAAAAAAAAAACGAAAACGCGATCCACGAACTTAGTACCGTTCTATAGAACGGTACTTCCCGAATGAGAGCTTAGCGGCGGGGTATCACCATGGAAACCCCGCTGCTAAGCGTTCATTGGCTGAGAGAGGTCATCTCCCGTCTCTCAGCCAATGAACGGCTCCCTCCATTGTAGTCAATGCTGGGAGCCGCAAGGTTATTAAAGTTTACCCTGCGGTTCCCACCATTGACTACAATGGAGGGAGCCGTTCATTGGCTGAGAGACGGGAGATGACCTCTCTCAGCCAATGAACGCTTAGCAGCGGGGTTTCCATGGTGATACCCCGCCGCTAAGCTCTCATTCGGGAAGTACCGTTCTATAGAACGGTACTAAGTTCGTGGATCGCGTTTTCGTTTTTTTTTTTTGCCAAGTCTGGGGATGCCTACTTTGGAACGAAGAGGACAGAACCTCGCATAGGAGATGGTGAGTATGTTTTTTTCACAGGTCCCCTATGGATACTTTACCGGACAAGTGGACCGATGCTACAGGTTACATAGGTGAGTATGTGTACATGTGTGTGTGTGTATGTATGTTTAATAAACTTATACTGTCACGGTGTGTGTGTCCTGTGTTTTTTTAAACATTTTTTTTACAGGTGAACTACAGGTACTAGTGGGCCCTTAATGCCCTGCATGCTGGTACTTGTGGTTCTCCAAGTACCAGCATGCGGGGCAGGCTAGCTGGGACTTGCAGTTCTACTTGTAAAGACAATGTTTGATATTCTTTATTTACACCACACCACACAATCAACCCGCCACCCACCGCCACCAGGGGTGGCGGGGATAGCCCCGGGCTATCAGCCTGGGCCTGGGGTGCCCTGGAGAGGGTGACCCCTTTATTGGGGGGGTCCCCAGCTCTCCAGGGATCCCCGGCCTGGGCTGACTAGCGGTCAGGGTTGATGCTGCGGCTGGGGGGCCCGGTGAAAGGGCTCCCCTGGCTGTGGCATCAGCCCCCCACTAGAAAAAGTCCAGTGCTGGTTCTGGAACATACAGGGGAACCCTACTCATTTTTTGTCCCCTATATTTCCAGAACCAGGACCGGATCAGAGCCCAGAGCTGGTTGCGCAGAATACAGGGGACCCCTACGTCGTTTGTCCCCCGTATTTTGGCAACCAGCGCTGGTTCTGACTAGCCCGGTGCTGGTTGTGCTTAAGTACAGGGGACCCCTACGTCGTTTGTCCCCTGTATTTAAGCACACCCAGCACTGGGTTACTAATGCCCGGGGCTGGTTGCTCTTTTTTGGGGGGGTGCACGCCATTTTTTTCTTTTTTTACACAGGTTTTTTTTTTTTTTTTTTACCACAGCAGCACAGACGGGTCTCACGGACCTGTCATTGCTCTGTGCCAATCACACAGATGCATGTAGCACGGATCTCCCGGGTTCGTGCTACATGCAAATGGGCACCATAACGCTGATTGGCTTCCTGTCTGCCACTGCAGTGCCACTCCTAGATGGGCCACGTGTTTGTGCCGCCCCCTTGTGTCGCTTAGCATAGTCATCCAGCTTCCTCGGTACAACCTTTTGGCCTAAAAACAATATTGTGAGGTGTGAGGTGTTCAGAATAGAGTGGAAATGAGTGGAAATTAATGTTATTGGGGTTATTAATAGCGTAGGAACAAAAAAAGGCCCATTTATGTGATTTTAGCGTTTTTTTTTTATTTTTTAAGAAAAAATCCAGATCCAAAACACAAAACCCAGAACCCAAAACACGGAAGGGTGGTTTTGGCAAAACCAATCCAGATCCAAAACACGAAGAAAGATCCAGATCCAAAACCAAAACACAAAACACGAAAAGTGTCCGGTGCACACCCCTAATTCATAGTAAATTTGAGATTTGGGGGTAAATTTACTAAGAATCGTTTTGGTCCCGATTTGACCCATTTTTGAACTCTGATGTGATTGTTCAAAAATGGACGTTTTTTTCACTTTAAAAATCGGGAGATTACCATGCTCCCGGTTTTGACAGGATTGTTTTGTTTGATGGTGTGTTTGATCAGTCCTGTCCATGTTGAAACCCCGATTTGCCTGCCCGACTTTCTCCCCCGAACAAGCAGTCTGCATATATCAGTAAAATATGTGCAGGCTGTTTGTTTTTTTATATTTAAGGGTTCATTTATTTGTTAAAAATGATGTGGGGTTCCAGCCCTGGACTGGTCAGCCAGTCCTGTTTCCAAAAATGACAGGGAACAAAATGAGTAGGGTTCCACTGTAACTTAGGAACCAGCACCTGGCTGCAGGGCCTGTGCTGGTTTTAAATATAGGGGGAAAAATTGTGTAGGGGTCCCCCTATATTTAAAACCAGCTCTGGATCCAAACCAACCTCGGTGTATGCCACAGCCAGGAGACCTTATTACCGGGTCTCCATGGCCAAAGCATTCTCACCCCAAGCTGGTTAGGCCAAGTCGGGGATCTCAGGGGAGGTGGGGACCCCCCCAAAAAGGGGACCCCCTCTCCCAAAACCCCAGGCTTGGTCTGAAGCCTGGGGCGCTTCCCCACACCCCTGGAGCAGTGGGTATGGGGGTAATAAAGTGTTAAATAGTATTAAACTATTGTATTTTACAGTGGAATTACAGGTGCCAGCATGCCTACCCTTTGATACTTGTGGAACTACAAGTGCCAGCAGGCGGCCGGCACCCGTACCCCCACTGTTAAATAGTTTAAAAAAGACACACACACACAACGTAGATAGTGTACATTTATTACACATCTATCTCATTCACACATACTTACCTGCTGCCAGATGTTCTGTCCCCTTCTTCCCATAGAATCCATTGGGTGTAACTGAAAAAAATCCTATACTCCCCTCCATTCTGGTGCCGCTCTCTGTAGCATCCAGGATCTTGGCAAAATAAAAAAATGACTTACATGAACCATACCGAACATGTGTAAGTATATGTTGTTACATATACTTACACCTCGCAAAATGACAGATGACCAAATCATCTGTTATTTCTAACCGGCTGCTAGAGAATCCATGGCTGCTTTACATGTAGTTACTGCTCGTTGGCTGGTTTCACGTGGTTCCCAGCCATTGAGTGGCTGCTACATGTAAAGTGGGTGCTGATTGGCTAGCGGCCCGTGAGAAATAACAGATGATTTCAGTCATCTGTCATTTTGCGAGGTGTAAGCATATGTAACAACATAAATTTACACATGTTCGGCATGGTTCGTGTAAGTCATTTATTTGTTTTGCCAAGATCGTGGATGCTATGGAGAGTGGTGCCAGAATGGAGGTGAGTATAGGACCTTTTTTTCAGGTATACCCATTGGTTTCTATGGGGACAAGGGGACAGAACATCTGGTAGCAGGTAATTATGTGTGATTGAGGTAGGTATGTAATACATTTATACCATCTACGCTGTGAGTGTTGTGTCTTTTTCCACTATTTATTTTACAGTGGAGGTACAGGTGCCGGCCGCCTGCTGGCACTTGTAGTTCCACAAGTGCCACAGGGCAGGCATGCTGGCACCTGTAGTTCCACTGTAAAATACAATAGTTTAATACTATTTAACACTTTATTAACCCCGTACCCACCGCTCTAGGGGTGCGGGGAAGAGCCCCTGGCTTCAGACCAAGCCTGGGGTTTTGAGAGAGGGAGGACCCCTTTTTTGGGGGGTCCCCACCTCCCCTGAGATCCCCTGCTTGGCCTGACTGGCTTGGGGTGAGAATGATTTGGCCATGGAGACCCAGTAATAGTGTCTCCTGGCTGTCGAATTACACCCCGGTTGGTTGGGGTCCGGTGCTGGTTTTAAATATAGGGGGTGCTCTATGCATTTTCCCCCCTATATTTAAAACCAGCACAGGCCCTGCAGCCAGGTGCTGGTTCTTAAATTATGGTGGAATCCTACACACTTTGTTCCCCATAATTTTCGGAACCAGAACTGGCTGACCAGTCCGGGGCAAGTTAAGCTTTTGGTGGGGGACCCCACATCAATTTTTTTTTTCAATAATGAACCCTAAAAATACACTATTCACTAGTAAACATTCACAAATCACACTAATTTGTGTATGTTTGATGGCAACTCACAGCTCATGAGGTGGTGCATTTGAAACTTCTATTGAATTGCTGATTTGGCTGTAAAAATGGGCGAATATAGCAAAACGAATAATGATAAATTTCCGATTTAGGCAGAAATTAATGAACACTACTTCCGATTTGAGCCGATGGTGAATTCAATTCTAGTGAAAAAAACGTCCGAATTTGCTGCATTAACTCACCTGAATTCATCCCCAATAGATGAACAAATCACCCAACTTTAATGATAGTAAATACCCGATTTGCAAAAAAGTGATATTTTCACCCAAGATAGCAATCTTGAATCAACACTGATCTTAGTAAATGTAGTCCTTGGAGTGCAAAATGCAATATCCAGTGAATTGGGTTCGACGGCAAACAAGATTCTTAGTAAAATTATCCCATGATTTTAAGAAAGTTGTATTTTATAATCAATTCTTTTTTTAAAAAAAGTTGCCTTCAGAAGTGGCTTAAAGACAGCTATAGTCAATTCTCTTTTGTAATAGATCAATCTTGGGGCATGATTCATTATGAAACGCAACTGTATGATTACACACACGGTCTCACTGTGATAGTATGCTAATCCATTGTGATCGCTATGCTGTTGCAGCACTACACAGGGAAGCCCATCTTGCCTTACAAACATCCATAATATTTAGCAAGACTGCAAAACCATCAGTAAAACTGAGTACAATTGCAGCCTCACGCACACTTGCACAAGCTCTGACCTTACTCAGGAATTGCTAACTTCATCACACGCTATGAGTACTCAAGCTGCATATGGCATTGCAGTGGATAATTTATGCATGCCCCTGTAATGGCGTTCAACCACACTGGCAGGCCTGCGTATCACCGCCAACCCCCCCATCACCACCCACAAATGGTGCTTCCTGTCAATCACTCTGCAATGGTTCTGTGTAGTCACTGTGATCTCAGTCCAGATCACTGTGGATGGTTCGCACATGCGCACTGCGGTGCATATGCGTGGCTGATTGCATGCATAATCGAAGTTGCGATACTTGCTGAATTAGGCCCTAGATCTATTGATATTTTATAATTACAGCCCATTATCTAAACTACTATATTTTAGTGAAATCTTATGGTGTATCTACAGTTATTTGACTATTTTAGTCCAAATAATATTTTTGAACATTTTAAATAAAGTTTTCATGGTCCTCACTGCACAGAGATAGCCCTAGTAAGAGTAGCAAATTATCATAGTTAAATACAGATTCTGGATAACTTTCTGTGCTGGTGTTATTAGATCTGAATTCAGCTTTTGACACAGTGGAATATAAAATCCTCAGACTCTGGAATTGGGTTGGCCTTACAGATGTTCTCCAATGGTTTATGACATACTTAAGTGATAGATGTTTCTAGGTATCTTCAGGAAATTTCTCATCTAATAATTATAAGGGATTGGGTACGGGAGGCCAGTGCTCGGGATCCCAGTGGTCAGAATCCCCTCCTCAGCATCCCGACAGGGTTAGGATACCGACACCTGTCAGTCGGTATCCTAACCATCCCCTTCTCCCTACACCTAACCCTCCCTTCCTGGTGCCTAAACCTATCCTTCTCCCGGAATGGGTATGTAAGATGGCTGTCGGGATGCCTCCTGTCAGTATACAGACAACGGCATAGAGATAGTTGGTATTCCGAGAGGGGTCGGGAAAGTATACTTCCCCTCCCCCTTCCCCTCCTAATCCTCCCTTTTTGAAACCTAACCCTAACCCTCGCCACTCTGCACCCTAACCTTCCCTTTAGTGCCTAAACCTAACCCTCCCCCCTTAGTGCCTAACCCTAATCTCCCCAGTGGTTCCTAACCTTAACCCTCCACCTTTTTCGTGTTTTGTCCACGTATCGTCAATGTAAGCATACATGTGAGCATTTATCTCTGTGGAATATCAGTAGTAAGGAATTGGTGATGCCAATAAAGATATCTTTATGTGATTGCAGTACACAGGTGGCATGTAAGCATACATGTGAGCATTTACAGTATCTCTGTGGAATATTACTAGTAAGGAGTTGATGATGGCCATAAAGATACCTTTATGTGATTGCAGTACACGGGTGGCATGTAAGCATACATATGAGCATTTAAAGTATCTCTGTGGAATATCACTAGTAAGGAATTGGTGATGGCCATAAAGATACCTTTATGTGATTGCAGTACACGGGTGGCATGTAAGCATACATGTGAGCATTTACAGTATCTCTGTGGAATATTACTAGTAAGGAGTTGATGATGGCCATAAAGATACCTTTATGTGACTGCAGTACACGGGTGGCATGTAAGCATACATATGAGCATTTACAGTATATCTGTGGAATACCACTAGTAAGGAATTGGTGATGGCCATAAAGATACCTTTATGAGATTGCAGTACACGGGTGGCATGTAAGCATACATGTGAGCATTTATCACTGTGGAATATTACTATTAAGGAATTGGTGATGGCCATAAAGATACCTTTATGTGATTTCTGTAGGCATGTAAGCATACATGTGAGCTTTTACAGTATATCTGTGGAATATCACTAGTAAGGAATTGGTGACGGCCATAAAGATACCTTTATGTGATTGCAGTACATAGGTTTCATGTAAGCATACATGTGAGCATTTACAGTATCTCTGTGGAATATCACTAGTAATGCTGGCCATACACGCTACAATTATCGGGACAATCCGCCCGATATCGGCCAATCGCCGCGATAATTGTAGCGTGTGGGGGGGCGACCGAGGGTTAAATATTGCTCGGTCGGGCATGCTGGATTGTCCAGCATGCCCGTCCGATGTGATATTTAGCGGGTAAACTGTCGGCCGCATCGGGCAGTGTATGCCCAGCGCAGCCGACAGACAGACATTTCCTGTGTTCCGTCCTACAGAAGGAACAGGGAAATGTCTCCTCCCCCGGGGGTGGAGCGCGCATGTCGGGCTATACACTGTGAGATTTCTCTCACAGTGTATGCCGGCGACGTCTGCGGCTGGCAGGCTGCCAGATAAAATGTCTGTCGGTCTGACAGACATTTTATCTGGTAGTATATGCCCAGCATAAGGAATTGTCGATGACCATAAAGATACATTTATTTGATTGCAGCACACGGGTGGCATGTAAGCATACATGAGAGCATTTACAGTATCTCTGTGGAATATCACTAGTAAGGAATTGGTGATGGCCATAAATATACTGTGACACAGTCAGATTAGGGGTCCCTCTCCTGGGTAGTGGTCTCCTTCCTTACACACACAGCAGCTGGGAAACAGTACACCAGTCTGGATTCGAGTACAAGCTGATCGGCGCCAGTCTTTATTGTGCAAAACTGAAACAACAAAAAGAAACCATAAACATAAATACTAGCCCTGGCTGGGCTCTAACTTTACAGGTGGTTCCCTCACTACCAGAACCTGGCAGGGCCTAATGCCCTCACCAGCAACAAAGGCACAGCACAATACTCACAGATAGGTTTTTCAAGTGTCTCTGAGCAAACTCCCTGCCTGCTCTCCCAGGTGAGACACTCAGCCTTCAACAAACTAGGCTTATATTGGCCACTCTCAGGTGGAAACCCTAACAAGCCTGTTACCAGGCTGCAAGGCCCAAAACCTGGAGTGGCTGTGGGTGGAGCCCTCCCTCTCCTCTCACCCACAACCCCCAGGTCCCAAACCGGCTTTTCAAAAAGCCGAGACTCAAGCCTGCTACACTGCAGACTTTCTCCTGGGGGTTTAAAACACATAAGATAGGAATCTGGGAGAAATGTACCTGCCACAGACCACTTTACCAGTGATCCTATCACATATCCCCCCCTTTGTTTCGACCTGTGGGGCGGAACAACTGAAGCCCCCAAACAATGAACGCGTGACAATGCGTCTGCATTGGCCAGCTGGCTTCCTGGCCTGTCTTCCACTGAAAATTTAAAAGTTTGTAACGCCAAGAACCATCTCTTAATTCTCGCATTACTGTCCTTATTTTTGGACATCCACTTCAGAGGGGCATGGTCAGTGATCAATTTGAACTTTCTTCCAACCAAGTAGTACCTGAGAGCCTCTAACGCCCACTTTATGGCCAATGCCTCCTTCTCCACTGTGGCATAGTTTCTCTCATGTACATTCAACTTTCTGCTTAGATAGAAAATAGGGTGTTCCTCACCCTCCTTGTTCTGGGACAGGACCGCTCCTTTACCTACTTCTGATGCATTGGTTTGTACTATGAATTCCCTGTCAAAATTAGGAGTCATCAGGACTGGTTGGGAACACAACGCTACTTTCAACTCCTGAAAAGCTTTCTCTGCCTCAGGACTCCATTCTACCATGACTTTTTGTTTGCCTTTGGTCAGGTTAGTCAGTGGGACTGCCATGGTGGCAAAGATGGGTATAAACCTCCTGTAGTACCCAGTAATTCCCAAGAAGGCTCTCACCTGCTTCTTATTCAGAGGCCGTGGCCAGTTTTGTATGGCATCAACCTTATTGAGCTGAGGCTTTATCAGGCCTCTGCCAATGGTGTATCCCAGATATTTTACTTCCTCCATGCCTAGACAACACTTTTTTGGGTTGGCTGTCAAACCTGCCTTATAGATGGAGTCCAAGACTGCTTGTACCCTGAGTAAGTGAGACTGCCAATCAGGACTATGAATGACCACATCATCCAGATAAGCAGTCGCATACCATCTATGGGGCCTTAGAATCCTGTCCATCATTCTTTGGAAGTTAGCAGGTGCCCCATGTAGCCCGAAGGGCAACATCTTGTACTGAAACAAGCCCTCTGGTGCTGAAAAAGCTGTCTATTGTTTGGCGCTCTCGGTTAACGGTACTTGCCAATACCCTTTGGTTAGGTCAAGAGTGGTTAAATACCTTGCCGTCCCTAGTCTCTCAATCAGTTCATCCACTCTTGGCATTGGGTAGGCATCAAACTTTGAAACACTGTTCATCTTTCGGAAGTCATTGCAGAAACGCACACTCCCGTCGGGCTTTGGAATCAACACAATGAGACTTGACCATTCACTGTATAATTCTTCAATAACCCCTAACTCTAGCATATTTTTAATTTCTTTCGACACTGATTCTCTTTGTGCTTCTGGTAACCTATAGGGCTTTAGATTAACTTTAACCCCTGGGTCAGTGATTATGTCATGTTTAATGACCGAGGTTTTCCCAGGTACGTCATAGAACAGCACCCTATTTCTGATCAGAAACTCCTTGACCTCTTGTTGTTGAATTGCCGACAGAGTTTTTGCCACTGTCACTTCGGGAACTAAGGGCCCTGGATTTACTGGAGGGGCTCGGACGGCCGACAGTACCGTTCTATCTTTCAAGGGCTTTAACAGATTTATATGCTATATCTGTTCCGGCTTTCTTTTCCACGGCTGGTAAACTTTGTAATTGACCTGTCCCACTCTTTCTAAGATTTCAAAGGGCCCTTGCCATTTAGCCAAAAGTTTATTTTCCACAGTGGGAACCAACACTAACACTCTGTCCCCATGAGCAAAGCTGCGTAACCGAGCATTGCGGTTGTATACCCTCTGCTGTGCCTGTTGAGCCTGGTCCACAACATCTTCCCCCTTCTTAGTCACCTGATATAGCAAATCCTGACACATTGCCATGTGGGGATAGGACAAAGGACTATCAGGGTCTACGGGTTTACCATCAACTACTTTTACATTCTCCCTGGCTTTTACCAAAGTAGGGTCATTCAACTGCTCCACGGCAAAGACCTCTCTTCTGACCTCTAAATCAGGCAGATGATCAACTGGCCCAACAACACTTCCCACCTCAATGGGAGGCACATCAGTTGGCGGGCCACCGTCACGCTCCGCATTCTCTAGTTCGCCAATCATAGTGGCAAAAGGGAATAACTCTGACTCAGAAGAAACTCCCTCCTCCACTACATCGACAACCTTCTCAAATGGATCGGGGTTGTTCACTTCTGGAACAAAACGGCTTTCCCACAACTTCCAGAAGTGAGCAAAGTCTCTCCCCAATATTGCATCGTACATCAGACCATGCACCAAACCCACAGAAACTATAGCAGAACCACATGGTGTCTCGATGTTCACCTCGGCAGTAACATAATATTGAGTATCCCCATGTATGCAGGTCAGACCAACAGTTTTCCCCTTATGCCTCAAGGGGTTCACCAGCTCAGCTTTCATCAGTGTCACCAAGCTACCAGAGTCTAACAGTGCCTCTACTCAGTTGCCATCTACAGTGAGTACACACATGTGCTTATCAGTCTCAGCCTGCCGGTCAGCCGTACAGGCTGTCTGTGCAAAGAAAGACCCCCTGCGGTAGACATGAGCAGTATCACATTGCATAGGTTCAGTTGTAAGTGAACAATTAGCGGCAATATGGCCAAAGCCACCACATCGGAAACACTGAGTCATATTAATGTCTAGTCGTTTACGGGGCAAGAACCTTCCTGGCCTGGCAGGCCTGTCTCCAGGTTCTACACCCTCAGTCTTAGGTACATTCCACCGCCCAGCACCCTTCTCCCCTGGAACAGTCTTACCAGTGTCTGTGGGAGTTTGCCAGTGCGCCATCGGGACTCGGTGGGGCATACTCATCAGCTCCTCAGCTGCCACGTACCTCTCCACCAGCTCAACCAACTGGTCCACGGACATAGGGTCTGCATGGCTCACCCACTTGTGCAGAGTCGCAGGTAACGATCGCAGGTACCGGTCCATCACGACCCTTTCCACGATCTGTGGTCCCGTCAGCGTCTCGGGCTGTAGCCATTTTGAGGACAGATGGACGAGGTCATGCATCTATGAACGTGGAGGCTTGTCCATATGGAACTCCCAGCGGTGGACCAATTGGGCACGAACAAAGGTAGTGACTCCCAAGCGAGTTAGGATCTCCTGTTTTAGTTTTTTATAGTCCTTGGCATCAGCCAGGCATAAGTCGAAATAGGCCTTTTGTGGCTCCCCAGACAAAAAAGGTGCCACCAGACTTGCCCACTGCTCCTTGGGCCAACTCTCCCTTTCAGCCGTTCTTTCAAATGTGGTGAGATAGGCCTCCACATCATCGCCCGAAGTCATCTTTTGGAGGAAGTGACTGGCTCTTACGGAGTGAGTGGGGGTGGGAGGACCAGTATTAACATCTCCGGGTAGGGCGACCAGGTGCTGTATCACCTCTTTTATGGCCTGGCTGTTTTCCTCGATGGAAACCTGTTGTTGCCTGGCGGTTTCCTGCTGAAGTTTGTTAGTCTCCTGCTGAGCCCTGGTAGCTTCCTGCTGAGCTGCTGTAGCTTGGAGCAAGGCCTTAATAATTTCCTCCATTTTGTCCTGGGGTGTAGGTTGGAAGCTGAACCTTGCCTCTCTGAGCATTGGCTGATGCCTCCTCTATGGGACTCCAAGGACACAGTGTTATTTCCACACTCACAAATTGGGTGTCTGTCCCTTTAATTTTAAATGGAAAGTTTTCCTCTCGCTGCAACTTCAGTGTGTGTGGATGCCCGCATTCTCCATCAAATTGTGACACAGTCAGATTAGGGGTCCCTCTCCTTGGTAGAGATCTCCTTCCTTACACACACAGCAGCTGGGAAACAGTACACAAGTCTGGATTTGAGTACAAGCTGGTCGGCGCCAGTCTTTATTGTGCAAAACAGAAACAACAAAAAGAAACCATAAACATAAATCCTAGCCTTGGCTGGGCTCTAACTTTACAGGTGGATCCCTCACTACCAGAACCTGGCAGGGCCTAATGCCCTCACCAGCAACAAAGGCACAGCACAATACTCACAGATAGGTTTTTCAAGTGTCTCTGAGCAAACTCCCTGCCTGCTCTCCCAGGTGAGACACTCAGCCTTCAACAAACTAGGCTTATATAGGCCACTCTCAGGTGGAAACCCTAACAAGCCTGTTACCAGGCTGCAAGGCCCAAAACCTGGAGTGGCTGTGGGTGGAGCCCTCCCTCTCCTCTCACCCACAACCCCCAGGTCCCAAACCGGCTTTTCAAAAAGCCAAAACTCAAGCCTGCTACACTGCAGACTTTCTCCTGGGGGTTTAAAACACATAAGATAGGAATCTGGGAGAAATGTACCTGCCACAGACCACTTTACCAGTGATCTTATCACATATCCCCCCCCTTTGTTTTGACCTGTGGGGCGGAACAACTGAAGCCCCCAAACAATGAACGCGTGACAACGCGTCTGCATTGGCCAGCTGGCTTCCTGGCCTGTCTTCCACTGAAAATTTAAAAGTTTGTAACACCAAGAACCATCTCGTAATTCTCGCATTACTGTCCTTATTTTTGGACATCCACTTCAGAGGGGCATGGTCAGTGATCAATTTGAACTTTCTTCCAACCAAGTAGTACCTGAGAGCCTCTAACGCCCACTTTATGGCAAACGCCTCCTTCTCCACTGTGGCATAGTTTCTCTCATGTACATTCAACTTTCTGCTTAGATAGAAAATAGGGTGTTCCTCACCCTCCTTGTTCTGGGACAGGACCGCTCCTTTACCTACTTCTGACGCATTGGTTTGAACTATGAATTCCCTGTCAAAATTAGGAGTCATCAGGACTGGTTGGGAACACAACGCTACTTTCAACTCCTGAAAAGCTTTCTCTGCCTCAGGACTCCATTCTACCATGACTTTTTGTTTGCCTTTGGTCAGGTCAGTCAGTGGGACTGCCATGGTGGCAAAGTTGGGTATAAACCTCCTGTAGTACCCAGTAATTCCCAAGAAGGCTCTCACCTGCTTCTTATTCAGAGGCCGTGGCCAGTTTTGTATGGCATCAACCTTATTGAGCTGAGGCTTTATCAGGCCTCTGCCAATGGTGTATCCCAGATATTTTACTTCCTACATGCCTAGACAACACTTTTTTGGGTTGGCTGTCAAACCTGCCTTATAGATGGAGTCCAAGACTGCTTGTACCCTGAGTAAGTGAGACTGCCAATCAGGACTATGAATGACCACATCATCCAGATAAGCAGTCGCATACCATCTATGGGGCCTTAGAATCCTGTCCATCATTCTTTGGAAGGTAGCAGGTGCCCCATGTAGCCCGAAGGGCAACATCTTGTACTGAAACAAGCCCTCTGGCGCTGAAAAAGCTGTCTATTGTTTGGCGCTCTCGGTTAACAGTACTTGCCAATACCCTTTGGGTAGGTCAAGAGTGGTTAAATACCTTGCCGTCCCTAGTCTCTCAATCAGTTCATCCACTCTTGGCATCGGGTAGGCATCGAACTTTGAAACACTGTTCATCTTTCGGAAGTCATTGCAGAAACGCACACTCCCGTCGGGCTTTGGAATCAACACAATGAGACTTGACCATTCACTATATAATTCTTCAATAACCCCTAACTCTAGCATATTTTTAATTTCTTTCGACACTGATTCTCTTTGTGCTTCTGGTAACCTAGAGGGCTTTAGATTAACTTTAACCCCTGGGTCAGTGATTATGTCATGTTTAATGACCGAGGTTTTCCCAGGTACGTCATAGAACAGCACCCTATTTCTGATCAGAAACTCCTTGACCTCTTGTTGTTGAATTGCCGACAGAGTTTTTGCCACTGTCACTTCGGGAACTAAGGGCCCTGGATTTACTGGAGGGGCTCGGATGGCCGACAGTACCGTTCTATCTTTCCAGGGCTTTAACAGATTTATATGGTATATCTGTTCCGGCTTTCTTTTCCCCGGCTGGTAAACTTTGTAATTGACCTGTCCCACTCTTTCTAAGATTTCAAAGGGCCCTTGCCATTTAGCCAAAAGTTTATTTTCCACAGTGGGAACCAACACTAACACTCTGTCCCCAGGACCAAAGCTGCGTAACTGAGCATTGCGGTTGTATACCCTCTGCTGTGCCTGTTGAGTCTGTTCCACAACATCTTCCCCCTTCTTAGTCACCTGATATAACAAATCCTGACACATTGCCATGTGGGGATAGGACAAAGGACTATCAGGGTCTACGGGTTTACCATCAACTACTTTTACATTCTCCCTGGCTTTTACCAAAGTAGGGTCATTCAACTGCTCCACGGCAAAGACCTCTCTTCTGACCTCTAAATCATGAAGACGATCAACTGGCCCAACAACACTTCCCACCTCAATGGGAGGCACATCAGTTGGCGGGCCACCGTCATGCTTCGCATTCTCTAGTTCGCCAATCATAGTGGCAAAAGGGAATAACTCTGACTCAGAAGAAACTCCCTCCTCCACTACATCGACAACCTTCTCAAATGGATCGGGGTTGTTCACTTCTGGAACAAAACGGCTTTCCCACAACTTCCAGAAGTGAGCAAAGTCTCTCCCCAATATTGCATCGTACATCAGACCATGCACCAAACCCACAGAAACTATAGCAGAGCCACATGGTGTCTCGATGTTCACCTCGGCAGTAACATAATATCGAGTATCCCCATGTATGCAGGTCAGACCAACAGTTTTCCCCTTATGCCTCAAGGGGTTCACCAGCTCAGCTTTCATCAGTGTCACCAAGCTACCAGAGTCTAACAGTGCCTCTACTCAGTTGCCATCTACAGTGAGTACACACAAGTGCTTATCAGTCTCAGCCTGCCGGTCAGCAGTACAGGCTGTCTGTGCAAAGAAAGACCCCCTGCAGTAGACATGAGCAGTATCACATTGCATAGGTTCAGTTGTAAGTGAACAATTAGCGGCAATAAGGCCGAAGCCACCACATCGGAAACACTGAGTCATATTAATGTCTAGTCGTTTACGGGGCAAGAACCTTCCTGGCCTGGCAGGCCTGTCTCCAGGTTCTACACCCTCAGTCTTAGGTACATTCCACCGCCCAGCACCCTTCTCCCCTGGAACAGTCTTACCAGTGTCTGTGGGAGTTCGCCGGTGCGCCAAGCTAGTTAGGATCTCCTGTTTTAGTTTTTTATAGTCCTTGGCATCAGCCAGGCATAAGTCGAAATAGGCCTTTTGTGGCTCCCCAGACAAAAAAGGTGCCACCAGACTTGCCCACTGCTCCTTGGGCCGACTCTCCCTTTCGGCCGTTCTTTCAAATGCGGTGAGATAGGCCTCCACATCATCGCCCGAAGTCATCTTTTGGAGGAAGTGACTGGCTCGTACGGAGTGAGTGGGGGTGGGAGGACCAGTATTAACATCTCCGGGTTGGGCGACCAGGTGCTGTATCACCTCTTTTATGGCCTGGCTGTTTTCCTCGATGGAAACCTGTTGTTGCCTGGCGGTTTCCTGCTGAAGTTTGTTAGTCTCCTGCTGAGCCCTGGTAGCTTCCTGCTGAGCTGCTGTAGCTTGGAGCAAGGCCTTAATAATTTCCTCCATTTTGTCCTGGGGTGTAGGTTGGAAGCTGAACCTTGCCTCTCTGAGCATTGGCTGATGCCTCCTCTATGGGACTCCAAGGACACAGTGTTATTTCCACACTCACAAATTGGGTGTCTGTCCCTTTAATTTTTAAATGGAAAGTTTTCCTCTCGCTGCAACTTCAGTGTGTGTGGATGCCCGCATTCTCCACCAAATTGTGACACAGTCAGATTAGGGGTCCCTCTCCTGGGTAGAGGTCTCCTTCCTTACACACACAGCAGCTGGGAAACAGTACACAAGTCTGGATACGAGTACAAGCTGGTCGGCGCCAGTCTTTATTGTGCAAAACAGAAACAACAAAAAGAAACCATAAACATAAATCCTAGCCCTGGCTGGGCTCTAACTTTACAGGTGGTTCCCTCACTACCAGAACCTGGCAGGGCCTAATGCCCTCACCAGCAACAAAGGCACAGCACAATACTCACAGATAGGTTTTTCAAGTGTCTCTGAGTAAACTCCCTGCCTGCTCTCCCAGGTGAGACACTCAGCCTTCAACAAACTAGGCTTATATTGGCCACTCTCAGGTGGAAACCCTAACAAGCCTGTTACCAGGCTGCAAGGCACAAAACCTGGAGTGGCCATGGGTGGAGCCCTCCCTCTCCTCTCACCCACAACCCCCAGGTCCCAAACCGGCTTTTCAAAAAGCTGAGACTCAAGCCTGCTACACTGTAGACTTTCTCCTGGGGATTTAAAACACATAAGACAGGAATCTGGGACAAATGTACCTGCCGCAGACCACTTTACCAGTGATCCTATCACAATACCTTTATGTGATTGCAGTACACGGGTGGCATGTAAGCATACATGTGAGCATTTATCTCTGTGGAATATTATTAGTAAGGAATTGGTGAAGGCCTTAAAGATATCTTTATGTGATTGCAGTATACAGGTGTCATGTAAGCATACATGTGAGCATTTACAGTATCTCAGTGGAATATCACTAGTAAGGAATTGTCGATGGCCATAAAGATACCTTTGTGATTGCAAAACACGGGTGGCATGTAAGCATACATGTGAGCATTTTTCTCTGTGGAATATCACTAGTAAGGAATTGTCGACGACCATAAAGATACATTTATGTGATTGCAGTACATGGGTGGCATGTAAGCATACATGTGAGCATTTACAGTACATCTGTGGAATATCTCTAGTAAGGAATTGGTGATGGCCATAAAGATACCTTATGTGATTGCAGTACACGGGTGGCAAGTAAGCATACATGTGAGCATTTATCTCTGTGGAATATCACTAGTAAGGAATTGTCGACGACCATAAAGATACCTTTATGTGATTTCTGTTCAAGGGTTGCATGTAAGCATACATGTGAGCATATATCTCTGTGGAATATCACTAGTAATGAATTGGTGACGGCCATAAAGATACCTTTATGTAATTTCTGTACAAGGGTGGCATGTAAGCATACATGTGAGCATTTATCTCTGTGGAATATTATTAGTAAGGAATTGGTGATGGCCATAAAGATATCTTTATGTGATTGCAGTATACAGGTGTCATGTAAGCAAGCATACATGTGAGCATTTACAGTATCTCAGTGGAATATAACTAGTAAGGAATTGGTGATGGCCATAAAGAAACCTTTATGTGATTGCAGTACACGGGGTGCATGTAAGCATACATGTGAGCTATTTCTTCAAACCCCTGAAAGAGTGGAGAAATATAATTTGCATTTCCACTTAAATATGTTTTCTTTAGTTCATGGACTAACTCAAAAATATCTGTGGAAGCTGGTCTCTGTTAATCACGATCAAATTAACTCTTTATGATTGTATTATTTTGATTATCTGTATGTAACAACAAAACATGTTTGCCATGCAGAGTCAAGTATGCAGGGGTGTTCTTAGTGGTGCCATGTGACTCTCACTGCCTGATAAATACAAACTACAAACACCCAGCACACCCACCCATCTACCTACCTCTTCACCTAGCATGTGCTTCTTTGAGTCCCAGCCACCAATGTTGAAAGGAATTCATGCCTGGATCAATGTAGCACATGCCCAAGTAAGTCTGCTCCAGCTCTGCTCTGCACCCTGCTACTGGTGACATATACAAATTAAGGTCAGAGGGAGGTACACACTGGCACCTCCGTAGGGTAGCTGGGGTGGGAAGAACATGCACTACACCACTCCAGCCCTGACACTCACTAACTCTATGTGCTGAACTCCCCCATTAAGTGCTCAACACACTATGCATAAAAGCTGTGACGTGAGAAAATAAATTGAATAAATGAAGAACATACTGTAATAAGAATCAAGGAGGAGGACTGCAAAAGACTAAGGGGTCTATGTACTGAGCAGTGATTAGTGACAGAGAGAAAAGTGATAAGTCTGTGATAAGTGCCAGCCAATCAGCTTCCAACTGTCATCTCACAGGCTTTGTTTGAAAAATTACAGTTGGGAGCTGATTGGCTGGCACTTTTCACAGACATTACTTTTCACTCTGTCACTTATCACTGCTTAGTACATAGACCCCTAAGGTAGAGAAAGAGAGAAGTATGAAAGAGGCCAAAGGAGGAGGTGGATGGTGAAGAATAAATAAAGGGAAAAGTAAGAAGATAAAGAAAAATGAAGAGAAAAGGAGGAGGGGGAAGAGACAAATAAAAGAAGGAACCAGAGGAGCATAAAGAAGGATTAAATTGGGAAGAGAAGGATAGAGAACAACAAAAAAATTCAAAGACCCCTCTGAGTTGAGAGAGAGAGATAGAACGTATAGGGGGAGAAAGATGGGAGTAAGAGGGGAAGAGAGGGAGCAAAAAAGCCTTTGCAATGCCAGAAGCAATAGCTAGTGACATGGCGAATGATGGATCCAAAGTACTGTTGCAAGAGTAAACAAAACTTAAGTGTCTTGATTTATTATTGACCTACAGTATTTCAGAGTTTGTCGAAAGTCTGATTTGTCCTTATTATTACATTATTTCTATATTGGCAAACCTTTTGATTGCTTGAATTATATTTATATTTAACTAATGATGTGTGTATGATACCTCGCATGCTGCAAACTGTCAAAGTTAAAGGCCATGGTTGCCATTGCAACTGGCCTTTTGGACTACATATCCCATAAGACTTTGGTCCCCACAGTGTGAGTTGAGAGGGGTTTGCTGGATGCAGAGGCTGAGAATAGGGCACGCATTTCCCAGAGATCCCATGGTCCGTGTTTGAGTCCTCACCATAGTTGTGTGGTGAGAAGAAAGCTAAGCTGCTGAGAAATACTAGACAATTGCTGGAGGATTTATACATGTGCTTTTTGGAGTTTGAGCAAGCCATCCATGTTATTGGTTTACCCCTAGGTTTACCCCAGTAGGAGAAAAAGCAGAAAAAAACTGCTGTTTGTCACAATATACGGTTAAGACTCCGCTGTACCAAATTATATATAATAATATGGTGTGTGATCAAATATAATGACACATACTGTCAATATTAATGACTGTCAGTATGTTCAAAGAAGGACATTACTAGGATCAGTAATAAGATATCTGTACTAATTTATTCACCATAAAACACAAAATATAAAAACAGATTAAATAAAAACACTTCATTTTTTTTTAATTATCCCAAGAGAGGTCACATGAAAAATTATAAAAACATTATGATGATACAATGAAATAGTAAGTGACTGAAGGTGGCTATTCGCAGGGAAATAATAAATTGTCCCAATAGTCACATAGTGTATATGTAAGAAATAAAATAGGATGGATCATACCAATGGCCTGATTCAGCAAGGATCGCAGTTGCTTATATGCACACAATCGGCCGATTGTTGCAAACTGGCCATGGGTACACATCGCAGTGTGCGTGCCAGCCACTGCAATCAGGACTGCGATTGCAGAGGCTACGCAGACCCATGGCAGAGTGTTTGACAGGAAGTACAGTTTGTGGATGGTGATGGGGTGGTCGGGCAAACGCAGACGTGCCAGTGCGTTGGGACGGAGTTGCAGGGGTGTGCTTAAATTAGCCACTGCGATACCCTATTAATAGCGTGCACTGAAGTAAGCAATTCTAGAGTGAGGTCTAACCTGCCTTAACTGTGTATATGGGACCGATGTTACCGATTGTTTTGCTATGTTGCCAAAGTATATGGATGTGAGTAAGAGGAAGTAGGCATCTTTTGTTAGGCTGCGATCGCAATAAGAATGCAATTTTTTGCATATCACCGCTGATATTAACTATTGCATTGCATGCATATAAGCAGAATAGCGATCCTTGCTGAAACAGGTCCCAAGTCTGGAGATATGGAGTCATAGGTGTAATAAAATACTGGACATTCTGGATGTACCCTGTTTTGGCTCCCAGGCATTTTATCCAGCAGACATATACAATACAAATGAATGGTCCAAGGGGCGCTGTCTTTATCTCTAGGTTCTGGATGCAATCTGGAATCTTCCTCTCAATCAAAAGAAGAGAAACAGAAACAACATCTGTGTTTACATCCAATAGATTATAAATATAACCCGGAAAAATTAGTGAATAACTCACCTATTATAGGTGAGATGTGTTCATCTGGATGTGTTCGTCTGGATCTTCACTTATACCTCATAAAAAATGCAGGTGTCCCGATTTTCAGTTTAAAAGTATTTTTTTAATCCTCAAAACACCACAATATCAAAAATAGCATAAAAAACATCATAAAAAATAGTTCATATAGTTTAAGCCTTCAAAAGAAGGTCTGATTCCATAAAAAATAGTTTCAATGCAAATCAACCTGTGGCCCACTGGATGAAGGATCCCTTACCACCAACGCGTTACGAACCCCTCAGGTTCTTCCTCAAGGTGTGTGGGAATCATTCATATGTGAGCTTTTATATCTTCCCTAACTATGTTCATTAACTATTGGGAGGAGCCTATCCAACATAATTTTAAAAACCCGGATAAGACCAATCACTCCTATTAGTATATACCGCAAAATAAATTTACCAAATATGTATTTTCTGATCCCTTAACTGAAAGAATCCCCATAATAAATATGCATCCCAATATTTGAATACAATATAATGAGATAAAGTTCTGTATACTGAAAGTCCATATTCGATTCTGTCCCGTATTTCAATATCAGCTGAAGCGGAATATCATAGTGATGTCATCGGCGGGGTGCACATTCCCGCGTGTCCAATTGGAAGTGGCTTGTGGTACATCTGCAATGTTTCCCCAGCCGGAAGTTCCCGGTCACTTGGTGGTCAGGTGCGGCAATCACCTCGCTCCCGGAAGCAGCTATACGGACATCCTCGATACTCTGGGACCGGATATGATGGACTTTGGGCTTCCGGAGATGTTTACATATATCCGGAGACCAGGATTTCGATTATAATTACGGTGGCCATTTTGTGTAGGACCAAATTCTGGACTTAGTAGTTTTTCGCCTGTTGCGAATTCCAAACAGCAATCCCTTTCTCCATGTAATATGCAGTGAAGTATACATGCAGAAAAAAGGGGATATATCAGTAACAGAAGTAATAGAAATAATAAAAAAAGAAATACAATAAAACCAAAGTAATCCATAACTTCCATATAGCTTATAAGAACCATTTAGTCTCAAAATCCACATTTAACCCTGCGGGTACTAACGATTTGAGAGAGTAGATCATTTTCATCTCAGTTTGTGCTAATCTGGTCTCTCTATTGTTGACCCTCCAATTAGCTTTAACAATTTTTACCCCACAAAAAGAAACTAAATGCTTTATGTCACATTGATGGATCTGTTTAAAATGGGCAGAGACATTATATGTGAGAAGACCTTTTCTAATATTCCTTGCATGTTCAGCAAGTTGCTCTTTTAACATACGTGTTGTCTTCCCAACATACTGGTAGCCACAAGAACACTCTAACACATAAACACATTATTTACTACCACACGTAATAAACTGATAAATTTTAAAAATTCTTCCTGTGCGAGTAGATTTAAAATGGGTGATTTTACTTTCTTTGCTTTTACATAGTTTGCATAGACTACAACTCCCGCACCTGAAGAACCCTTTCGATAGTACGTTACTCCCTGTGACCGGGGTGTTGATAACACTCCTAACTATACTGTTTTTAAGGTTACGTGCTCTGCGATAGACAAATTCAGGATAAATATCTATATGTCCCTTCAATAGTGGATCATGAATGAGTACTCCCCAGAGCTTCTTAATAACTTTCTCAAGAAGTTTGAAATCACTACTAAACTGTGTAACAAAAGGGATCTTCCTTTTCCTTTCTAAACTCTCTCCCTCATTTGTTTTGGATAGTGCTTTTAATCTATCTATCTTAGCTCCCCTATCTTTTGCTTCTTCTACCAACTCCATATCATACCCCTTTTGTTGAAGTTGATTTTTCAAAAGTGTAGCTTGTTCCTCATATACATTATATTCAGTACAATTACGTCTAATTCTTTGGAATTGGCTATCGGGGATGCTCTTAAGCCAATTAAAGTGGTGATTACTATTATATTCAATAAAGGAATTGCAGTTGGTTGCCTTAATGAAATTTTTTGTCTTAATGCAACTTTCCTCTATATAGATAGTTAAAACTAAAAAATCCACTGTTTTAAAACTATTTTTAAAAGTTAAAACTATATTGTGCAAATTACAATTCAAGTACTGACAAAAGGAGTCCAATGAAGTCTGATCTCCACTCCAGATAAAGATAATATCGTCTATATAACGGTGCCAGAGCACCAGACTGGATCCGAACAAAATTTTCCTCCCACCATGCCATAAATAAATTGGCACAACTCGGAGCCAGTCTGTTGCCCATAGCTGTACCCATCATTTGCAGATAAAATTAATCCTCAAACCAGAAAAAATAATTTTTTAAAATCATCATAATTCCTTCTAAAACAAATTCCTTATTATTATTAGATACATCTTTTTTATCCAAAAAGAACCTCACTGCTTCTAAACCTAACTGATGATTAATGATAGTATATAAGGACGTAACGTCCGCAGTTACTAGTTGATAGCCTTCCTTCCATTCAATTTCAGATAATATTTTAATAACTGAAATAGTATCTTTAAGATAGGATGTGGTCTCCTGAACTAAAGGTTGCAGTAATGAATCTAAATAATGAGACAAATTAGATAATATCGAATTAGTGCCCGCTACTATAGGCTGGCCGGGAGGTTTCTCTTTATTTTCATGTATTTTTGGCAGTACGTTAATAACCGGAATCGAGGGATATTCTACTTGTATGTATTCTTTGATTCCATCTGTGATAATAGATTTTGAAGTATACAATGCCAAAAAAGTATTTAATTTAATTGAAATAGCCTCTGTTGGATTTCCTCTTAATTTCTTATATGTGGTCCCATCTGATAGTTGACGAATAATTTCAGCATTATAATCCTCTATATTTAAAATCACCACACTTCCCCCCCTTATCGGCAGGTTTTATAACAATTTGTTTATTTTCTTTTAAGGTTCTAATGGCCATTCTCTCTTCTTTCGACAAATTATTCTTTATTGGCTTGAGACTCATCTTTTCCAAATCATCTCTCACCAGCCGTTCGAACGTATCTATGAAACAACCCTTTTTATGAATTGGATAAAAAGTGGATTTTTTCTTAAAAACCGAGTAGGTGTCACCATCATTGTCTGGTATCGGATTTTCACTAAAAAACCTTTTCAGAGTTAATCTCCTAATAAATTTTTGTAAATCTACAAAAACCGTAAAATCATTCATACGGCTAGAAGGGGCGAATTTAAGACCTCTTTCTAATATAGATTGTTCATGTATATTTAATTCATAGTTACTCAAATTATAGATTTTAGTCTTTTGAGCAATTTAATTTGATATAGTGACATCCACTATGGGGGCATCTGGGGGTTTATTTTGTTACTTTTTTTGTCTCAATCTCTTTCTAAAATTAATTTTTGATTTAATACCTGCCCTCTTCCCTCTTGATCTTTTTTCATGCTGGAAAATGAGGTAGTCGGTCCTGTCCTGAATAATACTCCTCCCTCTGTAACCCATTATCTCTATTTTCTCTTCTCCAACTCCTTCTTTCCTGGTCATAATGAGCTTTTCTTTCAAAAAGTCCCTTATTATTCAGGGGAGGATTTCTCCTTGGGTAATTGTTTGATATTCTTTCCCTATGTGTCTCCCTACTCGTTAATCTTGGTATTGTAGGGGGATATATCTCCTTTCTAGGCATCTTTATTTTTGGGGTTGGCTTTGATCTCCAAGATCCATAGTCCTCAGATTCTCTATATTCAGATGTGAATTTTGGTTTAGGGGTGATGTTCCCATATGCATCACTCCTTTTTCTATCCTTTCTATATTCCATTATTGGTTTTCTTATTTTTTCTGTTATTCGCTTCTCCTTCTTAGTAATCATGTGTTCTTTTCCCAATTTGTAATCATTTTTATCTCTCAAATATTTTCGCTTCTTTTTAGCTTTTAGCTCTTTCTCATTTTTTTCTATTCTCGGTATACAGATTTCCTCTAAATCCTTATAATTTTGTGATTTCATATACAGATTAACTAGAGTTTTATATACTTCTATGTCTTCCTCTAATGTTATAAGCTCTTACTTTTTATAATTAGTAATCAACTCCATGAGTCTAAGTGAACAAGAATCCAAAATTCTAAACCAATCTGCTATAAATTCTTCTGATTCATTGTCAAAAGATGGCACCTTATCAATCCTTAGCCCCCTGGGTATTAATTTTTCCATACAATATTTTTCCAATTCAGTTAATTCCCAACAGATATTACTTTCCTTTAGTAAAGCTTTTTCTAATTTGTACATGGCACTTTCAAGATCTTCATCTATTACATCATTACAGTCATCATCCTTAAAAACTTAATACAGGAAATCCTCTGTCCTCTATGTGAGAACATTTTTTTTTTGAGCAGCTGACAGTAGGTAATTAGTGCAAAACTCGATAAATAGTACAAAAAATATCACCACAACAGTCTGCGCTCCCGGACTGCAGCCCTAGTACACTCTGAGGCGCACTACACCTTTGGCAAACATATACAATACAAAAGAATGGTCCAATGGGCGCTGTCTTTATCTCTAGGTTCCGGATGCAATTTGGAATCTTACTCTCAATCAAAAGAAGAGAAACAGAAACAACATCTGTGTTTATATCCAATAGATTATAAGTATAACCCGGAAAAATTAGTGAATAACTCACCTGTTATAGGTGATATGTGTTCATCAAAAGGTATCTTTTAGTGATTTTTCCTTAATCTTACTTTATGGATATAACATACAGGTATCCCCCCTAGGGAAACAAGCTCACCTGAATTCAGATTTGGATGTTCCACAAAAGGTTTCTTTATATGTCCCAATACTGATGTCTCAAAGGGTTTATCACCAGTAGTACAATCCTCAATACCACATCGGGGTATTTAGGTGTAACATCTGGATCTTCACTTATACCTCATAAAAAATGCAGGTGTCCCGATTTTCAGTTTAAAAGTATTTTTTTTTTTTAATCCTCAAAACACCACAATATCAAAAATAGCATAAAAAACATCAAAAAAAATAGTTCATACAGTTTAAGCCTTCAAAAGAAGGTCTGATTCCATAAAAAATAGTTTCAATGTAAATCAACCTGTGGCCCACTGGATGAAGGATCCCTTACCACCAACGCATTTCGAACCCCTCAGGTTCTTCCTCAAGGTGTGTGGGAATCATTCATATGTGAGCTTTTATATCTTCCCTAACTATGTTCATTAACTATTGGGAGGGGCCTATCCAACATAATTTTAAAAACCCGGATAAGACCAATCACTCCTATTAGTATATACCGCAAAATAAATTTACCAAATATGTATTTTCTGATCCCTTAACTGAAAGAATCCCAATAATAAATATGCATCCCAATATTTGAATACAATATAATGAGATAAAGTTCTGTATACTGAAAGTCCATATTCGATTCTGTCCTATATTTCAATATCAGCTGAAGCGGAATATCATAGTGACGTCATCGGCGGGGCGCACATTCCTGCGTGTCCAATTGGAAGTGGCTTGTGGTACATCTGTAATGTTTCCCCAGCTGGAAGTTCCCGGTCACTTGGTGGTCAGGTGCGGCAATCACCTCGCTCCCGGAAGCAGCTATACGGACATCCTCGATACTCTGGGACCGGATATGATATTTATCCTGAATTTGTCTATCGCAGAGCACGTAACCTTAAAAACAGTATAGTTAGGAGTATTATCAACACCCCGGTCACAGGGAGTAACGTACTATCGAAAGGGTTCTTCAGGTGTGGGAGTTGTAGTCTATGCAAACTATGTAAAAGCAAAGAAAGTAAAATCACCCATTTTAAATCTACTCGCACAGGAAGAATTTTTAAAATTGATCAGTTTATTACGTGTGGTAGTAAATATTGTGTTTATGTGTTAGAGTGTTCTTGTGGCTACCAGTATGTTGGGAAGACAACACGTATGTTAAAAGAGCGACTTGCTGAACATGCAAGGAATATTAAAAAAGGTCTTCTCACACATAATGTCTCTGCCCATTTTAAACAGATCCATCAATGTGACATAAAGCATTTAGTTTCTTTTTGTGGGGTAAAAATTGTTAAAGCTAAATGGAGGGTCAACGATAGAGAGACCAGATTAGCACAAACTGAGATGAAAATGATCTACTCTCTCAAATCGTTAGTACCCGCAGGGTTAAATGTGGATTTTGAGACTAAATGGTTCTTATAAGCTATATGGAAGTTATGGATTACTTTGGTTTTATTTTATTTCTTTTTTTATTATTTCTATTACTTCTGTTACTGATATATCCCCTTTTTTCTGCATGTATACTTCACTGCATATTACATGGAGAAAGGGATTGCTGTTAGTAGTTTTTCGCCTGTTGCGAATTCCAAAGTCCAGAATTTGGTCCTACACAAAATGGCCACCGTAATTATAATCGAAATCCTGGTCTCCGGATATATGTAAACATCTCCGGAAGCCCAAAGTCCGTCATATACGGTCCCAGAGTATCGAGGATGTCCATATAGCTGCTTCCGGGAGCGAGGTGATTGACGCACCTGACCACCAAGTGACCGGGAACTTCCGGCTGGGGAAACATTACAGATGTACCACAAGCCACTTCCAATTGGACATGCGGGAATGTGCACCCCGCCGATGACGTCACTATGATATTCCGCTTCAGCTGATATTGAAATACGGGACAGAATCGAATATGGACTTTCAGTATACAGAACTTTATCTCATTATATTGTACTCAAATATTGGGATGCATATTTATTATGGGGATTCTTTCAGTTAAGGGATCAGAAAATACATATTTGGTAAATTTATTTTGCGGTATATACTAATAGGAGTGATTGGTCTTATCCGGGTTTTTAAAATTATGTTGGATAGGCTCCTCCCAATAGTTAATGAACATAGTTAGGGAAGATATAAAAGCTCACATATGAATGATTCCCACACACCTTGAGGAAGAACCTGAGGGGTTCGAAACGCGTTGGTGGTAAGGGATCCTTCATCCAGTGGGCCACAGGTTGATTTGCATTGAAACTATTTTTTATGGAATCAGACCTTCTTTTGAAGGCTTAAACTATATCAACTATTTTTTATGATGTTTTTTATGCTATTTTTGATATTGTGGTGTTTTGAGGATTAAAAAAAAAATAAAATAAATACTTTTAAACTGAAAATCGGGACACCTGCATTTTTTACGAGGTATAAGTGAAGATCCAGATGTTACACCTAAATACCCCGATGAGGTATTGAGGATTGTACTACTGGAGTGATAAACCCTTTGAGACATCAGTATTGGGACATATAAAGAAACCTTTTGTGGAACATCCAAATCTGAATTCAGGTGAGCTTGTTTCCCTAAGGGGGATACCTGTATGTTATATCCATAAAGTAAGATTAAGGAAAAATCACTAAAAGATACCTTTTGATGAACACATCTCACCTATAATAGGTGAGTTATTCACTAATTTTTCCGGGTTATACTTATAATCTATTGGATGTAAACACAGATGTTGTTTCTGTTTCTCTTCTTTTGATTGAGAGGAAGATTCCAGATAAAGACAGCGCCCATTGGACCATTCTTTTGTATTGCATATGTTTTTCAAAGGTGTAGTGCGCCTCAGAGTGTACTAGGGCAGCAGTCTGGGAGCGCAGACTGTTGTGGTGATATTTTTTGTACTATTTTATCCAGCAGAGGTTAAACCATCCAACAAGATTTCCTTTTGGTGGACACTGGTGGAGCACACCGATGCGTTTCCAGACATACTGTATAACTGTCTTCTTCAAGGCTTGTGCTCCCCAGTGTATGTATTCAGCTTTTATCGCTGAGAAAAACATGGTCCAGTGGTCACTTCTGGTCTGGGAAACCAGAACTGACAGTGACGCAGTACGTCCGCCGTGGGTGAATATAAACAGAAGATCCGGCTTAGTAAAGACTCCCCTGCTGTCTTGTGTACCCTGTCACTATTGTGATAAAGCACAAGGGTATTGGAGGATTTGAAAAGCTTGTCCCAGTGATGCGTAACTGGAAGTTCTGGTATAAGGTACTTCTGGTGTGGATATGATGAACTTAAAGTGACATCACAAGTGTGCAATGGGCTGATTGGAGACTAGTTTGATTGTAGAGTTAAGAAAATAGGTGGGAACATTTCTGGAGCCATTTTGTTGAAAATATGAAAATCAGGAATTACATCCCGGTCATTTTGTTATTGGTTTCCATGTCCATTTTTGGTAAATAATATATATCCATAGTTTATGATGAAGAAGATGTGGTGTCTCATGTGTAAAACTTTAAAAAGACTTTTTCAGTATCATTAATGTTCAAATTTTGATCTCGTTATAGAAAATCCATATAAAAAGGGGAAAAAATATATAATTATAAAATCCATTATAGGGTGTATTGCATAATATCATAAACTTACATAAAAAACAATATTACACTAGAAACCCAGAGAAGAGACTTATTAATGGATGAGGGAAAGTAGGTTTAAACATCACAGAAGCCATTTAATTTAAAAAAAGTCTTGACTTAGACCAGTGGGGGAGAGGGTTTGGAGTTTATAAATAGTTCTCATTTCAGCTTTGGCCAGGTTGCTTTCTGTGTTTCTGTCATGCCAAGAGGGATTAACATCTTGTAATCCCACAAACTGTTTAATGTAGTTGCTAGAACACTGATGATGAGTTCTAAAATGTTCTGATAAATGATGGGTGGTTAGGCCCTTTTTGATGTTTCTTTGATGTTTCCCGAGGCGGGTTTTTAGCTCTCCGGAGGTTCTACCAATGTAGGATTTTCTGCAAGTACATTCCACTAAATATACCAAATTAGTTGTGTTGCACGTGATAAAGTCATTAATTTTTACATTGATGTTTTTTATGTTCACTTTCGTGTATTTTGATGTTTCCGTTCTGACTTGTTTACATGTCAAACATTACCCACATCTGTGAAACCCTTTCGTTCTAATTGGATTGGAGGTTTAAACTGGTAGGGCACTTCAAGTTTTTACCAGAGAGTTTTTTAAATTGGCTTTTCTGTATATAAAATTAGGTTTGTTTGGGATCATCTAAATATATAAAAATTAGTGGCAATTCAAGTGCACTAGTATCACACGTATGGATTAAAGAAAACTTCTATATACTTCCCAGTTGTAATGATGTACAGTCTCAGCGTATACCAATCGGTCTTAGCCAATGGTGGTCTTGTATATGCAAAACACAACAATTATCAAAATTTAGAGTAGTATTTGAAATAATGGATTTATTATCATATACATCGTAAAAAACTCATCAGTTTACAGAAATAAAAGTATCATATGAATATACCTTCATAAAAATACTATCAATGTATAATATAAAACAGTATGATGGTCCACATTAAATATGCTACCATACAATAGGTCACATGGTTTGAAACATAAGATATTTTAAATAAGGATTGGGGAATTACCAGCAGTCCCTTGAATAAGGGCACGTTTATGTAAAGATGGAGGTTTCCAGACACCTCTCCTTCCTGTCCTTATGCAGGGGATCTTCCGGCACCTTCCTTTTCATCCAATATTAATGTCACAGTACGCCAATGCATTTCGGGAGTAGGTCTTCCTTCCTCAAGGCAATGTGACAATAATCAGTATATTTCATCTTTTATCCTTCCTGTTAAGAGTCCTTCCGGGTCAGGGGTCACCACTAGAATTATATAGAAAATTAGATTATCGTATTCACCCTTCCTTAGGTTTACATATCTATGTGGTCCACTCTAACTAATAACTATATAATGTCATTATTGTAATAATAGGGAATAATTTCCATTATTAATATGTTATTTGCCATCTCCACCGGACCAGAAGTGCGACACGATCCACTTCCTGTCTGCGATGTGAACAGTGCGGCTATTTGTTTGTCTCCCTTCCATTCTTAATCTACATTGGGTAGTTAAAGGAAATGTCCATCCTGGTCCCAACTGGATTTAACCGGGTCCCTTCTCCGGGGATATTTTATGTGCTGACTTCCTGATTCGGCGGCCATCTTGAGGAGGGCATTCAATTCACTACTGCTAAGCGCTTGGATGGAATCTAGTTTTACACCCCCCTGAGGACAACTTTAAGGTGGTTAAAATTCATCTGGTGATGAACGGCACCATCTTAGAAAGGGGCAGAATATATAACTAGTTTACACAAATAAATATATAATTAAAAAAATATAAAAAGTCCTGTGTATACATTTGATAATGAATGTATAAAGTGTCAGGTGTGCAGTAGTGGATATAAAGTGACCAGTGCATTTTCATATACAGTGACAAGGGTTTATGAATGCATGACGTAATGTATTTGATCCTGAAGACCTGATCATAAATACATAAAAGAGAGGACACCTAAAAAGTGTTAAAATCTAGTCTATATAAAAAAATTTACAGTATAAGAGGTTTAAATCCAGATATTAAATAATAGGGACTGGAAATTCACTTCATCCTTTTCTATAAAAACCATTTAAGTTCAAAATTCCGCATTAAGTCCATATGGGATGAATGATTTCAATTTTTGGATCCAATGCATTTCACTTTTTGCCAGTCTTTTTTTCCTCATTCCTATCTCTCCATGAACTCCTAATGTTTTTGATGGCCATAAATTGCACAATCCCTTTCGTAAAGCAGTTATGTACTTGTTTAAAATTATTTGATAGGGATTGTGTTGTTAAACCCCACTTAATATTGCATAGGTGTTCTCCCAATCTTGTCTTTAGTGCTCTATTTGTTTTCCCTATATAAATTAAGTGACAACTGCATTCAATGAAATATACAATATTGGTGTATTGCAGGTCATAAATTGGTTTATTGTTTGGAATAATGTTATTAAGAACTTGGTCATTGCAAAGGATGTACCTATATTTTTTTAATGCTGGTTTCCAGTTGTTTGTATCCAGAATCAAAACTAGTTAAGAAGGACCATTGGAAGTTATTATTTGTTTTTTTCTTATTATCATGCCTGCAAATGAGTAATGATCTTTCAATTTCCATGGTGGACGTTTTGGCTTCTTCTAGGGTTTGTTTGTGTTACCCTTTCTTTTTAAAAAGTGGTTTAATTTCTTGTATTTGAGATGAGCAAACCATGTATTTGCTACAATTCCTCCTAATCCTAAGCTGTTGAGAGTTTGTCTACTTGAGGGCCGCAACTAGGGGGGGGGCTAAAGGTGCACATGCACCGGGTGCCGGATCTGAGGGGGTGACAGGATGAAAGAGGGGAGTGGCGGAGTATCTTCAGGCAAGGAAGCAGTGCAGTGTGCACAGGATACAGACGTAACGGCATGACGGTCGCTGCTGTGATCTGGATGATGACTCTCTGAGGGCTGTTGGTGACTCTGGCTCAGCAGCACGAAAGTAGTGAGCGGGTGATGTGGGTCCTCGAACGCACCAGCAGCGTATCTACAGTCCCTGCAGCCCCCGCCATAGCTTGGGGGCAGTGCCGAATGAGGGCTGCACCGGTGTCATTAAAGTGAGGGGATAGCAGCACTAGTTACTGCGCCGCCGCCATCACTGACTGTCAGATGGACTGCGGGCACGTGGTATCTAGTGAATCACCGGCCAGGGTGATACAGGGCTGCATAGCGGCTGCTTCACTCCTGGCTGTGTGATCTAGTCAGCGAGAGCTTAGCTGCCCTGAGGTGTGGACCACGTGTGGCCAGCAGGAACAGGTAGGCGGTGCTGGCCACAGTAAAAGTGTCTTGCCCCGGGTGACAAAAATCCTAGTTTCGGCCCTGTCTACTGTTAAGTTATTGTTGAAGCAGATTGCTGGGATATATCCAGTATACAAGAAGGAGACTGTACTTTCTGTCGAGAGTATTCAGAGGCTGATTCTTGACACTACAGAGGACAGAAGACAGATTAATCAGAGACCTGTAGTTCCACAATCTGGAACGATTGCAAGCTGATCTGCATTGGAAAAAGACACATCCTCGTACTGAGAATGCATCCAATCGGTGAGATAAAACCAGTATTTGTGTAAATTGCAATCACTAAAGACACACCATTTTTAATTAATAGAGCTGCAACATAGAGACTGGGTTGTTGTAAACTAACATTGTTGACAAGAAACACCAATAAAATCCTGCACAGGACAAAAATGTATTTAAATTTATAGACCATCAATTTAGTACATTCTAATAATTAGTTACCAAATTTTGTATATAGCTGGAGGTGCTACCTGGAATCGAATATCAAGTACTTAGAAAAAACCTTCCATTGGCCTCGGCCAACGTGCAGCAAGTGATTACTCTTTTATAATAAATTAATTGATATAATTGATATCAGGAAATATACATAATTACAGTATAACTTTTAATTGGTTCCCTCTTTAAAGAGATTGAGGATTATTTTGACTCTGAGCATGAAAATATGACAGTCACCCATCAATAAACACCCATAAAACCATATAGTTGATATCAGAAAATAAACATAATTATAACATAACTTTTAATTGGATCCTTCTTTAAAATAAATTGGTATTTATTATGACTTTGATTACGAAAATATGATAGTCACCCATCAATAAGCACACATAAATATCATATCCATCAATAAGCAAACATAAATATATTAGACATTCTGTAATGGTGTGTGAAATAATTACCTTGTGGGTAAAATAGGCAGGTTTAGCAGTTAGTATATTCACTCCCTTTCTTCATTAATTTATTTATGTAGTAGCACTATATTCAAACAACATACACATAAATTAGAATTTAAACACTATAATGCTTCTAAAAATGGTTTTGAAAAATGTTGCAGGTATAGTATATACATACAGGACAGATATATTCTCAATATACTTTTGTTATATGAGAGATAGTTTGTTTTATCTCTGTCTTTCTCTCAACCATACATGCCAGCAATTCAGTATCATGTATTAGAAACAAATAATAGACAATAAATAATAAATAAATGACACATCTAGTCATGTATACAATGTTGCAGCCCCTGTCTCCTGTGATTATTAATTATACTTCATGGAAAAACAATTGGGGGGAAATACATGAACACTGCTATTCATAAATGAGCTGGCAGCAAGAACCAAAGAGGTTCAAAAAGGACAGATCAATGGATAGGTACGGTGTGAGGTTCCGGTTCCTTCTGCTTTACCTGGTCTTCAAATTGAACGGACCTGGGATGAGAGAGGAACACATGGCAGCAACATTGGAAACAAAAGGGAGTAGTGGGGGACAGTGCGCCCGTGTATGGTGTTTGGCGGGCCCTGTTACTTAAAGTATTGCAGGAGCCGGATGTGCCATCGGGGTAAGTCGCGACCCACCTGAAAGAGAAATACCTGACTTGAAGAGAATCCGTCTCAGTGGAGCCTACTGCCTGCCGCAAACACTCTCCCCCTGCAGTGGGGAAGTGTCAGAGAGAGAGTACGTACGTTTCACCACAGTTGGGCTTGTTCACCTGTTACCCATTAGGGGATATATTGTTAATGATTAAATATGATCACCACGAGGTAATTATTTCATACACCATTACAGAATGTCTAAATATATTTAGGTTTGCTTATTGATGGATATGATATTTATGTTTGCTTATTGATGGATATGATATTTATGTGTGCTTATTGATGGTGACTCTATCAAACTAACAGTGTTCTCAATTAATATTTTTCAACTATGGCCAAGGCTACCTATGTTCAAATTAAACCCTGAATAGACCTTGCTATCAATGTGCCCAGGACTTTTAGGCTTGTAGATACAGCTTATTGGATAGACAGTGTAAAAAAACCATACAGTAGATCACTGTTGCTCATATTTATTGATTGCAAGGCATTTTGATACCCATAACATACCACTGTGTCAAGTACAAAGTACAAAGTAATTATTTATGGTAAGATTCAGGGGGAAATTCAGTTAGCCTCTGGACTTACTGTGTGGCTGCAGCTCCTAGATTTAACAATTCAGTTAGCAGCCTGTTTCCTTACATTGTAAGCCACGCTGGCTAATGAGAGGTAACCCATTGATTCTGGCTTAAAAGTCTGGAGCTATGGGTTAACCATTTGTGGGCAGCCCAGAAAGCCCTACTTGCTGTAGGGGGTGAAAACAGAAAATTGCATTAAGTGGAATTACAATGGGTTGTAATTGAATAGCCCTGGGCACTCAACTTGGGAGCTACAAGCCTGCTGTGATTGATGTGGAAAATTTAATTCGGCCCTTAGAAGGTTAGCTGCATAAAGAATGCATCCTACTGTATATCTTAAAAAGTGATGATTACCAATGTTATCAGATTTTTGACTATCAATGTTATTGTGACCTCGGAGTATCAATATTGTTGTCATTTACAATTGATTATATCATTGTTTTGCTGTATTGAGAGAGTGTTACTAGTATTCAACCAGTAGCGATACATTTGATTACATTATCTTTGAAAATCATTAAATGAAACATAAGTGACCAAAACTTATCAATTTGAATATCTGCTCATTGAAAGTGTCCTTATTGTGAATTATTTAAAAATGTTTATTGCTCTTATTCACAAAAGTGCGTTAACCTTTCCTTCCAAGTAAAGATAATATTATTGCACTACATTTGTGTGTTTTTACTGTGTTGGGACCACCTGCCTCTCGGTTGTGGTGTGGGGGAAGGGCACTGCTGAAGGATGTGACATAGCAAGAAGCTGAACCCTCATTCCCCTCATGCAACCAGGTTACATTGTGCCTCTAGTAATCATTTATCAACATCCATAATTATTTGGTGTACTACAAGTGTCTCCAAACACTATTATTTACAATCATCCCTAACATATCATACTCTCTCAGTGATGCACTTTATCATAAGATAAGGGTAGTTTCCCCACAAAAAAATAAACTTTATGCTCATAGCAGGTGTAACAGACTCTACAACATCAATTTCAGATAATCTCCTGTTGTACCTGGCAGAACTATCAAAATATGCTGTTTATTTTCTTGAACTATTTCATGAACTATTTTAGCCTGCATCTACCTGAATCAGATCAGCAAACTTGATCCACATGTATCACCTTTTTGGACTGATTCTGAGTTGGGAGCAGAGTAAAAACAAAAAGCAAGTAACTTTGCACGTTGACAAAAGGGCTAATAACTGAAATAATATCTGTAATGTGCTGCATTATATGTATAAACTATATAATTAACTCAATAAATAAATAAATATGGTGTCCACCCTCTAAATAAGCCATTGGAAAAACTTTTAAAACCAGTAGGATCAAAACATTTATCCAAGCTTTCACAGAACTTCCATGTTATGTTTTTGTCAGGCCCATTATTTATGGTATAGCAACAACTAGAGAGTAAGCTAGTCTCCACAGCTGTGGAAACACCGATTTAAACATATTTCCTTTGTAAATCCAGTATGATGTGTTCAAATAAAACATTTGTTTTAAAGCTTAAACTATTGATTGAAAAGTGAGTCTAATATCAAACATTAAAACAATAAGCCTGTGAATTATGAACTATCATTCTATTAAGAGGACACTCGTTTCCGGAAAGTCAAATGAAAATAGTGTTTGTTTTATGTTCTATAGTTTAATACAAAGATTTATGTGAGAAATGTGTGAGTTTCTTAACATACCACATGCTGTTCTCCCTTCAGCTCTCTCCCATTCTCTTCTCCCTCCACCTATATTTAAAACCCAAAGGGAGCACATATTATTTTAATTATACTACAGAGGGCACAGATTATTTTAATTATACTAAAGGAGATACATATTATTATTATTATTATTATTATTATTATTATTATATTGGAGACATCAATTATCAATTTACTAAATGGGGCACACATTCTCCTTCTTCTCCTTTGCCTCCTTCTCCTTCTCATTCTTCTCCTTCTCCTCCTTCTCCTTTGCCTCCTTCTCCTTTGTCACCTACTTCATCTCCATCTTCTTCTCCATCTCCTTCTCCTCCTTCTCCAAGAGGGGGAATACATTATTATTATTCTACTAAAGAGGGCACATTATTTTTGTACTAAAGGTTGTGACATTATTATTCAACTAAAGGTTGGAAAAAGTATTCTACAAAAGGGTGCATTTATTATTATTATTATTATTATTATTTGACTAAAGGTGACGCAGATTATTATTTTTTTAAGGGATACATATCATTATTACTCGAGGATTCACAGATTTTCTTTTTTTACTTAAGGGGCACATTTTATTATTATTTGACTAAAGGGGCACAGAATATTGTTATTATATTATGGGTGCACAAACTATTATTAGAAGACTAAATAGGGCACATATTGTTGTCATTAGACTGAACAGGGCACTGACTATTATTCTACCAAAGGGGGCACACACAGAAACATATTACTATTATTATTTTTTTACTAAAAGGAGCAAATATTATCTCTTCAATTGGGCTCTCAAGACCCACTATTTCATCAAAGCCATTCAGCTCTCATCTTAACTTGCTGCTACATACTCCTTCCTCCCTGCCTACCCAATCTGTATCACACCTGTTTGTCTGCCCCTGCCCTTTAGAATGTAAGCTCTTATAAGCAGGGCCATCTACCCTCTTCTGCAGTGGCGTAACTATAAATTTTGCACCCCCCTGCCAAAAAATTTCAGGCACCCCCCCCACCCCCCATCCCGCAATTGTTGGTAGAGCGAGGTGGAGATGAGTGTGAGAGGTCGAATATATATATATCTAAAATTATACACACATTCATCCCACAATGTATCTCTACCATTTACTATCTGTCACACAGTATTCAGTATATGTATATAATATCTAATATATCTATATATTATGTACACTGTATACAGTATCAGTCAGTAAATGTTAGATGTATATTGTGAGATTATATATATATATATATATATATATATATATACACACACATACAGAGTAAAAATGAAAAAAACATGTACATTACTTGTCCCTTACTGCCTCCTCCTTTTCTGTTGCTGAGTGACACTGATAGAAGCGGGATGGGTCTGGGCCCGGGAAGCCAGCTGGACTCGGATGGTGGTGAGGTGAGGAGGCTCCGCAATGGCCCATGGGAGGAACTGCTGTAGCCAGGCATGCACAGCAGCTCCCCCTCGGTCATTATCCTTTGGCTTCATTCTACACATGCCCCTGGAGCAGGACTGCCATCAGAAATTGTTGGGCCCGGGACTGACAAAATAGGCAGGGCCCCCTCACCCACCCAATATGGAAACCTATGGCCGCATTCCTTGGCTTACGGCCCTGTATATCTGCATCTGCAGCATATGTGTCTAGTACACACACATATATATATATATATATATATATATATATATATATAGAACCCTGTAGAAAATGCGTATATAAAGCATTGAAACGATGGTTACACAATCTGATGTGTGTCTGATTATTTTCTGAGTGCTGACGATTAGATAGATAGATCGAGAGACACACACACACACACACACATATATATATATGAATAAATAAATAGTAGTTCAAGTCCGAGTTGCACACTTGAATAAAAAGTATGAGGAAGTGCCCGGTACATAAAAAATAATGTAGTACAAAAAAAGGAACCAGCACATCCAGCAGTAAATGCATAGACAAATTTATGAAAAAAAAGCACCAACATTGTGCAGTACATTAAAGCGTCGTGTCGACCATATCACTGTTTGGAGGCATGTCAATCAGAAAGTGATACTTATCATATGCCAGGGTGGTCATGTAAAAAACAATCTGTCATCCTCTGTGCACACCTTAGGTCCGACAGCTGTTTCGGCGTGTCATACGCCCTCCTTAAGGATACACTGACTAAAGCAACAAGCACACACTTATACCCAAAACAATTAAGAACAATGAGGCTGACCTGTATGGGCTCATGTCCTAGCCACCAGCCACGGCGGGACCGGAAGTGACAGAGCGCAACTATAGGACACGTGGTATAATAATTGTGACGAAACAGGAACAGGCGCAGCAGTCGTGGGGCCGACCAAAACAACAGCCTTGCCGATTCTATGCCTCAACACCAGATGTGTCATGGCGGTCGTCATAGCAACTAAAAAAGTGTATAATTAGATGAACAAAACGCGCGGCAAGCTGTTTACATAATACTCCTGACGACAGCCCAGAAACGTTGAATTAAATTATCACATCATCGGATGTCCTGCAGTGCCGTGTTGTGTTTTGTTTTGCCTTATCGGCATATCAGAGACCATATATATATAACACACACACACATATATGTGTTTATATATATATATATATATATATATATATACACATATACATATATATATATATATATATAGAGAGAGAGAGATATATGTATATAGAAATATATATATATATATATATTAGGGGTGTGCACCGGCCACTTTTCGTGTTTTGTGTTTTGGTTTTGGATCTGGATCTTTCTTCGTGTTTTGGATCTGGATTGGTTTTGCCAAAACCACCCTTCCATGTTTTTGGTTCTGGGTTTTGTGTTTTGGATCTGTATTTTTTTTTAAAAAAGCATAAAAACAGCTAAAATCACAGAATTTGTTGGTTTTTCTGCTCCTATGCTATTATTAACCTCAATAACCTTAATTTCCACTCATTTCCAGTCTATTCTGAACACCTCACACCTCACAATAGTGTTTTTATGTCCAAAAGGTTGCACCGAGGTAGCTGGATGAATATGGTAAGCGATACGAGTGGGCGGCACAAACACGTGGCCCATCTAGGAGTGGCACTGCAGTGGCAGACAGGATGGCAGTTTGAAAAACTAGGTCCCAAACTGTACATAATGCAAATGCAAAGAAAAAAAAGTTGTGCAAGATGGAATTGCCCTCCCACCCACTTTTATGTTGTATAAACAGGACATGCACACTTTAACAAACCAATCATTTCAGCACCAGGGTCTGCCACACGACTGTGGCTGAAATGATTGGTTCGTTTGGGCCCCCACAAAACAAGCTGGCAATTAATCTGTCCCTGCACAAACTGGCTCTACGGAGGCAAGATGTCATCCTCATCCTCCTCATCCACTGATTCCTCACCCTCTTCAGTGTTGTGTACATCCTCATCCTCATCCTCACTTGTCCCCGCTGGAATCCACCACCGCAGGTCTCTCTGTACGTTCTGGAGGCTGGTCTCCCTGGAAGAGTTGATAATTAATTTTTATGAACATCATCTTCTCCACATTTTGTGGAAGCAACCTCCTATGCCTTTCGCTGACAAGGTTCCCGGCTGCACTAAACACTCTTTCGGAGTATACACTGGAGGGGTGGCAACTCAGGTAAAATAGAGCCAGTTTGTACAGGGGCCTCTAAGTTGCCTCTTTTTCCTGCCAGTACAAGTACGGACTGTCTGACATGCCTACTTGGATGCTGTCACCGATGTAATCCTCCTCCATTCTGTCAATGGTGACAGTATCATATGCAGTGACAGTAGACATGTCAGAAATTGTTGCCAGGTCCTTCAGTCCGGACCAGATGTCCAAAATTGGTCCTGCCTGCCCTGCATCAACACCAGCGGTTTGCTTAGGATACCTAAGTTTTTTCCAGGCAGCCCCAGTTGCGGGAGAAAATGAAGAAGGAGCTGTTGACATGTCACGTTCCGCTTCAGCTGACAGTGTTTTCACCAGCAGGTCTTTGCACCTCTGCAGGCTTGTGTCAGCCGGAAAGAGAGACACCACATAGGCTTTAAACCTAGGATCGAGCACGGTGGCCAAAATGTAGTGGTCTGATGTCAACAGATTGACCACCCTGGAATCCTGGCAAAGCGAATGAACGGCTTCATCGACAACTCCCACATGCCGAGCGGAATCGCTCCGTCTTAGCTCCTCCTTCACTTTCTCCAGCTGCTTCTGCAAAAGCCTGATGAGGGGAATGACCTGACTCAAGCTGGCAGTGTCTGAACTGACTTCACGTGTGGCAAGTTCGAAGGGCTGGAGAACCTTGCACAACACGGAAATCATTCTCCACTGCGCTTGAGTCAGGTGCATACCCCCTCCTTTGCCTATGTCATAGGTGGATGTATAGGCTTGAATGGCCTTTTGCTGCTCCTCCATCCTCTGAAGCATATAGAGGGTTGAGTTCCACCGCGTCACAACCTCTTGATTCAGGTGATGGCAGGGCAGGTTCAAGAGTGTTTGCTGGCGCTCGTCTTCGGCAAGCAGTCGCTGAATGGCGAAAGTGGGCAGAAATTTTTCGGGCCACCCAAAGCATCTCCTGCACGCCCCTGTCGCTTTTCAGAAAATTCTGCACCACCAAGTTTATTGTGTGAGCAAAACATGGGACGTGCTGGAATTTGCCCAGATGTAATGCCCGCACAAAATTTGTGGCATTGTCAGATATCACAAATCCCCAGGAGAGTCTAAGTGGGGTAAGCCACTGGGCGATGATTTCCCTCAGTTTCTCTAAGAGGTTGTCGGCGGTGTCCCTCTTACTGAAACTGGTGATACACAGCGTAGCCTGCTTTGGAACGAGCTGGCGTTTCTGAGATGCAGCTACTGGTGACGCTGCTGCTGTAGCTGCGTAAGGTGATACATCTACCGAGTGGGCTGTCAGAGTCATATAGTCCTTAGTCTACCCTGTTCCACTAGTCCACATGTCCGTGGTTAATTGGACATTGGGTACAACGGCATTTTTCAGGACACTGAGGACACTTTTTCTGACGTTTCTGTACAGTCTCGGTATTGCCTGCCTAGTGAAGTGGAATCTAGATGGGATTTGGATCCGGGGACACACTACCTCCATCAATTGTCTAAATCCCACTGCACTAACGGCGGATACCGGATGCACGTCTAATGCCAACAGGCCTCAGTTATACATTTTGCTTCATGATGACTGCTGTCGTACTTCATCCTCCTCGCTAAGGACTGTTGGAGGGTCAATTGTTTAGTTAAAGTAGTGGTGTTCCTACTTCCTCTCTGGGATGATGAACAACTCCCAGCAGCAGCAACAGCAGCAGCGGCAGCAGGAGTCGTAGCAATGCAGGATCCTCCGGAGGAATCCCGGATAGGAGAGACAGTTATGTCAGTGAAATGGCCTGCAGGACTATTTCCGATCCTGACTAAGGAGGAAATTGACGAGGAGGGAGTTGACGGTGTGGTTTTCAGGCGCTTGGATACAACAGGACAACGGGATTTAGGTGTCCCTGGACTGCTTATGGTCTTAGCCAAAGTTTCTGAACTTGACTGTAACTTTTTATGAACGCGCTGCAGGTGCCGTATAAGGGAGGATGTTTCTAGGTGGTTAATGTCCCTAACCCTACTTTTTTCACCTTTACATATGGTACATATGGAAAGACAGTTGTTGTCCGGATTTGGATACAAATATTGCCAGACCAAAGAGGTGGAATGTTTGGTCTTCTGCCCAGGCATGACCGTGATGGGCTTTTTCATCTCCCCCGGAGCCTGATTTAAACAAACCACATCACCATCAGAATCCTCCTCGCCAACTTCCTCCTCAGCGCCAGCTACACTAGTATCCTCATCCTGTTGTACTTCAACAGTGACATCTTCAATTTGCATATCAGCAAGTGGACTGTGGGTGCTCCTTTCAGCACTTGCAGGGGGCATGCAAATGGTGGAAAGAGCCACCTCTTCCCGTCCAGTGCTGGGAAGGTCAGGCATCGCAACCACCACCACACTTGGACTCTCCTTGGGGATTTGTGATATCTTCTTAGAATTCACAGTTCTTTGCTGTGCTTTTGCCAGCTTAACTCGTTTGATTTTTTTAGCTGGAGGAGGGCTTCCATTGTCAAGTGAAGCTGAACCACTAGTCATGAACATAGGGAAAGACCTTAGCCATTCCTTGCCACTCCGTGTCGTAAATGGCATATTGGCAAGTTTAAGTTTCTCTTCAGATGATTTAAATGTTTTTTTCAAGGTCATTTTCCTGAACTTTGTCATTTGGGATTTTATGTGCCCTCTACTATGACATTGGGCATCGGCATTGGCAGATGACGTTGATGGCATGTTATCGTCTATGTCATGACTAGTGGCAGCAGCTTCAGCACTAGGAGGAAGTGGTTCTTGATCTTTCCCTATTTTATTTTTATCGGAGAAACTTTGGTACTCCATTTATGTTATATTAATATATACGTGCGGCTAAGGCGCACACAAACACAGAAAATAATTTTTATTTTTGTTGGAGACTAGTGCACTTTGTGGGTTACACCACCCTTTAAGAAATGAGCCAGTTGGCCCTTAACTTATGGGACACAGGCGCACACTTGGCACTGCTCCTTTGTTGATGCACATGCAGCTACAGCCCACACAATTCACAAACACAGAAATTTTTTTTTTATTTTGTGTGGAGTGCCCTTTGGGGGTTACAGCACCCTTTAGCAGTCAATCCAGCCGGCCCTTTATTTATGATACACACGCGCACGTTTGGCACTACTTTGTTGATACACGTGCGGCTACTGCCCACACAATTCAGAAATACAAAAAATATATTGTTTTATTTTGTTTGGAGTGCCCTTTGGGGGTTACAGCACCATTTAGCGGTCAATCCCGATGGCCCTTAATTTAAGGGACACAGGCGCACGCTTGGCACTACTTTGTTGATGCACATGTGGTTACTGCGCTCACTATTCACAAACACAAAAAATATATATTTTTATTTTGTTTGGAGTGCCCTTTGGGGGTTACAGCACCCTTTAAAGGACAAGCCAGCTTGCCTTTTACTTATGGGACACAGGCGCACGCTTGGCGCTGCTCCTTTGTTGATGCATGTGCAGCCACAGTGCACACAATTCACAAACACAGAAAAAAATGTTTTTGTTTGGAGTGCCCTTTGGGGGTTACAGCACCATTAGCGGTCAATCCAGCTGGCCCTTTATTTATTGGACACAGGTGCACGCTTGGCACTACTTTGTTGATGCACGTGCGGCTACTGCGCACACAATTCACAAACATAAAAAATTATATTTTTTTATTTTGTTTGGAGTGCCCTTTGGGGGTTACAGAAAGCTTTAGCGGTCAATCCAGCCGGCCCTTTATTTATGGGACACAGGCGCATGCTTGGCACAACTTTCTTGATGCATGTGTGGCTACTGCACTCACAATTCACAAACACAAAAAAATATATATTTTTATTTTGTTTGGAGTGCCCTTTGGGGGTTACAGCACCATTAGCGGTCAATCCAGCCGGCCCTTTATTTATTGGACACAGGTGCACGCTTTGTACTACTTTGTTGATGCACATGCGGCTACTGCGCACACAATTCACAAACACAAAAAAATATATTTTTTTATTTTGTTTGGAGTGCCCTTTGGGGGTTACAGCACCCTTTAATGGACAAGCCAGCCGGCCTTTTACTTATGGGACACAGGCGCTTGCTTGGCGCTGCTCCTTTGTTGATGCACGTGCTGCCATAGTGCACACAATTCACAAACACAGAAAAAATTGTTTTATTTTGTTTGGAGTACCCTTTGGGGGTTACAGCACCCTTTAGTGGATAATCTAGCTGGCCCTTTATTTATGGGACACAGGCGCACGCTTGTCACTACTTTGTTGATGCACGTGAGGCTACTGCGCACACAATTCACAAACACAAAAAAATATTTTTTTTATTCTGTTTGGAGTGCCATTTGGGGGTTACAGCACCCTTTAACAGACAAGCCAGCCTGCCTTTACTTATGGCACACAGGCACACACTTGGCGCTGCTCCTTTGTTGATGCACGTGCAGCCACAGTGCACACAATTCACAAATACAGGTTTTTTTTTTATTTTGTTTGGAGTGCCCTTTGGGGGTTACAGCACCCTTTAGTGGCCAATCCAGCCGGCCCTTTATTTATGGGACACAGGCGCACGCTTGGCACTACTTTGTTGATGCACGTGCGGCTACTGTGCACACAATTCACAAACACGAAAAAAAATATTTTTTTATTTTGTTTGGAGTGCCCTTTGGGGGTTACAGCACCCTTTAATGGACAAGCCAGATGGCGTTTTACTTATGGGACACAGGCGCACGCTTGGCGCTGCTCCTTTGTTGATGCACGTGCAGCCACAGTGCACACAATTCACAAACACAGAAATTTTAATTTTTTTTTTGCACTTGGGGGGAGCACCCCTGATGGACAGAGCACCCCCTGGACAACACTACAGCACCCCTTTAGGACTGGGACACTGCACAGGACTTTGGAGTGGACACAGCCACATTGGACAACTGACTGCACAACACAGTCCAGCCAGCCCCTATGGACTTTGAAGTAGTGGACACAGCCCCTATGGAAAACAGCAGCACAGCGCAGCACAGCACAACACTACACTGCACTACACTAAACTACACAGCCCAGCCAGCCCTAACTCCCACCCTCACTCTTCACTGTCCACAGCCGAGTGAGAAAATGGCGCTGACGCGGGTACCTTATATTGGATCCAAAACCCGCAAGACCCGGAAGGCAGGATGATGATGTTTTGCCTCGATTTCAGATCTGAGTAAGACGGGAGAAGTCGAGCCTGACTCGGATCGGCCTCGGATTGGGGGGGTTCGGGGGGCTTCGGATTTCAGAAATCCAAACCCGCGCACCCCTAATATATATACAGTATATATATGTCTCTACAGCTCAGTGTTCTAGCAACCCCCTTCTCCTCCAGCCTTATGCTCCAGACCAGGGCCAGACTGATGGTGCAGCAGCGGCTCCTCATCCTCATTAGTGCGCGGCTGCGTGGTGACTTAATGACATCACGTGCAGCAGATAAGCACACAGAGCCCACTGTCCGCCATGAACGGGTGGCCTATCCACCCCTTCTGCTGCTGTACAATAAAGTTACATTGGGAGAAGGGTCGGCCAGCCGGCACCTCGTTCGCGGCGGGCAGCGATCTCCTTTGTCATTGTCGACGAGGCAGCAGGCAGGTGGGTGGTAGCAGCCAGCCGTGCTGGGCCCCCCTTATCTGTCAGTGTCTCCAGGCCCGGGACAGTAGTCCCGACAGTCCCCCCCCTCATGGCGGCCCTGCCCTGGAGACTGAAGGGGACATGCTGCTGATCGGAGCTGAGCTCCGATCACATGGCAGCCGGCCACGCAGCAAAATCAGCCCGGCTGGAGGGAACTTAGGGGAGGACAGATCGGGCCCAGCTGGAACTCTCCTGAGTTCCCAGCGGCACAACCCGCCCCTGAAGGATTCCTCTGCCAGCATTTATCCACTTGGCAGTCCTGTATTAACCAGCTCGCGGCTCCCACGGCCCCGCAGGCTGCCCACAATCCTCACCTCAGGTTTGATTAGCACAGGTGCAGCCACTGCTGGCATCCCTGTATCACTGCTCCCACGCTCCGGCAGTGTGGCTGCCTCTCTCCCTTTTCTTCATTGTCGCCGGCACCTCCCTCATTCGGCGTAGTCCCCAAGCCACCGCTGGGGCTGCAGGGACAGTAGTTACGCCACTGCTCTTGTGCTTCTCCTTACTCTACTTTCATTTTCTTCTTACTCTCTACTAGGGCACCTAACACTTGGTTGTTGCTCTGGCTGGTGAGTTGTTGCTGCTACCTATTCCATCATGTCCATGGATGCATCTCTCTATGGACTTCGTCACGGATCTGCCGAATTCTGAAGGGTTCACTACTATCTGGGTCGGAGTAGACAGATTCTCAAAAATGGTCCATTACATACCACTAAAGAAATTAGCTTCTGCTCCTGACCTAGCTAATTTGTTTGTACAACATATATTTGGAGAGCCTTATGTTCAGTATTGCAAGTAAAGCTACATTTTTCTATGGCTTATCACCCACAAAGCAATGGTTCCACCGAGAGGGTTAATCAAGACCTTCCTGAGGATTTTCATGACATCTTCCCAAGACAATTGGTCTGTATTGCTGCCATGGGCTGAATTTGAGCATAATGCCTCCTACCACACTTCCACGAACCAAACCCCATTCCAAGTTGTCTATGGTCTTCATCCTCGGGTCCCTCAATTTCAAAGTCTGCCCGTCTTTGACGTACCAGCTGTGGAAGACACTGTAAAGAGATTTGCATCAATTTGGACTCAAGTTCATGCTGACCTGGAGAAGGCATCCTCCCATTACAAATTTCAAGCTGACAAGAAGCATAGGATAGTACCACGTATGCAAGTTGGAGACCAAGTCTGGTTGTCCACCTAGAACCTATGGCTCAGAGTACCATCTATGAAATTTGCTCCACGCTTCATTGGGTCCTTCTCCATTATAGAAATTATTAACCCCATGGCTTATCACCTTCAGTTGCCCCCTTACCTGAAAATTCCCAACTCCTTTCAACTCCTTTCATATCATATGCTTAAACCCCTAGTGTTGAATAAGTTCAACAGTGTCCTGCCTGCTTCTCCCCGTGTCCAGACTGAAAGAGGTGTGGAGTTTGAGGTTTCCCAAGTCTTGAATTCTCGTATCCGCAGAGGACATCTGCAGTACCTCTGGGTTACGGTCCAGAGTAGCATTGTCGGACTGATGCCCATGATATCCATGCACCTGCATTCATCAAAAGGTTCCACACTGCTCATCCAGAGAAACCTGGTGAGTGTCCTGAGGCCACCTATAAGGGGGGATACTGTCATGGCCAGGGTTTCTCGGCATGGTGGTCACCGGGCATTACCTGTGAGGTCATTGTGGTGAGGGGTCTCTGGCAGCGGTGATGGTGTGTGGCGAGGGGCATTGGCTGCGCATGGTTCTGTGTGGGCACATTGTCACTGAGGCCTGGTGAGGCCTGGTAGTGTTTCCATTTCATTTGGCATGGGCGCCGCCATCTTGCTTCAGGTGATGTGATGTCAGCTGTCCAATCCTGGTGGGTCATGTGCTCTTTCTAGCCAGTCACAGCATGTCACCTTGTATTGAGGAAGGTCCATAGCCTTCATTCATTGCCAGTGCAATGTGTTTCTCAGCTGTGGCTGAGAGAGAGTACCTGTGCCTTACCTGTCTGCCTGGAAGCGCTACTAGCCTGTTACCTTGCCTGCTCCAAACCTGCTGGACTCACTCTGCACCCTCCATTTACCTTTCCTCTGCCTGAGTACCTGAACCTGCTTTTTCCCTGCACCTTGCCTTACACTATAACACCCAGCTGGACTTCATTACCTCTGCCTCCACTTCGTTACAGCTCACCAAATCCGCATACTGGACATTTCCTGCCTGTCACTATCTGGACATTCTCCCATTTGCTTCACCACAGTTATCAAGTGCACTTTAGTGCTATACCTGGACTTTTTCTTTTGCCATTCCCTTGTCTGCTAAATCAATTATTAAAAACGCCACCTTTTTATTTAAATCTGCTTCTGTGTCTGCTCCTGTCACCACCCCGAGTCCACAACAAAGTAGAACTTCACAGTTTGCACTGGCCCCATGGATCCAGCCACGGAACAGGAGACTGGAGTGGATTTATTTTGCTGTATTGCTGGTCGTTTAGAAAACCTGGAAACTATGCAGCATCGAATGGCTCAGTTTTTACAAGAGATGTCTAAGCGACAAGATAATCTGCAAACCTCGTTAACCACCCCTGGGGTATCATCAACTGCACCTCTTACTGTGCCTGGTAATAAAGGGACCAGAGTATCCCCTTGTTTACACCTACCTATGCCAAGCAAATTTGATGGCAATCCTAAGCTCTGTCATGGTTTCTTAAATCAGTGTGACATACACTTTACCTTACAGCCTGATAACTTTCCCACTGCTAGAACTAAAGTGGCATACATTGTGTCTTTGTTGTCTGGCTCAGCTTTGGATTGGGCCTCCCCACTCTGGGAGTGTTCAGACTCACTGCAGGATTAATATATGGACTTTTTGTCACCATTCAGGAGGATTTTTGATGAACCTGGATGCACTGTGTCAGCATCGTCCAGTATCATGAACCTGAGACAAGGAACCCGTCCTGTCAGCCAATATGCCATACAGTTTCAAATCTTGGCATCAGAGCTTAAGTGGAATGAGGAGGCTCTCACCTCAGCCTTTTGGCATAGCCTTTTGGATCAGCTAAAAGATGATCTGATCACCCGTGAGCTTCCCACTAATTTAAATGAGTTGATCTCACTCTGCAATAAAACTGACTTATGCTTCAGAGAACATCAGGCTGAAAAGCACAGAACTGACCGGCAAAAGTCATTCACTCCTCCCTTGCCTTCCCGTCCACCCCATCCTCCTGTAGATGAGGAGCCTATGCAGGTGAAACAAACCCATCTCTCCAAAGATGAACATCAGAGAAGGATGCTAAAGAACCTCTGTCTATACTGTTGAGATTCAAGTCACCTGGTGGCCTCCTGCTCCCATAAATTGGGAAACGCCCATTCCTAACTGACCCTGGGGACATCAAGTTAGGAGTTATGAGCCCATCCCGTAATACTAAAGATTTCAAAAATTTCCCTAACTTTGGATCTTAAGCCTAAGCCTGTTTTTGTTTCTGCTCTATTGGATTCTGGAGCAGCCGGAAACTTCATGACTTCTTGTCTAGTTGATAAACTACAGATTCCTTGTTCATCTCTCCATAATGCAATCATCCTGACCTCTGTAGATGGATGACCTCTAGCTAAAGGAGTGGTCACCAAGGAGACTCAACCAGTATTAGTCAGTGTTGGAAGTGAATGCGTCTTCAGAGGCCGTAGGTGCAGTTCTTTCTCTCAGCTTTATGAGGATAATCGAGTTCATTCCTGTGGGTTTTTCTCCAAGAAATTCTCGCCTGCCGAAAGAAATTATGCCATAGGTGAACAAGAACTCCTAGCAGTTTAATTGTCATTAAAATAATGGAAATACCTGCTGGAAGGGGCTAAGTTCCCCTTCACTGTTTTAACAGATAATAGAAAGCTCCTATTCCTCAAGAATCTCCAGTGTGTGAGTCCTCGTCTGGCCCGATTGGCAACAATTTTTGCTCAGTTCCAGTTCACCCTGACCTTCCGGTCTGGCGCCCTTAATCAAAAGGCAGATGCTCTGTCCAGATCTCTGCTCTGTGATGACAAAGCGGAGAATCCACAAAATACCCCTGTCTTGGAGTCAAGAGTATTTGCCACCGTACAAGTACAGCCTCCCACTGGAAAGTCCTTTGTGGCCCCGGAGTTAAGGAGGCACCTCATCACCTGGGCTCATTCCTATCACTTTGCAGGTCACTCAGGTACCCAGGAGACCCTGCAATTTTTGAAGAGAGGCTATTGGTGGCCATCCATGAAAGTGGATGTGTCAGAGTTTATTTCTTCATGCTCCTTGTGTGCTCAGCATAAGTCTTCATGTCAGGCTCCGGCTGGTGAGTTGTAGCCACTACCTATTCCATCATGTCCATGGACGCATCGCTCCATGGACCTCGTCACGGCTCTGCTGAATTCTCAAGGGTTCACTACCATCTGGGTCGTAGTAGACCGATTCTCAAAAATGGTCCATTACATACCACTAAAGAAATTACCTTCTGCTCCTGACCTAGCTCATTTGTTTGTAAAACATATATTCCGTCAACATGGTCTTCCTGCCGAGATAGTCTCTGACCATGGTGTTCAGTTTACAGCAAAATTTTGGAGAGCCTTATGTTCAGTATTGCAAGTAAAGCTAAATTTTTCTACGGCTTATCACCCACAAAGCAATGGTTCCACCGAGAGGGTTAATCAAGACCTCGAGACCTTCCTGCGGATTTTCATGACATCTTCCCAAGACAATTGGTCTGTATTGCTGCCATGGGCTGAATTTGTGCATAATGCCGCCTACCACTCTTCCACAAACCAAACCCCATTCCAAGTGGTCTACGGTCTTCACCCTTGGGTTCCTGAATTTCAAAGTCTGCCCGTCTTTGATGTACCAGCTGTGGAAGACACTGTAAAGAGATTTGCATCAATTTGGACTCAAGTTTTTGCTGACCTGGAGAAGGTGTCCTCCCGTTACAAATTTCAAGCTGACAAGAAGCATAGGATAGTACCACGTATGCAAGTTGGAGACCGTCTGGTTGTCCACCGGGAACCTACGGCTCAGAGTACCATCTATGAAATTTGCTCCATGCTTCATCAGGCCCTTCTCCATTATAAAAATTATTAACCCCATGGCTTATCACCTTCAGTTGCCCCCTTACCTGAAAATTCCCAACTCCTTTCATATCTCCCTGCTTAAACCCCTAGTATTGAATAAGTTCCACAATGTCCTGCCTGCTTCTCCCCGTCCCCAGACTGAAAGAGGCATGGAGTTTGAGGTTTCCCAAGTCTTGGACTCTCGTATCCGCAGAGGACATCTGCAGTACCTCTTGGATTGGAGAGGTTATGGTCCAGAGGAGCATTGTTGGACTGATGCCAATGATACCCATGCTCCTGCACTCATCAAAAGGTTCCACACTGCTCATCCAGAGAAACCTGGTGAGTCTCCAGAGGCCACCCATAAGGGGGGGTACTGTCATGGCCAGAGTTTCTCGGCATGGTGGTCACCGGGTTTTCCCTGTGAGGTCATTGTGGTGAGGGGTCTCTGGAAGCGGTGCTGGTGTTTGGCAAGGGGCATTGGCTGCGCATGGTTCTGTGCGGGCACATTGTCACTGAGGCCTGGTGAGGCCTAGTGGTGTTTCCGTTTCATTTGGCATGGGCGCCGCCATCTTGCCTCAGGTCATGTGATTCAAGCTGTCCAATCCTGGTGGGTCATGTGCTCTTTCTAGCCAGTCACAGCATGTCACCTTGTATTTAGGAAGGTCCATAGCCTTCATTCATTGCCAGTGCAATGTGTTTCTCAGCTGCGGCTGAGAGAGAGTACCTGTGCCTTACCTGTCTGCCTGGAAGTGCTACTAGCCTGTTACCTTGCCTGCTCCAAACCTGCTGGACTCACTCTGCACCCTCCATTTACCTTTCCTCTGCCTGAGTACCTGAACCTGCTTTTTCCCTGCACCTTGCCTTACACTCTAACTCTCAGCTGGACTTCATTACCTCTGCCTCCACTTCATTACAACTCACCAAACCTGCATACTGGACATTTCCTGCCTGTCACTATCTGGACATTCTACCATTTGCTTCACCACAGTTATCAAGTGCACTTTAGTGCTATACCTGAACTTTTTCTTTTGCCATTCCCATGTCTGCTAAATCACTTATTAAAAACTCCACCTTTTTATTTAAATATGCTTCTGTGTCTGCTCCTGTCACCACCCGGGTCCGCAACAAACCCAGACCTTCACATCTTGGTGTTATGGTCACAAATGTAGCAATGTATATTATCCATGTCCTGTATTTTATTGTATTGTAAGTAACTGTAAATCAACACTTTGTAAGGCGCTGTGGTACACTTGTGGCACCATATAAATAAATAATAATAATAATTATGAACCTTTATTGATAAGGCGTGAGTAAGTTTCTGTAGTGGTGTACAAGAGGTAAATGTAAAAACAGAACAGAATTACATAATAAAGACATAAGTACATTACAGAGAAGTTAACCATAGCATAAATACAAAGCAGACATTAAAACTTTAAGATAACATCACATTGCAGGTGAGAATATGGTTTTACAACACAACAAAATGACATACAAGTGATGAATACAAATAGGCTGAGTAAAAGTTAATGGATGCAATTTCAATCAAATCACATGGCAGACAAAATAATTTGGCCAAAGAAAGGAAAACAAGTGTGAGAATAACAGTTATGCAGCATAAGATAAAAGCATGACGCTTGAGTAAAGTGCAGATCTAACTGATTCAGCATGAGACATACATAGACATTTGCATTAAGTGCTGCCTTGGGTCTTCTTGCGGGTTGATTGCAGGTTCTAATTGAGTAGCTCCTGGAACTTTATCTGGGAGAAGAGACTGTGTGGGTACAGTAAATGAAGCTGATAAATATCCCCACAATCTATTTTAACATATTTCAGTGAATTTATTACATTAAGCTGTTTATTCCTGCATTACAGAAAAGTGTGCTTAATCTTCTGATGTTCTCAGTGTATCATATAAGTAGAAATTTGATATTGTACAGTTAGTTATATATAATACACAGTTATATGTATTAAAAGTGCCTTTCAAAAGTATTCAGACCTTTGGCCAATTCTCTCATATTACTGGCTAACAAATCAATTTGTTATGTTATATTTTTATTTCAAAGCGCTGAAATTAAAAATACGTTTCTACATTATTTAATGTCACATTGTTTTATGAGACTACCTTTACTTTACTTGTATTTTCCCTAGTGCAAAAGCCCAGGGCTGCCTCTGGGGGCTGAGTATGTTTAGTATATACTCAGGAAAAGGACTTTTCTGGAATATAAAACCAATAGTGATGTTTTACATGTAGTGTTTACCTGTTTGATTATCAGGCACTGTCACAGACTTGCTGTACAATTTTTATAAATGTATTTATAATTATTTAAAATTCCATCAGATAAACTGTGAAATACAGTTTTAATAAATATGGTTGATGTGCCTTTAATTTAAAAAAAAATGGGGTTAGTGTGCATTTAATTAAAAACATTAGATTGCACTATCACCAAGCACTCTAAAGGGGCACATCCACTAGATGATCTACTCCCTGTCCAATCTCTAATCGAGTTTCCCTTGATTTTTGTCCCTTGAAATTTTATCTTTCAGTCTGAACGATTTGCAAACTATTTGCAAATGATCTTTAATAGATCAAGTGAAATTGACCTGCATGTTCAGTCGACTGACGAGACGATCAAAAGTTAACAACCAAACACTGCACGATTTATAAACGATTGAACGATAACGACATTGTTATCAATCAATCGCCTGCTAAAATTGTGTAGTGGATGCCCCTCTTTAAAGTGCATGTTTGTGGTTTAATAAATTATTATTTAAAATAATAACCTGGATATGAACAAGTGATTTGATACAGACTGTTTTACTTTTCTCCTTTAGAATATCATCTCCATTTTGACTTTGTTGTACATCCTTGTTACATTTTTCAGCAGCAGTCCCATGGTGAACATTAAATGAATCTCAGATGATGGTGCAGTGGATCTCATTTTATACTCTAGAGGAATGCCGTCAAGAGAAGAGAGAAATAGATTGTGAATTTAAGGAGACTTTTTCTCAATTCTATCATATATAACAGCAAATCATTTAAAGAGAAAATGTGATGTAGGAGAGAATGGCTGAATATGCAAAGTGCATGGAAATTCAGAAATATACTGTATATTGGTTTTGCACAGTAGAATATAGGCCACTTAGTGGGTGCTGCATATGGCCAAAAAGGCACCTAGGAGGGAAATTAGTTATTTGTTGTTTAATATCTAATGCAGATAATATCTCAGAGAAAATGTAACTTTCTTCTTCTTCTTCATCCTATTTATGTTAATAGAATTAGAACTAATGTTCTTGCAAATGAATTTCCTAATATCTTCATTATTATTATGTGTCCAATAAGTGACACTGCTGTATTACATTTTGGAATATATATATATATATATATATATATATATATATATATATTTTATTACAGTACAGCAACAAATAGTCCAGCATCTTGTATTAAAGGAACGCTAATATAAAAAATGGGACCAAGAAGACTAGTAGTGTGACTGTGAAGCAATCCTTTGCAAGAGGAAAGCTGCTATCCAGTTGCACAGTGGGTTTCTGAAACCATGACATCTATGCTAGCATTAGATCTGTGTCCAATATCTGTCATAAATGCATCTGGTTTTAGACAGTTAATTGAAGTCCTTTGGAATTCCTTGCCTGTACCAGGACGTTAAAAAAATTTATTATTGGCCTAGAAAATGCCAATGTTGGCAAGTATCGACTTAACTACAAACACTGTATGTGGACAAGTAATATTGGTCAAATGAAAGACTACATGTGTGGGTGTATCACCTTCAGCAGCAGCAGTATCTAATGCACAACATCAGCTTATTCACAGACAGGCTTTTCTCTGTATCACTAAGAGGTATATTGGTGTCAACCTGTTGGAAAAACTCAGGGATGTGATAGCAAAATGGCTTATCCTGCTAAGACTCTTCTCAGGATTTGTCATCTCCAATAACGCAAGTATCAATATACAAGCATTACAACTAAAGATGTGTGCTGGACCATTTTTGCTGGATTTGGATTTGGCTCTGATTCATTGTCCGGATTTGGATTTGCCAAACTGATATGACTGGTTTTGGATTTAGATTTGCATTTTTTTCAAAAATTGACAAAAAAATATAAAATCACATAATGTGGGCCTTTTTTTGTTCCTAGAGTATTATTAACCTCAATAACATTAATTTCCAGTAATTTCCAGTTAATTCTGACCACTTTACAGCTGCGTGGAGTCAGACCGCTTTTTTGCATATGCTCTGGGGTGTAGTGCACTGTACAAACAAATACAACAATTTTTATTTTTTTAAACTGGTAGCATGGCTCACACTGCGTGGAGTCAGACCACTTTTATGCACACACTCTATGGTAATACAGCGTAATGGGGTGCAGTTCACAGAACAGGACAAATACAACAATTTTTCTTTTCTTTTCTTTTTTTTTTTTTTACTTTTTTTATTTTTAATGTTTCTTTGCTGAAAAATATGGAGTCACACTGCGGAGTCAGTGCAGCACCACTGTGAAGGAATTAGACTTATTAGACTAAGGAGACAGAACACAGCTTTCCACTAGATGCACATAGTGACAGCACAGTCTCTTAGAGCAGCAAAGCCCCTTAGAGATGGACATAGCCAAGCAGGACAGCCATTTAGAGATGGACACAGCTCCAGCAGCAAAGACTCTTAGAGATGGACACACAGCAGCACAACCCCTTAGAGATGGACACAGTCCTATAGAGATTGACTCAACCCATAGAAATGAACACAGCCCCACAGAGCAGAGTGCAGCATGCAGAAGTGTAACTGGACTGGAATGAATGGCACTGAGTCCCGGCTGCGGCTCCATATATAGAATCCAAAACCCTCAAGAATCCGATGCTGGAAAGATGACACTTGGCCTTAATCTGATTTCCGAGCCTTGCAGAAAGCCCAGAGCCAGGACTCAGATGCGGTTCAGATTAAGACGTTCAGAGCGGTCCAGATTTAAGGTATCTGGACCGCTCATCTCTAATTACAACTGGGTGGGTTTGAACATGTACTGTCCCATGTTTTGCACACACAATAAACTTGGTAGTTCAGAATTTAAAAAAAAAGACAGGTGCATGCAGGAAATGCTTTCTGTGGCCCGTAGAATTTCTGGGCATTTTCGGCATTCAGCAACCACATGTAAAATATTGCAGCAGCTGGAAGAACAGCTCAATTTGCCATTCCAACAACTGAAGCAAGAGGTATAGTAGTTTCCAGGTGGGATTCCCCCTGTATATGCTTCAGCAACTGGAGGAACAGCAAAAAGCCATCTCAACCTGCACAACAGGCCATGACATAGGAAGAAGAGAGGGAATGTACCTTACTCCAGCACAGTGAAAAATACTCTCCATTTCATGATATGGAAACCATTTGAAATAGTAACCAATGAAGTGAGTCCAGACACTGCTAGCCTGAGTCAGGTGATTCCGTTAGTCAACTATGCGAAAAGTAGCCACAGTAACTGAAGGAGATGAAATGAAGTGGTTTTGCTAAGTATGTTGGACTCAAAGATTAAGTTCTTTATTCCCTTCGCAAGGACCAAAAGATTTGCAACCTTGCAAACCTATCTTTCCAACTAACACAGATCTTAAGAGATGCAAAGAGCTCCTTGGATACTAGTTGTCAGCTCAAATGGCATATTACATGATGACATCTCCTGCTTCAGTTTCTCCTGGTAATGCTGCTGCCAGAAAAAAAAACTGACCTTTATCAAGAGACCCACTGGTGATGAGGATGAGTCAACTCAGCTCACCAGAGTGAAACAATATTATGACATCTGGTCAGGCTTAAAATAATTGCTCAAAATGATTGACATCTCTGCCATAACTCAATCTGATACACTAAGCATCAATAGAATGGTGGAGTATTATTTTAATGACAATGTACACATTAGAATATCACGCAGTCCCTTTGAATACTGGGAGGAAGAAAATTATATTTGGATCCCCTTGTACAAACTAGCTTTGTTTTACTTAAGCTGCCTACTTTCCAGTGTGTACTCCAGAATGTACTCAGAAAGATTGTTTAGCGCAACCAGGAATCTTGTGAGCGATTGGAATAGAAAGTTTGTGGAAGGGCACATGGACAATTCCATGATTCATTGTTTTTCACTATAGGCTTTGCCAAGATTGTGTGTGTATGAGAGGCAGTGTATATTATTGTACTTTACTGGGGGCATTCATGTGGTTTTGTTTCTTGCAATGCCATCCATTTTGGATGCTTGTCTTTTAATGGTGTATCTCCATTTAATTTTTGTAATAGTTATATTGAATCAATTAATCAATCAATGCTTTACCTGGCTTCCACTAAATACTCCAACTCTATATGTGTGTAATGACCTCAGGCCTCTGATGTAGTTTTAGATTACTGAAAACATTCTATAGCATCATATAGTTTCTATTAAACTGCTATCATGTCTGCCACTGCAGTGCCACTCTGATTCCTGGATGTGCTGTATTCCTTTTTAAAATTCGATGTGTTCTATCACCCTGTCACTTAATTTAGCCAGTCAGCTCGCTGCATCCTTTGGCCATTATGGATGAAAACAATATTGTAAACTGAATTAAATTAATGTTATTGAAGCTAATAATACTGTAGCAACAAAAACAGGCCCAAATTAAATGATTTTAGCTATTTTTATCAATTTAAAAACAAAACAAAACAAGATCGAAAAGCAAAACACTTGATATTGGTTTTGGCAAAACCAAAATACTATGATGAATTAGAACCAAAACTGAAATAAAAAACAAACCACGGGGGTCCACACAAATCTCTACAATACATCACGCCACTTACCGCATACCAGTATTAATAATGATGGTATGCACGTACAAGAGAGGTCTTTCTAGGTTCTGGCTTTGTCAAAGAGGGGACTAATGGATCCCTCTCAAGGAATGCTGTGAACAAAAGCCCATAGGCATCTATTAGGTAATGCCATTTATAAATGGCGTTACCTTTAGGGTACAAGCTACAGAAGGTTTTGCTTTCAAGAGTTGTACATATTGGAAATGCAGTCAAACTAGGGATGTGCACCGGACCAATTTTGCCGGATTTGGATTTGGTTTTAATTCATCATCTGGCTTTGGAGTTGGATTTGCCAAACTGCGGTGACTGTCTTTGGATTTGGATTTGGATTTTTTTACAAAAATGTACAAAAAAAGCTAAAATCACATATATTGGCCTTTTTTTCTTCCTAGTGTGCTACTAGCCTCAATAACATTAATTTACAGTCATTTACAGTCAATTTAGACCACCTCACAGTTTAAATTATAGTTTTCACCATTATTGACCAAAGATTGAAGTGAGCTGACTGGTTACTAAGCGACAAAGCAGCGGCACAGATACCACAGTTTAAAGCACATCTATGAAACATTGCCACACAGCAGTGGCAGAAATGTAAGGTAGTGCAAGATGGAATGGTCCTTGGGTCCTCCCACCTGCCCAGTGGGGTACAGCCAGCAGATTCACAGTACTTGATTACACAGTAGGCTATGGCCCAAGGAGTCACAGTGCATAATCTTTTTCACATGACATCGCATATAGTGCCCAATTCACATTACACCATAAGGTAGTGTCTCTTTTTATGTTATGACACACAGTAGTGCCCCTTTTACACAATGCCCACAGTAGTGCCCCTTATACAGAAGGCCCACATTAGTAATGCCCCTTATACAATACCCACAGAGTAGTGCCCCTTATACAATGCCAACAGCAATAGTGTCCCTTACAAAATGCCCCCAGCAGTGTTGTCTTTTACACAATGCCCTCAGTAGTAGTGCCCCCTATACAGTGCCCTGAGTAGTATGCCCCCATTAGAAGTGCCCCTAGTAGTATGCCCCCAGTAGTATGCCCCTAGTATTATGCCCCCAGTAGTAGTGTCCCTAGTAGTATGCCCCCAGTAGTAGTGCCCCCAGTAGTATGCTCCAAGTAGTAAGCCCCCATTAGAAGTGCCCCTAGTAGTATGCCCCCATTAGAAGCACCCCCATTAGTTGTGCCCCTAGTAGTATACCCCCATTAGTAGTGCCCCCAGTAGTATGCCTCTACTAGTAGTGTCCCCCCTAGTAGAGCCCCCAGTAGTATGCCCTCACTAGTAGTGCCCCTAGTATGCCACCAGTAGTATGCCCCTATTACAAGTGCCCCTTGTATTATGCCCTTATTAGAAGTGCCCCTAGTATACCCTCAGTAGTATGCCCCCATTACAAGTACCCCTTGTAGTATGCCCCCATTAGAAGTGTCCCCAGTAGTTGTGCCCCTTGTAGTATTCCTCCATTACAAGTGCCCCTTGTAGTATGCCCCAATTAGTAGTGCCCCCAGTAGCGTCACCTTACACTGAAAAAAAACGTAATTGAATCCCTGCTCCTGCTGTGACCGCAGCCGTCTGCTCCTCTCTGCACCATGGGAGAGAAATCATGACGTCTCTCCCATCACCCGCAGCGGGGGAGCCAGAAGGCAGAGCTCATGAGTGAGCTCCAGCCAGCTCCCTCCGGGGACACAGCTGCCAATGAGAGTCTGTCTGACTCTCATTGGCTGCTATAACAAACACACAGCTGCCGCTGGCGGCTGTGTGTTTGTTTCTGTGTAGGGCAGACCACTATCACTGCGTTCTGCTCTACACTACTGGGGCCCTGACGTCGGATTCTCTCGTGAGGATACGACATTAGGAGGCCGCCGTTCGGCCTCAAAGGGGTATCCAAGTCAGGCGGGGAACACCTGAACAGCATTCGGGTGGACTCGTATCCCCTATGTTCGGAGCAGTTCAGATTCCACAGAATCCAAACCGCTCATCTTTAAGTCAAACCCCTGAAAACATCAGTTTTCATAGGCTTGACCGCATTTCAGCATTCAACCTGAGACATTAGATTATGTTTAAAATACACTATTGGCTGATTAGCTGTTTAACCCAAGTGTATCCCATGTAAAACTGGGCATGTTGGGAAGTATGAACGCATACTTTCTGTTTCCTCATCATCTTTGCTGCAGTCATGCCAAACAGCCTCTCTTGGCGCGCCAGGTACAATTAGATTGGGTTTATTTTTTGCGTCTTTTTTTTTTGCAGATGCATCTAAGGGCGGCATTCAACTAGTTTTGCACCTGCAATAAAGTTCCACCTGTCGGACTTTTAGCCTACATCACATCTTTTGGCCGCAGAAACTTATAGTGAGTGCCCCCTCTATTAACCGTATTCTATTCCAAAAGATGCGAACATGGCAACGCTCGAAGTCAGAACAGGTGGAAAGTGGTGTCAGATTTGGGGAAATCAGCCTGAACCCCCCAAAAAGTTGGTACAATTGCCTCTAATTAGTGTCTTTGCACAAGTGGTGAAGAATGGCATAAAGCAGTATTTTTTGAAAAAAGTAAGTATTCCTGACAAATTTGGGGTACCTGAAAATGGGTGCAAGCATCTTTTAATGTCTCTAAAGTGAAGTTTTAAAAAAGTTAAATTCCTCCATCATCAAAGCACCTGCAATCCCCAAAACACTTGTCCCCTTCTTAGAGCACCCCAGGAACCTTATTTTGCTAGTTTTTTAATTTGTCCCCCCACTTTGTACTTTTTCGCTCTCAAAATGAAAGTACTCTTTTGGGGTGTTCTTAATTTTTTTTATGGATTCTATTGATGCAGTTGTCCTTTGGGGAGCGTTTCCTAGATTTCTGAGAGGTTTCACCACCTTTGCACCCCAAAATAAAAAATTTGCACCTCTTTTCTCCTGCTATTCAGAGGCAAATCTTTTTCACCTATTACATTGCATTGACTTTCCGCATACGTGAAAAGCAGATGGAATTGAATACGGAGATATGTTTCTGACAGGCAAAAAGACACAATCAATTATACTTTTTCACGGATCTCGGCTTTTCACTTCTAATTGAAAATGGCCATTAGTCGTAATGCAATGCGACTAGGACGCACCAATAGACTGCACTGATTAATTTGATAAGCAACACTTGCATATAGAGATGTGCGCCGACCCCCGTGTTTTGGTTTTGGATCTGGATCTCCCCTGGTTTTGGATCTGGATTGGTTTTGTCAAAACCTCACCTCAGTGTTTTGTTTTTTAGTTTTGGTGGATTCTGGATTTTTTTCTTACAAAATTATAAAAATAGCTAAAACCACATAAAATGGTCCCATTTTTGTTCCTACAGTATTATTAACCTCAATAACATTTATTTCCACTCATTTTCAGTTAATTTTGACCACCTCATTATATTGTTTTCATCCAGTTTAGGCCCAAAATTTGCACCAAGCTAGCTGGCTGACTAAGCTAAGTGGCAGCAGTGGGCGGCACAAACACATGGCAGTTCACATTCCAACATGGCACAACAGGAAACAAATGTTTTTATTATTGAAGAGAGGGCCGAGAGAGTTGGAGTATGTAAGTAGTTGAAGGCAGGGCAGGGACAGGAAGGGTTGATTGGTAGTAAATTTAACTTAGATTTTTGAAGGAGAAGGGGAGGGGAGCAGGCATTTACAAAAAATATTTGACACATTCACATCAGTCACAACAAATAAGCAAAAGAAGCAAAGTATTCCTGTGGGGGAGCACTCTCGGATTAATCGTATCAGATACCCAGTACTGGATTTAGAGGCTTTGCTCTAGAGAACATGGCTGAAACTCATGCACTCCAGCTAGAGCCAGTTCAACAATGGGGCAAAATGTACTACAGTCCCAGACCTCCACATAAAATTAGGCCCTTCATCATAACATCATGATGGTGATCAGCTGACCACATGGTTGTCAATAATTCACAATTATTAAAATGTTTAATTTTATTTACCTTACAAAATAATGCAATTAGGGAGGCATTTGGGCTAGTGTAGGGGTGTACATCCCCACATGGCAATGGCCACACCCACACAGCACTGGTCACAGCTCCTCTGCTTCTCCAATAGGCCCTTCAGCATTATCAGTTCCAGGTCAATGTGGCCCTTAATCTGACTTTGGCTCTAGCATTAGTTGCTGAACTACAATTACAAGCATGCCTTGTCTGTCTGTATTTAACTATCTGAATTTATTATGTGCATGTGTTTAATTTATCTTGTATTTTTAGAAATTGATGACCATGTGATAGAGCATTCAGGGATCTTTGTTTCCAGTTAAAGAATTATTAAAAGCACTGATAGGGGTGTTTTGCAGCTCTTATTATGCAGCCTTTATGACATACCTGGCTAAGTTAATAGAATATGTTTGGATATGTGCTAGAATAGGAAAACTTGTTGGTTGTTATAATATACTAAGTTGGAGAACCACAGACAGCCCACTCTTGCAAATTAAGAATAAAATATTAATATAACAAGAGTTGCCTAGTCATGAATCAGACTTTACAGATGAAAAGAAATGCTGAGACTGTTTTGCCATCCTTTAATTAGTCTTGATAATGAGGCCTTCTTTTAAGAGAAAACTTAATTTAATGGCCTTGATATTGAATGACCTTGATAAAGAGAAGATGCTTGTCAGTATGCAAGGCAAATGTAAATGACTATAGCAGTTTTTGACACTTCGCCAAGTAGCATAAAGTTACTCTAAATAAGCTTCCTTGTAAGTTATACAGGAGACTACTGTAGAAGAGCAATTCAAGTTTTAGAGGGACAGTTAATATATTATCACAAATACTCACAGGTTTATAATCCAGCCTTTTGCCTCCCTCTTTAGAAATTGAATGTAATATAATAGAGGTTAATAATCTAATATAATAGAGTTTCCTAATTTTTCTCAATGTCATGTAGGGAGAGCGGACAATCAGCAATGACAACCAGCTGTTGTAATAACACTTTATATCAGCATCCAGGGAATGGCCTAGTCAGGCAACCATACAACACTGGCCCATAAGCAGTAGACCCATTGATAAAATTAATTTTAGTCTTAGAACACGGGTTGATTTATTGAAGGGCAAAAAACTCTTTTGCTGAAGAAACTTAGCATTTTACCTGGCAAAAGAATTTGTTCTTGCATCTACTGTACTAATTGATTTACTACTAGTGATTCATATTGTTATTATGAATTGTGTCACAGCTATGCAGGGGTTGTTATTGATGTATCTTAAAAAGATTCTAACTTTATTTCTAAATCTTAGAATTGGTGTGTTAATGTTTCACAAAAAAAATAATACTAACTAGTTTAATAAATATACTTTAATGCAATACCTGGCAGCATATTATCATAGAATGCCTTTTTAAAGACCCTCCTAAAAATAATAAAATAAATCCAAGTCTTGTATTTTGTTCCACTATAGAACCTGACTTCCTCTTTGATGTTCTAAACATACAGCCTCACCTAAAGATGTTCTTCCCACATTCCTTATACTACCGATTTGCAAGTCAGGACCCAGAGAAAATTGCTGTCAGTGGAATCTCTCCTCAAAAGCCTGGTGGGCCAAACACTTATAAAAATAATATTGCTATTGTCCATGATGCCGACAAACCAAGGCAACTCCATCTGATCCACACACAGATGAGGACTCAACTGTGAGTCCAACAAAAGTTGGAAACAAAACAAAACAAAAATCAGAAACTGCACTGCAGTGAAAATGGGCAGCTGCATTATATGAATGCCCATTTACACACTGGTTTAGGATAGCAGAGAGACTAATGCTTAAAATAATGTAATCTGAAGCTATTGTTTGAAGACAGTTTTTGTATATTGTGTTGCATATTGCCTACAGCGTTATAGTCATTTATATGTCATTGAGGTTATCTCCTATTAATCCTATTATTATTATTATTATTATTATTATTATTATTATTATTATTAATACAGATTTTCCATTTATTTCTCGACACTTAATTTGCTTATCCCTCCTATCCCACTCTATATTCCTTTTCATTCTTTATCCCTAATACTTGCACAATAGTGTGACAGCAAGTTGCAACACCATCTGTCAGGGGATACTGCATCTTTGGAAAGATGGTGCCACACAGTGAAAGCAAAGGGGGAGGCACAAAGTGGGAAGGCCTGCTGCATGGAGGAATAATGTGCCCCTGTCTACACTGTAGACGCGGCTCTCCTTCCTCCCTTCTTCTATAGCCTTCCTCTTCCATGTGTTGCAAATCAATTAATCCAAGCATCCGATTATTTAATCAATTATTACCATTTTCAAACTCCTTCATATGCAGTTTTCTGCATTTTGTATAGGCATCAAAGGCATGCACACAGATGGTCTAGGGTGTGCCTAGGCAGTCTAACATCAGACATTGTGTCTGTGCTTGCTAGCAAAATTATTGGTGCAAGTGAGGAGATGGCATTGCCAGTGAGTCAGTTATTTAGCAGTGCAGCAGCACCCTCACATTGCCATTACACCAAAACTATCCCAGGTCAAAATTATACATGTGCTATATAAACACTATTCAGTTCTATGTAGAATAATATGAATTGTGGTCAATACTGTGTGGCAAAAAATGTTCATAGTTAATTGAGGTGACGGAGTTGGGGGATGATGATATAAAGGTGTGTGGGTGGAACGGGATCGGTATGAAATACCGCCGGCCCTCTGGCCGGCAGTTCGAATCCAGGCACTGGCAGACCGACAGAAGCAGAGATCCCGGCAGCGGAAGCTCGACAGCACTGGAAATCCTGATCATCCGGTAGGTAAGTAAGAACTAACCTACCCCCCTAACCCTCCTTAGGAGTGCCTAACCCTAACCCCCACTTCCCTAACCCCCCCTTTCCCACTGCCTAAACCCCCGGGGGGGGTGCCTAACCCTAAGTCCCCCCGGGGGTGCCTAGCCCTAACCTTCCCTCCCCCTAGCCTAACCCTAACCTTCCCGAGGGGGTGCCTAACCCTAAGTCCCCCCCGGGTGCCCTAAACCTAACCCTCCCCCCCTGCGGCTGTCCGCTCATGGCACCTGGCATCCCTTCCATCAGGATGCCGGGCACTGGTCTCCCGACGTGGGGAAAATGACAGGCGTCTAGATATAGATGCCTGTCATTTAACCCTCACCAGGATAAAGCATTCGGGAAGCCAGCGGTCGGGATTAAGTCAGCCAGTTTCCTGATTGCATCCTGGGTGGAACATGATATGGGAAGATTGATGGGAATTGATGACAGAGAAACAGTTCTAGACATGACCCTGGGTATTGCTAGACATGCCCCTATGTGCAGAGTATCCCTCTCTAATAAAATGTGCTGTGCCTATCCTGCTTACAGAACACCAAAGGGATGTACATTTTAATGAAACTACACCAGCCCATGCCATGTCTTCCTCAGTGATTTACATGCTAATGAAAAACCTACATTCAATAACATTTGATGATCCTAGACCCATCTTATGTAGGTGATCAATGGCTTAGGCTAATAAAACCTAACAATAAGGCATTCAGATTACCTTCCCTCAATGCCTTTACATTTATAAAAACCAGTTCATACAGTATATACAGTTATCACTTGTGCAATAGTTGAATTATTGTTAATGGAAGATATTTTCCTCTGTATAGTGCCCCATGCATCGGCAACATTAATCTTAGAGCCCGACACACTAATATTTTTGGGACCCCTTGTCGCATCAATATTAAATAAATTAGCAAACAGGTAATGCTATGCATCATCATCAACTGTGGCTTAATGGAAAAAGGTCTCTATGGCAACATCCATAAGTCAGAAAACACAACTTTAATTCATTTGCGGGGATTTTTTAATCAATATCACAGCGGATATAATAATTTCTTACTAATTATCCCCCACTATGTACTAACTATTTCTATAGGGACAGCATGCTCCATAAAGTGCTGTCCCTGTGAAATACATCCCAGCATATTATGTTTTCTAAAGACTCCTCTATAGTTTCTGATGCTGTGCATGTGAGGAGGTTGCAGAAGAGGGATTGCAGCACTCCTCTCCCCTGAATATGCCTCCATAGGCATAAAGCGGCTACCACCACCTGAAGATGGTGGTAGCCTTTAGAACCAAGACCCTGAAGCCTCCTGACAGTCAGTCATTAAGGTTTAATCCTCCACAAGAAAGTAAAAGAGCAGTCCTGCTTCAAGGTTCTAAGGCTGGAACTGAGGACATGGAGAAGGAGGCGCATTCAGGCAGAATCTGATAACATTATGTGCGGTGGAGTGCCACTGAGTGGCAGGACCCCTTGGAAGCTTAGGGCCTGGTACATCTATCCGTTTTGTTCCCCCCCTGTTACCGATCCTGTCTCACCCCCACTAGCACATCACTACATTTGTGCCTAAGGCAAATCCATTTGTTGCCACTGAGAGTTGCACCAAAACCTATAAACATAACTTATAAACATAAAGAAAAAATTTCCATCAGAAAAAGTAGCACTGGCTGTAAACAGTTTAGCAACAATATCTCATTGTGTTTTGTGTCTTTCTCTTACCCATGGTCTATATTGCACACCTCTAGTATCTCTCATCACATCTGGCTTAATTTAGGGATGTGCAGGCTCGGTTTTACTCGGATTTACTCGGTTCTTATCGCCACTTTACCGCAAATTCGGATTTATTATATTGGCTACCGAAAACACATGATAGGCGATAGCCAATAAAATGCCATTTAAAGATCCGAGTAAATCCGAGTAAAACCGAACCCGCTCACCCCTAGTTTAATTAAATAGAAAAATAACATTGTTGCTGTAGTGTTTTCATAATTGGTAATAAAAATATCAGAAACCCAAGCAGCACAATGTTCTAACCTGCTGCAGCAATGAATGTTGATGTAGCAGGTATTCTCTTTCCTTTACTTGCTACAATAAACTTTTCTATATTTATTTCCCTTTAGTGCCTCCATCCAAGTCTTGTATTTCCTTATTGGATAGTAAGTATTGGTTATGTGTCAAGTTATACCTTAATATCAAACTTTTAACCTATCAATGACACTTATAAATATGTAGCAGCAATAATTCACTTCAATTTAACATCTATGTTTATACTCAGGATTACACTTTAATAGGTTACATAGATTATTTTACTACAACTCTCTGTTCTGCTGAAGATGAGCTTGATTAATGAGCAATGCATTAGACCTAACATATTTAGAATAACATTCCCACATGAATGAAATCATCACAATATTAATCTATACAAATTGCAAACAAATAATCAATAACCTGTTTTTTTTTAAAGAGATTACCCTCTCATATGCTGTTCTTATATTCCCCTTATTAATCAATGTGAATGGCCATGCTTATTGGTGCACATATAAGTAGATTAGAAGGCATTTAAGTAGTAAAATCCAGGTTTATTGGGAATTCCTAAAATTAGTCTCTTCTCATCCAATGGGCTTTAGCAGTGATATGAAACAGCCTGTAGAGTTATTCCTTATAATCCTTGGTGCAGTGTTAGCATTTGTACTGAATATAAATACCATAGGCAGGAGTCTATGGTATCTGAGAGCCAGAATTATAATGCTGAGCCGGTGCTGGATGTTAGTATGACTAATTCCTCAATATAGATATCTGTTGTATTGTCAAACATCTCTTACTGTAATATTCTGATGTATTGGTGGCTTGAAGGAATGTAGTAGCACTTTACTTCCCATGTATTCCTTAATCTAATGCACTCAGTACAACAAACCGTACCACCTATCCGCTTCAATGCGATGTTAGTCTATTGACTTCTGAATTGCTGTCCTGTACTCATGCTATATTTAAAGATAGTATTACTGTAATAAAGAGACCTATCAGCAGGACTCATTTTAGACTTATCTCCATCTCCTTCTGTCACAGCAGTGCTCACTAGACTCCACCTGGGGGACCTTCTGGTTGGCTGACACTTAAGTTTCTCCTCCACAAAGCCGAGTTATAGGAAGCACTCACTCTCCGGATAGTCCCTTCAATGTCTAGCAGCGTTCGCCTCAGCATCCCTCCTATCAATCACAGGTTTCCAGCTCCTCAATACCATGGCACACCCTCCTCTATTCAGGTATGCAGCAGTTTGAGAGCCCCTGGGATAATTGCTCCCCTGCCAGCTCCAACTGTCACTTCACAAACTGCCAACGGCACCCCTTCAGTGCCAGGAATACTGCAATAGTTCATAGTCCTCCCAATAAATGATCCCACTATCACCACTGCTATCATCAAACCACTACATATACATTACACCACAGTGGCACACTATACATATTGACAAATAAATATGAATCAGGAGTAACCAAAATGGAGTTTGCAAGCCATTTTGATGTTCAGTGCTCTCAGTCGGTTTTGCATAATAAAAAGATTGTGAGAAAGTCCATTACATGTCAATATGTTTTAGAATGCAAACTAGTTAGCTATTGAAAATGTTTAGTTATGTGACCAAACATAGTTAATCCAAATTAACATTGTTACCTTCAATCTAATCTAAATACATACCATAAACGATGTTATTAAAATACGAATTCCAATATTCATAATTGAGGCAACAGTGTCCCCAACTGTCTATTAATATTTATGTATGTTTCTAAAAATGGGATCGGTATGACATACCACTGGAAGACCGGCAGCACTGAAGATCCCGACAGCTCCAAAGAAAAGTATTTACTAACCCTACTCCCCCATAACCCTACTTTAGGGGTGCCTAACCCAAACCTCCCTACCTAGTGCCTAACCCTAACTCCCCTCTAAGTCTAACCTCCCCTTCCTCACACAGCCTAAACGTAAGTCTCCAAGGAGCGTGCCTAACTCTAACCTCCCCCCAAGGGGTGCCTAACCCTAACCCCCCTTCCCCTAGCCTAAACCTAACCCTCCCAAGGGGGGTGCCTAACCCTAACTCTTCCCGGGAGCCCTAAAACCTAACACTCCTCCCCACGGCTGTCCGCGTCCGGGGCCTGGCTTACTTTTGTTCGGTATGGTGGGCATCAGGCTCCTGGCATAGGTTTAAAGACATGCCAGGATTTTGAAGCCTGTCATTAGTAACTTGCTGGGATTTGAGAGTCAGGAAGCCGGCGGTCGGTATTTCGACCATTAGCTTCCTGACTGCATCCCCTAAAAATGACCTTTATACCTGTTAAAATGCCTCAGGAAATTTTCACTCAGAAAGCAGGCTATATAAGCTGTAATGTGTCAGTATAGAATTGGCCTTATTCATGGAACAACACTAACTGCAGAAGTGCTAGGACATTTGAACATAATCCAGTCTCTAGATGCTAAGAGAAGGGCTCCTGGATTTGCTGATGTGATTGTTGTATCTACTGAATTAATTGATGAATGTAGCTAAGCATTATTAAAAATTTGCACTTTTATATTCAATTTGTTTGTTTAAGTATCATTTCTGGGAATCCACCCATCTGGGATCTCTTAGTTTGAACCCACCTGAAATATTTGGCAAGCCAGCCAGGAGATCCCATTTGGACACCCAGAAAGTGCTATATACTGTATTGTATAACAAAATGTTTAAACAAATATTCGGTAAGAATAAGAGGGCAAGTTTTCCTTCATGGCTGACTAGAAAATCAGACATAATGCTGCACAAATACATACATTACTGCTCAGAATTGGGAACAGTTAGACAGTGATTCTGAGGTAGTATATGAGGACAATGTAATGGGGCAGCTGCACCCTGTTAGGTATACTACCTGTACATCCACACAGGAGAGTAGACAGCAGCCGCAACAGGTCCTAGCAGATAAGATAGTTATGGACTCAAATAATCAACTTTCCATGGTACCAGTGGAACAAAATGATGGGAGCACAGCTATAACAGGACCAAGAGGAGTACAACTGTTTGTGAGGAAACCTCTAATGCAAACTCCCCCTAATCTGTAAACATACAAGGGACTAGACAAGGGGTATGGGAGCAGGAAGCCACTGCTTCAGAGACAGAGCAGGCTTCCGTGGCAATGGAAGATTGGAAACAGAGAGATCTAAATGACATGTCCCGCAGATTGAGGCAGGGGGCTAATGAATCCCTTTTAGAATGGGTACTCAGACCGTGGAAGGAGGAAGGAGATTCCATTGAGTTAAATGCCAGGGAGATGGCCCAAATGGGACCTTTGTCAATAGATTCCCATGTGCGTTTGCAGTTGCAGATGTATCCTAGTAGGGATGGTATTTGGACTCTACTAATAGAAGTATGAGCAGCCATTTGTGAAGTGGTTAAAACCCCAATGTCCTTGATGCCTACCACCCCATGGCATAACACCACAGAAGGTATTCATAGATTGCTTTTACTGGGATGTGTGAGAGGGCTGGAGAAAGTGGTGGCCACGGATGGTACATGCGCTATTCTGACCCCCTGGGATGGTCCTGATTTGTGTGTGTTGGATGAAGAGATGTGTGATGTGTTTGTAAAGTCAGAACCCACAAATATGAAAGCCCCACTATATTTAGCAGTGGATGCCTCAGCTGGTATGACTGTATGGTAGTTGAGCCAAATGTTAGGTCAATTGGGGCATTTAGGGACAGATACACCATGACAGAGACAACTGAATCAAAAGGGTCACCAAGCCAAGAGTAATAAACATCACAAAGTATCCCGCAAACAGAAGTTTTTCGAGTTAAAAATATGGTTAGCATTGAACAAGAAGGGTGATAACTCAACATTCACCAAGCATATAGAAAAGAGTGATGTAGACGAGGAAGTAGCAGAGCAAGTTATTCCAACTGCTCCTTCCCTTAGCCACTCCTTCATGCCATTACCCTATGCTAAGGTAAGGGCAGAGCTAGACTCATTTTTGAGGTCATGCCCTCCAACAGATACTCAAAAAATGGGAGGGTGGATTGTACCACAGCCTTTATGACTGACAGGTGAGTCTCTGGATTCACGCATGGAGATCACAGCCCTGTGAAATGCCAGATATGCACATTACATCCCAGAGACAAATGCCATTATGTGTTATGTGCAATTTCATTGGATAATGGAGCTACTGTTACATGCTGTACAGCTCTGTTAGATACTGGAGCTGAAGTCTCATTGTTCCACAGAACACAAGTCCCAGCTAGCACCACTACATGGGTAGCTTAGAAGGCTTGGAGGGTACACAAACGTGGGCAGTACGATGTCACTGCAAGATGCGGTTAGGCAAAGGATATTTTGAAGGGACAGTCCATAGATACTCCCTTGGGTACATATGTGTTTGGTTGTGCCATAAGGACATGCCAGTGAAAAGTGTAATGAGAGGTATGGCAAAATGGAACCCTGTGTATATCCCTGTCCCTGACACTCATGGGCACATGAAGCAATACAGCATACCAGGTGGCCACAAATAAATTACAGAGGCAATGGCAGCCTATGTGGAGGCAGGAATATTCCAGCCATCAGCCTATTTAATGCCCCTGTGTTCCCAGTGAAGAAACCTGATGGATCATGGAGAATGATTGTTGATTATCTGGCTTTGAATGAAGCCACACAGCCTTTAACTGCAGCAGTTTCTGATATGGTCTCAATTATATAGAGGATTCAGGTTAATTCTTCTGAATGACATGCAGTAATTGCTCTGGCTAATGTATTCTTTTCTATTGCTATTGATCCGCGCAGTCAAGACCAGTTTACCCTTTCCTGGGAGGGTAGACAATATGCTCCTACAGTGTTTCCTCAAGGGTGGAAACACAGTCTGTCCATATGCCACAGTCTTGTATCCAGGGACCTGGAGAGACTGACCGGACATCTTGTTGTCCAGGGCAACCACAGAGGAAGTAACTGAAAAGCTGCACAAATTGACCACCTACACGGAAGATCAAGGATGGACAATTAACCAGAACAAAGTACAAGGTCCTGCCTAAATTGTAGAGTTTCTAGGCATGATGTGGACTGGAAATTTCCAGAGCCTGTGTTGGATGCTATTGCTCAACTAAAGACTCCCACCACAATGAAAGAAGCTCACAAGTGCTGGGGACACTGGGATATTGGAGATCTTTTTTGCCACATCTGAGAATCATTCACAGACCAATCTACAGTGTAACCAGAAAGAAGTCAGAGTTTGTATGGGCCATTGAACAAGAAGACGCATTTCAAGCTGTAAAACAAACTAACAAGGTGTAAACACCCTGGGCCTCATACAGCCAGATCATCCATTTTATCTGGATGTAACTGTGACAATTCATGGAATGATTTGGGGTCTATGGCAGAAGAGCATGAACAGTGGGGAGAAGAAAATTCCCATAGGGATATGGCCTAAACAATATGCCCCTGTACAATACAGATACACACCTTTGGAGAAGACTCTGTTAGCAGCTTATACTGCCTTGCAGCATGTGTAGACTACAACCAAGAGTCTGCCAGTCACCATTAGGACAGAACTACCAGTGGCTAGTTGATTGAGACAAGAGGGGCTAGACATCACCAACATGGTAGCCCAGAAGTCAATTCTGATGAATTGGAAATGGTATCTGCATAAGCAGGGTGGTATCAGCAGCCAAGAACCATCAAAAGTAGTGACCCACATTACAGGGTTGGTGAATTTCCAGAGCACAGAGGTAGAACTACCATCTTTACAGATTGAAGGTTCCAGCCAGCACGCTGAGCTGAGAGCAGTGGTCATGGTCCTAGAAGAGCAACCTGTGGACCAGCAAGCCACTCTGAAGATGTTGGAAGACCTACAAAGACATTATGTTGTACCTCAAGAAGTACAATCAGAAAATGGTACTCACATCACTGGGTGCCAAGTTTGTGCCTGGGCTCAGGAGAAGGGAGTGTATTGGGTGCACAATATGTCTTATTTCCCACAGGCAGTAGGCCTAATAAAATGCATGGATGACCTTATTAAAGGACCAAATTAGAAAAAAGAGGCCCACATATACTTTAAGGGGATGGGATAAGGTCCTTGGGGAGGTGTGCAGTTTGAATGAAAGGGCTGTGGGGGGAAGACATGTTACCCTTTCCGAGAATGTTGACACCAGTACCACTGAGACCCACACATGAGGTTAAATCTAGTTATAAATCACAGTTTGGTTGTGAAGGCAATTTGTGTTTACACTTTCCAAGAAGTACAATGTAAGTTGGAGGTAGACATTGGAATTGTACATGTAATACTAATACTATCTATTTTCCTGCACACAGGTTGTATTCAAGAACTACATAGAACACTACTGAGATGCCATATTTCAATCTGTTGGGCCCAAGACCTGATCAAGGGCATCTACTGCGGTGATCGTGGAAGTGATTCTTACAGTGTGGATGACTGTAAAGGAGACTGACCTATCTCAACATGGAATGTATACAACTACAGGAACAAAGATATGAACAAGGGCTCTACATGGAATGACTGATGACTGGAACAATCAGTTGGTTCAACTACACTAAGGGTAAAAACATGAACACTTGGATCAATCTCATAATACAATGACTCAGAATATGATCTAGATGGTACAGGATGGCTATCCTGGCTAGATCCAGCAAATTGGTTCTCTTGGATCAAAGGGTGGTTCATGGGAATTTTACATTTAATAGGGTACGTTTTGATAATGTTTTTAGCAATATGTTTGGTGATTAAATGTGGTATATGGTTATTAGGTAAATTTTGTTCTAGTATAGAAAATGTTAAATCGTATCTTGTTAAGATGATAACTGATACAGGAGAAACTTGGAAGGTATATAGTGCAATATCACCTGACAGCAAGGGTGGAGTGCATCAGGAGTAACCAAAATGGAGTTTTCAAGCCATTTCGATGTTCAGTGCTCTGTTGGTTTTGCATCATATACAGATTGTGACAAAGTCCGGTACATGTCAGTATGTTTTAGAATGCTAACTAGTTAGCTATTGCAAATGTTTAGTTATGTGACCAAACATAATTAATCCAAATAAACATTATGTTACCTTCAAACTAATAAATACATACCATAAACGTTGTTATTGAGATATGAATTCCAATAATCATAATTGAGGCAACAGTGCCCCCTACTGTCTATTAATATTTGTGTATGTTTTTAAAAATGACCTTTATACCTGTTAAAATGCCTACTCAGGAGTTTTTCTCTCAGAAAGCTACCTATATAAGCTGCAATGTGACAGTAAAGAATTAGACCTTATTCCTGGAACAACATTGACTGCAGAAGTGCTAGGACATTTCAACATAATCCAGTCTCTAGATGCTGAGAGAAGGGCTCTTGGATTTGCTGATGTGATTGCTGTATCTACTTAATTAATCGATGACTGTAGCTAAGTGTTGTAGTAAATTTACACTTTTAAATTCAATTTGTTTGTTTAAGTATCATTTCTGGGAATCCACTCATCTGGCATCTCTTAGTTTGAACCCACCTGAAACAATATACAAAAACTATAAATAGACTATTTGCATGCTTAAAGCTGACTATTTTAATATTGCAAGGGATTAAATAGAAACAGAACATTGTTGCTGTAGTGTTTTCAAAATTGGTAATAAAAATATCACTATATAATAATGCTAAATTTCTGTAACATTTGGAGAACATTAACTGCTTTATATATTTCTTGTCCATCAAAACTGAAGATCAGAAACCCAAGCAGCACAATGTTCTGACCTGCTGCAGCAATGAATGTTGATGTTTTTGCAATCATGGTCAGGATGAGTCTTTTTTAAAGAAAACAAAATTTTGGTAAGGATTTATGGCTGTGGGTTGTTTTCTTAAAAATGTTATTCTTATTTTTGGCAAATTATTATTATTTATATTTGACATATTTGTGACTGTTTTTAACATATACTGTACATCCTTAAATAAAAAAATATTTATAAATGTAATAAAAAATATTATTCTACTGAGAAGACTCACTTTGAAATTCAGGAACTTGTAGTTAAAAAATTAGCTCTCAAATTGTGAGACCAACTGTTTGCTAAGAAATAATGTGATATATTATATAATATAACAGAAATAATGTGATATATTATATAATACAATACCATTACCCTTCTAAGGAAACTAACAGCTATTGAAAATGTGTAAGGACATTAATAGCTTTCATTACTGCTCTTCAATTGCAAATATTGGAAACATACTGTACATCTATTATTCTGCACTGATAACAATATTGTCACAGTCAGATTAATAATGTTTTGTTGGCTGTTTGGTTATTACAAAAGATGTGTGCTGACCCCCGTGTTTTGGTTTTGTATCTGTATCTCCTAGTGTTTTGGATCTGGATTGGTTTTGCCAAAACCGCCCCTTGTGTGTTGTGTTTTTGTTTTTGTTTTTGGATCTGTATTATTTGTTTTTTAAAAACACCTAATTATGGCCTGTTTTTGTTCCTACAGTATTATTAACCTCAATAACATTAATTTCCACTTCTTTCCAGTCAATTTTGACCACCTCACAGCTCACAATATTGTTTTCATCCAGTTTAGGCCCAAAGTTTGCACCAAGTTAACTGGCTGACTAAGCTAAGTGGTAGCAGTGGGTGGCACAAACACGTGGCAGTTCAACTTCCAACATGACACATCAGGAAACAAATGTTTTTATTATACAAGAGGCCTAAGGGAGATGATGAATGTATGTAGTTAAATGCAGGGTCAGGAAAGGTTGATTGGTAGTAAATTTAATTTCATTTTTTGATTCCAAAGTAAATTTATGAGGTAGCAGGCGAGGAGTGGAGGGGAGGCTTTTACAAAAAAAATATTTTACTCATTCACATCAGTCCTTGCCCCAGAAGAATTCTTTAGCATCATGCCTGCTGCTGCTGGGAGTGGATTTTCATCCCAGAAGGGGACCAAGAAGACTACTAGTAGTGCTTTCCAAAACAATTGATTGTTGAATAATCCTTTGCAAAGATTCCACTTGAAACTTTTTCCCAACCTGTACAGGGACATTAAAAAAACATAGTAAGTGGCCTCCAAACTACCGTTGTACCCACTGTCTGCTTAACCAGCACAGATATGTGGACAAGCGGAACAGAGCAAATGCTAGATTTCTGATTTAAGATTTAAGTCTTGCGTTGTGTCTTTCTTAAGAATCTTTGAGCACCATACCTGTTGCTGGGAGTGGATTTTCATCCCAGAAAGGATGAAGACATTGGCCCTCATTCAGAGCCGCACGTTAACAACAGTACGCTCGTTGCGTTCCGATGTTGACTAACCACGCATGCGTCGGTGTTACACTGCGCATGTGCGTACGGCAGATTGCGAGTTTTTTTTCTCTCGTTCCTAAAATAGCGTACAGGAAGTGACATGTCAAATGTGATTAACAGAACAGGGCGTTTTTGGGTGTTGACGGGGGTGGAGATGAAAAAACGCAGGCGTGGCGAGGCGTTTTTGGGGCGTACATACATTAGCAGATGCGAACGTCAAATGTGTTCGGACCGTCTCATACGTCACTGGAACATCCGCTTTCCCTTCAAAATGCTCGCACAGCTTAGGGTCAGGATTACTCGACCACATTGGCGATGGCCTTCTCCTCCGTCCCGGGACTCAAGGATGGTGCTGCGATTAATCGCAGCTGGTCAGTAAAGTAATTAGTGTTGGATTGAAAACCAGCTTGGTATGTGTTTGGAAAGCAGTTTATTGGGATAGCACAAAAGCGTACGCAGGTGGAAATCAGAGCTGCTAATGTCATGATTACACAATCAATTAGCGTACATTTTTGGTGTTTTATTTTGGCCACAATTTGTTGGTTATGGCCTATTGTAACAATAATGTCATCATGTTTTAATTAGCTCCCCTTTTTTTTGGTTTACTGTGGAATTTGCATCGCTATGTGATTTTTTAAACGTTCCTTAAAGAGGCCTTTTTTTTTTTTTAAGAGGGTCAGTTTTTGCCTTTAGGGCCAGGATTAAATGTAACCCATTTGTACAATAATGTCACAATACAATGTCAGTTTTTTGTTTTAAATTTATTGTTTAAACACAAACAAATTGGCCTAATATTTTGTTGCCTTTTTTTGGTGGCAAAGATATTTGTTAAAAAAAAAAAAAAAGCCATAACTGGTAAAATAAACGTAAATACCAAATTTAAAAAAATTTCACAAGAAAGGAGAGGGAAGTTTTGACCAGAAAGGAATATGAGCCAAGCACAGAAGGAGTGTGGGAAAAAGTCGCCATTGCTGTCACCGTTTTCTCGCCCGTTTGGCTGGGTGAGGGTGGGCGCCAGACCGGGTCCGGGATGCCATCGGGCTGGCCTGTCCAGAGGCAGATGTTGTGGCCTCTGGACTAGGCACAGGGCTAGGCACATTTGGAGGATTGGCTGATGTTGTGCCAGAGGTGGAGGATCCGGATGTTCCGGCAGGAAGGGAGGTCGGCTCCACCATGTGCTGGCGAACGAGCTGCTCCAGGGCATCGGCGATGCGGATGTTGGCCCTGGTATTTTCCGCCAGGGCCTGAGCAATGGTCACGTTGGCCGCAGCATTTTGCTCCAGGGCCTCAGCCACCCGTATCAGACTGGCGTCCATCCTCTGCAGAATATCCGTATGGAAATCCGATTTAAAATTGAGTTCTGTGAGGAGGTCCAGGGCCTGCGAGGGGGCACGCCCTGGACTGGCTTCTGCAGGGTCCTCAGCCGGATGTACTGGTTCCTCCCCTGCAGAGCCAGCAAAAATTCTGCGGCCAAGGCTCCCCTCTGGAGCAGACTCATCCGCCTCTGTCTCTGTTATGAAAAATGCGAAAAGACTCACATTAGAATCTACATATTGGCACAATAGCATTTCAGAGTTGGTGACATCACAAGACTTACCTTGGCCAACATGAGGAGCCGCAAAGTCTGGCATGTCCGTATCCATGTTGGACACGCCAAACACCTCCACAGCCTGCACACACCCCTGTGCCAGCTCTTCTAAGTCTGTCAACTCCAATGACACAGGGGTGGGAACCCACCTGTCCCCCTTGCATGCCTAGCCCTGTCGGCAAGTTTTTGCTTGAGACGATATTTGAAGTCTGCCCATCTGTGGAATGAAATTGGAACCATTATCCTTTTTTTTACAATGGGGTTTGTTTATAGGATGGGAAAGTGTTTACTTACCGCCGTTTGACATCCCGGGCTAGACGGACATAATCACCCACCCTATTGACAGCAACGGCGACCTCCTCCCACATTCTCCACTTCTGGCTTTGGCTCATATTCCTGGCTGCCTGGGGCAGGATGTCAACGCACTTCTGGATCAAAACCTCCATCTCCTTGCTTGTGAAATGTGGCTGCCTTTTTTTTTTGGCAGCTTTGGCGGGTTGACTGGGGCCAGCAGTCTCTTCCATGTCATCCTCCTCACCTATTTGGGTAAATATGCAGATTTAGCCACTTCACAACTTGCACAATATTATGTTTTAAAAGAATCATTGAGACAAAATGCATGAAGGCCTTACCGCCGGAATTTTGGCCATTGTTTCCCTGGTCTGAAGCCATGTCTCTGCTTCCAGAATGAAATCAACCAGAAATTAAATGTGATTTCGTGACGTATTTATACATGCGTCCTTAGTTTGCGGCCGCATCATTGATTGTGCGTCCCTATGATTCATCCTTAATTTGTGCGGGAAAATAAACACTATTTATGGCTTGGTGTGTGTGGAGTCGAGGATGCGTTGTTGGATTGTTGGCGGTTAAGTTGGTTGGATTTGGTTGTTTGCGGTTGGAGGATTTGGCGGTGTTTGTATTTTTTTTGTTTTGCTACAGTTGTTTTGGTTTTCCGTTCGCATTTTTTTGGTTTATTTTTTGCCATCGTTTCCTGATTTGGTAAGTTTTGTGCAGTCTAATTTGTGGCCAATTGGTGTCTACTTCTGGTTTTTTGTTTTATATATTTTTTTTTACACTAATTTCATCTATTTTAGTTTGTTTTGGCTTTCGGACCCAAAGACCTTTTTGTTGGAAATCTTATATATTCGATTTTGGTAAGTCCATTATTTTTCTTGCATTTGCGAACTAATTAACGCATTTTTGACTGTTGGTGTAGTGACTTGCATTTGCGAACTAATTAACGCATTTTTGACTGTTGGTGTAGTGACTTGCATTTGCGAACTAATTAACGCATTTTTGACTGTTGGTGTAGTGACTTGCATTTGCGAACTAATTAACGCATTTTTCGAGGCTTATTCATCATGTAAACCAGTTTTGCTTTTCCCTTTTCCATTTTTGGGGTCCATTTGACCCCTATTTGACATACGGTGTGCAATGTCGTTTTCATCGATGGCCAAATGTGTGTTTCGCCTATTTTATGTGTTGGCTTGCACCAATTTGACAAACATAAAATCACCCTCTAAATTTTTGATGTCTCATTTTTGGCTTTTTTACAGTTTATACGTATCATGACAATACCCCGGCATGTAAGCAGCTATGGATGGTATCATAAAGCTAAGTTGTTTTATGTTACTTTTGGGGTGGCTCAAAAGCCTTACATTGTAAACTTTGAATTTCAGGTAGATCTGGGGCGAATTGTTCTGGCCCTGCTCCCGGAAGACGACCAACCTCAAACTCGTCCCAGGCGTAGGCATCGTAGGCATGCAAGGCCCCAGATATTTCGAACACGTGTCACCCTTTTTGGAATGCCCGATGATGAGGTTTTAAGACGCTACCGTCTACCTCCCAAAATCATCATAGACACTCTCTCATTAATAGAAAGTGATCTTGAGCGGCAAATTAACAGTCCAACAGCAATACCACCACTGACGCAATTTATGGCGGTGTTACATTTCTGTGCCTCAGGATCGTTTCAAACAACGGTGGGAATAGTGGCGGGCATCTCCCAATCCTCCTTTTCCCGGATCCTGAGGGCAGTGATGGAGGCACTTTTCAAGCACCTCCATCATTTTATTAAAATGCCTTTGGATATGGGTGCCCTTAGTGTGGCCAAGGCCAATTTTTACCAAATAGCTGGCTTCCCACACATCATAGGGGTTGTGGATGGTACTCACATACCACTTCAGCCTCCAGCACGGCTGGAGGCAATATTTAGAAACCGTAAACACTATCACTCCCTGAATGTAATGGTGGTATGTGATGCCTCCCTCCAGATCCTGTCCCTGAATGCTAAATTACCAGGAAGTGCTCATGACTCCTTCGTCATCCAGCAATCAGGGATATGGCAGAAATTAACCAACCTACAAGCTGGTGATGCATGGTTTCTGGGTAAGTGGAGACCTTTAGTACATAACAATGTGAAGCTTGATACACAGTGTTCCTGATGTTGTCTATTTTTTTTCACAGGAGACAGTGGATACCCTTGCATGTCCTGGCTGCTCACTCCTTATTTGGCTCCCACGCCAGGGCCACAAAGTGCATATAATTCCGCACTTACAGCCACCAGGCAAGTGGTGGAGCGCTGTATCGGCCTTTTAAAAGGCCGATTCAGATGCCTCCACCGCTCTGGTGGCGAGCTCATGTATGTGCCGGATATGGTGTCTAAAATTGTGGTCCTGTGTGGGATATTTCACAACATTGCCATAAGGAGTGGTGTCCCAATGCAGCCAGAGGATGCCTTACCTGAGGATGGCCCCCCCGAGGTTGGTCGGAGGTCAGTATGTGGGGGGGCCATACGCGATGATGTGGTGGCCAGATTTTTTAGGTAAGTTGTTACAAAACTACAGTGTTTATACCTAATGTGTTTGTGTTTGTTTGCGAACATCTAATTTTGTGTTTTTTTTCTCACCATCTTCTGTTTGTTCACATAATCTTTGGCACTCCAACGCTCACTACTTCCTGCTACCCTTACCAAACCTGAATCTGGTCCTTTTGGGCATATATTCTGGAACCCATATCGCAACGCCATGTTTGTGGAATCATGTTGGCATGGTCCTTCGTCAACCAGTTCTTGATTTTTTGTTTTAATTTAATTATTTCTTGGTATGTGTTGTATTTGAATTTATCACTGTGTTCTTTTTTTGGGAGTGACCACTTTGTTTTCTCTGTTATGTTGTGAATAAATGTTTGGAGAGTGAAATGGTCTTCCTTTTTTGGGACGTTAACAGCAAGTGTAACCAGGTTAACACAAGTTACATTTGACTAAGGGGTAATCCAGTACTGACGCCAGTTGAGCTAAACTGAAATATGTTTTCAGCTTCCCAACCCACACCAAAAGGAAGCCTGCCCCAACCTTGGGATTTGTAAGATTGGCCTAAGCAGCTTGCGCACCAACTAGGAACCTGTAAAATGTAGAAATATGTAATTGACACTACACCCAAAAAGGGAAATGACATTGTTACTGTTATGTGTTTCTTGTGTCTGTTTGACATACAAAGACAAAACACAATCTAACTTTTAAAAAAGGGAAATCCTTGCAGGAACAGTCTACTTATGTCATGCTAAACTATCTTGGTTTTGGATTTAAAAAATGAGCCAGAACGTATATTTGTCTGAAAAAATTTATTTTGAAAAGTTAACAAAAATAAAAAAACTACTGGGGAAGGAGGCCAGACAGCCGGTCGAGGGCCACAAGAATGCCAATTACATGTTGGCGCATCTGGCCAACACAATCCGCCACCTCTTGCCGACGCCTCTGTTCCTCTGTGGGTGAGAAAAGTGTGTGGGTTAATACAACAATAGGGAATCCACATTAAAAAAACAAAAACACAACGAAATCACTCCTAAACCTAAAAAAAAAAAAAAAAAGGGGGTGCTGCCAAAAATACAAGGCCTATGTACAAATTCCCACAGGTGTGATATGTGTATGTTGAAATCACCAGGAAGAGGTAAAGGCAAACTGCAAAATCACCAAAAGTCAAGCCACAAAAACACGAAGAAAGGCACGACACATGATTACATACAAACAGTTTGTGCTTTTGCAAAAAAACAAAAAAAAAACATACCGGGAGCCAAAACGGGAGCTCCGGAAATGCCTCCATGATCCTCCTCGGAGGATCCGTCATTCCCCAAAGAATGGGGAGGAGTTATGATGGACTCCGGGGAGGGGGTAATTGGAAGAGGGGTGGGTGGAGGAGAGGGGGAAGTGGGACGGAGGGGAAGGAGGCCCGACATTTCCGGGAGAGGGTCTGGGAAGGATGGGGAGGAGTGGGGAATAGGGGAAAGATTTGGGGTGGAGTGCTGGCTGGGGGTTGGGGATAGTGGCTGGGAACGCCGTCTGGACGGACGGTGATGGCGGAGTCTTGGCTGTCCCCCTAAAATATGTCAAAGAAATTGCGGTTAGTTTATGGACAAATCCGGGGACCAAAACTAAAAAAAAAAACAACCCAAAAAATAAGCCAAATAGGAGTAGAATGAATAAATCAGAAATAGAGGGAAAACATGCACACGCAGATATGAGTACAAATAATAAATAGGACAGACAGGAAAACATGCACACGCAGATATGAGTACAAATAATAAATAGGACAGACAGGAAAACATGCACACGCAGATATGAGTACAAATAATAAATAGGACAGACAGGAAAACATGCACACGCAGTTTGCCCCACAAACACAAACATTAAAACCACAATACATAACACTTACTTTCCTCGATCTGCATGCGAAAGCATGCCAGCAAGCGGGGCGTTCGCCGTTGCAGGTCGGACCACCTGCGCTCCAGCTGCCCGATGTTGCGGCGTGAGCCGAAGGACCGCAGGCGGGACCGTGCCTCCGCATACGCGGAGCGCTTCTGCCAGTTGGTGATGGGTTGAGGTTGGCTGGTGATCCGGCGATCCATGACCTCCGTAAGCACCAGCAGCTCGCGCCTGGTGAATGCGGAGGCTCTCATGATGGCAATGGTGTTTTTCTTAAAAATCATTTTTGATAAAGTGTGTAAAAATGTACTGATTGGCTAATGTATTTTGGAAATTAACAGGAGCAATTTTATTGGTTAGTGTATGAGTCATGTGTTCGACAGGGCCAGAAATCTCTGGAGAGTTATGATAGGCTTGATGCAGTGACATGCGTAAGCAAATTTAAATAAAGAAATGAACCCAGGGAAATATGCGGGGATCCACAGCAATAGAACAATTGTTTAATTGTGGTTCACATGTTTTCTGAACAATAAAAGCGAATGTTTCATCTGTACGTATTCTGCGGGTAAACACAAACACGGACAAGAGTAAAGTTTCTTGCATTGTGTTGAAAAAAAAAAAACAATTAAGCTAATTGATACATTGATTGGCATGATACGATTGATGGAGGTAGGCAGAATAAAGGAGCAGGTAATCGACATCTGACAAGGCCACTTCCTGTTTATACTTGTGCGTGCGTTCCTTTCAAGCCATTTCGGGGATGTACGCTCGCTATTTCGTACGCTCGTTAGTTAGAGGAGGGGTCGTCAGAGTTTAGGGAGGAATTTTAGATGCGAACGAAAATACGAGCGAGCCATTGAATTTAAATATTTTTGTACGTACGCCTAACGTACGTGCGCCCGCTTGCGAGTGGGTCTGAATGAGGGCCATTGTTTTTTCTTCCCACCGGACACAGAACTGAAGAGATGTAAAGAGCTGTTGGTAAGCAAATTGTCAGCTCAAGTGGCACATGATGCAGCAATGGCTTCTCCTTCTGTTTCTCCTTCAAGTGCATCTGCTAAGAACAAAATAAACTTTCAAAACAACCACTGGTGCTGCAGTTGAGTCAACACAACCAAGTTTTGACACATGGCCGGGTCAGAAATGCCTATAATTAATTACACCTCTACCGTGACTCCATCTGATATGGTCACCATTCAAAGAATGGTTGAGGGCTATTTTATTTTATTTTTTTTAAAAAGCATCCAAATATTCATGTCCAGTGGGGACAAATTAATATTGTGTGAAGAAGATGATGTATACACTGATGAGTGTGAGGAATCAGATGATGATGATTGTGAAAACACCTTGCCTCTGTAAAGCCAGTTTGTGCACAAAGAGATCATTGCCAGCAATGTCTGCTCCCCATTGGTAGCTTCTTTTGTGGGGGCCCAAACAAACCAATTGCTTCATGATTGAGGATATTGTTGATGAAGGTGTTGGTAGTAAAGATTTCAGGTGCTTGGATCTAGCAGAGAGAAAGGAGCTAGCTGATGCTGGACTGCTTGTTGTTACTTTTTTGCTCAAAGTTTCTGATTTTTGCATAAACATTTTTTAAGAATGCACTGCAGATGGTTAAGTCCCCTATCTCTACTAATTTTTGCTTTACAAAAACTGTTGCCAGGGTTTGGGTTAAAATAATTCCACACCCAAGAAGTGGCTTTTCTGGTCTTATGCCCAGGCATCACCCCAGCCTATAACCCAAGTTTATATCACTACCCCAGCCTATACCATCACCCCAGATTATACCAGCACCCAAGCCTATATCATCATCCCATCCTGTGTTGTGTATAAATTACAGCTGTGCTTCCTGGTAGATTGGGGATTCATTGTCACCTTTAGTGGATATGAGCTCCATTTTAGTCCATATCACCACACCCCCTTCACATCTTCTGACCTGGGCTACAGGAGGAGCAGCTGCACTCCAGAATATGGTTGCATGTAGTTGCCTCTCTGTCTCACTGAAATTCAGGTAGAGGGGCCATGGGTAGGGAATAGGGACACTATAATCATAGACTGAAATTTTAGCTGCTTTATTATATTTTTTAAACCAAATCCTCTATTTTCATCTTTTGAAAATATGTTTATGTGAATCTCAGCTGAGGCGTTTGTGATGTCATTATGTTTAATATATTATGCATGTTATTTAGCACTGTTGTGGTCTTGTAGTCAGTGTGTAGACTAATCATTTATTCATGACTGAGGAAAGAAGTGAAAAGTACAATTTTTTTTAATGCTAATTTTGTGTTATTAAATTGTAAAATTGTGAAGTTTCCACTTACAGTGTCACAAGGTTTTTTTATGAATAAGAAAAGAATAACACACTGCGCTATTACTTACAGTGTCACAATATTTTTTACAAATACACTGCATTTACACTAACAGTGTCAATATTTTTTACAAATATATTGCGTTTTCCACTTACAGTGTGACAATATTTTTTAAGAATACACGGCATTTCCACTAACAGTGTCACAATATTTTTTACGAATACACTGTGTTTTCCACTTAGTATCACAAATTTTATTATGAATATACTGCATCTCCATTAACAGTGTCACAATATGTTTTACGAATACACTGCGTTTTCCAATTACAGTGTCACAATATTTTTTACGAATACACTGCATTTTCCACTTATTTTTTATGAATACACTACGTTTTCCACTTAGTGTGACAATATTTTTTATGAATACACTGTGTTTCCATTAGTGTCATAATATTATTTATGAATACACTGCATTTTCCACTTAGTGTCACAATAATTTTACAAATACACTGCGTTTTCCACTTAGTGTCACAATATTTTTTATGAATACACTGCATTTTCCACTAACAGTGTGACAATATTTTTTACGAATACACTGCGTTTTCCACTACCAGTGTCACAATATTTTTTCTAGGAATACACTACATTTTCCACTAACAGTGTCGCAATATTTTTTACGAATACACTGCGTTTTCCACTTACAGTGTCACAATATTTTTTAGAAATACACTGCATTTTCCACTTAGTGTTTCCACTTATTTATTTGTGCACTTTACACGGTTTTTGATTGTATCCTGATGACGGGGCTGCGTACCCCGAAATGTTGATCATTAAACATCAATCTTTTGTTTCACGAAGTTAACAGCCTCTGAGTGCTGCTCTGTTCCCAGCATTGAATATATATATATATATATATATATATATATATATATATATTAGGGGTGAGCGGGTTCGGATTATGAATATACTGCATTTCCATTAACAGTGTCACAATATGTTTTACGAATACACTACGTTTTCCACTTACAGTGGATTTCTGAAATCCGAACCCCCCCGAGCCCCCCAGATCCGAGGCAGATCCGAGTCAGGCTCGACTTTTCCCGCCTGACTCGGATCTGAAATCGAGGCAAAACGTCATCATCCCACCTTCTGGGTATCGCGGGTTTCGGATCCTATATAAGGTATCCGCGTCGGCGCCATTTTCTCACTCGGCTGTGGACAGTGAAGAGGGAGGGTGGGAGTTAGAGCTGGCTGGGCTGTGTAGTGTAGTGTAGTGTTGTAGTGTAGTGTAGTGTAGTGCAGTGTAGTGTTGTGCTGTGCTGCGCTGTGCTGCCTTTGTCCATAGGGGCTGTGTCCACTACTTCAAAGTCCATAGGGGCTGGCTGGACTGTGTTGTGCAGTCAGTTGTCCATAGGGGCTGTGTCCACTCCAAAGTCCTGTGCAGTGTCCCAGTCCTAAAGGGGTGCTGTAGTGTTGTCCAGGGGGTGCTCTGTCCATCAGGGGTGCTCCCTCCAAGTGCTAAAAAAAAATATTTTTTTGTGTTTGTGAATTGTGTGCGCAGTAGCCGCATGTGCATCAACAAAGTAGTGCCAAGCGTGCGCCTGTGTCATAAGTAAAGGGCCAGCTGGCTTGACCGTTAAAGGGTGCTGTAACCCCAAAGTACACTCCAAACAAAATAAAAAAATATTTCTGTGTTTGTGAATTGTGTGCGCAGTAGCCGCACGTGCATCAACAAAGTAGTGCCAAGCGTGCACCTGTGTCATAAGTAAAGGGCTCGCTTGTCCGTTAAACATTTAAATCATCTGAAGAGAAATGTAAACTTGCCAATATGTCATTTACGACATGGAGTGGCAAGGAACAGCTAAGGTCTTTCCCTATGTTCATGACTAGTGGTTCAGCTTCACATGACGATGGAAGCCCTCCTCCCGCTAAAAAAATCAAACGAGTTAAGCTGGCAAAAGCACAGCAAAGAACTGTGCGTTCTAAGAAGATATCACAAATCCCCAAGGAGAGTCCAAGTGTGGTGGCGGTTGCGATGCCTGACCTTCCCTGCACTGGACGGGAAGAGGTGGCTCTTTCCACCATTTGCACGCCCCCTGCAAGTGCTGAAAGGAGCACCCACAGTCCACTTGCTGATATGCAAATTGAAGATGTCCCTGTTGAAGTACAACAGGATTAGGATACTGGTGTAGCTGGCACTGAGGAGGAAGTTGGCGAGGAGGATTCTGATGGTCATGTGGTTTGTTTAAATCAGGCTCCGGGGGAGACAGTTGTTGTCCGTGGGATGAAAAAGCCCATCACGGTCATGCCTGGGCTGAAGACCAAACATTCCACCTCTTTGGTCTGGCAATATTTCTATCCAAATCCGGACAACAACTGTCTTGCCATATGTACCATATGTAAAGGTGAAATAAGTAGGGGTAGGGATGTTAACCACCTAGGAACATCCTCCCTTATACGGCACCTGCAGCGCGTTCATAAAAAGTTACTGTCAAGTTCAGAAACTTTAGCTAAGACCATAGGCAGTCCAGGGACACCTAAATCCCTTTTTCCTGTTTTATCCAAGGAATCGGTGGATGAGGAGGATGAGGACGACATCTTGCCTCCGTAGAGCCAGTTTGTGCAGGGACACATTAATTGCCAGCTTGTTTTGTGGGGGCCCAAACGAACCAATCATTTCAGCCACAGTCATGTGGCAGACCCTGGCGCTGAAATTATTGGTTTGTTAAAGTGTGCATGTCCTATTTATACAACATAAGGGTAGGTGGGAGGGCCCAAGGACAATTCCATCTTGCACCTCTTTTTTTTCTTTGTCGTATGTACTGTTTGGGGCCTAGTTTTTCAAACTGCCATCCTGTCTGCCACTGCAGTGTCACTCCTAGATGGGCCACGTGTTTGTGCCACCTACTCGTGTCGCTTAGCATAGTCATCCAGCTACCTCGGTGCAATCTTTTGGCCATAAAAACAATATTGTGAGGTGTGAGGTGTTCAGAATAGACTGGAAATGAGTGGAAATGAAGGTTATTGAGGTTAATAATTGCATAGGAGCAGAAAAACCCACAAATTATGTGATTTAAGCTGTTTTTATGCTTTATTTAAAAAAAAATACAGATCCAAAACACAAAACCCTGAACCCAAAACACGGAAGGGTGGTTTTGGCAAAACCAATCCAGATCCAAAACACGAAGAAAGATCCAGATCCAAAACCAAAACACAAAACACGAAAAGTGGCCGGTGCACACCCCTATTATATATATATATATATATATATATATATACACACACATACAGTATATGTATATATATATATATATATATATACATATATGTGTGTATATATGTTTGTATATATATATATATATATAAACAGTATATATATATATATATATATATACATATATTTTGTGTGATTTTTTTATTTTGCATGTACATTGTCTGATCACTGTGTCCAGCAGTGATCGGGACAGGGGCTCAAGGTGGAGTTTTCCCTGGAACTAGGTCTATGGAACAGTCCCATTCACGATGAGGAGGAAGAGTGTCGGCTTCCTGTTTACTAAAACACATCACATAAGTATTGGTAAGCTTTGGGGAGGCCCTCTAAGGATTTCACAGAAGAGTTTCACAAAGGAATCACTTGATGAAGACAATTCTTAAAGCAAAATGGACTCCAGGAAAAAATCTGCAAGGAGGCCCAATCAATACAGGGATTATGTATTTGAAGCCACTGGAGACCCACGATCAATTTGTGACAGGTTTTAGGAATCACAAGGTAAGACAAACTTTTTTATATGGAGCACCCCAACTTTGAGGTTCAAAGGTTTGGTGCGATGCGTAATTCTCCCACTGGCAATTTAATTACCATCTATAGTCATTAAGGACACTAGATGTGTCCGCCATTTGGTGAGTATGCGATGTCTGTGAATGAAGTCCGCAATGATGAAATTCCTGGCAGCTCCTGAGTTGAGCAGAACAGGAACGCTGAAATAGACTTGATTCACCTCCAACAAGGCAATGAGGGTAGGATCAGTTTTCTTGTGTTATTTCATGGATACTAACTTAACCCCTCTATAATAAGTTAGGAGGGGACCTTTCCCAGACGGGAATGACAGGAGGAGGAGAAGAAGATGTAACACGAGGAACAGAATGACCCTTGGCTCGGTCAGACCGACTTCTCTCTATAACTCGCTCCCTATATCGTAGGTCAACTTTATTACATAAGGTTATCAGACCATCTAACGATGATTATCTCTTAGATAATCCATTCCAAAAAGCTGCTGTTAAGGCGTCTTCATTCCAGCTTAATTCTGAAGCTAGAGTATGGAATAAAATCACATATTGGCTGACAGTCTTGCTGCTTTGATGAAGACGTAAAACATCATTGGAGGTAAAGGTCGTTTTACCAGGTTCATAAAAATTTTTGAAAAGTTGATACAAACTCAGTGTAGTTGGAGATAACCAGGTCAGCATTCTCCCAGAGTGGAAAAACCCAGTCCAGGGCTTGACCATTTAATAACAATATTATATATGCCACTCGAGTTCTGGCAGTGGGAAAGCTTGCTGCCTGCCATTCAAAGTGGATCTCGCACTGGTTCAAAAAACTCGGCAAAACTTTGGATTACCATCGAACCTGCTAGGAGGGGAAAGCTGAATACATGAAGAGAAGAGAGAAGAGACTACTGAAGGAGTGGATGCAGGGGCAGGATTTCTGGACTGGATGTCTGTCCTGGAAGTTCCAGAGAGAAGAGCTTGAATATTGTCCAAACAAGTAGAGACATTTTGAGTAGTGGAATGAACTTGTGGAGCTTGGAATATGACTCCGGGCTGGAGTAATGTGGAATAAACTTGAGGAACTCGGGATATGACTTTGGGCTGGAGTAACATGGAATGAACTTGAGGAACTTGGAATATGACTCCGGACTGGAGTAACATGGAATGAATTTGAGGAACTTGGAATATGACTCCGGACTGGAGTAACATGGAATGAATTTGAGGAACTTGGAATATGACTCTGGGCTGGAGTAACATGGATAATACTTGGGACTAAGGATCATAGAGAGGATCAGAGAATCAGCCTTACTATGCTAGGAAGCATAGGTATAAAAACGGGAGCTCAGGAACAAAGGTCATGCAGCAGCAATGGACATTGTTGCACTGGCAACCAGCATGTGTTACAGGAAGGTCTTTTATACTACCAGGCTAAAGCAGATTGGCTGAAGCAACTTGAGATGGCTGCTGAATGGATGCACGATTATCACCTGACTTGCCTAAGATGGCTGCTCCCATGTACTGGGAAACTTGTATGCTGGCGCGCCATGAGCGCATGGATCTGTGGCAGAGGGACATAGGCAACAGCGGGGATGCTGCAGACGATCCACAAGCAGAGGCCCCACATGGGAGATTACTGGAACAACAGGCCAATAGCTCAGCGAGCAGCGATGGCACAGACGTATGGGTAGATTCAGGGGTCTAGGATGCAGGTCTCTAGCACAGTTTGTGACACTGTATATATAAAAGCAGTATATATAATTTATTTATTTATGCAAACACAAAGAGGTTATCATACTGTTTATATGTCTTTGAGTTCTTTTTTAATAGAAAATACTGTTGCAATTTTATCAATATTTTTATTGAATAAATAACATTGTATTACACATAATCGTCATTTACACTTAATTATTTAATTAAATAGAATAATTCCTAGCCCTGAATTATATGACTCTTCAAAATGTAAGAAACAGCACCTCAAATATGTGTGTTAATTATTTGTTTCCTGCACTTAATAGGGCTAAAATACAATATTATCATAATAAATTCTCAAAGTAAAATGGCACATATACAGTACCACTGGCACTATATCATATTTCCGATTAAATATATAAAAGATGGTGTCCAGATGGTAGATAGACAGTAACTAGATAGACTGTCAATGTATTGACACCAGAAGTGAATAGATTGAAAGGGATTTAGGTCAACAGGGCCAGCATGTCAAAAGGTCAACAGGTAAATGGTCAGCATAGTCAAAATGTCAACATGGTCAAAAGGTTGTGAAGAAAATTGTTGACACAAAAATGTTGACACATTTTTCATGATTTTTGGGTTAAGAGGAGTAGAATTGGAATTAGTGTTAGAGTTATGTTTAGCGTTAGGGTTAGGCACTTGGCAGATGGTTAGGGATAGGCTGTGAAAGGGGATGGTTTGGGTTAGACACTAATGTAAGGGTTAGGGTTAGGCACTAGGGGGAGGGTTAGGGTTAAGATAAGGGTTAAAATAGCAAAAAACAATGTGTCAACCTTTTCTGACTCGACCATTTGCATATAAACCTGTTGACCTGAGTCCATGTTGTCGATTTACTTGTCAACCTTTTGTCCCTGTCGACAATTCACTTTCTACTATTGATTGTCTTTCTAGTTAATATCTATCTATCTATCTATCTATCTATCTATCTATCTATCTATCTATCTATCTATCTGTCTATCTATCCCCATGAAATATCTGAAGTTTAAAGTGCACATATTGACAGATTTTATTTGTTATAGTATCAGTTTGAGAAATAGTTACCACACAGTGTACCCATATTGCTATATGTAACAGTTTCAGGATTGGCTGAGGAAAATAGCTCCTCTCCGGCAACATGAAAAGGTTTCCCCACAATATGACAATGCAGGAACCAGAAGGAATCTCAGATTATACATAGTGCTAAACTTGTAACATAATCAAAGGGGGTTTTGCTGGAGTAGTTAGCTATCTGAAAGCTTTGCTGGGAACTGGTGGTAAAATGTCCCCCAGTATGAGGTCCATATTTAAGACGTAACAATGTTTCTTTTCTTTAATTCTTATCTCCTCATAATTATACTGTGTGATGAATGGTACTTGGTCTTCTTTATTTGTCTTTATATGATACTCTAGAAGATCATTCCTAATGAGGGTAGAAGTTTTCACAATAGCACCTTTGGTGAGGTTTTCTGGGTACTTCTCTCTGAATCTATCTGCATAGATCTGAATTTGTTCCTGGTACAGACTATCGCTCCTGTTGTACAGTTCCTTTTAATGTGATGAAATTGACTGTAATGGATGTTTTTGCCAGTGTTTGGCATGTCCGCTTTTGTAATGAAGGTAGTTGCTGGCATCCACTTATTTGATAGAAGTTTTCCACCTTGCCATACTAGTGTTTGGGGACAATGTTCCATGTCAGGGATGACAGTTAAGCAGGAGATTTAGTGATATCTACTGCTTTACCAGTTTAATGAATGGGGCCAACTGTTAAGTTTCACAAAAGTGGTGAACATTAATTTTTTCACTTACTTGATAGTATTTTACTTCAATTAAAAATTTGCTTTAAGTACAATATAATTCTACATGAAAGAATACTTTGTACTAGTCAGCACTGAAATAGCATACCCCATAAAAATAAGACTGGCTTGAATTGATATAAGCCATTATTATCCCAAGATATATTAATGCATCACACATATATCAACACCACTAACAGGAAATAGAAAGACCTGGCCAGATAGGACTCAAATGCACAATATATACTAAATTCCTCCAGTCTTTGAAATACTCTCAATTAATATATGAGGCTATTTTATTAGCCTCTACAATACGTTATATTTGAAAGATTTTCATATGTATTTTTGAAAATAAAGTACATTAGAGGGAACCGTTTTTTTTTAAATATAATGTAACTTTGATGTTTAAAATTTGGGTCATATCTTCCACAACTATTGATGGATGGCTTCTTAATAACAATGGAAAAGAGAAAATGATTAAGCTGTGACAAAATGTAGACTTGCTAAAAGCACAGAGATGCGTATCGCCATCTATGCAGTTTTAGGCAATTAATTTTGAACAACTCATCACTTCGAAGCACTAAAGTTGCTGCATAATCAACAACAGCAGCAACCAGCTGTTTAAAATGAATTTTAGCCAGATATTATATTAGTATAGACATGGTTATATTAATGTGAAAGCATGAATCACATGCAGTAGAGCACATATTCAGAAACAAACCAGTGATAGAGTCTATGTACAAAGGATTAAAAAGACAGCCTTCAGTTATTTTACATTATTCACAGTGCCTACATGTGTGACTGAGAGAAACATGGGTAAATAACAAAATTATTAATCACACAAAAGTACTAAAACTAATGCACTTTGCTTTAAAAAATATGAAAAATGTACACATTTTGTAAAATTAAAACAAGAAAAATAAATTTCAACTATTAACCAGTGGCATGTGACAATTTATATTTCAGATTAATTTAGAGTTGGGAATGCATCAATTTTTGAGATGTACGTAACTATACACCTTTGATTTGTGGCTTCTAGGTGGTATGGAAGAAGCATAATCTCAGTACAGTAATGGGGTCTTCACATAAATGTAGCATGTATCCGAGGCTGTCGAGAGTGGGGGAGGGCCTGTGTATTGTGGGGCGGGGTCAAAAGGGGGAGATGTGGTCACACCCCCTCAATGAAATTTCTTTAGATAATACTATCCAAAGCAGGACTGTGTTCAGCTCAGCCAGGGGCGATGTCTCCAACCATAACACTTCTAAACTGCCCATTACCAACTGGCTATGATACAGCAGCACAGCAGCAACAGTCACACATTATACAGGGTTAGATTAGGGACTGCTGCTCAGCCAGGACCCTCCACAGCCCAGCACATGGCAGAGTGTGCTAGGCTGAAGAGAGAGGCTGCTGCCACTAAGCACCAACATTCTCTTATCTCTACTTGCCCAATGTAAAATGGACCCAGGTAGAGCTGGCAACAGAAATCTTGAGGCCTGGTACACTGATGTCGCAGGGGGGCCCCTTGCCCCCCAACATACCACAACCCTCAACTCCCATAACCAAACATCTCTCCCCTGCATGTGTTAATAACAACAAATATAAGACACTGAAATACTGTGTGTACCCCATGCTCTGAACTTGAACCTAGAAATGATGTTAATATACTATATAATTAACTGAAACTTTGTCTGAGGTTTAGAGTTTTATAGCCCATTTTTATACTTACTGTGTAAAAGTCCTGTGTGTGTATATATATATATATATATATATATATACACTAGTTGAAAAATTCTGCATTGCCCGAGTTTAAATCTTCAACCCAATAGTATGTCTTCTGGGATCCAATGTTACCAGTCTCTGAAGTTTTTACCCAAACCCATCCAGTGGAAGGCTCGGAACAAGCTTCCCAGTTAAAAGTTCTGCCCAGCATACACCAATGGAAGTTCTGACCAGGACCCTAACCCCCCTTAAAACTTGCCAAGATTCAACTGGACCACCTCACAATGGTGTATCCCAATCTGAGCAGGGGTGTATCTTTAAATTATTATTAAGTTTTATTTTGTGATGTCATCCAAATCCACCCAGTGGAAGAGCCATAACAGGCTCCCTGGGTCCAAGTTCTTCCCAGCGCACTTCACCATGAGGTCCGACTGGGACCCGAACCACTAGACATGCCAGACCAACTTCCACCCCTCTGTGAAGTTTTCATCCAAATCCATGCAGTGGAAGGTTCAGAAAAGGCCCCCCAGGTCAAAGTTCAGCCCAGCGTACACCTACTGGAGGTCTGACTGGGACCTCAACCCCCAAGTATGTCTTCTGGGTTGCAATGTTACCACTCTGTAAAGTTTTTATTCAAATCAGATGAAAAGAAGTCATACTAGGGGATTGAGGTCCCAGATGGACCTCCCATTGGTGTATGCTGGGCAGAATTATGACCAGAGGATGCTGGCCAGACCTTTTACCTAGGGAACCTCTTCTGGGCCTTCCACTGGATGTATCTAGACAAACCTTCACAGAGGGGTGGCAATTGGTCTGGGAAGCTTAGTGTAGTGGTTGGTGTCCTAGTCGGACCTCATGGCAGAGTGTGCCAGGCAGAACTTTGACCTAGGGAGCCTGTTTGGACCTGGAGAGCTTGTTCTGAGCCTTCCACTGTACACATTTGGACAAAAAACTAAGAGTGGTAACATTGGATCCAAGAAGATATACTAGGGGGTTGAGGTCGCAGTCAGACCTCCTGTTGGTGTATGCTAGGCAGAACTTTGACCCAGGGAGCCTGTTCTGGATGTATAAATCTTCACAGCCTGGATGTATAAATCTTCACAGTTTGGTTGCAATTGGTCTAGGATGTCTAATGGAGTGGTTGAGTCCCAGTTGGATCTCATGGAGGAGTGCGCCAGACAAAACTTTGACCCAGGGAGCCTGTCCTTGGCCTACGACAGGATGGATTTGGATGACATCACATTACTTGAAGATACACCTCAGCACCAAGTGGTACCATCATGAGGTGGTCCAGTTGGATCCTGGACAGTTTTTAGGGTGGTTAGGGTCCCAGTCAGTCCTCCCATTGGTGTATGCTAGGCAGATCTTTGACCCAGGGAGCCTGTTCTGAGCTTTCACTTGGATGGATTTGGGTAAAGACTTCACAGAGTGGTAACATTGGATCCCAGACTACATATTAGGGGGTTGGGGTACCAGTTGGACCTCCCATTGGTGTACGCTTGGTAGAACTTTGACCCTTGGGGCCTATTATTGGCATTCCAATGGATGGATTTGGGTGAAACTTCACAGAGGGGTGGTAATTAGTCTGGTATGCCTAATAGAGTGGTTGAGGTCCCGGTCGACCCTCCTGTTGGTGTATGCTGGGCAGAACTTTGACCTGGAGAACCTGTTCTGGGCCTTCCACTGGATGGATTTGGATGACATCACATAATTAAACTTATAACTTGAATATTTAAACCCGGGCAATGCCAGGTACTTCAGCTACTATATATATATATATATATATATATATATATAGTACAAATATACAGATATAGGCGGCACTCTCAGTGTATAAGAAAATAATATTAGAGGATTCCCAGCCTCTTGCTCAACGTTTCAAATTTACTTCACATTTTTCGTCAGGAACACAGAAACACTACAAACTTCTTACCTTAAATATCAGTGAGAGATTCCCTCCACCGTGACTGATCATGGCTCCCTCGTGACGTCATCCACAGTGCCGAATCTCCGTGTGTCTGACGGCAAATGTCGGACTCGAGGTTGCCAGGCAACACCAACTAACAACAAAGATGTGATAAACACCAACATTAGACAACATCCAAATAGATATAGAGAGAACAGGAGAAGGTTATAAATACATATAGAGAAACTGTGACACTCGCTGGGTCTTGCAATATCACTAAAGAGCTAGTAAACATGATCCTAGAAAAAAGAAAAAAGAATAAAACCATGCAATGTAAAGATCAACTCTGCGAGAGAAAAACTATGTCAAATGCAAAAAAGTAAAATTACAGAAAACAAGTTAATGATAAGTTTTCATTCAGACCAAAAGGTCTGATAGTGTTTAAATCATGAATCCAGCAGGCCTCTCTTTGTAGTAGACTTCTGGCACGATCTCCTCCTTTGATGTTAGGTGGAATGTAGTCAATCATCTTATATTTGAGAGAGGATAAATTGTGGCCAAATTCCTTAAAGTGTCTGGCCACCGGTTGCTCTGTGGTCCTTCCCTCTAGTGCCAAACGTATGGCGCTTCTGTGTAAAGCCATTCTTTCTTTAAATTGTCTTGTAGTTTTGCCTATGTAGTATAATCCACACAGGCATTTGATGTAATAAATTACAAAGTGGCTGCTACACGTAAGTCTATGCTTAATCAATATTTTGTCTCCAGTATGAGGATGATAAAAACAGTCTCCTGTTTCCAAATAGCCGCATGTGGTGCAGCCAAGACATTTAAAGTTTCCCGTTTTTTTGTTTAGAAAATGTGAGGGTTTCGTTTTACCCATGTTTGTTATATCCGTCCTAACCACCATGTCTCTAATGTTTCGTCCCCGTTTGTGACATGGTAATAACTGTGCAAGTTTCAACAATGGCAAAGAGTCATCCATATTAATAATAGGCCAGAATCTTTTGGCTGTTCTTTTTAAACTTTCACTAGCCACTGAAAATTCATTCAACCAAATAATTGTGTTATCAGTGACTCTTTTTGTAGATGTTTTTTGCAGCATATCTTTTCTAGGTATAGCCGAAGCTTTGTCTCTCGCTTGTTTAAGCAATGATCTGGGATAACCTCTGAGGAGAAATTTGTTATACACAATATCCATCTCTATCTTTAACTTGTTTTCTGTAATTTTACTTTTTTGCATTTGACATAGTTTTTCTCTAGCGGCGTTGATCTTTACATTGCATGGTTTTATTCTTTTTTCTAGGATCATGTTTACTAGCTCTTTAGTGATATTGCAAGGCCCAGCAAGTGTCACAGTTTCTCTATACGTATTTATAACCTTCTCCTGTTCTCTCTATATCTACTTGGATGTCGTCTAATGTTGGTGTTTATCACATCTTTGTTGTTAGTTGGTGTTGCCTGGCAACCTCGAGTCCGGCATCTGCCGTCAGACACACGGAGATTCGGCGCTGTGGATGACGTCATTAGTGCAGTCCGGACACGAGGGAGCCATGATCAGTCACGGTGGAGGGAGTCTCTCACTGATATTTAAGGTAAGAAGTTTGTAGTGTTTCTGTGTTCCTGACGAAAAATTTGAAGTAAATTTGAAACGTTGAGGCTGGGAATCCTCTAGTATTCTTTTCTTATACACTGAGAGTGCTGCCTATATCTGTATATTTGTACTTTGGATATCCATTTGGGGAAGGCACCCAGGATCTGTTTATGCCACACAGCAGGAGTGCCGAACGTGTTTTGGAGGCTATAGATATATATATATATATATAGGCAGCCAGGTCATGCCAAATTCTTGCTCTCACCTCCTTCTTCTCCTCCTAGGTGGGTGTGGCTGCAGGGAAGCAGGAAGTGGGACAGAAGAGCCTGTGTTGCACATAATAATGCCATCACCATGGCATCATTCATTACACTATGATGCATGCAGAGTACACGGGTGACAAGGGTAGCCAGGAAAGAGGTCACTTGGGCAGGGAGAGTGCCATTGTTTGTTTGTTTTTTGGCTAGTTGTGCACTACCAGCCAGCAGGTGTGGTCAGAGATAGTTACATATGAGCACTGCTGCCTCATTTTGAGCCATTTAGAACCTCTGAACTCTTTTCATCTTCTCAGGTTAGGATGGGTGTACCCTTTGTATCACCCTGTTACCGTGCTTGGACCCAGGCCTCTGGTGGGCCCCATCAACAAGTTAGAACACAAGTAAAATTACCCTTCTCCCTGTTGGCGCTCATGCATGAATCTAAAAGATTGGACTTAATGACAATTATCCCTATGTATGTTACTTGACTGGTCAATCTTTTGTGGGTACTGGAGGCCCAGTGTACAAATACATGATAATAATGATTACCCCAGCATCTTCTGCTTAGCTACTTGCATAGTGACAACTCCCACCTGCTAAAATAACTAGTGTTGCAGTTATATCATATCATGTCGCTACTATCTATTCACATTAAGGGGCTGATTCTGAGTTGCACTCAAAGTGACTGTAGTTGTGAGCAGCCGTTGAACCTGCTTCAATACCCTATGCTAATTTGTGAATCTATACTGTAGCTATAATGAGGGTATTTTTGGATTTGCAAGCAGGAAGCCATATCTCCCATTGATTTTATGTCTGCTGCCACAACTGTCATCATTAGAATCTGCACATGCAGCAGCCCCATGCTAAGTGCAAGGGGTCTATCAGATACAGGCTTTCCTTTAAATTGAGTTTTTTATATACACCCATGACATTCCCATGACATTCTCACAAGCCAGGGCAGTTCCGTGCACTTGCATTGCCATCACCCTGAAATGACCAAATTTATGGAAAGACAGATTCAGCAAAGTATTCTCCAACTTAGAATAAGATGGGCATTCACATCTGCACACGTGCTATACGCAAACACTAACCATTTCCGCACATGCACAGATTGGTCCAGCTCAGAATCAGACCGTATCTATATATTAATAGCAGAAGGATGACTTTTATGAGTGACATATCTCTGATATTGTTGTCTGAGCAGGACATATTATATACCAAATTAAAACCCTTGGTCCATAGATTTTCAGAAAAATATTGGCACTATAATTGGTTGCTTCATTTCAGAGTTATGTGGAAATATGTCCATCTATCTTTTACAATACATTGCCATAGTGCTCAGGAAAAAGTGACAGTTTGAGAACTCTCCCTGTGCACCTGCTGGATAACATGAAATGTGACCTGTTGGGTGGCATGCAAACTGTTAGCTATCTCTGTGCACCTGCTGGGTGCCCTGGAACATGTGACATGCTGGGAAGTCTGGAAACTGTATTAGTTAAAGAGGACTGAATCCACACTAGAGTATGTACCTAATAATTTTAAAGGCAAAACTCAAAAGGAAAATCACAATCTGACCAACATCTTAGCTGTTGTTAAGATTTAGTCCTAACAGCATGTGGTTGGTGGTACTTCTGGAATTTAAGTAATAAAACTTCAACTATGATATTGCAGAGAGGCAACACAAGACAAAATATCTCTTTCTGTGGCACACTTATGACTAAAAATGTTATGGTATATTAGATTAATATTAAAACATAGCTAACAATAGATGTTATTCCTAAAAAAGAATTTCAGGTTATGAAAAAGTAAAAGGTGGAATGGGAATAGGTTTATTAAAATATCAATAAAATAGTATTAAATAAGTGAATAGGTAGGGATGAGAACTTAAATCATTTAGGAATTATTTTATATTCCCAATCCCTTGAAAGAAAATTTATTCCAAAAAATTAGCCAGTTAGCGAAAATATAGCTTCCCTACAGTTGCATTAATCCTCCAAATGAGGTGATTTAATTAAGGTAAGAGCGCTGACCTCTACACGTGCCAGATAGATTCATGGTTGATATATTTAAGTTTTATCAATTTAACACCTCTTTAAATAATTCCTACTCAAAAATGTCTCAAATTTCTTTCTTAGTATATAGAAAGCATATAGGGCTTCTTAATGGCTAAAGGTTGGAGACTGGTGTATGAATTTTGCACTAGAAAAGTCTCCTGTGAGGATCGACCAAATGTACTATTGCAGATATATTCGTAGTACAGTAAAGTAAAGATTGGGATTGAACTCACCATGTAACCAATAAATATAATCAACTGTTAAGGGGAAAAATTTGGCTTGTAAATAATAGCCTTTGTGACCCCCTATTAATTAGGATATATGTTTGAAATAAATATGGATTATACTGTGCTTTGTATATAGAGCCTGAAAAGGTGTATACAGTACATTTCTACTAATTTATTATATCATACAATGTTGCCAGCAGAATTAGTAGCAAAAGGTATACATATTAACAAATAGATAGATAGATAGATAGATAGATAGATAGATAGATAGATAGATAGATTGATTCTCCTTTCTTCTCAAGTACAGGAACTGCTACATGAAACATCCTCCATCATGAGAAACCTGTGATTCTCTCAAATTAACCATTGCCAATGAGATGAAGTAATTTCAGCTCAAAGCAAAGTTTTAAGACTGAGACACAGAGCTTTTGAATGCACCCATGTCTGTAATCCCTCAAAGTGATTGGGGCAACAGGCTAATATGAAATGGAAGTGGTAGACTAGCAAAGCTCTAATTGTTCCTCTGAAGATAGAAGAATCGGGTCGGAAATACTTAGCTGAAGCGTGTCAAGCTGTTGATATGACCTGCTCCACATGTACCAGCTATTATAAATGGACAGGCTTATACCACCTTTCTGGACAGTGGATCTCATGGCCATTCTATGAGGGATGTTGTCACAAGGGCTGTACATCATTGATATAATTAAAACTTTTTATGTAACTGTAATCTGGGGACTGAGTGATATGACTAATCTATAGAAAGGGTAGATATGAGTGGTTTAGTTTTACTGAAATCCGAACACACCCGATCTTTGGGGATTTGAGTCAAACCAAGTCCCAGTTCAGATCACTTTAGGGTTCTGAGTTGAACCAAGTCCAGACTCGGGCCTTCTCACCAATTTCGAAACTTGAATATAAAAAAGTATCTTGCATATTTTGGATTGCATTTTGGTAGATATAAGCAAGTCTGGTTTTACCCGAACTGGACCCACCCAAACTTCATGTTCTGAGGCAAGATCAGAGTCTGGCTCAAGTTTTCCCGCCTGACTCAGATCTGAAAACAAGGCAAAACACATCATCTTCCGCTGTTGGATTCTCACTGGTTTTGGGTTATACTGTATAAAGGTCCACATGATCTGCGCCATTTTCACTCCTAATGTGGAGAGAGAAGCTAGCAGACATATTCAGTCACTGTCAGTAACTCAGTGTGTGTGTCCAGTCGGGGTCTTGGCCTGAAGGCTGCTGCTGTGTTGTCCAAAAAGGGGCTTAGGCTGCAGTATATAAAGAGGGGCTTCCTTCAGTGGGTGCTGCAGCTGCTGTGTCACTTGTCCTGTCAATTAACTGTGGCTGCTGCTGTTTTGTTGTCTTCTCCATCAGGCTAGGGCTGCAGTACATAAATGGGTGCTGTGTTGTCCAGGGGATGGGGTGCTCTGTCAATTAGGTGTGCACCTCTCCAGAGTAAAAAAAATAAAAGTTCTATTTTAATTTTTCTGTTTTGTGTTTGTATGCATTAGCATCTTAGCTGCGCTATTATTGTTAGGTGACACTAGCGCAGTTTATCGGCAACATATTTGTGACTCTGCAGATGGTCTGTCCACACTCGGCAGGGGTGCTTTGTTGTCCATAAAAAAGGGGTGCTGCCTGTGGTTGTTGTCAAGGGGCTGCTGCCTCATTCAGGAGTGCTCTTTCCTGATGTAAAGTAAAAAAAGTGAAATGAAATGAATATCAATTATCAATCCACAAAAAAAAGATATTTTTTATTTGTGTGTGTGTGCGTTATCAACTTACCTGCACTATTATTGTTTGGTAACACTGCCGACGAGCGCAGTTTACTGCCCATGTATTGTGACACTATAAGTCATATTGCAGTGTGTTATTCTTATTTAGAAAAAATATTATGACATTGTAAGTGGTAGCGCAGTGTTGTTTTCCTTTGTTATTCATAAAATATCTTGTGACACAGTAAGTGGTAGCACAGTCTAATATTCAACTTTTCACTTCTTTCCTCAATCGTGAATAAATGATTAGTCTACAAGCTGACTACAAGACCACAACAAAGTGCTAAATAACATGTGTTAAATATAAAACATAATGACATCACTGTTAGTGGCAGCACAGTGTGTTATTCTTTTCTTATTCATAAATAATCTTGTGACACTCTAGGATATTTGTGTAGCTGACGCTAATAAGGATGTTGTTCATGAGGCTGTTGCTTGTGTAAATCAGGCACCAGTGGAAGAGACAGTTATTGCCCATGATAAGGAAAACCCCATTGTGATGCCTGGGCACAAGACAAAAAACTCCACTTGTTATGAATGAAATTATTTCTACCCAAATCCGGAAAGCAATTGTCAAGTCATTTGTACTCTTTGTAAAGTCAGAGTAAGTAGATGTAGGGACCTTAACCATCTAGGAATCTCCTCCCTGTTATGTCATCTGCAGCGCCACCATCCAAAAGTTTTTGTGTTTTGTGTTGACTCATCTGCATTACCAGTGGGTCTTTTGGGAAAGCTTAGTTTTTTCTCGGCAGATGCACCTGCTGGAGAAACTGAAGGAGAAGCCATTGCTGCATCATGTGCCACTTGAGCTGACAATTTGCTTTCCAACAGGTCTTTACATCTCTTCATATCTGTGTCCATTGGGAAGAAAAGAAAACAATGTATGACTTAAACCTTTTATCTTACATCTTGCATTTGCACTGTTTAGCTTGTCCACATATCTGTGGTTAAGTGGACAATGGGTACAGCATTTAGGAGGCCACTAATTAAGTTTTTTTAAATGTCCCTGTACAGTTTGGAAATTGCTTTTCTAGTGAAGTAGAGTCTTGTTGGGATTTGGTAGTGGGCACACAGGACCTCAATTAACTGTCTAAAACTCACTGAATTATTGGCAGATATTAAATGCACATCTAATACCAGCATAAATGTTAGGGATTCAGTGATCTGCAACTGGGTGACTGCTGTCAATCTTGCTCCCCCTTGCAAAGGATTATTTAACAATCAATTGTTTTTTAAATTACTACTAGTAGTCTTCTTTGTCCCCTTCTGGGATGAAAATCCACTCCCAGCAGCAGCAGCAGCAGACATAGCACTCAAGGATTCTTTTGTGGCAAGGACTGATGCGAATGAGTCAACTATTTTTTATAAATGCCTTCCCTCTTCATTTCCCTGCCTTCAACTACATACATGCTGCAACTCTTTGTGGCCTTTTGAATAACAAAAAAATGTGTTCCCTGATGTACCATGTTGGAAGTTGAACTGCCACTACTGCTGCAATCTTTGACATGCGGTTGCTGAATGCCAAAAATGTCCCGAAATGTTTATGGCCACAGACAGCATCTTTTGCATTCCCCTTTAAATTGAAACAATATTCATAACCACCAAGTTGATTTTCTAGGCAAAACACGAGACGTATTATTCACCCATGATCTCCCCTTCTCCCCCATAAATTTGCTTCGGAATCAAAAAATTAAATGAAATTTACTACCAATCAACCCTTCCTGTCCCTGCCTTCAACTACATACATACTTCATCTCCCTCAGGCCTCTTGATTAATGAAAACATATGTTTCCTTATGTGCCATGTTGGAAGTTGAACTGCCATGTGTTTGTGCTGCGCACTGCTGCTGCTTAGATTAGTCAGCCAGGTAGCTTGGTGCAACTTTTAGGCCTAAACCAGATGCAAACAATATTGTGAGCTGGTCAAAATTTACTTGGAAAGAGTAGAAATTAATGTTTTTGATGTTAATAATAATGTAAGAACAAAAAAATATATAAAAAATTATGTGATTTTAGCTGTTTTTAACAATTTTAAACCAAAACACACAAGGGGTGGTTTTGGCAAAACCAAATCTAGATCCAAAACACAAGGCGATACAGATCCAAAATAATAAAAAAAAAACATTAGGTTTGGAGCACATCCTTGTGATTTCAGGTGCTATGAGGTGGTCAAAATTGACTGGAAATGACTAGAAATTAATTTTATTGATATTAACAATACTACAGGAACAAAAAAAGGTCCAACTTACATGGCTTTAGCTTTTTTTTTTAGAAAAATCAAAACCAAACTAAAACACTTAAGGATGGTTTTGCCTAAACCATAACCAAAACATTTGAGGGTGGTTTTGTCAAAACCAAAACAGAGGAGTCCATCCACATCTTTAATTAATGGTAGAGATGAGCAGGTTCGGATCTCAGAGGTCTGAACCCACCAGAACTTAGAGGATCCGAGTCAGATCCAACTGGGGTCGGGTTTTCCCACCTGACTCTGATCTAAGAACAAGGCAAAATGTCATAATCAAGCTGTCTGATTCTAGTGGGTTTTGGATTCTATAAAGGTCCTGTGATCACTGCTATTTTTCATACAGGCTGTGGAGAATGAAGAGGGAGGGAGCTGGGAGCTGTGCTGTGCTGCTGTGTGGCTGCTGTTGTGCATTGTGACTTGTGACTACTACTAGGTTGTGCTGGGAGCTGTGCTGCATAATTGAGGTTCTCCTGTCCAGGGGCTGGCTGTTATCCATAGGGGCTGGCTGGCTGGTAATTGCTGGCTGTTGTCCTGTCCATTGGGCTGGCTGTTGTACATAGGGGCTGGCTGTTTTGAGTTTGTCCTGTCCATAAGGGCTGGCTGTTATCCATATGGGCTGGCTAGATGTAGCCCATAGGGGCTGGCTGTTGTCCTGTCCAAATGTGGTGATGAGGAGCACAAGTCAACATGCTGATGTAGAAATCGAGGATTCTTCTATGAAATTGCACGAGGAGGATGAGGAGGATATTTATGTAGTTGGCAATAACAACAAGCATGATGTTGATGATGATGAGGATGTTGGTAGAGAGAATACTGACTCCATAACAGCTATGCTGGTATTATATGTGTGTCCAGTATCTGCCATTAATGCAGTGGGGTTTTAGACAGTTAATGGAGGTCCTGTGTCACTGCTACCATGTCCCTTCTAGATTCCATTTAACTAGAATAGCAATTCCCAATTTGTAGAAGGACATTAAAAAAACCTATTAATGTCCTCCGAAATGCCATTGTGCCCACTGTCCACTTAACCACAGATATGTGGACAAGTGGGACAGGGCAAACTAAAGGTTACATGACTGTGACAGCCCACTGGGTAGGTGTATTTCCTCCAACACTGCAAACAGCAGCAGCATCTAACAAATGCCAGATCATTCAGAGGCAGGCTACTCTGTGTATCCCCGGTTTCACTAAGAGGCATACTGCTGAGAACATCTTAGAAAAACTCAGAGAAATCATTGTAAAATGGCTTACCCCACTTGGACTCCTCAGGATTTGTGTTTTCTGACAGTGCCAGCAATTTTGAGCAAGCATTACATGTGGGCAAATTCAAACACAACCCATGTCTTGCTCACAAATTAATTTGGTGGTGCAACATTTTTTTAAAATGACAGGGGCATGCAGGAGATGCTCTAGGTGGGCCAAAAGATTTCTGGACATTTTCGACATTCAGCAACTGCATGTTGAAGATTGCAGCACCAGCAAGAACTGTTGAATTTGCCCTGCCATCAGCTGAAAACAACAGGTAGTAACTAGATGGAAGTCTACCCTCTATATGCTTCAGTGGATGGAGGAGCAAAAAAAGGCCATCCAAGGCTACACTGTGGCCTATGACATAGGAAGAGGAGTGGGAATGCATCTTAGTCAAGTGCAGTGGAGAATAATTTCCATGTTGTGCAAGGTTCTCAAACCCTTTGAACTTGCCACATGTGAAGTTAGTTCAGACACTGCCAGCTTGAGTCAGGTCATTCCCCTAATTAGACTTTTGCAAAAGCACGTGGAGATAGTGAAGGAGGAGCTGAAATGGAGTGATTATGCTAAGTATGTCGGACTTGTAGATCAAGCCCTTCATTCGCTTTGACATGATCCAAGGGTAGTCAATCTCTTGAAATCAGATCACTATATTTTGTCGACCATACTTGATCCTAGGTTTAAGTCATACCTTGTGTCTTTCTTTCTGATGGACATAAATCTGAAAAGATGCAAAGAGCTGGTGGTGAAAAAATTGTCAGCTCAAGTGGAACATGACACGGCAGCGTCTCCTCCTTCATTTTCTACAGCTGCCAGGAAAAAACTACATTTTCCTAAGCGACCCACTATTGGTGGTGATGCAGTCGGCAAAATCTCATGACATCTGGTTGGGTCTGAAAGAACTGCCTACAGTGAGTGACATGTCTACCATGACTGTCTGATACAGTCACCATTCAGAGAATAGTGGATGATTATTTTAGGGATAGCATCCAAATAGGCATGTCACTCAGTCCCTTTCACTACTGGCAGGAAAAAGAGGCAATTTGGAGTCCCTTACACAAACTGGCTTTGCTTTACGTAAGTTGCCCTCCCTCCAGTGTGTACTCTGAAAGAGTTTTCAGCACAGCCGTGAACCTTGTCAGTGATCGGCATAGGAGGTTACTTCACCAAAATGTGGAAAATATGATGTTCATCAAAATGAATTACAAATTCCACGAGGAAGACATTTACCAGCACTTACGTCCAAAAAATACAGAAGCACCTGTAATGGTGGATTCCAGAGGGGACTAATTAATATTGTGTGAAGAAGAGGAGGATGCACACACTAATGGGGATGACGATAATGATGACAACATCTAATCTAATGTATTGTAAAGCCAGTTTGTGTATGGGATCATTGCCACCAATGTCCACTGTGTATTGGCTTCCATAAGTGGAAGACCCTGTCACTGAAGTGATTGGTTTGTTAGTTTGTGAATATCCTGTTTCATATATGCAACATAAGGGTGGGTTTGAGGGCCCAAGGACAATTCCATCTTGCACCTTTTTCCTTTCTATTATGTGTTGCTTGGGGCATTGCTACCTGACATTTTTAATGTATGGTTTATGAATGTCCAGAAATTGTAATGGCCACAGACAGCATCTCTTCCATTTTTGTTAAAGAAAATTCTGAACCAACTGCAGCTTGTTGTGTCAACCCAGTGGTACAAGTCACAACATTGACATTCAGCCAAGGGTTCTCAGCCCTAAAGGCTGCTACATGGCCCAAAGGCCGCAAACTGCTTAACAGCCCAAACGCCGCCTGTTTTTACTCTTCCCCAGCCGTCAACGCTGTAATGGCCGCAACTTGCCAAGAGTTCCAGCCCCGAAGGCTGTTGCAGGGCCGCTTCCTTCCTAATCATAGCTCTGTATTCCACTACTACTCAGCCCAGAGGCTGCATCAACAATTATCTATCAACTATAAATTCTTCAGCCAATCATCAAGTATCAGCTCTTCTCACTTCAGCCACTGGCTGCACCAATTATCAAGTACCAACTCTTCTTACTTCAGCCAGTGGCTGCTCCAACTATCAATCTTCAATCCTCAAGGGGTACCCCAACCATAATCTTTGCACAGTCCTCAACTCTATTTATCAATCAGTTTTGAGTCAGCTAGCTGGATGCAACCTTTTGGACCTTAACTAGATGAAAAAAATCAATATTGTGAGCTGTGAGGTGGTCAAAATTGACTGGAAACGAGTGGAAATAAATGTAATTGAGGTTGATATTACTGTAGGAACAAAAACAGGCCCATTTTATGTGATTTTAACTGTTTTTATGATTTTTTAACAAAAAATCCAGATCCAAAACCAAAAACAAAAAACAAAACACGGAGGTGATGTGTTGCAAAACCAATCCAGATCCAAAACCAGGGGAGATCAGATCCAAAACCAAAACACGGGGGTTGACGCACATCTCTAATAAATGGTACTGTATTTGACTATGGGCCTGATTCAGCAAGGAATGCAGTTGCTAATATGCACACAATCGGTCGATTGTTGCGTACTGTGCATGCGTGTGTATCGCAGTGCAGGCATGCAAACTAGCAATGCAGAGTGATTGATAGGATGTACCATTTGTGGGTGGTGATGGGGGGGTAGTCGGGCAAACGCAGGCATGCCAGTGCATTTCAACGTTGTTCAAGAGGCATGCATAAATTATCAGCTGCGTGGCCATAAGCAGCCAAAGAACTGATAGCGTGTGTGGATGTTAGCAATTTCTGAGTAAGGTTAGGACTTGTGCAAGTGTGCATATGGGTCCAATGTTACTGATTGTTTTGCTATGTTCCCCTAGTATATGGATGTGAGTAAGGGGAAGTGGGCGTTCTTATGTCAGGATGAGATCACAATGTGAATGCAAACATTTAAATAGCACCGCTGATATTAGCAACTGCAGTGAGTGGGTATAAGCAGAATTGCAATCCGTAGTGAATTAGGCCCAATGACTCTAGAGTTCCTGAAAGAATTTATTGGTGTAGAAGGGAAGATTCCATTCCCACTATTAGTTTATTTTTAGTTTAGTTGGTGGAGTTATCCTTTAGCTATAATTTAGATGAGTTTTGTGACTATGATTAAAGTCTCCTTTTGGACTGTATGACATTAAATCCAAAATAGTCTTAGTACAAACCATTAAATCTCTAATATTTGTCTTCTAAATTTAGTACAAAAGCTCATTTACTGTATTATTTGTCATTCATTTTTTTATTTGGAATTTAGTTTCAGTGGCAGGTTCATACTTGACTACTCTACCGCAACATACAGGAGACTCCTGAATCTTGGCTAGCTCTCCCAGACCCCAGGATGAGTAGGCAAGACACCAAATTGGCTAAAGCTCCCTTCCTGCATGAAATGGGTTGTCTGTGACTTGGTGATGTGATTCACACTGATCCACGTCATTGTGAATCCACCACCTGCTTTACATTGCTAGGAATCTGATTTGTAGAGTGGGGGGTGGGACCACAATGGCGCTTCATGCTCTCCCCTGCACCTAAACACTGAAATGTTGGCATCTATTAGCTGCTCAAAAATTATTTCAGATAGCACAATTCACATTGTCTTGCTTGATTGAACAGTATTTTCAAGTAATTAACTGTTAAATAATAATGTGTGTAGAAATAGTTCAGTAAACTCTGCAGCATAAAACCAGCATTGAATGTTTATTTATTAAGCATCACACAACTATTTGTATCCAAGAAAAGCAACAAGTATATAACTTATTCTCATCAAAATGATTCCTATAAAATTCAAATATAGTAATTGAGTGCTATTAAATGAAATTAAATTATGCTTGAAAGTGTTTAGTAGTTGGTGTGGATTAATATTTACTAATTATGGAGATATATTTGTCATTTTATAATTATTTTAATTAAAAAAGTAATCACTAATAATAAATGAGCTTTCATGCTAAATCTAGAAATCAAATAATGATAGCTATTGCTGTATATGAAAATGAATGACTCACTTATCATAATAAGAAGATATATAACTTTTTGCCATCTACATTACTAAGATGAAATGAATTAACTCTCAAAATCATCATTTCTCTTGATCCTCAGTAGTGTCAAATAAGTCCTTTAAGCTAACTTACATTACTTCCCCACAAAAAGTAAAACTATCACTGTAAATGCATTTTAAGTATGCTTATTCTCTTTCATGAGACTGTGCATAATAATTAGAAATGTGCGCAGACCCCCGTGTTTGGTTCTGAATCTTCATCGTGTTTTGGTATTAGTTTTTTGAAAAACCACCCGGTTTTGGTTTTGGATCTGGAATTCTTTATAAGTTCATAAAGCAGCTAATACAATGTAATTTTATCCTGTTTTTGCTCCTACAGTATTAATAACATCAATAGCATTATTTCCAGTCATTTCCAGTCAATATTGACCACCTCACAGCTCACAATATTGTATTCACCAATCTTGGCCAAAGGCTGCAGAGTGTTGGCTAGCTAAACTAAGCAATAGAGCAGTGGCACTAACAGTTTAAAAGAATATACAGCACATCTATGGAACATATGGCACAGCAGTGATGGCAATTTAATAAACTATAGAACCCTATAGGTATCAGGGCAATCAAAATTGATGATTGAAGAAAGTAGAAATTGATAATCATTAATAAGTTAATACCAAAATTCTCCAACTAGCAAATCACAGGCCCAAACAAAACAAATCATACAGCTACAAGATATAGATGCAAGTTAAAGAACATCAACACCTGTAAGTAGTGGCTGTCAAGAATGAGATGTACAGTATGCTGCTGCCATGAACTCTAGAAGAGAGTTGAGAAGCTGGAGCTGATACTTCAACATCATCATCACCAATGGGTCTCCTGGAAAAGTTCAGTATTTTCAAGCAGCAGGATTTGCAGGAGAAACATATCATATCATGTGACACTTTAGCTGACAACTTGCTAGCAAGGATCTCTTTGCATCTCTTAAGATCTGTGTCAGTTGGAAAGAAAGACATTACATTGGACTTAAACCTAGGGTCAAGCATGGTTGCCAAAATATACTGATCCAATTGCAAGACATTGCAAACCTGTGGGTCCTAGCATGCTATAAGTGAATAAAAAACTTGATTTCAAGTCCAACATACTTAGCTGAATAACTTAATTTTAGCTCCTCCTTCAGCTTCACTGGTGCTTTTCCAGTAGTTTAATTAAGGATATGACATGAGAGTATTTTTCAGTGTGCTGCTGTAACAAACATGATCCCACTCTACCTTTGTCATTGCTTGATGTGTATGTTTTAATTGCTAGTTGCTGTTCCTCCAGTCACTGAAGCTTGTAGAGGGTTGTTACTCTTGCTTCAGTTGGTGGCATGGCAAATTATACTGTTCTTTCAGCTGCTGCAATATTCTACATGAAGCTGCTGAATGCTGAAAATGCCCAGAAATGTTATGGGCCAGAGCCAGCATTCTCTGCATGCACCTGTGATTTTAAAGAAATTCTGAATCACCAGGTTTATTGTGTGCGCAAAACATGGTACATGTTGAAATTCACCCAGTTGCAATGCCTGCACAATGAGATTTCACATGGCAGCTGCCAACATGAAATCTTTCTAAGTGTTCACATAACACTTGCAACAAACGGTGAAACAAAAAACATGAGAGATTTATATAGGCACTCAATAATAAAATAATATGTTTATTTGTCATTGAACCAAGTGGATCATCAATCTTGATCCTTGGCCCACTGGTGGTACAATTTCACAGGTCTTTCAAATGTCACTGGTGTGCAAACCATTTGATATGGATGTATTCCCAAAGTATCGCTCTGTACTTCTAACTCTCTCTTAGAAAGTATCTCTCCAAATATGCAGCATCCAAAATAGAAGATCGTGATATATATTGTAAAATCGTTTTAATAAAGGGATCACATCCAAACAAAACAACGTGTTACAAACTTTGCAGATGAAATGGACTCCTACCAAAACAGATGTGAGACCAGAGCCTCATAAACAGCGGTTGTGTAAATGTTCAGCCAAGGCACTCCCAACCATCTGAATGTCAGGCCCTCTCTGACATCTGATTGTCATGTTTCAACCAGCAAATTATCCTTTTCAAACTGAGGAGGAGCCTAAACATGCCTTGGTTTTTAAACCTGGCAAAATCAGTTAGAAATGTTTGATATAAAAATATCTTAAATATTGTTAAACTTCTTATAATAAGATACACATAGAATATAGCAAATATATATATATATTCTTCATAAAAAATCCATACATCTGTACACAAAATATCAATATCTCATGATATCACTTATACTGCCCTGCCCTTCTGTGTGTAGATTGAAATATCTGTCCATTACAGTGTGTTTGGTAAACTTATGCTTGAAAACAAAGTATTATGACTGTGGCCAAAAGTGACTACACTGACATCCACCCACCAATATTGCAACTGGAAGTGCAATATTGGTATCATCGTTGCCATGACCAAAAATGATGTCAAAGGCTTTCAGGGTATCTGAATGTCCAGCAAAGGTAAGAATAAACCTCCCAGAAGTGCCTGCATCACGAGAGCCACAACTGGATGTGGTGTCACAACTTTTCAGCATGACATGTCACAATGCCGTGGACGGAAGTGGTGGCAATTCCTTTCCATTGCTGCATTAACGAATATAAGGTTTTGCATAACAACTGCTAATGCAGATGATGAGGATCATAAAACCATATTTTCTAAAACTGAAAAGAAAAAACAGTATCAGACATTTAAATTATACAATAAAGAGAAATATAAAATGAATAATTTATGAATATTTATAAAAACCATTTTAGTTCAAAATCATTATTCAAACCAGTGGTTGAGAGTCTTATAATAATAATTCATTTTTATTTCAGTTTTTGCCAGCTGGGTGGCCACATCATATCCCCTGGCTTGACTTTTGATTTGTTTCATTCAATAAGTTTTTGATCCCCAAAATTGAACAATCATGTACTTTTTTGATGTTCATTTTGTAAGTACATAACTGTTTTTCAACAGATTTACATTGGTATGCTTCTTAGTGACACCAGCGAATGCCAAGTAGGCTACCTCTGAAAGAGCTGGCATTGTGTGTTAGATACTGCTGCTGTAGGAAATACACCTACACAGTGAACTGTCACAGTCATGTAATCTTTAGATTGACCAGTACCACATGTCCACATATATGTAGATAAGTGGATAGTCAGTACAATAGCATTTTCTAGGGAAGGAAAAACTTTTTTTTTATGTCCCAGTAAAGGTAAGGAATTGCTGTTCTAGTAAAATAGAATCACGATGGAAATTGGTAGCATGGATACATGCCTTAAACACATTGTATAAGTGGGAGATATTGATGGGAGATATTGGATGGAGATTTAGTGCTAGCAGAGCTGTCATGGCTTTAGTGAACCGCTTTGCAACAGGATGGCTGCTGTCATACTTGGTTCCTCTTGCAAATGACTGTTTCAGTTAATTGTAGTTTGAAACTACTAGTTTTCTTCTTGGTCCCCTTATGTGATGACATTTTACTCCCAGCAGCAGCAGCCTTAGCCCACAAGGATTCTTCTTGGGAATCCTGGAGAGCAGAGGTGTCAATTTGGATGCAGGAATACCTATATCATTTAATTAGGAGGTTGATGATGAAGGTGTTGGCGGTGGAGATTGTATGTGCTGAGATCTACCCATGCTGCTGGTAGCTGATACTGGACTGCTTGTTATTATTTTACATGCTTTTCCAGATTTTGAAAAATAATTAGCATAAACTTGCTGCAAACAGGAAGGATGTGTCTAGATGGTTAATGCCCCTAACTGTACTTACAAATGTCAGGACTTGGGTAAACAAAATTCCACGTGGAAGAGGTGATTTTTTGGTCTTTTCCCCAGGCATGACAATGTACTTCTTCTTATCACTGGTAAGAACTGCTGCCACTGGAGGATGGTGGACTTTGCCACAAACAACATCATCCTCCTACATGTTGTCCAACACATTCAACATACTCATTAGTGTCAGAAGCTCAATTTCCTCCCTCACCCTGTTGCATTTCCAACATAGCATCCACAATATATATGTCTAAACCATCATTATCATTACTTTTACTACTATTCATTCTCACATTTGCAGAGGGTTCATAAATGGTGGAAGGAGTCATCTCTACAGTTACAGTGTCAGAAATGTAAGAATTACATATAGCATTTGTGGACACCCTTAGTGTTTCCACAGAGATCTGTGAAGTTTGTGCATACACAGTTTGTTATTTAGCATTAGTGTCCTTTTTGTGCACTGATTTACTAGTTTTAAAGGTGACACATAGCGAGAAGGTGGTGCATGCAAGCTTACCGAAGATGCCTGACTATGTTTGACCCTATTTTTGCAATAGGCATTCTAGTGCACCATAACTCACAAATAAAAGTCATGGTTTCAGCATTTACTCTGCCATTTTACTGCCTGTAGTTTAGCTGCAAGCATCTCAATGGCTAAAACAATTATTAAAGGGGAAAGGGGGCACCCTTGTCTTGTACCGTAGACTATAGGGAATTTGTCCTACAAAAATCTGTTGCAAAAATACTTGCTGATGGGGAACTATACAAAGCCAAAACAGACATTAGAATATGATCCGCAAATCCAAATTTGGAAAGCACTGCCTGCATATATATCCAAATTAGGTGGTTGAATGCTTTTCAGCATCAAGAGAGAGAAAAGGCAAACCAGTATTGGAAGATTTAGTATGATCAAAAAGATTAAATTATTATGATGAGGAAAGGGTCTCCAAGGGTCAGGGGGCAAATGCTGACTCCAGAATATTTCCATTTCTACAGTAGTGGAGCATATTCACACCACATAATGGGAAAATATCGAGTGACTGAGAATATTGTAGTATCCATTTACCAGTCAATAAAAGATCTATATGAGAATAAGAACTATGGACAGGGAAAAATAAGCTATTATCCCACTACCACTATCAGCACATAATGCCGAGACACATCAATAGAAAACAGTGGTATACAGCCATGGGCAAAAGTTTTGAGAATGACACAAGTATTGGTTTTCACATAGTTTGCTGCTTCAGTGTTTTTAGACCTTTTTGTCAGATGTTACTATGGTATACTAAAGTAAAATGACAAGCATTTCATAAGTGTCAAAGGCTTTTATTGACAATTACTTTAAGTTTATGCAAAGAGTCAATATTTGCAGTGTTGACTCTTCTTTTTCAAGACCTCTGCAATTTGCCCTGGCATGCTGACAATCAACTTCTGATCCACATACTGACTGATGGCTGCCTCTTCTTGCCTAATCAATGCTTGGAGTATGTCAGAAATGGTGGGTTTTTGTTTGTCCACCCGCCTCTTGTGGATTGACCACAAGTTCTCAATGGGATTGAGGTCTGGGGAGTTTCCTGGCCATGGACCCAAAATTTTGATGTTTTGTTCCCCAAGCCACTTAGTTATCACCTTTGCCTTATGGCAAGGTGCTCCATCATGCTGGAAAAGATATTGTTTGTCACCAAACTGTTCTTGGATGATTGGGAGAAGTTGTTCTTGGAGGATGTTTTGGTCAAATTTTTTATTCATGGCTCTGTTTGAGCCTACTTCCTTGGCTGAGAAGCAGCATCAAACATGAATGGTCTCAGGATGCTTTACTGTTGGAATGACAAAGGATGAAGACTTTTGGAGGATGACCTGGTATCAAGAAGGGCAGCAAAGTAGCCACTTCTCTCCAGAAATTTAGTAGGGCGATACTTCAGAAACAGGTGAAAAATGCTCATTGGCAAAAAAGTTTTACCAATCACGGCTTTTCACCTCTAATTGAGTATGGGCCATAAGCGTAAAAAAAAAAAAAAACAGTAATAACAAATTCAGTAACAGATGAAAACAGTATTTTGATAACTCATGAAACTGAGGGCACATCCCACATTCAATTTACAGTCAGTCCTGGTAAAAAGCATAGTCCAGCAAGGCTGAACTATCAGGGCCAGCTAGGAAAGATGCAATTAGTTCAGTAGGAAGGAAGTCAATAGCATTGAAATATAGAAAGAATTTGGGAAAACCAGTGATAATCACAGGGACTTCAGGTATAAGAACATTTGGATTGAGGTGGAGACGGTTTCCGATGACCACTTGGTGGTTTGACTGAAATGTCCTACTCCAAAAGAAGCTTGGCCCTGGGATCCAGATATGAGATTACATAGGATGATCTATCATAGGTGACAATAAATTTGACCAGAAAACCCCAGCAGTTTTGGACCTCTTGATAATGCAAAGCAGAGGTATTAGGGACCAAAATCCTGTGTTTAGAAATAGTGGCTGCTGAGAAATTTGGGAAAAGTTGTAGACCACCCAGCAAATTGGAGTCATCAGCTGATCTTGCAGCGTGGAGAATACATTCTTTAATCAGAAAAAATGTACACGTAAAAGAGTATCTCTAAGTAAAGATCTGGAGACTGACAAAGGTCTAGGGAGATGACGTATACGGTCGATGAGAAGGTCTTTATTATCCACATTAGGGAGGAGTTTACGAAAAAGCAACATGGTATAGTCTTCCTGTTCAATGTTGGAAACAGAGTTCAGGATGCCCCATATTGTAATATTATTCTATCTAGAACAGTCCTCCATATCTGCCATTTTAGTCTTTAGCGAATTTAGCTCAGACTATTGCTGGTCATGTGCAGCAATGAGGTCATTATGCAGCATCACGAATTCCTCCATTTTATGTTCCAATTGATCTGTACTGGAATTGATGGCTGAAATGTCTGATTTAACTTCCCAGATAGCCACTGTAAGGTCATAAGTGATTTCAGATTTGAAAGCCGCTAATACCTGTCATAGAGTTTTAACAGTAAGTGGAGCATTTGAGTCGGGTCAACACCAAAATCCAGTAGTCAGTTGGAAGTATCTTTCGATCCAGAACCAGATGATGGAGACTGTGAGGAGCCATCTTTTGGAGAGATAGATGGGGCCCATTTTGAAAGATCACTGGCAGAGGTAAATTAACTTTAGCTTTTTCTGGAGGCATAGTAGAAAAGGTGTTTGCAATATGCAAATAGGAGGACAATCCAAAACACACTGTTGTCCAGGAGTAATAATGAGAGGAAGCTAGAGATACATTAAATAATTAGGTAACATACAATACTATGAGACATGAGCAGGAAGAGAGCAAAAGTATGGATTACATCTTTATTTGAGATCCACAGCTGAGTTTCAACCACTCAGGAACACTCTAATACACTTGAGAAGCCATTTTGAGATTCACCACTAGATGGCACTGAATGCACAGGAACAAAAGGCACAATATAAGTGACAAAATACTGCAAAACCCTCCACAAAAAGTTGACAAATGAGCCTATAGAGAATTATCAGCAGCTTCAGCAAATTCCAGGGTATCAGCAGGTATGTATGAAGCCTCTTAGAGCTAACAATAAGGAGATAAATAATTTTGGCAGTGCAGACATATTTCAATGCATATAGGAAAAACCAGAGCAACTGCTATAGCCTACTGTGAATATGCATGGCAAGTAGCTGAAACAAAATGAAGTGGGAGAATTCCTCAAGTGCCTGCAGCTATCCAGGGAGATCCTGTGTAATGGAGAAATTTTGTTCAGTGGCAGGTAATTTGCAAAAGGTAAGGGAACCTCCAACACAGCGCCCAGGAGATGATATAAAAGGGCCACATGTTTAGGAGCTGCTAGGTAGTAACACTCACCAGGGCATCTAGCAGGAAGTGCAAAGCAGACGGAGTAAGCCCTGCAGGGCCAGCCATCATGGTGGTGGGAGCTGTATTACAGACTAGTCAAGCAATCCAGCCACAGTGTCTACTGAGTAATGCAGCCATCACTGGAAAACCAACATGAAGCCAAGCCCCAAGGAGTAGGACAGCCACAGTGGGGTCACAAACATGGGGGGTCAGGAGCTCCAAAATGGTCGTGGAGTATAGCAAAGAGGTCACCACCAGGGGCAGCACTACCAATGTCATGCAGAGCATTGCTGTTATGCTCCGCAGGTAGCCCACACTCACAGCAGTGCCTGAGGGACAAGCCAGGGCAGCCACCAGTCAACAACCAAGGAGGAAGCCCCAAGTGTATGGATAGATATGAGGAGCTCTTCTGAGATGCATTCTCCATCTTAGGCTGCATTCCACGTCCCCTTTAAATATGATTTAAGTTTAATTTCTTGACTCCAGAAAAAAAATTATTGCACTCATTATTTTGGGGTGCAGCTGTTGGGGACATGACCACACCCTGTAAGTATAGTAATATATGCTACCTCTCAAAAACAAACACTCTTGAAATATAATTTCATTTGAATTATAATAGACTGTGATGAACATTTTTTTGCCATGGCCAACAATAACTAAGTATTCCTGTATTAATGATTGCCAACCTATATACCAAAATTCCCTAGTAAGTAACAAAATTCCACTACATCGTCATAAATAGGCTATGTGATCCTATCACAATCAAAGAATTTGGAAATTATTTGCTCATAGCTACAAAGTTGGGACAGTTACTACCCACTCGAAAATAGGGTCTAGAACCAAAGTCACAGAAATCCAAGATATGCTTTATGTAGCAGACATGGGGAAACACCTCACATCAAAAAGTGTCCTAGAGAAAAGCTACTACAGTGCTCAGTTTGCAAAAGAAAAGTGTATTGTATAGAACAAAGAGGGACTGTGATAACAGGTACTCATTGCCATCAATTATATGTTCTTGACAACAGAGTTATGCAATGATGACCTACAGTCTATGTAACTGTAGCACAGAAAGTCAGGCCAGCTTGGAGATGACAGTGTCCAGAAACTCCTAGATGGAATGGATACAGGAATATCAGTGACTATTACAGAAAAGCCCATGTGTGAAAGCTGTATTACAGGCATGCAAAGCCATTGTTCATTTCCAAAATCAGCAAACAGAGCTGAGGTGCCCTTGGAACTGGTGCATACAGATGTGTGGTCTGATGGGAGTTAAGTCAATAAGTGGATATAGATACAGCATAACATTCATCGATCATTTCACAAGAATGACACATGTGATGAACAAGCTTGCAGACTATAAGAATTTAGTAGAGACACAAACCAGTGACAAATTAATAGTCTTGAGATCTGGCAATGGAGGAGAATATCTCAACAAAGATGTGAAAATCTTCCTGAAGCAGCATGCTATTGAGCATCAATTGACTAATGCATACATGTCAGGGCAGAATGATGTGTCATAAATGCTCGGACAAATTGTGGATGCTACTCATATTCAGGGAATTGGCTAGACCTATCCCTGAGGAGCAGAGTCTAATGTGCTGGTGGTTTTCACCATGGACCCTCGCAAAAAAGTGTGGACTTGGCTGCGCCTGACACACAGGTTGCAGCCTTCAGGTTAGGATTCACTATACAGGTGCTGGTGAACTTGGTTGGAATGCATAAGCCTTTAGCATAGTTGAAGAGCCAAATGGACCAGAGGGTACCAGGGAGCAGGCGTAAACGGGTCACAGGGTGAAGCCGAGGTCAGAACCAGATATCAACATGGAACCAGGGGTCGAGCAGAATCAGAGTCACGAACAAAGCCAAGGTCAGAACCGATAATCAGGATATGCACAGCAACGCTGGAGTATGGTAATGGAGCCTATACTCTGGCACTGGAGTGCTCCCAGGAACTTCCTTATATAGGTCAGAGTTCAATTTAGCCCCCAATCAGCACTTCCTAATTTGTGCCTGTCTCATTAAATCTTTTAGCAGAGCGGCGCACGTGCTCCTATTGAAGCCACGGCCGCCTGCACACAGCCACCGGAGAAGGGGGAGAACTGCCTACAGCGGGAGCCAGGGATCTCCTGCCCATTGTCCCATGCCAGCCCGGACCCCAGCACCACCGAACCAGGTAAGAGGGACCTGGATTCGGCAGCGCTGTGACATTACCCCCCCTTTTTGGGGTGGGCACCAAACACCCCACAAACAGCTTGCCAGGGAACTTTTGATGAATCTTTCGAAGGAGTTCAGGTGCATGAATATCTGAAGTCTAACCCAACAATGTTCTTCCGGACCATATCCTTTCCAGTCTACCAGAAATTGAACTGAACCCCAGGACATTCTGGAGTCCAAAATCTATTCAACTTCATACTCCTCTTGGTGATCTACTGGAATTGCGGAAGGAGGATTGCAATGTCTCGTATATCAATTGAACACCAGAGGTTTGAAGAGAGAGAGAGATATGAAATACATTGGGAATCTTGAGAGCACTAGGAAGTTTTAAATGAACAGCCACTGGATTGATTACCTGAAGAATCTGAAAAGGCCCAATGTATCTGGAAGCAAATATCATGGTGGGGACTTTCAATCACTAGTGTTTAGTAGATAACCAAACTTTGTCACCCAGGTACAATACAGGACCCTTCCTTCTCTTCTGGTCTGCTACCTGTTTATACCTGGCAGAGGCTGTACATAATTTCTTCTTCACCTCTTTCCAAATTTTGGTGAAGCGACTCACTGTGCCACCCACAGCTGGAAGGGCTACTGACTGAAGAGCCGGCAACTCTGGTATCACAGGATGTAACCCATATTGAATGAAGAATGGAGAGTACCCCGATGTCTCATGGTACAAATTATTGTGAGCAAATTCAGCCCATGGCAACAAAGAAAAGCACTCATCTTGATTGGCTGAGACGTACATCCAAATTAATTTCTCTAGATCTTGGTTCACACGCTCTGTTTGACCATTACTCTGAGGATGGTATGCTGAAGAGAAACTCAGGTTGATATCAAAACTTTTGCGCAAGGATCTCCAGAACCAAGAAGTAAATTGCACTCCAAAGTCAGAGACAATGGCCCTCATTCAGAGCCGCTCGTTAGCGGCAGTACGCTCGTTCCGAGCGATGTTCGCACATCTGCGCATGCGTACGGTTTTTAGTACGCATGCGCGAACCAGTCAGTGCGGCCGAAAATCGTTTGTACGCTATATAGCGAGTGCCTGCTATTTTGAGTGACAGAATGAGGCGTATGTTGGTGGTAACAGGGGAAGGTGCTTGAAAACAGGGGAGTGGAATTCGAACGCAGGCTTGCTTAAAGGTCAAAACGGGCATTTTAAGGGTGTGCATAATTAATCCAGCAGCGTCATTGACCACGTCACTTGGTTTTTTTAAACTCAGAACTGCTCGCAAAATAGCGGTTGAAAAAACCAACCACAAGAATAGCGAGCAGTTCATACGCTGTACGATGTACTCGATTAATCTAATAAATAGCGGACATGACGTATGGTGCGAGCGGCCAGGGGGCGTTTTTATCAAATAAATGAGCGTATGTTTTGCTCGCTCGTTCAGACTTAGAGTTGTGAACAGACTGCAATGTGCGAACGGATCATTTGAATAGCCACCCCTTGTTTTTGAACGAATGACCGCAAATAGCGAACGGCTCTGAATGAGGGCCAATGTCTTTGGGAAATCCATGTAGCGTGAACATTTCCTTTATAAATATATTGCCCAATTTTGGAGTCGATGGTAACTCTTTTAAAGGCACAAAGTGAGCAACTTTGGAGAACCTGTCCACTACTACCCAGATTGTATTGAACTCCTGGCAGGAAGGTAGGTCCATTATGAAATCCATCGAAATGTGAGACCAAGGATGACCAATTACCGAAAGTGGACATAAGGAACCCGAGGGAAGTTGCAGAAGCACCTTGTGTTGAGCACAGGTGATACAGGCTGCCACAAAGTCTTTGACATCATGACATACTGTTGGCCACCAGTACTTACTGAGGACAAACTCCAATGTTTTTCCAACTCCTGCATGACCAGAGAAGCATGAAGAATGGGCCCATTGAAGTAATTTGGTACACAGTTCAGATGCTATAAATGTTTTCCCTGGTGGAGTCTTGACCTTAGAACTGCAACAAAACACACAGGGTTTAGAATAGGCTTGTCTTCCTGTACTTCATTCTCCTTGACAGAACTAAATGCTCGAGACAAAGCATCAGCCTTCATGTTTTGACAACCTGGGTAATAATCAGATTAAAACAATCAAAAAACAGCCACCATCTGAATTGATGGTAATTGAGACAATGGCCCTCATTCAGAGCCGGACGCTCTGAGCAGAGCACTCGCTCTGAATGAGGGCCGTCCTCCATAAAAATGGAGCGTCCTCCTGGATGCTCGTATAGCTGTGGGTCACCACCCACAGCACATACGAGCGTGCAGGATGATGGTCGCGATGGTCTTGACCATCACGACCATCGCGAGTGCGACCAGAAGCCTGTGGTCGGGGTTTTTGACCACAAGCCCTGGAGTGATTTTGGCTCTATCAGAGCCAAAATCACTCCCACTGACATCACTAGTGATGTCAGTGGGCCGGCTTCTGATGGTAGGCGTTCCCTTGGGAACGCCCCCATCTGGGAGGCACGCCCCCGGCATGCCCACCAAAGGGGGCGTGCTGTCAATCAACATCGACAGCACGCCCCCTTTGATCAGACACAACGAGCGAAGGAAAGTCCTTCGCTCATCGCATCTCGCGCATGCGCACGACGGAGCTCCCTCCATCGTGCGCATGCTCAGTGCACACCATCGACCCACTTGCGAGCGGACAGCTGCTCGCGAGTGGGTCTGAATTAGGCCCAATGAGCGGTTTTGAGATAGGTGAGATTCTTGTGATCAGTAAAAACTGTGACCGGAAACTTTGCCCCTTCTAGCAGATATCTCCACTCCTGCAAAGCCAGTTTTTTGACTAACAATTCCTTATCCCCGACTGCATAGTTCTTCTCTGGGTCTGATAATTTACGGGAAAAGAAATCACAAGAGTACCATTTGCCCTCTTCGTCCTTTTGGGACAAGATCGCCCCAACACCAAATGTAGAATTGTCCACTTCTAGGAAGAATTGATGATCACATTTGGGTTGTCTTAGAATGGGAGCTGAAGTGAAACATTGCTTTAATTTGACAAATGCTTCCTCTGTGTCCTGTGGCCAAACCCTGGTATCCTGGACTTTCTTGGTGATTGCAGTGATAGGGGCTGCAATGGTTGAATAGTTCCTGATAAACTGATGGTAGAAATTGCAGTAACCAAGGAAGCATGGTAACGCCTTTAGTCCTGTGGGATGAGGCCAGCTAAGGATAGCGGAAATTTTTTCTGGGTCCATCTGGAGACTTGAACCTGATATTATATACCCCAAGAATTTTAACTCTGTTTGGTCAAAGGAGCATTTTTCTAATTTGCAGTAGAGCTGATTATCGCAAAGCCAGGATAAAACTTCAGAGACATGCCTGCAATGACTTGCCAAATCTTTGGAAAATATCAAGATATCATCAAGATATACAACTGCATACTGGTGCAGTAGATCTCAAAAAATATGGTTCATGTATATCTGAAAAACTGCAGGTTCATTACTTAAACCAAAAGGTATGACCAGGTACTCGTAGTGCCCATCTTGAGTGTTAAAAGCAGTCTTCCACTCGTCCCCTGCTTGGATTCAAATCAAATTGTATGCCCCATGAAGATCTAATTTGGTAAAGATCTTCACACCTTTTATTCGATCAAAAAGTTCAGATATTAGGGGCAGAGGATACCAGTCTTTGTTAGTTATAGTGTTCAAACCCCGGTAGTCGATACACGGTCTCATACCTCCATCTTTCTTCTTAGCGAAAAAAAGGCCGGCACCTGCAGGTGACTCGGATGCTTGGATAAACCCGCATTCGAGATTCTCTTTGATGTAATCAGTTGCTGCCTGGGTCTCCGGAAGTGACAGGGGAAACACTCTTCCGTGGTGAGGCATTTTCCCTGGCAATAACTCTATTGCACAGTCCCACTACCAATGGGCAGGAAGAGTCTCAGCAGCATGTTTACTGAAAACATCCCTGAAGGACTGCTGCGGAGCAGGTAGAGAGTCATTCAAGATGATGTCCGTATTCTGGATAACCCGATGTGGTGGTCGGATTAAAGGCAGACAATTTTGAGAACACTGAGGTCCCAATGACAACATTTTAAGTTCCTTCCAATCCAATGTAGGAGCATGCTTGCGTAACCATGGAAGACTCAGGATAATCGGACTATCAGCTGATGAAATTATGTAAAAGGAAATTGACTCTTTGTGAAGAGCCCCTATTTGCATGGTAATTTCTGGAGTTGTGGAGTTGATGGTGACCATAGGAAGTTTGTTCCCATCTACCCCAATGATACTGAGTGGACTTTGTAGGGGCAAACTACGGATCCCTAACTCCTGTACTTCTTTGGCAGTAATGAAATTGCCATCGGCTCATGAATCCATTACAGCTTTAAGCATCTTGGTGGGTTTCTCTAGCAGTAAGATCACTGCGATCGCAAATGGTGGTATTTTTTTCTCGATTAGGGTGTGCTGGAGCACACCTAAGCTGACCACCCTCCAATCAGTTAGGCTTTGTAATTTTCCAGACGTTTAGGACACTGAAGGAGATGATGATCTGGATCTCCGCAGTACAGGCACAGATTATTCTTGAATCTTCTTTCTCTTTCCACAACTGGCAAGCGTGATTTCCCAATCTGCATTGGTTCCTCAGGAGACTCTACCGGGGCAGTGAAATGGGGTGCAAGCTTGAAGCTAAATCGCCGGTATTGCTCCCGCTCTTGGGTTCTCTCTCTGTGGTGCCGGTCGATGTGGATGCATAAAGAGATTAAATCATCCAAAGATGTAGGCAAAACTCTGGATGCTAGGGCATCTTTAATTTGCTCGGAAAGTCCTTGCATAAAAGCCGCAACCCGAGCTTCATTGTTCCATCCTAGTTCGGAAGCAAGGGTTCAGAACTGTACTGCGTATTGTCCTGCAGTCTGGTTTCCCTGTTTTAGTTGCAGAATAGCTGATGAAGCAGACGATACCCTGCCGGGCTTAGTGAATACTTTTCTGAAGGCTTCTAGAAGCTGTCATTAACCACAGGATCATTTCTCTCCCACAGTGGAGACGCCCAGGTGATGGCCTGTCTGGACAGCAAGGAAATAACATAAGCAACTTTGGTTCTCTCTGAGACAAAGTTTGCCGCTTGAATTTCAAATTGGATTGAGCACTGATTCAAGAATCCTCAACAAGTCTTGGACTCCCCATCATATTTGGAGGGATTTGGAATTCGCAATGGTGCGGATGCCCCTGCCACTGGAACAGAGACTGCAGACGGTGCTGCCAACTGTGCAGGAGGTGGATGCAAACTTCCCACTTGTTGCATTAACGTTTGTATTCACTGCATGATTTGGGTTTGATCTCATTCTTGCTTTTCAACTCGACTGAGCAAATTCTCCAGTAAATTGCATGGCGAGGGATTACCAGCAGCATCCATATGTGGGCCAGAGTATTCTGTCACAAACTCTCAGATGGATTGTGGATGCTACCTGTATTCAGGGAATTGGCTAGACCTATTCCTGAGGTGCAGAGTCTAATGTGCCAGCAGTGCCGGACCCTCGCAAGAAGGTACGGACTTGGCTGCGTCCAACACACAGGTCGCCGCCCTCATGTTAGGTTTCCCTATACTGGTGAACTTGTTTGGAATGCAGAAGACTTTAGCGTAGTCGATGAGCCGGGTCAGAACCAAATGGATGATACAGTACTAGGGAGCAGGCATAAATGGGTCACAGGGAGAAGCTGAGGTCAGAACCAGATATCAACACTGAACCAGTGGTCAAGCAGAATCACAGTCACGAACAAAGCCAAGGTCAGAACTGATAATCATGATATGCACAGGAATGGAGTATGGTAATGGAGCCTATACTGAGTGCTCCCAGGAACTTCCTTATATAGGTCAGAGTTCAATTTAGCTCCCAATCAGCAATTCCTAATTTGTGCATGTCTCTTTAAATCTTTTAGTAGAGTGGTGCACGCACTCCTATTGAAGCTGCGGCTGCCTGCGCACATCAGCCAGAGAAGGGAGAGAACTGCTGACAGCAGGTGCCGGGGATCTCCCACCCGCTGTCCCACTCCAGCCTGGACCCCAGCGCCGCCGAACCAGGTAAGAGGGACCTGGATTCGGCAGCACTGTGACATGATGTAAATGAGCATACAAATCAGATCTTTGTGGAGTATCCAATGTATGCTGAATGATGCCAGCCTAAACAAGTGGTTTTAGCCGGAAGCAGTGTCAATGGAAGTCTATCTTAAAAATCATGCTCCCATAGTTGCCCTGAAGAACAAGACTTTAAAAAAACATCATATTCAGGGAGAAAACCAGGTATCATACATCTCAGTGTTTTTGTGTGTGTAGTGCCTATGTACACATACCGAAAGAGAGAAAATGTTATCTGGATTGCAAGTCCATGTAATGCATCATGCTTTTATATTTCCAAGAGTAAAGAATACAGACTCTGGAATCCAAATACCAAAAAGCTTGTCAAGTCAAGGGATGTCATATTCCAAGCGGCAGTACCACTTAGAGAAAAGGTAGAATTGGATTTGCAGAACAAGGATATGCCAGCAGCTGGAGAAATACCTGAACCCAATGCTACCAGTGTGGACATCCAACCACAGAACCCATATCAAATAGTAGAAAATCACCAAAGAGATATTGTGGGGAGTTTACAAATATTACATTCTATGACCGCAAAATATCGAAGAAGCGAACCAGAGGATCGTGATGGATATTTTTTGCCATGGCCTATAATGACTATAATGGCCTACAATGACTTAGCATTCCTGCATTAAGAATTGCCAACCTATTCCCTAGTAATTAACAAAATACCACTACAATATCATAAATAGGCTATATCTCGGAACCAAGAGCTAACAGATTTTTAATTGTCATATTCATTCTTTCCATACTGCAATCAGTTGGAAGAACAGAGTTTTCCAAACTCGGTCCTCAAGACACCATAACATTCTAGGTTTGAATGGATATCCATGCTTGACCACTTGTGACTTAATTAGTACATCAGTAAATTTTATTTAACATTTTGTGCTCAACTATGGATATCTCTAAAACCTTAACTGTTGGGGAGCCTTGAGGACCACATTTGGGAACCTCTGAATTACAACTACTTTCACATCTGAAACATTTTCACTGTTGTACAGGTTTATTGTTGTGTATTTATAACAATGAAAGCAGTTGGACATGAAAGTGTCTTGTTATTAAAAGGCAGTAGCTTTATCCTTGGTGAATGTTTTGTCTTTGCTGCCACTGATGGTGCGACATGGGTGACAATTAGACACAATACAAGAACGAGATCTTACGGAGCCTTAAAATATGCAACACTGTACTCTGCATTTATAAGTGGCTTTGCTACTCCATCCTGCAAAAATGCAAATGCAGCAGTAGGTTTCTTACATCTCCTTACTGCATATGCAATTCCAGTGCTGCGACCAAGGTCACAGCCTAGGATCACAATCACAACTATTGTGGCCATCGGTCGCTATGGTTGCCCCTTTTGTCAGGCTGTCAGGCTGCGGTAGCTGAAGCTTACCACAGCCTGGCTAGGTCCTATCAGCCTGTGAGGTGAGAAAGTATGCATCCATGAATGCAAATCCTGGCTTTGCCACTCCCGGAAAACAGGGGTCACATGCCCTCACTTCTGGGAATTCAGGTCATCCCTTCTCCCGCACCACCTCACAAATGTCTCTGCCTGTCAATCAGACAGAGGCATATGGGGACCTGCATGCAATTTCGCAGGAGCCATTCTGTAAATGTACAGAACTGGTATTGCACATGCAAAGATTCCCAATAGTCACTGCTGAATCAGACCCTGAGTCTCCATCCATACTCAAAGGTAGCACCAGCCTTCACAATTATTTACTGATGTATGAATGTGGCAGGTAGGGACCAGAGCTGATCTAAGCTACAGACTTCTCTAGCTGCTGCTTGCATGCATTGTGATGTCACAATGCAGGTCACAACCCCATACAAAGGATGCCCAGCTACAGGCAGCCACTTTGTGGGGACAGTTTGTCCTAGATTGATACTCTCTGAGTAGTTGCTGCTTTATTTAAGTGACTTTGAATAATGACTACTGATAATGAGTTAGGATTACATCTTCCAATAAAGTCTTGAACAACAACAGACCAGACTGTTGACACAATCCATTTTGGAGAACTGGTTGCAGATACAACACCCAATATATGCCTACAAACCTTTCCAAATTTGTTCAGCAGATCTCAGATCTACAGTATGTCTGCTGAAACAATCTGCAACCATACACAGTTTCCAGTCTTTGGCAGACCAGTTGTCACTCCCAGGGATGAACACCAAGCATATCACCATGAAATTCAACTTCTCTGCTCTCTATTGATATAATTGAATAAAATAAAATATATATAATGGGGGGGAGCAAAGCAATGCAGTCCCAAATTAAAACATACTGTACATATGAGAAAAGGGTAAAGAGCTACAGACACAAATAAATTTAAATATTAGGGTGGTGAGGGGGAGAGAGAGAGTACCAGGCCCAAAAAAATAACTATATAGGGATGGTAGGGAGATAGGACCAAGCCCAAATAATAAAGAATATGTAGCAAGATGGAGTAAGGGTGAGGGGGAGATGACAAAAAGTACAAGGTAGCAAATTAGTAAATAAACATATATAATAGTATTTTGGAGGAAACCCGTGAAGGAGGAGGTTCTAAAGAAGTCATTGATAACATAGAGAGGATTATTACAAAGCTAATGGTCCCCAATTGCATATTTGCAACCTGCAGTACTATTAGATGGATTCAGGGGCGGATTGGGATGGAAAACCAGCCCGGGAAATTTATGGAAGCAGCCCTAATGAGGGCAGGGTCTGTTGAGGGGGTGGGGTCTGTCGAGGAGGCGGGATCTCTCATAGGACCTGATTCTGAGTTGGATGCAGTTGTAGCCTCCCTTGCATCTTTTGCTGCAATTGCGTTTTTGACTTTATGCTAATGCCACTACACAGCCCTTCCCTGGTGTACATCCAAATGTGCAAGGACTGAGACTCCAACGGTCAGTGTGTACAGGGTCTGCAATCATGTTGTGTGTCTTTAGATGCAACCATCGGTCGCACCATTGAAACTTTCACCAGCCATATGCTAGGTGTAGTCATGCATCTGAGTATGGCTTCCAATGTGAGTAATTCAGCGTCTCTGTACACAACCAATGTCATCAACACACCCATGTCACTCCTATAACACACCCATACTATGCTACATCTGCGTCTGATAGTCAACCCCCTGTAACCGAGTAGGAATGCCCAACACATTTTTAAATACACTCCTTCATGCATGCACCTGCACTGCAACTCTGTATGAACACCATCGGTACGCATGCGCAGTGTAACTCGGATGCATGTGCAAACAAAAAACATTGTAACAGAAAAAAATAAACACATTGTTTTTTATTTCCTTTGGGGGCCAAACACACTGACCCCGACAGGAAATAAAAAAATCCATTGACCCCCGACAGGAAAAAAATCATACACATCGGCCCCGACGGATAACAATAAAATACATTAGTCCCTACTTTAAAAAAAAAAAACACATTGGCCTCAATAGGAAAATAAACCCACTAACCCCGAAAAGAAAACAACAGACACATTGGCCCTCAAAGAAAAAAAAAAAAACAATCACATTGGGCCCCACAGAAAAAAATAAATAAAAACACATTGACCCCCTGACTTGGAAAAATAACCCATATTGGCCTCCACAAGAAAAAAAACAGGGTGGACAGTATGTACCAATATTGAAAGAAAAGAAAAAGAACTCCTTATGGGGGGCACACTATAGGAGTGGAGATTTAGAAAAATTAGGTAAAACTAAAACATTATTTTTGATTCTCAACTGTTAAAAGGCGAGCGAAAATTGGATAAGAATCCTAACATATTCGTGTGCATACACAAATAATCCTAAAAATGACCGGCAAAATATTTCCAATATGAATCATCAATTAGAATATCGCTTGAGAAAACCACAACATACCGCTGTTTGTCAAGACCCGTCTCTCCGGCTTCAGCGAAGCCTTCCAGGCACTGCTGGGTCCCTGTGTCATGCACATGCGCAGATGGACTGTCGCGCATCCGCAGCTCAGTGAAGGACCTTGCAGAGGAGAAGGACTTCGCAGGATGTCACCGGAGTGGTAAGTATTGGTAAATACCAGTACATTTTTCGTTTGTATCACAGTGATACTAAACGAAATTTTGCGCTGGTGTTTACCATCGTTGATAAATAAATGGGGGCTATGAGTTGCAAAAATAGGCATGTATACATAGTGTATGTCCTTGGGTACCATGTCTAAGGATCTGGGGAATAGAGTGGTGAGTGTATGCGCACTCACTGCGATTGAATACCGCTCGCTCGCCCTGCAAAGACAGCCCAGGGTAATGAGTGACAGGAGTGGCCGTTTGTGGGTGGTAACAGGGGCAGTCCAGTAAAAACGGGGGGTTGGCGATGCGAACGCAGGCATGCCTGAGTGTTTCAACGCCATTTCAGAGGCATGCATAATTAACAGGCAGCGTCATAGTACACGTCACTTGGGTTTTTTTTACACTGAAATGCTCGCAGAGCTTGCGGTAGGGTATGGCTACCACAAGCACTGCATCCTCGAAGTACCAATGTTTTCATACTCTTCTTGGAGATGACATGTGCCAGTGGGCATCTCTACATACGCTAAGGGGTGTCTGCATACACAAATCGATCGCTTGTACAGCCAAAGTGGGTGTGCTTATGCCTTGGCGAGCGATCACATCCCATGACGTCAATTTGGAAAATTTGCATTCCCTCAGTGCGAGCGTATGCATCTAGCGACCGGGTCTGAATCAGGCCCCAAGTCTGAGGGGGATGTAGTTAATAGACCTACATGCTGCATCCCGGCTGACGAAATCCTGACAGCCAGGATGCCGCACGTTAGTATAGCGGGGCTGGTTAGGACTTAGCCATGGGGAGTTAGTGTTAGGTTTAGGCATCACAGGGTGGATTAGGGTTAGGCATGGGGAAGTTACAGTTAAGTACCCCCGGGGATGGGTTAGGGTTAGGCACCATTGAGGGAGAGTTGGGTTTAGGCACTAAGGGGGGTGGGTTAGGTTTAGGCACCAAGGATGTAGGAACAGGGGCTTAGGGGGAGAAGGGGGGAGGGTTACTATACTATTGGGATCCTGAGCATCGGGATGCCGCTGTCGGTATATTGACAGAAGGCATCCCAACTGCCGGGATTTCATAACCACTCTGTCTGAGGGGCTGGGAAGTAGGGTGGTGAATGTATGTCACTTGGGTAGCCAGGAAGGGGGGGTGGGTAGAGTGGGTAGTGTATGCCCCTGGGCTGGGAAGTACTATATATCTAGAAGTCGGGGGGGTAGTGCGGGTTACAGGCATGTTCCGGAGGTGGGGGTGGGGGTGGGGACTGGTTAACCTATCGCCCCCCACCAGAGTAAGCGCTTGGAGCACAAGCTCCATACACTCTGCCACTGGGGGCAGGATGGGAGTAATAATAGCAGGAAGCAGGGGACAGAATAGGAGGAACAGTGGGAAGCAGGGGGTAGAATGGGAGTAATAGTGAGAAGCAGGGGGTAGCATGGGAGTAATAGTGGGAAGCAGGGGGCAAGGTGGGAGTAGTAGTGGGAAATAGAGGACAGGATGGTAGTAGTAGAGGGAAGCAGGGAGCAGGATAGGAGTAGTAGTTTGAAACAGGGAGCATGATGGGAGTAATAGTTAGAAGCAGGGGGCATGATGGGAGTAATAGTTATAAGCAGGGGCAAGATGGGAGAAATAGTAAGAAGCAGGGGGCATGATGGGAGTAATAGGAGCAGGGGGCATGATGGGAGGAATAGTTAGGAGCAGGGGGCAGGATGGGAGTAATAGTTAGAATCAGGATGAGAGTAGTAGATTGAAGCAGGGGGCATGATTGGAGTAATAGAAGCAGGGGGCAGGATGGGAATAATAGTTAGAAGCAGGATGAGAATAGTAGTTTGAAGCAGGGGGCATGATGGGAGTAATAGTTAGAAGCAGGGGGCAGGATGGGAATAATAGTTAGAAGCAGGATGAGAGTAGTAGTTTGAAGCAGGGGGAATTATGGAAGTAAAAGAAGCAGGGGGCATTATGGGAGTAATAGAAGCAGGGGGCAGGATGTGAGTAATAGTTAGGAGCAGGGGGCAAGATGGGAGGAATAGTTAGGAGTAGGGGGCAAGATGGGAGGAATAGTGAGAAGCAGGAGGCAAGATGGGAGTAATAGTTAGAAGCAGGATGAGAGTAGTAGTTTGAAGCAGGGGGCATGATGGGAGTAATAGTTAGAAGCAGGGGGCAGGATGGGAATAATAGGTAGAAGCAGGGGGCAGGATGGGAAGAAGAATAGTTAGAAGCAGGGGGCAGGATGGGATGAATAGTTAGATGGGAGTAGTGGTGGAAAAAAGCAGAAAGTATGAAAGAGGAAGGAATGTCTAACCTGGAAAAAGTAATCTCAGCTCCGCAGCTCTCAGGTCACGGCCGGCATTTTTCCCTCCGTGTAGTACAGCAATGTGCCACTAACAGCCAGCTCCTTCTACAAACTGCGTACATTATAGCTGCCTGCAGCGTGCACACCATGCAGCGCGCAGCCGCACACACGTCCATCAGCCCCAGGGTACAGTCTGACCCATCTCACAGAGACAGGGGGTGGGCAGGTGGCAGAGGATAAGGGAGGAGACACAGGAGCCGACAGCGTCCCAGAAGCCGGCCCTTGCACACATGAATCAGCGCGGACCAGCTGGCAGTGTCAGTCAGCCTGGCCAGCCCTTTTAGTGGGGAGCATGGGATCGGCCCAGCGGGACCTTTCCCGCTGTCCCGGTGGCCCAATCTGCCCCTGGATGGATTTGATGGGCAGTTCTTAAGAAACTGCAAATAATTTTCCCAATTTTATAATTACTTTAATGGAAAATAAATAGGATACAAACAGAGACCATGTTATAGTATGTATTTAGAAGAGCTGGGATTAGAGAATTAGAAAGATTTGAGGGGGGGTCCTTTACAGTATATAAATATATTAATATATATAATAAAATAACACAATTTAAAACTATCACAATGTTAAGGCTGAAATGAAATACCTCTGTATTGCTTCAAAATATTCTTTTTACAAAGTGATTTTATGTGAATGCATTAAACTGTCTTGAGCAAACTATTGCAGTGACCACAAAGGTTTGGAATGGGTTAACCACATAATAAGAAGTGATTTCATTTCTATTCTGGACTATGAGTTATAAGGACACGTTGGAAGTATGAGATATGGAGATGGTAATAGAAACTTATCCCGATCCCGATACCGTATTGATTAAAAAGGATTAAAATGATCATGCCACCTGGAAATCAAGATGGACAATGGACCTGTTGACTAGAGACTCTTGTGAACTATAATGAACTACTTTATACCCCTTAAAGTGAAGACTCTGCATTTCTCGTCACGTAGCCCAGTAATTTCCCCTGGACTTGCCTTATTTGCCCTCTCCCCTGAATGCCCCTTGCTATCCCCTCACCTCCTTTGTCACCTCCCTGTCACACCTTCTGATAATGGATTAACAAATCATGTTTCTGTAATATGATGTATTGCAATGTAATTATGTACACCTTTTTTCATTAATCATTGTCATTGGAGTGCATAAAATGTATTGTAACCTAATGAAAGATAGGATATCTTGTTGATAACTCAATGTGCATGGTCCACGTCTGTGCGCACAATTTTGTGACTGGTCCAGCTGAATAAATCTACCGTTGTTTCACTACAAGCTGTCTTGAAGAAGATTTTAAATTATCAAGTGGGGGCTTCATCCTTATCTTCTCCAGGATCGCTCTACATATCGTTTCTGACTCTCCCTGTCGACAGAAGGGGTGGACCCTGCCCGGGCATCACTAAGGTAATATATTTTCATATATTTTTCTCTAAATAATTTTGGATCTGCTGTTTCTGTCGACTGGGAGGCTCTTGATATGTGTATCTTTCCTGGCAAGGAAAAATGAACCCGTTTTGGGTGAGTGCTTGTACTGCAACAAACGTCTGTAATGCATAAATGCCAAACATCCCAAACATCTCACTTAGCCTAATGCCTCTTTACACTACATGTCACTGTTATAAAACCTACTGCTTGGTACCAAAGGTCAGGACAGTGTCTTTGTTTGCTCTCTGATAACATCAGATCAGGGAGGGAGCTTTCGCTGCTCTGGGTGTGATGATATGTGTGTGAAGGTATTAGTGCACTCAGGATTTTATGTTTTATGGTATAAGGCTACAAAGGCTGGATTTGAGTGTAAAGTATTTAAAGACTTGTAGATTATAAGATCTGTGGACGCGCAGATAGGACCCTCACTGACTGCTAGAGCGCCGAATGTGGCAAGCATAAAAAGGGTCAATAACTATAGATATCAGAATCTGATCGTGACCGGTTGAGGTAATCAGAGATATCATTGTTTGTGTTAAGTGTGAAATGGGAACTGCAGGTTCAAAGTGTCCAGAAGGGACGGCTGTTAGCTGTATGCGTTTTAAATATGGTGATGATTGTGTGAAAAAGGTGCATGAATGGAGTGACATCACCAGGAGCTGTGAACACCCTTTCCCTGAGACGGGCAGTTTTGATCCACGTGTTCTAAAGTGCCTAGAGAATCAAGTGGTGACACTGTTTGGACCTAAAGCGCAAATAAAGCATATGCAATTGTTACAAATGTGGAAACAAGAGGTAGGAAGATGGAAAGTAAATGATGAACAAGGAACTGACCATCCACCTCCCTATAATGACCCTTCCCTAAGCCATTCTATACAGAAACCAAGTAAGTCTATATACCCCATACTGCATGACAGTGTGTTGAACAATAGTCAGATACAGGAGGATGATTTTGATTGCATACAGGTAGAAGCTTTGTTGCATCAGAATTGCCGCTGACATGCAGCGACAGCTGGCAACAAATATAAGTGGTGCCACTGCCCAGAGCTAGAAATACCATACAAAACTGCTCCCGCCCATACGCCCTCCAAACTGCAAACAAATCCAATCCCATCTGATGATGGACACTCTCAATCAACTCAAATTCCTAACACAAGCACTATGTATACCCCAGTGTTGCAGCAGCGGCGACGTTCCACAGTTTCCATCCCCACTCTAACTCAATATGCCATCCCGATATACACACCTCCCCCTGAGGCACAGAAGAAGCCCAACCTGAAAACACATACATATGCAGGTCTTTCCCCATTGCGCATAAGATCATCCCTGAGAACTACACCCAGCATAGACTATAAGGTTTTAAACAACACAGGACAGGTCATATATAAACAAACACGTGAGGGAGGGTCTAAAATATTCTCTGCCGAAGCAAATAACAGCGAACCCGGGAAATACACCGTGGTAATGGGAGATTTCAGTCAGAATAAAGAATCAGGCTCCCTTTATCCTATGCATACTATGATTATCCCTGGTAGACCCGCAGTTACAACTACCGACAGGGAGGAAACATCCCCTGCAATTCCCCCAGCACAGTTTGAGGTTTATCACCCCTTCACTAAAACAGATTTGAAGGAAATTGCTTCGGCTTTTCCAGATCCTAGAAAAGATGTCACTGCAACTTGTGATTTTATCTCTAGGGAACATAGAATTCATCAATTTACGGCTAAGGATTTAATCCAAGTCATAAATGTTTGCTTCACAGAGGATGACGCAAAAGAAATATTAACTGTTATAGCAATCCCTGATGACTCGGCAGAAAAGGCCCAAGTTGATCTGGCCGTAGCCAAATTTAAGCAACATCTTAGAGTCAAATTCCCCCCTGTTTCACAATGGGACAAACTTTTATCTGTCTCTCAGAAGGCCAATGAAACTGTCTCAGAATATTTTGACTGTTTCAAAATAGAAGTTCCACGATGCACCGGAGGTGCTATAAAGGCCGATGATGCAGTAGAAAACCGAGCATTGCTGGTTTCCTGTTTCATGATGGGTCTCAACCCCAAGCTTAAGCAGCTAGTTTCTAGTACTAAATTAGGATGGAGAGATGCTGCTTTGTCTGATGTTGTGGGTGAAGCCCGGGGCCACGAACGCAATCTAGTAAAGCCAGCTAGTGCACTCATAGTTGAGCCAGTATCCCAAACCCAATTCAGACCAGCTCAGTTTAAGGCTTCACATAATCGTCAAAATAGACCACTAAGTGAACCTAAGTATCCAGCCCAACAGAGGACTGCTGGAAGGTGGACAAAACCATCCCGATCGGGAGACCGTTCCCAGCCTCAACAACTAGTCTGCTTTACCTGCGGCATAGCTGGTCATATCTCCCGAAATTGTTCACAATCCTATAAAAATAGCAGGGATACTACTCCTCACACTTTCCAATCCCGTGCCCAAGATAGGCCCCAAGTGAGTAGCTAAACCCCATCCGGTCCTAACCAAAGCTCCCCTTTAAATGCAAATAGCTGCCCTTGGACCCATGAGGGAAGAGGGCGGTGGGACCAACAATACTGATGGTCCGGCAATCCTGTGTCCGCTGTTTGCAGTGTAGTGCCTGTGAACATGAATGAGCCTACAGTGACCCTAAAAGTAAATGATGTCCCTGTGGAATTCTTGGTGGACTCAGGAGCCTCTCAGTCAGTCATGCGAACTGCACTACCTACCCAGACACTAACCGGACACAATGTTGCAGCAGTGGGAGTGTCTGGCAAAGTCCAGCAATTCCCAGTGCTATCACAAAGCAGGGTTCAAATAGGACCCCTGCAAGATACCCATGCTTTCTTACTAGCATCCAATGCACCCCAAAACTTACTAGGTAGGGATCTACTATGTAAAATGAATGGGATAATATACTGTACACCGGACGGGGTGTTTCTGGATGTGCCTGGCTCACATGCTACAATGGTTCAGGCATCTCTAGACATACCTGTCCCTTTACTTACATTCCAGTCAATATCAAAAGATCAGCGAGCTTTGTCTCCTCAACATGAGGCAGTATTACAAGATGTACCCACTGTCTTATGGGCAACCCATAAAGATGAAGTAGGACTATTACAGGATATTACACCTGTGGTAGTGACGTTACTTCCAGGAAGGAAAGCCCCACGCATTGTCCAATACCCATTAAAACCTGAGGTTGAAGAGGGAGTGTTTCCCACTATCTCCTCTCTTCTTCAGCAGGGGGTCCTGGTTCGCTGTTCAAGCCCAGCCAATACCCCAATTTTTCCTATAAGAAAGCCAGGACCCTCTAACTCCTACCGTATTGTACAGGACCTCCGCGCCCTAAATTCAGTAGTACAAACCTGCCACCCTGTTGTACCCAATCCTGCTACAATACTGAGCCAAATACCCAGTACTGCTGCATATTTCACAGTCATAGATTTATGCTCAGCTTTTTTCTCCGTGCCCCTTCATCCAGATTGTCAGTACCTTTTTGCTTTTACTTACCGAGGGTTACAATATACCTGGACTAGGCTTAGTCAAGGATATGTTGATTCCCCCAGTCATTTCAGTCAGGCGCTACATGACAAGTTGCAACATTGGATGTCAGCACATGACTCAGTGCTTATTCAGTATGTTGATGATTTGCTGCTTTGTTCTCCATCTCTGTACGCCTCACTACAAGATTCACTGTCTCTTCTAACTTTCCTTGCCACCATAGGTTTAAAAGCCAGCAAAACCAAATTACAACTTTCACAAGACCGGGTGCAATACCCAGGTCACTGTCTATTACAAGGATTTAGACATCTCTTACCAACACGCACGGCTGCTATCACAGCAATGATTATTCCAAGAACACAAAAACAAGTCCGTACATTTTTAGGGATGACTACCTTTTGCCGTCAATTCATTCCTGGATATGCTGCCATATCTCTGCCACTACAGGAACTAATTTCCATCACAAAACCAGACCCAGTCATACATAATCAGCAAACAGAACAAGCTTTTGATTTACTCAAAGCAGCCCTTATTACTGCTCCAGCTTTAGGACTGCCTTGTTATACTAAACCATTCTTTTTATTTTGTACAGAACTTTCATGATGCGCTGCGGGAGTTTTAACACAAAAGCATGGTGATTGGCATCGACCTTTAAGGTATTACAGCGCACAGCTTGATACCGTCGCCAGGGGCCTACCTCAATGTTTGCGTGCAGTAGCTGCAGCAGCACTACTGGTGGAGAAAACGGCTGATATAGTTTTAGGACATCGATTGTATTTAAATGTCCCACACGCAGTAGCAGCGTTGTTGAATGGTTCTGCAACCAAACACATCACTGCATCCAGGTTGACCAAATGGGAACTGGCTCTTCTCATGCCTCCCAACCTGATATTACAGCGATGTACCACACTTAACCCCGCTACATTTCTCCCAGGTGTGACTGGACAGTCACAAGGGGTGGAGGATAAAGAAAATGTTGTAAATATTGATGATCATGACTGTGAAACACTAACACAACATCTTTGTACCCCAAGGCCTGACATCAGAGACACAGCCATAGAAAATGCTGAACTTACCTTTTATGTTGATGGTAGTTGCCACAGGCAGAATGAAAAAGGAATACTAACTTCAGGATATGCCATCATAAGTGATACTGATACAATTGAGGCCCAGCCTCTTCCTCCCCCACATTCAGCGCAAAGGGCAGAACTTATTGCACTAGGAAGAGCATGTGAATTGGCAAAGGATAAAACTGTAAATATCTATACAGATTCACAATATGCTTATATGGTGGTCCAGGATTATGGGGCCATTTGGAAATTAAGGAACTTTTTGACTTCTAGTGGAACCCCCATATCTCATGCGGACATTGTTAAATATTTGATGGAGGCAGTATTGCTCCCAAAGGAGGTAGCTGTAATAAAATGTCAAGCACACACCAGTCAACAAGATCCAGTTTCCTTGGGGAATGCTAGGGCAGATGACGCTGCTAAGAAAGCAGCTATGACTCACATTGATCAAATACATGTGGTCCCACAGTTAGAACCAATTGTGTCATTGCATATGTTTCAACCTGTCACATATCAGAAATTAACATGTCTATATGAGTCTTGTTCACAGAAGGAAATCTCCTCGTGGAAGGCCAAGGGATGTGAGATTGATGACCTGGGAGTTTGGAGAGACAAATTGGGAAGACCAATTGCACCAAAATCACTGTTGCCTAGCTTGGCTGAGGCAGCCCATGGCCTTACACATGTCGGAAAAGAAGGCATGGTGAAGACAGTCAAATTGTACTGGTGTGCTCCAGGGTTCTCCTCATATGCAGGTAAGAGAGTGCAATCGTGCCTTACCTGTTTGTGAAAAAACCCAGGAAAGACGGTCCCAACCCCAGTGAAGCACATTCCGCCTACACGAGGACCTTTCCAAGCAATACAGATTGATTTCATTCAACTTCCGCCTTGCAGGAACTTTAAGTATGTTTTGGTAACTAGTGACATTTTCTCAGGATGGGTTGAAGCTTTTCCAGCAGTAGCATGTACAGCTAGTTTTACAGCTAAGAAAATTGTACAAGAATTCACATCCAGATATGGTATACCAAATATTATCGAGTCAGATCAGGGCACACATTTCACAGGTCAGGTGTTTCAGGAGATGTGCCGACTTATGGGAATAGAGTCTAAGTTGCATTGTGTCTATCACCCCCAAGCGGCTGGTAAGGTGGAACGCACTAATTTTACAATAAAGAGTAAATTGTCAAAGGTCACCGCAGAAACAGGAATGGTGTGGGTGGATGCGCTACCCATAGTCTTGCACCGCATGAGGGTAACTCCTAAGCCTCCTCTAAATCTCTCTCCTTATGAGATCTTGTTTGGCCGTTGCCCAAACCTAATGCTAGGTCCAGAAGATGGTCATGCCACTCTACATGACTTGACTACCGAATATGTTCTTGATATGCAGAGACAGTTCAGGAAAATCCACAAGGGTGTAATAGATAGCCAGCCATCTAATGATGAAGAACAGAATTGTCATACAGTTAAGCCAGGAGAATTTGTAATGGTGCGAAATTTTTTATGTTCAGGTTCTCTTGTAGACCATTGGGAAGGACCCTACCAGGTATTGCTGACTACCTCAACTGCTGTCAAGGTCGCAGAAAAGCCTACCTGGATTCATGCTTCACACGTCAAGAGGGTAACCGGATCTGTACCCGTCAGCTCTCTGACAGACAAAGCTAACGAGGAGGCTGACCTGACCCCAGCTCTGGAAGTGCTGTTCCAAGGAAAGTAAGCTTGGTCATGACTAGGATAAACAGGATGGAGGATGAGAGGGCCTGGCACACAGGTTTCCTCCGTCCCAAGAATAAGGAAGGGAAATGTGATTGGCGTTTTACAGAAGTAGTGGTACTTGCAGCCTGCTTAGTCTTAGCCATGTGGATGGCAGGGATTGTCACATACTACATCCTTATTAGGATGATGGGAATTGGAGGAGGGCAGGAGACCCCTGGTGAGGTGGTAAGCAGGGTGGTGCAGCATCCCAAGAACGCTCCCGAATCTCTTGGGACATTTGGCCCTTATTTACCCACCAAGATATCCGCTGGGATAAGAAAAAAGAGAGAGGCAAGGGAACAGGGCCTTTGGGAAAAATGCCAAGGGTTGCCTAAAATTCCTCACTGTATATGTAAATATTGTGGTCCAAATCCAGAATTACGGTGTATAAGGTGGTGTACAGATGAGACACCTGTATGGGGAAGGATGACCCGAGAAGCCTCCCCCATGGAGAGTAAAGAGTGTTATAAAATGGCAAATGTATTCAGGTGTATATGTAGAAATTGTGGTAGAATTCCCGCACATGAATGTATCATATGGTGTTATGAAATGGATGGAGAAGGACTGTATCACACAAGCACTGAAAGCCGGGTAAAATGGGTAGCTACCCATAATGATGCAGATTTGGAATTTCCAGTTGAAAGTTATAACCCAATTGCTAGGGCCAGCGCATAAGGGAGAAATACATTTGTCGAAATAGCCACTACAGCTGCCGACAGTGACTCCTTTTGTGTAGCTCCGCCCATGCATGTTGGAGCAGCCTATAAAACTTGTTTCATATGTATTCCTATATCAGTAAAGGAGCTAAATGACATTAGCATACTGGATGATAAAAGTCTTAAATTTGAAGCTATAACTTTTGATTTGATAGGAACTACTCGTCCCCAAGAGAACGCATGAAGGTTTCATCTCACTAAATACAAAATAGAGTTACAGCCCAGTATATTTGAAAAACACTGTTGGAATATTACCAGTAAAATTAGACTATCACTAGTTCTAGGTAATACTGAAAATTGCATACTGACTGTTGAAGCCAGCTATATATCTTCAGACCTGTATATGCCAAAAGGCATATTCTTTGTATGTGGTAATATAGCGTACTCTTATTTACCTGCAAATTCTACTGGTGTATGTTATCTAGGTAGATTGACTTTTGTTGCAGCTCACTCAAATATTTACAAAGACTGAAGATTTTATTAGGGATAAGAGATCTCTTTCCCCGAATTGTAGATCTGATCTGGCCTTGTTATCACCATCTCAATGCATAGCTCTAGCCGCTTCTCTGGCAGGAGTGCCAGGCCTTAGCCTGTACAATACCCGAGTAATCAACAGTATTGCCTGTGGGTTAGCAAAAACAATAAATGCCACTAGTACTGCAATCGCATACATAAATGAAGAACTAAGGGAAGTTAGAGAAGGAATGCTACAAAATAGAGTAGCTATTGATTACTTATTATTAAAGGCTGGGAGTGGTTGTGAACAATTCAAGGGATTGTGTTGTTTTAATATCTCTGATAACTACAATCCAATAGAAAAGAAAATTCAGGATCTACAGAGTATACAAAAACATTTAAATCAAGGAAATGAGTGGGACCCTTTTGGATGGTTAGGACAAGGTATGTCAAGGTGGCTCACTCGTATCCTTTTTTATATGGGTTATTTCTTTGCCTTCGCATTTATCATCTATCTAGGAGTTAGATGTGTACCAGTGATTCTACGCCGCTGTTCCAAAATAGGTAAGGCCAATAGAAAGAAAGTAGTCCAGGTGATGGCAATGAAACCTGTAACCACTTATTCTCCTGTAGATGTTTGAAAGTACAGGTGTTAGTATTTAGGCACATTATGCTTTCCCCTTTTCTGCTTATTTCTTGCACGCACATGTACCCGGAACAAAGTCTAAAGGCAGTACCTCCTCTGAGACTCATGAGGATGATTAAAAGCTTTCACGTCAACTGTCGCTCCTATTCTTTTACTATATCCTGAGGAAGATTGTATGCCCCTCACCATCTCAATGACTCGGGAGTGAATCAGGCGTAGGCCTTCAAGTATAGTACTATCTCCTATAATACTCTAATTTCCTTTTTTCTATCTCACAAAGACAGAAGAAGTATCTTAATTTTGATGATTATGGTGTTAAGTAAATTAACAACAGGGAGGACTGTTAAGGCTGAAATGAAATACCTCTGTATTGCTTCAAAATATTCTTTTTACAAAGTGATTTTATGTGAATGCATTAAACTGTCTTGAGCTAATTATTGCAGTGACCACCAAGGTTTGGAATGGGTTAACCACATAATAAGAAGTGATTTCATTTCTATTCTGGACTATGAGTTATAAGGACACGTTGGAAGTATGAGATATGGAGATGGTAATAGAAACTTATCCCGATACCGTATTGATTAAAAAGGATTAAAATGATCATGCCACCTGGAAATCAAGATGGACAATGGACCTGTTGACTAGAGACTCTTGTGAACTATAATGAACTACTTTATACCCCTTAAAGTGAAGACTCTGCATTTCTCGTCACGTAGCCCAGTAATTTCCCCTGGACTTGCCTTATTTGCCCACTCCCCTGAACGCCCCTTGCTATCCCCTCACCTCCTTTGTCACCTCCCTGTCACACCTTCTGATAATGGATTAACAAATCATGTTTCTGTAATATGATGTATTGCAATGTAATTATGTACACCTTTTTTCATTAATCATTGTCATTGGAGTGCATAAAATGTATTGTAACCTAATGAAAGATAGGATATCTTGTTGATAACTCAATGTGCATGGTCCACGTCTGTGCGCACAATTTTGTGACTGGTCCAGCTGAATAAATCTACCTTTGTTTCACTACAAGCTGTCTTGAAGAATATTTTAAATTATCAACAGCAAATAAGTAATACTTACAAACGAGTGCACATTCAAAAGCAGAAAAAAAAATCACAACCAATATTTTCTCATTTTCTCAATTCTATCTGGGTAACAAAATATGTACATTCCCAATGTGTAATGAGCTGGCCTATATAAGAATAATGTTCTCATTTATGGAGCCAGTTAACTCTCACAGGCAGTGGTCTGGAGGGCTCTCGCAGGTTTTCAGGTAGTAGTCCCCACAGTCCTTAATCCGGCCCTGAGCATAGGTCCTGCTATCAGGCTACAAAGTCAATTATACCACATTGGAGTCCCTACCGTTATATGTCCATTAATCAGATAAACAAGCCTTAATCAAGAACTTATATTAGAAATAAATATTATATAATATAATATTTGTGCCAACTCATTACACATTGGGAATATATGTATTTTGTCACCCTGCTAGAATTGAGAAAAGGATAAATTATTGGTTTTGATCTTGAATGTGCACTCATTTGTAGGTATGACTCATTTGCTGTAATATTTTTACATTTTGGCTTTTATAGCATTATATTGTATATATTTATATACTGGTTTTAAATATTTGGTTTTTGATCTGTATTTTTAAAAATTATAAAAACAGCTAAAATCATATAATTTGGCCTATTTTTGTTCCTACAGTATTACTAACCTCAATAACATTAATTTCCACACATTTCCAGTCAATTTCGACCACCTAACAGCTCACAACATTGTTTTCATTCAGTTTAGGCCAGAAGGTTGCACTGAGCTAGCTGGCTGACTAAGCTAAGTGACAGCAGTGGGTGGTACAAACACATGACAGTTCAACTTCCTATATTACACATCTAGGAAACAGAGTGACACTGCAGTGGCAGACAGGATGGCAGTTTAAAAAACTATAAACATGTTTGTCATTTACACAAAAAGACAGTCGGCAATGCCCAAAACAGCGCATAATTCAAAGAAAAAAGGTGCACCCTTATGTTGTATATATTAAACAGGACATGCACAGTTTAACAAACCAATAACTTCAGCGACAAGGACTGCCACTTCTGACTGAGGTGATTGGTTTGTTTGGGCACTTACAAAACAGCTACCAATTGGCAGCTGAAATTGCTGGCAATGATCTCTATGTAAAATGTCATTGCCATTATCATCCTGACCCTCATCAGTGTGTACATCATCTTCACACAATATTAATTCATCCCGCTGGAATCCAACATTACAGGTACCTCTGGACTTTGACATAATTGCCAGTAAAGGTCTTCCTCATGGAATTTGTAGTTCATTTTAATGAACATCATCTTTTCCACATTTTGCTGATGTAGCCTCCTATCCAGATTGCCAATTGCTGACAAGATTCCCGGCTGTGCTGAAAACTTTTTCTGAGTACACACTGGAGGGTGGGCAGTTTAAGAAAAGCAAAGCCAGTTTGTGCAAGGGCCTCCAAATTGCCTTATTTTGCGGCCAGTAGTTGAACAGACTGTCTGACATGCCTATTTGGATGCTTTAATTAAAATAACCCTCGTATAAGATGGAGTCCCGGTAAAGGTGTCACTAATTTTCGACAATTCATTTAAATCCAAACAGATGTCAAATTGTTGTGTTGACTCATCTGTATCAGCTGCGGGTCTCTTAGGAAAGCTGAGTTTTTTTCCTAGCAGCTGCAGTTGCCAGGGAAACTGAAGGAGGAGACATTGCTGTGTCATGTGCTGCTTGAGCTGCCAATTTTCTTGCCAACAGCTCTTTGCATCTCTTTAGATCTGTGTCCATTGGAAAGAAATACGTGATGTACGACTTAGGCACTTCCCAGAAAGTTAAGGTTAGGCACTAGATGAGCCATTAGGGTCAGGCATTTAACCTGATGGTTAGGGTTAGGCACCAAGGGGAGGGTTAGGGTTAGTGTGAAGACTAGGGCTAGAAAGAAAACAAAACACATGTTGACCATTCCATTGTCGACCATTTGTGTGTCGACCTACTGATCCTGCTGACCTTCTGTACCTGTCGACCTTCTTACCAGTCGACTTTTAGTGTATCGACCTTTAGACTATACAAAAAATGGCAGCTGCTCAATCAATCTAGCAGCTCTAATCAGGTGCATGAAAGTGAGGGGTCATACTAAGTAGAAAAAGGAGGGGGGTTTAACCCCCTATTGTTCCTCAGCACACTGAATAGTACCTGCAACAATATATGAAAACTATATGGTCATAGAAATCAGAGATATTAGTTGCATGCATTTGCAAATACATGGGAAGCTGCTAGGCCACGTCACGGCTTCTCTGTCACTAGCAGTCCCTAACACAAAGGGGTTCACATCCGGGGTGCAGTGCACACCGAAAAACGTCCAGCCCAGGACCCCCCCAGGGCATCACACGAAAAATGGAAAAAGTGTGACAGTGCAGTGTAAAGTATAGGTGTGTAAGACTAATTAATGAGTGTTGGAAAAAGGGGTTAAAATATATGTGAATTATTACATGAAAAAAAATCCAAACATAATATGTAATGTAAAAAGCAACAATGTGTATTAAGTGTTGATGCCATGAGGGGGCCCAGCCAGACCAGCCCCGGGGGCCTTACGTCCAAACGCTCACCCCAAATGTAAAATATACCAATTATAAGGCCTCATGATAAAGGCACATATAAATTTTGTCAAATGTAAGGCCTCCTGATAAAGGCACATACATAAATGCATCCACATTGAGAGCCATCTTACCTTGGAGTCACCACTGGGAACTCCAACTAGCACTACTAGAACCAGCATGCCCTACTAATGCTGGCTCCTTCATGCCACTCATACCAAACAAACAAAAAATGGCAGCTGCTCTATCAATATAGCAGCACTAATCAGGTGCATGAAAGGGAGGGGTCATTCTAAGTAGAAAAAGGAGGGGGGTTTAACCCCCTATTGTTCCTCAGCACACTGAAAAGTACCTGCAACAAAATATGAAAACTATATGGTCATAGAAATCAGAGATATTACTTGCATGCATTTGCAAATACATGGGAAGCTGCTAGGCCACGTCACGGTATCTCTGTCACTAGCAGTCCCTAACACTAAGGGGTTCACATCCGGGGTGCAGTGCACCCCAAAAAATGTCCAGCCTATAACCCCCCCAGGGCATCACACGAAAAATGGAAAAAGTGTGACAGTGCAGTGTAAAGTATAGGTTTGTTAGACTAATTAATGAGTGTTGGAAAAAGGGGATAAAATATATGTGAATTATTATATGAAAAAAAATATAAACATAATATGTAATGTAAAAAGCAACTATGTGTATTAAGTGTTGATGCCATGAGGAGGCCCAGCCAGACCAGCCCCGGGGGCCTTACGCCCAAACGCTCATCCCAAAAGTAAAATATACCAATTATAAGGCCTCACGATAAAGGCACATATACATTTTGTCAAATGTAAGGCCTCCTGATAAAGGCACATACATAAATGCATCCACATTGAGAGCCAGCTTACCTTGGAGTCACCCCTGGGAACTCCAACTCGCACTACTAGAACCAGCATGCCCTACTAATGCTGGCTCCTTCATGCCACTCATACCAAACAAACAAAAAATGGCAGCTGCTCAATCAATCTAGCAGCACTAATCAGGTGCATGAAAGGGAGGGGTCATACTAAGTAGAAAAAGGAGGGGGGTTTAACCCCTATTGTTCCTCAGCACACTGAATAGTACCTGCAACAATATATGAAAACTATATGGTCATAGAAATCAGAGATATTAGTTGCATGCATTTGCAAATACATGGGAAGCTGCTAGACCACGTCACGGCTTCTCTGTCACTAGCAGTCCCTAACACTAAGGGGTTCACATCCGGGGTGCAGTGCACCCCAAAAAACGTCCAGCCCAGGACCCCCCCAGGGCATCACACGAAAAATGGAAAAAGTGTGACAGTGCAGTGTAAAGTATAGGTGTGTAAGACTAATTAATGAGTGTTGGAAAAAGGGGTTAAAATATATGTGAATTATTACATGAAAAAATATTATACATTTTTTTTCATGTAATTCACATATATTTTCATAATAATTTTTGTTCAAGTTGAGAAAAAGTGCAATCTACTCAGAACTATTTAACAAACCCAAGAAGAAGACAAGCCTCTTGTAGAAAGATGAGTTTTGTTTACCTCCAAAATGGATAAATGCAGGGTTGTTACTTTAAATCCTATCATTGACTCTCTCCTTCAAGGTTTAAGAAGTTGTCTTTTTCAGGATTTTATTTCAGCTACTGGTAGGAGTCTCAGAGGTAAATTTACTAAGAATCGAGTCTGTTCAAGTTTTGTTTTTTTCAACTCGATTAGCATCGCCGAAACTCAGGTGATTTGATGCTTCTAAAGCTCACAAATTTACTAAGAAGTGAGTTTATCTGAGAGTGAGTTGGCCAATGGTGAAGCAGATCGAGATTTCCCACCCGAGTAGCAAGTTTAGCATGAAGTTACTCACCTGAGATTGCAGTGTTCTCTTACCTAACTCTCCCAAACAAGCAGCCTGCATATATCAGTGAGATATATGAAAGTTGCTTGTGTGGTCTACCTGTAAAACAAGTGTTAATTTAAAAAAAATTTTTATGTAGGGTTCCCCCCCCAAAAAAAGCATAACCAACCCTGGGCTGTTCACAGTCCTGGTTCCTTAAAATACAGTGGAAAAATGAATAGAGTCATCCTGTATTGTAGAAACCAGCACCTGGCAGAGCCAGTCCTGGTTTTAAAAATAGGGGGAAAAATTGCATAGGGTTCCCCTATATTTAAATCCAGCACCAGGCTCAAATCTGGCTGGGGTCTAATGCCCTAGCCAGGGGACCCTATCACCGAGTCAACCCAGCCAAAGCATTCACACCCCAAGCCAGTCAGCCCAAGCTGGGGATCTCAGGGGATGTGGGGACCCCCCCAATAAAGGGGTTCCCCCTCTCCTGACACCCCAGGCTTAGTCTGAAACCCACGGTTCCGCACCCATGGGCTGTGAGTACAGTGGTAATAGTATTGTAAATAGTGTAAAACTATTGTTTTTACCATGGACCTACAGGTGCAAGCATGCCTGACCTTTGGCATTTGTGGAACTACAAGTGCCAGCAGGCGGCCGGCACCTGTACCTCCACTGTAAAAAGAATAGTTAAAAAACCACAACACACACACCATTTCAAGTATAACTTAATTACATACACATACCTCACTCACACATACTTACCTGTTGCCCATTGCTCGGTCCCCTTCTCTAGTGGAATCCAATGGGGATACCTGTTAAAAAAAACAATACTCACCTCCATCCTGGCGCCGGTCTCCATAGCATCCCCATGTCTTTGCAAAAAAACAAACCGGCACCCGGACCAGACACTTACACTGCTAACCGGCTCCTGACTGCTCAGTGTGAATGGTCAGGAGCCGGCAGCCAATAAACGGATGCTTTCTGTAGAGCGGCCACTGATTGACCAGCCCAAGTGGAAACTGTCAGGAGCCAGAATCAATCAGCAGCCGCTCAACAGTCAGCAGCTGCTGATTGGTTGCTGGCTCCTGAATGTTCACACTGAGCAGTCAGGAGCTAGTTAGTGGTGTACGTGGTCACACACATACAGTACATCACTAATGTAAGTGTCTGGTCTGGGTGCTGGTTTGTTTTTTTGGCAAGACACGGGGATGCTATGGAGATGGGTGCCATGAAGGAGGTGAGTATCGTTTTTCTTTTTGTATTCCCAATGGATTCTACTAGAGAAGAGGACCGAGCGATGTGCAACAGGTAAGTATGTGTGAATGAGGTAGGTGTATGTAATAAAGTTATACTTGACACTGTGTGTGTTGTGGTTTTGTAACAATTTTTTTTACAGTGGGGCTATGGGTGATGGCCACCTGCTGGCATTGTAGTTCCACAAGTGCCAAAGGGCAGGCATGCTGTAACCTGTAGTTCCACTGTAAAAAAAACAAGTGTTACACTATTTACCATACCCATATCTCCAGGGGTGCAGGGAAGAGCCCCGGGCTTTAGACTAAGCCTGAGGTGTCGGGAGAGGGGGGACCACTTTATTTGATGGGTCCCCACCTCCCTTGGCTCTGGCTGTCCAGCTTGGGGAGTGAATGCTTTTTCTGGCATTTAGACTAAGCCTGAGGTGTTGGGAGAGGGGGGACCACTTTATTTGATGGGTCCCCACCTCCCATGGCTTTGGCTGACCAGCTTGGGGAGTGAATGCTTTGGCCGGAGAGACCTGGTGATAGGGTCCCCTGGCTGTGGCATTACACCCCAGCCAGATTTGAGCCTGGTGCTGGTTTCAAATATAGGGGGAACCCTGCACAATTTTTTCTCCCTATTTTTAAAACCAGAACAGGCTCAGCAGCCAGGTGCTGGTTCCGAATATATGGGGGGACCCTATTAATTTTTTCCCTGCGTTTTTAGGAACCAGGAATGGCTGAGCAGCCCAGGACTGGTTATGCTTTTTGAGGGAGACCCTATGTAATTTTTTTTTTTAAATTAACACTTTAGTGAAGGTTACCAAGTAGAAACATACACAAATCACACTGATCTGTGTATGTTTATGGCAAACTCGCAGCTCAGGAGGTGGTCTATTTGAAACTTCTAATTAGCTGTGAGTTTACTACAATTGCACCATAGATTGTAATCTCATCTCTTAGTTGTTATTTTTTCATGAAAAGTACTTCAGAGTTTGGCCAATGGTGAGTTTATTCGAGTTTGAAATCTCACCCAAGTTATTCAGTGAAAAGAGAGAAATCTCTCACAAACTCACTTGAGTTTATCTTTAGTAAATTTGCGAGTTGAAAAAAAAAGAGTCTTAGACAAAATAGTACATAGATGTTTTTTTATTAGGGGGGCATGTAAGATCACCATAGACTGTTGGGAAGTTGCAATTTAAGGCTGACCATACACCTTAAGAGTACCTTTTCCAAACAACCAACTAGTTTGCTTGTTGGTACAAAAATCTGGTAATGTGTGAGCACATTTGGCAAACCACCATTCATTCTGCTGGAACACAGACAAAAACAGTATTTTAAATTTGTTTGAGCAGATGGATTTAACCAACTTGTCTAAGCAATAAATTTTGGCCATTTTCCAGCATTTGGGAGCAAATGGTCATTTGTCATTGGCATTACCAGATTTTCATACCAACTAACCAACTAGTAGGTTGGTTGGACAAGATAATCTTTAGGTGTATGGCCAGCTTTAGTGCGCTTGCTTTTGATATTTCAAAATTGCTAAGCTGTATTCTCCATCTCACATGCTATAGTATTTCCCACTAAAAGGTGTCCTATGGTCAATCTTAAACTAGTGCTTATATGGTGTACAGAATTGAAAAGGAAGCGTTGGATGCAAGAATCAATACATTTTGTTGCTGTCAACCTTGTATTTCAATATTAGGGTTGATGGTGTAGTCAGTATTAGTATATTAGTGCAGATGTGTATTTGCTAATTAGTATGAGTATATAGTTCAAGATCTAGTTCAAGTTCTGCTGGCTGTTTAGATGGGTTTAAATATGAGTATATAAATTGTGGCTGATTAATAAGAACAGAAGTTGCAGCACTGAAGCGCTATAGTGCAGACTGTATATTACTAGAACATGCTGGCAAAGCAAGTGAGGGTGTACTGCTGGTATGACAAATGTTAATTTGGACTTATAGGGCCATTTGTGGATGGGCTAATGTCATGGGGGAAATTCTATTGGAACTTAAGAGGCATGTGGGTAAAACTGATGGCATGAGAGATGACAGTTTGGCACTTATGGTGAAAGTGGGGGAATTCTTATGACCTAAGTTTAGTTTATTTGGGACTTATAAGGGCCATTTCTGGTTAATCTTTTGTCATGGAGGAAATTCTGAAGGAACTTAAGGGCCTTTTGGGGGAGTCTTATTGTAGCAGTTAAAAGGCAACAGGGATGTCTGTTTAGAAGTTATGGGGCATGTGGGTGAGTCTGATTACATAAGGCATGTCTGCTTGACATTTAAGGGGCAAATGAGGGTGTTCTGTTGGCATGATTGATGTTAATTTGGCACTTTAAGGACATATCAAGGTGGTCTGATGGCATGGCGGAGATCTGTGTGTCACTTAAATAGCATGTGAGGATGGTCTAGTGGCATGGGTAAAATCTAATTGGCGCTTACAGGGTATAAGGGGGAGTCTGATATCATGACTGATGTTAATCTGGCATATGAAGGTGACCTGATGTCATGGTGGTGATCTGTGTGGCACTTAATGGGCATGTGAGGGTGATTATGCAGCAAGGGTAACATCTAATTGGAACTTAGGGGCATACGGGGGAGTCTGATGGCATGAGTGATATTAATTTGGCACTTAAATGACATCTGTAGGTGATATGATGGCATGGAAAAGATCTGTGTGGCACTTAAGGGTCATGTGAGGGTGGTCTTGTGGCATGGGTAAAATCTAATTGGCATTTAAGATGCATATGGGGCAGCACAGATGGTGTAATGGTTAGTGTTACTGCCTCACAGCAATGAGGTCATGGGTTCAATTCCCACCATGGCCCTAACTGTGTGGAGTTTGTATATTCTCCCTGTGTTTGCGTGGGTTTCCTCTGGGTACTCCGGTTTCCTCCCACACTCCAAAAATATACTGGTAGGTTAATTGGTTCCCCACAAAAATTAACCCGTGTGTGTGCGCATGTGGTAAGGAATATAGAGTGTAAGCTCCACTGGGGCAGGGACTGATGTGAATGGCCAAATATTCTCTCTGTAAAGCGCTGCGGAATATGTGTGCGCTATATAAATAACTGGTAATAATAATAATATGAGGGAGTCTGTTGTCATGAGTGATATTAATTTGGCACTTATGGGCCATTTGAGGGTGGCTTTATGTCATGGGGAGATATTTTTATGATTCCTTTACTTCAATTCCACTATGGAGTTGTGTAAATATTAAGTAATGCAGGCAATAAGAACATTCAATACAGTCATGTGGCATCATTAAGTTACTGTTTAAGTTACATTAAGTTACTGTCATTGTGCTTAATAGACACCAAAAGACTATATTTTTATCATGAATGCTATAAAGGTTTGAATTATTTAATGTTTTCTGCATAACCATATTATTTATACTGTTTCTTTCTTGTTGCACCTTAAATAGACAATTATTGTTGTCTCCTTCTTCCTATGTAATATTTTGTGGACAAAGGTAGAATTTAATTATTATAATTTTTTTTAAATACATTGTCTCCTAAATATATTCTGGGGACAGATGATCACTCATCTTTGTCATAGAATTGAACTAAAAAAATCAGGTTATTTAAAAAACTAATTACAGTATTTATAAAACAGATACTATTTCGACCCATTTATAATTAATTGTATAATACATTGTGAAAATGTATCCTGTTATACGCTATTTAAATTTTTTTAATATAATGTTGTATTAGTCTCAAAAAATACCACTTAAATTGTACTTGTTTGTTTTCATTAAAAATGTTTTAAGAGCAAGTTTTTTCATTATATTATAAAATGTTACTTTTATATACTTTTTGCTCTCTTTTCTAAAGCAATTTAAAAATGTTTTGTCCCAAATGATCAGAACAATATTAAAGTGAATTCACCTTAATATGAGAGATTATTTATTATAGTAACCTTACTATTTACTGAAGATACATACACAATATTTAGGGTTAGATGTATTTATCTGTAACCAAATTAAAACTACTGTATTACAATTAATTTAGTTCATCAGCAATTTTTTCAAATTTATTGTGATAGTGTTCATCTAAATAATTGTGGATAAAAAAAATTCATGAGAAACCAATAAAACTATATTGCCTAACTATGGGCCATGCAACATAGTGTCAAACTGTCAAGAAACACTAACACAATTTGTGACAGTGCTAGAACTGTGACCACCCACTACCAAATGTCTAGTATCACCTATGGTTAGACCTCCTCCTCAGTACTCTGAATCCCTTGGGATGGTTTAAAATGGGAGCTTAGATATTTTTTGCTATCCACAGAATGGCAGTGTCTCCAATGAATGTACTGTAATTCACTACATTAAAATTGAAGTCAAAGAAATGATGATTATATTAAAATTGTGCTAGGCATGACTCCCTGTAGATTTAGACATACTGCATGGTGCAGTATAGAGATACCTTTCCTGTACATGCTTAAGGATAGCAGAGACACAATAATTCAGAAAAACACACTGGTAGCCAATGGTCAAAAATTTGGAATAGCACATGGGTAACAGTATCTGGAACTCATGTTTATACACTGGTAGCTGGATGTTAGGGATTCAAATTAGCACACTGATAGCAAAGGCAGAGGAACTCAGGATAGCACATTAGTAGCCAAGTGTTAGTAACTAGGGTTAGCAAATGGATAACTATCAGAAACTCAAGGTTGCACACTGGGAGCAGTGTATCAGGAAATTTTAATAGTAAACAGGTAGAAGGACATCAGGAACTCAGGATATCACACTGCATGGTAGTAATGTGTAAAGTGAGCAGTAACTAAAGAGAGTTCCTGACTGATAGCAGAGTGTAAAGAACTCAGGATATCACACTGGTATCATGATGTTAGAAATTCAGTATAGAGAAGTGGCCAAGAATATCTTTGCACACTAGCAACATGGTGTCAAGAAATTAGACTAGCACATTGATAGCAGAGGCACTGGAATTTAGTATTGAACATTGGTAGCAGAGGTGCAGGAAAGTCAGGATTGCACAGTAGTAGCAGAGATATGGGAACTCAGGATTATACACTGGTAGCAGAAGCCAATAATCTTTATAAAACATGGTAACATGGTGTCAGAAACTTAGATCAGAACACTAATAGCAGTGGCACAGGATTTTAGGAATGCACATTGGCAACAAGATGCCAGGGACTTAGGCTTGCCTAATGAGGATTTTTAGGGAAGTAGGATTAAGATTTCAGGAACTCAGTATAGCAGGATCAGAACCAAAGCACTATAATATTGTGACAACATAAATTCAATAAAAATCTGGCAATAAATGCAGAGAAAGCCAGAATGTTAAAGACCAGGCATCAAATGTAGCTTGTTAACTGTTTAGGAATGCAGCAGGTTTGATTTATTGCATTGTTGAAACAGCACAATCAAAGTTACAGCAGCAATTCTGTTTATTGTATGATATTACAACTACAACTTTCACTATCTACAGGAATCAAACCGTCTACCCTGACAGTGCATTTGTGGGAAATTAAATATACTATGCTTTTAAGCAGTAGATTAAAAATCATAACATACTGTATTAGCCAATATTTATATTAATGGATAGTGCTTTAAACAGGCTTAATCTTATATTTCACCTGTGTCTAGTACATTTAAAAATTATAAATTGTTGTTAGACATTAGCTTCCTATAGTATTTCATCAATGTTCACCGACTTACAAATCACCTTCACATTGTCCTAAGTATCCATTAAATGCTTGATTGCAGTCTGCAATTCAGCATAAAGGACTTGTAAATTAAATGGAGGAAAAATTACTACTCACCTTGTTGATTGCAACAAACTGTTTTCTGCCAATATGTAATTATGGGCCCATTCTTCTCACCTTCATCATATAATCAAGTCATTCTAGTCTTTATGTTTGTAACCGCAGTAACTAACACTAAATGAAAAAGCCCAGTAGGTTAGACTCTTCTGGCTGTTTAGACTTAAAACATCAATTACAATAAAGATGTAATTTTATAAACTAATTAGTATTATATAAAACATACCTATTGTACAGTAAGTGACAAGAGTGCATGACTGAACAATATCATATGATTTAGGTAAAAATCATTGTGGATATAGTTCAATACAAGTGGATGTAACACATCTCCCCACTTACTGAGTTTTATAATTGAGAAATCCAGAAAAAACAACAAATACAAAACATTGCTGTTAATGTATTCCAGCAATCTCAAATCTGAATAAATTAAAATGTTCTAGAGAAGGATATTTAAAACCACACTAATATTTTTTTTGGGTAGATACAGGTAGTTATGCAACAACTGTTAATTTGCAATACTTTAAGTTTTTTTTAGATTAAGTCAAATATATTTTATAAAATAAATGAGTATGAATCCATTGTAGTTCTACAGAGAAATAAAGAATGCTAGTGGCAGATAATATTGGTATGCAGTCATTTTAAAGTACCTTTGTGCCATTTACTTCAATCCATAACCCAGCCACATAAGAGGTTCTATGATTACAATAAATGGCTTTACATGTATGCAGTTGTCTGACCACTGCACATAATGTGGAAAATGGACATGAGATGTGTCCTCATCAGGGCTAGACTGGCCATCTGGCACTTCTGGCAAATGCAGCTCCACCTCCTCGTGCTCTGCTTGGCCGGGATACTGAGAGAAGGGGGTGTGCTGCGTGGCCACGTCCCAGTGACTCGTGACATGCCCTGTGATAGTTAACCACACCCTTTAAGGTGAGGCCACGCCCATTTTATGTGAGCATGCTTGTCTATGGTGCATGCACACAGGGAGATGCCAGGGTTGATTTAGAGCCCCAGTCCATCCCTGGTCCTCATAAATCCAGCCTTTTTGTGCCATATGGCATGAAAAGCATGACATGAATTAGATACTCTGTCACAGGTAGCGATTTCCAGACATCCATATTTTTCCCTGAATTAAGCATTTTATTTGCATCATATCTGTATCCAAAGTCACTTAGGATTAGTATTTTTGTTGCAAAGAAATTGATATAATGTCCCAGATTAAGCATAATGATGCCTTTCACAATGCATGGCATGGCTCACTTTTATTAGTCCTCTAACTTTTGCCTTTTTTACCCAGGTTAGTGCCCGAGTAGCACACAGCAGCTGTGTGCAATGCAGGGGCCAATGTCCAGGGTACCCGTGCATTGTATTTTGACACATTAGTACTGTGAATAAGATGCAGCTTCTGTTCACAAGTGTGTGGCAGGATGCATGGCACAGTTTAATCACAAAGTACTAGGTGAACCATATGGGATAATTTTCCACAATCTGAAGATAGGTGTACAATATATGGACACATCTGTAATTTTTGCTTAAACATTTTTCCAGTGTTAGGTAAAGATAAATGTTTGCAGGGGCTGCAGTTTATCTAATTTTATTTTATAAATTGTCCCAAAAAATAGCATCTGATTGACTGCCATAGGTTTCATCACATTCTTTGCAGTTACATATCATTAGTTTATCTATAATGGGTGCAGGGAGCCCACGCTGTACACCCTGCACCCATGTTAAATATTTACCTCTCCTGAGTGTCGCATTAGTGCTGCAGTAGCAGCAGCATGAATTCACTGGGAAAATTATACAGCAGATATTTTCTAGGAGATTGGCTTATGTGTAGTAGAGGTGTACCCGGTACTATGGCATGGGTGCCATGTTTCTGGAGACCTGCACATGCACAATAGACTCTGGCTCAATGTCAGAGTCTACTGCACCACAGAGATGAGGGGGGCTGCATGGAGTAGACTGCTGTTAAACCCTGTACATCACTGCAGACCCTTTGTGGCATATTTTGTTGCACATATACATTAAATAAAAAATAATACTAACTGGCACATGCCATGCCAAAGATTGAAACAAGACTTCAAAATGGATGGTGTCACTGAACTGCACTACAGCAGTCATCCAAACTGTGGCAGGAGAGCTGGGAGAGGCTTGGGCTTCCAAGCAGATCCTAGAGTGCTGGGCAAGCTTCCATCATAACAAGGACAGGGGCATGACACATGGTCATGACCCCAAATTGGCACACATCAGGGTACATGCTCTCATGTGTATGAGGCCATGCCCCTTTCGGCATGCGCAAGGGGACAATAGTTGCTGCATAGGTTGTCACCACCCATTGTGACGCCTCTGTATGCTTGCGACGTGAGCAGGAGGATAGGTCTGCTTATATACAGTACAATATATGTTTACAATGGAAAAAAAGAAAAAGCTTATCAACTTCAACCTTTCAAACAAAATTCCTAGAGGAAGGTAATAAATGTATTTTAATTTACCTTAATAATTGGAAATATTCTCTAGTCTACCATGCTATCAATATCAAAATTTATTTATAAGGTGCCACAAGTTATACAGTGCCAAACAGGCAAGAAAGCAATTCAATAAAACAAAATATAAATAAAAGAAAAAAGAAAAGAGACATACAAGTAATATGGAAAAAAATGTGCTTCAATACAGGACAAGTGTAAATTTTCAGAACAGGTATAATTAAACAGCTCAGAGCATGTGCATATCACAAAATGACTATACAGTTAGAGACAGCACAAGTATGGATAGTAAACAAATGGGTATATACAGTGGGACAGAGGGGAGATACAAAATTCAGATAACACTATTCATGAAAGTTTACAATCTATAGGGAGTGGGCAGAGGATGACAGGAGCAGTTGGTGGGACAGGACCAGATAGGATGTGGTAGGAAATACATTATGTAGAGGGGAGATGGACAATGGTAAAGGGGTGGATATTGAGGGACCACTTAAAGGAGAGAAGGTTGGAGGAGAAACATTTCAGGTGTGGTAGGAAGTATTACAAGTGGGGCACAGGATGGTAATAGTCTAGGATGTGGGGGATTGGTTACCAGTGTAAAGGAGAGCCACAAGATCAGATACTGTATGAATGGAGGGGAGCTGGTGGGGAATTGGAGGGTGGTAGGCATGAATTCGATTCTGGTGTAGATGGGGACCCAATGGAAGGAATAAAGAGAGAGCAAGATCATTCTTGATGCAGTTATTTGTGTGAAATTTAGTTTGGAAGAACAGATAGCAGCAGTTTGGAGATTATGAGGATTTTGACAACATTATGTATCAGAAATGTTGGAAATGTTGTTAAGGAGAAGGCAGAAGGATCGGGTGAGGCACTTTCTGTGCAGGGATAATGTTAAAAGAGAAGTTGAGGGTGATGCTAAGGCAGTCGGCTTGAGTGACAGTGTGAAATTCTTTTAAATAGAACAAACTAAAAGATATATTAGATGAAAACAAAAACAGTAAATAATGACTAGTCCTACCATACCACAAAGTAGAATTATTCTATCATTGCCATCAAAGCTTAATATATAGAATGTAAACTCCATAAAATTGAAATATATAAATACTGTACATTAGAACTGAAAGCTTATTCAACCGTAACTTCACATCCCTGTGAAACATTCTGTTCTGTCACAAAACTCCATTTATGTGAATTATTTCTTCAACACCACTTACCTCTCATTAAAATCATGACTAGATTATAGACAGTAAATGCAGCAAATTTTAGATCTTCTGATGTAATTTAAAGTTAAAAGCATTGAGACCCTACATTAGACTTCATAGCTGCACTTAACAATCTGTACAAAACATGACCTAGGAGCAAAGATTCTACTCTCAGAGTCACCAGGACAACATTAAAAGCAGATGATTAAGTAATTTCTACTGATCTTGACCACATTAGCGTCACAATATTTTGAAATGCAGAGTGGGTACTGTGAGCATCAGACATGTACAGATAATTCTAATTAGAGGACTATGAGGATTCCATTTTTATAAGCCCTATTTCTGTTTTTTTTTTCATAGTTCAGATTTCTGTTTAATCTTAAAACAATCGATACTCATTTATATACTGTATACAATTTCTTAGTATCTGTTTATTTATTATTATTATTATTATTATTATTAGTATGTAGTAGTAGTAGTAGTAGTAGTAGTAGTAGTAGTAGTAGTAGTAGCAATAGCAGTATTGTTTATTTATAAGGTGTCACAAATGTTTCTATTGCATAGTATGGTGCAAAGGGATAGAACATACAGTACAGCTAAATTGCATATGAATTAGAGATGTGCGGGTCCGGATTCCTGGAAACCAAACACATTTGAATTTAGGGGTCACAAGTAGAAATGAGCTGGGGCTCTGGTCTTCCTGCCTTGTTTGGATCTAAAAACAAGGCAAAACATCTTCCCGGTGTCAGATCACACGTGTTTTGGACTACATATTAAAGTTTCTCTCTCATGATCGGGCGCCTTTTCCCACTAGAGACCAGAAGGGGAGGTTGCTGGTAGTATAGGGGCACTTACATTGTTGTACTTAATAAAAAAATGATTAGGAGCACTGAAGGCAGGGGCACTGTGTACTGTGGGCTGGCTGCAGCAGTCTGTGAGGCCCAGAAAAAAACACTAAAGTAGTGGACAATAGCACGTGTTGTTGTTGTTTGTTACTAAAAAAAAAGCCTACTAGGGCACTCTTTACTTTTTTCTAATAGAGAACCTGACACCCAGCTTATATTAGGGATGCTGTGAGGCAGTTTGTTGTGTATTCAGGGCTTTTAGGCACTGTTAAAAAATTGCAATAATATAAAACTTGTGTGCTAAAAATATATAACATCATTAGGTGTGCCATGGTATAAAGTGGATAAAGAGGGGGAAAAGGACCAAAAACAAACACAACCAAGCACACACAAAAAATTAATAAAAAAGGGGGGTGGACAAAAACAAACACAACCACATCTTAATGTTCTTTCCTTTTCAACATGTACTATGACAATGCAAAGACAATTTGGTCTAAAAAAATTTACAGACTGATGACAAAGGTAGATGCAAAGAGTCAAAAATAACCAATTATACAGGACTCTCAGGGTTAGGAACTGGATGGTCTAAAATAGTGGTTCTCAAACTTGGTCCTCAGGACCCCTGCACAGTTCACATTTTCCAGGTCTCCTGGCAGATGCACAGGTGTATTCATTACTCACTGACACATTTTAAAAATCCCCCAGGTGAAGCTAATTATTTCATTTGTGATTCAGTGAAGAGACCTGGAAAACATGCAGTGTTTGGGGTCCTGAGGACCAAGTTTGAAAACCTGTGATCTAAAGAATTAAAGGTATAATAATCAATATATAGGCAGTTTGCAAGTAACTTCATAGAAAATTATATTAGCCATAATTTTTGGGATGGGTATGGGATGCTGGCGCTAGGGATCACAGTTGTTGGCATCCTGACCAGGTTACAATCCCGACAGCTCTAGGTAAATAACCTTAACCTTTCCCCTAACCCTACCCTTAACTCTAACCCTCCTTCCCAGTGCATAAACCTAACCTCCTCCCAGTGCCTAAACCTTACCTCCCCCTCCCTGCACCCTAAACCTAACTCTCCCCCTATAGTGCCGGAGGCGGATTTCCAACTAGCAACCTAGGTGCTTAACTAGAGCCCCTCAGGAGACTGCAGTGTAGTATTAAGTGCAGCACTCGGCTCCTGATACTGTGAGGGAGACGGCACTGCACACAACACAGTCCACACCTCCTGCACCCACCACCCCCCTGGTAAGAAGCACAGGAACACAGGGTTTGGGCCGTGAGGACATGCCCCTATACGCATGGTCACGCCCCTGTCTGTGAGGCCACACACTGTTTCTGGTGGTGTGTGGCTTCATCGTGCACACAGTGTCTCTCCCCACACTGGGTAACACCACGGGGAGGAATGACACTGGTTTGTAATGTAATGTATATGGCTGCATATACATATTCATTACAGGATAATATATAAATTAGGGTTGTGCGCCAACCCCCGTTCTTTGGTTTTGGATCTGTATCTACTTCGAGCTTTTGGATCTGAATTTGGTTTTGCAAAACCGCCCTTGCATGTTTTGGATCTGTATTTTCTTCAAAATTTTATAAAACAGCTAAAATCACATAATTTGGGCCTACAGTATTATTAACCTCAATAACATTAATTTCCAGTAATTTTCAATCCATTTTGACCACTTGACTGCTCACAATATTGTTCACCAACAAAGACCAAAGGCTGTCTAGCTAAACTAAGCAACCAACAGAGCAGCGGCACAAACACACGGCAATTATTTCTGTCTAAAAATGTTTTACATATTAGTAATGTTTTAGCCCAAGCCGTAACTAGATTTTTTGGTGCCCTGTGCCAGAGAGAGCATTGGCGCCCCCTCCTCCTTTTTTTTTTTTTCTTTAAATATGGACATAAGATAGTGCAATTAAAAAGGGCCATGGCTTCATGGGAAGGGCCAGGGAAGAGATCGGGGAGGCCAGGAGATGCTGGGGATAAAAGAAGAGGAAGCTACAATGAAGAATGATAATAAACAGGATAATTGACAGGCTCAAACAGTGCCCCCTGCCCTGCAGTGCCCTGTGCCATGGCACAAGTCACACTACCCTAGTTACAGCCCTGGTATTAGCAGTAACCAATCAAACTAACTCGCAAGTACGTTCAATAGAAAACAATGCAACACAGAAATTTACTAATAATCATGTGTGGAACATCCTTGCTCAATACAAGTAGTCAAAGTTAACAAGCAGAAAACAAAAAACTCCTAAACCATGTGTAAATAGCAATAGCAGAAATGAATGCCCCCTACACAAGTGCACATGCCCCCGGCCAATGCCTATTTTCAGTGCCCAATCTGCATTACCCTCCTGGCAGTGCTGAGTCACTAATGACTGGCACTCTTTGCCCATGTAAAGCCCCGTTCAATCAGCCTTTTTGTTGAGCATTTCCCCAAAATCTCCCCAACTATAAAAACAGCATTCCATACCTGCGGGCAGGGCCACTATAAGGGGGAGACTGCCGGGCCTCCTGTCCCGGGCCCGGAGAGATAGGGGGCCCGGGTGGCAGTGGCGAGGAAGAGTATCAGTGCTGCTGCATTTGCACTACTATGGAGCCAGCTGCGAGCCAATCACAGCTCATGGAATGGCAGTCAATCAGGAGAAGCCACTCCTGATTGGCTGCTGTTCCGCGAGCTGTGATTGGCTCGCGGCCAGCTCAATAGTATTCAGCTGGCCACAAGCCAATCACAGCTTGCGGAACAGCAGCCAATCAGAAGTGGCTGCTCCTGATTGGCTGCCATTATGTGAGCCAATCACAGCCAGCTCCATACTTCTAATGCTGCAACAGAGATGTTTTTTCTCCGCCTGTCGCCTGGTGCATTGCTCGCTGCTGCCACCCTGGCCCCTTTCTCAGGTAGTTGTATGTTTGTGTTGACCTTGTCTTGTGCCCCCACTCGAATACAGCCAGCCTTCCCTAAGCCCTCTCCTTCCCAGCCATGCTTCCTTCCCTGCTCACAACCCCAATCCAGTCATCCTTCCATGCTCCCCCTAGTGCAGCCAGTCTTCCTTCCCTGCCCACCACCCCAGTCCAGCAAGCCTTCCCTGCACTACCTCCCCCTTCTAGTCCAGCCAACCAGCCTGTCTTCCCTGTCTTAGTCCAGCCAGTCTTCCCTGTGGCACCCCTATGTCTAGCCAGCCTGCCAGCCTTCTCTGCCTTGCCCCTCCCCTAGTCCAGCCAGCCTTCCCTGCCCTTCCCCCCCAGAGCAAACCATCCTTCCATGACCTTTGCAATATCCAGTCTTCTCTACCCTGTGGAGGGGCCACCATGTCTAGCCATCCTTGATTTACACACCAATTGAGGCATCATACCCAAAGTAGCTCCACCCACATTATCCACAACTCCACCCAAGTCTGCCCTATACCCCGGGGGGTCCTGCCTATTTTGTCAGTACCGGGCCCCAAAATTTCTGATGGCAGCTCTGCCTGCGGGTCAGAAACAGTGCAGGTCAGATACAGTGCAGGTCAGATACAGTGTGGGTTGAATACAGTGCGGGTTGGATACAGTGTGGGTCGGATACAGTGCAGGTCGTACACAGTGTGGGTCGAATACATTGTGGGTCGGATACAGGGCAGGCCAAATACAGTGCAGGATACAGTATGGGTTGGATACAGTGCAGAGGGTTAGGGTTAGGCTAGGGTAAGGCAGAGTTAGGGTTAGGGTTAAGTTGTTCTTCATGCCGTGTGCCGACGGATTCTGTTGTATGTATATCCTGACTCAAAAGCTGGTCTACGGAGGGCACCTGTAGTTATTTCTGTATAAGGAGAGTGCCACTGGTCATTGGACTGTATATATATGTATATATATATATATATATATATATATATATATAAATTAGGGATGTGCAGGCTCGGTTCTACTCGGTTCCATTCGTTTTTTTTTACAGAATCTTATTGGCTATCCAAAACTCGTGACAGCTGAAACCCAATAAGATTCGGGAAAAAAAACCGAACGGAACCGAGTAGAACTGAGCCTGCACATCCCTAATATAAATATATATATATATATATATATATTGTGACAAGAATCACATAGACCGGGTAAAATCCAACAGAAGCTTTCCTCATCACAAGCACAAGTACCACAGGACAGTGCAGTTTTCACAGGCAAGATGTTACAGGCTGGAACACAGGGCCTGATTCAGAGCCGCTCGTAAGCGGCCGCTCGTTCGCTCTGAGCGAAGATCGCACAACTGTGCATGCGTATGGGCGCAAAACAGTCATTGCGGTCGGAAATAGTGCGCTCGTAAAACAGCGAGGGGCTGCTAATTTGATTGACAGAATGTACCGTTTGTGGATTTTAACAGGGGAAGGTGCTTGAAAACAGGGGAGTGGAGATCCGAACGCAGGCGTGCCTAACGGTCGAAAGGGCGTTTAGTGGGAGTGCATAATTAGTAAAGGAGCGTCATCGACCACGTAACTTGGTTGTCCTTTAGCCTGAGCTGCTCGCAGTGATAGCGGGAAGAAAATCCTACCACATGCACTGTGAGCAGTTCAGATGCCTTTCGATGTTCCCAATTAATCTAATAAATACCGGAGATGACGTGTGATGCGAACGACAAAGGGGCGTCTTTACAAAATAGCAAGCGCATTTTTCGGACGCCCGCTCAGACATAGAGGTGTCAACACACCGCAAAGAGCGAGCGCTCAATTTAAATATCCCGCCCCTTTTTAAGAACGACCGTCCGCAAATAGCATCCAGGTCTGAATCAGGCCCAGAGCATCATCCAAACAGCAATACAGTTCTTTTAGTGGACTCACATGTCCAGGATCCCTAACACTGGTCATCCTGGGCCTAAAACATGGGCGACTATTTCACCATCAGAGATCATCATCCCTCAGCACAAACACCATTTTTAAAGCTAGCTAACAAGTACTACTATTCAGCCTAACTGCAGTTCATCTCTGACCTTAAAGAAAACCTGGACAGGATCGGTGTTCAACTACTGTTCCAAATTCAAATCAGTGAAATCCTACTGTCCCTGTCACAATACAGTATATATATATTAGGGGTGAGCGGGTTCGGATTTCTGAAATCCGAACCCCCCCGAGCCCCCCCGATCCGAGGCAGATCCGAGTCAGGCTCGATTTTTCCCGCCTGACTCGGATCTGAAATCGAGGCAAAACGTCATCATCCCGCCTTCCGAGTCTCGCGGGTTTTGGAACCTATATCAGGTACCCGCGTCGGCACCATTTTATCACTCGGCTGTGGACAGTGAAGAGGGAGGGTGGGAGTTAGGGCTGGCTGGGCTGTGTAGTGTAGTGTAGTGCAGAGTAGTGTTGTGCTGTGCAGTGCTGCGCTGTGCTGCTGTTGTCCACTACTTCAAAGTCCATAGGGGCTGGCTGTGTTGTGCTGTGCTGCTGTTGTTAATAGGGGCTGTGTCCACTACTTCAAAGTCCATAGGGGCTGGCTGGACTGTGTTGTGCAGTCAGTTCTCCATAGGGGCTGTGTCCACTCCAAAGTGCAGTGTCCCAGTCCTAAAGGGGTGCTGTAGTGTTGTCCAGGGGGTGCTCTGTCCATCAGGGGTGCTCCCCCCAAGTGCTAAAAAAATAATATTTTTTGTGTGTTTGTGAATTGTGTGCGCAGTAGCCGCACGTGCATCAACAAAGTAGTGCCAAGCGTGCGCCTGTGTCATAAGTAAAGGGCCGGCTGGCTTGACCGTTAAAGGGTGCTGTAACCTCCAAAGTACACTCCAGTCCAAACCAAAAAAATAATAATTTTCTGTGTTTGTGAATTGTGTGCGCAGTAGCCGCACGTGCATCAACAAAGTAGTGCCAAGCGTGCGCCTGTGTCATAAGTAAAGGACTGGCTGGCTTGACCGTTAAAGGGTGCTGTAACCCCCAAAGTACACTCCAGTCCAAACCAAAAAAAAAATTATTTTCTGTGTTTGTGAATTGTGTGCGCAGTAGCCGCACGTGCATCAACAAAGTAGTGCCAAGCGTGCGCCTGTGTCATAAGTAAAGGGCCGGCTGGCTTGACCGTTAAAGGGTGCTGTAACCCCCAAAGTACACTCCAGTCCAAACCAAAAAGAAAATAATTTTCTGTGTTTGTGAATTGTGTGCGCAGTAGCCGCACGTCCATCAACAAAGTAGTGCCAAGCGTGCGCCTGTGTCTTAAGTAAAGGGCCGGCTGGCTTGACCGTTAAAGGGTGCTGTAACCCCCAAAGTACACTCCAGTCCAAACCCAAAAAATATATATTTTCTGTGTTTGTGAATTGTGTGTGCAGTAGCCGCACGTGCATCAACAAAGTAGTGCCAAGCGTGCGCCTTTGTCATAAGTAAAGGGCCGGCTGGCTTGACCGTTAAAGGGTGCTGTAACCCCCAAAGTACACTCCAGTCCAAGCCAAAAAAAAATATATTTTCTGTGTTTGTGAATTGTGTGCGCAGTAGCCGCTCGTGCATCAACAAAGGAGCAGCGCCAAGCATGCGCCTGTGTCCCATAAGTAAAGAGCCGGCTTGCTCATTTCTTAAAGGCTGGTGTAACCCACAAAGTGCACTACTCTCCAACAAAAATAAAGAAATATTTTCTGTGTTTAGCCGCACGTATATATCAAATCGATATAACATAAATGGAGGACCAAACTTTCTCCGATAAAAATAAAATAGAGAAAGATCAAGAACCACTTCCTCCAAGTGCTGAAGCTGCTGCCACTAGTCATGACATAGACGATAACATGCCATCAACGTCGTCTACCAAGGCCGATGCCCAATGTCATAATAGAGGGCACATACAATCCCAAATGACAAAGTTCAGGAAAATGACCTTGAAAAAAACATTTAAATCAGCTGAAGAGAAACGTAAACTTGCCAATATGCCATTTACGACATGGAGTGGCAAGGAACGGCTAAGGTCGATCCCTAGTATGTTCATGACTAGTGGTTCAGCTTCACATGACGATGGAAGCCCTCCTCCCACTAAAAAAAATTAAAAGAGTTAAGCTGGCAAAAGCACAGCGAAGAACTGTGCTTTCTAAGAAGATATCACAAATCCCCAAGGAGAGTCCAAGTGAGGTGGTGGTTGCGATGCCTGACCTTCCCTGCACTGGACGGGAAGAGGTGGCTCTTTCCACCATTTGCACGCCCCCTGCAAGTGTTGAAAGGAGCACCCACAGTCCACTTGCTGATCTGCAAATTGAAGATGTCACTGTTGAAGTACAACAGGATGAGGATACTGGTGTAGCTGGCGCTGAGGAGGAAGTTGGCGAGGAGGATTCTGATGGTGATGTGGTTTGTTTAAATAAGGCTTCGGGGAGAGACAGTTGTTGTCCGTGGGATGAAAAGTAGGAACACCACTACTTTTACTAAACAATTGACCCTCCAACAGTCCTTAGCGAGGAGGATGAAGTACGACAGCAGTCATCCTGAAGCAAAACGTATAACTGAGGCCTTGACTGCTATGTTGGTGTTAGACGTGCATCCGGTATCCACCATTAGTGCAGTGGGATTTAGACAATTGCTGGAGGTAGTGTGTCCCCGGTTCCAAATCCCGTCTAGATTCCACTTCACTAGGCAGGCGATACCGAGACTGTACAGAAACGTCAGAAAAAGTGTCCTCAGTGTCCTGAAAAATGCCGTTGTACCCAATGTCCACTTAACCACGGACATGTGGACAAGTGGAACAGGGCAGACTAAGGACTATATGACAGAGACAGCCCACTGGGTAGATGTATCACCTTACGCAGCAACAGCAGCAGCGTCACCAGTCGCAGCATCTCAGAAACGCCAGCTCGTTCCAAGGCAGGCTACACTGTGTATCACCGGTTTAAGTAAGAGGCACACCGCCGACAACCTCTTAGAGAAACTGAGGGAAATCATCGCTCAGTGGCTTACCCCATTAGACTCTCCTGGGGATTTGTGATATCTGACAACGCCACCTATATTTTGTGCGGGCATTACATCTGGGCAAATTCCAGCACGTCCCATGTTTTGCTCACACAATAAACTTGGTGGTGCAGATTTTTTGGAAAAGCGACAGGGGCGTGCAGGAGACGCTTTGGGTGGCCCGAAAAATTTCAGGACACTTTCGCCATTCAGCGACTGTGTGCCAAAGACTGGAGCGCCAGCAAACACTCTTGAACCTGCCCCGCCATCACCTGAAGCAAGAGGTTGTGACGCGGTGGAACTCAACCCTCTATATGCTTCAGAGGATGGAGGAGCAGCAAAAGGCCATTCAAGCCTATACATCCACCTATGACATAGGCAAAGGAGGGGGTATGCACCTGACTCAAGTGCAGTGGAGAATGATTTCCGTGTTGTGCAAGGTTCTCCAGCCCTTCGAACTTGCCACACGTGAAGTCAGTTCAGACACTGCCAGCTTGAGTCAGGTCATTCCCCTCATCAGGCTTTTGCAGAAGCATCTGGAGAAAGTGAAGGAGGAGCTAAGACGGAGGGATTCCGCTCGGCATGTGGGACTTGTGGATGAAGCCCTTCATTCGCTTTGCCAGGATTCCTGGGTGGTCAATCTGTTGAAATCAGACCACTACATTTTGGCCACCGTGCTCGATCCTAGGTTTAAAGCCTATGTGGTGTCTTTCTTTCTGGCCGACACAAGCCTGCAGAGGTGCAAAGACCTGCTGGTGAACACACTGTCAGCTGAAGTGGAACGTGACACGTCAACAGCTCCTTCTTCATTTTCTCCCGCAACTGGGGCTGCCAGGAAAAAACTTTGGACATCTGGTCCGGACTGAAGGACCTGGCAACAATTTCTGACATGTCTACTGTCACTGCATATGATACTGTCACCATTGACAGAATGGTGGAGGATTACATCGGTGACAGCATCCAAGTAGGCATGTCCGACAGTCCATACCTGTTTTGGCAGGAAAAAGAGGCAATTTGGAGGCCCCTGTACAAACTGGCTCTATTTTACCTGAGTTGCCCCCCCTCCAGTGTGTACTCCGAAAGAGTGTTTAGTGCAGCCGGTAACCTTGTCAGCGAAAGGCATAGGAGGTTGCTACCACAGAATGTGGAGAAGATGATGTTCATCAAAATGAATTATAAGCTCTTCCAGGGAGACAAGCCTCCAGAATGTACAGAGGGACCTGTGGTGGTGAATTCAAGTGGGGACGAGTTAATACTTTGTGAGGATGAGGATGTACACACTGAAGAGGGTGAGGAATCGGTGGATGAGGAGGATGAGGATGACATCTTGCCTCCATAGAGCCAGTTTGCGCAGGGACACATTAATTGCCAACTTGTTTTGTGGGGGCCCAAACGAACCAATCATTTCAGCCACAGTTGTGTGGCAGACCCTGGCGCTGAAATGATTGGTTTGTTAAAGTGTGCATGTCCTGTTTATACAACATAAGGGTGGGTGGGAGGGCCCAAGGACAATTCCATCTTGCACCTCTTTTTTTTCTTTGCATTATGTACAGTTTGGGGCCTAGTTTTTCAAACTGCCATCCTGTCTGCCACTGCAGTATCACGCCTAGATGGGTCACGTGTTTGTGCCGCCCACTCGTGTCGCTTAGCATAGTCATCCAGCTACCTCGGTGCAACCATTTCGACATAAAAACACTATTGTGAGGTGTGAGGTGTTCAGAATAGACTGGAAATGAGTGGAAATTAAGGTTATTGAGGTTAATAATAGCATAGGAGCAGAAAAACCTACAAATTCTGTGATTTTAGCTGTTTTTATGCTTTTTTTCAAAAAAATACAGATCCAAAACACAAAACCCAGAACCCAAAACACGGAAGGGTGGCTTTGGCAAAACCAATCCAGATCCAAAACACGAAGAAAGATCCAGATCCAAAACCAAAACACAAAACATGAAAAGTGGCCGGTGCACACCCCTAATATATATATATATATATATACTAGGGGTGAGCGGGTTTGGATTTCTGAAATCCGAACTCCCCAGAGCCCCCCTGATCCGAGGCCAATCCGAGTCAGGCTCGACTTTTCCCGCCTGACTCGGATCTGAAATCGAGGCAAAACGTCATCATCCCACCTTCCGGGTCTCGCGGGTTTTGGATCCTATATAAGGTACCTGCGTCGGCACCATTTTCTCACTCGGCTGTGGACAGTGAAGAGGGAGGGTGGGAGTTAGGGCTGGCTGGGCTGTGTAGTGTAGTGTAGTGCAGTGCAGTGTAGTGTTGTGCTGTGCTGTGCTCCACTGTGCTGCTGTTGTCCATAGGGGTTGTGTCCACTCCTTCAAATTCCATAGGGGCTGGCTGGACTGTGTTGTGCAGTCTGTTGTCCATAGGGGCTGTGTCCACTCCAAAGTCCTGTGCAGTGTCCCAGTCCTAAAGGGGTGCTGTAGTGATGTCCAGGGGGTGCTCTGTCCATCAGGGGTGCTCCCCCCAAGTGCAAAAAAAATAATATTTTTTCTGTGTTTGTGAATTGTGTGCACTGTGGCTGCACGTGCATCAACGAAGGAGCAGCGCCAAGCGTGCGCCTGTGTCCCATACGTAAAGGGCCGGCTGGCTTGTCCGTTAAAGGGTGCTGTAACCCCTGAAGTACACTCCAAACAAAATAAAAAATTCTTTTTTTTTCTGTCTTTGTGAAATGTGTGTGCAATAGCCAAACGTGCATCAACAAAGTAGTGCCAAGCATGCGCCTGTGTCATAAGTAAAGGGCCAGCTGGCTTGACTGTTAAAGGGTGCTGTAACCCCTAAAGTACACTCCAAACAAAATAAAAAAATATTTTCTGTGTTTTTGAATTGTGTGCGCAGTAGCCGCACGTGCATCAACAAAGTAGTGCCAAGCGTGCGCCTGTGTCCCATAAATAAAGGGCAGGCTGGCTTGTCCGTTAAAGGGTGCTGTAAACCCCAAAGTACACTCCAAACAAAATAAAAAAATATTTTATGTGTTTTTGAATTGTGTGTACTGTGGCTGCACGTGCATCAACAAAGGAGCAGCGCCATGTGTGCGCCTGTGTACCATAAGTAAAGGGCAGGCTGGCTTGTCTGTTAAAGCGTGCTGTAACCCCCAAAGTACACTCCAAACAAAATAAAAAAATATTTTCTGTGTTTGTGAATTGTGTGCACTGTGGCTGCACGTGCATCAACAAAGGAGCAGCGCCAAGCGTGCGCCTGTGTCCCATAAGTAAAGGGCCAGCTGGCTCATTTCTTAAAGAGTGGTGTAACCCACAAAGTGCACTAGTCTCCAACAAAAATAAAAAAATATTTTCTGTGTTTGTGTGCGCCTTAGCCGCACGTATATATCAATATAAATTAAATGGAGGACCAAACTTTCTCTGATAAAAATAAAATAGGGAAAGATCAAGAACCACTTCCTCCTAGTGCTGATGCTGCTGCCACTAGTTATGACATAGACTATAACATGCCATCAACGTCGTCTGCCAAGGCCGATGCCCAATGTCATAGTAGAGGGCACATACAATCCCATATTGCAAAGTTCAGGAAAATGACTTTGAAAAAAACATTTAAATCATCTGAAGAGAAACGTAAACTTGCCAATATGCCATTTACGACACGGAGTGGCAAGGAATGGCTAAGGTCTTTCCCTATGTTCATGACTAGTGGTTCAGCTTCACATGACGATTGAAGCCCTCCTCCCACTAAAAAAATCCAATGAGTTAAGCTGGCAAAAGCACAGCGAAGAACTGTGCGTTCTATGGAGATAGCACAAATCCCCAAGGAGAATCCAAGTGTGGTGGCATTTGCTATGCCTGACCTTCCCAGCACTGGACGGGAAGAGGTGGCTCTTTCCACCATTTGCACGCCCCCTGCAAGTGCTGAAAGGAGCACCCACAGTCCACTTGCTGAAATGCAAATTGAAGATGTCACTGTTGAAGTACAACGGGATGAAGATACTGGTGTAGCTGGCGCTGAGGAGGAAGTTGGCGAAGAGGATTCTGATGGTGATGTGGTTTGTTTAAATCAGGCTCCGGGGGAGACAGTTGTTGTCCATGGGATGAAAAAGCCCATCACGGTCATGCCTGGGCAGAAGACCAAACATTCCACCTCTTTGGTCTGGCAATATTTCTATCCAAATCTGGACAACAACTGTCTTGCCATATGTACCATATGTAAAGGTGAAATAAGTAGGGGTAGGGACGTTAACCACCTAGGAACATCCTCCCTTATATGGCACCTGCAGCGTGTTCATAAAAAGTTACTGTCAAGTTCAAATACTTTGGCTAAGACCGTAAGCAGTCCAGGGACACCTAAATCCCATTGTCCTGTTGTATCCAAGCGCCTGAAAACCACACCGTCAACTCCCTCCTCGTCAATTTCCTCCTTAGTCAGGATCGGAAGTAGTCCTGCAGGCCATGACACTGGCATGACTGACTCTCCTATCTGGGATTCCTCCAGAGGATCATGCATTGCTACGCCTCCTGCTGCCGCTGCTGCTGTTGCTGCTGCTGGGAGTCGTTCATCATCCCAGAGAGGAAGTAGGAACACCACTACTTTTACTAAACAATTGACCCTCCAACAGTCCTTAGCGAGGAGGATGAAGTACGACAGCAGTCATGCTGAAGCAAAACGTATAACTGAGGCCTTGACTGCTATGTTGGTGTTAGACGTGCTTCCGGTATATGCCATTAGTGCAGTGGGATTTAGACAATTGATGGAGGTAGTGTGTCCCCTGTTCCAAATCCCGTCTAGATTCCACTTCACTAGGCAGGCGATACCGAGACTGTACAGAAACATCAGAAAAAGTGTCCTCAGTGTCCTGAAAAATGCCGTTGTACCCAATGTCCACTTAACCACGGACATGTGGACAAGTAGAACAGGGCAGACTAAGGACTATATGACAGAGACAGCCCACTGGGTAGATGTATCACCTTACGCAGCAACAGCAGCAGCGTCACCAGTAGCAGCATCTCAGAAACACAAGCTCGTTCCAAGGCAGGCTACGCGGTGTATCACCGGTTTCAGTAAGAGGTACACGGCCGACAACCTCTTAGAGAAACTGAGGGAAATCATCGCTCAGTGGCTTAACCAACTTAGACTCTCCTGGGGATTTGTGATATCTGACAACGCCACCAATATTGTGCGGGCATTACATCTGGGCAAATTCCAGCACGTCCCATGTTTTGCTCACACAATAAACTTGGTGGTGCAGAATTTTCTGAAAAGCGACAGGGGCGTGCAGGAGACGCTTTGGGTGGCCTGAAAAATTTCTTCCCACTTTCGCCATTCAGCGACTGCGTGCCAAAGACTGGAGCACCAGCAAACACTCTTGAACCTGCCCCGCCATCACCTGAAGTAAGACATTGTGACGTGGTGGAACTCAACCCTCTATATTCTTCAGAGGATGGAGGAGCAGCAAAAGGCCATTCAAGCCTATACATCCACCTATGACATAGGCAAAGGAGGGGGTATGCACCTGACTCAAGCGCAGTGGAGAATGATTTCCGTGTTGTGCAAGGTTCTCCAGCCCTTCGAACTTGCCACACGTGAAGTCAGTTCAGACACTGCCAGCTTGAGTCAGGTCATTCCCCTCATCAGGCTTTTGCAGAAGCATCTGGAGAAAGTGAAGGAGGAGCTAAGATGGAGCGATTCCGCTCGGCATATGGGACTTGTGGATGAAGCCTTTCATTCGCTTTGCCAGGATTCCTGGGTGGTCAATCTGTTGAAATCAGACCACTACATTTTGGCCACCGTGCTCGATCCTAGGTTTAAAGCCTATGTGGTGTCTCTCTTTCCAGCTGATACAAGCCTGCAGAGGTGCAAAGACCTGCTGGTGAAAACACTGTCAGCTGAAGCGGAACGTGACACGTCAACAGATCCTTCTTCATTTTCTCCCGCAACTGGGGCTGCCAGGAAAAAACGTAGGTATCCTAAGCAACTTGCTGGTGGCGATGCAGGGCAGGCAGGACCAAGTTTGGAAATCTGGTCCCGACTGAAGGACCTGGCAACAATTTCTGACATGTCTACTGTCACTACATATGATACTGTCACCATTAACAGAATGGTGGAGGATTACATCGGTGACAGCATCCAAGTAGGCATGTCACCCTGGCGCTGAAATGATTGCTTTGTTAAAGTGTGCATGTCCTGTTTATACAACATAAGGGTGGGCGGAAGGGCCCAAGGACAATTCCATCTTGCACCTCTTTTTTTTCTTTGCATTATGTACAGTTTGGGGCCTAGTTTTTCAAACTGCCATCCTGTCTGCCACTGCAGTATCACTCCTAGATGGGTCACGTGTTTGTGCCGCCCACTCTTGTCACTTTGCATAGTCATCCAGCTAACTCGGTGCAACCTTTTGGACATAAAAACACTATTGTGAGGTGTGAGGTGTTCAGAATAGACTGGAAATTAGTGTAAATTAAGGTTATTGAGGTTAATAATAGCATAGGAGCAGAAAAACCCACACATTCTGTGATTTTAGCTGTTTTATGCTTTTTAAAAAAAAAATACGGATCCAAAACACAAAACCCAGAACCCAAAACACGGAAGGGAGGTTTTTGCAAATCCAATCTAGATCCAAAACACAAAGAAAAATCCAGATCCAAAACCAAAACACAAAACATGAAAAGTGGCCGGTGCACACCCCTAATATATACATATATATGGGATGAGCGGGTTCGGATTTCTGAAATCCAAACCCCCTCGATCTGAGCCGGATCCGAGTCAGGTTCAAGTTTTCCCGCCTGACTTGGATCTGAAATCGAGCCAAAACATCATCATCCCGTTGTCGGATTCTCGTAGGTTTTGGATTCTATAAAAGGTCCCCACGTCTGTGCCATTTTTCACTCTGGCTGTGGACAGTGAAGAGGGAGGGTGGGAGTTGTGCAGCTGTTGTCCATAGGGGCTGTGTCCACTCCAAAGTCCATAGGGGCTGGCTGGGCTGTGTTGTGCAGTCTTTTGTACATAGAGGCTGTGGGCCTTATTCAAACCTGCTCACAAGCGCACAGCGGTCGCAAGCGGGTCGATGGTCCCCCTCTGCACATGCGCCACCTACAGCGTGTGCATGCATGAGGCCCAGCAAGCGACTGAAGTTCAGTCACTCCAGGGCTTGCTACAAGATGGGGCAGCTGTCGATGGTGAGTGACAGCTCACCCCGTATTGTAGGCGGGGAGGGGGGGTGGTTAGGCAAATGCAGGCATTCCCTTAGGAATACCTGGCATTTATGGGCAGCCCTACTAACATCACTAGTGATGTCGGTAGTGGACTTCCTGATCTATTAGACCAGGAAGTCCTCTCGGGCTTGCACAGGGTCTTGTCACAAGCCCAATGCTCACAATAATTGCAACCATCTCCATGCCGCTTGCAAAGGCTGTGGGTGGTCACCCACAGCTTAGCGAGTGACCTGAAGAAAATAAATAATAAATCCCCCCCCTGATTCAGTGCAAGCGCTCGCCAGCAGCAAGCGGCTCTGAATCAGGCCATGTGTCCACTCCAAAGTCCATAAGTTCTGGCTGGGCTGTGTTGTGCAGTGTCCCATAAAGGTTGTAGTCCTAAAAGGGTGCTGTAGTGTTGTCCAGGGGGTGCTCTGTCCATCAGGGGTGCTCCCCCCAAGAGCAAAAAAAATTGTTTCTGTTTTTGTGCGCTGTAGTCGCACGTGCATCGACAAAGTAGTGCCAAGCATGCGTCTGTGTCATAAGTAAAAGACCGGCTGGCTCATCCATTGAAGCATGGTGTAACCCCCAAAGTGCGCTTCAAAAAAAAATAAAAAAATCTTTTTCTGTGTTTGTGACTTGTGTGCGCTGTAGCCACATGTGCATCAACAAAGTAGCACCAACCGTGTGCCTGTATCATAAGTAAAGGGCTGGCTGGCTCGTCTGTTGAAGGGTGGTGTAACCCCCAAAGTGCGCTCCAAAAAAAAAAAAGATATATATTTTTCTGTGTTTGTGACTTGTGTGCGCTGTAGCCACATGTGCATCAACAAAGTAGTGCCAAGTGTGTGCCTGTGTCATAAGTGAAGGGCCGGCTGGCTCAACTGTTGAAGGGTGGTATAACCCCAAAACTGCACTCCAAAAAAATGAAAAAAAAATTTCTGTGCTTGTGAATTGTGTGCACTGTAGCCGCACGTGCATTAACAAAGTAGCGCCCAGCGTGCATCTGTGTCATAAGTAAAGGGCTGGCTGGCTCGTCTGTTGAAGGGTGGTGTAACCCCCAAAGTGTGCTCCCAAAAAAAAATTACAAAATCTTTTTCTGTGTTTGTGACTTTTGTGTGCTGTAGCCACATGTGCATCAACAGTGTAGCACCAAGCATGCGCCTGTGTCACAAGTAATGGGATGGCTGGCTCATCTGTTGAAGGGTGGTTTAACCCCCAAAGTGTGCCCCAAAAAGAAAAAAAAATGGCTGTGTTTGTGTGCGCCTTAGCCACACGTATATCAATATTACATAAATGGAGGACAAAAATTTGTCTGATAAAAATAAAATAGGGAAAGTTTAAGAACCACTTCCTCCTATTGCTGAAGCTTCTACCACTAGTCATGACATAGATGATGAAATGGCATCAACGTCGTCTGCCAAGGCCGATGCCCAATGTCATAGTAGAGGGCATATAAAATCCCAAATGGTAAAGTTCAGGAAAATGACCTTAAAAAATAAATTAAAATCATCTAAGGAGAAACGTAAACTTGCCAATATGCCATTTACGATACGGAGTGGCAATAAACAGCGAAGGTCCTCCCCTATGTTCATGACTAGTGGTTCAGCTTCACATGCCGATGGAAGCCCTCCTCCCACTAGAAAAATGAAACGAGTTAAGCTGGCAAAAGCACAGCAAAGAAATCCCCAAGGAAAGTCCAATTGTGGCGGCGGTTGCGATGCCTGACCTTCCCAACACTGGACAGAAGAGTTGGCTCCTTCCACCATTTGCACACCCTCTGCAAGTGCTGGAAGGAGCACCCACAGTCCAGTTTCTGATATTCAAATTGAAGATGTCACTGTTGAAGTACAACAGGATGAGGATATTGGTGTAGCTGGTGCTGAGGAGGAAGTTGATGAGGATTCTAATGGTGATGTGGTTTGTTTAAATCAGGCACTGAGGGGAGACAGTTGTTGTCTGTGGGATGAAAAAGCCCATTGTCATGCCTGGGCAGAAGACCAAACATATGTACCATATGTAAAAGTTAAATAAGTAGGGGTAGGGATGTTAACCACCTAGGAACATCCTCCCTTATGCGTCACCTGCGGCGTGTTCATAAAAAGTTACTGTCAAGTTCAGAAACTTTGGCTAAGACCATAAGCAGTCCAGGGACACCTAAATCCCTTTGTCCTGTTGTATCCAAGCACCTGCAAACCACACCGTCAATTCCCTCCTTGTCAATTTTTCTCCTCAGTCAGGATCGGAAGTAGTCCTGCAGGCCATGTAACTGGCATTACTGACTCTCCTATATGGGATTCCTCTGGAGGATCCTGCATTGCTATGCTTACTGCTGCCACTGCTGCTGTTGCTGCTGGGAGTCGTTCATCATCTCAGAGAGGAAGAAGGAACACCACTACTTCTTTTACTAAGCAATTGACCCTCCAACCGTCCTTAGCGAGGAAGATATATTACAAAAGCAGTCATTCTGAAGCAAAGCGGATAACTGAGGCCTTGACAGCTATGTTGGTGTTAGACGTGCATCCGGTATCCGCCATTAGTGCAGTGGTATTTAGACAATTGATGGAGGTAGTGTGTCCCCGGTACCAAATCCCATCTAGATTCCACTTCACTAGGCAGGCGATACAGAGATTTTACAGAGACGTCAGAAAAAGTGTCCTCAGTGTCCTAAAAAATACTGGCTCCTCCCAGTAATCAGGTATTCATTGATAGGGGTATTTATGTAGTCCATAGTTAGCATACCCTCATTGCCTTGATAAAGACCTTAAAGGTTGAAACCCATTGGCAGCAGAGGGACACCACAAGACCTATCCAGAACCAGATGAGGACTGATAGCTGAGGTTTAACCCGGATCAGAAACATCTTTCAAGTTATTACATGCATCTGTTTCGCCGGATTCTGGTAGGAGGCCAACTTCACCTGTGATGGTATACTTGTTCTATGTCTAAGGAAAGCTCATTATACATCTTGAGCATTTTTCCTTGTTTTTTGGATAAATGTTTATGTTATTTTCATCTTGTTTCAATAAATGTGTCACATAAATAATTGTGCTATTTAGAAACAGATTATTTTTATGTTCTGGGATATTTACCTTTGAGAAAAGGCTATTAATATCATATCCTGTTTCAAAGCACTTATTGGAATATTACAAGACTATCTGCACCAGATGCTCTTTACTTTTTTCTTTTACATGCAACAATTTACATTTGCTATACTCCAACACTCCTTGAAGACCATATATCAAGGAAAAGATACTACTAATACACTTAAGAAAAGTATCCATTAAATCTGTTTTTCATTAACAGGCGCTAGGGTGTGATACCTTACTATATTTTTTCTTGACGTTTATATTGGGGAAGATAGATACCTTCCCCTTAGGATATCTGACCTAAGCTGCCATTGTGGCGCAAATAGCAAACACCTTTTTTCTTTTTATGCTTATTCTAATCTAACCTAGATCAATTTTTAAGCATTGTGCTACACAAATATTTAATGTTAAATCAATTAAGGCAAGCACAAGCCACACTTTGGTCATTTCTCTTTATTGCAAATGTTGTTTGGCTATGTATTATCCATTGTTCAAATGTTCACATACAATACAATCAAGTTTATTATTAGTCAAGTGGTGACAATGTTTTTTGATATTTTTTATTACCCTATTATTTTTTTTCTTCTCATCCTCAGCAATCTGCTTGTGGCAATAAGGTAAGTTGGTATGTGTTGTTTCCTTTTTTTTTAAATTTTTGTATCCAAGAAATGATTTTTGGTGAAAAGTTTGCTTCAAAAATATAAAACAAAAAACAAAGGGCCTGATTCAGAGCCGTACGCAAGTGGATGATCGCTCGTTCGACGAACGAGCGAGAAAATGTAAATTCAAGCGCTCGCTCGTAAGTTCGCTCATAGCTAATCTTCCGCCCCAAAGTCTCCCAACCCCTCCGCTAGCTAACGGACGAGCAAAATTGCGATCGTCCATCTCCAAATTTGGTTGCAGGGAATGCTCGCACAAGTCCAAACCGGAAGTGGGCCTGTCAGATTTCGATTACCTGCTCGTTCATTCTGCATACATACTTTTATCGTATCATGCCAATCAATATATTAAATAGCTTAATTGCTCTTCACATGATTTGCAATCCGTTTTTTTTTCATTTTCAATAAACTTTCTTCTTGTCCGTGTGTGTCATTTTTCCCGCAGAATACGTACGGTTTCACCAATGGTTTACTTTTTCAAAACTACATGTTGTAACCAATGATCCTATTGTTTTCATGTGTTTGTGATAGGCATATTTTAGTTTAATCATTTCTTTATTTAAATTAGCTTACGCATGTCACTGCATCAAGCCTATCATAACTCACATTATATTTTTTTAGGCTGGAGGACACATGACTCATACAATAACCAATAGAATGGTTCCTGTTAATTTACCAAATACATTAGCCAATCAAATTTTTTCTCAGGCCTTTATTAAAACTGTTTTGTGTAAAAAAAATCATTGCCATCATGAGAGCCTCCGCGTTTACCAGGCGGGAGCTTTTGGTGCTAACGGAGGTGATGGACCGGTGGATCACCAGCTAGCCTTCCCCCATCAGCAACCACCAGAAGCGATCCGCCTATGCGGAGGTTCGCGACCGCCTGCGCTCCTTCGGCTCACACCGAAATATTGGTCAGCTATAGCGCAGGTGGTCGGATCTGCGCTGCCGCACGCCACGCTTGCTGGCCTGTTTTTGGCAGCGTATAGCTGAAAGTAAGTATTTGTTTTTTTTCTGGGCTTTTTTTGCGGCCCTATCTGCATGTGCATGTTTTTAGTCTAGCCCTGTTTGTTTATTGTGGTCTTATCTGCGTGTGCATGTTTTCAGTCTAGCCCTGTTTGTTTATTGTGGTCCTATCTGCGTGTGCATGTTTTCAGTCTAGCTCTGTTTGTTTATTGTGGTCCTATCTGCGTGTGCATGTTTTCAAATTTTAAAATGTTATAACATTTGTGGAGTTGTTAATTTGTGGCCAAACCCTCCCCCCCAAAAAAATATACTAAACATTTTTCTAAACTCATTTAGGTGCTGAACGCAGAAGCCGGCCTCGCTGCAGTCACAGGCGCCGGGCTCGGCCCCTCAGTCCGACTCCCAGCACTGCACCAACTCCCCAACCTTCCCCCAATTCCACCTCCACCCCTGACCGGCCACTACCTGAGGCCCCTCCCTCTGGAAATTTGCCCCCCAACAAAATTCACCCTCCACTCCACCCCCCCTCTCTTTTCTTCACCCTCCACTCCACCCCCCTTCTCATTTCTTCACCCTCCCCTCCCCCCCGGCACTTTTCATTGCCATCCAGCAGCTCCGAGATCTCCCCTCCGTGTAGCCTACGGCACTGGCCCACCTCCGAGGAGGAGGAGGATAGGGGGGCCTCCAAACAACCAAATCCCTATGACTGGTATGTTTCCCTTTAAAATTTTAAAAAATTTTTAGTGGTGACATTTTTATTTTGATAGACAATGTATAGGATTTTTACCAATGATACATATCACACATGTCCAAACACTCATACTTGGGTAGTTATTGTTTACCCTAACAAGGGTACTTCGTCCTTTTTGTGGTCGCCTTTTTGTGTGTTCATTTGTAATTTAGTATTTATCACATCTTTGCATTTGACAGTACTTTGTTTTTTTCATCACAACTGGATCTTTGTTTACACTAGATTTATTTGTTGAGTTTGTTTTGTAAACTTATAATGTAAGGTGTTATTTTTTTTTTTGTTTTTTTTCCAACAGAGGACCAGAGGCGGATGCATTGTATGCAGGAGGGATTGGCTGCCTTGCGTGGGCACATGATAGCAATGTTAGTGGTCCTTGACCACATGGCGGCGGCCCTTCGGAGCTGATTTTTTTTTTCCTTGTTTGTTTTTTTTAAATTATTTGTTTGAAATTAAAATTTCTTTGTATTTTAACGAGTCTCATTCCTTGTCTGAAACAATTACATTGTTTAACCTTCCATAAGTCCACTATTTGATCATGTTCTTTAAAGTAAGGTAAATTAAATAATACAAAGTTCTAGTAAGTATGTAAGCTGCCACATTAAACACCTCACCATACCAATAGGTTATTAGAAATTCAAACATTTTCTGGTTTTTCTTTGGGTGGGTAATGTAAATTTTCAAAAAAAGCTGCTTAGGCCTAGTTTGGCAAACCTACTGAATCAACATAATACCTTTGATGTTTTTTGAAAGCCACAAAGCATTTTCAAAGACTTAAACATTTCATACATTACAGGATTAGGCATTACGAAAGTTGGCCTTTTTGTGCCAGGTTACACGTGATTCTAATTTTGAAAAAAACAGTCTTTTTAATGGCAAACAAAAATTTAATACACACCAAACACATACAGAAAGTTAATTGTGACAAGCAATTCACACAGTGAAAAGACACTCCAAAAAACAACCAACACCAAAAGCAAACAACAAAAGAAACAATCAAGAACTGATGAAATAAGTAGCAGGCCAACATAAATCCACAAATGAGGCGATGAAATAATTGATTCCAAAGTTAGATCCAATGTGGCCACATGTACACAATTTAGTGGAGCAGATAGTAGGCATCGTTTTTTCGAGGTTTGTAAAGGAAGACAAGAAAAATGTAAAAAAAAATTAACAATAAAAAAGGCACATTACAATGGTACATGTTGACATTGTGTCAATTAAGTAAATGTTTGACAATAATTACCTGAAAAATCTGGACACCACATCATCGCATATGGCCCCCCCACATACTGACCTCCGACCAACCTCGGGAGGGCCATCCTCAGGCAAGGCATCCTCTGGCTGCATTGGGGCATCACTCCTTATGGCGATGTTGTGAAATATCCCACACAGGACCACTATTTTCGAAACCATATCCGGCATATAAATGAGCTCGCCACCAGAGCAGTGGAGGCATCTGAATCGGCCTTTTAAAAGGCCGATACAGTGCTCCACCACCTGCCTGGTGGCTGTAAGTGCGGAATTATACTCACTTTGTGGCCCTGGTGTTGGAGCCAAATAAGGAGTGAGCAGCCAGGGCATGCAAGGGTAACCTCTGTCTCCTGTGAAAAAACAAACACAAACATCAGGACCATTGTGTAACAAGCTTTGCATTGGTTGCCACGGAAGGTGTCAACTTACCCAGAAGCCACGCATCACCAGCTTGTAGGTTGTCTAAATTTTGCCAAATCCCTGATTGCCGGATGACAAAGGAATCATGTGCACTCCCGGGGAATTTGGCATTAGGGAAAGGATCTGGAGGGAGGCATCACATACCACCATTACATTCAGTGAATGAAAGTGTTTTCGGTTCCTATAAATAGCCTCCAGCCTTGCTGGAGGCTGAAGTGGTATGTGAGTGCCATCCACAACCCCTATGATGTGTGGGAAGCCAGCTATTTGGTAAAAATTGACCTTCACCTCACTAAGGGAACCCATATCCACTGGCATTTGAATAAAATGATGGAGGTGTTTAAAAAGGGCCTCCATCACTTCCCTCAGGATCCTTGAAAAGGAGGATTGGGAGATTCCCGCAACTATTCCCACCATGGTTTGAAAGGATCCTGAGGCACAGAAATGTAACACCGACATTAATTGCGTAAGTGGTGGTATTGCTGTAGGACTGTCAATTTGCCATTCAAGATCACTCTCTATTAATGAGAGAGTGTCTAGGATGATTTGTGGAGGAAGACGGTATCGGCATCTGGCATTCCAAAAAGGATGACACGTGTTCTATATATCTTGGGCCTTGCACGCCTACGAGGCCTACGCCTGGGACGAAGTTGAGATTGGTCGGGTTCGGGCAACATGGCCAAGATAATACGACCAGCATCAACCTGAAATGGTAAGCCAGGTAGTTATTGTTTGAGACAAATGTGAACATAAAAAACAACTTATCTTTTCCAATCAAGCCAAAGATGCTTACAGGCCGGGGTATTGTCATGATGTCAAATCCTACATTTTAAAGATGAAAAAATTTGTAATTTATTTTTCAAATTAAAAATTATTCGCAAAACAATTTTAAAACCATAAATATATAGAAGGGAGCACACATTAGTAAGGAAATGCACGCTACATTTACAGTGGTATTCAATATGGGATAGATAAGTCCCTTTTTGCATTAATTTCGCAATTCAGACGTCATTATCTCAGGTTTTACTTTTACACCGTAGGCAATATCAAAGACTTATTGCATTTTTGAAAAGGCGAAGTGATAAAACGGGGAGAAGTTTTCACCATTGAATAGGTGTGGCAAAAAAGTGCAGAATTGGGGTTTAGGGGTGCAGACTTGAAAAAAATAGCCAGCACCCCTGAGATTGACATTTAACAAAGAACTGTGTAAACCCAAAAATTTACACAAGAAATAGGGACACCACCCAAAAAAAAGTAAAATTTTGGGGTGATAAAATAAAACATGATAAAAATTTTCTAAATAAAAAGCAAATATGTTCAGGGCTATTCTGCATGTATGCAGCAGGTGTTTTGAAGAATAGAATTATAGCGGCAGGTGCACAAATGCTGAATTTTCTAAACACTTACTTTCGGGACACCAAAATATGCTAGTACCCATTGTCATGTCCCCCAAATTTGATGTGACCACTTAAAATATTTGAGACAAATTCCAAAGTGCTCTTCTGCATCACTTGCTCAATGTTGGTAAAAAAACACATGCATCGGCAATTTAAATCTCTGACTTTCAATTAAAGGCTAAAACGGGGGTACCCACAGTGTGCCCCCATGTTTTCCCAACTTTAGGGGGGTCTTACAATTTTTTTAAGGCAAACTTCCTAATTTTACGCAAATCAAACTAAGGAGTTTCCCTTTTTCACTAATTTTATATTGAATAGGAGGATAAGCGGGAGCGCGCACCAGACTTAACGAAAAAAAAAACTCCAATATGAAACGTTAACTTCCACAGTGAAGTTAACATTTCCTTTCGGAGTTTTATTAGCGAACGTAAGATCCAAAATTCAAACACAAAAAACCAATAACCAACTCCAACAAACCGCCTCAAACCACTAATCATGCCAACAATCCACTCCTCCAAGCTAAACCTCCAACATTCATTACCCGCCACCTCGACTCGAGTCGCAACAAGCCATAAATAGTCTTTATTTTCCCGCTCAAATTAAGGACGGATCATAGGAGCGCACAATGAATGATGCGGACGAATAATGAGGACGCATGTATAAATATGTCACGGAAAGTCACAAACGGTCTGCTGTAGTTCAAGTTGAGGTGCTCATAATGTCTACAGAACAGCAAAACAATGGCCGAGAGGCGCCCGGTAAGTATTTGTCTCTTTTGTATTCAAGGATTATTTAGAACCCTAATTTATAGAAAATTTGACATCAAAATTTAAAAAATGTTTTTTAATAAAGGTGTTGAGGATGCCATGGAAGAGGCTGCTGGGCCGAGTAGGCCAACAAAACCAACCAAAAAAAAAAGGCAGCCACAATTCACAAGAAAGGAGATGGAGGTTTTGATCCAAATGTGTGTTGACACCCTGCCACAGGGAGAAAGATATATGGGTGCAAGCCAGAAGTGGAGAATGTGGGATGAGATAGCCAGTGCTGTCAATAGGGTGGGTGAGTTGGACTGTCTAACCCGGGATGTCAAACGCCGGTACGTAAAAACTACATTTTAATAAAAAGTGGTTACAGGGCCAAATACTGCAGGAATAATGCCAACTTTTTCACCCACAGATGGACCGATTTTAAATATCGCCTAAAGCAAAAACTGGCTGACAGGGCTAGGCATGCAAGGGGGATAGGTGGGGGTCCCACCCCTGTGTCATTGGAGCTGAATGACTTGGAAGAGCTGGTACAGGGGTGTGTGCAGGAAGAGGAGGTGTTTGGCGTGTCCAACATGGATACGGACATGCAAGACTTTGCGGCTCCTCATGTTGTCCCAGGTAAATGTTGTTATGTTACCAACTCTGAAATGTGTTTGTGACAATATGTAGATTCTAATGTTCCTCTTTTCTCTTTTTTCTCACAGAGACACAGGCGGATGAGTCTGCTCCAGAGGGGAGCCTTGGCCGCAGAATTTCTGCTGGCTCTGCAGGGGAGGAAGCAGTAGATCCGGCTGGGGACCCTGCAGAAGCCAGACCAGAGCAATCCCCCTCGCAGGCAGTGGCCCTCCTCACAGATCTCAATTTTAAATCGGATCACCACATGGAGATTCTGCTGAGGATGGACGCCAGTCTGCTACGGGTGGCTGAGGCCATGGAGCAAAATGCTGCGGCCAACGTGACCATTGCTCAGGCCCTGGCCAACATCCGAATTGCCAAAGCCCTGGAGCAGCTCGTTCGCCAGCACATAGTGGAGCCGGCCTCCCTTCCTGCCGGAACATCAGGATTCTCCACCTCTGGCACAACAACAGCCATCCCTCCAAATGTGCCTAGCCCTCTGCCTAGTCCAGAGGCCACAACATCTGCCTCTAGACAGGCCAGCCAAAGGACATCCCGGACCCGGTCAGGCTCCCACCCTACCCCAGCCAAACGGGGCAAAAAGCGATGACAGCACTGGCTAATTTTCCCACAATCCTTCTGTGCTTGCCCCATATTCCTTAAGGGCCAAAACTTCCCTCTCCTTTCTTGTGAATTGTTTTTAATGTGTGTTATTTTCTTTTGGGCAAATGCCATTATTGTTGTGTTTGTAATTTTAATTTCAATCATTTTTACGTTAGCCAGAACTGAAAACTGGCAAATGCACATGAAAAAATAAAAATGTGTCTAAAAAATAAAAACATTTCAAAATCTGCTCCATTGCATTGTGACATTATTCTAAAAATGGTTTATAGGTAATCCCGGCCAAAAAAAAAAAAAAAATTTAGGCCCTCATTCAGACCCACTCGCAAGCGGGCGCACGTACGTTAGGCGTACGTACAAAAATATTTAAATTCAATGGCTCGCTCGTATTTTCGTTCGCATCTAAAATTCCTCCCTAAACTCTGACGACCCCTCCTCTAACTAACGAGCGTACGAAATAGCGAGCGTACATCCCCAAAATGGCTTGAAAGGAACGCACGCACAAGTATAAACAGGAAGTGGCCTTGTCAGATGTCGATTACCTGCTCCTTTATTCTGCCTACCTCCATCAATCGTATCATGCCAATCAATGTATCAATTAGCTTAATTGTTTGTTTTTTTTCAACACAATGCAAGAAACTTTACTCTTGTCCGTGTTTGTGTTTACCCGCAGAATACGTACGGATGAAACATTCGCTTTTATTGTTCAAAAAACATGTGAACCACAATTAAACAATTGTTCTATTGCTGTGGATCCCCGCATATTTCCCTGGGTTCATTTCTTTATTTAAATTTGCTTACGCATGTCACTGCATCAAGCCTATCATAACTCTCCAGAGATTTCTGGCCCTGTCGAACACATGACTCATACACTAACCAATAAAATTGCTCCTGTTAATTTCCAAAATACATTAGCCAATCAGAAAATTTTTACACACTTTATCAAAAATGATTTTTAAGAAAAACACCATTGCCATCATGAGAGCCTCCGCATTCACCAGGCGCGAGCTGCTGGTGCTTACGGAGGTCATGGATCGCCGGATCACCAGCAAACCTCAACCCATGACCAACCGGCAGAAGCGCTCCGCGTATGCGGAGGCACGGTCCCGCCTGCGGTCCTTCGGCTCACGCCGCAACATCGGGCAGCTGGAGCGCAGGTGGTCCGACCTGCAACGGCGAACGCCCCGCTTGCTGGCATGCTTTCGCATGCAGATCCTGGAAAGTAAGTGTTATGTATTGTGGTTTTAATGTTTGTGTTTGTGGGGCAAACTGCGTGTGCATGTTTTCCTGTCTGTCCTATTTCTTATTTGTACTCATATCTGCGTGTTCATGTTTTCCTGTCTGTCCTATTTCTTATTTGTACTCATATCTGCGTGTGCATGTTTTCCTGTCTGTCCTATTTCTTATTTGTACTCATATCTGCGTGTGCATGTTTTCCCTCTATTTCTGATTTATTCATTCTACTCCTATTTGGCTTATTTTTTGGGTTGTTTTTTTTTTTTAGTTTTGGTCCCCGGATTTGTCCATAAACTAACCACAATTTCTTTGACATATTTTAGGGGGACAGCCAAGACTCCGCCGTCACCGTCCGTCCAGACGGCGTTCCCGGCCACTATCCCCAACCCCCAGCCAACACTCCACCCCAAATCTTTCCCCTATTCCCCACTCCTCCCCATCCTTCCCAGACCCTCTCCCGGAAATGTCGGGCCTCCTTCCCCTCCGTCCCACTTCCCCCTCTCCTCCACCCACCCCTCTTCCAATTACCCCCTCCCCGGAGTCCATCATAACTCCTCCCCATTCTTTGGGGAATGACGGATCCTCCGAGGAGGATCATGGAGGCATTTCCGGAGCTCCCGTTTTGGCTCCCGGTATGTTTTTATTTTGTTTTTTTTTAAAGCACAAACTGTTTGTATGTAATCATGTGTCGTGCCTTTCTTCGTGTTTTTGTGGCTTGACTTTTGGTGATTTTGCAGTTTGCCTTTACCTCTTCCTGGTGATTTCAACATACACATATCACACCTGTGGGAATTTGTACATAGGCCTTGTATTTTTGGCAGCACCCCCTTTTTTTTTTTTTTTTTAGGTTTAGGAATGATTTCGTTGTGTTTTTGTTTTTTTAATGTGGATTCCCTATTGTTGTATTAACCCACACACTTTTCTCACCCACAGAGGAACAGAGGCGTCGGCAAGAGGTGGCGGATTTTGTTGGCCAGATGCGGCAACATGTAATTGGCATTCTGGTGGCCCTCGACCGGCTGTCTGGCCTCCTTCGCCAGTAGTTTTTTTATTTTTGTTAACGTTTCAAAATAAATTTATTCAGACAAATATACGTTCTGGCTCATTTTTTAAATCCAAAACCAAGATAGTTTAGCATGACATAAGTAGACTGTTCCTGCAAGGATTTCCCTTTTTTAAAAGTTAGATTGTGTTTTGTCTTTGTATGTCAAACAGACACAAGAAACACATAACAGTAACAATGGCATTTCCCTTTTTGGGTGTAGTGTCAATTACATATTTCTACATTTTACAGGTTCCTAGTTGGTGCGCAAGCTGCTTAGGCCAATCTTACAAATCCCAAGGTTGGGTCAGGCTTCCTTTTGGTGTGGGTTGGGAAGCTGAAAACATATTTCAGTTTAGCTCAACTGGCGTCAGTACTGGATTACCCCTTAGTCAAATGTAACTTGTGTTAACCTGGTTACACTTGCTGTTAACGTCCCAAAAAAGGAAGACCATTTCACTCTCCAAACATTTATTCACAACATAACAGAGAAAACAAAGTGGTCACTCCCAAAAAAAGAACACAGTGATAAATTCAAATACAACACATACCAAGAAATAATTAAATAAAAACAAAAAATCAAGAACTGGTTGACGAAGGACCATGCCAACATGATTCCACAAACATGGCGTTGCAATATGGGTTCCAGAATATATGCCCAAAAGGACCAGATCCAGGTTTGGTAAGGGTAGCAGGAAGTAGTGAGCGTTGGAGTGCCAAAGATTATGTGAACAAACAGAAGATGGTGAGAAAAAAAACACAAAATTAGATGTTCGCAAACAAACACAAACACATTAGGTATAAACACTGTAGTTTTGTTACAACTTACCTAAAAAATCTGGCCACCACATCATCGCGTATGACTCCCCCACATACTGACCTCCGACCAACCTCGGGGGGGCCATCCTCAGGTAAGGCATCCTCTGGCTGCATTGGGACACCACTCCTTATGGCAATGTTGTGAAATATCCCACACAGGACCACAATTTTAGACACCATATCCGGCACATACATGAGCTCGCCACCAGAGCGGTGGAGGCATCTGAATCGGCCTTTTAAAAGGCCGATACAGCGCTCCACCACTTGCCTGGTGGCTGTAAGTGCAGAATTATACGCACTTTGTGGCCCTGGCGTGGGAGCCAAATAAGGAGTGAGCAGCCAGGACATGCAAGGGTATCCACTGTCTCCTGTGAAAAAAAATAGACAACATCAGGAACACTGTGTATCAAGCTTAACATTGTTATGTACTAAAGGTCTCCACTTACCCAGAAGCCACGCATCACCAGCTTGTAGGTTGGTTAATTTCTGCCATATCCCTGATTGCCGGATGACGAAGGAGTCATGTGCACTTCCGGGTAATTTAGCATTCAGGGACAGGATCTGGAGGGAGGCATCACATACCACCATTACATTCAGGGAGTGATAGTGTTTCCTGTTTCTAAATATGGCCTCCAGCCGGGCTGGAGGCTGAAGTGGTATGTGAGTACCATCCACAACCCCTATGATGTGTGGGAAGCCAGCTATTTGGTAAAAATTGGCCTTGGCCACACTAAGGGCACCCATATCCAAAGGCATTTTAATAAAATGATGGAGGTGCTTGAAAAGTGCCTCCATCACTGCCCTCAGGATCTGGGAAAAGGAGGATTGGGAGATGCCCGCCACTATTCCCACCGTTGTTTGAAACGATCCTGAGGCACAGAAATGTAACACCGCCATAAATTGCGTCAGTGGTGGTATTGCTGTTGGACTATCAATTTGCCGCTCAAGATCACTTTCTATTAATGAGAGAGTGTCTATGATGATTTTGGGAGGTAGACGGTAGCGTCTTAAAACCTCATCATCGGGCATTCCAAAAAGGGTGACACGTGTTCGAAATATCTGGGGCCTTGCATGCCTACGATGCCTACGCCTGGGACGAGTTTGAGGTTGGTCGTCTTCCGGGAGCAGGGCCAGAACAATTCGCCCCAGATCTACCTGAAATTCAAAGTTTACAATGTAAGGCTTTTGAGCCACCCCAAAAGTAACATAAAACAACTTAGCTTTATGATACCATCCATAGCTGCTTACATGCCGGGGTATTGTCATGATACGTATAAACTGTAAAAAAGCCAAAAATGAGACATCAAAAATTTAGAGGGTGATTTTATGTTTGTCAAATTGGTGCAAGCCAACACATAAAAAAGGCGAAACACACATTTGGCCATCGATGAAAACGACATTGCACACCGTACGTCAAATAGGGGTCAAATGGACCCCAAAAATTGAAAAGGGAAAAGCAAAACTGGTTTACAAGATGAATAAGCCTCGAAAAATGCGTTAATTAGTTCGCAAATGCAAGTCACTACACCAACAGTCAAAAATGCGTTAATTAGTTCGCAAATGCAAGTCACTACACCAACTGTCAAAAATGCGTTAATTAGTTCGCAAATGCAAGTCACTACACCAACAGTCAAAAATGCGTTAATTAGTTCGCAAATGCAAGAAAAATAATGGACTTACCAAAATCGAATATATAAGATTTCCAACAAAAAGGTCTTTGGGTCCGAAAGCCAAAACAAACTAAAATAGATGAAATTAGTGTAAAAAAATATATATAAAACAAAAAACCAGAAGTAGACACCAATTGGCCACAAATTAGACTGCACAAAACTTACCAAATCAGGAAACGATGGCAAAAAATAAACCAAAAAAATGCGAACGGAAAACCAAAACAACTGTAGCAAAACAAAAAAAATACAAACACCGCCAAATCCTCCAACCGCAAACAACCAAATCCAACCAACTTAACCGCCAACAATCCAACAACGCAACCTCGACTCCACACACACCAAGCCATAAATAGTGTTTATTTTCCCGCACAAATTAAGGATGAATCATAGGGACGCACAATCAATGATGCGGCCGCAAACTAAGGACGCATGTATAAATACGTCACGAAATCACATTTAATTTCTGGTTGATTTCATTCTGGAAGCAGAGACATGGCTTCAGACCAGGGAAACAATGGCCAAAAATCCGTCGGTAAAGCCTTCATGCATTTTGTCTCAATGATTCTTTTAAAACATAATATTGTGCAAGTTGTGAAGTGGCTAAATCTGCATATTTACCCAAATAGGTGAGGAGGATGACATGGAAGAGACTGCTGGCCCCAGTCAACCCGCCAAAGCTGCCAAAAAAAAAAGGCAGCCACATTTCACAAGCAAGGAGATGGAGGTTTTGATCCAGAAGTGCGTTGACATCCTGCCCCAGGCAGCCAGGAATATGAGCCAAAGCCAGAAGTGGAGAATGTGGGAGGAGGTCGCCGTTGCTGTCAATAGGGTGGATGATTATGTCCGTCTAGCCCGGGATGTCAAACGGCGGTAAGTAAACACTTTCCCATCTTATAAACAAACCCCATTGTAAAAAAAAGGATAATGGTTCCAATTTCATTCCACAGATGGGCAGACTTCAAATATCGTCTCAAGCAAAAACTTGCCGACAGGGCTAGGCATGCAAGGGGGACAGGTGGGGGTCCCACCCCTGTGTCATTGGAGTTGACAGACTTAGAAGAGCTGGCACAGGGGTGTGTGCAGGCTGTGGAGGTGTTTGGCGTGTCCAACATGGATACGGACATGCCAGACTTTGCGGCTCCTCATGTTGGCCAAGGTAAGTCTTGTGATGTCACCAACTCTGAAATGCTATTGTGCCAATATGTAGATTCGAATGTGAGTCTTTTCGCATTTTTCCTAACAGAGACAGAGGCGGATGAGTCTGCTCCAGACGGGAGCCTTGGCCGCAGAATTTCTGCTGGCTCTGCAGGGGAGGAACCAGTACATCCGGCTGAGGACCCTGCAGAAGCCAGTCCAGGGCGTGCCCCCTCGCAGGCAGTGGGCCTCCTCACAGAACTCAATTTTAAATCGGATTTCCATACGGAGATTCTGCAGAGGATGGACGCCAGTCTGATACGGGTGGCTGAGGCCCTGGAGCAAAATGCTGCGGCCAACGTGACCATTGCTCAGGCCCTGGCGGAAAATACCAGGGCCAACATCCGCATCGCCGATGCCCTGGAGCAGCTCGTTCGCCAGCACATGGTGGAGCCGACCTCCCTTCCTGCCGGAACATCCGGATCCTCCACCTCTGGCACAACATCAGCCAATCCTCCAAATGTGCCTAGCCCTGTGCCTAGTCCAGAGGCCACAACATCTGCCTCTGGACAGGCCAGCCCGATGGCATCCCGGACCCGGTCTGGCGCCCACCCTCACCCAGCCAAACGGGCGAGAAAACGGTGACAGCAATGGCGACTTTTCCCACACTCCTTCTGTGCTTGGCTCATATTCCTTTCTGGTCAAAACTTCCCTCTCCTTTCTTGTGAAATTTTTTTAAATTTGGTATTTACGTTTATGTTACCAGTTATGGCTTTTTTTTTTTTTTTAACAAATATCTTTGCCACAAAAAAAAGGCAACAAAATATTAGGCCAATTTGTTTGTGTTTAAACAATAAATTTAAAACAAAAAACTGACATTGTATTGTGACATTATTGTACAAATGGGTTACATTTAATCCTGGCCCTAAAGGCAAAAACTGACCCTCTTAAAAAAAAAAAAAGGCCTCTTTAAGGAACGTTTAAAAAATCACATAGCGATGCAAATTCCACAGTAAACCAAAAAAAAGGGGAGCTAATTAAAACATGATGACATTATTGTTACAATAGGCCATAACCAACAAATTGTGGCCAAAATAAAACACCAAAAATGTACGCTAATTGATTGTGTAATCATGACATTAGCAGCTCTGATTTCCACCTGCGTACGCTTTTGTGCTATCCCAATAAACTGCTTTCCAAACACATACCAAGCCGGTTTTCAATCCAATACTAATTACTTTACTGACTAGCCGCGATTAATCGCAGCACCATCCTTGAGTCCCGGGACGGAGGAGAAGGCCATCGCCAATGTGGTCGAGTAATCCTGACCGTAAGCTGTGCGAGCATTTTGAAGGGAAAGCGGATGTTCCAGTGACGTATGAGACGGTCCGAACACATTTGACGTTCGCATCTGCTAATGTATGTACGCCCCAAAAACGCCTCGCCACGCCTGCGTTTTTTCATCTCCACCCCCGTCAACACCCAAAAACGCCCTGTTCTGTCAATCACATTTGACATGTCACTTCCTGTACGCTATTTTAGGAACGAGAGAAAAAAAAATCGCAATCTGCCGTACGCACATGCGCAGTGTAACACCGACGCATGCGCGGTTAGTCAACATCGGAACGCAACGAGCGTACTGTTGTTAACGTGCGGCTCTGAATGAGGGCCTTAATTCAGATTCCAAAGGGTTAAAAACCATTTAGGAGTTTTAAGGAACACTTTGCCAAAACAAAATGGATGCGAATTTTCCTGGCCCATTAAAAATGTTGCTAAAACACAAACATGATGACAATATTGTTGCAATAACACAAAACCCCCCAAAAATGCAGAAAAAATAAATAAATAAATAAAAAATTGGTACGCTAATTGATTGTCTAATCCAGAAATTAGCAGCTGAGTATTTCACCTGCGTACGGTTTTGTGCTACTAAAAAAAAACTATTTGCTAAACACATTACAAGCTTGTTTTCAATTCTAAGTTGATTGCTTTTTGGGCAAGAAATGATAAATCGATTAAACATCGAAGAGGCACGGGAAGGAAGACGAGACCATCGTCATTGTGGTAGAGTATACCAGACCACAAGCTGTGCGAGCAGTTTGAACGGAAAGTGGATCAGAAAGTGATGTATGACTTGTTCCGATCACATTGGCCGTTCGCATGAGATAATTTATGTACGCCCAAAAAATGCTTCGACACGCCTGCGTTTTCCCATCTCCACCCCCGTCAACACCCAAAAACGGCCTGTTCTGTCAATCACATTTGACATGTCACTTCCTGTTAACTATTCGAAGAACGACTAAAAAAAAGATCGCAATCAGCCGTACGCACATGCGCAGTGTAACACCGGCGCATGTGTGGTTTCACAACATCGGAACGCTACGAGAATACTGCCGCTTACGAGCGGCTCTGAATGAGGACCAAAGTGTTTATTGATTTCCAAGGCAACATGCACAGTACCCTTTGTGCCAGAAATGTGGTTAACAACATTGTGTATACTCACTATAATGTGTTTCACATGTACACATAAGTATATTTGTTGTTTGGACAAAACAAGTGTACATTCTTCTAAACATACATGACAAAAACACTTGCATGTTCCCTTAAGGTATGTTAACCACATACATATACCCACACAATCTGTGGTTTCCATAATGTTTTCTAAAATAGATTATTTAAAGTCAAGTGGTGGTGAAGATGAATGCTTTGTGGTTGTGCCTAACATTTTTATTTTAAAACCTACCCCTAGGTGGGAGTTACCACCCCATGCCACTTGCATTCCACCTCTAGTGCATGGTGTCCATCTTGGTGGTGTGCTTGCAGTTATATTTGTCTGAGAAGTGCTGGCTCCAGAAGTGCTTATGTTTAGGTCGGGTAAGTGCCCTAAGATTTGGGTCACAAAATTAACCATTGTGCCATTTACTGTATGTCATGTAGAGCAGTGTTCTGGTTCTCAAGTAAACGCAAGAAAATTGCATCAAAGTGGTTATTAGCTTCCTGATATCTTTCTTGGTTTTCCTGCATCAATAAAAGTGTGTTTTGGAACTTACTATTGCCCTCTCTAATTTGCACAAGGCATTTGCCCAATCGTGTGTGTTGTACTGTTAGTCCCGACATAGACCCATCACGCCTGTGTGAATGTTTGTTTAACATATTAGTTTGACAAATTTGTGTGGTGAGAAGATTGAACTGCTGTTTTTGATACTCTAACATAGCTTGGTAATAGGACAGGTCAGGCTGACCAAGAGGAGGAGGAGGAGGAGGAGGAGGGGTTGCCTGTAGTTCTGGTGTTGTCTGATGTTCTGTATGCTGTGTTGTCATGGACAGGGGCGGATTGGGATGGAAAACCAGCCTGGAAATTTATGGAAGCAGCCCTAATGGGGCGGGGTCTGTAGAGGGGGTGGGATTCCTTCTCATAGGACCTGATTTTGAGTTGGACATAGTTGTAGCCGTCCTTGCATCTTTTGCTGCAGTTGTGTCTGTGACTTTAAGCTAATACCACTACAATGTCATTCCCTGGTGTACAGTCCAAATATGCAAGGACTGAGATGCCCGCTTTCAGTGTCTAAGGAGTCTATTCACTAATACATGGAGAGAGATAAAATAGAGAAAGATAAGACCAAGCCAATCAGCTCCTAACTTTCAGTTTACAGGCTGTGTTTGAAAAATTACAGGTAGGAGCCGATTGGCTGAAACTTATCTTTCTCCATTAATCTCTCTCCAAGGATAGTGAATAGACCCATTAGACTTTAGACACCACCATCGGTCACACCATTGGAAGCTTCAACAGCCCTATGTTAGGCATAGATCATCCATCAAAGTATAGCCTCCATTGTGAGCAATTCAGCATCTCTATAGCCAACCCCCTGTAACCACCTAGTAACACCCAGCACATTTCTAATACACTTCTTGGTGTATACGACTGAATCTGAACTGCCACTCACACATGTGTGCAGATGGAAAACAATGCACAAGAAAAAAATAAAAACACTTTGGCCCGCACAGAAAAAAAAATCACATTGGTCCCCACAGGAAAATAATAAAAACACATTGGCCCCCACAAAAAAAGAAGACACATTGGGCTCGATTCAATTCAATGTGAATTGAATAGCGCCGGGAAGGAGCTCCCAGAGCAATTCAATTCAGTGCACTGTTAACCCTGACTAAGGATTTCTTCTTGCATCCTTCCTGGGGTGCGAGCAGAAATCCGACAAAAGTACAGGTGCATTGCTGTTTTCTTCCCTTAACGAGGTGAAAACAGCATTGTGCCGGGAAGTTTAATCAGAGAATGCCCGTTCTCATTACTAAATTCCCTGTTTAAGGCATGAGGGGTGGGAGAACGGGCATTCCCTGACCTAACAGCACACAGAATTGAATAGTTCCAGGAGCTACCTCTCGCCACTCTATCAATTCATGTTGAATCGAATCAAGCCCAATGACACCCAACAGAAAAAAAACACATTGGCCTCCACAGGAAAGAATAAAACACATTGTTCTCCACATGAAAAAAATAAAAACACATTGGCTTCTACAAGAAAAAAATGAAACACAATGGCCCCCACAGAAAAAAACTAACACATTGGTCCCTTTACAGGAAAAAACAGATTGGCCACTGCAGGAAAAAAAATAAAACACATTGTCCTCCACAATAAATAAAAAATAGGGTGCGCAGTGTTCATCTCCACCAGAACTAGCACCTGGAGCACAAACTTCACAAACTCCACCACCGCCGGGGTCCGCATGGGAGTAGCAGTAGTGGGAAGCAGGATGGGAGTAGTAATAGTAGTGGGACGCATGGGGCAGGATGAGAATAGTAGTAGTGGGAAGCAGGGGGTTGAATGGGAGTAGTAGTAGTGTGGATCTCAGGACAGAATGGGAGCAGGGGTGCCGAGAGGTTGGATGAGCGGGTACAGATTACCTGGGCCTCCTGAGTGGCCCGGCAGGGGCCTGGGTCTGGTACCACCACCCCCTCCCTTCTCTCTCAATCACAGCAGCCCAGCACACAGCATGTGCTGAGCTGCAGTGGGAGACTGCTCGTGGCTGCTGAGCAGCAGCCACAGCAGTCTCCTATGCCTGTGGGGGGAAGCGTCACACTGATCATGCCCCCCCTGGCTTTGAGCAGGGCTGAGGGGGCTCAGAGCGCCCCCCCTCCCTAACATGAAGCATCACGTTGCGGTGCTGCTAAGCTTTTTTTTCTCGGGAAGGGGGCGTGGCCATGCTACCCCTGATTGGGCCACGCCCACTGTTACCAAGGCCCACCACAGCTCTTGGCGGGCCTGGATGGGAATAGAAGTAATGGCAGAGCAGGTGCAGGCTTGGAGTAATAATAGTGTGGGGCAGGCTGGGAGTAATAGTAGTTCAGAATAGAGGGCAGGATAGGAGTCATAGTGGAAAGCAGGGGCAGGAAGGGAATTTTAGTGGAAAGCAGGGGCAGGATGGGATTCATATTGGAAAGCAGAGGCAGGATGGGAGTCATAGCAGAAAGCAAGGGCAGGATGGGAGTCATACTGGAAAGCAGGGGAACGATGGGAGTTATAGTGGAAAGCAGGGGCAGGATGGGAGTCATAATGGAAAGCTGGCACAGGATGGGAGTCATAATGGAAAGCAGAGGCAGGATGGGAGTCATAGCAGAAAGCAAGGGCAGGATGGGAGTCATAGTGGAAAGCAGGTGCAGGATGGGAGTCATAGTGGAAAGCAGGGACAGAATGGGAGTCATAGTGGAAAGCAGGGGCAGGATGGGAGTCTTAGTGGAAAGCAGAGACAGAATTGGATTCATAGTGGAAAGCAAGGGCAGGATGGGAGTCATAATGGAAGGCAGGGACAGGATGGGAGTCATAGTGGAAAGAGGGGCAGGATGGGATTCATAGTGGAAAGCAAGGGCAGGATGGGAGTCATAATGGAAGGCAGGGACAGGATGGGAGTCATAGTGGAAAGCAGAGGCAGGATGGGAGTCATAGTGGAAAGCAGGGGCAGGATGGGAGTCATAGTGGAAAGCAGGGGCAAGATGGGTGTCATAGTGGAAATCAGGGGCAGGATGGGAGTCATAGTGGAAAGCTGGGGCAGGATGGGATTCATATTGGAAAGCAGAGGCAGGATGGGAGTCATAGTGGAAAGCAGGGGCAGGATGGGAGTCATAGTGGAAAGCAGGGATCATTTTGTAAACAGGTGAAATGCAAATGACTTTGCAGGCTTTAGTACAACATGTATACTTTCCATTAGATGTGTAGAAAGCCACTTAATGCTACAATTGAACATACCAGAGGATTGAGTATTATGACACCTTTTTAACAATATCACATGGCAACAAGGCTGCACAGACCCCGCCCCCCTGCATGGTGGAGCTGACGGCTGGCGACATAGAGGACAGCACAAGTGGAGCCATGAACCTCCGGTTTGCGTCTGCTCCCTTTGTAGGAAGCTGGAGGTGGGCAATGGAGGGTCTGGAGGCGGGGCCGTCAGCATTGACTGACGGCTTCAGGCTCCACAAAGGCTTATGGGAGGAACTGCTGTGGCTTGGCATGCGCAGCAGCTCCCCCGTCGGCCATTTATTTATTTATTTATTTTAATGTCATTAAGTTTAATTTGTCCAGCAGCTGAGCTGCCCGATCAGAGCTAATCTCCGATTGTGACAACGGAGTCCCGGGCGAGGAGGAGTTAGTTTATTGAAGGGCAGGCGCAGGGGCCACCGTCACTAATCTGCTGCACTCTGCAGCTGCCCCATCGGAGGATTGCGGCAGTGGGACGGTGGACAGTCATTGAAGGATGGGCTGGGCGGTCGCCGGCCACCAAGGGAACCGGCCCAGTGGGAACTGGCCCAGCCTCCCGGCGGCCCAATCTGCCCCTGGTCATGGATGGAGACACCGGTACCATCGTTAGAGTAATGTGATCATCATCTGCTTCTAAAGGCTCCAAATTGCTGATGTCTCCCACCAGATCAGCAGGTGTGTTATGCAAGCCTTCAAAAGAGTTTAGGGTAAGTATTGTTTGGATCACACATACAGTATATTGAAAATATACACAAGGCTTAAAGACATATTTTGTCACATCCAAAAATAATGGCATGTTTCAAGTCATGTAACCATCAATATGCTGTCAATGTTCTTATCTACCTTGCTTTAATGCAATATTTCCACAACCATCAAGATGTATGAGGTGTGTGTAACCCCCCTTCAGTGTGCGGTGTGGTACATAGGTGCATTTGGAGTGATACACCTCCTATTGCCTCAGGCTAGCTCTCCAGGGTGTGGGCAATACCTGAGAAGGGGGTCCCTGACCATGCAGGCTTTATAACAGTCACACATATAGATACAGGTATAGATAGACACATGCAGCAACAGTTATTTTGAATAACTTGGGCGCCAGACCTTCTCTTATAAAATTAAACCAATTTATTTCTCTCCTCCTGCACATGACTTTACAGGACAAGAATATGGTTACAGCAGCTTCTCCTCTCCCTCCAGCTCATATACTTGGCATGTCAGACGGTATATGACAATCTTATGGATATGGTTACATTACATCACACTCTTCTTCATCAGCACAGTCTTTAAGCACAGTCACAATGAATGCTTTGCATTTTACCCACACAGGTCCACCTGGCCCTTTGCTGGCTGGTGCCTGTAGTTCTCCACTTCATACGTGCAGGTCCACCTAGCCCTTTTGCTGGCTGGTGCCTGTAGTTCACCTCTTCATATGTGCAGGTCCACCTAGCCCTTTGCTGGCTGGTGCCTGTACTTCTCCACTTCATACATGCAGGTCCACCTGGCCCTATGCTGGCTGGTGCCAGTAGTTCTCCACTTCATACGTGCAGGTCCACCTAGCCCTTTGCTGGCTGGTGCCTGTAGTTCTCCACTTCATATGTGAAGGTCCACCTAGCCCTTCGCTGGCTGGTGCCTGTAGTTCTCCACTTCATACATGCAGGTCCACCTGGCCCTATGCTGGCTGGTGCCTGTAGTTCTCCACTTCATACATGCAGGTCCACCTGGCCCTATGTTGGCTTGTGCCTGTAGTTCCACAGCTTCACACACATCTCATATAACTTCATTTGCACTCTGCCTCTCCTTAGTCTCTTCAAAGACAATATACAGAGTGTCTCATGCCCAGTCTGCCTCTCTCTGCTCCCCTTATCTTACACATGGGACAGCAATATACAGACTTTTCTATTGCAGCTCTCAGACTCTCAGCTGCCGCCCATCCCTATCCTACAGGAATGGCTCCTATAGCCACACTGCTACCACAGTGACCCCCCCTTTAATGGCTTCTGGGGGGCTTTTATGCATAAGGGACTCCTCTGGTACCTTAACAGTAAAAGCTCCTGGGAAATTCCTCTTCCCCATCTCTTCAACACATATACTTGCGTCTTTTACCCCTCTCATGGGTGCTGAACACTTCACTGAGCGGCTCACACTGCAACCTTCCAGCTCTTTCTCTGTGGACTCTCACAGACTTTATCTCAGTGGTCTCACTCCAGACCTATTTCTCCTTTGGTGTTAGATGGGCATCATGGCAGTCACCACGGCCCCGCCAATCTCCCCCTGCCAGGGGAGCACGAGGGCTACATTTCTGCTTCCAGCTCTGAAGCTTCCCAAAGATGTCTGCTCTCTCCCAAATTCTTCTTCTCAACTCCCTTTGTTCTCTCACCCTCCTCCCTCTGCTCTGCCAGCTACACACCCAGTCTTCCCACCCCTGCGTGTCTGTCTCTCCAGCCCCTCCTTTACCTGAAAACTGATCTGGGTCTCAGGCATGTAATATCTACAACAGGAAGCAAGCTCTAACACTGAGAGGGCTGTATTTGCAAATACCATCCCTTAGAGGGTGTTACATTTGCATTAATTGGCCAAACACAGTCAATGATTTAACACAAGTTTAAAACTGTTTCCACACTTTGGGGTTTAGGTGTAAAAGTGTATGTTCTTTTAAGGTGTGCCTTCTGAACTTTTAAAAACGCTAGTATTATTTTTGCCCTTGTTTATCATACTTATCCCAGATATCTGTTTGAAATGTTTTTCAAAATAAGAGCAACATCTCCACTTCTTCAAAGCAACACTATATTAAAATATCCACTTTGGGTCTGAGGCCATGGACAAACATCTCGTTATTTCCTGCTGTTTGTGTATGTAAATGTTTGTTTATATAAGTGCATCTAAATGTATTTATCAATCTACTCATGTTCCTAATGCTTTAAACAATTAATATCCCCTCATTAAGTCATCTAAACACTTACAAATGGCCTTCAGAGTAGGAGGTTTTGGGGTAATGAAACCAGGCCAGATGTTGTTTTTTTAGGTTATTTTTAGTGTTTCTGATGGCAAATATACTAACAAGTTACCTTTGTTTATTTTATAGGGTCAACAGCTGTGTCCATTGTCATTTCCTATGTTTACATTTGGGTCTGAAATGGGATTTGCAACTCAGACCTTGGAAATGTAATCTACTTTTAGCAGGTAATCCGAACCCAAATGTATTATATGTAGGATGTTAACTTATTACCTGTGGAAAAATAATGAACGTGCAGATTTAAATGTATTTTGTTTAGTTTGGAAATGTATCATGCAGTTTTAAGGTAATCTAAGTAATGGATGTTTAATGTATGAAATTCACAAAACAAGATGGTGCGTGCCCATGCTGCTATGTGTCCCCTCACCTATAAAAAGTACCTTATTTTGCCACAACAATAACCCTCATAAAGTAACCCAATACATTATAAAAATGCTTACGTTGTGATCCCTGGAAGAACTCAATTACAACCCATTTCAAGATAAATATAAGTATGTGTATATGAAATTTTGGGGGACAACTACAAATGTAGCATGCAGTGTAATTGTTTCTTTACTGTAATCATAGACTCACCTTCCAGAATTGGGGATTCTGGACCAGAAGCCAGATTCAGTGAGGACATTGTTGGACCGGTGCCTTGCTGTAGGTGTGTTGAGGAGGTCATTTCTGCTTGAGGAAAGGAGGGGCCTAAAAGAAATATGTTCCATACATTAATCTTTACTTTTTTAATCTTGTCTGCAGGTAGATGAATAATGTTTCCATTTAATTACCTTCATCATCCAAATTTGAAACTTGAAGCTGCCCGGAGTGGCTTTTGTTCCATGCTGGTTGCTGTGGTCTGGCTGGAGCTTAATGACAAACATTAAAATTTTTACATTGGTACTTCTAAATGTTGAAAGCACAGGCAACAATGTTAGACATCAGTGTCCGAGGCCCGCACTTGGCTACGTAGCCTTCTTCCTGCTGCTGTTTGCTGTTGTCTGGATGGGCCTAAAAGAATTACAGTTATCTATTTTACAAGGTTTCTTCTTACTGTTGTCGATAAGTGGAAATACTTTGTACTATTATGTACTGGCCTCTTCCAAATCGGTATCCTCCTGTTGCCTGAGTTTTTTTTTTTGCTATTGATTTTTTGCCTGTTTAAAAATGCAAAGCAAATTAACATTATTAAGTTTGTGCTTGGATTCTGTTTATCATGGTTGAATTTGTAATTTGTACACCAAATATTGAAAAGTTAAAGCACATTTTTTGTTGCTTTAAAATAACACCTCATTGTATGTTGGATATGTACATTAGTATAGTTGACTGTGGGTAAAATAGGTTAGTTTGAGACTTTAATGTATGTTGGCAAACATTTTCAGTATACACATGGTTTAACTAGCATACACAATAATAAACTCAACACAAGCACAGAACCTTTACATAATTCTATAGATCACCAAATCTCAGATCTGCGTAATAATAGAGCAGGTAGGTGATCTTACAACATATTGCTCCATGTAAGACACCTACTTTAAAATGTCGCAACATCAAAACAAAAACAAGCCATAGTGGGGCGTGATGTGGCAAAGCAATTGTAGTGTGATTAGCATTTTAACACTGAGTTAATTTGTTGGCCCTTGAAAAGCAAAACAACAATGAGACACTTTGAAAAAAAACAAGACTGTGACCGACTCCGAAAAAAAATCAAAATAACAACCCAAACCTTGACAAAGTCAATAGTGACCAAACCAAAAATGGATTTGAAACACAGTCCCTGAAACATCACTAAAAACCCAAACAAGTACTTTTGCACATAAAAAAACAACAAAAAACTTACCACTGCACCTGGGGGCATCGGTATCCTGGACATTCAGACGTCTAACAACCTCTGGCGGTATCATGGGCTTAACTACTTCCTCATAGTCAAGGAAGTCTGCCTGGTAGGGTGAACCTCCCCCACTTTCTCTAGCTGCCTGTGTCTCGGTCACCATCTTTTCTTTCACGCATTTTATGTCGGAAAAGCATTTTTTAATGTTATCCAGAGTGTGGAAAGTGGTCCCTTCAGCATTTACAGCACTCTCCACAAATGCCCAGATGGCATTTTTGTGACGGGCAGATGTGCTTGCAGCCTTCCAGCCAAACAGCAGGTGGTGGTGTTTTATCACCTCCTGAGCTAGGGCCATGTTTTCCTCCAATGTAAACTTAACATTGCGCCCTGTCTTGGTTTTGCCCCTCTGCCTGGGCCCCTCATCACTGCTGCCTGAACTACTCTCTCTGCTTGCTTGAGCAGCAAACACCTCCACCTCACTCTCTCCCTGCCTTTCCTCTGCCCTGGACATAATCCTAAACACCTCCTACACAAACACAGAACACAGTAAAAGAAAAAACAAACAAACACAAACCTCCTCTCCTACTACACTCACACATACCACACACAAACACACACAAAACACTGAAAGGACCCAAAAAAACACAATGGAGACTGAAAATTAAGACAAAGAGATAGCTTACTAGACAACAAATAACCACAAAACAACTTTCACACACACCAATCACCAATCAAATCCAAATGCACAAAATTCACCAACACCACTAGACGCTCTCCTCACTGTCCCTCTGCAAACTCCTTCCAAAACCCTCAAAGGTGTATCTGTTTGGTGCATTTTTATATGCTTGGCCAGTGTGTATTTGACATGTGACTGATTAAACCAGAGTACTTTTTGAGGAAAATGCATGCATTCTCACGCGAGTTTTACAAACTCACTTCTGTTTTCCAAAGTATTTTGTCTCGCACGGGTACTTAAAAACAAGGGACATTTGCTCACAAGATTGGACTGGTGCGAGTTTCATGCCAAGAAGCTCAAAAACGTTCACCACAGAAAAACTCGAAAAGACAAAACTCGCATCTTAGTAAATTAACATGATCAGTCGGGAAAAACTTGAGCATGTTCGTGTGAAACACGTCGAGTTTAATCTCGCCCAAACTCGATTCTTAGTAAATTTACCCCAATGGGTTAAGATCTTGTATCAGCACTATCGATGGCTGTGGAATCAGGTATTGTTAAACTACTGGACTTCAATGACCTAGTGGATGATTTTGCAAAAAAAAGCACACAGACTTAAACTTTAGCAATAATTATAAAATTAAAGGGATACTATACTAAACTGTGTATAGTGATAAGGGATTTTTTTGAATGACATTGTTTACATTTTCTGATATCAGGAGTTAAAAGTTAATATAACTTACTTTGTGGAAGATTGTTTGAAGTGTGTTTTATGTCAAGCGTTAAAAGTAAAAAAAAAAAGTTTTAATTAACATTGTTTGCACTTTCTGATATAAGACATTGAAAGCTAACAGGTAAATTTAGTAAAGTGAGAGTTTTTAGAAGTGGAGATGTTGTCCATAGCAACCAATCAGATTCCAGCTATTATCTTCTAGGAGGTGCTAGTTAAATGTTAAGTAGAATCTGATTGGCTGCTAAGGGCAACATCTCCATTTCTAAAAAATCTCACTTTACTAAATGTACACGTTAGCTTTTAATGTCTTATATCAGAAAGTGCAAACAAACAGGTAAATTTAGTAATGTGAGAGTTTTTAGAAATGGAGATGTTGCCCATAGCAACCAATCAGATTTTACTTAACATTTAACTAGCACCATCTAGAAGATAATAGATGGAATCTGATTGGTTGCTATGGGCAGCATCTCCACTTCTAAAAACTCTCACTTTACTAAATTTACCCCTAAGACATTATTTTGTACAACATTATTTGCACTTTTTTATGTAAGGAGTTAAAAAGTAAATATTTTTTCGTATAACATTGATCTTTTCCAGTAGACATTAAAAGATAATATTATTTACATATTATTTTGTTTTTGTATTATGAGCATTGTTTGCATTTTCTCTGATATCAGGTATTCAAAGTTAATATATAAATTATTTTGTACTACATTGTTTGCACTTTCTATGATATCAGGCGTTAAAAGTCTAAATAAATTATTTTGTATTATATTTGCACTGTTTTATTTTCCATTTTAATGTTTTTAATGTCCGTAATATTTAAAGCTTTAAATAGTTGAATACAAGGAGGAAAAAAATAATATGTAAGGGGCATGAATCAGGAACGCATGGATTGTTTAAGGGAGGGGGGTCCTAAACTGATATCTTGCCTAGGACCCCATGAGGCCTAAATCCAGCTCTGCCATGACCATTCCCCTATACCTATCCTTAACCCCTAACCTTAACTCTAACTCACCCCCTAACCCCGCTACTTACCTTCGGGATACCGGCAGTCGGGATTCTGATGAGTCAGGATTCTGGAGTCAGCATATGAACGCCGGCATCCCCGATGTTGGGATTCTGCTAGTATCCCATAATTTTCAGGTCACTCATTTTAGAATGAACAGTGCTAATAATAATCTAGATTTTCCATCCACAAACACTACATGTGCCATATTGAAGTTGAACTGCCACGTGTTTGTGTCACTACTGTCGCTTAGATTAGTCAGTCAGCTAGCTCGCTGCAGCCTTTGGCCAATAGTATGAGCTGTGAGGTGGTCAAAATTGACTGGAAATGACTGGAAATTAATGTTATTGAGGTTAATAATACTGTAGGATCAAAAACAGGGGCCCAGATGACATGATTTTAGCTATTTTTATCAATTTAACAAAAAAAAAATCCAGATCCAAAACCAAAACAAAAACACTTGAGGGTGTTTTTGGCAATACCAAAACACGATGATGAATTAGAACTAAAACGAAAACAAAGGGGGCCACGCACATCTATAATATGAACATATATGTATAATTGCATAATTACAGCCTGCAACTTACAGAATTCTGTAGGTAAAACAAAAGGAGAAAGGAGTTATGTAACAGGGCAGAAGTGCTCCCTTTGCCAGTCCTGTCTTCTGAATGCTTGATGTTATGACATTGTGCAAAGGGGCTACTAGCAGTGGGAAGTACAGAACTGCCCAGAGTGTCCTGAGCAAGCTCCAGGTGGCTGTACAGACTGCAGGTTACATGCCTAGAGCATCCAAAGGACACTCTGGGAGCACTGAAGCAGCGATACTGACTGCAGGGTGCATTCCAGGACTCCTGATTAGCAGTTGCAATGGCCATGGGGCACCAACAGTGTTCCCCACAAAGTCCTGCACTCTGCACAACAGCACCACTCACACACCCCTTATTATGGCCCTAGGCAATGCTTGGGAGAGCTTACATTCTAGAAGGGGAAATGGGCAGGTACATAATGGAGAGCAGGCAGGTTTTCTTTTATTTAAATAGTTGCTTTAACTTTTGCCACAAATGTGAAGCGTTATGAAAAAAAAAAACATTGCTGCACCATACACATTTACAGTAGTCCCTATTTTATGTCATTCATGTTTTAGTGCTGCAGGCAAGTGTTTTGCTTTTGCACATGAATAATAGTCTTGAATGGAAATTAAAAGTTATTGCTATGTGTGATACATAGACTTTCGCTATATATAAATATTGAAATTACTAAAAAGAAATGTTATGTAAATGAAATATAAAGGGTCTTATTTATCAACGAGTTTTATCACTCACGAGTGATAAAACTCATTGTGTATGATAATGCTGCTCCAGCCAATCAGCTCCCAACTGTCATTTGTTTGAAAAATGACAGACGAGACGATTGGCTGGAGCACCATTTATCATACGCAACAAGTTTTACCACTCGTTGTGAATGATAAAACTCGTTGATAAATTATGTCCTAAGCGAGCTATTGTAGAAGGTGTAGAGACAGCTGTGTTCCTAATTTTGTGGACAATATTTACTACAGAAAATGCTCTGATTTCCGCACCCTATTAGAGTCAGAGCTTGGTACAGATTTGAAATGAGTTCTATATCCTCAATGTAGGTGTTCATGGTGTGCCCATCAGGGCCGTAGCTAGGGGTGTGCGGCCAGTGCGGCCGCACAGAGCGCAGTGCTCTGTGGGCGGCACCATCGACATTCCATGGCCCCTGCTTCTGACTGCAGGGTTCCTGTAACAGCACCTTGCAGCCAGCATCACTGGACGCTACAGGCAGGCACCCTGCCATAATTACAGCTGTCCGGCGTGTCTTGAAGATGCTGCTTGAGCTTCAGTTGCCGGCGGCCCCGTCCCCATGTGCGCGACGTCATGACGTCACACGCAAAAGGGGCGGGGCTGGCGTGGGACTGGCACAGGGCGCTCAGAGCACTAGCTACGGCTCTGGTGCCCATTATGCAGGAAGGTATGATTATATCTGATAGGAACACTTATGACATTTTTTTTTAATTCCAGTGTCTATAACTTTGCAATTCTGTTTAAAAATAAACAGTATGAATCACCTACTGCACATCCTCCATATCTATTCTGTGCATGTGTCATATTTTCAGGGTAGAGAGGACTTGAATATTTGCTTCTGGCCCCCCCCACGAGTATACACAAGTATAATATGTGAAAGTTTGATATTGAGTTAAATTGAGCCTATAAGAGGTTCAATAAGAGGTTCCCTGGGGTTACAATTGGGATAACCAGAGGACATTTTCTAAAAGTGCATGATGAAAAAGTCACAACATGCAACTCAAACTAATGAGGACCATATAATTGGTAACTGAACTCCTTTTATATGGGTTGTAGTCAATATCCCGGCACAGACAATGCCAGCGGAGAGATTCCCGGTGCCGGAATCCTGACAGCAGTCAGAATTCCAAAGGCTGCGATTTCAGTGGTGAGTATTAAGGTTAGGGTCAGGCACCAGGTGGAGGGTTAGGGTTAGGCTGCGGGAGGGATGGTTAGGGTTAGGCTGTGGGAAAGGCAGGTTAGGAGAAGGGTTAAAATACTTACCTGCATGCAATGGGATTTCCACCGCATTACACTGCCAGAAATTCTGACCGCTGACATTATCTCATACCAAACCCCTTTTTGACAAGTAGTGACAACTGATTTAATATTTTGACTGAAGCACATCAGGTAAATGGAGTTTAAGAGACAAGAAATTTGCAGGGTACCGGAACTGATATTAAGTCCCCCTACATTATGTGACTAACTGCATCTTGATTAGAAGTTGTATGAGTTTCTAGGACCCTAATTAGATAACAATCATCAAAATGACATTAGTGATTTCAGAGAAGACAAACAGAATGAAACCAACTCATTCAGCATCACTTTAATAAACAGTCTATGCAGGCAATTGTCCAGAATCCACAAGGACAGGGGACACCTCATTAAAATTTCTAGTAGGGGAACGTGGATGGGTTTGACTGCAAAGATAACACACAGTTTTCATTTAAATGAGTTGGATAATCAAACGTATAATAATACAATATCATGAATCAAGTAGAAGAAATACCAACCTTAGGGTGATATGTATCAAGCCTTGGAGAGATATAAAATGTAGAGTGATAAAGTACCAACAAATCAGCTGCTAACTGTCATTTTTCAAATACAGCCTGTAAAATGACAGTTAAGAACTGATTAGTTGGTACTTCATCTCTCTCCACTTTATCTCTTTCCAGGTACATCTCACCCTTTAACATAACCTAATAGTCTTAATCCTAGCTCTTACATAACTTGAAAGCCAGTTGTAATTTGAAACTAAACAGAACAGTAACCTTAAACTGAACAATAGTCTGAGCCATAAAGAATACACAATTATATCCATTTATGTAGTGCTTAGTAATTTATTCATGAGGGCCTGTAAATATCTCCACTTGTCTACTGACATCCATCACATGCTCTTTCATCACTTAACTGTCCTGGCTGGTAAATGAGGACAACAGAAACACAGATATCATTGTACAGTGAAAGCACCACAGATATCTGCTAGCATGATTATAGGGAAAGGTAAAGGAAGCATCTTACTAGCAGAGTAACCAGCTGTCATTCAGCAATAAGACATTAGGATAGGTTTTATTAGATGGAACCCAGTAACATGATTATTAAGAAAGATATCAAATCAATTTCTCAAACCAGCCCTGGGTTAATAAAAATAAAATAGGATTTCAGAAGAACAAATGAACACCCGCAATAAATGTTTAATAATTGGAAGCAGTCGACTAAAATTCTAGTGAAGAGATAAAGCAACTGCAAAGTTAATTTTTAGCAAGTGTGAAGTAGGAATGGATTAATACTCTTGTATTTATGAGTTTGATAGATATTTGGTGCAAAAAAAGTTAAGTGTGTATTAAGTTTTTAATCATAATAAAAATAAATGCTAAAATGTTATCTACAGTGGTTGATGCCACAGTGAAATCTTTGCATATAATATATACAATATTAAATGAGACTGACATTGTAATATGAAACGTAACACGAAACAAGAGAAAATATTGTATTTGCTCAATGTGACCTTCATCATTTGAATATATCAATAAAGTGATTCATTATGTAGAATATCATTAAGTACACCACAGGCTTTTATTTCCACTGTAAATAATGAATATTTAACTACCCCCTTAAAATAAATGAATATTTAACTATTTATGAATTTTAGGTCATTTTATATGGTTCATTATTTAGGAATAGTGCTAAAATTATTTTTGTTTTGGTTGAAAGGAAGAGTCTTGTTTTTCTAATATTCTAGCTTGGAAATCTATCTTTGTTCCAGTATGTAATCAAATATTCCATCAATTGAGTCATTGGCCACATTAGGCATGTATGTGTAACTGTTCCCATTTGGCAATGATATCAGATAGTCAGGGTCATGCTAACTTTTATTGGGATAATAATATGTCACTTTTTGACTATGGTGGAAGAATTGCTGTTATAAAATATGATATTCATATATTATTCTCTGTTGTTATTATGGAAACTTTGATAGCATTACCTTGGAATCTTGGCATAGAACAATTTCAGGACTATAATAAAGGGAGTTTACTCATCTTAAGATCCTTACTTGTATAACTGGTTTTATAGTGACAATCCAAGAGAGAACATACAGTCCTCCACACATTTAAATCCTATTTCAGAACAATGCTTATCGTTGATACACTGTTTATCATATTCTTAAGAAATGTGTCTTCTTCACTTGCAGACGATCTACACAGAAAAAGTATGTAAGGAAATAAGTTTTGTAGCAGCAGTACCAGTGTGGTTAAGGACATTGAAACCACACATGGTGAAAGGGAAAGTCAGAGAACAGGAATTTGGGGAGCCAGGTGACAAAGTTATCAAGAAAGCTTAAGGTGAAACCAATGGAATGCTAGATGACCAAGACTCAAAGATTGATAAGATGGAAGAGAAAACTGGAGGAGAAGAATAGAGAAGGTTTATTATTATTATTATTATTTATTATTATTATTTACTAACAGTTTCTTATATAGCGCAGCATATTCTGTTGCACTTTACAATTTCAAACAACACTAATAGAACAAATCTGGGTTGTAAGAGACAGACATGAAAGGTAAGAGGGCCCTGCTCGCAAGCTCACAATCTATAGGTGTTGATACATAAGGATAGGTGCTACATATTACAAATTGGTCCAGCCCGATTGCAGATGTTCTTTGTGGGCTATATAATCTAATCACACTGGAAAGTTGCCCTAGGGTAAGGAGGATGTTACATTGAAGAAAAAGAAGATGTGATAGGTGTATACTATAAGAAGGGAGTTAGGGAAGCTATAAAGGTTATGTAGGCAATTCTGGAATCTGATAAGCTTGTCTAAAGAGGTGAGTATTCAGAGAACGCTTGGATGTTTGGAGACTAGTGGAAAGTCTTATTGTGCATGGGAGGGCATTTCACAGGATGGGTGCAGCCTGAAAAACAATCTTGTGCAGAGCGGAGATGTCGAGTTGGAAGATATTTTGAGATAAGTGAAGAGATGTATGTTGGTGTGGTTTGGTTAATAGCTTTATATGTGAATGTAAGTATTTTATATTGAATACGGTAGAAAACCGGTAGCCAATAGAGGGACTGAAAGAGAAAGATCAGCTTCACAGCTTAAAGCATAACATGAAAAGAGAAGCATGAAGAGAGTAGTATGCCCACATCATCAACTTGTGGGTATTCAGATCTGGGCATTTAGGTGAAGGAATGGCCCAAAAAGAGAGCATGGCAGAAGAGATGATGTTGGAAGAGGAGAGACAGGTTTTGGTGATGTTGAGGAAGTTAATGGAGTTGGAACTGAAGATGGAGGCCAGTTTATTGTTATCAGATCTTGAATAAAGTAAAGAAAGGGAGGAAGTGAAGAGTGTAGATGTGGCTAAACTTGGTAAAATTACTGGTACACAATGGGGGCTAGATTTTGGAAGGGGAAATGTTGAGTGCACATGCTGGAGAAAGAAGCATTATGGGAGATGTAGTAGACAGCACAAGGAGATAGAGGTGAGAACAGGTGTGAAAAGGTCAATGGTCAGAATGTCATCATTCATAATGTCAAAACCAAAATGTCAACATGTTCTGAATGTTGGTATTTTTAAATGCTAACATAGAAGGACAGTCACCTCATCAAATGTCGACATTACCAACATGAATGTTGACAGTTGGCATGTCAACCATACAGATTTATGTTGTGGATGTGAGTATGCATAACAATAATACTAACCCGAAACCTACCCTTACCCTAATTGCAGCCTAACTCTAAAATAATCCAAACATCGGCTGTCAACATTCTATTGTAGACATTATGTCAAGTTGAGCTGGATGAGGGCCAAATCAGATAAACTTGTTATAGGAAGCAAGATAATGGCACCAATTGTATGGGAGGACCAATTGAATGGTGATTGGAATGCACTCTGAGCGATTCCAGTAGAGGTGGTATCAGGGGTGACTAGAGGGAGTACTAGTGAGCTCTGAGGAAGTGGATGAAGTTGTAGCTAGTTAAGGAACAAGGGTGGGAGTAACTGACTAAGTTACCACTGCTCAGAAAAGGAAAGAGCTTGATGGTGTGTACAAGTTCCAACATGAGACAGTTGTATCCCCAATGACTTTGGCACTGGCAGTATGATTGAGATGGAATAGGAGTGGATACTGCAGTGAGAGTAGAACAATAGTTGTAACCAGGCCAACACATAGTGGATCCGCCTGCGTAATGTCATAGTGTAGCTACTCTGATAAATAAAGTTAGATGGTTGAATGATTTGCTGCTGGGATTGGTTACTGCTGATTTAGATGGCTGAACACAACATTGACTCATTTTATGTTATCGCATTAGCTCACTTAGGCACTTTTCTCTGTATAAATTTGAAGTCTGCTTGTTTCAAGACACTGCTCATTTTGAGTATTCTTGCTTGCTATGCACTCTAACCTCTGCTTTTTCTTACTATTCCTTGTCTGCTGTTGGTCATGATATCAGTTTTTGTTATCCTTGTGAGCCACTCACCCTGACCACAGTTTGTGACCTATGTGATTCTGTTATCATCTTGCCATAATTATGGATTATGTCTAAGTATTTTTGAATTTGTATTACTGGTCCATCTGATTGTATGCCTTATATTTTCATTGTCTCTGAATCTAGCCTGTACTTCTGGACATGCATGCACCAGCCATTATTATCATAGGTTGCTGAAAAATGTATGATACAGTACATGCACCCCACCCAAATTGAGCTGCCAATGTCAGAGGCAGTCAAAGCGCACAGGATCCTGGAAAATTGAGCTGTATGCTTCAGATGCAGGCAAGCCAAAGCCAAGCCACAGTTTGACCTGACTTCCTACTGGAGTTTGTACCTGGTGGCATGGGTTGCCATGGTGCCAGAGTTTGTAAATTTTTGTGCTCTTTGACAAGAGCAAGCAGAGCCCACATCCAGTCAGGACACAATCTTGACTTACACATGAAATATATACAGTACATAACAGTGAAGGCAGTGGCTATGTTCATGGTGACTAGGAAAACAAATAGTGATAATTGCAAGTCTTGGATACAATGGACCTGTTTAACAGATGAATATAAAAGGACACTCGTGGCAAGCACTTTGCAGTGAGTAGATCTGCCCAGAGTGTCCAGGCAGCTCTCCACACATATTATACCACTGTCTCTGCCTCCTCATGTGATGTCACAGGCTGGTGGAGCAGTGCCAACATAGGGCACAAGGAGCACTTTTTTGGCACTGCATGTACTTCTAGCACTGTCAAGTCTCATGTCCCAGACTAAACCAGGCTCATAAGCTATTGTTTTCTCTAGGAGTAAACCTGGTGCATACGCACCCTCACCAATCTTTATGTAGGACATGCACTTAGGTGGGCGTAAAATGGATCTCCACCTCAGTGCTTGATGTAATCTGGTCTAAGCAAAACTAATATCCTATTTGAAATAACTGCATGGAAGTAACCTACTTAGAGAGATTTTGGTGTGTTTTCTATTTAAACCTATAAAGTACATAATGTTTACATATAGGTCTCTTGTCCAAACAGTCTTGAATAGTTTTTCTGGATCTATTAGAAATTGCTTGGATGGACATTTGTCTTGACTGTATTACACATATATGGCTTGGTTATGGGATCCCGATGGTCAGAATGCCGATGATTAGAATAGAAACATCGGCATCATGATGGTCAAAATCAAAATGGATTTTAGTAAGTATTTTAACCCAAATCTTAACCCTTATCCTAACCCACCCTTCCTGAGCCATACCTAGCCCTTCTTTCCCGCAGCCTAGCCCTAATCATTCTCTCCTGAAGACTAACCCTAACACTCCCTCTAGTGCCAAACTCTAACCCTAATACTTTGAATTAGAATCTGTTGTGATTGTGACCGTTGGGATGCCGCTCTTGGTATTGTGACCATTGGCATTCTGACAGTCAGGATCCTGACTACATCCCAACATACTATATATACTTTTGCATCCTTGTACATATGTATTGCATAATACTACTAAGCAGTGGGTTTTTATGAAGTATTTATGTTATTATTTTGTTCCTGGAACTAAAACAATAAATATTAATATTGTTTCCTTAATAAAAATATATATTTTTTAATTGACTCAACTAATCAATAAGTTATCACTGCCTCCATAATTAATAAATTATTGTTGTCTACCTAATAAGTACTGACCTTTATACTTTATGGCCAGTGCCAGAGTGCAGCAATTTTCCACCCTGTGCCAGCCCCAACCCCCAATCATGTGATGTCCTGAAGTCTTTCTGAGGGAGCAGGGCTGCCAGCACCAGGAAGAAGAGCACTACATGTAGTGGCTCTACATGCTGCAGGGTACATGCCCAGAGTGTCCTTTCAATGTTTCAGGCAGTTCTGCAACAGCTCTACTGTCTGCAGTTTGCTGTTCCATGCACCCTTCTAGCCAAATGTAGGTGCTAAGTAGCAGTTGGAAGGTGCATAGCGGATGTGAGCAAGGAGGTTAGTCAACACACTGATTTAAAACCAGAGAAGGTTTTATTGAAGATAACATGATACAGGTAATATAAGATAAACAGCAGTCAATATGATAATCTCTCTTGGGCTAAGTACGGTACAGCCGTACAGCACTGTAATGCTCCAATAACAGTGACAGGCTTGGGCACATGCAGACCCTTTTATAGAGCCAAGTAAACAAGTCAGGCACGTGCAGTTTAATCAGCCTGACCTTTAAGTCTGGTGACTCAGACATGTGATGTTATTGAGGCTGCTGAGTCATGCACAATAACAGTAATTTAAAGAAACAGCTTGTAGTGTGTAACCATTTAACTACATGTTAACATCATACACCTCTGCCACATGCTGTCTTGACTGTGAGAACCATGTCAGATTCATGTCCATAACCTAAACAACACTTGGGCCCTCATTCAGAGCCACTCGTTAACAGCAGTACGCTCGTTGCGTTCCGATGTTGAATAACCGCGCATGCGTCGGTGTAACACTGCGCATGTGCGTACTGCAGATTGCGAGTTTTTTGGGACTCATTCCTAAAATAGCGTACAGGAAGTGACATGTCAAATGTGATTGACAGAACAGGGCGTTTTAGGGTGTTGACGAGGGTGGAGATGGAAAAACGCAGGCGTGGCGAGGCGTTTTTGGGGCGTACATACATTAGCAGATGCGAGCGTAAAATGTGTACGGACCGACTCCTACGTCACTGGATGATCCTCTTTCCCTTCCAAATGCTCGCACAGCTTAGGGTCTGGATTACTCGACCACATTGGCGATGGCCTTCTCCTCCGTCCCTGGACTCCACGATGTTGTGCGATTAATCGCGGGCGGGCAGAAAAGCAATTAGTGTTGGATTGAGAACCGGCTTGGTATGTGTTTTGAAATCAGTTTTTTGGGATAGCAAAAAACGTACGCAGGTGGAACTCAGAGCTGCTAATGTCAGGATGACACAGTCAATTTGCGTACATTTGGGGGGGTTTATTTTAGGGGTGTGCACCGGCCACTTTTCGTGTTTTGTGTTTTGGTTTTGGATCTGGATCTTTCTTCGTGTTTTGGATCTGGATTGGTTTTGCCAAAACCACCCTTCCGTGTTTTGGGTTCTGGGTTTTGTGTTTTGGATCTGTATTTTTTTTTTAAAAAGCATAAAAACAGCTAAAATCACAGAATTTGTTGGTTTCTCTGCTCCTATGCTATTATTAACCTCAATAACCTTAATTTCCACTCATTTCCAGTCTATTCTGAACACCTCACACATCACAATAGTGTTTTCATGTCCAAAAGGTTGCACCGAGGTAGCTGGATGACTATGCTAAGCGACACGAGTGGGCGGCACAAACACGTGACCCATCTAGGAGTGACACTGCAGTGGCAGACAGGATGGCAGTTAGAAAAACTAGGCCCCAAACTGTACATAATGCAAAGAAAAAAAAGAAGTGCAAGATGGAATTGTCCTTGGGCCCTCCCACCCACCCTTATGTTGTATAAACAGGACATGCACACTTTAACAAATCAATCATTTCAGCGCCAGGGTCTGCCACACAACTGTGGCTGAAATGATTGGTTCGTTTGGGCCCCCACAAAACAAGCTGGCAATTAATGTGTCCCTGCACAAACTGGCTCTACGGAGGCAAGATGTCATCCTCATCCTCCTCATCCACCGATTCCTCACCCTCTTCAGTGTGTACATCCTCATCCTCACAAAGTATTAACTCGTCCCCACTTGAATCCACCACCACAGGTCCCTCTGTACCTTCTGGAGGCTGGTCTCCCTGGAAGAGCTGATAATTCATTTTGATGAACATCATCTTCTCCACATTCTGTGGAAGCAACCTCCTACGCCTTTCGCTGACAAGGTTCCCAGCTGCACTAAACACTCTTTCGGAGTACACACTGGAGGGGGGGCAACTCAGGTAAAATAGAGCCAGCTTGTACAGGGGCCTCCAAATTGCCTCTTTTTCCTGCCAGTACAGGTATGGACTGTCTGACATGCCTACTTGGATGCTGTCACCGATGTAATCCTCCACCATTCTGTCAATGGTGACAGTATCATATGCAGTGACAGTAGACATGTCAGAAATTGTTGCCAGGTCCTTCAGTCCGGACCAGATGTCCAAACTTGGTCCTGCCTGCCCTGCATCACCGCCAGCGGGTTGCTTAGGATACCTACGTTTTTTCCTGGCAGCCCCAGTTGCGGGAGAAAATGAAGAAGGAGCCGTTGACGTGTCACGTTCCGCTTCAGCTGACAGTGTGTTCACCAGCAGGTCTTTGCACCTCTGCAGGCTTGTGTCGGCCGGAAAGAGAGACACCACATAGGCTTTAAACCTAGGATCAAGCACGGTGGCCAAAATGTAGTGGTCTGATTTCAACAGATTGACCACCCTGGAATCCTGGCAAAGCGAATGAAGGGCTTCATCCACAAGTCCCACATGCCGAGCGGAATCGCTCCGTCTTAGCTCCTCCTTCACTTTCTCCAGCTGCTTCTGCAAAAGCCTGATGAGGGGAATGACCTGACTCAAGCTGGCTGTGTCTGAACTGACTTCACGTGTGGCAAGTTCGAAGGGCTGGAGAACCTTGCACAACACGGAAATCATTCTCCACTGCGCTTGAGTCAGGTGCATACCCCCTCCTTTGCCTATGTCATAGGTGGATGTATAGGCTTGTATGGCCTTTTGCTGCTCCTCCATCCTCTGAAGCATATAGAGGGTTGAGTTCCACCGCGTCACAACCTCTTGCTTCAGGTGATGGCGGGGCAGGTTCAAGAGTGTTTGCTGGCGCTCCAGTCTTCGGCACGCAGTCGCTGAATGGCGAAAGTGGGCAGAAATTTTTCGGGCCACCCAAAGCGTCTCCTGCACGCCCCTGTCGCTTTTCAGAAAATTCTGCACCACCAAGTTTATTGTGTGAGCAAAACATGGGACGTGCTGGAATTTGCCCAGATGTAATGCCCGAACAATATTGGTGGCGTTGTCAGATATCACAAATCCCCAGGAGAGTCTAAGTGGGGTAAGCCACTGGGCGATGATTTCCCTCAGTTTCTCTAAGAGGTTGTCGGCGGTGTGCCTCTTACTGAAACCGGTGATACACAGCGTAGCCTGCCTTGTAACGAGCTGGCGTTTCTGAGATGCTGCTACTGGTGACGCTGCTGCTGTTGCTGCGTAAGGTGATACATCTACCCAGTGGGCTGTCACAGTCATATAGTCCTTAGTCTGCCCTGTTCCACTTGTCCACATGTCCGTGGTTAAGTGGACATTGTGTACAACGGCATTTTTCAGGACACTGAGGACACTTTTTCTGACGTTTCTGTACAGTCTCGGTATCGCCTGCCTAGTGAAGTGGAATCTAGACGGGATTTGGAACCGGGGACACACTACCTCCATCAATTGTCTAAATCCCACTGCACTAATGGCGGATACCGGATGCACGTCTAACACCAACATAGCAGTCAAGGCCTCAGTTATACGTTTTGCTTCAGGATGACTGCTGTCGTACTTCATCCTCCTCGCTAAGGACTGTTGGAGGGTCAATTGTTTAGTAAAAGTAGTGGTGTTCCTACTTCCTCTCTGGGATGAAGAATGACTCCCAGCAGCAGCAACAGCAGCAGCGGCAGCAGTAGGCGTAGCAATGCAGGATCCTCCAGAGGAATCCCGGATAGGAGAGTCAGTCATGCCAGTGACATGGCCTGCAGGACTACTTCCGATCCTGACTAAGGTGGAAATTGACGAGGAGGGAGTTGACGGTGTGGTTTGCAGGCGCTTGGATACAACAGGACAACGGGATTTAGGTGTCCCTGGACTGCTTACGGTCTTAGCCAAAGTTTCTGAACTTGACAGTAACTTTTTATGAACGCGCTGCAGGTGCCGTATAAGGGAGGATGTTCCTAGGTGGTTGACGTCCCTACCCCTACTTATTTCACCTTTACATATGGTACATATGGCAAGACAGTTGTTGTCCGGATTTGGATAGAAATATTGCCAGACCAAAGAGGTGGAATGTTTGGTCTTCTGCCCAAGCATGACCGTGTTGGGCTTTTTCATCCCACGGACAACAACTGTCTCCCCCGGAGCCTGATTTAAACAAACCACATCACCATCAGAATCCTCCTCGCCAACTTCCTCCTCAGCGCCAGCTACACCAGTATCCTCATCCTGTTGTACTTCAACAGTGACATCTTCAATTTGCATATCAGCAAGTGGACTGTGGGTGCTCCTTTCAGCACTTGCAGGGGGCGTGCAAATGGTGGAAAGAGCCACCTCTTCCCGTCCAGTGCTGGGAAGGTCAGGCATCGCAACCACCACCACACTTGGACTCTCCTTGGGGATTTGTGATATCTTCTTAGAAAGCACAGTTCTTCGCTGTGCTTTTGCCAGCTTAACTCTTTTGATTTTTTTAGTGGGAGGAGGGCTTCCATCGTCATGTGAAGCTGAACCACTAGTCATGAACATACTAGGGATCGACCTTAGCCGTTCCTTGCCACTCCGTGTCGTAAATGGCATATTGGCAAGTTTACGTTTCTCTTCAGCTGATTTAAATGTCTTTTTCAAGGTCATTTTCCTGAACTTTGCCATTTGGGATTGTATGTGCCCTCTACTATGACATTGGGCATCGGCCTTGGCAGACGACGTTGATGACATGTTATCGTCTATGTCATGACTAGTGGCAGCAGCTTCAGCACTAGGAGGAAGTGGTTCTTGATCTTTCTCTATTTTATTTTTATCGGAGAAAGTTTGGTCCTCCATTTATGTTATACCGATTTGATATATACGTGCGGCTAAACACAGAAAATAATTTTTTTTTTGGTTTGGACTGGAGTGTACTTTCGGGGGTTACAGCACCCTTTAACGGTCAAGCCAGCCGGCCCTTTACTTATGACACAGGCGCACGCTTGGCACTACTTTGTTGATGCACGTGCGGCTACTGCGCACACAATTCACAAACACAGAAAATAATTTTTTTTTGGTTTGGACTGGAGTGTACTTTCGGGGGTTACAGCACCCTTTAACGGTCAAGCCAGCCGGCCCTTTACTTATGACACAGGCGCACGCTTGGCACTACTTTGTTGATGCACGTGCGGCTACTGCGCACACAATTCACAAACACAGAAAATAATTTTTTTTTGGTTTGGACTGGAGTGTACTTTCGGGGGTTACAGCACCCTTTAACGGTCAAGCCAGCCGGCCCTTTACTTATGACACAGGTGCACGCTTGGCACTACTTTGTTGATGCACGTGCGGCTACTGCGCACACAATTCACAAACACAGAAAATAATTTTTTTTTTGGTTTGGACTGGAGTGTACTTTGGGGGTTACAGCACCCTTTAACGGTCAAGCCAGCCGGCCCTTTACTTATGACACAGGCGCACGCTTGGCACTACTTTGTTGATGCACGTGCGGCTACTGCGCACACAATTCACAAACACAGAAAATAATTTTTTTTTTGGTTTGGACTGGAGTGTACTTTGGGGGTTACAGCACCCTTTAACGGTCAAGCCAGCCGGCCCTTTACTTATGACACAGGCGCACGCTTGGCACTACTTTGTTGATGCACGTGCGGCTACTGCGCACACAATTCACAAACACAGAAAATAATTTTTTTTTTGGTTTGGACTGGAGTGTACTTTGGGGGTTACAGCACCCTTTAACGGTCAAGCCAGCCGGCCCTTTACTTATGACACAGGCGCACGCTTGGCACTACTTTGTTGATGCACGTGCGGCTACTGCGCACACAATTCACAAACACAGAAAATTATTTTTTTTTTGGTTTGGACTGGAGTGTACTTTGGGGGTTACAGCACCCTTTAACGGTCAAGCCAGCCGGCCCTTTACTTATGACACAGGCGCACGCTTGGCACTACTTTGTTGATGCACGTGCGGCTACTGCGCACACAATTCACAAACACAGAAAATAATTTTTTTTTTGGTTTGGACTGGAGTGTACTTTCGGGGGTTACAGCACCCTTAACGGTCAAGCCAGCCGGCCCTTTACTTATGACACAGGTGCACGCTTGGCACTACTTTGTTGATGCACGTGCGGCTACTGCGCACACAATTCACAAACACAGAAAATAATTTTTTTTTTGGTTTGGACTGGAGTGTACTTTCGGGGGTTACAGCACCCTTAACGGTCAAGCCAGCCGGCCCTTTACTTATGACACAGGCGCACGCTTGGCACTACTTTGTTGATGCACGTGCGTCTACTGCGCACACAATTCACAAACACAGAAAATAATTTTTTTTTTGGTTTGGACTGGAGTGTACTTTCGGGGGTTACAGCACCCTTAACGGTCAAGCCAGCCGGCCCTTTACTTATGACACAGGTGCACGCTTGGCACTACTTTGTTGATGCACGTGCGGCTACTGCGCACACAATTCACAAACACAGAAAATAATTTTTTTTTTGGTTTGGACTGGAGTGTACTTTCGGGGGTTACAGCACCCTTAACGGTCAAGCCAACCGGCCCTTTACTTATGACACAGGCGCACGCTTGGCACTACTTTGTTGATGCACGTGCGGCTACTGCGCACACAATTCACAAACACAGAAAATAATTTTTTTTTTGGTTTGGACTGGAGTGTACTTTCGGGGGTTACAGCACCCTTAACGGTCAAGCCAGCCGGCCCTTTACTTATGACACAGGCGCACGCTTGGCACTACTTTGTTGATGCACGTGCGGCTACTGCGCACACAATTCACAAACACAGAAAATAATTTTTTTTTGGTTTGGACTGGAGTGTACTTTCGGGGGTTACAGCACCCTTTAACGGTCAAGCCAGCCGGCCCTTTACTTATGACACAGGCGCACGCTTGGCACTACTTTGTTGATGCACGTGCGGCTACTGCGCACACAATTCACAAACACAGAAAATATATTATTTTTTTAGCACTTGGGGGGAGCACCCCTGATGGACAGAGCACCCCCTGGACAACACTACAGCACTCCTTTAGGACTGGGACACTGCACAGGACTTTGGAGTGGACACAGCCCCTATGGAGAACTGACTGCACAACACAGTCCAGCCAGCCCCTATGGACTTTGAAGTAGTGGACACAGCCCCTATTAACAACAGCAGCACAGCACAACACAGCCAGCCCCTATGGACTTTGAAGTAGTGGACAACAGCAGCACTACACTACACTACACTACACAGCCCTAACTCCCACCCTCCCTCTTCACTGTCCACAGCCGAGTGAGAAAATGGCGCCGACGCGGGTACCTTATATAGGATCCAAAACCCGCGAGACTCGGAAGGCGGGATGATGACGTTTTGCCTCGATTTCAGATCCGAGTCAGGCGGGAAAAGTCGAGCCTGATTCGGATCGGACTCGGATCGGGGGGGCTCGGGGGGGTTCGGATTTCAGAAATCCGAACCCGCTCACCCCTAGTTTATTTGGGCAGCAATTTGGTGGTTAGGGCCTATTGTAACAATAATTTCATCATGTTTTCAGTTTCGCACCATTTTATTTGTGCCTCTTGAATTTGCCGAATTATATGAATTTTTAAACGTTCCTTAAAGAGCCCTTTTTTTTTTTTTTTTTTTTTTTGGCCGAGTTTTTGCCTTTTGGCCCAGGATTAAATGTAACCCATTTGTACAATAATTTCACAATCCAATGTCATTGTTTAATTTCCAATTTATTGCTCAAACAAAAAAACTTATTTTAAAAATTTGGGGGACATCTTTTTTGCCCAAAGATATGTTCCCAAATCAAACAAATTGGCCCAACATAACTGTTGACATAAACATACATCAAAAAAATAAAAACATTTCACAAGAAAGGAGAGGGAAGTTTTGACCCGAAAGGAATATGAGCCAAGCACAGAAGGATTGTGGGAAAAGTCACCATTGCTGTCACCGTTTTTTCACCCGTTTGGATGGGGGAGGGAGGGCGTCAGACCGGGTCCGGGATGTCATTGGGCTGGCCTGTCCAGAGGCAGATGTTGTGGCCTCTGGACTAGGCACAGGGCTAGGCACATTTGGAGGATTGGCTGATGTTGTGCCAGAGGTGGAGGATCCTGATGTTCCGGCAGGAAGGGAGGTCGGCTCCACCATGTGCTGGCGAACGAGCTGCTCCAGGGCATTGGCGATGCGGATGTTGGCCCTGGTATTTTCCGCCAGGGCCTGACCAATGGTCTCGTTGGCTGCAGCATTTTGCTTCCATCCTCTGCAGAATCTCCGTATGGGAATCCGATTTGAAATTGAGTTCTGTGAGGAGGGCCACTGCCTGCGAGGGGGATTGTCCTGGACTGGCTTCTGCAGGGTCCTCAGCCGGATGTACTGGTTCCTCCCCTGCAGAGCCAGCAGAAATTCGGCGGCCAAGGCTCCCCTCTGGAGCAGACTCATCCGCCTGTGTCTCTGTTAGGAAAAAAGAGAAAAGCCTCACATTACAATCTACATATTGGCACAATAACATTTCAGAGTTGATGACATCCAAAGATTTACCTGGGACAACATGAGGAGCCGCAAAGTCTGGCATGTCCGTATCCATGTTGGACACGCCAAACACCTCCACAGGCTGCACACACCCCTGTGCCTGCTCTTCTAAATCCGTCAACTCCAATTACACAGGGGTGGGACCCCCACCTGTCCCCCTTGCATGCCTAGCCCTGTCCGCGAGTTTTTGTTTTAAGCGATATTTGAAGTCGCCCCATCTGTGGGAAAAAATGGAAGCCATTATCCTTTGGTTTAAAATGGGGTTTGTTTTTAGGGGGGGCAAGGGTTTACTTACCGCCGTTTGACATCCCGGGCTAGACGGACATAATCACCCACCCTATTGACAGCAACGGCTACCTCTTCCCACATTCTCCACTTCTGGCTTAGACTCATATTCCTGTCTGCCTGTGGCAGGATGTCCACACACTTCTGGATCAAAACCTCCATCTCCTTTCTTGTGAAATGTGGCTGCCTTTTTTTTTTGGCCGCTTTGGCCGGAATACTGGGCCCAGCAGCCTCTTCCATGTCATTCTCCTCACCTATTTGTGTAAATTTACAGAATTCACAAAATCACAACTTGCCTAATCTTATGTTTCAAATTAATCATTGATACAAAATGCATGAAAGACTTACCGCCTGACTCTTGGGCATTTTTTCCCTGGTCTGTTGCCATGTCTGAGGTCCAAACAAGAAATACACCAGAATTTGAATGTGTTTTCGTGACGTATTTATACATGCGTCCTTATTTTGCGGCCGCATCATTGATTGTGCGGCCCTATGATCCCTCCTTAATTTGTGCGGGAAACGAAACACTATTTATGGCTTGGTGTGTCTCAAGTCGAGGTGGCGTTTTTGGATTGTTGGAGGTTATCTTGGCTGGAGTTTATTGATTGCGTAGAAAGGGTTGGCGGTTGGAGATTCATTTGTTGGTTAGATTTGCGTTTTTTTTTTCCGTTATCTTTGTTGGTTTATATTTTTGGGACCTCGTTTCTTGATTTGGTAAGTTTTGTGAAGTCTAACTTTTGTTCAATTGTTGTTTCATTGTGTTTCTTATTTTTTGTAAATTTTGGATCCATAATTTCTTCTATTTTAGATTTTGTTTATTTTCGACCCAAAAGACCTTTTGATTTTGACTCTTATATATTTGCTCTTGGTAACTCCATTTTTTATCTTGTATTTGCAAACTAATTAGCGCATTTTTAGTAGTTACTCTTGTGACTTGTATTAGCGAACTAATTAGCGCATTTTTAGTAGTTACTCTTGTGACTTGTATTAGCGAACTAATTAGCGCATTTTTAGTAGTTACTCTTGTGACTTGTATTAGCGAACTAATTAGCGCATTTTTAGTAGTTACTCTTGTGACTTGTATTAGCGAACTAATTAGCGCATTTTTAGTAGTTACTCTTGTGACTTGTATTAGTGAACTAATTAGCGTATTTTTAACAGCTTAATAATCATTCTAACTTTTTGGTGGTTTCTCTTTTGCTTTTTGTGCCAACATTTCGACCCATTTTGATGTACTGTGTTAAATGTCGCTTTGCTGTTTTGCTAAATGGATGTTTGGCATATTTTAACTTTGGTCTAGCACAAAATTTGTAAACAAAAATGCACAGAGTGAAATGTGTCAAGTAATTTTGGTGTTTATTTTCAGTTTGGACGTATCATGACAATACCCCGGCATGTAAGCAGCAATGGATGGTATCATCAAGCTAAGTTGTTTTAATATAGTTTTGGGTGGGTCAAAAGCCTTACTTTAAAATCTTTGAATTTCAGGTTGATCTGGGGCGGGTTGTTCTGGCCATGCTCCCGGAAGCCGACCAACCTCAATCTCGTCCCAGGCGTAGGCATCGTAGGCATGCAAGGCCCCAGATATTTCGAACACGTGTCACCCTTTTTGGAATGCCCGATGATGAGGTTTTAAGACTCTACCGTCTACCTCCCAAAATCATCATAGACACTCTCTCATTAATAGAAAGTGATCTTGAGCGGCAAATTGACAGTCCAACAGCAATACCACCACTTACGCAATTTATGGCGGTGTTACATTTTTGTGCCTCAGGATAGTTTCAAACACTGGGAATAGTGGCGGGCATCTCCCAATCCTCCTTTTCCCGGATCCTGAGGGCAGTGATGGAGGCACTTTTCAAGCACCTCCATCATTTTATTCAAAATGCCTTTGGATATGGGTGCCCTTAGTGTGGCCAAGGCCAATTTTTACCAAATAGCTGCCTTCCCACACATCATAGGGGTTGTGGATGGTACTCACATACCACTTCAGCCTCCAGCCCGGCTGGAGGCCATATTTAGAAACAGGAAACACTATCACTCCCTGAATGTAATGGTGGTATGTGATGCCTCCCTCCAGATCCTGTCCCTGAATGCTAAATTACCCGGAAGTGCACATGACTCCTTCGTCATCCGGCAATCAGGGATATGGCACAAATTAACCAACCTACAAGCTGGTGATGCGTGGCTTCTGGGTAAGTGGAGACCTTTAGTACATAACAATGTTAAGCTTGATACACAGTGTTCCTGATGTTGTCAATTCTTTTCCATAGGAGACAGTGGATATCCTTGCATGTCCTGGCTGCTCACTCCTTATTTGGCTCCCACACCAGGCCCACAAAGTGCATTTAATTCCGCACTTACAGCCACCAGGCAAGTGGTGGAGCGCTGTATCAGCCTTTTAAAAGGCCGATTCAGATGCCTCCACCGCTCTGGTGGCCAGCTCATGTATTTGCCGGATATGGTGTCGAAAATTGTGGTCCTGTGTGGGATATTTCACAACATCGCCATAAGGAGTGGTGTCCCAATGCAGCCAGAGGATGCCTTACCTGAGGATGGCCCCCCCGAGGTTGGTCGGAGGTCAGTATGTGGGGGGGCCATACGCGATGATGTGGTGGCCAGATTTTTTAGGTAAGTTTGAAAAAAACAGTGTTTTAACCTAATGTGTTTGTGTTTGTTTGCGAACATCTAATTTTGTTTTCTTTTTTTCAACATCTTCGGTTTGTTCACATAATCTTTGGCACTACAACGCTCACTACTTCATGCTACCCTTACCAAACCTGGATCTGCTCATTTTGGGAATATATTCTGGAACCCATATCGCAACGCCATGTTTGTGGAATCATTTTGGCATGGTCCTTCCTCAACCAGTTCTTGATTTGTTTTTTTTGGGTTTTTTTTATTGGGTATGTGTTGTATTTGAGATTCTCACTGTGTGTTTTTTTTGTGAGTGACCACTTTGATTTCTCAGTTATGTTGTGAATAAATGTTTGGAGAGTTAAATGTTCTTCCTTATTTTGGACGTTACCAGCAAGTTTAACCAGGTTAGCACACCTTACATTTGACTAAGGGGTAATCCAGTACTGACGCCAGTTGAGCAAAAATGAAATATGTTTTCAGGTTCCCAACCCACACCAAAAGGAAGCCTGTCCAATCATTTGGCTTTGTAAGATTCGCCTAAGCAGCTTGCCCACCAACTAGGAACCTGTAAAATGTAGAAATATCTAATTGCCACTACACACAAAAAGGGAAATGACATTGTTACTGTTATGTGTTTCTTGAGGGTGTTTTACATACAAATACAAAACCCAATCTAATTTTTAAAAAATGCAAAACCTTGCAGGAACAGTCTACTTATGTCAGGGTTAACTATCTTTGGTTTTGAAAAAACGAATGAGGCAGAACGTATATTAGAAATAAACAATTTATTTGGAAAAAGATAAAAACAAAAAAAAACTACTGCCGAAGGATGCCAGACAGCCGGTCAAGGGCCACAAGCAGCCCAATTACATTTTGGCGCATGTGTGCCACACAATGTTCGACCTCTTGCCGACGCCTCTGTTCCTCTGTGGGTGAGAAAAGTGTGTGGATTAATCAAACAATAGGGAATCCACATTAAAAAAACAAAAACACAACGAAATCACTCCAAAACCAAAATTTAAAAAAAAAGGGGTGCTGCAAAAATTACAAGGCCTATGTAGAAATACCCACAGGTGTGATATGTGTTGTTGAAATCAGCAGGAAGAGGTAAAGGCAAACTGCTAAATCACCAAAAAAGAACCCAAAAATCACGAATAAAGGAATGACACATGATTACATACAAACAGTTTGTGGTTAAAAAAAATGCAAAAGAAAAACATACCGGTAGCCAAAACGGCAGATCCCGAAGTCCCTCCATCTTCATCCTCGGAGGAGCCTTCATTCCCCAAAGAACGGGGCGGGGTTATCACGGACTCCGGGGAGGGGGTAATTGGAAGAGGGGTGGTTGGAGGAGAGGGGGAAGGGGGACGGAGGGGAAGGAGGCCCGACAGTTCCGGGAGAGGCTCTTGGAAGGCTTGGGAGGAGGGGGGAATAGGGGAATTATTTGGGGTGGAGTGTTGGCTGGGGGTGGGTGAGAGTGGGCGGGACCGCCGTCTGGCTGGACGGTGACGGCGTAGTCTTGGCTGTCCCCCTAAAAGATGTCAAACAAATTGTGGTTAGTTTCTGGCCAAATCCTGCCCAAATAACATTTTAAAATCACCCACCACCAACAAAAAACATGCAAATATGAGTAGAATGAATATATCAGAAATAGAGGGAAAACATGGTCATGCAGATATTAGGAGAATGAATAAATAGGACAGACATAAAAACATGCACACGCAGATATGATGAGAATGAAAAAATAGGTCAGACATGACAACATGCACACGAAGTTTGCCCCACAAAGACAAACATGAAAACCACAATACATAACACTTACTTTCCAATATCTGCATGCGAAAGCATGCCAGCAAGCGGGGCGTTCGCCATTGCAGGTCAGACCACCTGCGCTCCAGCTGGCCGATGTTGCGGCGTGAGCCGAAGGAGCGCAGGCGGGCCCGTGCCTCCGCATACGCGGAACGCTTCTGCCGGTTGGTGATGGGTGGAGGCTGGCTGGTGATACGCCGATCCAGCACCTCCGTTAGCACCAGCAGCTCGCGCCTGGTGAATGCAGAGGCTCTCATGATGGCAATGGTGTTTTTCTTAAAATTCATTTTTGATAAAGTGTGCCAAAAATTTCTGATTGGCTAATGTAGCTTGGAAATTAACAGGAGCAATTTGATTGGTTAGTGTATGAGTCATGTGTTCGACAGGGCCAGAAATCTCTGGAGAGTTATGATAGGCTTGATGCAGTGACATGCGTAAGCAAATTTAAATAAAGAAATGAACCCTGGAAAATATGCGGGGATCCACAGCAATAGAACAATTGTCTCATTGTGGCTAACATGTTTTTTGAGCAATAAAAGCGAATGTTTAAGCCGTACGTATTCTGCGGGTAAACACAAACACGGACAAGAGTAAAGTTTCTTGCATAGTGTTGAAAAAAAAAAAACATTAAGCTAATTGATACATTGATTGGCATTATACGATTGATGGAGGTAGGCAGAATAAAGGAGCAGGTAATCGACATCTGACATGGCCACTTCCGGTTTATACTTGTGCGTGCGTTCCCTTCAAGCCATTTCGGGGATGTACGCTCGCTATTTCGCACGCTCGTTAGTTAGAGGAGGGGTCGTCTGAGTTTGGGGAGGATTTTTAGATGCGATCGAAAATACGAGCGAGCCCTTGAATTTAAATATTTTTGTACGTACGCCTAACGTACGTGTGCCCGCTTGCGAGTGGCTCTGAATGAGGGCCCTGGTTTGTTCTAAAGTGCATGCGGTGAGGTACTTTGCAAACTGCGACAATGACATGGAGTTTGAGTATTTTGCCTACAAACTGCCAGATATTAAATTCAACGACTAAAAAAAATTATGCGATGAGTGGTAGTTTGCAAACCATATAAAAAAACACTGCATAGTAAATGTTCCCCTTAATTGAGGAGCTTATGAAATACACATAAACTCTAATTGTGCTACAATCTCCAACACTATATACTTTTGAATTTATTTTTCCTGTGGCCCTAAACTTTTCCAAACCAAAATTTAAGAAGTGCAGTTAGCTATAAACTATTAAGTTAAGTTCTAAAGACAGAAAAAGCAAATAAATCTGGAGATAGCATAAAAATTAAGTCATTGCTCTTATAGCTGGGCAGATTATTTTATTTTTAAAACAAACTAAATTGTCACATTTCAATTGATTCATATGTTATATTTTGCATTTTTGATTAGAAACTTATTTGATGCACTTATGTATTACCATATATCCTGTGCTGTTAGATCCTTACTCTTTCTGCAGTTTTCACTACAAAAATTGATATTCTGTAAAGCCGCAACTTAAGCAGTCAGCCCTTGTATGACAAAGCACCTTTACATTAAACCACTGAAAGTGAAAACATATATTACATTCTCTGCAAATTAGTTTGTCAGGTGTACCAAAATGCAATAAATCACAATAGACTCACAATATTCTATTATACAAAATTAACACCCACAGCATATATTCAACAAGCAGCTATAAAAGATATATATGTTCATTTTTCACAGCTTCTGTCTACATAGACAATATATAAAAAGACAATCACAGAGCAATCACAAACAAACCCAAGTTACTGAAGTTATAGCTAAATATGATTTGAACTCCAAAGGCCCTGGACAGACATAAAACACTACTTGTAAATAATGCAGGACATAAATATGAGACTTGCAGTGCAGCATCCATCTTGTTTACCAATAAATACATTTATGATGGAACTAAAGCAGAAGAGCTTTGTTCTGTAATAATCATTGTGTTTGTGATCAAATTTAATGTATAGATAGTTAAGCATATTTGTTTAATAAAGTAAGAAAATATGTTCATTAAAATTATACATTTCCAAATTATTCCACATCTACAATTCTGGAGTGCTGAATTCATTTTGCAATTAAAAAAAACTATAATCTCAAATTTTATGCCTACAAACTAAATTACTTTTACCTCTGATTAATTTTGTGGATCTGAAGCTACAGGATAACATGTACTAAAACTCTACTCTTGTAAACAGACACAATTCTGTTATTTTAAATTAACAAACTTTTGCCTCAAACAGACATATTAATGAGAATAATATAAAAATTCCCTAATCTAATTATGTTACAAATTTTTTTCCAAACCCTGTTTTTTTATACAAATGTTTCCACATACACCTCAAAATAGTCCTGTTTAGCATGCCATGGACTTTGAGACTGCAAGTATACAATGAATGATGCTGGCATTTTATATGCTTCTGTGTGCGACTCAGAAAAAAGGCAAAAGACAAAGGACCTGATTCAGACCTGCTCGCTTGGATGCGATCGCTCGTAGCTGGCTGATATTTGCATTCTGCACATACGTATGCATCACAATGCGTGTGCGCGAACCACTGCGACAGATCAGGAAGCACTCGCTCGCCCAGCATAGACAGCCCAGTTGAATGAGTGACAGAAGAGGCCGTTTGTGGGTGGTAACAGGGGCAGGTCACTAGAAACGGGGGGAGTGGAGGTACGAACCAAGGCGTGCCTGTGTGTTTCAACGCAGTTTCATAGGTGCGCTTAATTAACAGGCAGCGTCATTGTACATGTCACCTGGTTGTATTTCACACTGAAGTGAGCGCAGTGCTTGCAGCCAGTTAAAGTCAACCTCAAGCGCTGCGAGCACATCCGATGGTGCTCGATGTAACAATGTTTTCATGCTCTTCCAGGAGATGACGTTTGCAAGTGGCCATCTAATGAATGGCAGGGGGCATCTGCATACACAAAGTGATCGCTCACTAAGACATAGTGGGCATGCTAATGCCTTGACGTGCGATCGCCTGCCTTCCTGGGCGTACGCTGGATTTGCATATTCTGGGAGCGAGCTATCGCATCTAGCGAGCAGATCTGAATCTGGTCCAAAGTTCCAGTATGAGCAACCTGCACCATGCCTTCATCACATATTGTTATTCTTATCCTGTAACTGTATGCCAAGTCCTTTGTGACAAAAATACTAATCCAGTGTGCCTTGTATACTCATAGTTAACAAAGGACCTCTAGACTAGAGCTAGAAAAAGAATTTCCCTTTTCTGGGGCACTCTTTATTAGATGTATAGTGTGAAAAGATAATAAAATTAAAACTTAACATTTAATATTGTTATAATGTTAAAAAGTTATGTGATTTATTTGAGACTTAGAGTTTCTGTCTGGGGTCTTAAAAGAGTGGACCCCAGATGAGAGAGGGATCCCGGGCAGTGCCGATGGAAAAAGAAAGGTAAGTGGGAGGACACTGTCCCATGTGTGGTGTTAGGCTGTCCTTGTTGCCTAGGCAGCGCAAGGACTGGATGCACCACCAGGAGAAGTCACTGACCACTGGATAAAATACCTGTGTCTGAAAGATATCAGAGCAAGTTGCCAGTCATAGCTGCCATGTGTTACTCCCCGCTGTACCCGGGAGTGGATGCCATGGATGCACGTTTTGCCCTGCGGGCTTGTTCACCACTTATAGGGGGGCAATTGAAACCCCATATATGTATTTTTTCTGTCATTTACCTATAATTTAGTGCTGATCTATAATAATTTTTGCCTCACCAAGCATCAATGAATTAATGATTATTCTAATGGGGGAGACTTATTCATATGTTTAAATTTAAAACTCTAAGTCACAAATAAATCCCATAACTTTTTAACATTATAACAATATTAAAGGTTAAGTTTTAATTTTATTATCTTTTCACACTATACATCTAATAAAGAGTGCCCAAGTAAAGGGAAATTCTTTTTCTAGCTCTATTCTAGAGGTCCTTTGTTAACTATGAGTATGATTTATACTTTTCCTAGGGAGCACCACCAACAAAGTAGACTCTTGTGACAATTGTTGGTTCTCAATTTGTCAATTACATTCCGGTGCAGGATCTATTTGTCTGTTTTGTGCCTTGTATACTGTAAGCGACTTTGTATGCAGCTACAATGCAAATGAGATGCAAAATTAGTAGGCCTGCTTCCCCTGCAACCAGTTCACATTGGCATCAGTGCCATACACTGCTGGGGGAAAGTTCCCAGTGTTTCACTGAGGCAAAGTCTGCTGGTAGCTAATCCATGTTTCCATGGCACTGAAGTAATTATGTCGACACCAGTGAGGAGATTGATGGAGGAGCCACTAGCTGAAGAGGCTCACCATAAGGTAAGTTAAAAACAGGAAATGGACAGAGGCCATAATGTGGAAAGGGGGGCATACTATCAAATGGGTCACAAACATTTTGCATAAAATTAGATAAAGCCTTACTTTGGGCCCTAAAATGAACTAGAGCACTACTGTGGAGGATAAAATTAATTAGGGCACTGCTATGGGGCCTAAAATTAACTAGGGCACTACCATTATGCACAAAATGAATGAGGACACTCCTATGGAGTATACAATAAACTACTGTAGGGCATTATTATAGGGCAATAAAATAAATTAGGGCACCACTGTGGGGCATTTTATAAACTATGGCACTGCTGTGGGACATACTATAAATATTTTGAACTACAATGTGGCATATTATGACCTTGGGGTACTACTATGATGCATATTATGATATTGGAGCATTACTTTGTGGCATAATTAATTACTACATTTATTTTACAGATACATATGGCTCCCCTGCCTGGCACTGTAAGGCCTTTTGTTGTGCTCACACACATACACCTACAATATACGATAGAGATGTGTGCAGATCCCTGTGTTTTGGTTCTAAATCATCATTATGTTGTGATTTTGGCAAAACCACAATCATGTGTTTTGGTTTTTGCCATCAGCAAGCCAAATACTTCGAATCTGTGATGGAATGATAGCACGTGAAATTGTGGGTTAGTGTTATATATACAGTAACAAACATTCACACACAAAAGAAAAAAAAAGAAGGCATTTCGGGATGAGCATACCTTGTTAGACATATGAAAATACTTTGACACACTAGTATAACAAGTGTTTTTTCCTTTCTCATTAGACACATTTGCCTTCTTACTGTACATAATAACATTTCATAGTAACCAACTGACACAAAGGTCTCTTTAATTGCACCCTTCCTCCATATCTCACTGACTATTCATATCTATCTCATTGTCCCCTACAAATCTCTGTCATTGTCCCCGTAGGGTGAGGGGATAGGGCACACATGTCAAGGGGCTCAGCAGGTTGCAATGCTCATCCAATATTCCCTTCTGGCATGGGTGTTGCTAGAGAGTGGCTAGCAGGGATTATGCATTTGACGCCATGTGTGGTGTGGCATGAGCAGAGTTGGGTGAAAGTTTATAGCAAATATGACTCCTTCAGCACAGTCCGCAGTTAGGCAGAGCCTATGCTCAGAGGAAGTCTCTGTGTTCACTTCCTGTTTGAGAAACATGGAAGGAGTGCACAAAGTGGGGTAGGAGCTGCAGAAAAGCCAGGCTGTCATAAATAAATGTAAGCTTTAATGGAGGCAATGATGTTGGAAGAGGAGTGTGCCTCTGTGCAGACTCCAGTCTTCCTGTATTCCAGGGAGGCTTCATGTCCTGTTCCAAGATGCCCACCAAGCTCATTACTAAGCATGTGCAGAGGCCATCTTGTTTTTACTGTGTAAGAGTGACATGGTGTAGACAGTAGTTTCCTACTTAGCTCCTAGAGAGGACCTGGTTAGTAACTGTTATAAAGTTGGCCCAGATACCTGCACCATTACCTATTTGAGGCATGCATTCACTGGCTTGTGAGTTGTATAGAACCCTGTTCCACTTGAGCTCCACTCCAGCATACATGTAACAGTGAGTACGGCTGTACCTGCTATCTGGACTATTCATAGTTTGAGTCATCTGCTGATCTGTGTTGACATAGCTCTGCGGTATAAATATCTGCACATACATCATTCCCAACAGGCTAAAGACCCAACCACACAGGTGTAAAGCACCCAGACACCCAGCGCAACCTACTGTACATCTGCCATCTTAGGCACATGTGTAGTGCAAATAGCATAGGAGCACAGAGTGAAGACATCACAGAGTGTTTCCAGTGCAATACAGTGAAGCTGATTAGAGTGCAGAAGCTGCACAATTATGTCTGAAAAAGCATAAATACAGGTGCTACAAAATAATGGTGTTTATTAAGCTAAAAGGTGCCAAAAATGATATAATCTGGAAGTTTGTTATAAAAATAGTTGTGGAAGGTAACTGTAGAACCAGATGTAAATATAAGCCCAGATGATATGCCATTGGAAACCATAGACTTAAGTGTAGAGCAACATGTGTACTCTATAATAATGTACATGGATAAGATAAAAAGACATGTGGACAGCACTTCGATCAGAATATCTAGATGGAGATCTCATTAGGAGGACAAATTTAAGAAGTGTATTGTATAACACAAAATGTAATGAATGCAGCAGTATGAGTGATCACATAGACAAAATGATGTGTGCCTCTTAGCAACTAATGTCTGTTGGATTGCAAGTGGGTGATGAGTAAATTGCTACAGCAGTATTTGATGCCTGAGTATGACTTCCTGATTGTGACATTAGAGACAATCATAGCAACAGACACAGCCAGAGAAAAGTTTTAGTTTCAAGAATGTGTTCTCTTTTATTCAAATGCTGCAATACTTAAAAAAATTTGAAATATTCAACAACAAATAATTCAAATGTAACAATTGTCAGAAGATAGATAATAAAGCAATAAAGTTCAAGTAAAAGATTGTGAATCCTATACCAAACAAGAAATGCAATGACAAAGATGAGTCAGTTCTGAGTGTTATAGATAGCCGCTGAAAGTATTACTGGTATATCGATTCATGTGCAACAAGGCATTTCAGCTGCAATAAGGAATGGTTCACCAAGTTAACAAAATGTGACCTTATCACTATCAAAGGAATTGGCAATCATGTCCATACAGCATCCAAAGTTGGGATAATTAAAGCTTGCTTAAAAATTGGGGCAAGAATACAAGTTACAGAGATTCAAGATGTGCTTTATGTACCATAAGTAGGAACATATATTGTCATCATCAGTGTCCTTGAACAGATTGGCCACAGAGTTCACTTTGCTAAAGGAAAGTGTATTCTGAGAAACAAAAGAGGGTCTGTCATGTCTACAGGCAAAAATGTCAACAACTGTACTTCATTGACACACAGCACTATTAAGCAATGATGACAACTGAGTCACAGTAATTGGATCTCTAGCATAGAAGATTTGGTCACCTTGGATACACAGTGTTTAGAAGCTACATAATGGAATGTCAGTGTCTAATGCAGATCAGCCCAAATTTGAGAGCTGTATTGCAGGGTAACAAAGTGATGAGTCACTTCCAAAATCAGCAAACAGATCTACTGTATAAAGCCACTTGAAATAGTGGGTTAAGATGTGTGCAGACTAATGGATGTGAAGTCTGTGAGTGGATATGGATACTTTGTGATGTTTATGTGTTACTTCACAAGGATGACGTGTACTTCATCAGAGAAAAACCTGAAGTGGCAAAAAAGATTGCAGATTACAAGAGACTTGTAGAAAATCAAACAGGTGACAGACTCAAGACTCTGAGATCTGATAATGGTGAAGAATATCTCAACAGAGAGGTGGAGATATTTTAAAGTAAGTATGTAATAGAAAATCATATGAGCATTGCCTATACTTCTGAGCAAAATTATGTCAGTGAATGAGCAAACCATACTGTCAGGATATGGCCTGGGATCGGCTGCTACTATCCTCTGCATTGATGTCCTTGGGCTTAGGTGTTCAGTCACTTGGAGTGGTGACTGAGTATTTTTCCCCCGGGTCTGCTAGGGCTTCTTTACATGTGTTCTGGTTCCTGGGGTGCTGGGCATGGGCACAGCCGTGTTGGTCCATATCACCTGACTAGTATTCCCCAATAGTAGTCCTACGATCATTCCGCTGATCCTCTGATCCAATGATCAGCTACCTAAGGGTATTTAAGTCTGACTCGAGGAACAAGAAATTGCTTTCAACTTTGCTATTCCAGTGACTGTGACTCACCTGTGTTTCTCCGTGTTAATTCCTCAGTGTGTTGCTTCAGCCTTCTCAGTGTTCTCCAGTGTTATTTGCATCAGCTCCCAGGCTGACTTCCAGTATGTCATTTCAGTTCTCTCACTGAACTCCAGTTCTGTTCATAACAGCTCTTGTGTTGTTATTTTGTGCTGTTCAGTTCCCCAGCTGCCTCCCTGTGTTACTGGTGTCCGTTTTCAAGCTAATTACTTGTTAGCTCTTAGCGGGATCCTTAACAACTCTCAATGCATTCCTGTGTTACATTCCCTGTGTTCTCAGTGCAAGTCAGTGACTGGTTCCTTTACTATTCTCAGTGCATTCCTGTGTTACATTTCCCTGTGTTCAAATATTCAGTTCACATGCTGATCTCCTGTGTTCAAGTATTCAGATCATACGCTGATCTCCAGTGTTCAAGTATTAAGTTCACATACAGATCTCCTGTGTTCAAGTATTCAGTTCACACGCTGATTTCCTGTGTTCAAGTATTCAGTTAATATGTTGATCTTCTGTGTTCAAGTCTTCAGTTCATACGCTGATTTCCTGCGTTCAAGTATTCAGTTCATACCCTGAACTCCTGTGTTCAAGTATTCAGTTCACAAGCTGCTCTCCTGTGATCAAGTATTCAGTTCATATGCTGAACTCCTGTGTTCAAGTATTCAGTTCATATGCTTATCTCCTGTGTTCAAGTATTCAGTTCACACGCTGATCTCCTGTGTTCAATTATTCACTTCATATGCTGATCTCCTATGGTCAAATATTCAGCCCACACACTGCTCTCCTGTGTTCAAGTATTCAGTTCATACACTGATCTACTCTGTTGAAGTATTCAGTTCACATGCTGATCTCCTATGTTCAGGTATTCAGTTCACATGCTGGTCCCCTGTGTTCAAGTATTAACTTTACACACTGATCTCCTGAGTTCAACTTTTCAGTTAATATGCTGATCTCCTGTGGTCAAATATTCAGCCCACATGCTGCTCTCCTGTGTTCAAGTATTTAGTTCATACACTGATCTACTGTGTTCAAGTATTCAGTTCATACGCTGATCTCCTGTGTTCAAAAATTCAGTTCATATGCTGATCTCCTGTGTTCAAGTATTCAGTTCACATACAGATCTCCTGTGTTCAAGTATTCAGTTCACATGCTGTTTTCCTCTGTTCAAGTATTCAGTTCATACGCTGATCTCCTGTGTTCAAGTCTTCAGTTCATACGCTGATTTCCTGCATTCAAGTATTCAGTTCATTAGCTGAACTCCTGTGTTTAAGTATTCAGTTCACATGCTGCTCTCCTGTGTTTAAGTATGTTCAAGTTTTCAGTTCATATGCTGATCTCCTTTGGTCAAGTATTCAGTTCATATGCTGAACTCCTGTGTTCAAGTATTCAGTTCATATGCAGATCTCCTGTGGTCAAATATTTAGCCCACATGCTGCTCTCCTGTGTTCAAGTATTCAGTTCATAAGCTGATCTCCTGTGTTAAAGTATTCAGTTCATATGCTAATCTCCTGTGTTCAAGTACTCAGTTCACATACTGATCTCCTGTGCTCAAGTACTCAGTTCATATACTGATTTCCTGTGTTCAAGTATTCAGTTCATAAGCTGATTTCCTGTGTTAAAGTATTCAGTACATATGCTGATCTCCTGTGTTCAAGTACTCAGTTCACATACTGATCTCCTGTGCTCAAGTACTCAGTTCATATACTGATTTCCTGTGTTCAATTATTCAGTTCATATGCTGATCTCCTGTGTTCAATTATTCAGTTCACACGCTGATCTCCTGTGTTCAAGTATTCACTTCATATGCTGATCTCCTATTGTCAAATATTCAGCCCACACACTGCTCTCCTGTGTTCAAGTATTCAGTTCATACACTGATCTACTCTGTTCAAGTATTCAGTTCCCATGCTGATCTCCTATGTTGAAGTATTCAGTTCACATGCTGGTCCCCTGTGTTCAAGTATTAACTTTACAAACTGATCTCCTGAGTTCAACTTTTCAGTTAATATGCTGATCTCCTGTGGTCAAATATTCAGCCCACATGCTGATCTCCTATAATCAAGTATTCAGTTCACATGCTGGTCCCCTGTGTTCAAGTATTAAGTTTACACACTGATCTCCTGTGTTCAAGAATTCAGTTCATACGCTGATCTCCTGTGTTCAAGTATTCAGTTCATATGCTGATCTCCTGTGTTCAAGTCTTCAGTTCATATGCTGATTTCCTGCGTTCAAGTATTCAGTTCATTAGCTGAACTCCTGTGTTTAAGAATTCAGTTCACATGCAGCTCTCCTGTGTTTAAGTATGTTCAAGTTTTCAGTTCATATGCTGATCTCCTTTGGTCAAGTATTCAGTTCATATGCTGAACTCCTGTGTTCAAGTATTCAGTTCATATGCTGATCTCCTGTGGTCAAACATTTAGCCCACATGCTGCTCTCCTGTGTTCAAGTATTCAGTTCATATGCTGATCTCCTGTGTTCAAGTATTCAGTTCATATGCTAATCTCCTGTGTTCAAGTACTCAGTTTGCATACTGATCTCCTGTGTTCAAGCATTCAGTTCACATGCTGATTTCCTGTGTTAAAGTATTCAGTTCATACGCTGATCTCCTGTGTTCAAGTACTCAGTTCACATACTGATCTCCTGTGCTCAAGTACTCAGTTCATATACTGATTTCCTGTGTTCAAGTATTCAGTTCACATGCTGATCTCCTACGTTCAAGTATTCAGTTCATATGCTGAACTCCTCATTTCAAGTATTCAGTTCACACACTGATCTCCTGTGTTCAAGTATTCAGTTCATATGCTGATCTCCTGTGGTCAAATATTCAGCCCACATGCTGCTCTCCTGTGTTCAATTATTCAGTTCATACACTGATCTACTGTGTTCAAGTATTCAGGTCATATGCTGGTCCCCTGTGTTCAAGTATTAAGTTTACACACTGATCTGTGTTCAAGTTTTCAGTTCATATGCTGATCTCCTGTGGTCAAATATTCAGCCCACATGCTGACCTCCTGTGTTCAAGTATTCAGTTCAAATGCTATCCCCTGTGTTCAAGTATTAAGTTTACACTCTGATCTCCTGTGTTCAAGTACTCAGTTACTAAGCTGATTTCCTATGGTCAAGTATTCAGCTAACTAGCTGATCCCTTGTGTCCTAGTTATTTAGTTCTTACACTGGCCTCTAGTGTTATACCTTTATTGTCTCTTTTCTGGTTTCCTGTGAATTACCTCTCATACTTATAGATACCAGTCTTCCTGCCACTCCCAGGTACCTGTCCAGAGGGCCACAACCTGCTCACTTGGTGCAGCAAAACCCATATCCTATCTGGAGGGGTCACTGGTGAAGACCACCAAGTGAGTTAGACTCTGTGCCTTAGGGCAGGTCTAGCCAAACCTGGGTTTGGCCACAAAAGAGAGACCCAGTACTGTCACTCACCTGTTTGCCACCTTAACCCCCTGGCTTCTATCCTCACCTGAAGTACTTCCCATATGGTTCCTGACACATAAATTAGTAGAGAAAGCAGAAGAATGGATAGTTGCACTTTGATGATAAATATTCACAAAGAAATATTTACGATTTCAATAAACATGTGTTATTTTAATGTTATAAAAATCAAATAAAATCAATATAATGCAAAAAAATGCGAGCCAATGTTTCACGCTATTGTGAATGCACACAAACACAATGCCTGATCCTATAATACTTCTGGATAAGTGGATGACAATAAATGACAGTCAATAGCACTTCCACAAGTTGTAAGTGGGACTGTCCAGTATATAATTACTAGATGACAGTAGATAACACTTGCATAGGTCGTAAGTAGGACTATCCAGTGTATAATTACCAAATCATTGCACCGATAGGGGGATAATCTTATTGACATATAAGTTTCATATGCTGCACTTGGAGCCCTCCAAAAGTTCATTGTGTGGACCTTTGCTTTTGATTCAGGTTATGGAGAAACAAGTATAGTTCCAAAAAGTCCAAGTCTTAGGTTAATTCCAGTAAGTTGGTCCAAGATAGTTGTAAAAGCATTATTGCTGTTTGTGGGATCACTTGGTAGGTGAGAACAATGTCCTGGCAATATCCTGTAGTAGAGAGAGCAAGATGGATGGTCAAAAATGTGGCATAGACAAGCAAGTTTGGGCAGAAGTCATGTCCACAGCAGTTTATCTAAGCAATTGTTCTCCTACAGTTGCCCTAAATGACATAACACCTATTGAAGTGTGGTCAAAGGGAAAACCAAGTGTAAGACATCTCAGAACCATTGGAAGTTTGCCCATGTGCATATTAAAAAAGGAGAGAAGATAAAAGCTAGATTAAAAGTTAGAAAGGTGCATTATGCTTGGCTAGTCTCCTACTTAGCTCCTAGAAAGGACCTGATTAATATTTGCTATAAAGCTCTTCCAGGGCTCTGCACTGCTACTTGTTTGCAGCAAACAATCACCACCTGAACCCGGCTCCTCTCAAATTCCACACCATCCCCACTGTACGTGTAACAGTAAGTAAAGCTGTTACTGCTATCTCTCAATAAACCAACAACACTTGTTAAGTAACTGGGCTGTTAATAGTTTGAGTCATTCTCTGGTGTGTGCCTTCATAACTCTACAGTATTAACACCTGCACACATAATTTCCAACAAATGAGAGATCTATAAGGAGTGAGTGAGAGCTGTGCAGATGGCAATGAGAGGTCTTTCGACAGGAGGAGGTAGTAAGAGATGTGGTGAAGGCAATTTATCATTGGACTGGAGGGAAGCAGTGAGATCTGTGGAGGGGAAAATTAGAGGTCTATGGACTGGAAGGGGCATAATTTTCAGCACTTGAGATTCTTCTGTTTCAGGATTTCTTAGTACAGTAGGTCACCTGCAGTAATCCAATAATTGACAACTATTACATCCCCATCAGTTTCTATGCCTCTAAAATAGTAT